>OY987335.1:30540707-32940707 GCA_963920685.1 Polydrusus tereticollis
ACATAAAAAAACAAGTGTATTTTCATATTTTTATCGGTCATAAGTTTGATTTCAAAAGTACAATCCTACTTTTTGATAATTTCACAGTCTAAAGCACGTAGATACCTATATTTTTATTTACGGTCAATTAATCTCTATTCGCCAATCGTCTCGAACGAGTCTGTTTTTAGAAGTAATATAGCGTTAGTATTTAGAAAATATTGATGATATCGGAGCCTAAAACATCCTTGACACTATAAAATCGTCGTGTTTCCTCACAAAACCCATCATCTTGCCTATTCAGCTTGCGTTGCTATTGTTTAGCAGGTTAAATAAAATTGTTATTTCGCTCTTTTTGTCTATACTGAATCGTTAGGGGAATACGATTCTAGTTCTATAAGATAGACATTTAAAATTTCAGTAAGCAATCAGAAATCCTACACTATGAGGTACTTAGTTAAAATTTTATATTTCCTTCCTAGGTCAGGCAAAATTTGTGATGTGTCGGTCAAAATATTTGACTATTTAAATATTTATAAAATACGAAAAAATGCTAGATGCATTTTCAGCGTGACTTTCTATCTAATACCAACTTATTTCAAGGTATAATTCGGTTGTCAAAATAAGAATAAAATAATTTTCCCATGGTTTATGTCATCTTAAAAAGTCAAAAGGTTATATTCTGTAGAGGGTTAGGTACATTCAAATTTAAATATTTTCTCTAATTAAGAAGAATTTTAAGATAGTGTTATGATAAATAAAAATTCTATTCCTCCAGTATTTCTCGGAAACATATCGTGTTCTAGCGACATAACCGAAAAGTACCTCTATTCGGAAACTAAACGCATTTTTCTTGTCAAACTTGACTTTGTTGCAATGTTGTATGCAGGGCACTTTGAGAACAAAAATTAGATTAGAAACCGCCGCCTCTTAAGGAATACTTTTTAGGTACTTACATAGGGTACACTGGTATACAGAACAAATGTCATCTTGAATTGTCTCATTCATTACATACGTTATTATAATCATCTTAAAGCACCTGTTACCAGCATTATTTGTTTTTTATGGTTTTCATGAAACATAGCCATTTCCGATGAAAATTATACGAAAATTTGATAAATAACTTTTTTTTTCAACTGAAATAGACTGGTTTTCGGTGGAAAAATGTTACTTTTAACTAAAAATGAATATAAGACATATAAGTACGCAATGATATTTAGAATAAACCACTCTTTTCTAAAATTACTATGAAATATTCACAAGATCGTTTCGTTGTAACCAAAGTAGCAGGGCTTGCAGATTTCGTATAGAGTTCAAACGCGATACTCAGATAATCTTTTTTTATATTTTTGTAGGATAATTCACCACTATGTTGTACTTAAGAGAGGACATTCTTGAAAAATCCTCAAATTTCTCTGCAATTTTGTTCCTTCTAGAGTTAAATTCACACAGAAAGCCCCGTATTCTTATCATTCAGGTGGATATATTAAAAAGGGCTTATTAGTATGGTTTAGAAAACAAGCAATATTAATTAACGGATGTTTTTTCATCGTATGAAGAGTTTAATTTTTTTTTCCACTACAATGGTTGCGATGCAGGGGGGTCGGGTTTGATCATAATCTTTCAGGGTAGCTCAGGTTTGATTGCATGTGCTAAGGTTAGTGCTCCTTGCAATCGGTTTCAGGTTTGACAACTAACCTGAGGGGGGCGTGTCAAACCTGAAACCGATTGCAAGGAGCACTAACCTTAGCACATGCAATCAAACCTGAGCTACCCTGAAAGATTATGATCAAACCCGACCCCCCTGCATCGCAACCATTGTAGTGGAAAAAAAAATTAAACTCTTCATACGATGAAAAAACATCCGTTAATTAATATTGCTTGTTTTCTAAACCATACTAATAAGCCCTTTTTAATATATCCACCTGAATGATAAGAATACGGGGCTTTCTGTGTGAATTTAACTCTAGAAGGAACAAAATTGCAGAGAAATTTGAGGATTTTTCAAGAATGTCCTCTCTTAAGTACAACATAGTGGTGAATTATCCTACAAAAATATAAAAAAAGATTATCTGAGTATCGCGTTTGAACTCTATACGAAATCTGCAAGCCCTGCTACTTTGGTTACAACGAAACGATCTTGTGAATATTTCATAGTAATTTTAGAAAAGAGTGGTTTATTCTAAATATCATTGCGTACTTATATGTCTTATATTCATTTTTAGTTAAAAGTAACATTTTTCCACCGAAAACCAGTCTATTTCAGTTGAAAAAAAAAGTTATTTATCAAATTTTCGTATAATTTTCATCGGAAATGGCTATGTTTCATGAAAACCATAAAAAACAAATAATGCTGGTAACAGGTGCTTTAAGATGATTATAATAACGTATGTAATGAATGAGACAATTCAAGATGACATTTGTTCTGTATACCAGTGTACCCTATGTAAGTACCTAAAAAGTATTCCTTAAGAGGCGGCGGTTTCTAATCTAATTTTTGTTCTCAAAGTGCCCTGCATACAACATTGCAACAAAGTCAAGTTTGACAAGAAAAATGCGTTTAGTTTCCGAATAGAGGTACTTTTCGGTTATGTCGCTAGAACACGATATGTTTCCGAGAAATACTGGAGGAATAGAATTTTTATTTATCATAACACTATCTTAAAATTCTTCTTAATTAGAGAAAATATTTAAATTTGAATGTACCTAACCCTCTACAGAATATAACCTTTTGACTTTTTAAGATGACATAAACCATGGGAAAATTATTTTATTCTTATTTTGACAACCGAATTATACCTTGAAATAAGTTGGTATTAGATAGAAAGTCACGCTGAAAATGCATCTAGCATTTTTTCGTATTTTATAAATATTTAAATAGTCAAATATTTTGACCGACACATCACAAATTTTGCCTGACCTAGGAAGGAAATATAAAATTTTAACTAAGTACCTCATAGTGTAGGATTTCTGATTGCTTACTGAAATTTTAAATGTCTATCTTATAGAACTAGAATCGTATTCCCCTAACGATTCAGTATAGACAAAAAGAGCGAAATAACAATTTTATTTAACCTGCTAAACAATAGCAACGCAAGCTGAATAGGCAAGATGATGGGTTTTGTGAGGAAACACGACGATTTTATAGTGTCAAGGATGTTTTAGGCTCCGATATCATCAATATTTTCTAAATACTAACGCTATATTACTTCTAAAAACAGACTCGTTCGAGACGATTGGCGAATAGAGATTAATTGACCGTAAATAAAAATATAGGTATCTACGTGCTTTAGACTGTGAAATTATCAAAAAGTAGGATTGTACTTTTGAAATCAAACTTATGACCGATAAAAATATGAAAATACACTTGTTTTTTTATGTATGTAGATAGTAGATTGTAAAACAACAAAAAAAAACACGAAACAGTTAGACATTTAGATGTTTGTTCTCTCTATCCTTATATACGATGTAAATACGAAAATGTAGTTAGTTATACTTGTGTGAACCAACTGTAAGATAAAAGATATTACTTTAATCTTTCAGCAGATCTAGTTTTCAAAAAGAAAACCTTCTGTTTTATATCAATGTTACCGCTATCATATTATTCCCCATAGCGTCCGCTTTTTAAAATACTAGCGAATACCGCTCTTGATAGATTAACCAGATCCTTATTATTACATTATTACATCATTTTATTCACCCACCACTCTAAATTCCATGAAACCAGAACAGCATATCTTTTAAAAAGCAGTTTTACCACTTTTATTCAAAAGAAATAAGTATATTTCGAGTGCTTAGAATATCACTAAACGATAGGGGTTTAAAACATGATCGTAAACTTATGAGGATGGATTTCTAAAATTGGCAGGATCGAATAGACAAATAATAATTTTACTTGTAAAGACCTCTCATCGAATCACATTTCCCCTATTTAGCATTAAAAACTAGCCTTTGTATGTAAACGGTATTGGTACAAATAAGATTCAGATAAATACCTTCTTACCTGCCTGATAACACTGACATTTAGTTAATTATACAACATTTTTAAAATAATTATTTTTCTTTGATCAAGCCAATATCCCACTATCACTTTGTAAACCGACAAAAATAGGTAAATTTGTAAATTTTGTATCGGGATTTTTGATGAAAATAGCCCAACATTTTCGAGTAAACCTACCTAGATATATAAAAGATATTTATTGCAAAATTAGTAGTTTACATACTTGGTAAAGGGAATTAATCTACCACTGTAATCGTTTCATTTTTAACTAAATATAGGTATTCTTTTTAATCGTGGAAAATAGACGAAATCTCTAATTTTATTTTATACCTAACGAATTCAACAATCAATAATACGATCTCATTTTAGACTAAGATCAGCTGTTACTTTAGACAGAATATTCCTAATAACATATATTTAGTTATACAGCTTTTTAAAATAATTATTTTTCTGTAACCGTAAATTATTTAATTATTTTCGTGTGATAAAGAGCTAGTTTAAATTAGTTAAAAAAAAACTAACAAAACAACAGAACTAATCATATATCCAATATATTTGTTTAAAATTTTGTTTTTACTCTTGTTCTATTGCGTATCAATCGCATTAACATCACAAATTACAGTCTGTGAAGCTGGTTTATAGGATCATTTAGTTCAATAGGGTCATATTATATGATATCCCATATTTCGTCACTTATTTGGCAGGTAGGTTTGGTGCTTCAATACGGAAATCCTTAAGACCACATCAAATATTTCTAAACAAGAAGCGTTCAAGTCTATGGAACCCATGTAAAAATAGCTGGTATATCTGTACCCTTCCGTAGACATTAATGACATCTCGCATGTATGCTGAAGTGCATCGTTAACAGAAATCTTGAATATTCTAGTACCTACCTATATCTTGCGTCATTATGTCAATGCTTACATTGACGTCGCCAGGCATCTTAAAAGGACATGTGCATAATGTGCAAGCATTTGTGTAGAAAGCTATGTTTTTTCCAAAATTTTCTCTAGGTAACCAAATTGTAATAGGGTTTTCGTAGTTTCAGTATATGTCTGGCTGCTTTGGCCTAAATAAATTAAAGTGTATTTATAAGCAAATCAATCCTTAAAATTTATAATATAGTCTGATATAGGTACTGTTTCAGCTGCGTGTTTTGGTAAAAAAATAATTGGAAAGTAAAATTACTAGCACTATCAATCAATAAATGGAACATGGATAAACTGGTAGATCTAAGCCCCAAAAATATACGCCCCTATGATAGATGCTAAGAAATTGTCCCGTCGCCAACGTCAAATTAAAAATCAGGATTTACCAAACAGGACTCAACCCTTTCATTAATGCTCGATTTTCGGTATACCGAGTTTTACAAGTATTTTTAACACTCATCTGGAAATAAATTAATGCAAAAACCTCCTTTTTTCATTTTCCTTCAAGTTATTAAACAATAAAATTGTCATTTTTTGAAGAAACCTTCTTGCATGTATTGATGTAATAAGTAATTGTATAATAGCTAGATACCTATAACATTGCCTACATAGGTATTAGCGAGCGAATTTCGATTGTTGTAGATATTTAATATTAGAAAATCAATATAGAGGCAAATCGAAAAGTCTGTTTTTAAAACTAGTTCGGCTTAAGGGGTAGTTTATGGTGATGTACATATTAGAGTTCATTTTAAAAGGAACGATAATCCCCTAAACACAGACTTTCGGCAATAGAACGGAATAAAAATATAGTTTGATGTGATAAGGCCATGCACCTGCTCTTTATGGAATTTCCTGTGAGCCTAGACTTAATTAATTTTTCTTTTTTTTAACAGTAAAGTTATCCCATAGGTATTGTTTGTAAATCGATAAAAATAGGTAAAATCTTTGAATTCGTACATGATTATCCACTGAAATACCCTTAATCTTCAGGGTACCTAACTCTATGAGGTATTTATTGCAAAGGGCCGCTTTTTTCAGTTTTGAAAGTAGTCAACATCTACAAAATTTATTTAAATATATACTACGCTATACTTTAACCAAACTCAATATAGAGACAAAGCGACAGGCGCGTTTTAAACTAATGAGGCTTAAAGGATAATTTGTGTTGTATATATTAGAGTTCATTTTAAAAGGAACTATAATCTCGTGACCGACGCAAAAAAGTACCCATTTCGATACATCATTTCCCATATTTTAACGATAAAATAGTAAATTATGTTATAAGACCGAAAAATGTAGTATTTCGGACGTAATGCAGCCGGTAACCCAAATAGTCCGAAAAACATTTTTCGTCCATATGTCATAAGTTATTTTTTATTCGATCTTGTTTTTGATCCGATTGCCAGTTATAAAATAATGTAAAAATGAAGTAAACCTATACATTTCATCTTGCACGGTAATTTCTCGCTTTTAACGTTTGTTAGTTAACAATGAAACCTGTAATAGCATCCGAAAAATTTTTTTTTGACCAACATGAAAAGTGTTGTCTAGCTACCAGGGCAATAATCAATACTTTATTGAGAAGGTTACCTCTTCGTCTAAATATCTAATCTATAAAATCTATAAAACGTCATTTTTCCGACACAATCGGTTAAAAATCATACAATTGTATTTGAACGTTTGTACAAAAACCATCGTGTTAAATCAGTTCTTATACCTGACTGACAACGCCGATCTTAAGCTTTTTTCCCTTTGTAAAATAAAAAGATTAGTTCTTACTATCAAAGAAATTAAATATGCAAGAGAAATAGGTCGAAAGGATTAATAATAATTTATTTATTCTTAAGTTATGAATCTTAACTACATCACTGTCTAAACCAAGAAAATAGATAATCTCCCTGCATTATTCCGTACTTAGATTTATTTTTCATAAAAATAGTCAAATCTACGAATTTCGTTCAAATCCATAAGAGACCCTTGTTTTGTACAGACGATTTACGATCTTATTTTCAACGAAAATACTAGTTTAGAAAAAATATTTCTTCCGACAGACGTGAAAGGAACAGACACTTGAACAGTTAGTCACAACATACGCATACTGACTTGCATTATTTTTATGAATCGATTAGCTTCATCTTTGTGTGTGAAGTGAATTTCTTTCCAACATCAACCAGAATTCAACTCAGTTTCAGATATTGTAAGCATGATGATGTCTCGATCTCATCCGAAAAAAGCTTAGACTGTTTAGTGGGTATATATATAAATATATATCGAGAGGGTAGTCGTTGCAAATATATATATCCTTTAGTTTATGGTTCTCTTCCAAATATTGCGTTGGTAAAACAGCTGTAGGAAAACATCGTTTCCAGGCAAGCCGGTTCACTTTATGACCCTAAAAACCATTAATGTCGAAATGAGATTTTAATAAGCAAAGTAATGATCTAGTGTCGGTTAGCAAATTATCGTATCGTACGTCATGAATTATCCCTTAAGCCAGATTAGTTTGAAATCATATATGTAGGTTTTTTCAAAAAGGGACTTTTATATGAGACAAAACTGTAAAGTTAAGATTTTCAATGGTTATAGACCTTTTGTTTACCTAACTGTGGTTTCCTGAAGTACATATACAGAAATATCGCATATTGGCCCATCAATCAGACCTTCGCTTACGTTTACTCCAAATTTCGACAAAAACATCAAATTGTCAAGAACTTATGTATATTTGTGTTAATTAAAAAAATAATCATGTTTTTCGTAGAAATGTTTAAGATTTTGCCTGCACCTAAAGACTCCTTATTGTGCTGCTTGCGATAAACTCTGCATCGATTATTCTTAGATTTAAATTTTTTTTACTACCATACACTAGTTTTTCTTTATTTCCAGAATGTCGAAGTACTTTAAAATGCATCCTAGTATAGCAAATTTCTCTTGAGGTGTAATGTTTAAGATTTTGTCAGCACCTAAAAACTCCTTATTGTGATTGTTACGTTAAACCCCGCCTCGATTGGTGATATTTAATAAATTTCAGTTAATTACAAACAGCCATACGAAATAGTACACAATTCAAGTTTTCCATCATTTTAGGCAAAAAGGTTAAACCACATAAAAGTTTCGGTTAGTTCTTATTTCATGCATATATTTTTTTTTAGTCAGTGTACGTACCTATGATTTATTGCAAAGACGTTTGAACATTTTTATATGTAGTAATTGTGATTTTAATTAACTACCTCAGTAGTGTAGGTATACACTATATTTTGCAGCGCAATTGCTTTTACACCGAGTAAAGTATTATGATAATTATGTTGGAAATAAGTTAAGATTGCTACTTTGTTGCTTACGCCTAATATTCATAATTTTATAGGGGGTTCTACCTGATGACAAATACAGGTTAAGATACCTATCTAGTGGGTATTTTCAGTATAAGGGCCGAATAATATAGAGTTATTGTGCATACATCTTCGCAAACAAAAGGTGACTTTTTATATTATTTCGTAATTACAATCCATTTAACTACAATTTTACACTGTGAATTAATTTTTTTTGTTATTTTTTTTCTCTCAAATTTATGAAAGAAGGTACGCACCAAGGTTTGAAGTATTGTCTACTGTTCTCATTATAAGAAAGTCCCATATTATATCATATTCCAGTACAGGAAAATCTCGATTTTTAAGCAATTTTATGAAATGTATTTTTTTTTACTTTTTTCCTGAAATTACATCCTATTTACTTATATTATGATATTATTCCAAATTTTTATAAAAGCATTATGAGGGCTTTTACCTGATGGCAAATACAGGTTGTATAGTACCTATACCTAGTGGGGTATTTTAAGTAAGGGTCGAATGATATAGAGCCATACGTATTAAAGTTTTATTTATTGTCTACTGTTCTCATTACGAGATAGTCCTATAATTTATCCATTTCCAGTACAAATAAATCGCTAGTTAGGCAATTTCTATGAAACGTAATTTTTTTAACTTTTTTCCTGAAATTACACTCTATTTACTTGTAATTTGGTATTAGCTTGTGAGCCCATAGTTCGAGGGATCTTAAAATACGAACGAGCAAATGGACAGGCAGACAGACAGGCACGCAGGATTCAGTACAAAGAAATCGCTAGTAAGCAATTTTTATGAAATATAATTTTTTTAACTATTTTCCTGAAATTACACAGTATATCTTGCGCCATATTTCTTAATCGAGATTCCAGTAAATTTATAGAGAAATAGGTACAGGTGTAGTGTAAAAAAGCCCTTTTTTAATAAGTTACTCTAGATAACCCAATTGTAATAAAGTTTTCGTATTTTCAGCGCATGTTAGGCTGCATCTATTATAGCTACATGTTTTGGTAAAAATGACTGAAAAGTAAAATTTGTACGCCCTCGGCGCCTTCCCTCAAATAAACATAAATACTCAGCACATGTAGCATATCTAAGCTTTAAATTCACGTATGACTATTTACATTTAAGTATAACCTTTTTCCCTTTTTGTGTTAATTTTTTTATTTACATAACACAAAATGGTAAAGTATAGAGAAAATTGGGTAGCTCACTTATGCTCACTAAATGTGTTAAAATGCCTTCAAATGAATACTTGACTCAATATAGACTGTCGGTATTGTACATTACCTTCATATAAGATCATAAATGTCTATAATATTGTAATTGCTTACAGAATTTTATTGCACATTGTCCTTAAATTAAAGTATACTGGTAGTGTATTTAAAATTAATTTCATTTTTATTCCTTGAGCTTTATTCAATTCCAAAAAAAAAACATTATTACACTTTAGTAAGTAGATTTAGTATATACAGGTATAACAATTATTTTGGTTTTAAAATACATGCTATTCAGTCAGATTTATTACCTTTTCCGTTTTTATCATTGTTAATTTACCGTAATGTTTCTAATGTTGAGTACGATTATATAGCGTAAGGGAGAATCAAGATTAACTCTTTTTTTGTTTACTTCTTGAATCCAATAATGGTATAATACTTTCTGCTTTACACGTTAACTACATCATTTTAATTCATATTTCGTAAAGAGACTAATTTTTTTTTAAATACGGTATTTTACGAAAATGTGAAATAAATAAATAGTTATTAGTGCCCTTTTCTCTCACTTTACGAGTATTTTAATCCAATATAAAACAACGCTGCTAGCATAGGGTAAATATATTACACAGATTCCAAAAAAGGTATAGCAAGGGAGGATTAGTGTAGTTAACATAATTATTTGAGTGATACTTGTCCACATCACTGTCCCTATTTTTAAGTTTATTTCAAAGTTATCCCCGCATATTATACCTCCAAGAAGAGGCATACTAAGTTTGAATAGGTATTTAAATATTTGGTAGACAATCAGTGTAAATGGAGAAACATAAAAATATAATAATTACAAAAAGTTATTGCGCACTTAAAAGATTAATAGGTTCATACAGGTTTACGACGTAGTCTACAATTGCATAGTTTGTCTGGTAAAAACCGGCTTGTGTACATAGTCTGGGACATAAAACACCTATACACCTATACGTATGCTTTCATAGCGCCAAAAACACACATCGCTTACATATTCAAGGTTAAGCATAGCAAAAAGACATGCATACAGACAGATAGAGAGATAGACAGACAGGCAGGCAGACAGACAGACAGACAGACAGGCAGACAGACAGACAGACAGACAGACAGACAGACAGACAGACAGGCAGACAGACAGACAGGCAGACAGACAGACAGACAGACAGACAGGCAGACAATCGCACACATTCACACGTACACAAACACAAAGCCAAGGTTATTCAGGGTCAAATAGGTTCGCACACGTGTGCGACAAAGGTCATTCAAGGTCAAACACGTTAGAACACGTGTGTGACATTTCGTTGATTCAGGTTACGTAGTATTCTGACGCCACGGAGAGCTCGGGTTTGAACATCTGCCAAGCCCTACAAAAAGAACACCTGCAAAGGTACGCCGTCTAGGCCGGGTTAGATAGCTTGCAGCTGGCGGGCCGTCTGCCTGTAGTGTATCCCTTTCTACTGGCAACTGGTGAAAGAATTGTGGGATTTATGACTGAGATTCTGAATAATTTCCTAAACGAACTGGATGTTATAAGTAGACAGAATCTGCATTTTCAATAAGATGGCGCACCTGCCCATAACTACTTATCAACTTTTAAGTACTATTTTTAATAATCAATGGATAAGAACAATTGACCCTATTCAGTGACCTCCCCGATTACCAAACCTAACCCCTCTTGATTTTCTTTTGTGGCGCTATTTAAAGAACCAAATTCACAAGCAAAGGTACAATAATGTTGACGATGTAAAGGCTACAGTTAAAGAAAAGATAAACGAAATAGATGTTAGGACCATACTAAAGACAGTTCGACCAGTTTAAAGACGCGCACAAAAATGTATTGAACAACGGGGTGGTACTTTTGAGCATCTTCTAAGAAAAAATAAGTTTTTATTTTGTTCTGTTATAAGTTCATGGCATTGTGTAAAATAAAATTTGTAAATATATCTTTATTGTTTCACTTTGATCTCTATAACTTCTTGAATTTTGATTCTAGGAGAAAATTAATTATAAGCCTTTTTGCTTAAAACTTAAAATTTTAACCAATAGAAATATAATACAGGAGGGGTCTCTATTTAGAAAAATGTTATTTTACTTTAAAACTCGAGAACACGATGCTCATTTGTTTTTTTCATTCTTCTATCTCAACGAGCTGTAAATAAAACTGCTAGTTGGTCAATTTAAACAATTTTGTATCTTTAATAATAACTAAACGTAATTGGATATCCTTTGCTGTGCCTCATAAATACATCACTTACAACAGGGAGAATCCCGAGAGCTATTAAAACAAGTGTTATTGTACCTGTACCAAAGGTAACTGTACCTAGAAGGCCAGCGGAATATCGACCAATACATCTGTTGTCAGTGATAGACAAAATAATGAAGGCCATTGTGTGCAATCAGTTACAAGAGTTTTTGGAAAAAAATGGTATAATATTCAAGGGGCAGTCAGGATTTCGCAAGAATCACTCCTGCGAATCAGCTTTGCAATATGTATGTTCCAAGTGGCGTGCTGATATCCATAATGGAAATGTGATACTGAGTGTATTCATAGACTTACAGAGGGCTTTTGAGACCATAGACTTATTAGCAAATTGCAGCTATATGGTGTCAACGGTGGCGCGCTTCAGTGGTTTCGTGACTACTACAGTGATCGTTTCCATGTGATGAAAATTAATGGTGCTATCTCCCAAAAGATTACTAGTGATATAGGTGTGCCTCAGGGTAGTGTACTTGGGCTCATATTGTTTGTTCTGTATATTAACGATATTGACAAGGTCTTAAAGAATTCTTTTGTACGCCTTTTTGCTGATGACACTTTAGTGTCGGTGTCTGGAAGCAATTTTGGACAACTTGTTGAGGTAATGAACTCAGAATTGAGTCTATTATTTAATTGGCTATGTGTCAACAAATTAAAATTAAATGTAAATAAAACAAAATATATGGTTTTTGGCAGTAAACAAAACTGCAAATTATTTCTTGACTGTGACAATGTTCTTAATATTGACAACATGCCCATTAAATATACAACTGAAATAAAATATCTAGGAGTGGTTCTGGATTCACAATTAAATTTTTCGCAACATATTCACCATATTTGTAAAAAGATAAGGAAAAAAATAGATTTCTTTAGAACAGTCTCTCATTATCTCAGTCATTGGTCTCGACTTCTCATCTTCAATACTAGTAGTGTACCCTCATTTTAACTATTGCAACTCGCTGCTAATATCGTGCAGAAATATTGATATACAAAGATTACAAGTGTTACAAAACAAAGCTATGAGAAGTATTCTGTCTTGTACTCGATACACCCCGGTTAGACTAATGCTTAAGTCACTTGGATGGCTGTCGGTTTCTGAGAGCATTGAAGCGTCAAATCTTTAATTTATATTCAAGATACAGCATGAATTATTGCCCTCATATTTAAAAGAGTAGGTATTAATTCCTAGGTCCCTTCGACACTCGCATGACATCAGGTCTAAAGACAATTGTGATATTCGGTTTGCTAGAACAACACACATGCAAAAAAGCCTCTTCAGACTTTTCAATGCTCTGCCGGCGAACATCAGAAACTCGCCCAATGTGAGAACGTTTATGCGTGGCGTAAAGAACCATTTCATGTTAGCAACCCGTTGAACTTTCCTTCTTTTTAAATACTCTTCTTTTGAATCTTTTTAAATATTCTTCTTTTAAATTTTTAAATTTAGTTTTGGGCTAAGAGCATTATATTAAAATGTCATAAATTATATTATATCTTTCTACATTATATACGATTATTGTATTAATAAAAAATTGTATTTGTTTATAATAGCATTTATGCTAAAATAAAAACATTTTCATTTCATTTCATTCATTTCATTTCATTTCATTTCATTTCATTTCATTTCATTTCATAAAGGGCGGAATATATGCAAAGTCAATTTTATAATAAAATGTATATTTTTCCCAAATTATTATTTTATGAGCATATTTTTATATTTTCGACGTTATCAAGAAATTAAAAACGCTCGGTCATGAAAACTCGTAGACTCATAGGTTTAATGTCCAGTCCGACACTTATTTCAGGGATTTTCCAGTTTGAAGATAATTATATAATAATTGATATTTACATTTTGGTTATACACAAGGTATTTATTGGGGGTTTCCGGGGTTTGCAGGTATATTTTTAGGGGTTATTTATTGTCATTTAATAATTCCTTATTATTATCTGCTTAACAAACTGTATTTATATCGGATTGTAATACGCACTTCTGTTTTAGTTTGTCGAAGGATTTCAGTATTTTCAGTGTGAGACTAGTGATTCAGTTTTATACCGCACATAATATCCTGGTTAGAGAGTAGAGATTTAAGTTTAAGAGACTCAATTAGTATTGTTGAAACTTTTTCCGCTATGTTCAAAATGTCTAAAGTAGCGAAAACGTCTTCGTGGATTAAAAATTTTCCAGAGTTAGAGTTTAGTGAAGAAAAAGTCTTTTGTAAAGCTTGTGCAAAAATTATTGTTTGTGAAAAGAACTTCCAAATCGATTAACATTTGAAAAAGCCGCTGCATAAATCAAAGTTACAAAAAATGAAATCTGAGCCAGTTCAGCTGAGTGTAAAGAACGCATTTCAAAATGTTGGAGAAATTTCGAAATCTGAGAAGGAAATTTTTCAAGAAGACTTATGCAAGGCCTTGGTCGCAGCAAACATACCCTTAAGAAAATTGCAAAATCCGCAATTTAGAGGATTTTTGCAAAAATATTGTCAACAAGCCATTCCTGACGAATCCACGCTTAGAAAGAAGAATGCCCATTCAGTATACGAAACCGTTTTAGAAGAAATTAGAGCTTCACTAGGTGATAAAAAAATTTTACATTATTGTTGATGAAACACAGATGCTTGTAGCAGATATATCGCACATCTTATGATTGGAGCACTTCAAGAATATAAAGCAACAAACCCATATTTAATAGCTTCTAAGCAGCTAGACAAAACTAATAATGTGACCGTAATCCGATTTATTCAGCAATCCCTATCAAGCTTTTTCTTACCAAATCCAGTCCCAGGTGAGAAGTTTTTAGTGCTTTTGTCTGATGCAGCACCGTATATGGTAAAAGTAGGCCAAGACTTAAGAATCTTTTACCCCAATATGGTACATGTGACTTGTCTTTTACATGGAATAAACCGAGTCGCAGAAACCATCAGAATGGAATATCATTTAGTAAATAAATTAATTTCAAATGTAAAAAAGTGTTTCTAAAAGCACCTCTGCAGAGTGCAGATGTAGAAGCAGAGATTACCAAGAGTTAGTTTACCTCCAGAACCTGTAATTACCCGGTGAGGAACATGAATTTGCAGTGTGTTGTGCAAAGTAAAGAGTTGTTAAAAAGTGCAAGTGTAGTTAAAAATCTTATTTTTATTAAGGCTAATTTCAGTTTTATACCGCACATAATATCCTGGTTAGAGAGTAGAGATTTAAGTTTAAGAGACTCAATTAGTATTGTTGAAACTTTTTCCGCTAAGTGTAACAACATTCCCGGTAAAGTAGGAGGTCAAGTCAGGAACAAATTGGATGTAACTGTAAAAAAGAATGAAGGATTTAAATACTTAACTGCAGTAAAAGGCATTTATGAAGGTAAACCATCACCATCACCAGTATGCATAGTTGGTCAAAAAAATGCATATAACTGCATATTTTAAAGGCAAACAAGGCATATATATGCGCATATTTTGACTGAATTTAAGTGCATATATTCCGCCCTTTAATAATAACAAAGTTACGAATAATAGACACTTAATTTATGATGACCCTGTATACCTCAGTTCAGAAAGCTGTTATATACCTCGCACATTATATCCGTCAGTGCTTTGCGCCTCAGGATATGAAGGTGCTCGCTGTATAATAGCTCACTTTTTAACCTAGGCATATAATCTACTATTTATTAGTCGTGCGCGCACCTTTTAGAATGCAGGCGAATGTAAAGGGTCGTCCCTTTTTGAGAATTTAAAAGCCGATGTCATTTTTGAAAGGAAAGTAATTCTTGTATCGCGAGCCAGGTATTGTATTTAACGACAGACGAAAATAAATAAGGGACCTTAATATATAATCGATAGTCGTTTCTGGACCTTTTAAAACGAATACGGAATTATCCCTTGTCAGTATAATAATCTTACCTTTGAGAACAAGTAAAAGCAAGAATATAGTTACGTGAGAACTTTTTTTTATATGATCAAGCACATCACTGCAGGACAAAACCCTAATGGCGCTCTGAGAGTGATGCCTGTGCAAAAGAGTCGAACACTTTGGTCTTATATCTTTACTAACCCAATTATTACTGTTTTAACCAATTCCTCAATAATATTGAAGATAACATCGAGTCCATAGAATATGTAAGCGACAGACTATTGCTGACGACGTTCCAAAAGGGAAAGAAAACAAAAACACAGGTTATAAGTGTATACGCTCCCGATATAAGCAAGTCACGAGAGGAGAAAGAAAACTTCTACCTCGATCTCCAGAACCTGTTAGATACACTGCAAAAACACGACGAAGTCATCCTCCTTGGCGATTTTAATGCGAGAATCGGAAACAACGCCCTAGCAGGCATAAAACACTGCTTTAACGAAGAAGCTTCCAACGAAAATGGAGAAATGCTGACAAATTTCTATGCACATAACGAACTTCGTATAAATAACACAATATTCTTTTCTCATAAACCACAACACAAACACACATTTACGAACACGAGAGGCCAAAACTCTGTTATTGACTATGCAATAACAAACAGGAACATTCACCCTGCGAAGATACTAGACGTCAGAGTCCTTGCATCAGCAAACACTGGAACTGATCATAGCCTGGTATTAACAAAAATACGATTTTTCGTGCAGTACAGGCACAAAAGAAAACCAGAACAGGTAGAGAAGATAAATATCGAGTCCCTATCAGACCACAATACTAAATACTTGTATCAAAGGAGATTGGAACAAAAAATAAGAGAAAACAGAATACAGGAGAACGACAATGTGGATACTGCATGATTGAAGCTATCCTTAAACATCATTAACGCTGCAGAAGAGGCTTTAGGAAAGCGAAAAGTCAGTATAAACAATAGGAAGAGAGCAAAGCCCTGGCTCACGCCAGGTGTCAAAACTCTAGCAGCAGACAAGAAAAACGCATACTTAAAATACCGAAGTAACACAATCACCTACGAACAGTACAAGGCAGAGTGGAATAGAGTAAATGCAGAGATCAGCAGGGTAAAGAGAGACTACTGGGAGAAATTCTCTGACGACATGGAACGAGACTTATATGGGGGACAGAAGAAAGTATGGAATATGCTGAGAAATCGTAAAAAAACAATCAACGAGTACATTCAAACGTCGGCAATCACAATAAAAGAATGGGAAACACACTTTCAGAAGCTTTACACAAACAATGACGATGTAGAAGACCAAGCTATGGAAAATCAGGCCGATATACCACAAGAAAACCGCGACCAGGGACAACCTATTACAAAAGGAAAAATAAAACAAACCATCCCCAAACTCAAAAACCGTAAGTCGCCAGGAACTGATCACATCACAAATGAGATGATCAAACATGGAGGAAATACTCTGTTAGACGAACTTCATGTACTCTTTAATATGATACTAACCCTCAAGAAGGTACCCGACAAATGGAAGGAAAGCATTACCATACCAATTTTTAAAAAAGGTGTAAAAAGCGACCCAAAGAACTACCGAGGAATCGGTCTGCTGAGCGCGGTGCTTAAATTACTGGCCAAGATACTTTCTAAGGAAGTAGCGAGTACCGGAACGAACGAAGAGCAACAGGGATTCAGACCCAATAGATCCGCTATCGACGCAATATTTATCCTATGTCAGATAACAGAAAAGTCCATAGAATTTAATAAACCAGCATACATGAGCTTTGTGGACTTTGACAGGGTACGATTACACGACGTCGTAAAACTGTTGAACAAACGTAGTATCGACCCGAAAGTTGTAGCAGTCATAATAGAACTGAACACAAACAACAGGGCATTTATTAAAGTGGGCACCGAGCTGACGACAAAAATACCCACAAATACCGGCATAAGACAAGGAGATAGTCTCAGCCCGATACTGTTCAATCTGATAATGGACGAGATAATCAACGATGTAAAAGCTACGGGCAGAGGATATAGAATGGGAAATAAAGAAATCAAAATAGTCTGTTACGCCGATGACGCGGTAATAATAGCTGGAAACGAGGACGAGCTGCAGAGGCTGCTATACAGGTTCGAACTATCAGCGAAGAAGTGGAACATGACTATATCATCTCAAAAAACACAGTCCATGGTAATAGCTAAAGACCCCATAAGATGCAAGCTTGCAGTCTACAACGAAAGCATTGAACAAGTGATGAACTTTAAGTATCTGGGAGTCAATGTTACTAGCGGTAGAAACCTTAGAGAGGAAGTTCGAGGACAAACCACCAAAGCAGCTATGATATCCGGCTGCATGAGGGACATTATTTGAAGAAACAAGCACATGAGCATCCGCAGCAAGGTGCGAATATATAAGACCTGTGTGAAACCAATAATGACCTATGCCGCCGCACAAGGGCAGGTACCACCTACACGAAACGCCTTCTTCGCAGTACAGAAATGAGAACTTTAAGATCAATTACAGGAAATACACTCTTCGATCAAAGACGAAGTGAGGAGATAAGGAACGAGTGTGGAATCCAGGATATCGTGAGATGGACCAGAGGTAGACGCAGAGAGTGGAGAGACCATGTGGAACGAATGGCAGAGGACCGCCTGGCAAGGATAGCTAGGACTGCAAAACCCAATACCAGGAGACTACCTGGGAGACCACCCAAACGCTGGTATGACAGCTGGACATCCGCTTCTCAAGATTGAGGTCTCACGTCGAAGAAAACAGGACATCGTCCTATTTAAAAGAAGAAGAAGAAGAAGAAGAAGAAGAGAACGGACTTTTTTTATATGATCAAGCACATCACCGCAGGACAAAACCCTAATGGCGCTCTGAGAGTGATGCCTGTGCAAAAGGGTCGAACACGTTGGTCTTGAATCTTTACTAACCCAATTATTACTATTTTAACGAATCCCTCAATAATTTTTAGGAACCTATAAAAAAAAAGATTTTATATTGAACTGCTTACAAAATATAACATTATTTGTAATCCCTATTTATAATCCCTATTTATTCTCATTATTATTAATTTTTTTTTTTACTACTCTGTTATTTTATTCTTTATTGGTTTTAAACTTTCAAGAATTTTGTTGTATTCAATTAATGCAATATAAGTTAAAGTACTTCCCAATATATTGTTTGGCTTAATGACTGCAATAAAACCCCTCATAAAATCGGCTTTCGCTTTCGCTTTCGCAGAGACGTATTAACCCACATTTATTTTTGATGCCAGTTTATAATAACAATAGATAGGTACATTACTTGATTTGTTATCAAAATTAATAAACTGTTTAATTAATGGTTTCTAGAAACAACTTAATTATTAGGATATTTCTCAAAACTTTTTAGTTACAGGTACTTGTTTATGTAGCTTATATAAATAGTAAACATAATATTTAAAATAGATTAGTACCTATCTATTTTACTTTGAAACAGTGTGCAACAAGTTAATATTAAAAGTATGTGGAGACCTTGGGAATCTTCAGCTAAAGCGATATCTAGCTGCCCTAAACATTTCAGGAAGCATTTATCTTCGGACGCCAAAGTGATCGTGAAAAATGTATGTAAATCGTTATTAAAGAGCGGCCACCCTAAAGTAATTGCCATTAAAAATACCAGTGAAGTGACGAAAGTTCCATTTTCGACGGTACGAGATATTATGCTAAAAGGGCATTTTAAAAGAAAAGTTCGGAACAGATACAGGAAAAATGAAGTGCGTAGATGATTGTGACAAAGATGTTATTCGCTAATAATTGTGTATATCTGTTGTTTTAATAAATGTGATGTTTGTCGACTTTCTAAGTTATTTTAATATTTAACTATACCTACGTCATTAATATAATATCAAAGCAAATATCCATAGCTGACAACAAGAGTTGAAACAATATAATATGTTCTAAAAGCTACAACATAAGGACTCGAGATAGAAAATAATGTGAGCAAATGATATAGAAAGAGATAAAGCGCTTTGTTTTTCATGTGTTTGCGCGATTTTTCTTGGTGTTTATGAACACTGTAGGTCGCGAAGCTTTATACTAGCTTTTATTAAGAATTTTTGGGTTTTTTAATCGTAATGAAAACGTGTTCTTTGCCGTTATAAATGTATATGATTTAATAAGTTAACTCCAACCTCTCAGTTACGAATAAATCGAGAGTAGAAGTTTCATATGGAAGTTATGGAATTAGAAATTCGTCACCGTTACCTTTATAAGATTCTCCATTTAAGTGATATAGGGGTTTTATAGGAGTAGTAGTTACATTTCGCGAATCAGTTCTTAGGTTTTATAGAACAGGTAATGGAAATGTAATGATTACCATTATACAACCAGAAATGTTAGTTGGGCAGTTACGCCAATAAATAAACAGTAGGCCACTCACTAAAATGACAATCCTTACTGTACTAAGAACCCGATCGTTTTCGCAGGAGTATGGCCAAAAAAAATGACAGTTATTTTAATAATCTTTTACTAAATTAACAATCTTTATTTTATTTTATTATTTGTTAAATTAACAATATTTTTTTATTTAAATTTTTAATTTTTGAATTCACCCTCTGTTTGGTCATAGAGGGAATCCGATTGCATCTATCGTCTATCTTTAAATGGCGCGAAGTGATAAATGTTCATTCAATATGCAAGACGCATACCGGTGTATCAAGAACAATTCAAACTCCATCCCTTAAAATATATTGTGTTTACATTAAAGGATCCAAATAATGAGCATTTTTTAGTAGGCCCCTCCTAAATTTATCGCAAGCTTTTGGTATATTTGAGGATTTACCATTGTTAGTGGGAAAATCCCTTAGCCAGGAGCGTATTTTGGGGAAGTTTTTATATTAAAAATCTTAAACATGCATATTCTCCTAAGATTGTGTAATATTATAATCGTAGGTATTTATAACATATGAAAACATTAAAAAATTGTATTAACTAATAAATAAGAATGGGTGGTACTATTTTACATAATATAATTACACAAACAAGATAGAAAAAAACTTTGTCGTTATGGCTTAATCATAGTCCGATTCAGAAGATGAACTTTTATTAACATCGTTTAATAACCGGTTCAACCATTTATTCGATTATTATATCTACCTGCCACATTTTGGCTTCTTCCTCTATCACCTGATCGATGCACTTTTTCCACTTTTCCGCACTGATTTTACCCATCGCTTCATTAAAGATTCTTTTTAATTCCACCATTTTATAAGTCGTGTTCTTTCTGGTGATAGTCTCCTGTATATTTAGATTGGAACATCAGTAGACCACCTTTAACGAAGCCTTCAGAACTTCCAATATGGGTTATGATAAGTCGATGTGCTTTTCCAGATGGCGGTCTTAATCCTGTGGACAATCCTTCCCAAAAAGCTTACCTTGAACTTTTAATATTTTCATCCTGCCAAAATTTAGTCACATTGTGACCTTCATTTAGCCATGTTTCGTCTAAGTAAAATATTTTTTTGTTTTCTTCTCTGGCTTTTCGGATGCTTCTTTTCCAACAGACGATATCACTTTTGTCTATTAAAGTCGATTGCCTATTATGTTTTTTGAACCGAGAACTCATTTTCTTTAATAATTTCCAAAGCGTATTTCTACGCATAATTGGTTAGTCCTTGTCTTCTCGGGTTAAGGGCTAAATTTTGTCCATCGTGAGAATTTCGTTGTTTCTCTTGAGCATTATGTCGGTGGCTCTCAAACAATAAATTATATTGAAGGTAATTTTGGATGATGATGAATTACATTTTCTAAATAAAATAATTTAAAGTAAATAAAAAATTAGTTTAGGTAAAGAAAAATAATAATTTTTTAGCTTTTGTAGTATTCAGACAAATTAATTTAATGCCATTATCGGAAAAGTATATACCTGACTAAATCTTTAACATATTTAACCATCCCGCACTTGAGCAAATTTTAATTGGTTCTTGGAAAATAGCGATTATTATATAGATTTAACTATAATAATAGCAAAATAATTTAATTATCTATTTAATTATTATTTATGCTCAACGCGTAATTCTAAGATAATTTTGTTTTGAAACCTCTGATTTCGCCCAGTAATAGAATACAGTAAACCAGTGGGATGTTCGATGTGATCAAGTATAGCGAAGGTGCGAAGATATTGTAACTTAACCGACTTACTGTTTTAAAAGCGATAACATCCCTTGGTGATTTAATCCGATATCGGACTTCTTAAAACGCACAGACTTTATGAACTTTTCGCCTTATTCTCTGCATTAAAACGTCATCCAGCTCAAGTTTTGGTCGTCCTTCTCTCTTCTTTAAAAATTTTATATATTGTTGTTTTTCCAACGTTAAGCATATCTGCTGTAAACTGCACTGCATTATTGTCAAGACTCAAGTCCGCATTCTTACTTTTAATAGAATCGTAAAAGTTAAGAATTAATTTTTTTTATTTACTGTACAGTTGACGACATTTAATTTCGTACACTAAACTGTGACACTGTAAATGCAACTTTTTTACCTTTATTACCTTTGTAACGTGTTAATTGTTATCATGATATCTGTCAAAGTATTGTCATCATCTTATTTGATTGAAGAAATGCGTCATTTAAGTATTATTGAAAAAGCAAGAATAATATGTTTAGAAGAAATAGGGTGGTCTTATGGAAGAATAGCTGATCATTTTAGAGTACCTAGAAGTACTGTTCAAGGAATTGTAAAAAAATGGCGCTATCATCAAACACTTGAAAGGTCTGTTGGGTCAGGTTTAAATAATAGAAAATCATCAAATGAAGAAGACCGAAATTTGGTAGAGTATTTAAGGCACAATCCATTTGAAACTGCAGTATCCGCTATACACAGAACAGGGTTCCCGGCTTCATCTAGAACTGCGCAACGCCGAGTAAGGCAATGTTCCGAATTAAGAGATCGAGCAGCTGCATCCAAACCGTTTTTAAAAAATAGTGATAAGGAACAAAGAATTGGTTTTGCTATGCAATATTTACCAGAAAATGATTTTTTTTTGGCAAAATGTTATCTTTTCTGATGAGAAAACTTTTCAGTCTACATATAATGGAAGGATTCGAGTATATAGACCACCAAATACCCGATATGATAAGAAGAATACTCAAAAAAAGCAAACCAGTGGACGTTTCTCGGTTAATGTGTGGGCATGGATAAGTGTTCACGGTGCAGGTGTATGATGGAATATTGGTGGAACATTAAACAGTAATATATATCTTCAGATTTTGGAAAATGTTTTTCTTCCTTCTGTCGCAATAGTTTTTGAAGGAAATAACTTTATATTTCAGCAGGATAACTGCCCTGTGTATACTGCAAGAAATGTAGGTAACTGGTTTAGAGAAAACACCGTCACTGGCGTAGCTAGGGGGGGGGGGGGGGCACAGGGGCATTTGCCCCCCCAAGAGATAAAAAAAATCTAGAAATAAAAATATACACACTTCTAAATATTCATTTGGAAATTTTAATCTCACCAGAGGAAGTGCTCGATCATATGGCAAAAATGAAAAGAAGGTTAAAAATTAATATATAGGTGTTAGAATTAAATTTGTCATTAATTTTATTTACAATCTGTTATTTTATATTTAAACCAAAGTACCTTTGTTCCAATTAGTTTTCAGTTTCCTGTAAATATAACAAGTACCAGTATAATGTACCTACACTTACACTGAATAAAATTTTAGTTTAAAAGTTTTAATATTTTGTTTGCTTTAGTCTTCTATTTTAAATATTAATAATTTCTAATAAAAATAGAAAGAGTTGGTATTTAGGTAATTTAATTCCTATCACGGTACAAGGAGAACCGTTATGCTCTTGCGCATGCGCTACCTGATTCGATTATGTCACTTAATATTTTTTATTCTAAAATTCCATCCTGGTAGTATTTAGAAACGTGAATTTTCGAAATTTGGGCGTGCTTCCAAAAAAATGTTCGCCTACCTATTTTACCCCTCTCATGCTCAAGAACTAAATCCGACTTGCGGGTTCTACTTTGTCTGCCCCCCCCCCCCCCCCAAGACAAAATCCTAGCTACGCCAGTGAACACCGTAACATGTCTGCTTTGGTGCTCAAGAAGTCCTGATTTAAATCCAATTGATAATGTTTGGGGATTGATGGTAAAAGAAATGTATAAAATAAATTTTAAACCACAGAGTGAAATAGAGTTATTTGATAAAATAGAAGAAATTTGGGAAGGGCTAACTCCGGATTACACCATAAGTATTATTTTGTCAATGCCAAGAAGATTACGATTAGTGTTAGAATCCAATGGCGCAGCAATTAAATATTAGAATTTTGTTTGTTGTTTGTTAATAAATTTACCCTTTTTGGCTTTATACTTTTGTAGTTTTCCTGGTATTGTTTTATAATTTTATAATTTCGCGGCTGTAATTTAAAGACAAAAATATTTAGAAATATCCATTATTAGTTATGGTGAAAAATCGTACATACAATTATTTACAGCTATGTATATAGCTGGTATTCTATCCAGGTATAAGCAGCAAGGTGAGAAATCCGTTTTACCCATTTTTGTTGTAATTGGGTTATGTATGGGTGGAGTGTATGAATTTATATGTCGTTAACTGTACGTGGACCGACTCTAGAGCGTTTAGGCAATTATTGAAAATTTGCCATATTTAATTTAAAAAACACTGACACTTCACAATTTGACTAGTTTCACTGAGAAACAAACATCCAAGGTAGGTATGTATAGGTATAAATAGGTGTATTATTCCAATAGAGGCACCCATAAAGGAATAATAACCACATAATTAGCAAACAGGTAACCAGGATGGGGTACAAGAAAAAAAGGAATAAAACGATTAAAGCAGAAACGGAATAAGTTCCTAGACTCTAATTAGTTTTGAAAAAATTTATTTCTAAAATTCCAGGTTAATGATACGGCGGTACATAATTTTAAGGTTAAAAAATTTAATATTAAAACATATATTTGAAGACAAAACTTGAATTTAATGTCGATACTTGTACTAATTCTGCACAAATTTAAAAATTCAGACCTATTTAAATCTATACATGCGAAAAAATCTTTCACGCTCATGGAGAGACGGGTTTAATTGATTTATTATTTCGCATCATTTAACGGTAGCACGTTTAGTTTAAGTAAGACAAATAGAATTTCCATTAGATTCCTTAAAAAAATAACTATTGGTACCTACTAGCCAATTTACATAAAAATGCATTCAAAAAATATGTAGGCAATAAAATGGTAACGTCACGAGGAATATCTGTGCTCAGACTCCCTCCTTACAACTGCGAATTAAACCCGATCGACCAAAACTTGAGCTGGATGACGTTTTAATGCAGAGAATAAGGCGAAAAGTTCATAGTTTCTTTTTAAAAAAAGAAATTTCTACGCTGGACAAAATTTTGTCCTCAATCCGAGAAGACCAGGACTACCCATTTATGTGTAGAATTACCCTTTGGAAATTATTAAGAAAACTGAGATTTCGGTGGAAAAAACATAATAGGCAATCGATTTTAATAGACATACGAAAAGCTAGAGAAGCAAACAAAAAAATATTTCACCTTGACAGAAAAATATCACGAAGATATGAATGCCGATGTCTTTGAAGAATGGTTCGAGCAAATCTTGGATCTTATACTAAAAAGATACAATAATTGTATTGGATAATGCAATTTATCACTCTAGGCTGACGGAAAAATTACCGACAAGTGCGTAGCGTAACAGAATGGCTAAGTTTATGACAAATAGAATTTCCATTAGATTCCTTAAAAAAAGAACTATTGGTACTAGCCAATTTACATAAGAATTAAAAAAATATGTAGTCGATGAAATGGCAAAGTTAAGAGGAATATCTGTGCTCAGACTCCCTCCTTACCACTGCAAATTAATCCCGATCGAACTTAGGTATATGGGCTCAAATAAAGACAGATGTCGTAAAAAAAACACGATTTATAAAATGGTGGATTTAAAAAGATTCTTTAATGAAGCTATGGGTAAAATCAGTGCGGAAAAGTAGTGGAAAAAGTGTATCGATCATGTGATAGAAGAGAAAGCCAAAATGTGGCAGGTAGATACAATAATAGAAGAAATGGTTGAACCGCTGATTATAAACGATGTTAATAATAGTTCATCTTCCGAATCGGACTATGATTAAGCCATAACGACAGAGTATTATTCTATTTTTAAAAATGCTTTGTAAGATTCTATATTATATCTTGTTTTTGTAATTATAATATGTATATATAGTACCACCCATTGTTATTTATTAGTTAATACGATTTTTTAATTGATAGGATGATGTTTCAACTTTTCTTGACACCCCGGTATGCGTTTTGCATATTTAATGAGAATTTATTACTTCGCGCCATTTAAAGATAGACTATACCAAAGTTAGTATATAGTATATAAATAGTTAGGTTACTCTTTGTCGTTACTTTTGCTTGTTCTCGAACAATATCGACTGCCATTAAGGACGGTTCTTTACTTTCGACTTTTATGTTTTAAAACTGGAAAAACCATACGTTCTCATTTGTTTCAAAGGAAAGGGACGGTCCTTTACTTTCGTTGGTTCATAAAAACTATAGCACAATTTCTACTATCAGAATTGAAAAAACCGATTCTGCGTTTTCCCCCGATCGTAAAAATTCCTGAATCTCAATAAAAGGCGATTCTTTATTTTCGCCGCTTAAGAGGATATCGAACCGCTCGTAACTTTGGAATATTTTAATCTCTGTTAAGGTAATTGAAAGATATAATTAATATCGTTGTCAGTACCTAAAAAAAACATCACATTAAGAAAATATGAGCCGTTCAAAACGCGTAAAAATTAGTTAAGTTTGTGGGTGATTAAAAATATTGAATGTGAAGAATATTTGAGCCAACATCATTGAAATATCGAATTAAATCGTCCAAGAAATATTAATGAACTGATGAACTGTGCAAGAAGAGTTTGATTTTTTTCTTTGTTGTGTTCCTGTTATGTTTTATTTAATGCTAGTGTTTTAGTGAAATTGGTAATTACTTTACAACTTTACTATTGATCGGTCGTCATTTTTAAATTGGTTGACAAAATCGCTCCAAAATTTAGGACCATACTGAGTGAAATAAGAGCTTTCAAATGATGTATCACAAGCCGTATGTTGTCGTTAAAAGAAATGTCGATAACGTCACAGCTTTGTCAACTATCAATAAAAAAGCAAATGAATTAAGTCAAAAAGTGAATGAATAAAAAATTAATTGAATTTAAATGAATATACGTATTCGAGCGTTTCTCATAGAAACGTAAATATTAAGGGTAGTCCATACTTTAATATACAGGGTGTTATTTAATAAGTGTCCGATATTTTACAGGACGATTCCTCAGCTATTTATAAGATGAAAAGTTCATATAAACCCTTTTTGACATACAGGGTGTTAAAATTTTATTTTTATTTTTCGTGAATAATTTTTTAAATAATGTCTATATTTGGACGAAAATTGGTACCTAGGGGTTTTTTGGAATACGAAATTCGAATTTGATGTTAGTATGGCTCTCACTTGTAGAGGGCGCCACCTACGTGTCCTTTTTTTTTGAGGAGTCATAACTTTTTTATACGTGCTTGTATAATATTTTTAAGGAAAAAATGGATTTCTTCATCATTTTTACATTAAAAAGGCATACTTGGTAGAAGTCTCTACGAGCAATCGTTCTCGACAAAAAGAATGATTTATGGCATTTATTTGCGAATCGCTATGCCCATATCAGAGTTTGATAAAATAGCATTTATTTCCTAAACAAAGCCGAAATCAAAAAATTATGAAAATGTACTTTGCATTAACCAATAAAGTGTCTACATAACAGTGTTATTAAAAGAGAAAACGGCAGGGGCGTACATATTTTTTGTTCCTGTTAAAAATTTTAACCCCCTGTATCTCAAAATTGAAGAGCTTGCGGATCCATGCTTATATGAACTTTTCACCTTATAAATAGCTGAGGAATCGTCCTGTAAATTATCGGACACTTATTAAATAACACCCTGTATACATGGTGTCTCTAAAAGGTGCGGAAAAAATGCTACCGCAAATTCCTGAGGTTTAAATATGACGATCCAACCCAACTTACCTTAGTCCAAAAGTGGATAATTTCGGAGATACCGAGTGTCAAAAGTTCAATTTATTTTTAGTTTTTCATAAACAATTTTTTTAATAATTGGTGTACAGGGTGTCCAGTTTTCGTATGTTTTACGGGTTATCTGCGTTATTAGTAGGTTGCGGTTTTTGCGGCACTGTGTTACTTTCTTGAGAAACAAACGATGCCATCAATAGAATTTTCATAGCCCCCTTAGTTTTTTAGATACGGGGTGATCTTGAAAATTTTGCATTTTGAGACACCTCCCGTATCTCGGTTACGCTGCAACTATCAAAAAGGTAAAAAATGAACTTATTAGTTTTTTTCACGTAGAATCCAGTGGCTTAGTCAGATTTCTTCTATGTTTAATTGTTTTCGAGAAAAGAGCAAACTTGCATTTTTTTAAATGGGACACCCTATATATTTTTAGCTATTATGATTCAGTTTATCACAAGCTTTTCAAAAATATATAATACTTTATAGGTGTTTTCAATCTGAAGCTCAAAATAGTGAAAATTTACATTGTTCAACAAATTTAAATTTTTTTTTTAGTAGGCCATGACGCGTATTTAGGAAAACAAAAGATGACAGGCTTGTTATCTGAAAAAATCTTTATTTACTGTCAGAATAGGTTATCCATTTTCTGTTCTTTATTTATATTCAGTTTCGATAAATAGCAGTTTTTTCTTAATTATGGCTGCGAATGCAAAATTCAAGAATTATGAAAAGTACGATATGTTCGTTTGTTATATTCAGTGTAACGAAAATTCGGATGAAGCATTAGAAGTTTATTTTAACAGGTATGGGCATCTTTTTATATATATTTTTCATCATATTTTAAAATTTATAAAAACGTAATATTCGCAGATTCCCAGAAAGAAGACAGCCGGAAGAAAGAATATTTTTAAAAATAGAATCAAACTTAATTGAAGTCGGTTCATTTTCCAAACCCCGACCTAGTATTTACAATAAGGAAAACCAGGACATTGATCAAGTAAACGTTTTGGCTTCAATTGAAACAAATCAAAGTAGTTCTTGTAGAACAGTGAAAGGTTCTGTCGGTATTACAAAATCAAGGGTTTAAGCTATTCTAAAAAAACACAAGTTTAAGCCATACAAATTTCATGTCGTACAAAACTTACATCTCGGTGACGCAGAGCGCCGCGTAGAGTTTTGTAATTGGTATTTACAAAATGTAAATAGAGAAAATCATTTTGAACGAACGATTATATGGTCTGATGGGAGTCATTTCACCAGTGCCGGTATATTTAATCGTCAAAATACTAGGCTTTGGTCTCAGGAAAATCAACATGTTATATTTCCACGGGAACGGCAAGGCAGATTTGGGTTTAGCGTTTCATGCTTCATACTGGGAAGTAAAATTTTATATAATATATTTGAAGGCGGTCTTACTGCAAATAAATATTTGGAAATTTTGGAAAACATTGTGCCCGAAATAGTAGAGAATGTGCCCCTAGCTCATCTTAATAGCTTATATTTGCAACAGGACGGAGCTCACGCTCACAAAGCTCAAATTGTAAGAGCATATCTTAACAATAATTTTCCTGGCCGCTGGATTGGAACACATGGACCTGTAAGATGGTCACCCAGTTCACCCGATTTAACGGTTTTGGATTTTTTTTGTGGGGCTACCTAAAAAATAAAATTTATACCGTCCAGTACCAAACGATGGCAGATTTAAGAGAAGCCACTGAAAGAGCCTTTAGGGAGTTACAGGCACGGCCTTTTATTATTTTAAATGCACTGCTGAGGCGAATCCGAACAATGTGTGAAACATGTCTTAGGCATAATGGAGAACAGTTTGAGCAATATTTATTAGACAGTTTCCTAAATCATCAAATAATTGTAGGTTTTAGTTTTTGAACGTATAACACAACTGAGTTAATTGTTATTTATATTTATAAAAGTTATTGTTATAGGTATATATTTTTAAAATTAGTGTTTTATATAAATTGTGAGAAGCTTGTGACAATTGTTTAATCTTAAAATTTATACGGTGTACCGTTTAAAAAAATGTAAATTTGTTGAAAAATATAAATTTTGAGCTTCACATTGAAAACAGCTATAAAGTATTATATATTTTTAAAAAGCTTGTGATAAACTAAATCATAATAGCTAAAAATATATAGGGTGTCCCATTTAAAAAAATGCAAGTTTGCTCTTTACAATTAAACATAGAAAAAATCTGATCAAGCCACTGGATTCTACGTGAAAAAAACTAATAAGTTTATTTTTTACCTTTTTGATAAGTTGCAGCGTAACCGAGATACGGGGGGGGGGGGGGTGTCCCAAATTGCAAAATTTTCAAAAACACCCCGTATCTAAAAAACTTAGGAGGCTATGAAAATTCTGTTTGTGGCATTATTTGTTTCTAAAAAAAGTAACACAGTGCCGCGAAAACCGCAACCTTATATCTTTACTAATAACGCAGATAACCCGTAAAGCATACGAAAACTGGACACCCTGTACTGTCACAATAATATTCGGCTAGGGGGGGGGTCATTTTTATTGTGAATTTTAGAGGGCGCCACCTGCGGTACCTTGCACACATTTAAAACGAAATAACTTTTTCGAGCCACTCTGTTTTAACTTTTAAATAAACATTTTTATTCTCCAACGTCTTTTACCTAAAAAAGGTATACGTGATAAGAGTTGATTTGAGCAGCCGTTTTTGAGATATCTGGATTTAAAAAATTTACCTCGTGTCTGGCCGGGTCTAAATTATTGTAATAATTGAACACAATTTGAAGCGAAGGCGTTAAATTAAAATAACTGTCATTAAAAACTAAAAAAAAACAATTACATAAATGTTAATTTTATTCTCTACTATAAACAATAAGAGATTCCAACAACAAAATTTTAATTTAAACAAAATGCTTTTACAAATGTTCAAAATGACCTCCATTTTCATTTGTACAAAGATTAAAACGTTTTAATAAAAAATGAAATTGAACTCTTTGGAGCATTTCGTCATCATTTCTCAAAGCGTCATTTCCAGTTTGAATACATCTCCTTAATTTATCTTCTGTATCTACTGGCCTAGAATACACAAGGGTTTTCAAAGTTCCCCATAAAAAGTAATCCATCGGTGTCATATCAGGGGATCGAGCTGGCCAATTTGCGGGTGCATCATTGCCTCTTCCTATCCATCTATTTTACGTTTAACGAAAAATACGGAGAAGCACCGTCATGCATAAACCCATTCCTCTTCGAAGTTCCAAGGGCAGGGGATCTAATAAGTTTGGTAATTCGTTTCGCAGATGATAATTTTCGCCATTTAGTAGAGATGGTAAAATGACAGAACCAATTATGAAAGTGTCTATGATTCCTGCCCACAGATTAATCTTAAACTCATGCTGATAATGGGTTACTTTAGTCGCCTGAGGATTTTCTTCAGCATAGACATGTTCATTGTGCAAATTAGTTATGCCACTCCGCGTGAAACAGTCTTCATCTGCGAATAAAATTTTTCGTGTATAGTTCCTTGATTTCTGTGTTCCTGGATAAACCGGCAGAAACCTAGGCGTGGTACAAAATCATGTGGTAAAACATCTTGTACCCGTTGAATATGAAATGGGCGCAGTAGTTGTGCTCTGGTCACCCTATTGACAGTATCTTTGCATACCCCTAGCTCTAAGCCCAATCGTCTGCTTCTGAGTTTAGGATTTTCTTCAATCCGATTTAGAATATCTTCCCCAACCTCTGGAGTTCTTACCGTACGTGCACGACCATAATTAATAGAAACAGGTGCAAACCTACCCGTTTCACGAAGACGTCTTTCAACTGCCGCGGAGGCTTTATGGTTTGGTAAGCGACGATTCGAAAATCTTTCACTGTAGTATACTCTGCAAGATTCTAAACCATTTCCTTGGCAATATCCAAAAACCAATAACATATCGGTCATTTCTTCGTTGGTATACTGTACGGCCATGACGAAAAGAAATTTGAAAATTGTATGACAATTCAAATGTATGCTTCAATTATTTTTTAGATTCGATTTGACACCAGTTAGTTTTTAGTGACAGTTGTTGTAATTTAACCCTTTATAGGGTACTGGTACATATCTGTACCACCGACGTTTCCAGCGATCCTATAAACGACATCCCACTGCTCGATACCGCTAAGCATGATAAATTAGTCTACAAACACGCATTGGTTCTTATTTTTACCATATTTACTCTCAGCGCCATCTGATAGTTAAAAGTTGACCTTCGGGCCAAAAAGTGGTACATATTTATACCATTAGTTATTACCGCGTAGACGACAGGTTTTTTCGATGTTGGGGCTAGTTTTTACAATTTTTTCCTAAGAATACAGAGAAGATATATATAACGACAGTAAGTATATAATACTTTATATATTTTATACAGGATTTTTACAATTTATTTGCTTAGTTGCTTCATAGTAGTTCATAATTTATAAAAATACGCACATTAGGGATTTTTGGGTTAGAATTGTGTCTTGAGTTTTTTCTAAATAGTTTTTAAATTAGGATATTTGGGTTTTAATTATAGCATACTTTGGTTTGATATACATTTGCCTTATTATTGATACTAGGCACGTTTCTCTGTTATCTTCGGCTAACGTAATTTTTGGAAATAACTTGGGTGGTACACATTTGTACCAATGAATATGCATTCATACTCTATATATGTACCGCCTAATATTTATGTTTTGTAGATCTATTATAAAGATTTTTTTAATAGGCCTTTCAGCGCAGTGTTACATGTTTCTTAATAATAATTTTTGTTCATTTCAGATTGTGTCTTCTCACAGTTCATCTTGAACAAAGAATATTGGACAAATCATTTGATTTTTTTCTACTTATTACTAGAAAAGACTGTTTTTTTTCGATGGTAACCAATATCTTCTCCTGATTTTTATGTTTTTGACAAAGACTTTACCGCTGTCTTTAGTTCCATTTTATAATTGGTTAGGTTTCTTTTGATTTAACCTACAATAAATACTTAGAGTAAGTTTTAAGTCTTGTTGAGTGTCATATTTTGGCAACTAAAACCGTTATTTAATTTTTTACTAAAGAATGATAAACGTTTAGTGGTGGTTTATAAAAAAAAACCTGCGTTATTTGTACTATTTTCAAAATAAAGGCATATTACATAATAATATATAAAAGTGTATGTTTCCAATATGGCAAGTTTTCAGTTTTTGTCTTAGAAAACTCTATATTTTCTAAGTGGTACGTAAATGTACCACTAAACACACATTTTTTTTTTTTCAGGAACGTTCAGTGGTACACATAGATACCACCCTATTGCAAAAAAACTATAGTGTTTTTTAACTTTTTTTGTTCGGTAGTACAATATAAAACCCTAAATAAAAAGGCCTATCTAAAAAAAAAGTTTAAAAAGCGGGCCCCAGGGTTCTGCCCTATAAAGGGTTAACGCCTTCAATAATTTAGACCTGGCCATACACGAAGTGAATTTTTTAAATCCAGATCTCCCAAAAACGGCTGCTCAAATCAACTCTTACCACGTATACCTTTTTTAGGTAAAAGACGTTGGAGAGTAAGAATTTTTATTTAAAAATTAAATACAGGGTGGCTTAAAAAAGTTATTTTTTTTTAAACTCTGACACTCTGTATCTCCGAAATCAACCACTTTTGAACTGAGGTAAGTTGGGTTAGATCATCATATTTAAGCCTCAGGGATTTGTGGCAGAATTTTTTCGGCACCTTTTAGAGACACCCTGTATACTTAAGTAATATAATAAATTGTGAGGTTATTACGCCGTTTTCATACTTTATCCACACGCTGTATTTTATTACTACAGTGCAAAGTTCATTTGTTTGGTTATCATTTAAATTGTAGCCGAAGAGAATAGGACGACTGACCTAAATAATTGACATGACTTTGATGTAGGCTTCTTTTGTTTCGGAAACGTCCAATAAGGCGTGTTTTAGATCGGACGTAAGTCTTCTCCTTACACGCAACCATTTGTCTTTAAGCATTAAAAGCCTGTGCGAACAAAATGGATAGTGCTTTGTAAAATCAAACAATTTACCAAAATACTAGGAAATTAGTATCACTAATACGCGCCCTGATGTATGCATATTATGTTAATATTAACCAGGCGTTTTCGGTCCTGAATAGACACTACTATAAGAGCTTCGACCCTACAAGAATCCTGCACGATGCTCAGTGTAGGGAGTTGTCCAAGTTAATGGCCGAAAGTAATTCAGTCAGCAATAACTCGGTCGCAGGGCGAGAACTTTGGCTGAAAAGGCCCAGGGGCAAAACAAAATGTGGGGGGCCTCTCTTATAATATTAACATGACATAAATAAAAGGTAAGGATCATCACAGTATTTTTTCAATAATTAAGCTTATACCGGGTTAGTGGTTAGTTAGGTGGCTAAATATTAGCTCCCCTGTACATTTTAGAGAAAAATTGTATTATAATTTCTTGAAGAGGTCGATATAATAAATCCTTGTGCTAAGTTTGAATAAATTTTTATAAGCCAATCCTAATTTATTTAATTAAATGTGATGGCAAAATTATGAAATTCTCATAGTTTAGGTAATGCAGCAAACACCAGCACGTTATTATTTGGCATTGACAAAACGAAAAGTAGCGTCAGTGACAACATTTTCATTGAAGGCGCTTTAATTATAGCTAAATATGAGCTATTCCATTAAGAAAAAAGTAACTATGATTAAGTGGTATTATACAGAAAACAGTTTAAGAGCAGTGTCTGAAATGTTTTCAGTTTAATTCCCCGATAATCCTATCCCTTTCATTAATTAAACTTATCATTAGTAAACTTATGTCCAAAGGCAGTCTAATAAATAACTATAAATGCTCAACTCAGAATGTCAATAGAGCTGAAGAAAAAGATAATAGCGATCTTGAAATTTTACTGCATGTGAAGGAAAATAAAATGATTAGCACGAGGATTCTTGGGCAAGCCGTAGGAAAACATCAAACCACAGTGTTGCGCACTTTGAAAAAACATAAATATTTTCATTACAAGTATGAAAAACTACGGCAAGGTGATGAAGAACGGAGAATGGTATTCTGTTTCAAGGTAATGGAAAGAGCAAATAATAATAGAAATTCCTTTTACTGATGAATGTACAATTCACCCTCAATAACGAACCAAATGTTAAAAATTGCCGGTATTGGGGCCAAGAAAATGAACATCGTCTTGTTCATACTCGGACGCAATATCCACAAAAAATAAATGTTTGACCGGGAATTGTAGGACATCAAATTATTGGACCATTTTTTATGGAAGGCAACCTTACAAAAGTAACCTATTTGGACTTACTACAAAATCGAATTAAACCCGCACTAGAAGAAGTTGTACGCGAAAATCAGGAGATCCGCTATCAAATGGATGGTTGTCCTGCCCATAATTCTGTCATGGTTAGGGAAACGGCATCTAATCCTTTGGCTAGCCAGGTCTCCTGACTTTTCGCCAAACGACTTTTTCTGTGGGGTCACTTAAAAAAATTTATTTGTAAAGATGTAAAATTTGAAAATCTAGACTAGCTAAAAACTGTATTTCGTTAGAATATGACAGACTTCCTCAATATTAACTCAGTAATGCTAGAAATGAATTTTATGATCGGTTAGGATATTGTTTAGCTGTTAATGGAGGGTTGTTTAAACATTTAATTAATATTTTTGTGAACATCATCAAACTAGTGAAACCTTTTCAGTGGATCAGGTGTTCAAAATGACCACCATTTTCTGCTAAGCAGAGAACCAGTCCCTGAACCCGTCTACAACGTTTAAAAGGGAGTCCTCTGGAATGGCCCGAATTTCAGCACTAATTCTGATATTTAAAGATTCTAAGTCATTTGGACGGTTAACGTAGACTTTGTTCTTTAAGAGTCCCCACACTTGTGTTGGATTTTCATGTATTGAGAGCATGATATCCAAAGCTATATCTCCCCTGGTTGCTGTTTTAGGTCGACCTGATCTAGCGGCTTCCCTAACACTGCCTGTTTCTCGAAATTTCTTTACCATTCGACACACCGTCGACTGATTTATTGGAGGCCTATTTGGATATAATTCATTGAAAAGTTGACAAACCTGATCTTGCGATCTCTTCATACTTTCGTAACCGCTCATTATTAAAATTTCAACTCGTTGTTTCTCATTCAGATGAACCATCGTGTAGACAAATTAGAAATCAGATAATAGAAAATTAAACAGGAACTTAAAATTTACACCTTTTAGGTCGCTGTCATGAAAACACCTTGACTCAACTGGTGGATATTAGGTAGAAATAATTATAATTAGAAGTTTTTCATTTTTGAGCTGTCATTATCTCGGAAACGCTTGCAGAAAGGTGAAAATTTGAAATACAAAAAATTCAGAGTTTTCCCAGTAGAATTCAAACATGCAATCACATGCAGGGTGTTCCATTTAAAAAAAGTAAGTTAGTCTCTATGGCAACCAAACCAGAAATGACAGAAAAAATTCATGCAGGTAGAAATGTGGGGAAGGATTTACTTTCATAAAGTAAATAAAGTAAATAAAACAATGCAGTCTTTCGCCACAGTTTATGATGATGATGATAAATAAAAAGGTTCCCTACATGTTTCGAGCGCTTAAGCACTCATCATCAGGGGATACTATAAGGAAAGTCCAATGTTAGAACGACCAATAAATATAAAATAAAGTTTAAGGACTTACCTAACATCGAGTTTAGTAGAAAAAACGTTGTCTCAAATTAATGAGTGCAAATCATAGTAACTTTAAAGGTTGAAGACTTGGTATGTGAGACGTTTAATCGTCTTTAGATATGAATGAAGTTATGGTTAAATTCGGATTTTCTGATCAAAGAAGAAACATTTTAAGTAAGACAATGAAGTAGTTTAAACCATATGAAGGAGAAATTTTTTTTTAAATTTTTAATTGTTAGTTTTAAATTAAATTTGATGTAAAAGAAAATAAAATAATTGTTTTATTGCAACAAAACCATGGCCAGTTAGCTGATGTGGTATTATGGGGCTATGCCCCATACTTTTGAAAATTTATAGAGGGTAATCATTATTTACTTGACTTTAACTCCACTGAAAGCATGGACTATTTCTTCAACTTTAACTTTCATAAAGGTCACTTTTCATATACGAGGTAATTCAAAAGTTACGGGCATTATGCGCGACTTTTTTGCCACTCTGTACAGTTTAACCTGAAAACTATTTTATGGCATTTTATTTAATTGGCCCTTTCATTTTGGAGAATCGCTTTACAGGAGACCACTACTTCAATTTTTTACAAGATGAATTGCAAGAACTACTAGAGGATGTTCCTATAAACATCAGAATGCATACGTACTATCATATTTATTATTTTCGCGTGATAGTACTGGAGTTTTGTCTGTTCCTCCCGACTGACCCTGTGATTCGGTTAGATGGAGGATTCGAGAGTAGTGTTGAAAACCTGTCAATGTCAAAATGTATGTAAAATATTTAAATATTGATAATTCCTTTTTGTTTGGGAATATGTCAATTTTAGGTGGAGTAGAAATTGTGTACCTAGGAAATCTGTGTATTTTTTTACGTTTTTCCGTTAATGTATCTTATGAAAATATACTCGGGGGGGAATTTTAAGGCATAACCATAATTATATGACTCCCTTAGATCCTTGAATTTCTTGACTAAAAATTTTATTAGTCCCTGTTGTTTTCGGGCTACTTATTATATCACTGAGAAAAAACTTTTTCTTGTACAAATTAAAACGTATAATTGATTTTCTGTTCATTGTGGCACTACAGCCTATGTTTCATCAAATAAAATATATTTCAGTTGATTCAATAAAATTATTTTATTTTATATATATATAATATTTTCGAAATTTTATTGGGTCAATTAATTTTTGCTAATTTCTCCGGATTTTGTTTCAATAATGCTTTACTATAAAAATAAAATATTAGTTGCCTCAAACATGACATGCAAAAATAATATTATTAAACTTTTATTCCCCGTGCATTTCCTCTATTTACTATCCAGCTCATCGATAATAAGGGTTTTAAAAGAAGACTCAAGAGGGTAAACCCCTTTGAATTAGTGAAATAGTTTAAGTGCATAACAGAGTAAAGTGCGGTGGCTCTACACATTAATGGTATAGTGTGAGCCTAAGGATTATTGTTGAGTAGGAATTTAGTTTTTAAGATTTTTCAAACCCAGAAATTTAAGAAAGAATAGAAGTACTCGTTGATTATTTGTGATCAGAATGTAGTTAAAGTAGAGAGCTACTTGTTAAGACTATTTGTAGCAGTGGCGGCTCTTATATAGGAGCACTTGAGCACGTGCCTCCCTATAATTCAGCCCCACATCGACCGACAAATATTCACTATAAATTACATATTTAGTTTACAATACAATGTCTGTTACAAAGGAATTCTAACATGATTTTATTAGCTCCCTATCCAATTATCGTTTCGCTAACTAAATATTTTGTAGCAGGTCTCTAATCCCGAATTCTTTTCGCAGGAAAAATGTGCTCCGTGGCTATCGCTACTTGATATGGACGGTTCGCTTCCCGTAATAAATGCACCTTGTCGTCCCCATCTCTTTTTAGCGCACGGCTCTAAATGGGCTTTCATTCCTCGCAAATGAGCACGCTTTTGCTGTGCTGCATGCTGCCGCCTTGTTTCGAATGGTTTTTGAGAGATCGTTTTATATGTTTTGCTGATCCGTGTAGCGCGGTAAAACCCTCCATAAACGTGACATAGCTTGTGTTTGTCATGCAGTGTTGCCAGACCTTCTGTTTTAACAGAAGATCTCCTGCTTTTGCCCTCAGTCCTGTTATTCTTTTAAAAAATGTTGCAAGATATTCCTAACTTTAATGACTTGGTTACTGAGAAATTTGCTAAACTTAAAGACAGAAGAATGCATTTTTTGTTTAGACACTGTGTTTAATCAGTTCTGTTTTTTAATAATATTTTTAGTTTTTTATGTTGTCGTTGTTGACTTTTCTAGTTACTGCTTCCCAAGTATGCTGTATATTGGTAAGTTATTCAATTTAAATTTATATTTTGTTTTATTAACATATCTACGTACAAAAAGAACATAAAAATTAGGAAAGCTTTTTACTCGTAAATTTGACACTTAACTACACAATATCTTGTGGTTGGAACGGAGGGGTTAAATAAAAGAAAGGGGTAGTGGTGGGCGGAGATATGCGCAAAATTTCGTTTTTTGCCATGCTTGATGCTTGTGAACCTCCACAAACTTCCGTCACGAGCCGCCACTGATTTGTAGTAAGCATAATGTGCAATGTACAAATACCTACATTATGCTTATGGCTTTGTACCTTATGATGAAGGTTCCTGTTTTATTAGCAATATGATATTATTTTGCGAAAGATCTTCATTTAAAATGGGTAGTCAAGGCTTAAATCCAATAACGTGTTAAAGAAATGGTGAGTAAGAATGCTGAAGTTTTTCATTATTTACATAGGTGATTATTTATTATCGTTATTTCCCTAGGTAGAGAAATTTTACTTCTCATTAGAAAAATTGAGTAAATAATGGCGATTTCTTAAGTTAGTAGTAGAAAAAATCTGCACACAGTATCCCATATAAGAATGCACACTACAGAGATATCGTAAACCACAGGAGATACAGAGATGGTTAAATTAGAGAAAAGTTGCGCTTTACTAAACCCTTCAAAGTCACGATTCGAAATCTAAAAAAATCCGATTACTTCCGAAGATATTTGGGAAAAACCGAATTTTCCTGATTTCGTTTTTATTTTTTTCTGACTCTATTTAAAAAGATATAAAAAATCAATTCCACATTCTTATTGCCACTTTTCCTGCTCTACAAGCCGGCGTTCTTAGATTTTCAATACGACGTTTCGTTTCTTCGCAACCGTCATCAACTTTGTTTTTTTAAATAGTGGGAAAATTTTATTTTATGCTAAATAAATTCTACCTTTAATTCTAAATCCCACGACATATCGCTTCTTACATTTATCCGACTTTTTGGACAAAAAAATCATCATCAATATTATTTGAAGATTATTACGAAGGAACGAAACGTCATATAAAAAATCTAATTACGTTATCATGCAGAGGAGAAAAAATTACATAGGAGGGTGGTTTTTATTTTAATCTATCTCTTAAAGTAGAATCAGAAAAAAATTACGAATTCTTGAAATTTTAAACATAAATTTTGGCAATTAATTATTTTCTGATTTCACAAAAGAAGACAGGTCAAAATAAAAACCACATTCCTATGTAATTTTTCTGCTCTACATGACAACGCAATTCGATTTTTGAACCGACGTTTCGTTCCTTCGTAATAAATAATCATCAAATAATATTGATGATGATTTTTTCGTCCAAAACGTCAGATAAATGAAAGAAGCGATATGTCGGGGGATTTAGAATTAAAGTTAGAATTTATTTAGCATAAAATAAAATTTTCCCACTATTTAAAAAAAACAAAGTTGATGATGGTTGCGAAAAAACGAAACGTCGTATTGAAAATCTAAGAACGCCGGCTTGTAGAGCAGAAAAAGTGGCAATGAGAATATGAAATTTATTTTGTCATATCTTTTTAAATAGAGCCAGAAAAAAATAAAAACGAAATCGGGAAAATTCGGTTTTTCCCAAATATCTTCGGAAGTAATCGGATTTTTTAGATTTCGAATCGTGACTTTGAAGGGTTTAGCAAAACGCAACTTCTCTGACTTTTCTCTAATGTAACCATCTCTGTATCTCCTATGGTTTACGAGATCCCTGTAGTGTGCATTCTTATATGGGACACTGTGTATACAGGGTGTTTCAGAAGTACGGTACATAACTTAAGGGGGTAATTTCTTATGATATTCTAAGAGAAAAAGTTTATATGACCATGTGTCAGGAGTTGCTCCGTTTTTGATATACAGGGTGTTTATTTTACGTTTTATGTTTGGTGTTTTTTATAATTTTTTTAAATATTCTTTTCCCGATTTTATTGAAATTATGTAATTGCTAAAAATATCAAAATTAGGGAAAAGTCAGTGGCGTACACTTTTTTGTCAATAATATTTGTTAAGGTACTTCCCGGGACGCCACTGGACTCAATAAATTTAATCTACTTAGGGCTAATTCAGCCCTTTATTATTATGAATAATGGTACCAGATTATAAAAAAATCGGGAAAAGTATATTTGAAAAAATTATAAAAAAATGATTTTTTTTTAAAAAAGTTTAACACTTTGTATATCAAAAATGGGCAACTCCGGACACATGTTTATATGACCTTTTTCTCTTAGAATATCATAAGGAATCACCCCCTACGTCCGCGTCCGTACTTCTGAAACCTCAATTGAGAAAGCTGTTGTATACCTCGCACATTGCCAAATGGAATAAATTCGATAATAAATACATGGCGGCGTGTCCGAAAAAACGCTCGGACACGTCGATTGGTATTTCTAGTTGCGCATTTTTTCAATTAAAACTTTTAATACAGGGTGTGTCATGTAACAGTGGCCAATACCAACTTTTTTTATTTTAAATGCAACACACCGTATATTATTCAATTTTTGGATTCTTCAGAAAATTTTAGACATATTTCATGTACAATATCCTATACCTATCTTCAACTGTTTCGGAAATATTAAGTGTTTTCAGATTTATTGCAAAAAGAACACGCTAAAAAACTAATTTAAGTAATACTGTTTATTTCTTGATAATGTAAAAAAACAAAAAAAAACATTAATGTAGGAAATTTTGAAATGCTCGCCGCGAACGTCTTGGCAACATCCTAGTCTCAAATAGAAATTTCTTCTAACGTTACTGTCGTTACTGAACAACTCAGGCGTGACCGATCTAATCGAAAGCGTTATTCGTCTTCTTAAGTCAGCTAAGTCTAGGGGTTTAGTTTTGTATACAATATTTTTGACATAACCCCATAAGAAGAAGTCTAATGACGTCAGATCAAGGGATCGTGCTGGCCATTCCAGCGATCCACGCCTCCCTATCCACCGATTTGAAAATACTCGGTTGAGGTATTGCAGTGCAGTAAGACTTGAGGGAAGACTGTCAACCTTTTTCTCAATCAACAGTGGCCTCAAACAGGGGGATGCGTTATCCCCACTACTCTTTAACATCGCTTTGGAGAGCGCCGTGCGAAAGGCGAACATAGAAACGCTCCTATTTAGAGACCAGGGTCCTCGCATTGTGGTGGCTTTCGCTGATGATATGGATATAGTGGGAAATACGACTATCAACGTCAAGGAGGAGTTCATCAAACTGGAAAATGCTGCAAAAGAAGTTGGCCTACGAATAAACGAAGATAAAACAAAATACATGACTACAACAAGAACAGAACGACGAGACAGGATAGGACAGAACGTGACAATGGACAACTATAATTTTGAAAGGGTCCATCAGTTTAAATACTTGGGAGCTACGATCACCTCTGATAACAATGTAACACAAGAGATTAACAACAGAATACAAGGAGCCAATCGCTGCTGTTTTGCGCTACAAAAAATAATGAAATCGAAAAATGTAACCCGCCGTACAAAAATAGCAATTTACCATGCAGTTATAAGACCTATAATGACATATGCATGTGAAACATGGACGATGACGAAACAAAATGAGAACCGACTGAAAATAGCAGAACGAAGAATTCTTAGAAGGATATATGGACCAGCCAAGGACAACGCCACACAGCAATACAGAATTAGAACTAACAGGGAATTACAAGAACTATATAACCAACCAGATATAGTGAAAATAATAAAGTCAGAGAGATTGAGATGGGCCGGCCATGTTAAAAGACAAGACCAACGTGTCGTCAAGCTGGTATGGGAAGAGACCCCGGTAGGAAGGCGGCCGCTGGGAAGACCAAGGATGCGGTGGAAAGACAATATTGCGGCGGATTTACGAAGCCTAAATATCCAGCGACCAGAAGAACTTATGATGGACCGCAGCAAGTGGAGGCAAATTGTAAAGTCAGCGAAGACCCACCCTGGGTTGTAGGCTACAGAGAGAGAGAGAGAGAGGTATTGCCAGACATTGATTTGGTAATGGGGCGGTGCTCCATCTTGCTGACACCATATCATATTCGCTGGAAGTTGTGGGTTTGCTGGATCAGGATATAAGTTTGTCAAAGTTGGCAAGACATTATTTTGGAGCAGTGCTAAATAATTATCGCCATTTAAATTGCCATTAATAAAAAAGGGACGTATGATATAATCTCCAACAATTCCTGCCCAAACATGAACCTTTTCAGGATATTGCGTATGTTCTTCTCTCATCCAGTGAGGATTTTCCCTAGACCAATAGCGGCAATTCTGACGATTAGCATGACCGTGAAGTATAAAGGTGCACTCATCAGAAAACAAAACATGTTCTAATTGGATCACATTGTTGTCTAACATTGCCATCATTTGTTCACAAAAATACGTTCTATCAAAATCGTCTTCCATGAGCTTATACATTTTATTTTCTTGTAATGTTCGAATAATCGCCGATGAATGGCAAACATCGAACATTGGGGCTGTTTTTCGACTAGAAATATGTGGGTTGTCCTGAAACTCAAGCAAAATATCTAATTTGGTATCATCACTTATTTCATTGGCAGCTACTTTTTTTATCTGCTTCACATGTCCAAGCTGGCGAAACTGCTTTTCTATTTTACTAATTGTCCCTTGAGTTATAGGCGGCAAATTTGTAAATTTTTCATGAAATAAGCGAGCAACTTCCATTTGTGTCCGTGTTTTATCTCCATAACCAATCATCTGTAGAATTGTTATTTTGTGCATTTCTGTTAAATAAACCACTTTTCTGATATGCAGTTAACGAAATTCAAACGACTATAACACTGACAACTACTGTCATGCAGACAGACAACAATTTGCTAAGGTCAGGCGTTTTAAACAAAAGTAAACAAAACTATTTATAACTTTTTTATTTATTTCATATCAGTAAAAACATTTTAACATCAATTTTCAACATCTCCTACATTAATGTTTTTTTTTTGTTTTTTACATTATCAAGAAATAAACAGTATTACTTACAGGGGCGGTCATATCAACATTTTGAGGGGGGGCCATGCAGTGGCGGCTCATGTCAACTTAGAGAGGCGGTGGCAGGAAAAGTCTTAGCGCCGCAGGCGAAAAATTTTTGGGTGCCACGCCCTTTTTTGTTGATGATTCTTGGTTTTCAAGTAGGAAAAATACGCAAAAAACGGCCTTTAAGAAAATTATAGATACCTATATTATGTATATTATACCTACCTACTTAATTATTTTTATTAATATTTTTAAAAAATTAAGGGTTTGACACGATTTCAATTTATGGAGGCAGGGCTTTTCTAATGTAAATCGACGCCAAGGGGGGGGGGGCATGGCCCCCATGGCCCCCCCCGTATGACCGCGCCTGATTACTTATTAGTTTTTAGTGTCTTATTGATTTTTGAAATAAATCCGAAAACACTTAATATATCCGAAACAGTTGAAGATAGATATAGGATATTGTACATGAAATATGTCTAGAATTTTCTGAAGAATCCAAAAATTGAATAATATATAGGGTGTTGCGTTTAAAATAAGAAAGTTAGTATTGGCCACTGTTACATGGCACACCCTGTATAATAAAAATTTATTGAAAAAAATGCGCAACTAGAAATACCAATCGACGTGTCCGAGCGTTTTTTCGGAGACGCCCCCATGTATTTATTATCGAATTTATTCCATTTGGCTGATACACACTGTATAAAAAAGCGCTCGCTATATAAAAGCTCACTTCTCAACCTAGGTATAATGTACTATTATTACATTAGTCTTGTAAATTTTCACCACTTGACAAGAAAAAAGAAAATTTAAAGCAGGATTTAATCTTTTCAAACCCTTTCAAGTTCATTTTGATCCAGAACTTCTAGCACTTGTCGTTGTTTTTATTTTATACACGGGATGTAGGCGTCACGTACCTAATAAAATGAAACTTTCCTTTTGAACAACTTTATAAAGTCTGGAAAAACCCAAAATTAAGTTAAATTTAAAGGGATGCATGTAGGTGTAGAGGCAGGCGGTGTAGGAAGATTGTGTAGGAAGACTGCGTAGGCAAAATCAACACTTTTATTATATTGGGTAAAAAGTTCGGCAAACTTAAACACTACATTTTTTTACCTAAATATTACAAGAAACATACCAGGTGTCAACGAGATTGCGTACTGATATCCTAGGAAAGCATATAGAGAGGCTTAGGCTTAGGCTCCGCTCTTACACTTCGAATTTGATATACCTAATTTATTCAGAATATTTGGAATTTTAAATCGGACCCTAATAGGCGAAGACCCGACGGCATGGAAGTCATGTCATCGCGCTTTGGGTAAAAATATCCCACATTGAAAACGGCTTGTTTACCACCCCCAATCAACAATCAACGTGCTATTAACGATAATTATGTAATTGTTTATGTTTTTTTTTTATTATTAACATGTCATATGACCTTTAAATCCTGGACCTGTTTGCCTGCCCCCTTTCCCCTTTGCCGTAATACCGAAGCTTTTTATTAACAAACGAGTCTCAAGGCGCTCTGGTCTAGAGAGGTAGGTATACAGAGTGGCAAAAAAGTCGCGCAGAATGCCTGTAACTTTTGAATTACCTCGTATACGAAAAAGTGACCTTTATGAAAGTTGTTCAGTAAATTATTCCCCACTTTCTAGCTGCATGGGTTTTTTTCTGTCATTTCTGGTTTGGTTCCCATAGAGACCAACTTACTTTTTTGAAATGGAACACCCTGCATATGATCGCATATTTGGATTCTATACTGCAAAAACTCTGAATTTTTTGTATTTCAAATTTTCACCTATCTGCAAGCGTTTCCGAGATAATGACAGCTCAAAAATGAAAAACTTCCTAATTATAATTATTCCTACCCGCCAGTTGAGTCAAAGTGTTTTCATGACAGCGACCTAAAAGGTGTCAATTTTAAGTTCCTGTTTAATTTACTGTTGTCTGATTTCTAATTTGTTTACACTATGGTTCATCTGAATGAGAAACAACGAGTTGAAATTTTAATAATCAGCGGTTACGGAAATATGAAGAGATCGCAAGATCAGGTTTGTCAACTTCTCCATGAATTATATCCAAATAGGCCTCCAATAAATCAGTCAACGGTGTGTCGAGTGGTAAAGAAATTTCGAGAAACAGGCAGTGTTAGGGAAGCCGCTAGATCAGGTCGACCTAAAACAGCAACCGGGGAGACAAAGCTTTGGATATCATGCTCTCAATACATAAAAATCCAACACAATCATCCAGGCCAATGGCAATGGATTTTAATGTGTCGCATCAGTTACTGAAAAATTTGTTTAAGCAGGAGAAGTTGCATCCCTACAAGATGAAGTTGGTGCCTCAGTTAAACGAGGACGATTTTGATAGAAGTGCTGAATTTTGTGAGCTGATGATAAAAAGATGCAATAACGATAATAGCTTCGCAACAAATATCATTTTTTCGGATGAAGCTACTTTCAATCTAAATGGCATTGTTAATAGACAAAGTTATCGTCATTGGTTTGCTGAGAATACTCACTGGTTCCAGGAAGGTCATACTCAGGGGTCCGAAAAAGTTAATGTTTGGGCGGGCATAGTTGGTAGACATATTGTGGGATCTTTTTTCATAGCTGGTAATTTAAATGGCGACAAATATCTGGACCACCTCAGGAATCACATAACTTCTTCTTGCAGAAAGGTTTTACCGGGTGTAAATAATGGCATAAACGAACAGGTATGGTTCCAGCAAGATGGAGCACCTGCGCATTATGCGACAAATGTTAGACAATACATGAACGAACAATTTCCAGGACGTTGGATAGGCAAAAGAGGTGCTATTAACTGGCCAGCGCGATCCCCGGACTTAATCCCGCTCGACTTCTTTTTGTGGGGACACCTAAAGAACAATTTCTACGTTAACCGTCCAAATGACTTAGAATCTGTAAAAGTCAGAATTAGTGCTGAAATTCGGGCCATTCCAGAGGACTTCATTTCAAACGTTGTAGACGGGTTCAGGGATCAACTGGCGCTCTGGTTAGCAGAAAATGGTGGTCATTTTGAACACCTGATCCACTGAAAAGGTTTTACTTGTTTATTATTCCGATGTTATAAGTTGTTCAATTTTCTAGGCTATTTATTTTGTTATTATAAAGTTTGTTACAATTTTAAATAAATAAAAATTTTAAATACAAAAATTCAGAGTTTGCCCAGTAGAATCCAAATATGCAAGCATATGCAGGTTGTTCCATTTAAAAAAAGTAAATTGATCTCCATGACAACCAAACCAGAAATTACAGAAAAAAATCATGCAGGTAGGAATGTGAGGAATAATTTACTGGACAACTTTCAGAAAGGTCACTTTTTCGTATACGAGTTCATTCAAAAGTTACAGGCATTATGCGCGACTCTTTTGCCACTCTGTATAAAAAAAATATTTTTCCATATTATTTAACATTTTGTGGAATTTTTTTTTATTGTTATCCGCAAATATTACTATTAACCACATCCTCGGACGAAACATAGGAATTCTCGTGTAAATTTTGAAGTGGTCAAATATTGGATTCCCCAAACATTTTAGGAAAAAATTCCATTAAGATTTATTGAAGATCGCACCCAAGGGACAGACTTCAGCCCTTTTCGGTAAACCAGTTAGGAGTTAACTGCTAAAACGTTTTTGCAACTTTGTAATTTATTATGAGCCCTGCATTAGTGAGCAAGAATAAAACAATAACGGTAGTTTTAGCGATGACAAATGAAAAATTTACAATTAAGCTTTATAAACATCAAAAATATGAAAATGTTTAGTTGTTTTTAGGAGTTTAATGTGACTATTTTAGAAAACCTATAAAAATCCATAAATTGTTTGATTGAGTTGCTGTGAAATAGCGAGAAATGCCAAATTCATATTGTGTAACGGGTGTAACTCGAACTATAATGTCAAAACATACTTTCCACTTTCTAAGCCACGTAAAGGAATACTATTTGTGGATAAAAAGGATCCTAAGGGACGATTTAGTAGTGCAAAGATGTACCAGCGTTTAAATAAAGCACTTTGAGGAAAGGTTTTCAGTCAGGGAATTAAAGGTAACCAGACTTGATGGTAAATGGTTAACACTAACTGCTTATTTAAATAATTTTCTGATATGTTGTTTAAATTGTTATTAGGCAATAAACATAGATTATACCTAAGTATACTCTTTAACTGTGACACAGATAGTATAATATTGAAGATCGAGCATGTCGTACTTAGGTTAGGTTAGGACAGCAATTAAGTAACAAGACAATGCCTACCTATGTAGTACATTTTCTAAAGTCTCATACAATCCAAGCTTTTGTTAGTCAAATGATCAGTTAAAAGATACCTCCTACATGCTTGATGCACACCCCTCTTGATGCCACATTATTTTTCTAGTCAAAGATAATAATAATATTAATACTAATAAATATCTTCATTTCAAATTATGAAATGGCGTCAAGGAAAGGGAACCAGCTTACTATTTCACTTTATATTCCTAATTGTTGGTACAATAATCATGAATTAAGTATGGTTCCATTTTATTTAAGAACCTTTTTATGGTCGTTTTAAACAATCTTTAATTTGTAATGCATTTTAAATTTTTTTTGGTCAGTGTTAATCTGTGTATTGGGTAATTCACATTCATAGTTCTTGTATTATATTTATGACACATTTGAGGTTCAAACGCATCTCTATGTTAAAAAAAAAGATTACATTCATATACAGAGTGGCAAAAAAGTCGCGCATAATGCCTGTAACTTTTGAATGACCTCGTATACGAAAAAGTGACCTTTATGAAAGTTGCTCAGTAAATTATTCCCAACATTTCTACCCGCATTGATTTTTTCTGTCAATTCTGGTTTGGTTGCCATAGAGACCAACTTACTTTTTTTTAAATGGATTACCCTGCATATGATTGCACATTTGGATACTACCGGGAAAAATCTGAATTTTTTTTTGTATTTCAAATTTTTATTTATTTAAAATTGTAACAAACTTTACAACAACAAAATAAATAGCCTAGAAAATTGAACAACTTAACATCGGAATATTAAACAAGTGAAACCTTTTCAGTGGATGAGGTGTTTAAAGTGACCACCATTTTCTGCTAAGCAGAGCGCCAGTCGATCCCTGAGCCCTTCTACAACGTTTAAAAGGAAGTCCTCTGGAATGGCCCGAATTTCAGCACTAATTCTGACTTTTTAAGATTCTAAGTCATTTGGACGGTTAACGTAGACTTTGTTCTTTAAGTGTCTCCACAAAAAGAACTTAAGCGGTGGTAAGTCCGGGGATCGCGCTGGCCAGTCAATAGCACCTCTTCTGCCTATCCAACGTCCTGGAAATTGTTCGCCTATGTATTGTCTAACATTTGCCGCATAATGTGCAGGTGCTCCATCTTGCTGGAACCATACATGTTTGTTTATGTCATTATTTACACCATTCTGCAAGAAGGAATTATGTGATTCCTGAGGAGGTCCAGATATTTTTCGCCATTCAAATTACCATCTATGAAAAAAGATCCCACAATATGTCTACCAACTATGCCCGCCGAAACATTAACTTTTTCGGGCCTCTGAGTATGACCTTCCTTGAACCAGTGAGTATTCTCAGCAGACCAATAACGATAATTGTGTCTATTAAGAATGCCATTTAAATTGAAAGTAGCTTCATCCGAAAAAATTATATTTGTTGCGAAGCTATTATCGTTATTGCATCTTTTCATCATCAGCTCACAAAATTCAGCACTTCTATCAAAATCGTCCTCGTTTAACTCATGCACCAACTTTATCTTGTAGTGATGCAACTTCTCCTGCTTAAACAAATTTTTCACTGACTGATGAGACACATTAAAATTCATTGCCATTGGCCTGGATGATTGTGTTGGATTTTTATGTATTGAGAGCATGATATCCAAAGCTTTGTCTCCCCCGGTTGCTGTTTTAGGTCGACCTGATTTAGCGGCTTCCCTAACACTGTCTGTTTCTCGAGATTTCTTGGGAAAATTGGAGGCCTATTTGGATATAATTCATTGAATAGTTGACAATCCTGATCTTGCGATCTCTTCATATTTCCGTAACCGCTTATTATTAATATTCCAACTCGTTGTTTCTCATTCAGATGAGCCATAGTGTAAACAAATTAGAAATCAGACAACAGAAAGTTAAACAGGAACTCAAAATTGACACCTCTTAGGTCGCTGTCATGAAAACACCTTGACTCAACTGGTGGGTATTAGGTAGAAATAATTATAATTAGGAAGTTTTTCATTTTTGAGCGGTCATTATCTCGGAAACGCTTGCAGATAGGTGAAAATTAAAAATACAAAAAATTCAGAGTTTTTCCAGTAGAATCCAAATATGCAATCATATGCAGTGTGTTTTATTAAAAAAAGTAAGTTAGTCTCTATGGCAAAGAAACCAGAAATGACAGAAAATATTCATGCAGGTAGAAATGTGGGGAATAATTTACTGAACAATTTTCATACAGGTCACTTTTTCGTAAACGAGGTAATTCAAAAGTTACAGGCATTAGGCGCGACTTTTTTGCCACTCCGTATATGTTTAAAGCTCATATACAGTTAAGATTCCAAATGATTTGAACATACCCCTGAAGCTGTCATTATAACACATTTTCTTTATCAGTCTCAAAACACAAGATCCAAGTGAAATAAAGCCTTAAGGGTTTCTCGAGGAAGATAAAATGAGAGTATGTACTTGTACCAGCTGACTGATATAACATTTCATTTGAAATAGCTACCTATGAATTTGTTTCTAATGTTTGTTAATCAGGGTTTAAACAAAGTAAAACTCACATTAACAATCTAATGCGATTCGCGTTATTTGGCAAGGTCAATATACAGGCTCAACCAGGGCCGTTCCTGGCGAGCGTGCAGCACGTGCATGCACGCAGGCGCAAAATTTAAGGGGCGCAAAATTGACGGTCAATCAGTTCTTTATTACAAATTAAAAAAAAAAAATTCTCTTATTTTATCATTTCAGTATGTCTAAAAATTTTACCAAGCGTTTGCCTTAATAAAAACACAAATGTGTTCTCTCCGTAGTTTTCTTGTTGGACACTACATGCCCCGAGTTTTAAATTTATTTGTTCGATTTTAATCTGGCATGATATTTTAGGAAAAATTAATATAGTAAGTAAAATACTACAAGATCCGAATAGAAACTTATATGACTGCCATAAAGAAATTGAAAATCTAAATCTTTATGTTAACGAAAAACGGTCAGACAAAAATTTTGATTTGCTCATCAATAAAGCTAAAGAAGAAGCAGAAAAAAACGATGTAGAGCAGATATTCCCAATAGTACGGCAACGAAAAATTAAGCAACAATTTTCATATGAAAGTAAGGATGAATCTGTAGCAGATCCAAAGCAAAAATTTAAAATCGATTTTTATTTTCTAATTTTAGATACAACCATTTAGTCTTCACAAAAGCGGTTTGAGGGTATAAACAAATTTCAAAATTTATTTGGTTTCTTATGTAATTTTGAAAATTTAGAATCTGACTTAATTAAAGAATCATGTGTAAATTTAGATGCCGCATTGCAAGTTGAGATTAATGGAGTAATATCTAAAGACATTGACGGCTTAGATTTACATAATGAAATTTCAACATATAAAATTCTTAATCCTAAAAATACTACTGATTCATCCTTTCCCATAGACATTTTAAATTATATAACTAAAAAAATCTACAGTCCCTTTTTCCAAATTTATTTATAGTCTTAAGGATATACCTGACATTACCATACATTCAGTAGCTTCAGGTGAAAGAAGTTTTTCTAAGTTAAAACTAATAAAGAATTATTTAAGGACATCCACGAGTCAAGAACGCCTATCAAATTTGGCCATTATTTCGATCGAAAATAATATTTCTAAGGCTTTTGATCATAATCAGATGATCAACGAGCTTGCATCCGTGAAAGCCAGACGTGTTTTATTTTAGGTATATCATTCCTTTTTTGTTTTGTTCATTACAAAAATAGTATTTTTTCATTTTTGAAGCGTTTATTTTTTTATCATTAAAATATTTCTGTAACCTACCATATAAGTACTAGGTATAATATTGTTTTGTGTTTTTGTTATTGTTTATTTTATTTAGATTAATTTTATTCTCCTTGACTTTTCTTGTGAATGTACTGCTTTTAGTTCCTACTATTTATTTTATTTCATAAACAATGGAGTAAATAATCTTAATGATATATTGATTGTAAGTACTGTTTATACCGTTTTTTTTTTTGTTTCTTTAGGGTATATTTTTCTTTTGATATACTTACCAAATATTTTTTGTGATTTTGTTTGTTTTGGTAATTTAATAAATATTTTTTCTAATTATTTTTTATCAGTTTTCTTACATTTCAAATCATTGCCAGTTTTTCGCGAAATATATTAAAAAAAAATAGGACCATTTTTTTTAACTAGGGGCGCACCAAAGAAACCTGCACGTAGGCGCCAGACACCCCAGGAACGGGCCTGGGCTCAACGGAATTCTGCTTATTGGACAAAAACAAACGTAAACAATAACATAAAAAACATTAACTTGCATAACTTTTTGATGGTTCATAACTTTTGTATGTATGAACCGATTTTGATAATTATTGGATATGTTTTGGAGCTATGCCTTGTGAAGTGGTTGATACATTAATAGCACAATTAAAAAACTCTGATTTCTGTCAAATTAACTTGCCTTCTTTTAGTGTTGAATATTCTTCGCCATTGCGTAATAGCATTGTCAATAGAAACTTGATTAAATATTTTCCAGCTTACAATCATTCTGTTTGTTAATTGTGCAATCATAGGTCTCATCAGAAACCTCCAAATGGAACAGCCAAACAATAGCATGTTATTTTTCAAGTCACCCATGATGAAACAATTGAACGTTTGTTGTTATGGGGTTGTTATAAGCTGTCAGATTTAAGAGTTCTTATTAAGTCTTGAAGAGAGAAGAATTTTATTGCAGAAAAGATAATAAAAATTTTTGCTGCTCGCAATTGGCGTTTGCGAACAATAAACTATTTTTTAACGCATTTACAAGAAACGGGTGGTTCACTAAATATCAAACCAGGACGTGAAAGAAAGAAAAGCGCAAGAACAGAACACAACATTGCCCGTGTTAGAGAGATTTTTGAAACCGCAAACGATGATGAAATAGTTAGTAGCAGAAAAATAATGAAAGTTACAAATATAAAACGACCATGAGTTAGTTTCTTATTTCTAGAGACCACTTTTCAAAAGCTGCAATGGTATCGTTGGCCGTGTCGCAAATAGAAAAAACAAGGCTGGTTTTTGTTGAATCTGGAGTTAAAATAAACTCAGAAGTTTATCAACGAGACATTCTAAGCAACATGCTTCCGGCAATTGAGCAATTATCAGATAATGATACCTTTCAACAAGATGGTGCCTCGTCCCACACCTCTGTGAGTACAATAAGGTACCTACAGGTATGTTGTCCAGAGCCGGTCGCCTCCTTATCCTTTATTTAGACAGTGTTTGGCTTTTCTGTTAACATTTTTAGGTAATTGACAAATTACTTAAGTCAAAGTCAGTATTGACATAATTAAGGACAGTTGATGACAGTAAGATACCTGATTTATTTAACATGTTCTAATATAAAATACAATATGTGCACTAAAAGTATTACGTTTAATAAAAAAAAAATAAATGTCAATATCTTGGAAACAGCTGAAAATCGGGATAGCAAGTCCTACATAAAAAATATTTAGAATTTTTCGTAGAATTTGAAAACCTAATAAAAAATTAGGCATTTCATTTAAAAAAATTGTCAAAGACGTGACAACTGTTCTATGAGACACCCTGTATAATATTTTTTTATATAAAGAAATGCACAAATAAAAATAATAATTTGCGGGTCCCAGCATTTTTCCTAGATCGTTTTGCCTTAATTGATATTAATTTTATGTGGGACTTTTGGGAGACCCAGAGAAGTCAGAAGATGACAAATGGACCAAGAATTTCATTGTTCGAAAAAATATCATTTTTAGTAAGCTTCTGCTTCTTTAAAAAAGACGGTCTACGAGAAAGGGTGCTAATAGAACAAAGATATTAAATCCTGCCAAGAGTAAACTATCTTATTTTTCATTTTAGAGCAAAATTATGAAAACAAAAAGTATTTGAAATTTGAGTAAAATTTATATTCATAATATCAGCTAAATAAAAGTTTACCTTTTATTTTTGTGTCATGATCTAATCTATAATTTTACCCTTTTTTCTGTTTTATATTTTTAATATATTTACATACAAGGTCCGTCCAATTACTGTCTTGTACCTGTACAATGATCAATAGTAATATGTTAAGTGCATGTAAAATTGCTGAAAATCATGCATGAAGGTTTGTTGCCCTAGAAACAGCTTGAATGCATTTTTATTGTTATTTACCAAAAAGTGCCCGACCGAAGGGAGGGCACTTTTAAGGTAAATAACAATAAAAATGCATGAAAGCTGTTTCTTTAGGGCAACAAATCTGAGTGCATGATTATCAAGCCATTTTACATGCACGAAATATATTTTTTAGACTATTTCCTGAATCATTTTGATAAATTGACGCGAAATTGTCAAAGCAGAAATTTCAACTTGTTGTGACAGTGACGGTTATTCTCGTAGGTAACCAACAATGAAAAACCAGAGGAGTGCAATTTTCAGCTCAATCGCGACCGAGGGCTGATTTTCACCGAAAATCAAGTGAAAAGCGCATTGTAGTTACAGTATATGAGGGAAATAGTCATCAAAATTGTCCAATAACTACATTTTGGTACATTTTTTGTTCGATAATTTTTTTTGCTAATCTGATTTGTTTTTCATATAAACTAAATATAAATTGCTATAGATTATTAAATAACTAAAGGGCGGAATATTCGCAAAGTGCATATATATGCATTTTTTGCATATTTTGTCAATTTTATAATAAAATGCATACTTTTCCCAAATTATTATTCTATGAGCATAATTTTTTTTTTTGGGCGTTATCAAAAAATTAAAAACGCCCGGTCATGAAAACTCGTAGACTCATAGGTCTAATGTCCAGTCCGGCACTTGTTTCAGGGATTTTTCAATCTGAAGATAATTATATAATAATTAATATATTGGGGGTTTAGGTGTAGGTGAGGGGTAACTTATTGTCATTTAATAATGCCTTATTATTATCTGCTTAACAAACTGTATTTATATCCGGTTGTAATACGTACTTCTGTTTTAGTTTGTCGAAAGATTTCAGCATTTTCAGTGTGAAACTAGTGATTTCAAATTTGTGTTCAAAATGTCTAAAGTGGCGAAAACGTCTTCGTGGATTGAAAATTTCCCAGAGTTAGAGTTTAGTGGAGAAAAATTATTCTGTAAAGCTGTGCTAAAATTATTGTTTGTGAAAGGAAGTTCCAAATCGATCAACATTTGAAAACGCCGCTGCATAAATCAAAGTTACAAAGAATGAAATCTGAGCCAGTTCAGCTAAGTGTAAAAAACGCGTTTCAAAATGTTGGAGAAAAATCGAAATCCGAAAAGGAAGTTTTTGAAGAAGACGTAGCCAACATATCCTTAAAAAAGTTGCAAAATCCGCAATTTAGAGGATGTTTGCAAAAATATGTCCATTCAGTATACGAAACCGTTTTAGAAGATATTAGAGCTTCACTGCGTGATAAAAATTTCTACATACAGCACAGATGCTTGTGGCAGATATATCGCACATCTTATGATTGGAGCACTTCAAGAAGATAAAGCAACAAACCCATAGTTTATAGCTTCTAAACATCTAGACAAAACTAATAATGTGACCGTAACCCGATTTATTCAGCAGTCCCTATCTGCAGCACCTTATATGGTAAAAGTAGGCCAAAACTTAAGAATCTTTTACCCGAATATGGTACATGTGACTTGTCTTTTACATGGAATAAACCGAGTCGCAGAAACCGTCAGGACTGAATATCCTTTAGTAAATAAATTAATTTCAAATGTAAAAAAAATGTTTCTAAAATCATCTCTAAGAGTGCAGATGTATAAGGAGAGATTACCAGGAGTTAGTTTACCTCCAGAACCTGTAATTACCAGGTGGGGAACATGGATTGAGGCCGCTTTATTTTACGCAGAATATTTCTAACCCATTAAAGAACTCATTTTGGATTTAGATGACGATTCGCAGTGTGTTCTGCAAAGTAAGGAGTTGTTAGAAAGTGAAAGTGTAGTTAAAGCTACTGTTTTTATTAAGGTTAATTTCAGTTTTATACCGGACATAATATCCTCATTAGAGAGTAGAAATTTAAGTTTAAGAGACTCAATTAGTAGTGTTGTAACTTTTTCCGCTAAATGTAACAACATTTCCGGTAAAGTAGGAGGTCAAGTAAGGAACAAATTGGATGTAACTGTAAAAAATAATAAAGGGTTTGAATACTTAACTGCAGTAAAAAGCATTTATGAAGGTAAACCATCCAACGAAGTTGTAACTTGGCCTTATGCTTTACTACCTAAGTTGCAGTATTGTCCGATTACATCAGTAGATGTTGAAAAAAGCTTCTCTTTGTATAAACATATTTTTACTGATAAAAGACAATCCTTTTTAGTTGAAAATTTTGAAAAATATTTAGTAATAAATGCCTTTTATACAATTTCAGGTTAAAAAATTGTTTACTTTTATTTATCTTTGTTTTTTATTTAGAACCCATTGTGTTTCTTTACCTTATTTTACTATAATAAATTAAAGATATATTGCATACCAGTATGCATATTTGCTCAAAAAAATGCATATAACTGCATATTTTAAAGGCACACAAGGCATTATACAGGGTCGTTGATATGTATGGAAACGGTCGATTATTTCTTAAAGTGTAACAGTTAGCAAAAAATATTTTAGACAAAAGTTTTCGGGTTTTTCAAGGTCTATTAGAATTTAGTTAAATAAGTATACAGGATGAGTCAGAAAACCGTAGAGAAGCAAAGTCACTTTTTTTTAAATAGAACACCCTATATCTTTTTATATATATTATATATTATTTATATTTTTGGATTTTGCGTGAAATAACAATTACCTTTTAATAAGTACATCATAAGTCTAAACCTAATAGTTTCCGAGATACCGACTTTTCAAAAATTACATTTTTGAAATTTGACAGCTTCTAGCTTTCTGGCGGTACGTCTTAGAGTGAAACGGCTTACATGTCCCTATCTTACTTTTTTAATATCTTCCCAAAAGCATTAACTTCCGGTTAAATCGGAAGTACTGTTCTTCCGGCTTTTCAGTTACATCCGGATTAACCGGAAATTGACACTTTTAGGAAGATTATATGAAACTAAGATAGGGACATGTAAGCCGTTTTACTCTAAGACGTACCGTTAGAAAGCTAGAAGCTGTCAAAGTTCAAAAATGTAATTTTTCAAAAGTCGATATCTCGGAAACTATTAGGTTTAGACCTATAATGCACTTATTGAAAAACAATTGTTATTTTATTTAAAATCCAAAAATATTCCAAGATATAGGGTGTTACGTTTAAAAATAAGTAACTTTGTTTCTCTACGGTTTTCTGACTCATCCTGTATATTAGTTTTTTTTTAAATTATAATGGGCCTTTAGAAACCCTGATACTTTTGTCGCAAATATTGTTGTACTGTTATACTTTAAGAAATAATCGACCGTTTTCGTACATACCAACGACCCTGTATATGCGCATATTTTGGCTGAATTCAAGTGAATATATTCCGCCCTTTATAAATAACATATTTAAAAAAATAATAATAGTGAAAGAAATATAAAAATAGTAATTACTGATAAACAAAAAATAATCTTAGGTGGTCCAACAACTATACGGCTTAACACTTTTTTTAAAGTAGGGATGAAATAAAAAAAAAATAAAAAATATTTTTGGCTTAGCCTCCAGAGCGGGAGTTAGAGGGTTAGGTGCAATTTGGGCGTGGTTCAAAAAAAAATTTTGCCTATTACGCTATTTTTTTTTGTCCAAGCAGCACATTAACTAATAGAGTTCACGAGCCGCTACTGAGTTCAGCTAAGAAATGCTATTTCTACAGAATGCATACTAACTAACCAATGTAAGAAAGGCATTTTACAATCGTTTGGGCTATTGCCTATCAGTATTATGGAGGAATGACGAATATTTAAACATTTAATTAAATCTTAGACTTGTCTCGCACAAGAAATATTTATGGTATTTTCATTATGAAGTTTTTTCTAAAATGAATAAATTTTTCGCCTACTTGGTAAAATGTGGACGGATTTCAAAGCTATATTCAAATATGAACCCCGTATATTTTGAACCATAATTAAAATCAAAGCTGCAATAAAAATAACGAGTTATTATTAACAACTTATTTCTGGAGCAGTATAAAACACCAAATTTGACTGTGACATTGTAAATTTTTCATTTACAGTGTCATTGATAAAACTACTCGTGTTTTAATTATTGTTCACTAATAAAGTAGAAAGTTGCAAGAAGGATTAAGTATAGGTAACTCTTAACTAGTTGGCCAAAAAGGGCTAGAGTTTGTTTTTTGGGTGCAGCTTTTAGCGTTTTTCAATAAATCTTCATGAAATTTTTGCCTAAAATAATTATTATTTATAAATAATTGCACCTACTTCAAAGTTTAAATGCGAATTCCTATGGCCCGCCCGACGATGCAATACTCCGTACCTAAACGACTAATGTTGTTGTTCAGGAATACGAGCTATTTCATTATAGTCGGCCACCGGCCATATTTTAGAAATTACTGGTCATAAAAACTCGGGGAAAAATATCCTAACTAAAGTGGCAATGAGAAAATCCTAGAAATTTTCTTTAAGTTCCGCACTTTGCCGCAAGGAGGCACAATTCAAAAGTAAATATTAAAATTCTAAATTTCTTAACAAACTAAACACCAAATAATAAGTTTGGTGACATCGTTAGAAAGCTTGAACAATTTTGTATCATTTTGATCTAAGGCTCATTACGTACCGCCCTTGATAAGAGTGGGAAAGGCTGCTGAAAGTGTAATCATTTAAATCGCTGTAACTTCTAAACGACTTATCCGATTTTAGTAAACTTAAGCTTGCTTGGAAGGGAAATGTTAGTGCTTTTAATTGCGGGATCCATTGTTACACGACAAATTTCAATAAAATTGCTAGAGGGTGCAACTTACAATAATAACAGATTTTTTTATTTTATCCAGAAAACTTAAATCATACGGTATATTTATGATGCCATAATGGGAAAGTAGATTACATTTGCAAGAATAAATGTGAAAACCGCTATTCGTTCGATATCTTCGTTCGTACAGAGTTATTGCCAAAAAAATAATTTTTAACACTTAAACGAAGAAGTGATTGTTGTTAATGTATTTAAACTTTCTGGTTGTGTAGGTTTGTCACTCATTATTCCAATGGTCTAAAACTACTTTAGAATTACTTGAAAACTTCTTATGTAGGCATAATTCTAATAAACTGTGAACAAATGAGAATAGTTGTCCCCTGATTTAATTTTGAAAAGTCTTGTGTTGACTTGATTCTTTTTGAGTTTCTTGATCGAAATGTTTGCTAAATATAATATGTAAAACGGCTTATGCCAATGCCGAAGCTACGATATGCTTGCCGTATATTTTAAATGTTTTCAAAATGCACCTATTGCGGAACGCGAATATCCTGGCAGATATCCTAAACGAAGGCGATGGTATGGAGTGTTAGAGCACATAATTATCGGACCATTTATTTTTAATGTCCGTCTAAATGGTGAATCTTACTTCCTAAGCCATTTCTGAAGAATTTGATATGCACACATTTTGATCAAGAAATTCGAAAAAGATCAAGGAGAAAGTTTTGTCAACACAACACCTTTCAAAATGAAATCAGTTGACAACTATTTCCATTTATTTATCTCCACGGAAACCTGCCGATTTTATTTCACGGCTAACTGAATTTATTTCTTAAAACACCATAAATGTATTATGCCTAAATTAGAAGTTTTCCATGAGTATGTTATTAATTCTAAAATAATTTTTGGGCTATTGGAATAATGAGTGACAAACTTACACGACCAGAAAGTTTAAAAATATTTTTTGTCATGTTGCAAATTTAATCTGCTTTCCGATTATAATATCATAAGTATACTGTATGATTTAAGTTTTCGGGATAAAATCAAAAATACTGCTATTATTCCAAATTGCGATCTCCATCAATTTTATTGAAAACTATCATGTGCCACTGGATACGACAATTAAAAGTGCTTACATTTCTCTTCCAAACAAGCTTAAGTTTACTAAAATCGGATAAGTCGTTTAGAAGTTACAGCGTTAAATGATTACACTTTCAACAGCTTCCCCTACTCTTATCAAAGCCGGTATTCCAATCAGCCGTAGACCAAAATGATACAAATTGTCCAATTCTAAACGATGTTACCAAAGGTATACCTTAATGTGGAATTTTTGAAGAAATCTAGAAGTATAATATTGACTTTTTAATTATTCGCCCTTGCGGGAAAATGGGGGAACAATTTTAGGATTTTGGCATGGTCACTTTAGTTATGACTAAAGACCAGATTTTATGCATTTTGCATATATTATGCATTTTTTGCATATTTTGTGATTTTAAAGGAAAAAATGCATATTTTAAGAACTATTGCATATCTAAGAATGTTGTGGGATTTCTGTATTCTTTTCTTACGTTTTATGGTCGCACGCCGCCGTGTCGCCTGTGCTGTCGGGGTCCGAAGATAAGAGGTCACTAAACAGGCTAATTAATAAAGTAATAAACTAATAAAATAAACTATTATTCTTCTATTGAGAAATTCCATTAGTGGGTGGGTATTTCTGACCAGATGTTTTCACTAGAATTTCTTTATCTACACCTTCTATAATTATTTATTTGCTCACATTTGTTACAGTTTGTCAGTATTATTGAGGTTATCGTTTGTCGTAGCCGCAGTTAGTATTGTAAACGCAAACAAAGTGAAAGTGAAAGCGGTGATTATGTCGAAAATACGATGTATTTCGTGGATTAAGCCTTACCCAGAACTTGCTTTGGACGGCGACCATGTTTTTTGCAAGTCTTGTTCAAAAATTGTTTCCTGCTTAAAGAAATTTCAAATAGACCAACACATTAAGACGCCGCCTCACATTGCTAAGGTTAGCAAGATGAAGTCTGGTCCCATACAGTCAACGCTGAAGCAGTCATTTCAGATTTTTAAAAACGGAAACCATGACCAGTCAGAATTTAACGAAGATCTATGTAAAACGTTCTTGGCTGTTAAGGCAAGTTAAGGCCTTTCTACAAAAATATACAAAATGTAATGCTCCAGATGAATCAACATTAGGAAAAAATGTCGTTGGAAAGGTATTTGGTACCGTGCCAGATGAAATAAAGAAAGAAATTGGAGGTATGTATGTATATTATCGTCGACGAAACAACCGATTCGTATGGTACTTATATAGTTAATTTAATGATCGGAAAAGTCATAGAAGAAGAACCGGGAAAAGCTTACCTTATAGCCATAAAAGAAATGGAAAAAACAAACAACCTCACAGTTACCCGTTTTATTCAAGAAACCTTAACACATTTCTTTTTGCCGAATTCAGTTCCTACAGATAAAATTCTTGTCCTGTTGTCCGATGCTGCGCCGTATATGTTAAAGGCAGGACAGAATTTAAAAATATTTTATGAAAATTTGATTCATGTAACTTGCCTAGCTCACGGATTAAATAGGGTTGCGGAAACTATTAGAGTTTCCTTTCCGTTGGTCAATGAACTAATACCAAATGTAAAAAAGATATTCATAAAGGCCCCATTAAGAGTACAATTTTACAAGGAGAATCTTCCCGGAGTACCATTACCAACTGAGCCTATCGTGACCAGATGGGACACCTGGATTCGTGCGGCAATATTTTATGCAGATAATTTCCAAAAATTGAAAGACTTAATTTCACAAATGTCTGGTGATGATTCACAGTGCATCCTAAAGTATAAGTTTGATATAAAAAAACTGTATTAGGTGTTAACTGATTTAATTAAGTATATTATAACTTGAATTTATCTGTATTCAATACTCAATCCCCTAATTAAACGAAATTTTAATTTAGAATATCAAAATTTAGTTGTTTTATTACCGCATATTCATTGCATATTTAGGTCTTTTTTGCATATATCCTGCATAAATTTTAAAAAATATGTGCATATACACGGTCGTTGGTATGTATGGAAACGGTCGATTATTTCTTAAAATAAAACAGCTAACAAAAAGTATTTAAGACAAAAGTTTTATAGTTTTGTAAAATCTATTAGAATTAAAAAAAGATAAGTATACAGGATGAGTCAGAAAGTCGTAGAGAAATAAAGTTACTTTTTTTTTAATGGAACACCCTATATCTTAGAATATTTTTGGATTTTACATAAAATTACAATTATTTTTTATTAAGTGCGTAATAAGTCTAAACCTAATAGCTTCCGAAATATCGACTTTTGAAAAATGACATTTTTGAACTTTGACAGCTTCTAGCTTTCTAACGGTACGCCATAGAGCAAAGCGGCTTACATGTCCCTATCTTACTTTTTTATTATCTTCCCAAAAATACCAACTTCCGGTTAAACCGGTAAGATATAGGGTATTCCATTAAAAAAAAGTAACTTAATTTCTCTACGGATTTCCGACTCATCCTGTATACCTAATTTTTTTTTATTCTTATAGACTATAAAAAAACCCTAAAACTTTTATCTGAAATATTTTTTGCTAGCTGTGGTGCTTTAAGAAATAATCGACCGTTTCCATACATACCAACAACCCTGTATATGCGCATATTCTTAAGGTTTTTGGTTGCATATAATCCGGTCTTGTCATAACATTTTTTTTCCTGAATTATGCCCAGTAGTTTCCGAGATATGGTCGGTGGCCGACCTTAATGAACCACCTTGTCCAGGCGGTATATTCTCGGCTTTATTCATGAATATTTTTGGGTCAGTATACTCCGAACAATCATTTAGCTGAAGAAATTCAAGGAATACAGCCATACAGAGATACCGAATGAAAAATGTAAGAAAAGCTAGGGTTGCATTGCTAAAACTAGAATTTCTATAATATACTTTTAGCCCATTAGCCGTTTTACACACAGGACAATTATTAGTAATGTCTTAAATTTAGATCCTATTTCTTTGCCACATATGGAAACCAAAATGCTGTTAAACTCAAATGAAGGTGTATTTTTTAACGCTGAAAATGACAGACCTCCCTTTTCTGAGTAAATTAAATAAATCTCAGTTTCAAGCTTTAACCTTTAATAGTTGTAAACCTATCAAAGTTAATGTTAATAATGACCCTCTAAAAATCCCGAAAATAGATACAGGGTGACCCAATAAGGTCAAGTTAAAGTCAGGTTAGTTTAGTGCTTAAATTCTGTCTCCGATGTATCGGTAGCTTAAACTAAAAGTTTTGAATCAGTGTTAGGTCTCGTCGTCACCCAGTAAGTAGGTATACATAATAATAATTAAAATTCTTACCACTCTGTGGTCCAGTGAAAGCAATGATGATGGCAATGGTAAAAAGAAGAGCAAAGACGATGGTAGCAATGCACAGAGCCCTGTTGTGACTGCATGCTGCCACCCCATTATTTTCATAGAGGCTCTTCTTTTGAGGTTGGCCAGTGGGGCTATCAGTTCCTGCAACACCGCCTGTGTCACAGGGGTTATGTATAAGAGGAGATGATTGACAGATGGAGTGGGTGATTTGAGCATGATTTGTACCTGTAAGAAACGCAACATCATCAACATCCTGATCGCTCATCACTCTGTGATCCCGGCGCCAGACTACTGCCTCGACGTGTTGCAGTCCAGTTACGACTGAAACCTTTACGAAGGATTCGCGGTTTTGGCTTTGGCCCTCCACACTAAATATTTGGACGCACTTTTTACGCGGATGGACACTCTAGCCTATAATCGACTCTGGATTTATCTCTAGATTTAACTCTAGCATAATCTACTACATGCTATTCTACTTTTGATTGAAAGTTGAACACGACAGTTTTGGTCGGATGCGCTACTATTTAAATTTTGATATTTTAAATTGTACTATACGTGATATTTGTTTCAGTTTTTTATAGGACGTTTTTGATCTAGTGTTCTGATGGGGTCGACTGTGAAACTGTAGTCTTTTTCGGCGCGGCAAAAGGGTCCTGCGCCCCTTTCAGATGTTTTGCGCACGCTTATTTTCCCGCGCGGAAGGGCCTATATGATCACGTAACAGTGGCGTCACAAATGAAGACCACAGGGACAAAATACGGGATGATGTCAAAATTTGACCAAATTGAGTTAGTGCTGTCGCCTGTTAGAAAATTGCCAAAATTTTGTCCTACAGAGAACTCCAGACGAAAAACGATAGTGAATCCCGTTTTATAAGCATTTAAAATATTAGTATGCCGGAAAAAAACGAGAGATGTCAGCAGTGTACAGGGGAAAAACGGGGAATGTTTGAAAATGTGTCAAAGTAGTAGTAGGGTGTATTAAATATCCTTCCTCTAAATGCATACAGGGCTGCCCAGAAGTCCGGAATAAAATTAATACAGCCTGTAACTTTTGGGGAAAATGCTCGGACACGTCAATTTAGTTCTATATATGCTCACATAGTGGAGGACATTTCCAGCATTTGCCACGTTAAACCACCTTCTTGTTGTGTTTTGTTTTGCTTCGTTACATTTTTATTTTTTTTTGACAAAATAAATAACAAATAAACTATAACTATTGTTAAGTCACAATGTCACAAAATGTCAGAACGTGAAACAATGAAGATGTTTTACCTTGAAAGATAAAAAAAACATCAATAATTTATCATTTCCGCTCATTTAAATAGGGATTTTTTTTTAAATTTTTAACAGTCGCCATTTTGAATAAGCTTGACAGAATCGCGCCAAAATTTATGAGCATACTGTACGAGATATTAGCTTTCAAATGATGTATCACAAGCTGTATGTTTCTATTTAAAAAAAAGGTCGATGTCGTCTATAAAAAAACAAACGAATAACGTCAAAATGTGAGCATATATAAAACTAAATTGACGTGTCCGAGCATTTTCCCCAAAAGTTACAGGTTAAGGCTATATTAATTTTATTCCGGACCTCTGGGCAGCCCTGTATAAGGATTTGCAACATTTAAAACGACTCTGTAGTTCGTAGCACAGGATTACTATCAAAATCGGACATTTTCCCGCGCAAAAGTAGATAAAGATGTGTAAGCATATTTCCAGTTTTTGCCTAAAAGTTTTCAGGTACTTTTAATCCGCACTATTTTTTTTATTAGTTGTGTACGTTTATATTTTCTTTTTCACTTTTCTTTCGTATTTCTGGAATTACTTTTGGGTTTTTGGAAAATAAATAAATAATTTTCCATATACCTGTCTAAAATATATTGGCATAACAGCATATTATAATGTTTTTTTATCAGCACACCTATAAGATTTAAAACTTTAACTTGTTAACTGCGCAAAACAATGTAAATCTGGCATCCATCCTTTTCCTGTGGTCTTCAAATGCATTATCAGGGGCAAGGGCCACATGAACTATCAATATTAATTATTCTTATCTCGTTGCCCTAAACATAGTAAAGATATGTTTTGTAACAGAACTTACAAAAAGATAATCTCTATGTGAAAATATTATATCATCCATCCGATAAAGAAAGCGAGCTTCCGATTTAGTAGTTTTAATTTTTTAAAAAACTCGTTGGGACTGACTATAATTTATTAGAGAGCAAGCAATTAATTAAAAAAAAAAACTATGTTTTTTTTAGTGATTATAATTTACTTGTATTAATTAAACTGAACTCGACAGGTTCTGGGAGTGTAGTAGTATTCCAAGTAAAAGTAGATGCATATTTGACGTTCGAATAATATTCTGGTCAAAGGAAGAATACGGTACCTACAGTCTACAGCCGAAACTGTGGAAAAAATTAAACTGGCAAAATCACGGGATTAATGTCGATGGAGTATGCCTCAATCATTTACCATTTGTTGATGATATTGTTGTCATCAGCAGCAGGAAAGCCTGAGACCATGCTTCAAGAACTACATCAAGCATGACAAGACAAATTGAACTTGAAATGAACCTGATAAAAGCCAAACTCATGGCAAATCTGCAAATCAGAGAAAGAGCTGGAGCTTGGAATTGCCTTGGGAACAAACGTCGCAACAAGTGGTTCGAAGAAGAACTGGATGTTCTGCTGAAAAGGTGGTCATATAGCATAGGCAATACTATGACAGGTGGGCGTCCAATAGTGATCAAGCGAAATATTGGTAGACCCCGGGATGATATCCAAATGACAATATAAGGAAGAGGCCTATATCCAGAAGTCGGTAATTTGTGCAGAACCTCGCCCAAAAGAGTACCCAATAATTCTTTGTTTGTCCAAGAGAGGGGCAGATGATAACTACTCCCAGTATCCCCAGTATCGACGCCCTTGCCATAAGAACGCGTAAATCCTATTTGAGGTTTTAACTCTCTCTCAAAAGATATCAAGGGTAGGTAATGAATGCTACTTACTAAATTAATTAAAAGCCCCAACATTGCATGATTATTAAATATTTTTTCCTTTAATACAAATTAGCGTCGCGTGTTAATCTTATTAAATAAATTGAATGTAAGAACTCCGCCACTGTGAACCGGAAAGCTTTCGCACGTGCTTGTTTTATACAACTCTAATTTTGACAACATGCAATTTCGAGTTTTAAGCAAAGGTCGAGGGCTTTGACATATATTTACACAAAGAGGCATGATTGGGGCTTTTCTAGTTATGAAGGCATTTTATGTCTTAAAGGAATCTAATGTACCTAATCCTAAAACTAGAGCTAATACTAAACAAAAAATAATGGATAAAAGATTAAATGAACCCACCTTGTGATCGAACGTTGCCATTTTGAGTTTGTTTAAATTTTCCCAAGGGCTCAAGCCGGATTACATCTCTGGCTGAGGGGCCCGTGTTTGACTGCATCTTGGTAACAAAATACTGATGAATGATCAACCAACCATTATACTTTTTAGTCTACTTTTAGCGACTCTAGAGGATTCTAACAACTATGTTGCTGTTTATGAGGAAGATAAGTCTACAGTAAAAAAAAACTACCAGTCGATAAAAATAACTTGGGACATGCTAGCTCTACCTGTTGATTATTTTTGAGCGACACTATCACAAAATCACTGATATCTCAAATGAGTGTTCAAAAAGCTTTCACGCACAATGTGGCCGTCTGTCGACATTTAAATTTGCTTGCGCTAAAACCGTCTTTTACACATCGAATAATATCACTGGATGCTGACTGCCCTTAGTCACATGGGGTTAGATCGTGATAATATATTGATTTTTCATTTAGTCGGCAAGCGGTCTACCCCTAGAATTCACTCCCTGTCTATGGAACGCTTGTCGGCTTCCCCATAATTTTCGTTTACAGGTTTATTCACGGCGTTTCCCACGTGATGCACTATTGATCTACTTCGTTAGGCGCATGAGCAGATCCTGTTTCGCGCCTTTGCGAATAGGGAATTGCTTTAGAGAAATTATTGCTGTTTGATTAGGGGTTCCTCCTGTTATTCACCCCTCTGAGATGCATTCCTTTATTATAACGTGGCATGTTGAAATGAGTTTTGTGGCTGAACATTTTATAATCTCATTACTTTATGATAAACAAGAAACGAGGGAAATGGATCAAGCAAAACAAACAAAAATTTCCGGTATTGCGACATTCTGTTAAAATATAAACCGCCCTAATAGCACACTAATATTGGAAAAATATTTTAACAACATTTTGTTTGGCCTTTTTTTGCTTTATATATATATATAATTATATATAATATTTATATATTTATAATAGTTTTAACTAAAGGGCGGAATATATGCAAAGTGCATATTATTATACAGGGTGGGCCAACAAGGGCGCGTCGGTCACTAGATTCTAAACTGTTGAACTTATGATAAAAATTTTTTAATAAAACTTATAACGTTTCGCCTCTGCTATAACCTAAAATTATTTTCAAGTATACAGGGTGTCTCAAAAAAGAGTAATACCAAAAACTATATTTTTGTTAAATGGAATACGTACCCTACATCTTAGAATATTTTTGAATTTTACATGAAATAGCCATTATCTTTTAATAAGTGCATTATAAGTCTAAACCTAATAATTTCCGAGATATCGACGCGACGTTTGAAAAATGACAGTTTTGAACTTTGACAGCTTCTAGCTTTCTAACGGTGCGACTTAGAGTAAAACGGCTTACATGTCCCTATCTTAGTTTCTTATTCTCTTCCTAAAAGTGTCAACTTCCGGTTAAACCGGATGTAACTCAAAGGCCGGAAATACAGTACTTCCGGTTTAACCGGAAGTTGATGTTTTTGGGAAGATAATAAAAAAGTAAGATAGGGACATGTAAGCCGTTTTATTCAAAGACGTAGGTACCGTTAGAAGCCTAGAGGCTGTCAAATTTCAAAAATTGTCATTTTTCAAAAGTCGATATCTCGGAGATTATTAGGTTTAGACTTATAATGCACTTATTAAAAAATAATGACTATTTCATGTAAAATTCAAAAATATTCTAAGATGTAGGGTATTCCATTTAACAAAAATATAGTTTTTGGTATTACTCTTTTTTGAGACACCCTGTATTCTTAAAAATAATTTTAGGTTATAGCAGAGGCGAAACGTTATAAGTTTTATTAAGAAAATTTTCCCATAAGTTCAACGGTTTAGCAACTATTGACCGACGCGCCCTTGTTGGCCTACCCTGTATATGCATTTTTTGCATATTTTGTCAATTTTATAATAAAATGTATGTTTTTCCCAAATTATTATTTTATGAGCATATTTTTATGTTTTCGGCGTTATCAAAAAATTAAAAACGCCCGGTCATAAAAACTCGTAGAGTTATAGGTTTAATGTCCAGTTCGGCACTTATTTCAGGGTTTTTCCAATCTGAAGATAATTATTTAATAATTAATATTTACATTTTGGTTATACACAATGTATTTATTGGGGGTTTCCGGGGTTTCCAAGTATGTATATTGTTAGGGGTTATTTATTGTCATTTAATAATGCCTCATTATTACCTGCTTAACAAACTGTATCAAACATATCGGGTTGTAATACGTAGGTACTTCTGCCTTAGTTTATCCAAAGATTTCAGTATTTTCAGTGTGAAACTAGTGATTTCAAATTTGTGTTCAAAATGTCTAAAGTGGCGAAAACGTCTTCGTGGATTAAAAATTTCCAAGAGTTAGAGTTTAGTGGAGAAACATTCTTCCGTAAAGCTTGTGCAAAAATTATTGTTTGTGAAAGAAGTTTCAAATCGATCAACATTTGAAAACACCGCTGCATAAATCAAAATTACAAAAAATGAAATCTGAGGCAGTTCAGCTGAGTGTAAAAAACGCATTTCAAAATCGAAATCTGAGAAGGAAATTTTTCAAGAAGACTTATGCAAGGCTTTGGTCGCACCAAACATACCCTTAAAAGAAATTGCAAAATCCGCTATTTAGAGAATTTTTGCAAAAATATTGTCAACAAACCATTCCTGACGAATCCACGCCTAAAAAGAAGAATGTCCATTCAGTATACGAAACTGTTTTAGAAGAAATTAGAGCTTCACTGGGTAATAAAAATTTTTACATTATTGTTGATGAAAGCACAGAAGCTTGTGGCAGATATATCGCACATCTTATGATTGGAGCACTTTAAGAAGATAAATCAACAAACCCATATTTAATAGCTTTCAAGCAGCTAGACAAAACCAATAATGTTACCGTAACTCGATTTATTCAGCAGTCACTATCTGCAGCACCGTATATGGCAAAAGTAGGCCAAAACTTAAGAATCTTTTACCCCAATATGGTACATGTGACTTGTCGTTTACATGGATAAACCGAGTCGCAGAAACCGTCAGAACTGAATATCCTTTAGTAAATAAATTAATTTGAAATGTAAAAAAGTGTTTCTAAAAGCACCTCTTAGAGTGCAGATCAATAAGAAGAGATTACCAGGAGTTAGCTTACCTCCAGAACCTGTAATTACCCGGTGGGAAACATGGATTAAGGCCGCGATATTCTACGCAGAACATTTCGCAGCCATTAAGGAAATAATTTTGAATTTAGATGACGATTCGCAGTGTCTTGTGCAAAGTAAAGAGTTGTTAAAAAGTGCAAGTGTAGTTAAAGATCTTGTTTTTATTAAGGTTAATTTCAGTTTAATACCGAACATAATTTCTCGTTGAAGAGTAGAAATTTAAGTTTAAAAGACTCAATTAGTATTGTTGAAACTTTTCCGCTACATGTAACAACATTCCCGGTAAAGTAGGAGGTCAAGTAAGGAACAAATAGGATGTAACTGTAAAAATAATGAAGGATTTAAATACTTAATCCATTGAAGTTGTATCTTAGCCTTATACTTTACTGCTTAAGTTACAGTATTGTCCGATTACATCAGTAGATGTTGAAAGAAACTTCTCTTTGTATGAACATATTTTTACTGATAGAAGACAATCCTTTTTAGTTGGAAATTTTGAAAAATATTTAGTAATGAATGCCTTTTGAACAATTTCAGGTTAAAGAATTGTTTACTTTTATTTTTTTTTGTTTTTTGTTTTTAAAGAAACATCTTTTTTAGAACCCATTGTGTTTTTTTACCCTATCTTCCTATATTTAATTAAGAAATATTGCATACCAGTATGCATATTTGGTCAAAAAAATGCATATAATTGCATATTTTAAAGGCGCACAAGGCATATATATGCTCATATTTTGGCTGAATTTAGGTGCATATATTCTGCCCTTTAGTTATAACATTGTGGAAATATTTATTTTATACATTTTAACAATATTTGATCAGCAACTTTGTTCTCTAAAAATTACTAAGTAGTAATCTCTAGCCACTGCCCGACTGCCACTAGTGCCACTAGACTAGATGATATCTTATCCTTATGTTATAGAAAGGGAGGACCAAATATTGCTGAAACCTGCAGTGGTATTCGTTAGTTTTCGTCAATACAGGACAACCACGTATGCCTATGTTCGAAAAAATAAATTCCTTAAAGCGACATTACGTAGGCAGTGCAGTAGCGCCAGCGGCGCCATCTTCTAGCAGCACAGTACAGCATGAACCTACATATCATGTTGTGGTAATAGAACGTAAATATGTTAAATCAATATAAGTAAAAGGTCTTTACAAAAACCTACCACATATTCTTCAGACCAAAATTAACCGATATAAGTAAACTTACCTTAGTACAAAGTTGCTTAGTATGGGCGCTAGACGGCGCTGAAGTGCCAATTTTGAATAGTTTTTCTGGATTAATTCAAAAACTGCTCATACTATTTTACCGAAATTTGGTACGTTGGCATAGCTTTATGGGGCAAAAAACCCATGTCACAATTCTGATTAATATCAGTCCATGGGCGTAGAACCTGGGTTTTTTTACTAATTGCTTGTTTCAGATTTCTATGCCAATGGAACAAGAGGGGTTTGGGTTTGGGCACAAAATTCAGATGAACCAACTCATTTGCTACAATGAAGGTACTCTTGATAAGACTCGATTCCTCTGACGGTTTTCGAGAAATTTGCATTTTATTACCTAACAGGTACGTAGTAGTTTTTACCACGTAGTACTTGGGTTTTATAGAATTTTTCTGTTTTGGTTTAAGTTTAAAATTTAGATTAAACCAACTTATTTACTACAAAAAACCTCTTGAACAGTTTTCTTATCATCTGCTTTTTGTTCGCACGGTATTTTTCAGGTACTTATGTACAACACGACCTTATACCTCACAAACGATTGTTATTGTTGGTTATTATTAGTTTCATCTGACAACATAAGATTATTGTCAAATTTGTAACATTTAATGTTGTTGCTAACGTTCAATCATTTTATCTGCTTGCATTAATTATTAGAAAACTTTAATTGTCGTGAATTATCATGACGGTGCAATACACTAATGCAGAATATGCCGAGATGATATTGGTATTTGGGTATTGCCAAGGAAATGGTCGGGAATGTGTCAGAGTCTAGGGTGCCTTTGGGTAATACCGCCCACCTAAGACATTATGCTTCACAGAAATTTGATTTTTAGATAAAAGGTAGAAAAAATGCGTCAGCTACAAAAGAAAACTTTATTTCTTAATAACCAGAGTAACAAAAAAACAAAAAATATATTCTTAACGAAAAAATTTAAATTTTTAAAAAACATTAGAAATGGGCGATATTTCAACCCGTCACGTAAATATCGCCCACGTGGTTTAAAATATCGCCCATAATATACATTTCACTACGGTGAACAATCAGGGCACTCAAAATCTTCTAAATCCTCGATTGTAAGACCAACGCAATCCTCGTGCACCCAATCCTTGCATTTTGTGCATTGCCTCATGTCACTCTCATAATTTTCATTACACACCGAGCAAAACCAGTTCTCTTCTTGTTTTTCATTTTGAATTGCCGCCGGTTTGGAACGAGCAGTTTTCTGGTCTTTAACTGGGTTAATAGAAGTAAATACGTCTCTTTTAAGTATCTGTGCCTTGTAGTTGATGGCTTTTTTTCTTGGCTTACTCTGCTTCTTTGACTTAAAATCAGGTGTTGGAATTAACGTAGAAAAAGTCAAAGGATTTGTAGAATCTTTTTCTTTAACAGATTCCTTTGCCTTAATAACGGTAACGCTTATAATGTTTATTTTATTATTAGAACTTTTATTTTGGGTATTATTTTGTTGTTCGGAAGGCCCGTTATCCATCGAGGGACCAACCTGGCGACCATCATCCTGATGCAGAACTGGATCGTCCCACTTAGAGCAACCTGGTTTTGAAGCTATTGGAGTAAGCTCCTGAACGTCTTTTAATTTACCTTTAAAATGTATTAATGGAATGTTTCCTTGCAATAGCTGAAAACACTTCTTCTTACCGACTTTGGCGTAAGCGGGACCCCCATATTAGAAAGCCTTATTATACGATTGGACAGATCTTGCTCTTGTTGCAATGATAAGACAGATTTTCTACCCAACCGCCTTTCAACTTTTCCAGTTTTATTGTGATCCCGTAAAGTCGATCTTGGAATTCCACATTCTTTCTCCACGGATCTACTACTACACCCTTCTCTGATCAACCTAAGACCTTCCTCCATCATCTCTTGTGTCCAGTTGCCTCGAATACCTCTGCATTTCTTTCCCATTTTGCTAGACACCAAAAAAAATATAAGGTTTTGAGCAATTTATGTACGACTGAAATATCGCCCACAAGGTTTTTTACTGGGCGATATTTCTAACCATGTTGATTTTTTATTTTAAGGTTATGTTTTTCTTTCAAAAAACCGGATACTACAAACAGACCCTGTTAGGAGCAAGACCGAACGTTGATGAACACATTAAGCTATATTTCTTACCTTAAAAACAATGTCACTCGAAGTTAATCCTTATTTAAACCAACCATAATATTATAAAAACGAATTATTTTATTAGTTTTGCCGTTAGCGGTAGACTGTACTGGTTCGTTATGCATATTTCATCAGGCAATTTCGATTGGTTACTAAGTTGGCGACACTGCTACCGGCCCTTGCTATTGGCCGATCAAAATATATGGATTTGGCGGGTATTTCGAAAACGGGCGATATTTCAGACTGGGCGGTATTACCCGAAGACACCTTACTCCAAAAGGTTTCCAAATCGTCGTATACCAAGCCACCCGACGTTTGCTGCTGTTGAAAGACGCCTGCGGGAAAACGGCCAATTTACTCCTAAAGTCATTGATAATGGAAGACAGCGTTTTGGAAGGCTTCCTGAAGTGAAGGAAGACATTTTAGAACGTGTTGCAGAAGATCCAGAAATAAGCACCAGGACGCTAGGTAGGGAAATAGAAGTGTCCAAAGATATTGTTCATGAAGTACTTCAAGAGCAGTTGCTATATCCATACCATAAGATGCCAGTTCAAGATCTTTTACCTAATGATCCTGAAATGCGCCTGGTTTTTAGTCGGCTTGTTCATAGGCAGAGAGAAGAGAATCCCAACTTTGCCAACAATATTTTGTTTACCGATGAAGCATATTTCACAAGAAGAGGGATTACAAATTTTCATAATGAACATGTTTATGCGAATGACAATCCACATGCTATCAAGGTAAACCATTTTCAAAATGAGTTTAGAATTAATGTGTGGGCTGGAATAATTGGTAAACACATTGTTGGTCCTGTCATTATTCCACAAAGATTAACCGGGGAAATTTATTTGCAACATCTACAAAATACGCTGCCAGATTTACTTGAAGATTTACCTTTACGACTTCGGAGAGATATGTGGTATTAAATGTTAAAAACTTTTTGAATCAGCAGTACCCAAATAGATGGATTGGTAGAGGTAATGCCCCTGTAAATTGGCCACCACGATCTCCAGACTTAAATCCATTGGATTATTTCTTATGGGGGCATCTTAAGACCGTGGTTTACAGGACTGGACAACTATGGCAACGTATTCAAGATGCAATAAATATTCTTAAGGGCGATGAACAAGTTCTGCAAAGAGTGTGTTTTAATTTTCTTCGACGTATAAATCTTTGTATTCATGAAAATGGTATACATCTTTAGCAATTTTTATGATATTTCTATTTACTTCTGTTTATGATTTGGTTATTTTTTTCATTTTTTGTAAAAACTAATACGTATTAAGTAATAAAATGCAAATTTCTCGAAAACCGTCAGAGCAATCGATTCTTATTAGTACCTTAGAGTACCTTTCTTCTAGCAAATAGATTGGTTCATCTGAATTTTGTGCCCGAACCCCTCTTGTTCCATTGGCATAGAAATCTGAAACAAGCAACTAGTAAAAAACCCTGGTTCTACGCCCATGGACTGATATTAATCAGGATTGTGACATGGGTTTTTTTTGCCCCATAAAGATATGCCAACGTACCAAATTTCGGCAAGATAGTATGAGCAGTTTTCGAATTAATCCAGAAAAACGATTTAAAAATTGTCACTTCAGCGCCGTCTAGCGCTCAAACTAAGCAACTTTGTACTAAGGTAAGTTTACTTAAATCGGCTAATATTGTTCAGACCAAAAATGTGGTAGCTTTTTGTAAAGACCTTTTTCTATAAGATATAATATTAAATATGTTATTTACTTAATTCGCACAAATAAGGACAAATTATACAGGGTATCCAGAAACTCTCCTGACAAAGTTTAAGAGGTGATTCTCCAACAGAAAATAAAAATTAAAAGTTCCTATAAACATCGGTCCGTAACCGCTTTATTTTTAAGATACAGTGTGTTACAATTTTTAAACGGGACAAAAAATATGTACGCCACTGCCGTTTTCTCCTTTGATAACACAGTTATGTGGGCAGTTTAATGCAAATACTTCTTGATAATTCTTTGATTTCGGCTTTGTTGATAACTAAACTTCTATTTTTTTTTTAATGGAACACCCTGTATATTATTGGCCCAAAAGATGGGCATCGAGCTGCTGATCATTTTAATGTAGGGTTATGTGGTTATTTTTAGTAGTTTAAGAAATAATTACGACTTTATCTAAAAAATTACCTAAGTTAAGTAACCATTTCCAAATTACTAAAAGCAACTGAATGAAATAGTACACTCAAAAATAATATTTTAGAATGTTGCTCATCGTTACAATACAAAATATTTGCGTTCAGTACATTTATTATACAGGGTGATCACATTATTCAAAATATTAAAATGCCCTCTTTTTTTAAATGGAACACCCTGTATAATTTTTGATTTTTAGGAAGCCCTTTTGATATCCTTTCTACTGATACTATATTTGATACCTCTTACAGTTTATCGTATTTTGCATTCTTTGATAAGGATGTAATCTTCCCGCTTCGTTGGCGGACCCGGTATAATTTTCTTCGTACACCATAAAATCTGCATACGTATCTATTAATAGAAACCCAAACGTCCAGACAGGACAACCATCCATTTCATACTTTTGTAAGGTTGCCTTCCATAAAAAATGGTCCAATAATTTGATGTCCTACAATTCCCGGCCAAACATTTATTTTTTGTGGATATTGCGTCCGAGTATGAACAAGACGATGTTCATTTTCTTGGCTTCAATACCGGCAATTTTGAACATTTGGTTCGTTGTTGAGGGTGAATGTACCTCAAAACAGAATACCATTCTCCGTTCTTCATCACCTTGCCGTAGCTCTTGATGTTTTTCATACTTGTAAGGAAAATATTTATGTTTTCTTAAAGTGCGCAACACTGTTTTGATGTTTTCCTACGGCTTCCTCATGCTAATCATTTTATTTTCCAACACGTGCAGTAAAATATCAAGATCTCTATTATCCCTTTTTTCAGCTATATTGACATTCTCAGTTGAGCATTTACAGTTATTTATTACAGTGTCTTTGGACTCAAATTTACTAATGATAAGTTTAATCAATGAAATGGAACGGATAGGCTTATCAGGGATTTGAACTGAAAACATTTCAGACACTGCTCTTAAACTGTTTCCTATATAATACCACTTAATCATAGTTACTTTTTCTTTATTAGAATAGCTCATATTTAGCTATAATTAAAGCGCATTTAATGAAAATGTTGCCACTGACGCTACTTCTCGTTTTGTCAATGCCAAATAATAATTTGCTGGGTACTACAATTCTCCCCCTCAGAGCCTGGGAGTCGTCCTCGTACTAGGCTCTGTAGTCGTAGGAGTGGTCACCTTCCTGGGGCGTCCTCGACGTCTAATAGGTAACAGCGGCGCGGAAAGTGGAGCTGGTACGTCGCTGGAATCCTCGGGAGGTCGGTATGGAGTGAGGGCTGACACATGGTATACACCAATAGGCTCGGTTGGTTGGTTGGAGTGGGCAATCTGGTAGCTACAGGGTCCTTGCTGACGGAGGATCAGGTACGGTCCATCGCGCTTGGGGGTCAGTTTTGAGGAACGATGGTGTGCAGAGCTGCTCAACGTATGAGAGGTGACGTATACGTAATCTCCGGGACTGAGTCCTGGTGAAGGGCAAGTTTTTACATACTTGGTAACATCGCGTCTGATTCCGGGCCAATAGAATTTTTGTAGTATCTTATGAAGAGTTCGTTCGGCACCATAATGTCCTGCGGTAGAGGCATCGTGATGATCGTGGAGTATCTTAGTTTTCAGGTCGTTAGGAATGACGAGCTGGGCTTCTTCGACGTCGTCATCGGGGGAGTACCGATACAGGATTCCTTGGGAGCAAAGGTAGCCTCGGGAGGTCCAGGGAGCGGTAATCTCCTGGTCTCCTGCGTCGAAAGCATCTAGTATTTTCTTTAGTTCGGGGTCGGCTTGTTGAGCTTCCCTTAGGGAGGAGGCGTCGATTGTTGGCAAGTCTAGACTGATGAACTTAAAGTCTGTTGCGGGGTCTTCACTGTTTGCCTGGGGAGGTCTGGATAGCGTATCCGCTACGACGTTAGCTTTTTCGGGCGTGTAGTGTATCTGTAGGTTGTAAGGCTGGAGCTGCAAGGCCCATCGGGCAAGTCGTCCACTGGGAGATCGTAGGGACATCAGCCACTTCAACGGCTGGTGATCAGTAATGATGATGACAGAAGTTTCCTCTAGGTATCCTCGGAAACGATTGACAGCCCAAACGATAGCTAAGGCTTCTCGCTCGGTTGTTGAGTAATTCCGTTCCGGGGCGGTCAACAGGCGACTGGCGTATTCAACGGGTCGTTCATCCACTCCCTCCCCCTGGAGTAATGCTGCACCAATTGCGTAAGCGCTGGCATCTGTGCGGAGTGTGAACGGTTGTCCATGGTCAGCGGGCCGTAGGATTGGAGCAGAAGTTAGGGCAGACTTTAGCTTGTTAAAAGACTGGTCCTGTTCAGAGCCCCATTCCCAGGGTTCCTTTTGACGGGTTAATTTACTGAGTGGTTGTGATAGTTTTGCGAACTGGGGAATGAATTTTCGGTACCAACTGCACGTTTGTAGAAAGGTTATCACTTGTTTTGCGTTGCGTGGTGCCTGAAAGTTTTGAATGGCGCTGATCTTTGCAGGATCGGTGTGTATTCCTTGTGTGCTGATGACATGGCCTAGGTAACGTGTCTCGCGGCAGCCAAAGCGGCACTTCGGGCGATGGAGGCGGAGCTGGAATTCCTGAAGCATGTCGAAAACACGGCGTAAAGCGTAAAGGTGGTCGTCGATGTGATCGGAGAGAAGGATTAGGTCATCTAGGTAGGCTAAGAGGCGTAGGTCTGGGAGTCGTCGTCGGAAACGATCCATTAGTCTCTGGAACGTAGCGGGGGCGTTGCGGAGTCCAAATGGCATGCGGTTGAACCGGTAAGTGCAAAAAGGGGTGACGAAACAGGTCTTGTCCTTGTCTTCTTCCTTTATTCGGATTTGGTGGTAGCCGGCGCGAAGGTCCATGGTGCTAATGCATCCGATGTTGCCAGTTGAATGGAGCAGGTCGTCTAGGTTGGGTAGGGGATACTGGTCAGCAATGGTGACGGCGTTCAACCGGCGGAAATCAATGCATAGACGGATCCCTCCTCCAGGTTTGGGCACCAGGACGGTCGGAGCTGCCCAAGCGCTCTCGCATTCTTCGATGATGTCGTGGTCCAGTAATTCTTGAATGGCTTGTCTCAAGCGTTCACTCTTCTGGGGCGTTACTCGGTAAGGCGGAGCACTGAGTGGAGCGTGGTCTCCAGTGGCGATCCGGTGCTCAGCAAACGGTGTGGCTGGTCCATGGAGGGCGAACACGGAGCTGTAGTCATGAAGGAGTTGCGTCATTGTCTGACGTTGTTTGGAGGTGAATTCGCTGGCTTCATCTTCGCGAAGGTCCAAGGATGCGAAGATAAGTGAGGTATCTGCAATTGAGTCGTCCCACATGGCGTTGATGGTATCGTAAGCATCTTGAAGCATATAACCATGGCGCGAGAAGGGATTCTGCTGAAGGGCGGAAACGGTAGTAGCTAAGGGCTGACTGGCGGCGGTTGGTTGTATGCAGGGGCCATAGTGGTCGGCTAGACCGGACTGATGGTCGCTGATAAACATAGTATCTAGCTCTGCTAGGTAAGTGGGCGGCGGAGGCGGCGCGCTTGCTAGACCTGGCGTGATCGGACGAGTTGGTGTAACTGGCATAGGTGACAGCATTATGGGAACTGGCGTAACTGGACGAGCTGGTGTAACTGGCATAGGTGACAGCATTATGGGAACTGGCGTAACTGGACGAGCGGGTGTAGCGGGTAGGGGCGACACCATGGCAGGAAGCCTATATTCGTTGGCGATACTGTCTAGGGTTATGCAGTCATCGGTATCCATGCTTTGGAGAACAGGTGGTGACGAATCTTCGTCCTTTGGAGAGAAGGGGTGCTGAGTGATGGCGTCATTGTCAAAATGCCATTGGTTGCTGCTAAAGTTGAGGACCAGTCCTGCGGCGAATATAAAATCAATCCCTAGCAGAGTTTGTGCAAAATGAGCATCAGGAAAAGCACAGAAGGTAGTTGGCACTATGCGACCTTGGAGGGTGACTGGTACGGTGACTATTTGTACGAGCTGTTTTCTCTTTTGATAGAGACACGAAGGAAAAAGCTAAGGCTGGTTGACGGTCGGGAGTTGGATTGCAGCTGGGGCAGTTTCTTCTAATAAATCCAGGGCGTTGACATCCATAGCACTTGATTGTGTCGTTTCTGGGTACACTGGTGAGCGGGGTATTTTCCTTATTTGCGGTACTGCGCAGGCTTGCGGCTTTTTTCCGACATACTGAGACATCATGACCTATATTTTTACAAAACTGACAACGGTTCTTGGTGCGTTTAGTCTGATGCGGAGTGATTTCTTGAATAACTGGACTAGTACGGGCTGTGTTGACTAGTCTGGCTTTGGTCAACAGATCTGCAAAACTGTTAACTGATTCTCGTGGAACTCTGTCACGAACTGCGAGGGTGAGTAAGCCGTAGAGCATGTCAAGCTGCATGATTTCTTCAAGCGGAGTTTCGAGCTGTGCTAATAATGATCGTTTTTCAGCGATGAATTGGCCTGTTGGTGTATTTTCGTCCTGTCTAGAAGCAAAAACATCCTGATATATTTTATAGGCCGGAGGTCTTGGAGCAAATTCGTTGCGGAGCAGTAGCTTGGCATTCTCCCATGTCGTTGCTGAATTTTTTATTCCGGTCCACCAAAGGTGTGCGAAACCTTCTAGTAAAAGTGCTAGGCCTCGAAGCGCGTTTTCGTCCGATATTCCTTCACTTTGTTTGTAGAACTCGATGCTGTCAAGGAAGTCATCTACTGCATCTTTGCTGCGGGTCCCATTGAATCGAGCGGGGCAGTGCGTAAAATGTTTTGCTGGCAACGGCGGTGGTTGTAATTGCTGGATGAGTTGTTGCAAATTTTCAGCGGTAATTGCCATAGCTGCTTGACGTCGTGTAACGGGAATGATGCTAATATGGACTGTAAATGATGACGGGATCGAATACTTCTTGGATCTGTGGGTGATTTCCTCTCTCCTGGTGTGTGGAACTGCAGATATATTTGCACGTAAACACTATCAGAATGATTATCACGAGCGCGCTTAATATCATATACACGTACATAGGTATTCACTTTCTCGTGCCACACGTTGGGACGCCACTTTAACACCGATGGGAGTGTTATGTATTTTATTTAAGACACGGATTGGTTTTAATAGTTTATTAAAACAAGAATATATGTACAAAGGTATGATAACAAGTAAATAGCACTGTTGAGAATTTCCGCACGAATGTCTATAATCCGTCAGAGTACCACTATCAAGGCTCACACCTAGAGCGCTCGAGTAGCAGCGTCGCGTTGTCTTTCAAGCGTAGCTTCTGCACGTCAAGGATCCCAACCAGGATGCCAAGGTAGAGGCGAGAGAGCGAGCTCGAGAAGAACTGTCGTCCTAAGGGCTGGTGGCTGCTTATCAGGGCGCTGGCGGCTGACGTCACAGGTGGGGGTGAAGCTGCTAAGGGTAGTACGGCGCGGCACTCGGCGATGAATACGGGTGGCGCCATCGAGAGCGGTAGTGCGGAGCGTGGCGGAACTAAGGGGTGCTACAGCTGGTGTTTGCTGTATTACCTAAACTATGAAAATTTCGTAATTTTGCCATCACATTTAATTGAATAAGTTAGGATTGGCTTATTAAAATTTATTCAAACTTGGTAGATGTGTTTATTATATCGGCCTCTTCAAAAAAATCATAATACAATTTTTCTCTAAGATGTATCTACAGGGGAGCTAATATGTAGCCATCTCAAAATTTACATGGGATTTCCTATGTTCAACTAAGCCGTGCATCACCCGGTATAGGTGCCACCAACCATCCATTTACTCTTCTGCTAATTCTTTTTGTGTCTCCTGATGATGAACGTCACTAGGTACCTTCGAAACACATGTTTTATTAAACTTGTGGAGGAAGACTTTTTGATTTTCTTTTTGTCCCTATTCTTCATGTTTGTTTCCAAAACGTCGATCTGAGATGTATGGTTTTTACAATTAATAGTATTGTTTAGGTACGTTATCAATTTTTGTTCCATTTTTTTTTTTAATTATATTTGTTATTCTACATGACTTAATCAATTGTATTATGAAATAGGTATATAAGTGGTCAGCAAACCTGTTGTTTTTTGCTCGTTATTGCTTGACCAGTTTCCATATTCATTCTCAATTGGAGGTATTTGCATTATAGGTATTTTTTAGCATTCCACAGATAATGTTCATCGCCACTGAATGTATATTAGTCTGTCATACGTTTGTAATTTATGTCTGTAATAATGAGCGCATCCACCATAGGGTCAAGAATGGAAAGAAGTCAAATCAGTTTGTCGAGAAACAAGATCTCAGCAAGGCCATTCCAGACTGATAACTTTTTTCCGATGAAGGAATTTCTTAACGGTTTGAGGAACACTATGCTGAACCACGTAAGGGTGGACTGCAGTGGTTCGTCGTTCCATTTACCCTCTGGATTGAAGCAAGCGGACAATTTCAGTTATATTTCAGGTAACTCAAGTAACCTTGAAAATTCAAGATAACTCAAGTAACCTTGAACTTGGATTTGTCTTTGACTTTGAGTTTTCTTGAGACTTTGAACATAATAATGCACACCTTTGCTATTATATTTTCCGTTGAAATTGTGTACTTATGTTTGATCTTGAAAATTTAGGGTAACCTTGAAATAAATCTAACGTTGACCTTGAAAGTTTAAGGTCACTTTCAAGGTCAAATTCAATTTTTAGTCAAGTGACCTTGAACTTGGATTTGACCTCAACTTTTAGTTTTTTTTGAGACTTTGAACATAACAATAATGCACACCTTTGCTATTATATTTCCCGTTGAAATTGTGTACTTGTGTTTCATCTTAAAAATTTAGTGTAACCTTAAAATTAACCTAACCTTGACCTTGGAAGTTACCTTGAAAATTCAAGGTCACTTTCAAGGTCGAATCCAACACAAGTACACAATTTCAACGTAAAATATAATAGCAGAGGTGTGCACTGTTATGTTTAATGTCTTAAAAAAACTCAAAGGTCAAGGTAAAATTCAAGTTCAAGGTTACTTGACCCAAAACTTAGATTTGACCTTGTAAGTGACCTTGAACTTTCACGGTCACTTCCAAGGTCAAGGTTAGGTTCATTTCAAGGTTGCACTAAATTTTCAAAATCAAACACAAGCACACAATTTCAATGTAAAATATAATAGCAAGAGTGTGCACTGTTATGTTCAAAGTCTAAAAAAAACTCAAAGTCAAGGCTAAATCCAAGTTCAAGGTTACTGGACCTAAAACTTGGATTTGACCTTTGAAGTCACTTTCAAGGTCAAGGTTAGGTTGATTTTAAGGTTACACTAAATTTTCATACGGATTCTCCATGCCAGTTGGCTGTGACTTGTAGAATGTTGTGAATCCACCTACAGGTAATACCATCGATTCCATGTCTTTCGGCAGCTGTTGTCATGGCAGTGCAGGAGGCATTGTCAAACATATGTCGATGAAGGCACACAGGGCTACTTTCTTGTGATCTCTCGAGATGAGGTTGTGCAAAGCAGTGTCACATTATTTCCCTGGTTGATATGCATGTTGATGTTCGTGTAGGAGTTCCACTATGCGCGCCCCATTTCTGATATGCCTGTCTATAAGTTTTTCTAGCGATTTCAGTAGAAAGAGGTCAATATGCCTTGACACGTCCGGGCTGTGGGATGAACCCGGCATTAGGGATTCTCCATGCCTTGGGGTGTAGTCCATGGCAATGCAAGCGCGGTAGATTCTGCAGAAGTGCGGCGTCAGAAAACCGATTCACTGTTGTAGCAGCGCGGGATAAATTCCGTCTGGTGCCGGTGATTTGAACGGTTCGATTGTTTCTATAGCCCATTTAATACGTTCGTAGCTGACTGTTGTTTCTGCGATTTCCCAGTCAGCTCTCTTGGCTCTGCTTCCTAGGTTCGGTTGTTGGTGTTCACGTTCCGGTTGCCTAATTCTTGAATAGAGATTTCAATAAAGATTGACGTGACCTTAGCAAAACTGAAACTTGATATTCAATAATTGACCTTCACTTTCAGTTTTTTTTTTTTATTTTGGACATAACAATGCACACCTTGGCCATTATATTCTACGTTGAAATTGTGTACATGTGTTTGATCTTAAAAATTAGTGTAAACTTGAAATTAATCTAACCTTGACCTTGGAAGTGACCTTTAAAGTTCAAGGTTACACTTGAAAGTTCAAGGTCTCTTGACCTAAAACTTGGAATTGACTTTGACCTGATCTTTCAGGTTAACCTGACCCACGCCTTTAACCAACCAATCAAGGGTTGTTTTTAATTTAAAAAGGCACATCTGCAGAGCCTCTAGGGCATTTAAACTAACACAAATATCATAGAAACGCTCATTTTTTTTTTAATATACTTAATGGCTTAAACTTGGAAAGGAAAATTTTGTAAACTCGGTATCAATTTTTTATTGCATGCTATTGCCACGGGGGTGTGCTAGCACGTTAGATCTAATCATCCCAATGGGGGTGTGAGCTCAGAGGGCACAAAAACCTACAACGCAGCCCTATGACCTACCGTTTTTTACTGCGCAGCCATTATGACACTATTAAATATGATTGATCAGGATCTACAGAACTGTTAAGAACTCACTACTTATAAATTCTAACAAAACAAAGGCTATTCTGTTTTCAAGGACCGATATTGATGTTTCCTCTCATCACTTGATAATACTGCCTTTGAATGGACTGATGAAGTCAGGAATCTCAGACTGTACACTGTACATGGTCAAAAAACCCTCATTTAATTCACATGTTAATAATATATGTCAGTAAATTAAAACGTATTTATGAATTAAAAAATACTCTTTCACCAGACATTAAAAAGCTTTCGACATAGAGCTTGGTTCTGTCTATCCTAGGGTATCTTGATATAGTATATAGATCGTTTCTTACAAATTATAATAAATATAGAGTGCAAAATGCTTGTGCACGGTATGTGAGATGCTTGTCGAAAAGGCAGCATGTGAGTGGCCATGTGGTTGACATCTTCGGATATAGTATGGCTTAGAGGCGATACATTCACCAAACCCAAGTATTTAGTTGAATTGATAACTCAGCGAGGAGACACGCATTAGGTGAATGTTCGTTTGGTGGAAAACATATCAATTCCACACCATAAGACAGAATTTTTTAATATTGTTTCACATATTTGTGGGCCAACGTACACAATGGCCGTCCTCGTGCATTTAGGGACCTGAGTGTTAATACTTTTAAGAGCCACTTTAAAGCATTTTGTGTCGGATGGATCTCTGGCTCTTTGATTCATGAGATTTTGCTAATTGTATTACCTCTTACCATGCTTCTCTCTGTTGTTCATTTTAGTTAACTGTTTTATTTTTCATTATTATTTTGTAAGGGTGACTATTAAAATACGCTTAGGGGTACTTTTCGCCCTTATACAGGGTGTTATTTAATAAATGTCCGATATTTTACAGGTCGATTCCTCAGTTATTTATAAGGTGAAAAGTTTATATAAGCATGGGTCTGCAAGCCCTTCATTTTTGAGATCAAGATGTTAAGAATTTATTTTTATTTTTATTTTTCGTAAATAATTTTTGAAATAATATCTATATTTGGACGAAAATTGGTATCTAGGGGTTTTTTGAAATGCGAAATTCGAATTTGATGTTAGTATGGCTCCCACTTGTAAAGGGCACCATCTACGTGTCCTTTTACTCCTATGAGGAGTCATAACTTTTTTATACGTGCTTGTATTACATTTTTAAGCAAAAAAGTTAATTTCTTCATCATTTTTACATGAAAAAGGCATACTCGGTAGAAGTCGCTACGAGCAATCGTTCTCGAGAAAATGAATAATAAAGAAATAAATGGCATTTATTTGCATATCGCTATGCCTAGTGCCCATATCAGAGTTTGATAAAATAGCATTTATCTCCTAAACAAGGCCGAAATCAAAAAAATATGAAAAATATTAGCCAATAAAGTGCCTACATAACAGTGTTATCAAAAGAGTAAACGGCAGTGGCGTACAGGGTGATTGTTTATATTTTACAAGATGGATATCTCGGTTAATATTAGACTTACAAAAAGTTTAAATTAGCAATCTGCTGCCTTCACCGGCCGCCAAGTGATACCCATTATAGAGACTTGTTCTCCTCTCTTGCTAATACTGTCGACTTTTTGCAAACTCACCATCCCAATTCCGAAGTTGTCATCCTTGGCGACTTCAACGTTCATAATGTCAACTGGCTCAAATACTCAAACATGAATGACGAACAAGGTCGTGAAGCCGAATACTTTGCCATCAGCTCTGGCCTCACCCAGCTGGTGGGTGAACCAACTCGGATTCCAGACCGAGATGGTGATTTTGCTAGTTTGTTGGATTTTTTCTTAACTTCAAACCCCGACTTGTACACTGTCACCGTGAAGCCGCCGTTAGGAACGTCTGACCACAACCTTATTTCGGCACTGAACAAACTGCCAATTAGTGCTGAAGAGCCTCCTAGACCACGCACGATATGGCATTATACATCAGCAAAGTGTGAGGACCTAAAGGACCATTTTCGAACCTTTCCTTGGCAGGATGTTTGTTTTACCTCTGATGATCCATCCATCTGTGCAACAGAAATATCGGAGGTTATCCTTACTGGCATGGAAGCCTTCATCCCTTACTCAAAAAAGTGCCCTTCTAACGGCAAGCCTTGGTTTACCAAAAATTGCGAACGAGCTGTTAAATCAAAAAATCATATCTACCGACAATGGCGTAAAAATCCTACCGCCGAAAATCGTACCATCTTTGTTAACGCTCGAAACCAATGCAAGCAAACGATAAACCAAAGCAAAGAAGCACACAACCAGAGGATCAGAGACAAACTTCTTGAATGTCCTAGCGGCTCAAGATCATTTTGGTCGGTAGCTATATAAGGCCGTCAGTCAGAACTTTACTAAGTCAACCATTCCACCTCTAACACGTTCTGATGGCACCATTGCGTCCAAAGCACAGGAAAAGGCAGACTTACTGGCGGAATTATTCTCTTCACATTCAACGGTAAATTTTCAGGGAAATACTCCACCGAACATTACCCCTGTAGAATCGAGAATGCCCGAGATTGTTTTTCGCCACCGCCATGTTAAACGAATCTTGAGGATTCTCGACACTAAAAAGGCTTCTGGTCCTGACGATATTCTAGTAATTGTAATTAAGACATGCACTGACGAACTGACACCGGTATTTTGTAGGCTTTTTAACTTATCCTACAAAAAAGGAATATTTCCTTCTTGCTGGAAAACTGCGAGAGTCCAGCCCATACCCAAAAAAGGCAAGAAGACTTTGGCAAACAACTATCGTCCAGTCGCATTGCTCTCGGTTATATCAAAAGTTATGGAGAAGGCTATCAACGAAAAATTACTAAAATACCTGGAAGGCTTCAACATTATTAGTGACTGCCAGTATGGATTCCGTAAGTCTAGATCAACAGGAGACCTTCTCGCTTATGTTACTGATGTTTGGAACAACGCAATAGAACACCATGGGGAGTCTCGGGCGGTAGCACTGGACATTTCCAAGGCTTTTGACCGAGTATGGCATGAGGGGTCCTAACTAAAGTGAGAGCATACGGAATGCCGGTTCAATTTTGTTCATGGCTGTCGAGCTTTCTTAAAGACCGTTCTCTGCGAGTGGCGATGGACGGATTTCTTGCAGACACATTTAACATCAACGCCGGAGTCCCTTAAGGTTCTATATTGTCGCCCACCCTTTTCTTACTATACATTAACGATCTTTTGGAAAAAACTAAAAATCCTATATATAGCTTCGCTGATGACAGCACACTTGTTTCATCTTTTACTTTGGATGCTCGGACATCGGCTGCTAATGCACATCTCTATAGGCAGCAAGAGGTCTTACATCTCAACAAAGACCTGGAAGAAATTCCGTCTTGGGGTGACAGTAACCAAGTAGAATTAAACGCTAGAAAGACCCAGGCGGCAGTTTTTTCTAAAAAAGTTAATGTTGAAGAACCGGATATAGTTATGGCGGGACACTCGATTCCCTTGGCATCATCAATTCATTTATTGGGCGTTAATTTGGATAGTCATATGTCTTGGCATAGCCACGTTGCGGCCATTGCTAAGGCAGCCTCGCAGAAGCTTGGAGTACTTTTTCGAACAAAGAACCTCTATACACCCCAACAACTTTTGATGCTCTATAAAGCCCAAATTCGACCATCACTGGAGTACTGTTCGCATATTTGGGGCTCTGCTCCTAAACATACCCTGAGATTGCTAGATTCCATTCAAAGAAGAGCCATTCGCTTGATCGGTGACCATAGTCTGACAAACAACCTGGAAAGCCTTGAACATCGAAGGCAGGTTGGCGACTTGAGTCTATTTTACAAATATTTTCATGGCAAGTGTTCAACTGAGGTTGCCCGCTTGATACCACCCAGAGCGGTGCATGGTAGAAATACACGACGAGCCACTGCAGCCCACCAGTACGTGGTTCAGCTTAGTGTCCCTCGAACGACACTGTTTCAAAATTCTTTCATCTGGAGAACGTCATCACTCTGGAACGACCTCCCTGAGATCGTGTTCCCAACGAGTATAATCTCCAAAGATTCAAGACCAACGTGACTCGTTTCCTGCGCACACGCACCGCTCCTAGAGCGCCATAAAGGATTTATCCTGTAGTGCTGTGCCTTATCATAAAAAAAAAAAAAAATATTGAAGTATTTTTAATGGGTATTCAGAATCCGTTATCAGAAAAAACAAAAAAGCATGAGAAACTTAAAATTTTCAAGTTACCTGGTATCTTTTAAATGAAACACCCTGTATTTTATATTTTTAGTCGCGAGATATCGTTCTCCTGAGTTCAAATATATATAGGTTATTATGTTTATTTTTGTTAATTTTTGAAAGAAATAAACTTTTTCGTATAAATCTAAGGCAGTGGTGGAAGTCTATACGATCATGCTGATTTGTTTTTATCAAAGTAGGCATGGATAATAGAACAAAGAAATTTAGTTTAATTTAATTATTAACTACACATTAAAGTAGTTGTTCGAAATGGCCCCTATTTACATTTATACACAAACGATATATTTTCTTTACATTTTCTATAGATCCTCTTAATATTTCCGGCTGGTTTAATTTCTTCCTGTATTTTGAGTTGCATTTTTTCGATAGTTCGGGTTCGGTCCATATAAACTTTTGATTTTCAATATCCCCATAAAAAAAGTGTCCAAGGGGGTTAAGTCTGGACTGTTAGGAGGCCAGGAAGTAGTTTCGTTTCTGCCAATCCATATATTATAATTTGCATTTAGGTATTGTCTAGCGGCTAAAAAGCTATGAGGTGGTGCCCCGTCCTGTTGCCATATTAAGTTTCTAAATATATTTAAAGGAAATATACTAATTTTTTCCTCAACTTCATTTTCAAGGAGTTCCAAGTATCTAATTCCTATTAAGGACCCATTATAAAATACTTTGCCGAAAACCCGATTTTTTATTATACCGCACCATACACTTATCGACTCTCCACCAGATCTTTTTATTGGTAATGTTTTTTTTTGGATTTTCCGCTGTCCAAAAATGTAGGTTCTTTAAATTTTTAAATTAGGTGGGGCGGACGTGTTCAAATTCGATTCGTCGGTCCAAAGCATATTATTAAAAAAAATCTGGGTTTTCTTCTACGTGACGCAATATACCTCTACAATATTCTAAACGCCTTTGTTTGTCCATGTGAGATAAATTTTGAACCTTGGTATATTTAAAGTCGTGCATATGATATTTTTTTTTAAGTTTTTTGCACTTTGCTTTAAGAGTATTGCATGTCTCGACTACAATCCCATATTATGGATTTCATTGGACTTTCTAAAAAAATTAATTTATTTCACTCCTCTGAAATAAAAAAAAACTTATCAATTAAACATATTACCTTGAAAATTTAGAAGTACATAGGTATATCTAATTCTTGATTTTCATTTAGTCGAACCGTTGGGTTTTCGCTTCAACGCACAGGTATTTCTAAAACGCTTATATAAGTTTACCAGTGGCGGTTCTAGGATTCAACATAAGGGGGGGGGCTGAAAGAAATTCGAAAAAGTGAATAACATTTTTTTTGCATTATATTAAAAGTTTACTTTTACATTGCTGTACATAAAATACGAGTATCCATACAAGATTATAAATAACGATCTTATTTATGTAAAAACTGTATTTCAAGAATCTACGCCAGTCCAGTCCAACGTTTCAAGTCGACGAGGTTTGACTTGACAAAATGTTTCAACGACTTCTTTAACTGAAACGTCAATTTCTCTGTGAACTTTAGATCATTGGGTTTTGCGGGGGTGGGGGCTTCAGCCCCTATAGTCCCCCCCCCCGGACCCGCCACTGAAGTTAACAAATGTTTTCTCACTAGGGGTTCTTCTGTTACGAAATTCGTCCATATTCTTGACGCGCCAAGTGTTGATTTTGATTACTTTTTATAAAAACTGACACAATAGGTATTAACTTTTTCTATCTCAGAATATATCACTGTCTTCAGAATTTAAGACAACTCTTAAATTAAATGGAAGTAAAATAACTGTCAAAGAAATATATTTCTTTGTTTTATTATCCATGACTACTTTGATAAAGACAAATTAGCATGGTGTACAACGTTTGACGACAGACTCCTGACGTCAATATAGGTCGATCTAAGCCGCTCGTTTAGCCGGTAAAGGGCGTCATGTCATCTAAGTGTTATAAAAGTGATATAATACGTAAACATTTCTCCTGATTTTTTTATATCAACGGCGTTATGACAACCCAGATATTTTTGTCGAGTGACTGGATGTATTTGGAAGCTATTTTACCTCTTCAATATCTTTCGTTGGATGAGCTGCTTTGCCAGAAAAAAAATATTTACAATTACCTGCATACATCAATTATTAACATAAGTAATAAAATTAAAATCAAATTACCTGTAACAATAATTTTTTTAGTAACCTTGTTGCTATGGCATTTAATAATTTGACAATTATTGACAGTCTATGAAATTGACTAAAGTATACGATCAACATTCTTATATTACAAGTTCATTTTACCACTAAACATGGAAAATTATACGAACTCTGAGAAGGTTGACATGCTCCTGGTATACGGGTTTTGTCAAGGAAATGGCTGACAGAGTGTTAGGGTTTACATGGAGAGATTTCCTGAGCGTCGAATACCAAACCACCAAACATTTGCCAATATCGAGCGTCATCTTCGGGAAACGGGCAGCTTCGAGAAAAAATTTGAAGGCAGGGGTCGTATGCGAACAACTCGAACTGTGGAAACAGAAGAGAACATTCTGGAAAGAGAAGAAGAACCAAGTAGCAGTACCCGTCGCTTAGAACGTGACTTACATGTTCCTAAAACGATTGTCAATGAGGTTTTAAAAGAACAGTTGTTACATCCATATCACGTGCAAAAAGTCCAGGAACTTTTACCGACTGATCCCCCCGTGCGGCTTACATTTTGTCAATTTATTAGAAACAGAAGAATCCGTGGTCTAAATTTTTGAAGAAAAATATTGTTTACTGACGAGGCGTGCTTTACAAGATCTGGAGTAACCAATCTGCACAACGAACATATTTATTCTGATGAAAATGCACATGCCATTAAAGTTGCACATCATCAGCATCAATTTAAATTAATATTTGGGCAGGTATTATTGATCGCTACCTTATTGGTCCTATTGTTATTCCAGACAGGTTAGATGGAAATATTTATTTAAATTTTTTGCAAGACACATTACCAATTCTTCTGGAAAATATGCCCATTTTACTTCGGAGGGAAATGTGGTATATGCATAATGATGCCCCGTCCCATTTTTCCGTTGCCGTTCGGTAATACTTACACCATTAATATCCCAACCGATGAATTGAAAGGGGCAATGATGCACCAGTAACATGGCCACCACGTTCTCCGGAGATAAATATGTGTGACTTCTTTTTGTGGGGCGCTATTAAAACAGAAGTTTACGAGACTCCGGTAAACGCACGCCATGATTTATTGACGCGGATTTTAAATGCACGCAGCCATTTTAATAACCCCGAGACATTAAATAGGGTGCAATATATCATTTTTTATGGAGTGTTAATAAGTGTATTCAGCAAGATGGCGGTCATTTTACACATTTGCAGTAATATTTTCGTTTTACTTAGTTTCCTACAATATTTTTAATACATACTTCCAACTTTGTTGTACTTTGTTTTATTATTACTGTTTATAATAATTGATGTATGCAGGTAATTGTAAATATTTTTTTTTCTGGCAAAACAGCTCATCCAACGAAAAATATACTACTATATACTAGAAAACGTCATTTTATAGTATTAGTCTACATACTAAAAATCATTAAAATCGATTAGCAGGTTTTCACGTAATTTAGGAAAAAACAATATTTTTACAAATTTTTGACGCCCTTTACCGGCTAAACGAGACAATTTTGGATATAACTAAGTCGGCTTAGATCGACCTATTTTGACGTCAGGAGTCTGTCGTCAAACGTTGTACACGTATTTTCCGGATACCTTGTATATTTGAACTCAGGGGAACTATCGTTCTAGCGACTAAAAATATAAAGTACAGGGTGTTTCACTTAAAAAATACCAGGTAACTTGAGAAGTTCCTGATGCTTTTTTGTTTTTTCTGATAACGGATTCTGAATACCCATTAAAAATACTTCAAAATTGCTAATTTAAACTTATTTGTAAGACCAATATTAACGGAGACATCCATCTAGTAAAATATCAACAATCACCCTGTACATATTTTTTGTTCCTGTTAAGAATTGTAACACCCTGTATCTCAAAAATGAAGCGCTTGCGGACCCATGCTTATACAGTGTGTATCAGCCAAATGGAATAAATTCGATAATAAATACATGGGGGCGTGTCCGAAAAAACGCTCGGACACGTCGATTGGTATTTCTAGTTGCGCATTTTTTTTCAATAAAAACTTTTTATACAGGGTGTGTCATGTAACAGTGGCCAATACTAACTTTCTTATTTTAAATGCAACACACCCTGTATATTATTCAATTTTTGGATTCTTTAGAAAATTTTAGACATATTTCATGTACAATATCCTATACCTATCTTCAACTGTTTCGGAAATATTAAGTGTTTTCAGATTTATTGCAAAAATTAACAACACACTAAAAAACTAATAAGTAATACTTTTATTCCTTGATAATGTAAAAAACAAAAAAATGTTGAAAATTGAAGTTAAAATTTTTTACTGATATGAAATATAAAAGAAAGGTATAAATAGTTTTGTTTACTTTTGTTTAAAACGCCTGATCTTAGCAAATTGTTGTCTGTCTGCATGACAGTAGTTTATAGTTATAGTCGTTTGAATTTCGTTAACTGCATAACCCATATACTTCTAGTCGAAAAACAGTTCCAATGTTCGATGTTTGCCATTCATCGATTATTCGAACATTACAAGAAAATAAAATATATCCTTATAAAATGATACCTACTCATGAGCTCATGGAAGACGATCTTGATAGGAGAACGTATTTTTGTGAACAAATGATGGCAATGTTAGATAACAATGTGATCCAATTAGAACATGTTTTGTTTTCTTTACACTTCACGGTTATGCTAATCGTCAGAATTACCGCTATTGGTCACTGGATCAGAGAAGAACATACGCAATATCCTGAAAAGGTTCATGTTTGGGCAGGAATTGTTGGAGATATCATACGTCCCTGTTTCATTAATGGCAATTTAAATGGCGATAATTATTTAGTACTGCTCCAAAATAATGTCTTGTCAACTTTGACAAACTTATATCCTGATCCAGCAAACCCACAACTTCCAGCGAATATGATATGGTTTCAGCAAGATGGAGCACCGCCCCATTACCAAATCAATGTCCGGCAGTACCTCAACCGAGTATTTCCAAATCGGTGGATAGGGAGGCGTGGATCGATGGAATGGTCAGCACGATCCCCTGATCTGACGCCATTAGACTTCTTCCTATGGATTTATGTCAAAAATATTGTATACAAAACTAAACCCCTCGACTTAGCTGACCTAAGAAGACGAATAACGCTTGCGATTAGATCGGTCACGCCCGAGATGTTCAGTAACGTTGGAAGACATTTCTATTTAAGATTAGGATGTTGCCAAGACGTTCGCGGCGAGCATTTTCAACATCTCCTACATTAATGTTTTTTTTTTGTTTTTTACATTATCAAGAAATAAACAGTATGCTTCATTCCACAATTATTCGTTGATTTCTCGACCGCAATAAAATTTAAATGACAACCCTCAGTCGTAATCCCAACCATAAATAACTTGCCTGAGAAATATCTATTGTGTAGGCACCGGACCTTTTGAAAGGGTACAGGTCCTGATTACCTACTAATTTCAATAGTTTAGGTTAGCTATTTTCAACAAAACAACAAATATAAAATAATAGGTAAGTATCTTTATTTTAATCATGTAATTAAATAGCTATTAATATTTATACAAAAATACTAATCTACAATATTATAATAATACAATATTTAACTTAACCTACTCTATATTTAGCTCTGTTTCACTATCACTTTCGTCACTATATTAGTTTAGGCATAGATGATATTATAATATTGTAGATTAGTATTTTTGTATAAATATTAAATACCTATTTAATTACATGATTAAAATAAAGATACTTACCTATTATTTTACATTTGTTGTTTTGTTGAAAATAGCTATAAATATTTATTTATTTATTTATTATGTACTTTTTTTTTAATTCCTAGTTTATGGGCTTCGCTTTAACCCAAATAATAAAACAACATCTTAAGTTTTAAATTTTTTAATTTATGAATTTTATTTACAAAATATAAATTGGATGTGAAAAATTATTCTACCCAGAACATTTTTTAAGCAATTTTGAATTTTATAAATAATTTCCTGGTAAAAGTGCATTCCACACAAAAGATATATTTATTTCAATAACAGGAGATCGGTGTACTATTGGCACAAATCTAAAATCAAATTAACATAGGGAATAAAAATAATTCAAAATTATACCAAATTAAAAAAAAAAATAAAACTACTACGTGCCAACTTTTTGTACTGGTTATCTAAATATTGCAGGAAAAACAGCATGAAATTGTATGTCAATTCTAAGTTAGGTTGCTAATAAGTAAAGTTATGACACTAAAAGCATTAAGTTATATCTCGAAATATTTAGCAATAATACAAGTTGCCTAAAAAAACCATTGCCTAATAAGCTAACAATCCCAATAACTATTCTATAAACATTCACATTTTAACTTCGTAAAGTTAAACCTTTCACAGTCATCCTGTATGCCATTTTTATATAAAAAATAAAAAAACTGAACAAATAACATTTAAAAAATCTGAAAATTTTATTATCAGAGTTTTCACGAGTTAATCCAAGTTTGCATTTTCTTTTCCAGATACGTATAGAAGGTTAATACTTGAATTCTTACAAGGCGTTGATAAAATATTACTATATGGGTCAATAATAATAGATAAGAAGCATTGACCTCAAAAAGCAAAAATAAAATTGGTAAGATAAATTGTATTATATTTTAGCAATGAGTATGATAGCCATGCTATAGAAAGGTCATCTAATAGGAAATCTGAACGCTCTTGCGGAATGTCAACTTGTCCATTCTCATTAGAGCGGCGCGGTGGCGTTGTTTTGACGCAAACGCCACACAAAAATTTTAGCAGGTAAAGTCCATATTGAAAAATTTAAACGGAATGAATTTTCTATTCATTGATTATAATACTCTTTGATTTTCAAAAAGACAAGAATTTAAAAAAAAATACAAACAAGGTAGTTGTATTGAATTTTAGACAGAATGTGCAAGGGTTTAACTACCTAAACTTACTGTACAATGTACAAAAATTAAAATATATTTTTTATAAAAGTTACTCTACTGGTTCTGCAAAAATTAATATTTCATATTAATTAAAATTGGACAAGTACGGTTAATTTTCTTACATAACGTAGGGTTGGAAATCACGAAAGGTATTCAGCTTAAATGATAAGTAAATATCCACCAATACACATTATATATGGAAACTATAGACTAACTTAGGTTTATACCAGCTTCGCCATCGTTCTATCAACTAAATGTAAACAAAACTAATCTGAGTAATGTTACAACAACAGCAAGTTATAATTATCAAGAATTATTTTTTATTAAATATAAGACTGCAGCAATAATTATACTAGTCTGTATTAGTCCCAATTTTAGGACGTTTTTATAACAGTCTAGAAGATGTCCAAGGGCTCAAAGGATTTGGCTTTGAGTGGCCGACAGATGTCCTAATCGCTGCAACTCTGGTTGTGTTTATTTTTTCCCGAGCGCATCATATTTTTAAGCCAATAATTCACGTTTTTATGGACAGATTTTGAATTTGTATGTTTATGGGTGGGTATTTCAAGGAATATATTATTTGTAAAAATAGTAAAAATCTAGCATATTGAATTCTCGCACCTAGAACCTACACCATTTAGATCAGTCGAACACGTCACTTCATTAAATGTACTTAACTAATATTTACACGTTTTGTGAAAAGGCATTTTCATCACCTGAATTTGTTTTATAAAAATATATATGGTTATCTTTTAACATAAAAAAATATTACAAAAAATAAATGCTTTAGCAACAGCACCAAGGTTCTCTCAAACCAACACGAAGCAATCAAACTTTATACTGGTTTGAGAGAACCTTTAACAAAGAAAATTCATAATTTTCAAGAACGGCTTCAGTGTTATCGAAAACAGAAAAACCTAAATTTGAGCAAAGTTTGCTGTCACGGTTTTTTAAATTATTGAACATAAAAGCAAATCAACAATTTAGTCTTTTTGGTTTTGTGGGGGTTCTTTGCGTTCGGAACTGTTATTCATGGTGCTGCTTGATCGTGGTACCATCAAAATCGATCCGTCTGCGGAAGTTTGAAGGCTGTATTGATACGGTGAGTACTGATTACCATCAGGGTCACGTAAATTCTGAAAAAGAAAAATCGAGATTAAGTATAGGGTAGAACGGGGTTAAGTGAACAATGTGATGTAGGGTATCAGGTTTATCAGCTAAGCAGGCTAGTATTAAAGAGAACTGGTCTAGAAACAACATGTCAGGCAAGGAATGGATGTTAAGTTTCATGAACATACATCATTTTTCATTAAGCCCCCCACCTGAGCAAACCAGTTTAAGTCTCTCAACAAGCTTTAATAAAACGAATGTTGCAGCAATATTGAAAAATCTGCGAAACCTAAAGGACTTACAAACTAACGATATCTATAATCTAGATGAAACCGGAGTAACCACGGTTTAGAAGCCCCCCAAAGTCATAGCAACAACGGAAAAGAAATGTAGGCCAAATGACCTCTGGTGAAAGAGGAACTTTAGTCACTCTCTCTCAGTAGCAATTATTGGTGCTGTAGGAAAATTGTGCCACCATTCTTTATCTGATATATATATACAGGGTGTTATGGAAATGACTTATTATATTTTAAGGGGCCACTCCTGAGGTGGTCTAGAGTTACACTTGATAGTTTTTTTTTCTAAAATCGGAAGTATTTTGAATTTTGTAAAATACCTTAAAACCGGACTATGTGCGCCTTCCATGATAGTTCAATGCCCCTAAACACATGTGTTTTTGACAAGACAAACTGCTGGAATGGTAATTGTTTAGTTTAGTGCAATTAATGTTGAATTTTGTGCTAAAATTTCGTATATAGACTAATTGAGGGTAGCTGATCACAATTTTCCTTTTGCGTTTTTACGGCAAATGCACTGGTTTTGAGAAAAAAATGTTAAAGTTTTTCACTTACAGGTTAGGGTATTCTTTCCTTTCAATTTCCTAGATTTTATGGTTTTCCCTTCAAAATATGTGATAAAACTTTCACCAAACTATCTGTTCATAAAATAAGAGCAACATTTTAGCAAAAAAACAATGGAAAAGGCACAAATTTAATTAAATTCGTTGTTAATACGCCGACAAAGTAGAACCGTCTCTTTTCAGATTCATTGCACTCACGTTGCCAGATTGTTCTTCTTTTTCTTGTAATTAATTAATGGCTTCCATCCAGGAGAATGATATGCTAGCTCGAGCCAATAGGATTCATTCAATTAATAAAAATGAATTGACAAGTATAGGCAATTTATAATACACTAACAATCTGACAACATGGGTGCAGTTTGCTTCTGCTTTTTTGGCCAGCTGTCAGTGAGCCCCCGTCTTTTTCCAGATAACGTAGAGTTTTCTGTTCGCTTACAAGTTATCCCGTTTTTCAGAGTTTCCTTGTGGCATATTTCGTTTATTTCAACTCAGAAGTGTATACTATGACTCCGACAAGTAATATTTTATTGGAAATAAGCAACATTTTAGGATTACATGCAAAATAACATACCGGTGAGTTAGAAAAACTTTAACATTTTTTTTCTCAAAACCAGTGCATTTGCCGCCTAAACGCAAAAGGAAAATTGTGATCAGCTACCCTTAATTAGCCTATATACGAAATTTTAGCGAAAAATTCAACATTTCCACTAAAGTAAACAATTACCCAAATCAGCTGTTTGGGTCATTGGCGTGTAGGTGTTTTGGACCTAAATTTTTGAAGGCATTTTTCTCGAATTTCTAGCTTCGAGCGCCATTTATAGCAATTTTTCCCCAATTCGTCTCGACCTATATATTTACGGGTTAAAAAATAATAAGTCATTTCCATAACACCCTGTATATATATATCTTGGATTTCAATTTCTTTATTTATTAGGTTAGTTTTATAGTTTTTATCATTTTGGGGGTAAAATCATAATGATCCCTACTGGGGAAGCCTTATGAAAAGCAAAAGTTGAAGTTGCTGCAATATTAGTAATTAGATGTGCTGATGACAAGCTATTGACAATGTTATGGCTAACTTTAGCGGTAGACAATCTATCAGAGATGGTATTGTTGTTAGACTTTAGCGGTATACGATCTATCAGAGATGATATTGTACTCTCGTAGTAGTAAATATCGTTTATAACGACATAGTATCAATAATTGCAATGAAATTTCATAGGCCCATGGGAAAACTTTTCAAATTTTTATGAATAACTCGGCGAAACGAAGGACGACATTACCAAAGATGAAATTTGGCTGGCTTACATCCAAGTATGCAATCAAAAATAAAACAACGAAGAAGTAGAAACTATCACGTTTCAACCGCCTACTATAAAGGATGCACTTTCGGTAGTTCAATCAACAAAATTATTTTTTATATTTTATCAAAATTTAAACGATTCTATTTAATTGACAGGCTGGAAATGATCATTTGGGGACAGTGCCTGTTGTTTAAATCGTTAGAATCTATAAATGAATTTTAGTATATATAGCAGGTTTTGCCATATTACTGCACTTGGAAAAAATTAGTAACTGTAAATGTACTCATTTTATCATAAATAAAATGTATCCTTGATAGTATAGCGACCTATCATAAATAAAATGTATCCTTGATAATATAGCGACCTACGGTTATAACGAATATCGCCCGTGCCTTCGACATCGTTATAAAGATACCTACTGTATATTTAACTAGGTTTAACTCCAGCGATATACAATCGTACAACGACCCTCTTAATTATATTTAATTAATTGTTCAGGTCAAATATTAGTCCAAAAAATAAAATGCAATTTACCTGGAAAACGTGTCTGTAGAGTTGTTGATATTTATCCTTTCTTCTTTTTAATTCAACAATGGCGTATTTGTGTTCACTCATGATCCTCATTTTCCTGTCACGCATTTCTTTAACTTCGTCGGCCAAACTAAGGATCTGATCTAGTTTCCTTTTTCTGCAATTCTGTGCAGCAACCTTGTTCTTTCCTCTCCTCCGTATGTCTCTAATCAGGCTCAGCTGAGCCTCACTGAGGTCATATTTGGAAAGGCGCTCGTTGAATTCGTCCATGGGTAGGTTAATGATGTCGTCTACAGTAATTGGAACATTAAGGGCTCTGGCTCTTTTTTCGTCTCTACTCAGATGTTCTTCATCTGATTTACTTTTCTTTCCCTTATCTCTGGAAATCGGCCTTTGCATAGCACCGGAGTTTTCCGCAGGGAGGTGGTAAGTGTGGTTGTGCTGAATATGGTCAACTGGAGTTCTAGCAAGATGGCTGAACTCCACGGAGCACGAGTATTTCATTTCGGGTATCTTGGCTCTGGAAGCACTATCTGGCTGAGAGGGACTTCCATACGAAGTGGCAGCGGGATCTCTATACTCGTACTTTACAGGGGTATGAGGGTGGTGAACCGTGCTTGTCGCGCCCTGGTCTTGGAAGTATCTCTTTCCATACATCTGGTGCTTCTTCTGGGCAACTGGGGGCATGCGGGCACTTTCTGACAATTGACGGTTGTAACTATAGTCGAACGGGCGACGATATTTGTTTTGATAGTCTTGGGGGTAATGTTCGCCATTGGTTGTGTGTCCAGAGTCGGACCCAGCGTCGCACCATTCTCCATCTGAGAGCGACGGGACTCTTTCGGAGCCCATGGAGCTTACAGCACTGTCGCTGGAGGTATCCAAACGTTCCATATCGTTTCTGGATACACTGGTTGTTCCTGTGGTACTGTTTAGGCTTAAATTGCTTACAGCATTGTTGCTTTCCAACAAGCGCATTGTGTACATCCCTGAAACAAATAAAATGTGATTAACATTTTTGCAAATTAAAAAAGTATCTTCAAAATAATTATGTTTTGCTCAGTTCTTCATAATATTTAATCTGGTCTATTTAAATGATGATAGTTGCTAAGTATGATAAGATCCTGTTTTCTCTCTACTTTTGAGTGTCATTGAGATATAAGTTATACTTAGGGTATATTAAATTTGCTTTTATACAGATATTGTACGATCCTGTGTTTTCTGCGTGATTTAATGGATGTAATCACTACAAATTCATTCGAGAACAACAGACAGGGGAACTACTTTCCGATCTTTTTAATAAATTGGCAAAAGGTTAGAAAGTTTAAGCAGGACAAAATCTAAATTGCTAAAAATATATTATTATTTAAGCTTTCGCAAACATTTTAACATACGTGCTTGCTTACATAAAACGGCATCGTAATTGAATATATGATAACCATTTCCACTCATTGTTATATCTTCATAGTGAATTTTTTCCAATCTCCATCTAAGTACATATAAAAGTTATGACGCGGTAAATACAATTTTCCCAAATTATATATACTTTTTGACATTTTTACGTTAGGTTTTAAAACTGATAAAATTATTTATTTTAAAAATGTGATATATCGGATTATCAGTAGTTGCTTACTGTTTATTGTGTTTACTGAAGTTTTAATTGATTTTTATCTAACAGTTTATTGTCGTAACCCAGTAATTTTCTCACGTAATCATGATTGAGAATAATTATACCGATACAAATCCTATGTATCCATAATTACTGCTCATAAAGGGTTGAAGAATGAGCACCTATTTAGCTAAATGAGTTTATTAAGATTTTCAGTTAAGATGTTGTCAATATTTTTCTGCCCTAGAATAAGCAGAAATCTGACATCTTACGGTCAATATTCATAGCCGATTCTTGAAGAACCCTCAGACCTCAAGAAATAATATTAATTTACTATTTCGTTTGTTAATCAATAAAAATCATTTAATAATTATAATATGTTAATTATTATAGTGGCATGGGTGTTATCTCAGTTTAGGACTTAAAGTATGTTCCAATCTTCTTAGCGTTCGATGGGTTTGAAAAATGAGTACCTTTTTAGCTAAATTATTTTGAAATTATTAAGACTTTGAGTTAGGATGTTGTTAATATTTTTAGTGCCCTAGGATAAGCAGGAATCTGACATCTTATACGGTCAATATTCATAGTCGATTCTTAAAGAATCCTCAGACCTTAAATAATATTAATTTACTATTTCGTTCGTTAATCAATAAAAAACATCTATTAATTATAATATGTTAATTATTATAGTGGCATGGGTGTTTTTAAATTGGTAGCTCAGTTTAGGACTAATAGTTCATATGTTTCAATCTTCTTAGCGTTCTATATCCGGAGTGTTTCAGCTTTAATTTTATTTAGTCTATTGGTTCTCGATATACAGGATGACATTGAAAACAGTAAAATGCATAGTACCACAGGTGGATAGAAGGAATACTTTAAGGCAGAATTGTATATACGGATCTGCTTGGTGAGACTTTGTCACTGCGTGTGGCAGCGAGAAGGATATCATTTAGTACTAATGTCTATATTTATTTGTGACAAACAGAAAGTACACAAAAATATTAATAGAATACGAAACAACAGTAACAAAACAAAAACAGTATCAAAGTTACAAAACATTAATTCAAAATATTAAAAAAAAAAATAAAGAAATAAAATAGTGATTGTTTTGAAATAGATAATACATGATCATGATACATGATGGAGATGTCTTACAAAAATTGGACTTTTCTAGCTTTACTTTTGGCAAATTTATTAACAAGATTTTCCATTTCAAGTTGCTTTAAAAAGTCAGACTCTATAGAAATGATAGCAAGATTTTCTAACCGCTCTTTCTAGATCGTAAATAATTTTTAATCAACTTTAATTTAGAGAATGACCTCTCGGCTGTAGCTACAGAAACTGGAATGGTTAATAATATGCCCAATGCAATCGTAATGTTTGGAAATGAGTGGGTTAGGTTATTTATTGCAAAGTGTTACTACTACTAACAGACATCGCGTTTTTGCCGCCATTTTGCAGAAATTGTAATTCGTGTAAAAGTTCTATTCCGTCTATATCTTTCTCGTTTCGATATTTGTCAGTTAAGGTTTCTTCCAGTTTTTTACAAAAATTAAATTGATCTTGGTCACAATATTTGCCGAAATCCTCAACATTCCACAAAAAATTAAAAACATCAGAATGACACGATAATAGTTTAAATCTTTCATGTACGGATAAAAGAGTTTGTTCAGTGTGATTTTCAATCGGCTGGTCGTCACCTTCGTAAGAAAACTGTTTTTTAATCTTTCGTGACCTTAAAAGTTCTGCGGATATAAATTTTGCATCAACTTCTAAGCAAGAAGCTAGTTCTTTGGCATCTACTAATAAGTCACTGAAGCCTTTGTCAGATCGATATTGTTTTACAAATTCATTGAGGTTATTTATTTAACTTTCGCAAGCCTGGGAAATATTAAATGTTTTTGATTGCAGAATCTTAGTAACAACATCCACTTTACTTAGAATCTTGTACCACAAGACTACCATACACACAAACTCATAATTTTAAATTTTTTTACCTAGGGAGGTAGCTAGATGTTTTGTAGTATTGTCAAAATGATTTCCGGATAAAATCTCATAAAGAGCATCCTAAAATTTCGCCCAACTGAAATCTTAGAGGGGTTATTGAATCAATTCTGCTAGACCATCTAGTATCTGACAAAGACTTTAATGTCAGACTTGAAATGTTACTTTTCAAAACAGACCACCGATTGGTTGAGGCAGAAAAAAATTAACCTCCTACATCGATTACGAACACGCAAAATTTTGCAAGTTTAAACCAGCGCGCCGAACGCACGCGGATTTTCGCGCCCCCACAGGGAGAGGAGTAGTAAAATTTCACCACTGGTACTGGTCGCCGTCCGGCGGTCGGTGTTGGTGGATAATGCATTTTCACCACCGGTATTCATAGATAACTTTTTTTAGTTTTATGTTAATTTGTGTTGAAGGCCTGGTGCCTTTAAGGACTTGGCGCCCATATGGACGGCGCGTCCCTGTCCAGACTGACCTAGACAAACACGTGGAAAAAGAAAAAAGGCCCAAGACACCGCAGAAAATCACAGTATCAAAGCTGGCCTACTTGAGCATCACAGAGGCTATGAAATCGACCTCCACATCCGCAATGGAGAACATCTTAGACCTTCCTACACCTCATTTGGTGATTAAAGGAGAGGCAAAAATGGGACTATACAGACTACAAAGTTTTACGTCACTTTCTGGGGGGCATAGAATTGGACACGCGATATCATAAGGGGAACCGAGTTAGAAATGAGATCAAACCACATAAACCCCACTTATCGCTATGACATACCATTCAAGACCGTAAACGACGAACGGGATGCGTGGAACAATAAAACACCAGATACTCCTGGGGCAATAATCTAGAACACAGAGGGCTCAAAAAGCAAAGAGGGTACCGGAACAGGTATACACGCAGTAAGACCGAAGAGCGATGCTTATTTCTCACTGGGTAAGTCTCCTACGGTGTTCCGAGCGGAAATATACGACATCCTGCAGTGTGCGTATGAAAGCAATAGGAGGACTTATCTTAATAAGTGGATCCACATATACTCCGACAGCCAAGCAGCCCTTAGAGCGCTAACATGCACAGGGCGGAACGTTTCCAAAGCGGGCTGTTAAGTTGTTCAAGCTAAGATTCGTACTATTCGAGCCCCCCCCCCCCTAATGAATCTTAGTCCCCCTTTTAAAATCGAAATATAGAAAAAAATTGCAATGTGTCAGACATATGTAAAGGTTATACAGAAAAAGTTTTTTCGGTTGCATTTTTTCACAAATTCATGTTTTTATTGCGATAAAGTCCTTAACGTAACCTAACTAAAGCTTTTCTCGGATATGGCGTGAAAATTTCCCGTGTTGGGGTGGGAAGAGAGAGCAGAAAGGGAGAAAAGGAGAACGATATTGTAAACGTTGTTTGGGTCACTGCTACAATGGGTGCCAGAACGTGAAGCTATTACAGGAAACGAAAAGGCTAACGAACTTGCAAGAAAGGGGTCGGCAAAAAGGTCCATAGGTCATAGGTCCAGAACCGGCACTCGGAGTCCCAACGTGCACAGTACGAGATGTGATAAAACGATGGACAAGGAATCAATACAAAATCTACTAGAACAACAGACAGGGATTAAACCATAACAAATCTTTCATTTGGGACCCATAGCCAAAATTAACGAAACAGCTACTTCTGATTAGTAGAAATCAGCTGAAAATTACCACAGGAATTCCGACAGGACTCATGGCCATTAAGAAGCACCTGCACCGTAGGCAACTGTACAACGGAGGCCTAAGCTGCAGTTTATGCGGGTGAGAAAGTGGAACGGTACAACACATCATCTGCCACTGCGAGTCATTGGATCGGAAAAAGCAACAAATACTCAGGCAACCAAGACTAGCACCAGAGGATATTCCGACAGTTGACCTACACAAACTAGTGCAAGGAATTGGAATAAATGAATGGGTATAAGATCAAACTAGGGTGAGCCCAATGGGCCAAACCTGGTTGAAGAGCATCCGGCACCACACGATAGAGGGTCTCAAAAGAACGCAGAAAGTTCCCATACCCTTATGCACAAATTTTTCTCTTCCGGGCATTTGAACCAAAATGTGTACATAATATCCTCTTGCAGTCTGCCATATTGTGTAAAAATAATAAGATTTTTAAGCAACCAATGCCGGAGTTAGAGGATTTAAAAGGTTGGGACAAATATGCCTAAATAAATTGTAAACCATTCAAAATGTTTAATTACAAATTGATAGTATTATAATTTTAAAGATGAGAAATAAGAATCTTTTAATATTTTTAAATAAAAGACTCGCAGGAAACCGTTAGTATAGTTTACAGTACTTTGGTTGATATAATATGCTGCCGCACGCCTCAAGTTCAAGGGCTTAATAAATATTCCAAGTAGAACAATGTGGCAAAAAGAATTAAAAACTTAAACGATGCCCTTTGCTCCTTCTCTTCTCTGGTTTTAGTATAAAACTAGAGAACGATGAAGTAAGTGTTTATTTAACATTTAAAATATTTTTACCAAATTGTTCTATTCGGAATATTAACTGAGTTCTTGAATTTGATCAATTAAAGCACTTTTACTATACAGATGACAGCGCTACTGATTACGCTCTGGCTTCTTAATAATAGGACGCCTTGTATATTGCTCAACTTCTGACTGCGATGGCACCAAAATTGCTGTTTATAAGAAGTTTATTTGGATCATAGTTAACGTATTTTTGTTTTTATTCTACTAACCTATGACACTATTCATATCGACGACAGGCATAACGGGATATGCCGCAGGATAGGTCCTGCTGTATAAATCACGAATGCATAGATTCACTGGCATTGTCTTCGGTTTTCACAAGCAGGAACAACAACAACAACGACAACAACAACAGCAACAACAACCCATAATTTTCAAAAAGTAAAGGAAAAGAGAGCAAAGCGAGAACAATTCCAACTCGTTGCTTCTGTACACTTTCGGTGTCATTACTTGCTCCAGGTAAATTATTGTTTGTTAAACTTTGTTAAACAAAACCGTTGAAGTAAAAAATGTCCAGTGAATTAAAACCGTTTATTTTACTGCGCACTATTACACTTCACTCGCGCACCTACTAAGTATAACAGTATAGACTGGCGTCCCGTGGGTACTATTTTTTTAAAGCTTTATTCCCGTGATAAATTGTTCATGTGAGTTATCATAAAATGTTTAATTCTCATTTCTATAAAGTTGCTAAAAAGATTTACGTAGATAAAAAACGGAGTAAATGATAAAAGTTAAATTAAAATGTTCGTTATCAAAAATAAGATAAGTAAACGGTGCGCAATGTTGCCAGGTTTTTTTTCATCTAAATCACAAATTACTTGGTTTATTTTAAATTGGTGATCATCTACGATGCCCAATAACTACTAATTTTGATATGCTAATAAAAGTACGGTCGAATTCGAAACCTTTGTCTTATCTAAAACGAATTGAAATCGGGTATTTTTCTTGTTTTTAATGACTAAGCTCTTTCTGAATGATTTAGATAAATAATTTTGCCAGACTAGTCATTACATTAAACATTCAACAATGTTATATTTTTTGATAAATTCCGTGGACTCGTGTTTTCTGATATTAAGTAGCAACCCGAGTTTTAAGCGTAGTCATTGTTTCAATAAAGATGAATTTTAGGTAGCGGTTTCTTCTACTTTAAATTACTTAACTATAAAAACCACAACATTTAAATACTCGAACCTTTTTTACTCATTAAGATTAACAATTACATAAGAAAAAATATTGCAGAAACGACATTTCTATTGAAAAATATTTCACAGTTGTTAAAAATGTGCACCCCCAACTGCCATACAGGCATCTATCCTACGACGCATTCGAATATTGGGTGTGTGTCTAATAATTGTTTCACAGGATGCGATAATGCGGTTCCTTAATTCTTCCACAGTTTCTATTCGGGTCGTATAAACAAAATGTTTGAGGTGACCCGAAAGGAAATAATCCAATGAATTTAAATCTGGAGACCTAGGGTTGTGTTCCTCCTCGACCTATCCAATGATTTGGATACACTGTGTTTAAATATTCACGAGCAACTTAACCAAAATAAGGTGGAGCATCGTGCATGAAATACATTTGCAACCTCAATGGCAACTGGAAGATCACCAAAAGTAATAGCAATTCATCTTCAAGAAAACGACGATAAATTTCTCCAGTAAGCCTCAGTTGTAAAAAGAATGGGACTATCAAATGGTCTCCAACAATTCCAACCCATACGTTTAGTGAAAACTAGTATTGATGACGACCTTCTAAATTGCATGTGGGTTCTCATCCGCTCCTACATGATTATTGCGGACGTTCATTATGGCACCTCTGAGAAAATCTGCCTCATCGGTGAATAATATTTGTCCTAAAAACTGGGGATCTTCGCCAATTTTTTATTGCTCGTAGCAAATCCTACCAAATAAACCTTTTGTGAATAAAAATGCCATGGAATAAGAATTTAGTATTAGAAATTTAATACACCGAGGCACAAGAAAGTTATGAAGCTTTAGATGTATACGAAGTGCTGCTGGTGGCGCACTCTGTTGTTATCAGATCTTGATTTTGCACTTCATACCAACCTCATGAGCACCTCATATCTCTTCATTTGAAGCAGAATATTATCTTCTTCTTCGAAGTCGTCAATATTATCTGTATTACACATTAATTGGGCTTTCATAAAGCATTTTTTTATTGTCACTGGGGACAAACTGCGCTAGGCCACCGAAACCCATATCAAGGCGTTGGTTATGGTAATATTATTTTCGATTTCTTAAAGAGGACCATCTTTGTCTATACATGTTAAAAGCCTCTTGATAAGATAGCTTCTGTAGAGCATTTTAAAATTCTGAATAATGCCTTGTTCCAAAGGTTGGCAATGTGAAGTAGTATTGGATGGAAGAAAATAAGTTGACATATCCAGTGTAATTTTGGGATGAGACGTTGCATTATCCAAAAACAATATCACTATTCTGTTTCTTCATCTTGGTATCAAATCTGTAAAGCCATGTTGTCATGATATCTGCTGTCATCCACGCTTTTTTGTTCGAGACCCATCACAGAGAGGTAACTTATCGATATGTGCGCCCTTAAAATATCGAGAATTTTTGCTTTTGCCTATTGTAAGTGGTTCTTTCTTCTCACCTTCCATATTTGCACAGAATAGTATTGTAAATCGTTGTTTTGCTGTTTTCTTTTTCCAGTACACTTCTTGTCTTTCAATGCATATGTTTTTGTTGGCAATGCACGATAGTAGAAACCCGTCTCATCTGCATTAAATACGTTCTTTGGGGCATAATCTTTTAAAATGATCAATAGCCTTACTTTACAAGCAGTTACGTCTTCGATATTGCTATCGGCTGATTCGCCACATATTTTGTTGAAGGTAATATCGTGCCGACGACGGAATTCTTCTAACCATCCATTGAAGATAATGACACTGTCATGTTTTTATTTATTTATTTTTTCTTTTTATTGTTTTCGTGTGATGAACTTCTTCATACTAATATTCTTTTAACTAGTACCTAGTTTTAGTGGTTTATGTATTTGTATATTTTGAGTGCTTTCCTGCTTTGTATGCGAGTCTGATGTTCCATTTGCAATAAGGCATATTTATATTTATTGATAATAATAATTAATGATAATAATAATACTCAATAGCCTTTTGTAATTATACCCTTGTCAGTTAATTTCATTGGTTGTATAATTGTTATTCTGAGGTAGAGTGGACGCAGTCTTCCTTCACCAATTTGTGCAGGAGGACTGTGTCTACTTTGCTTCATATTATTGACTCAACTGAAAGCATGGACTACTTCTTTAAATTATTGTTCTGTCTATTTTAATTAAGGAAATTAAAGACGTCTTTCTTGCATCTCTAAAATTTGTTGTTGTTGGTTGCTAAAGTAGATTTATTGTTTGCTTTATATAATACTAACCTATTGACTATATTTTCTATTAGCATCTAATTGATTGTATTATTTTATATATTGTATTAGTTTATTTTAAGAAAGCTTTGTGAACAAGATCAATATCTTTTAACAATAAACCGCATTTTAAATTTGAATTTGAAGATATCTAGTCCTGGACATTGAGCAGATTAGAGGGCTCTTGCTTGAATTATGGGCCCGGATATTGGTAAGTGCTTGTTCAAAACAAAACTAATGTCCAGAGATATAATAAAGTTACACTTTGCCTTTGAATGGGATTATCCGAAGGTGTCCATAAACAAACAATGAATGAATGAATAAATGCAGGTAAATTATGGTCCGTACTTAAAAATGTCTTAAAGTAAACTGCGAATCCGGAAGACGTAATTTCATTATTAAAGTAATAGGTTGGTGATTTTAAACCGATTTTTACCTGATTCAAAATGAGAGAGTTAATCCCATAAAACAAATTATGTTCTAAAGACTGTATATATAGCCACTATAGTTAGTTTTAAGCTTAGTAATTATTTTTACTTTGTGTGTACTGTAATACAGCGTTTGTTTAATCGTGTGTGAGTCATGGAAAATATGTGCGAGCCCAATGTATCTCACGAGATAACCCCGTCGAAAAGCAGAAAACACACACAGCAACTATCCAAAACTATGTATGATAATGACATTTATTTTCAGGAAGATTACACCAAAAGGCAATTAATTGAGGTTTTACAGTTTTAAGGCTTCCACCATACCATTGTCATAAGTCAATTGTTGGATGTTAATCAGATTTATTGCTTCAAAAATCTTGAAAAAATAGATCATAAACACTATACTAGATACAAAATTCATAAGCAAACAAAAACTCTTAAATCTAGGAAGAAAATAGGGCAAAGAGCATTTGCGTTTTTAGCCCCACATATGTATACACATGTTCCTGAAAACATAAGACATTAAATCACCAACAGATCATTTAGGGTTAAGTTAAAAGAATGGATTCTCTCTTTACCTAGAAAGAAAACACGAAAGTTTATTGATTTAATAATATAAACAGCAAATAATTAACTTAAGTAATTTACAAAACTTCCGTCGTTTTGATTACAACAGATATATCAAATAAATAATTTACTAATAAATGGCAAATGCATTTAAACTTGTACCTTTCTCCCAAAAGACTTTTTATAGAATTTTTTGTTTTTTTTACTGGTATTGTAAACTATTTTAAAAGAATTTGTTTTTATACACATTAATTTAGGTAGGTAATTAATAATAACTAACTGGGATATGTTTTTCTCTATTTTATTTAAATTAAGCAGAATCAATCTAGGGAGAACATACATAATGTACTAATAATTTTTTATTTTTAATTTTCATTTTGTTGGTAATTTTTTAAGTCATACTTCTGTTTCCACTACATAATAAAATAAGAACTAGCAGAAAATACAAGTGTGGAATGGGATCCACGTACTAGCTTTAAGTGGCTTTAGTGGATTTATTTTCATATTTCCATTGTAGAAAGCGAAACATCATTTGTAAAACTTATTTTGTTATATTTGCTATATTTGGAAATATATTATTATTATTATTATTATTGTATAATTAATCCCATCGAATATGTTTGGCACCAACTGAAATCTGCCATTTAGTTCTAAGCAAAATACGGACCTGTTCGGCCATATTACAATTTTACAGCATCCTAATAGGGATCAGTTAGTCACTTTCTTATATCTCTGAACAGACTTTAACAACCTCCAAAAATCCCTAACTACCAAATTTCGTGGAAATTCTCCTATTATTAAGATAAATATTAAATATAGTTTTAAAAAATTATAAATGGCATTATAAGTCATATTATTTCTGCTCAAAGAATATATGGTTGACCTCCTTTTTCCGGTCACCCGGTATTGTATTCGATCAAGATGCTTGTTTACAGAAATAAAATTCATATAAAAACAATAAACAAATTGGAATTGAACACCTAAAATTGAATTACTCAATGCTATTTATATTGTAGTATTTGAAAAACATTATCTGAGGTTCTTCAGTGCGCGATGAACCTTACACTCTGCTCTTAGCATGTCGCTGATTGCCATAGTTACAATACACTTTATAATATGACTGTGCGAAAAATTATTTGTCATGTTTTTAAGTTTGTTTATGTGTACATACCATCTACACTTAATACAACGGGATTCTGATATTTTATCTACAATCTAGATACTTTTGTTCTAAATAACTTTGAATTAGAAATTATCATCCAGACTTTTTTTTTCCGTAAACACATTGTGTTAGTATTTTAAAGTGTCAAATCAGAGTAGATTCATGCATTAAAACGGAGGGCACCTCTATCAGATAAGGACAAACTATTATAATATGTTTTAAAGTTTCACATATTTAAAAATAGATCTGTTAAGAGTTGAAAAGCGTTTTGAGAACTTTTCAGAACAGTTCTCAAAACGCAAAGAACAATGTTTGTTCAAATTACCAAAGACACAAAGGCTGTGCCAGTGTTCGGTATCTGCGGAGTTCTACAATTTCGAGTGACTTTTGTCTTTTGTGCTATGCACTTTTGACTTTACTCAAAACATTCTTTGAAAAGCGAATTAAAAAGTGAGGGATTCAGTTAAAAAAAAAATTGTGTTAAACAAAGGGAATTTCAATATAATTATAATAATATGCAATAAAGAGAAGGCTCAAAGAATGCGTAAATTTAAACACGATACACATCGGTGTATGTATTATGTGTAAGGAGTGCTAAACCTAATAATAATAATACTTGATGGCCCTGCTATTTTTCTTGCATATAAGTGACCATTTATGTACGCAGAGGATCCTTCTATTGTGGTAGCAGGTGAATCAAGTGATGACGTTAAAAACCAGGGTCCAGGGTGTCTTGCGCTTATATGGCGAGTAGTGTTTTATTTAAGTAACGTCTCCTTTTAAACCAACAATAGCCCTATTGAGACAAAAAAAGTCAGCCTTCTTTGTGGGAGTATCTAATTGTTGACGAGAGTTTAAACTGTGTTTAACATATTGAATCACTTTGCTTAAAACTTGACAAAGCTTATTGCGCTATATTTAACTTAGAGAACATGCATCTATGCCATGGTTTGCTCTGTAATTTCATTTAACTTGGTGCGTGAAAGCGATTTATTAGATTAATTTTTTTTTAAACAAAGGATATTTTAACCCTCCCATCTTTATATGTTTTTAAACTTTCAACCCACATCTATAAGCATAAAAACTCATATCTTCTTAATTCTGAAGTTCATAATTATCACACTATATGTTTTTTTTGCCGTCCACTTAACATAGTCATAGGTTTTATAAAAAAACCTCGGGTTCACGCTGGCTGTTATTAGTTACAACTCAATTATGATGCCAATTTTTTAAAAATTACTCCGAAAACGGTTTTTAAAATAAATGGATTATTTTTTTTTATTACTTAATTAAATTATTACATTTTTTGTAGTATACACATATTATTGTGACTTGTCTACCAACGTAAATTCTCGCAGAGATCAATACATTTTATTTATTTATTTATTATTTACTGCACTATTTATGTAATTATTTTATTACCTTTAAATTTAAAGATTTGCAATTACAGATTCTGAGATTCAATAATATGACGCCCAGAAAGTCCATACCTACATAATTTTCTAACAATTTTAATTGGTCCTACCTACAGATTTAACGGCTTGGAAAAAAAAACCGGAAAAATTGGAAAAAAACGTTTTTTTTCCTGTTTTTTTTTCTCGAGCATTGGAAAAATTGAAAAAAAAAGGGAAAATTTTAAAACAGAACCGGTAACCTGAAAATATATTTTTTGTTATATGATATAATGTACATCTCTTAGTGAATATTACATAAATATATTTTTCCAGCATCTTTAAGTAATTTAAATAAAAAACCCAAAACCTAATGTTTTATATACAGGGTGTTTCAGAAGTACGGCACATAAAATTATGACCCAGCAAATGGAAATGCTGAAGAAGCTCGACGAATTTATCAGGAACTTTCTGGCAGACCTGCAATAGTAACCACGCCCGAGTTAGAAGAGGCTATACCTCGAGTGATAGAAGATGATCCTTCAACTAGTACCAGGAAGGTAGCAGCGCAACTACAAACAAGTGCATCAACTTTTTGGAGAATTTTGCATCTTTATCAACTATATCCATACCATATTCAACGTGTGCGTGCAAGCTTTGCTTCCCCGTGATTTTCAGCCAAAGTTTGATTTTAGTAGGTGGTTGCTGCATACAGTAGGACATAACAACAATTTTTTACCGAACATTTTTGGGCGGACGATAATCCTAATAAAATTAGAGAAGGTCGTTTTCAGCAACAATTTTCCGTAAATGTATGAACAGGGATCATTGGCGACTATCTTATTGGACCATACTTTTCACCACCTCGATTGAATGGAAACTCCTATACGCAGTTTCTATCTGAAGAACTTGACGTTTTGTCAGAAGACGTGCCATTACAAATAACAATGCAGGACGGCGCCCCGGCTCGTTTTAGCCTAGTTGCTCGTCAATACCTCGACAACACTATTCCTAATTGCTGGATTGGACGCGCAGGTCTCCAAGGTTGGCCAGCTCGCAGTCCCGACTTGAATCCTCTAGACTTATATTTATGGGGCCACCCAAAGTCTCTTGTATACAAGACGCCTGCACTAGATGAAAACGACTCAAGAATTCGAATTATTGAAAGTTGCAATGGGATACGAAATAATGCAGGCATTTTTGAACGTGTAAGAGAATCAATGTGAGACGATTGCAATCGTGCGTTTTATCAGAAGGTGGCCATTTTCAACATTTGCTTTGATTAACTGTTGCGTTTTTTTTTGTATCATTATTTAATAAAAATAATTTTTTCTACAAACGTGTTAAAAATGGAACTTTTAACACTGTCTACTAGCCTTAAAAATGTTACTTTAAGGCACAAGTGCCTTAAAATACGTACTTTAAGGCACTAGTGTTAAAAGTAAAATGTCAATTTTTTCAAAAAAACGTCAAAAAACATTTCTATTTTATTTATTTACACTTATATTAATAGTACAATTTGAAAAATGAATTCCTTCCTCAGTTCTTCTGTTCTTTGCGGTTGAGGAGGATTGAACAGAAACAGCAGCATGTCCAGTTGATGTTGAAGCATCATCGGCTGATGTCGTTTGTACTGTAAGCAATTTTCGAGCAATAGAATTTTTATTTTCCAAGGAATCCACGATGTACCCTTCCGCAACGATTGAGGATTTCCATCCCCCGCTCGCAGAGAAACGGCGAAAGCAATGCCCCCGTATAGAGTGTTGAATTTGGAAGTTGCAGAAATCTTGCTATAGCAGCAGGAAATTTTCCGAACGTATTAATTCCGACCGGATTTCTGGTACATTTACCTTTTACATATTTTAAGAAGAGCCGCCGACGTACGACATCTGCTGGACGAAGATCAGTATATTTTCGATAAAAATCCAAATAAAATTTTTAAACGATGGTGAAATTTCGTGGCACCTTGGTTTTGGTATCTGATATTTTAATAACTAATGAAGTCTCCATATCTTTCACGTTGTCAAGAGTCAACTGACAACATTCAGATTCTACAGCATCATATTGCTCTTCGTCATCTCGGACATATTCAGTATCCATATCAACCTGGTCTAATAGCCGAAATGGTCTAGCATTATAAACAAATTTGTCATTTTTATCTAAATTTAAACTAGATTGAATAGCGACAAGTTTTTGAACTTTATCTTTTAAAAGTATATTTCTTTTATTTGTATGTATGACACCATGTAACGACCAAAAGATAGAGGTCCATTTAAAATTCGGGAGGCAACTGGCATAAGCGGACGCGAGGTAAAGCCTGTCCAGAGATATAAGAAAGTTACACTTTGCCTTTGAATGGAATTATCCAACGGTGTACATAAACAAACAATGAATGAATGAATAAATGCAGGTAAATTATGGTCCGTACTTAAAAATGTCTTAAAGTAAACTGCAAATCCGGAAGACGTAATTTCATTATTAAAGTAATAGTTCGGTGATTTTAAACCGATTTTTACCTGACTCAAAATGAGAGGGTAATCCCATAAAACAAATAATGTTCTAAAGACTGTATACAATAGCCACTCTAGTTAGTTTTAAGCTTAGTAATTATTCTTACTTCGTGTGTAACACAGCGTTTGTTTAATCGTGTGTGAGTCATGGAAAATATGTGCGAGCCCAATGTATCTCAGGAGATAACCCCGTCGAAAAGCAAAAAACACTTTTCTGTGGTAACTAAGGAAGTTATAAACAATGTTTACTCAACTATCATTGAACGTGCGGTCAGCAAGCAAGCAGCGTTAGAAGAAACGGCCACATTAACAAAAATTCCAACATCAACTGTATGGAAAATTGTGAATAATCCCATTCTAGCGAGGAAAAAAAGAACCGATACTGGAATTTTCTCGAAGGTAGATGGAAGTGATCAAGATATAACACGGCGTAAAATTTACAAGTTATACGAGGAACAAGCGTGCCTACATTATATAATTTAATTAAGAGGCTTGAAAAACATGAAACCGGCGTTAAATGTGACAGAACAACGTTATGGAAGTGTATCCAACACATGGGTTTTAGATTTAAAAAAATTAACAAAAGACAAGTTTTAATGGAATCCAGTAGAATTCGGGAATGGCGATCCGAATATCTACAAAAAAATTAGGATTTACAGAGATCAGCAAAGGCCGATTATTTACTTGGATGAAACCTGGTTCAACACATATGATACCCCGGAAAAGGGTTGGATTGACTCAAGCGGCAAGTGTAAAACAAGCGCGCCGTCAAAAAGACGGATGGATTCCAAAAAATGCAAAAAACATTAAAGATTCTTCTCTGGATTACCATGAGGACACCACTGCTGATTTATTTGAAGATTGGTTTAAAAACAAGCTAATTCCAAATATACCTCAGAATAGCGTAATTGTAATGGACAATACAAGCTACCATAGTAGGCAGTTGACTAAGACTCCCTCCTCAAATGACACACAAGGCAACAATCCAAAACTACATGTATGATAATGACATTTATTTTCAGGAAGATTACACCAAAAGGCAATTAATTGAGGTTTTACAAAGTTTAAAACTACAAAAGGAATACTTCTGTGATAATTATGCAAAAAATCTAGGGCATACAGTTTTAAGGCTTCCACCATGCCATTGTATATTTAATCCCATCGAACATGTTTGGCACCAGCTGAAATCTGCCATTCGTCGTAACAATATTTGCCCTACTATTAACTCCAGTGTACTTGAGCTTATAGAAACTGAAGTTTTTAACATCCCTTCACAAAGTTGGGCAAATTCTGTTACACATGTTGAAAAAGTGTAAAAATCCTATATCCATATAAACAATATACATACCACAAATAATAATTAGAACAGATGATGATAGCGATAGTGATATTGATATATCAAGTGAATAATTATTATAAGTACCAAATAATTTGTATATTTTTGTAATCATAAATATAATTTTTAATAATAAAATAACTGCTAATTTCACATTTAAACATAAATAAAATATTATTTAATGTCTTACTTATTTTTATTACAAACCATGATTAGATTCTAAGCAAAATACGGACCTGTTCGGCCATATTTCAATTTTACAGCTGGCCTGGGTCTTTCCTAATAGGGATCAGTTAGTCACTTTCTTATATCTCTGAACAGACTTTACACAATCCCTGCCACTATATAACAGGAGGGGTGCTGCGTGTGCATTCCCATAAGGAATTCCTATTATAAAATCCTGTTCCTGCTCTAAAGTGGGCTAACTAGGCCATGGCTTTTTCTACATCTAAATTTGATAAACGAGCTGTTTCTAAAATAAAATCAATAGCCATCATAACTTGATCTTTATTTAAATATTTCCTTTTAAAACGGGAGTCAAGAAGATTTGCCGCAAAATGAACGGGTTTACAACAAAATTCGCGACGCTCTACTACATATTTTAACAAGTTTTCTCTAAGATTTCCTCTAACCGTGCCATCTTCTGCCGGGATATTAATTATTGCATTTTTAATATACTAAAGACAAAGGGCACTTCTGACAATATTTGACCCTATCAGATTTATTGATTTTGCTATAGGAAGCAGGGCATGTTTAAAATGTTGTAGGTTTTTCCAAAAATTATCGTCTAATAAATAAGTGTGGATTGGTAAGTAATCCCGTTCAGTAATTAACACATTGCGGCACTAATGTAATAATGAATATGACTACTTATCAGAAAACAAAGGCGCAATTAATAATAATAAGGTAAATAGGCGTAAAAAGCCTTTTTGTTGTATTGTTGCGATTGGAACTCCAACATGACAAGACTATTTCTATGGCCTCGTGCTTATCAAAAAACTAAACAAAAATTTTGTAGTGTTTTTTTCTTAATAGACTTTAGTAAATATTTGTTATTATTGTTAAATAGCAGTGATGTTGCAACCAGATAAATAGATACCAGGCTGACAGTTTACAAGGTATTTTTACTCTGTACGATTATGTGAAACTTGGCCTTCACGAGATAACGATAAACATCAAATGCATAGAGTTGTATAGCCTTTATGACATCCCAGATGTATTATACTTATTATTGATAGAAGATAAACGTGAAACTTTCTTCTGGTCTTAACGTATACAAGGTGGTCGCCGAGATATGGATTCTATGACTAATTTTAAGCGAAAATGAATCTATTCACTTTTGCCGAATTCCTAACGGTTCTTGAAATATCGGGGTTTGAAGTTTCCAGGTCGTATGGGCAAACCTTCCAGACAAGCCAACGTTCAGTTGAACCTTCTTCGATTAACAGGTGCGCTCACTAAACCGACTTGTAAAAGACATCTTATGCGAAGAGACAATACTGCAGAAGTGGTTGAGCTTGTTGAAAATGATCCTGGTACGAGAAGATAAGAGGGAACAACAGTCGTTTTTTGTATTAAGTGTATAACTTTGAAATTTATTTAAATTAGCAGAGCGCTTTCGGCCTTAGGCCATCTTCAGTGCTTCTTCGTCAGGAAACAGGAAACTTCATTGACAAAATCAATTTTTCTTGAGTGAACAGCACAATGTAAAAACTTATTATGTAAAAAACAATTAACATGTAAATTTTTAAAAAGACGAACAATTGGGACGAACCACTTTTAAATTTTGTTAATTAACCATCGTTTTTATTTTTCTGCCGCATACAGGGGACATTTCTGTCAGGGTTGAGATGATTAAAATCAATTGATTAAAATCACGATTAAAATCAGTATGATTTTTTTTTTAAATCATGATGAATTTAAAAAAGAGTTTTAAAGTTTTAACACTTAAAATGTATTTGTTCATACAAAAAATAAAACCCGGACGCATTTTCATGTGGTGTTATTTATTATTTCATTATAATAATCGCTGGTTATTACAAAAATAAAACTTTAAAAAAATTAAAAAACTAAAACTAGAAAAACCTTTTTAATACAAAAAAATACTTAATTTAAACAAAAAAAATATATATAAAATGCTTAAATAGAAATACTAGTTTAGCTGCTTTGTCACTGCCAAGTCTGTTTATTATATCTGAATGTACGAATCCATAAGTAGAAAACATCCTTTCGATATCAGCAGACGATGCACAGGCACACAAAACAGAAATTACTATAGGGAGCACTTGCTTAATTTCTGAAACATCTTCTTGAGATCTCCACCACTGTACTGCTGTTACATTTTTGATTATTTCCTCTGAAAACAGAGTTTTGTGAAAAGGGTCCGACTTAGCTTCCAACTTAATTAGTAATAGTAATAATCCTGTGTCTGCAAAATATTTCGAAACAATGTGTAGAGCAACTCTCTTTTCTTCAGCTAGTAATGGATATTCTTCTTTGTTTATTGTAGGATCCAAAATATACGCCAAAAAATTAAAGGGGGTTAGAGCTTGAACATATCTGTTCTTAAATAATTGATATTGACGCAAGCTTCTTTCTTCTTCAAATTCAAAATTGTCAAAAATAGCCAGTAACTTTTCCATCCTCTGCTGTCAAAACGACACAGATTATCGGCTCATTTTGTATATTGGACCATCCATCTAAGGACATGCAAACAGATTGTCCAGATAACTTGTTAAAACAATTAGATTTTTCTTCTTCAAATATTTCATTCAAGAGCTTTGATGACAACTGAAATCTATATGGTGGAAGGTAACCAGGTCTTAGCATTTCTATGGCATTTCGAACCTCTTTATTTTCTATAGCTCTAAAACTGCAATTTGTTGCGTAAACGGCTTTGGCTATTTGTCTGTCCAATTCTTTTTTCTTATCTTGTCCAGTTCGCACAACAAAAGAATCCAAATGACCGCTACTTCCACTATTTTCACGTCCACCTACACTTGCCTTTTCACAGTTATCGCTTTTCAGTTTCTTTGCCAACTGGATAATTTCACTCTGGCTAGTTCCAGGCTGTGACTGACAATCACCATGCAGAGTTTCAAGACCACTGCTGATATCACTAGTTTCACTTTAACAGGTTTCCCAATGACTTTTTAGTCTGTCCACTAGACCTTGCAATTCTTTACCACACTTTTTACATACTGCTCTACAACCTAGTTTGCCCACCACTTTCTTTTTTATAAAATGCTGCCAAACACTAAATTCCTTTATGCCCCTGCTTGTCATGAGTTTAAATGTTTTGATAGATTAACCCCTAAAGCAAAAATATTACTGATAACTAAAATAAGGCGCAAACATACAAAAACTACGCGAACGAAATTTGCATGTTAAAACTTCTCCAGTTTTGCTTCGTATCTGTACTATTCCTGCCTAAAAATATTTGTTCTCTTAACAAAACAAAAGACTTAGAAATATTTAAAAATAATAATATTTGTAAAAGCTGGTAAATTTTTTTAAAAAATCAAAAATATCATGATTTTTATCAACCCTGATTTCTGTAACACAATATCAGCAACTGACTAGAAGCACATCTTGTCATTTTAGTTTTATAAATACCCACCTAGTGAGTAACCAAAATTGTCCCCCTCCTTAAATAGAATCCAGCAGTCCCAGAGTAAGTTTAGGAGCAGAGCCCCAAATGTGTGAGCCGTATTCCACGATCAAATTTGGGGTTTGTAGAACGTCAAAAGTTGTTGGGGTTTATAAAGGTTCTTGGTTCAGAAAAGTAACCAGATCGAAGTTGACGCTCAATAAAAAAAAATTAGGTATACTCCTTATGCTAACCAGATCGACCAATGATTTGAAAACATTGGAACTGATTTTTGGAAAATAACTATCACAGATAAATGATATAGGGGGTTTCGTTGAGTATTTTTTCCAATACAATGACTAACATTTTCTTAATAAATTATGTAAGAAAAATTGTTCTAGTGGATGAATTCTATTTTTTAAACGAGATAAGAAAAAATACAAATGCTAACCGCAATGACAAGACAAGTTTTGGCGTTATAATATGTTTTATCTGACCCTACATGTCCTCGTAATATTTTACTTCTGATAGTGTTATCTTATGGAGTTTAAAATATGTTATAATTTTTAAACCAGACGCAAACTAAAAGTCTTACGGGACGGATCATAATCATAAATAGCATTTTTATTAATTTCTGTTTACCGCAAATTAATATAAAAATGAGCAACTTATTATTAAAGCTGGTCATTGGAGAAGGAAGCACCGAAAATACATTTTATTAAACCAAAGCCTCTCATAGTATGTCGAGACCAGCCGCAAAATAACAACAATATATTTTTGATTAGCTTTGCTTTACTTTAAAATTTGACAATTGGCCAAAAAATATCTAAATATTCTTGAGTGTAGTACTTAGCTATACCGGGTGATGCATGGCTTAGTTGTACATAGGAAATCCTATGTAAATTTTGAGGCGGCTAAATATTGGCTCCCCTGTACATTTTAGAGAAAAATTGTATCATAATTTTTTGAAGAGGCCGATATAATAAACCCATGTGCCAAGTTTGAATAAATTTTAATAAGCCAATCCTCACTTATTCAATTAAATGTGATGGCAAAATTACGAAATGTTTATAGTTTAGGTACTTAATACAGCAAACCTCAGCAAATTATGATTTGGCATTGACAAAACGAAAAGTAGCGTCAGCGACATTTTCATTGAAGGTGCTTTAATTAGAGCTAAATATGAGCTATTCCATTAAGGAAAAAGTAACTATGATTAAGTGGTATTATACAGGAACCAGTTTAAGAGCAGTGTCTGAAATGTTTTTAGTTCAATTCCCTGATAAGCCTATCCCTTTCATTTCATTAATTAAACTTATCATTAGTAAATTTGAGTCCAAAAACACTGTAATAAATACCTGTAAATACTCAACTCAGAATGTCAATAGATCTGAAGAAAGGGATAATAGAGATCTCGATATTTTACTGCACGTGGAGGAAAATAAAATGATTAGCACGAGGATTCTTGGGCAAGCCGTAGGAGAACATCAAACCACAGTGTTGCGCACTTTAAAAAAACAAATATTTTCCTTACAAGTATGAAAAAGATCAAGAGCTACGGCACAGTGATGAAGAACGGAGAATGGTATTTTGTTTTGAGGTAATGAAAAGAGCAAATAATAATAGGAATATTTTGAGAAATATTTGTTTTACCAATGAACAACGAACTAAATGTTTAAAATTGCCGGTATTGGAGTCAAGAAAATGAACATCGTCTTGTACATACTCGGAAGCAATATCCACAAACAATAAATGTTCGGGCGGGAATTGTAGGACATCACATTACTGGACCATTTTTTATGGAAGACAACCTTACAGCAGTAACCTATTTGGACTTACTACAAAATCGAATTGAACCCGCACTAGAAGAAGTTGTACGCGAAAATCAGGAGATCTGGCATCAAATGGATGGTTGTCCTGCCCATAATTCTCTCATGGTTAGGGAATACTTGCAAAATATTTTTAACGGAAATAATATTGGCCCAGGGCATCTAATCCTTTGGCCAGTCCGGTCTCCTGACCTTTCGCCAAACGACTTATTTCTGTGGAGTAATTTAAAAAATTTTATTTATAAAGATATCAACAGTAATGTTAAAAATGAATTTTATGATCGGTTAGGATATTATTTAGCTGTTAATGTACAGGGGAGTCAATATTTAGCCACCTTAAAATTTACATGGGATTTCCTATGTTTAACTAAGCCATAAATCACCCGGTATGTATCATTCTTAATGTTTATTTAAGTCTATTTCGAATTTAGTTGAAAATTAGTATCTGGTTTTCGTAGTATTAAGTATGACGCTAATTAAAACAACAATCGAAATTCGTAGCTAAGCAATTTAAAAAAATATTTATCATAACCCTTCAATTTTAAGATGAAGTAGCAAATAGGTACTCAAAGTCAAGTTAATATTTTAAAAGTAATTTGCGAAAAATTATTAAATTGTTTGTTGATAATGAGTAAATGAATAAAATACGTGATTTCTCTGAAATATTATATAGGTATCAGTCTTATAGTCTTTTGCAATTAAATGAAAATATTCAACCGACTTTACGTATACAATCATGTGTCTTTTATTGTTTGACGCTTTATTGTCAATTTGACAGTAAATTTGGGTATTTACAATGGTTTAAATGCTGGAAATTGTGTAAAAGCTGTAGCTTTAGTGGAAGAAGGGCGAAATTATGCGCTAGAGGACTCTACCATCGAAAAAGTAGTTGAACGCTTTAGAGAAACAGGCAGAAATACACGAAGGGTGGGTAGTGGTACGCAATGCAAGACCACAGCAATTGATGACGGGTTTCTTGTTCTTAAAACCTTTCGCAATTGTCGTTTGACTTCAGTACAGGCAAAAAAACAACTTGGAGAGGTTCGAGGTTCGTCAAAGATTACAGAAGGTTGTCTTGCCGACCAGCAACAGGGCCTAGATTACTCCCGCGTCATAGAGTAGCAAGATTACAATTTGCTCGTGAACATGTGAATTAGAATTTGGCACGAGTCACTGTCTCTGTACCGATGAGTCTAGATTCTGCCAACACTCACCAGATGGACAAGAGCGAGTGTGGAGATGATTGAACAAATGATTTGCTGAATGTACGGTCAACCCGCGGCTTTGTTATGGAGGTTCCGTGATGGTTGGGGCAGGAATATCACGGAAGGCCTGTACTGAATTAGTATTTATTGATAGAGGATCGCTGACCGCACAAGGGTATATTGAGGAGGTTCTAGAAAATCCCGTAGTTCCATTTACTACTCGATTTATCGGCGATGGTTTTATCTTGATGCAAGATAATGCCCGACCACATTCAGCAATTTGGCCAGCAAGTTCTTCAGATTTAAACCCTATAGAGCATGTGTGGGACATGCTCGGAAGGCCGAGAAGTGGTACTAGCGACATTAAACAAGCTTCGTGCGGCACTTCAAGAAGAATGAAGGACTGCAAGACGATATTCGTGGGCTTATTCATGGTATGAAACGACGTATACTGTACAGGCAGCAATTAGGGATAGAGGAGGCAATACAAAGTATTGAGGCATATTTAAGTTAAAATGTTTGTTTTTAAATAATATAGCATATCTATATTTTAAAAATTAAAAAAAATTTTAAAATTTTTAAAAATCTAATCTATTTAAGTAAAAATTGGTAGTTTGTTTTCCGAAAATCATCATGTATTTTTTTTAATCTTATATCTTATTCCTAAATTAATTTGTAATTAAGTCTTGATTAGTACCATAAATTCTGCGTTCTGATAATCTTTTGCTTATCCTGGCACATCAAAAATTTTATTCTCATTCCAACAACAATTATGAAATTATGGAAAAATTTAAATTATTGATAACTAAGATCATTTTGCATTTGTGTGAGAGTAAATGCATGGTATTGACATGAATCAAATAACAAGATGTAAAGAATAGATGACTCTTAATGAAAACTGGTGTTTTGAAATAATTTTGCTACTTGATTATTCCACAGGGTGTTTTGAAACAAGATAAAAAAACAACATTTCGATTATCCTTGTATAATACCCTTTTTTTGCATATGAGTGTATTACAAGAATTTGTTACCATTTTTCGAGTCAACCATGTCAACAACAAGATATGTAATGCAGAGAGTAAAAATATACAAATGCTATTGACTGAATGTTTGAGAATGAGAATTTAACCAACATTGTTCACGTTCGCATTGAAGACATATTTAAAGAGTTCCAGTTGGAAATTAAAGGCAGTCACACTAATGGAAATAATCTTAACCACCCAAGAACTGAAATGAGTTTAGCGTAATATTAACAGAACTACTGCAGACGTCGGAAGAAACTGGCCTAAAAATTAAAATATCCAAAAGATGTAGGTACATGACAATCGAAAATGAAGTAAATGATAACATAACCTTAGAACTCAGAAATAACAAAACCAAATCTTATTTTTTATCTGGGCCAGAAAATATCTGCTCGAGACAACCTGAAAGCAAATCACTTTGACACACAATAAAGAAATTATCATCATCAATTGCAGATTACTCATAGCCATGGAGAGAAAGATTGTCGGCATAACCCTTCGAAAGTCGAAGATATGATAGAACGCATTCGGTTTCCCAAAAAAAGTAGGGGTCGTCCTCAAACCAGATAAACAGAGGATGTCAAAAGATTGGTGGGCACCGATTGGATCAACGAAGCCCAAAATCGAGACGTTCGAAGAAATTTAGAGGTACCATACTCCTTTCGGCGTTAGATGTCAGTGTTGATGAATGACTGTGGGTGCGCCTGCCATAATAGCCTGATAGCTCTATCTTTCGGTTTAGCTGATATGGACCATGGACATTTACATAGTTAAATTTTGGGAATCCCTCTTATCCCTATCCTTATCCCCCTACTTGCTGAGCTAAGGTGACAGCCTGGTCGTATGGCAGCATTCTTGCTTATGATGGCCGGTGATCAAAGACATCCAGAAACGGCATGTTGTCGAGGTAGGGACCCTTAAGCCAATTAAAGGATTGATCAGTGGTGCGAATGGTGGATCTCAAGACACTGTGTGATTTTCGTATGGTTGAGGTAAAAACCTAAACCTTGACCAGAGAATTGGCGATGGAGTCTCGCATACACGGGTCTGATGCTGTTCCGGATGGTTCAAGAGTCTCCGCGATATACATAACTCTCTTAGCTGCACATAAGGACGTTTAAGGGCTGGCTCGTCGAGGTGTGTCATGAGCAAGAGACGTTTTTAATAAAAAAGACGTAAAAACACTGTGCCGAGAATAACATCTGTCGGTTATATTGTGGTTCGAAACCCACGTTAAACTGTAGGTCCCGTCTGGCTGACATTATCCAGACGGTAAAACGGGGGCAAAGAGTCTAAGCTGGCCTACTTGCCTGACGTCAAGCCTTCCCGTCCACTACTACTACTATTAACATTAACTACTGCTGAGCTAAGTTCAAGAGGCGGGCAAGGGGGAAGTAAGATTCTTATGCAAATATGTGAAAACTGAGTAGCAACTTTGTTCAATTTATTGTATTTCTTTTTGGTAAAAATGGCCCTTATTTCAAAGCACTAAAATTAAATAAAATAGGTTCATATAAAAACACATATGATAACATGTTGGCAACTCTTAGATAGCTGTCAAAAATGATGTGCTGTATTCACCTTTGTATCGGTCTACCGCATTAAAAATCGGCCGCTTGACACATTGCAGTACGTAGAAATAAACTTTTTTTGGGTTAGCGACATTTTTTAAGTAAGTTAGGAGAATAGATGGTCATTTAGTGGTGTCTACGACGTTTGATCAAAGCCGTGACAGTAAAAATACAAGATTAATTCGATATTTACGTTTTAAAAGGTGAGACTTTTAGTCCGCGCCACGCACGTTTCACAGGTAGTGAACACTAGCCGCCATGATGGTTTCGTATGTGACGTCACTACTCACTAGTAAACAACGCAACTAGACAGTTATCGTGTTTAAAATTAACTAAGGTGACTAAACGTCCTGATTTACCCGGGTATTGTCCTGGGAGCCGACCTTGTCCTGATTTGTCCTAATTTTCTAATGTTGTCATGATTTTTCCTGATTTTAGAGAGCCAACGTAAAATAATTTGTTATAACTATTTAGTCTAAGGCTAAGGGAAGTATTGTATTTTGTACTATATTAACTGCTAAGTTCATTCATTTAATGCTTCTGTGCTGAAAAGTACTTTTTACGTACATACGTTTTTGGGTGGTTTAATAAAAGCAAAAAATAATTGACCAGTTTGATTAATTTACTTACCTACTTATAAAATTTAATTTCTTTTGAATTACAGCCTTCTTAAATTTTATTTAAAATTTCAAACATGAAAAATTTTATTACAAAAATAAGTATCGACAGGGTTTCGTTATTATTTTTTTACATAAATATTTCCTATTTTTAAATTATGTATAAAAGCTAGCAGTGTGATTTTGGCCATTTTGTGCTGCTTTTTAACTTTGGAAAGTGTGACAAGCGTTCACAAAAAACGAACGGTACGCTTGAATGGCATTCTTCAGTCTCCTTCGCTTGTAGGTCATCCGGCGCGAGTGAAAAGATGTAGCAACACTGTAAATTTCTAGTATTTCCCCCTATATGTACTTATTGGTCTTATTCTGTGGCACAAGCCGACAAGTCCTAACTTCTAACCTATAAAACTTTATTTAAATTTTATTTTGTTTAAAAATGCCCCAAGTTAATGGCAAGCAGCAGCAAATGCTTTTAGAATTTTTAAAGGAGACAAGTATGGTGTTAAAATTTGCACCAATTGCCTAAACACAAATTTGTTCAGTCTAAACATTCTGATGAACTCACGGTCCGATAATTCCTCCAGTGCACTTTTCTCAGCACCATTGATTCTCATATGAAAGTCATAATTTTCCGCTTCTGCATCCTCTAAATCATTAAGCAGGTTAATATGTAATAGGCCCTCCATTCTTTATAAAAAAAATGAGAAAAACTTAATTGCTATTTTCAAATTACTGGCTTTCAAACAGTAAAATAAGGTTAGGAAGTCAGGTGACAAGCGCTCACATACCTAAATTCTGACTTGTTGGTCTCACTGATTTTCGTACGTTAATTTACCGGTAGAAGTAGTGAAGAATACCAAATTATTAAATATTACTCGCGTACGAGTCACACGCATCACTTTTCGTTCGTTTTTCGGGTGAAGAATAAGGTCTCTGAATATCGAACTGACACTGACACATGATCCAGTGCGAGAATCGTGTGTAGTGACGTCATGCCTGACAGCGAGCATTCTCACGCGAAATTTAAAAATTGAAGTTAAAACTGCCGTCTTGGGCTATTTAGCGATTTTCTTATTTAGGTATATATATTTACCTCATACAAATTAATGATGATGATTTTTTAGATTCGGCTTGTACTACCGTAAGATAAATCTGATTTTCCCCAAAAATGTGACTCATAAGTATATTTTTAATTAAGTGGAAGTACTTACATTTTTAATGGACGATAGGAAAAGACAGCTGCAATTACAACACAGGTTTCCTAACCTTGAAGCGTGAAAACTGACAATGGTCACGTACATTTTGTTATTCGACGTTTGCACAAAACTGTACATTTTCTTGATTTTAAAAACTAATAACACGATTAGAGAATTATTAATTTTCCGCACACTTTTAGGTTATTGAATACTATTAGATAATAAAATATTAAAGGCACTGAAATTATAATTACGATTGACCACAACCTTGGTTATCTATTCACTAGTATTCACCACCTGTTAGTAGTAGACGAATACAATGCACTAAATGTTTGACTGGATCATACGAAAATAGACTCGGCGATATTTATTTTTATCTACATTCAACAATGACTTGGCTGTTCTACAATTGTTATTTGGGCTCTTCTAATAAAAAGTATATTAACCGGTGGCCTAATTTCATAATTTTAAAATACTACACTGATCAAGCACCACGCGAGTTCAAGTTTGTGTTTTCGTTTAAAAATTAAATTATAAACTCAGCAAAAAAAATAGCCAAGTAAAGAGAGCTATATTATTTAATGGTTCTAGATGTTATTTACCAGATTTTTAGGGATTCCTTATTAGGTTCCTTTGCGTGTAACCAAACTACTAACTACAGGCAATTCATGGATTTATTGACATTTGTGAACAACTTTTTTTTAAATTATTTTTTATGATACGGCACAGCACTGCAGGATTAATCCTTTATGGCGTTCTGCGAGCGGTGCGTGTGCGCAGGTAACGATTCACGTTGGTCTTGAATCTTTGGAGATTATACTCGTTGGGGAACACGGCCTCAGTGATGACGTTCTCTAGATGAAAGAATTTTTAAACAGTGTCGTTCCAGGGATACTAAGTTGAACCACGTACGGGTGCGCTGCAGTGGCTCGTCGTGTATTCCTACCATGCACCGCTCTGGGTGAAATCAAGCGGGCAACCTGAGTTGAGCACTTGCCATGAAAATATTTGTACAATAGACTCAAGTCGCCAACCTGTATTTCAATGACTCTTAAACTTCCAGCGAATAACCGCCCCACTTTTTGTTTCACTTTTCAAGTAACACGGGCTGAGGTCGGAATGCCTACCATGTCATAAGAATATCAGGCTTGAAGATAGGCAACCAAACATACACCATGTATCGAACAACGATCGAAGTTAAAGCGCAGGGTCGGCAACCAGGTACCTGCCGCTAAATTTAAAGTAAGGTTATGGTAACACTCATTATCGACAGGGACATACTTCCTACATATTTTTCCAATTTCTTAACATGAATGGAAGGGGTTGAAATAGACTACCCCTATTATTCTTGTTAACTAAATTTAAAGAAAATCTTACGCAACGACTTGGAAAAAAATAAATTCGGATAGCCGGGTTTATTTAGAAACTTTCTTATCACTGAATTTTTTTCATAAAACTTACCGATTTAAAATAAAAAAAAAAAACAAAAACTGTAAAGCATTACTTACATGTCGTGACGGGGAAATTTATTAGAAAAAAAATCATTTCTGCATTAGTGTAATTAACCACTATTGTTCTATTGATTTAAGTAAAACTCTTATTACTGCACAATTCGACAGATCAGATAACAAATCGTTGATTAAATTAATCGTAAAATATTGTATTCAAACTAACTGAGCAATGTCAAATAAAGCAATATTAGAAACAGCCTAAAAAGTGACAGCGGCCAACTAGATCTTCTTTCTAAAAAAATTCCCCGGCCCGACATGTAGGTAACGCTTTACAGTTTTTTTTTATTTCAAATCGGTAAGTTTTATGAAAAAAATACAAGGGATAAAAAAGTTTCTAAATAAACCAGGCTATCCAAATTTATTTTTTTCCAAGTTTTTCTTTAAATTTAGTTAACAATAATGATAGGGGTAGTATATTTCAACCCCTTCCACTCATTTTAAAAAAGTGAACAAATATGCAGAAAGTGTGTTTTCATAATAGTAATACTTCCACAGAATTTCATAATTCTATCGCTTTTCGTTTTTAAGATAAAAGATAAAAACATTATTTTACCGCCGTCTTTGTACTGTGATATCTCCCTAATGATTGACTTTTGACCCAATGTTTATATATCAAACTACCCTTTATTTTAAACAAGGAATCACCCCCTTAAGCTTTTCGCATTTGTTTTAAAACACCCTGTATAGACTATTTTCTAGTACTAACACTAAATTATTACATATTTAATTCGTTTAGATCTTTAAATTAACCAGGTCCGCCTAATTTTTAAAATATTTTGAAAATCAAGTAGCCTAGGATTTCACTTGTCAAACTAAAAAATAATACTAAAGAAATGCGATTGTCAATATCAGTTTGTAGAAAATTTGTAGTCGTGTTGACATTATTAAACATGACAGTTTCCTTTTGAAGTGTCTTCAATTTTGACGAAAATTCTCGTTTTATTAAATTTTGCTCCGGGATTTCTTTATTTAAAATGGTAAGTCAAGGCTCAAAACCAATAACATGTTTAAGAAACCATGAGTGAGATAAAGTAAAATCGCGTGTAACTCAACCTCATTTCACAGAGAGTTTTTCATTATTTACTATGTGATTCTTTATTACCGTTATTTCTCTAGGTAGCGACATTTTACTTGTCATTAGAGAAATGAATTAAATAATGGCGGTTTCTTAAGGTAGTAGTAAAAAAAACATATTAACAAATTATTCTTATAGCGAATAATGCATTTTAAGTGTAATTATAGTATTATTGTTTGTTGTTATAATTTAAAACAATGATTGTTATTAATTTTCTATGGCTTCCGAGTCTTAAATTTACAAAATTAAATAAAAGTTGCAGAAGATGGAGAACATCAATTTAGGTACTGCTGAGAAGAATTAGAGATTCGGGATAAGAATAAACATTTTGTTACAAAGAGTAGAAGATGTACAACGAGTTATAAGATATTACAATATTCCAGAGCACGCTGTGGATAGGTACTTCAAAAGAAGTAAGCAAAAACATATTTTATTGGGTGCCATAGGAGTGCTTGAAACCTGAGCCATTACGTCTATAACCCTGAATCATCTTAAAACCCGGAAATTCCCCATTTATCTCGAGCGCATTTGAAGAAAAATAAGCCAAACACATACAGCTTAATTAATATGATATATAATTATACTTTTATGTATTTGCACACTTTTTTCACGATTCTACGTAATCGTTACCTAAGCACTTGGGATTTAATGATAAGGGTTATCAATGTCAAATTTATCATTGTTTTGCGTCAAATAACAACAATTTATAAGGACAACTTATTTAAAACGTTCTTTTGTTTAAAAGAGCAATCATATTTAAGATTAAAATTGTCGACCCCAGTAACACTACAAGAAGTATGTAGATGTGTTTCTGTTAAAATAATATGATAACTTTTGAGCAGTTGTACTTCCGCAAATGCGTCAAAAAAACCTGAGAAGGTGATTCTATAATATATATAAATTTCACAATTCTACTACCTTAAACAAAATATTTTATTATATTTAGAGCTAATAACTGAAAAAAGACTAGCAGTTCACCTGATGCTTATCGATTTATAAAAGCGTAGGAATCATGAAGCTTTGAGAATCTTTTCAAGAAACAAGCATCAACCAAACACTAGTTAAGACGCTACAACAATGAAAAAGTTATACAAGAACTCACATTCTCTAATAAAAGTTGGAAAAGCGTTTCCAGTCACCTACCCTATTGAAAATACCGAGATATAATAAATTTTTCTTGTTCATAGTTGGTCATGAAATGGAAAACCGATATCTTATATGATTGAATTCGAGGTTTATCAGTATTACCAAAGGAGTTTTATGCGTGCCTTACAAATCGCGTTGGTGTGTTTCGCGTAACATTGTTGGTTGGTTGGTGAAAGGCGGGGGTTAGGTTAGCCTGATATTCTTTGCACTGCAGCCTTAAGGCTTTTTGTGCTCCCCTGTCTTGTTAGGTTTCTTTGGTTAGCTTCAGTAGCATCCTTTCAAGATTTTCACGTGGAAGAGTGGTCCCATGTTGACTAGCTCCAAATATGTTGAGTCTTCTGCGAGCCAACCGGCTTCCTCCCCTTCACCACTTAGTCTACATTCTATGGGTGTTTAACAGTGACCTGTTAGTAAGCCTATCTTGTCTATCTGAGTGCGTGTTAAATGCAGCATATCAGTTGTTAATTTCTTTGAGTGGCTTCCTATTGTAGCCCTTGCGTGTCTATGGCCAGGTACAGTGGTACACCGGTTCAGATGTTGTTGTAGGAACCATCTGTTTATTGCTGACTTCACCACTTGTTTGGACACGTCTAGGGCGGGTTCAGGACTCCTCAATTTCTGAGCATCTCCAATTCTGGCTAGTCTGTCTGCTTTCTCATTGCCTGCTATTACGGAATGACCAGGAACCCAAATGAGTTCCATTTTGTTATTCCTGAATGATAGGTCTTTTAGGTCGTGCAGGCCCTCCATCGTGATCTTAGATGTGAATTGATGGGAGTTTAAAACCTTAAGGGAAGCTGTCTGACAGTATATATATATTTTGGTTGTGGTAGTCCCGTTCAATACTCCGTTGGATACATGCTTGTATTGCATGAATTTCGATCTGGTGGCATGGATTCCTAGGGGGAATACTGATGTTTCTTCTTGGTCTCTTCCCAAATATTCCAGCACCCATCTGCCGTTTTTGATCCATCAGTGTATCATACTGGGCCCTCGGACAGTTGGGGAGGTGTTCCATCTTTTCAAAGATTAGGGTCGCAGTTGATGCTGAATGGTTTTTCGAAATTATAGATTGGTTTCGTGTGGTCTGTACGTATTGCCATAAGATTGTCGTTAATAATGACCGCTGCTCTTACGTGACCTAGTTTCATAGCGGGTTGTTTCCTTTTCCCAGTGGTTTTCATCCGATAGACGCTGTTGCAGGCCTCTGATTTGATGTTTATGTCTATGGGTGCGGGTCCTAGCATAATTTCCATGGCTGCGGTTGGAGTGTTTCTCATTGCTCCAGTAATGCATAGGAATGCCAGCCTTTGTAAGATGTTTAATCTGGTGGCCATGTTATTAAGGATCTGATGACTGTGACGTATCTACGACTACAGTATCTTAGGCCCAGGTTTTCCCAAACAAGCTTCAGCATCTCATAAAACACATTTTGGAATCTAGGGTTAGTCCCAGATATTTTACCTCACTGATGGTTAGGGTGTGGTAGTTCCCTATTGTTCTTCGTTTCTTGAACGGTAGTATTGCAGTTTCTGCAGCATCGATTTTGAATGTGACTTCCTCACGCCAGCGCTGTACGCTGTTCGTGGCTCTAGTACAAGAAATTGAACTTTCTGATGAAAATGCCAAACGGCAGCATGGCTATCTTCAGCAGGAAGGTGTAACACACAGGGCCGGGATTCTGTTATAAAATAGCTAGGTATCGATTGAAACGACTATCAATACGATTACGAATACGAGTTTGATGGAGAAGGCAATTCTGTTTTACGATCGGGTAACATATTATACAGAGTGGCAAAAAAGTCGCGCATAATGCCAGTAACTTTTAAATTACCTCGTATACGACAAAGTGACCTTTATGAAAGTTGTTCAGTAAATTATTCCTCACATTTCTTCCTGCATGAATTTTTTCTGTCATTTCTGGTTTGTTTGCTATAGAGACCAACTTTTTTAAATGAAAAACCCTGCATATGATTGCATATTTGGATTCTACTGGGAAAACTCTGAATTTTTTTGTATTTCAAATTTTTATTTATTTAAAATTGTAACAAACTTTATAATAACAAAATAAATAGCCTAGAAAATTGAACAACTTAACATCGGAATAATAAACAAGTGAAACCTTTTCAGTGGATCAGGTGTTCAAAATTACCACCATTTTCTGCTAAGCAGAGCGCCAGCCGATCCCTGAACCCGTCTACAACGTTTAAAAGGAAGTCCCCTGAAATGGCCGAATTTCAGCATTAATTCTGACTATTAAAGATTCTAAGTCATTTGGACGGTTAACGTAGACTTTCTTCTTTAAGTGTCCCCACAAAAAATAGTCGAGCGGGATTAAGTCCGGGGATTGCGCTGGTCAGTCAAGAGCACCTCTTCTCCCTATCCAACGTCCTGGCAATTGTTCGCTTATGTATTGTCTAACATTTGCATGACCTTTATGAAAGTTGTTCAGTAAATTATTCCTCACATTTCTACCTGCATGAATTTTTTCTGTCATTTCTGGTTTGGTTGCCATAAAGACTAACTTACTTTTTTAAATAGAATACCCTACATATGATTGCATATTTGGATTCTACTGGGAAAACTCTAAATTTTTTGTATTTCAAATTTTCACCTATCTGCAAGCGTTTCGGAGATAATGACATCTCAAAAATGAAAAACTTTTTAATTATAATTATTTCTAACTAATAACCACCAGTTGAGTCAAGGTGTTTTCATAACCGCGACCTAATTCAATTCAATTTTGAGTTCCCGTTTAATTTTTTGCTGTCTGATTTCTAATTTGTTTACACATATGGTTTATCTGAATCAGAAACAACGAGTTGAAATTTTAATAATGAGCGGTTAGGGACTTCTTTTTAATGAATTATATCCAAATAGGCCTCCAATAAATCAGTCAACGATGTGTCGAGTGGTAAAGAAATTTCGAGAAACAGGCAGTCTTAGGGAAGCCGCTACATCAGGTCGACCTAAAACAGCAAACGGGGGAGACAAAGCTTTGGATATCATGCTCTCAATACATGAAAATCCAGCACAATCATCCAGGCCAATGGCAATGGATTTTAATGTGTCTCATCTTAAGCAGGAGAAGTTGCATCCCTACAAGATAAAGTTGGTGCACGAGTTAAACGAGGACGATTTTGATAGAACAGCTGAATTTTGTGAGCTGATGATGAAAAGATGCAATAACGATAATAACTTCGCAACAAATATCATTTTCTCGGATGAAGCTACTTTCTATTTAAATGGCATTATTAATAGGACACAATTATCGTTATTGGTCTGCTGAGAATACTCACTGGTTCCAGGAAGGTCATACTCAGAGGCCCGAAAAAGTCAATGTTTAAGCGGGCATATTTGGTAGACATATTGTGGGACCTTTTTTCATAGATGGTAATTTAAATGGCGAAAAAGATCTGGACCTTCTCAGGAATCACATAATTCCTTCTTGCAGAATGATTTTACCGGGTGTAAATAATGGCATAAACGAACAGGTATGGTTCCAGCAAGATGAAGCACCTGCGCATTATGCGGCAAATGTTAGACAATACATAAGCGAACAATTTCCAGGACGTTGGATAGGCAGAAGACGTGCTATTGACTGACCAGCGCAATCCCCGGACTTAATCCCGCTCGACTTCTTTTTGTGGGGACACTTAAAGAACAAAGTCTACGATAACCGTCCAAATGACTTAGAATCTTTAAGTCAGAATTAATGCTGAAATTCGGCCATTCCAGGGGACTTCCTTTTAAACGTTGTAGACGGGTTCAGGGATCGGCTCGCGCTCTGCTTAGCAGAAAATGGTGGTCATTTTGAACACCTGATCCACTGAAAAGGTTTCCCTTGTTTATTATTCCGATGTTAAGTTGTTCAATTTTCTAGGCTATTTATTTTGTTATTATAAAGTTTGTTACAATTTACAATAAATAAAAATTTGAAATACAAAAAAATTCAGAGTTTTCCCAGTAGAATCCAAATATGCAATCATATGCAGGGTTTTTCATTTAAAAAAAGTAAGTTAGTCTCTATAGCAAACAAACCAGAAATGACAGAAAAAATTCATGCAGGTAGAAATGTGGGGAATAATTTGCTGAACAACTTTCATAAAGGTCACTTTCTCGTATACGAGGTAATTCAAAAGTTACAGGCATTATGCGCGACTTTTTTGCCACTCTGTATATCAGTTAATTTAAATTATATACAGGGTGTTTACTAAACATACGGCAAAAACTCAAGGGGTGATTCCTTGGGCAATTTTGACAAAATTTTGTCGTCTAAATGATTTTCAGAAAGCCGCTTTATTCAGAAGATATAGGGCAGGTCAAAGTGACCCTAATTTATTATAAAAAAAAATCCTAAAGTGTCCCTTAACGGAGATTCAGAGCTCCAAAGAGGTACCCAGCGACTTACATTTTCGGCTCTAACTTTTGAACCAACATGTAAAATTTAATGAAATTTCAATATTTTATGTAGGCCATAAAGACTCATAAAACCATACTACAGTAGATGTTTTACATCGTCAGGGAAGTCAGAAACGGACTTGCCACCACACTCGTTGGGCCAAAAATATGACAGGTGTCATTTTCGAAAGCTGAAAACTGATTTTTTAAATGCTCTGGTCATTCCTTTTTAAAATAGGTACTCTACATAAAATAAATTTTTAAGCATTGACTTTCCAAATTTATTTAAAAATCAAGTATATGTATTTTTAAAATTAATCAAAAACCGGCCCCGAGATAACAAATAAGACTTTAAATTGCCTTTCTTAGTCACCCTTAAAACAAATTAGTAACGAAATTTTACTTGTGGACATTTTCAGTTTGTATATTACTTTCTTTACCACCCTGTATAACATTAACACGTTTCTTTAAGTCCAAGACATGCACCGCTGCTGCTTAATGAAGAAATAATCTTTAAAAATCTGGAAAATTCATTCGATTTGGTTAAACCGTCTTCGAACGACACAAATAGTTATCAAAACCGCATCCAGATCTTTTTGACGAGCAATTTGAATTAGGCATTCAACTTTTTAGTAACAGATCGGTATTTACGTTTTTAATTATTTAAAGCACATTTTCAAATTAATATCGTATCACGTGTACCTAAGATTGACCCTATTTATAATTTTTTAAAGAAACGGTCATAATGTTCTCTCATCTAGACTTACCCGTCGCAGATTCCAGACTTAAAGAAAGATGCTTCCAAAAATAATATTTATTTCTTTGGAAACAGTGCTATTGGAAAAACATAATGCATCCCAAGAACAGGGAGAAATGATCTAGTCAAAAAAGTACGTAATTCCTAAAACTAGAAATTGGAGATGGATAAACTCTTTAAAATATAGTAGTATACAGTGTCACCATTAAACTCCGCACCATATGGAACTATTTATTATTAATCGGGTTAGTTCAAATTAAATAACGGCAATCGTTTTTGCTTCAAATTAGACTAAAAATTATATATTCAATTGTCACCATCTATTCTGTCATTCGGTATCTGTCAAAAATTACATTTTTGTCAAAAAATGCTGAAAATGGCATTGTTTAACCGAATGTCAAAAAATGTTATTAAAAAAAGTTGTTTCTAGTATAGTTTTATGCCTATGTACAAAGTTTCAGATGTCTAGCGCAAAGTTGAATTTTTTGCCATTTTTTCGAATTAACATGTTTTTTTTTATATTGTAAGTTGACTTAATAGATATTAAACTATTTGCTTATACCATACTCAATATTTTATTTAGTTTGTCTGCTTATTTTTTCACTGTATATTATTAACCAAAGTTCAGACAGCCATCATTATTGCCCGAGCGGCAAGGTTAAATCAAGAGGAGCGGAGCGACGAGGGATTTAAGACGCGAGGGCTATAAGCTGTCTAAACCGTGGTTAATATAATATTTTTTCCACTACTACAAACTTTTATAAGACATTTATCTTTATAGTATTAATAATATATAATATTATTAGGTATTAGGTTGAGATTAGGTTAGGTTCTATTAGGAATGATAAGTTATTCGTCGATATATCAAAGTGTCGATATTTTTCTAAAATATTTATTAAAGTGGCAAAGTCCGTTTTTAATTAATTTATTTTAACATTACTGATTTTAGGCTTTATTACGACCCGAATCTGTCCTCCTAATGAATATGGCGAATTATTGTCTCTTATACCCTATATTTGTTATTGATTGCATTGATATTTTACAATATCAAGCATCTCTAATAATCTAATATGTATTTATAATTATCTGGTTGCCTAACCACAAGAAATCACCTTTCAGGTTATTCATGTTTATGAATTCATGTTGTAGAATCAAAAAATCAAGTTACCTGCGTTCAAATAGATTCTTGAAGATCGGTCAATAATGGATTTCAATGCCTTATTATTGACCATGGTCAATAATAACTTATAAGGTAGAGAAAAACGATTTCTAACGTTAATAATCGGTCAATAATGGCGATGTTATAGGTTAGTAGTGGAAAAAATATTATATTAACCACGGTTTAGACAGCTTATAGCCCTCGCGTCTTAAATCCCTCGTCGCTCCGCTCCTCGTGATTTAAACTTGCCGCTCGGGCGATAATGATAGCTGTCTAAACCTTGGTTAATAATATACTATTTAGTCCAATTTAAAGCAAAAACGATTGCCGTTATTTAATTTGAACTAACCTCATTAATAATAAAAAGTTCCATATGGTGCGGAGTTTAATGGTGACACTGAATAATATATAAATAAAGTTTTTCGCCAATTTTTTTTTATCCATCCATTGATAAATCAAAATAAAATTATAAAAACCTAACACATTATTAACTGACTTTAAAACTTCAGTTTTTGACTAGCGCTACTTAAAAACAAACTTAATAAACGTTCACGATTTTGTCAGAAAACGCAGATTAAAATTTTAATTTTCACTTTTAAATATCTGATTATGCAAGATTTTTAGAAATTTTTCTAATTGATTCTAATGAATAAAATATAACTTACCTTCATTCATGGCCATATCCATGAGCTGCAAATCTTCATCATTCAAAATACTGGACAAAAATCCATCAGTTTGGTTGCCACCAAATTCAGGACCAGTGTTATTCTAAAAGACAAAAAAAAAATTAAAATTCTCGGTAGATTTTCTTACGTCAAAAGTTTGTGTGCCATAATTAGAAAACTTGGAATTCTTAATTTTTTCTAAGATAATGAGCTTTAAAATTTATTACTATTTGGAAAATGCAGTTAAAAAATATATATTTTTGTTATTCCTGAAAAAGACAAGATGGATTTAGTAACAAAAAACAAAAAAATTATTCAGAATTAAAGCAGGTGTACCACAAGTTTTACACCACAATACATCGAAAATCCAGCATTTTGCGATGAACGGATTTCTTTCAGACACATTTAGCATCAACGCCGGATTCCCTCAACCCTCAAGGTTCTACATTGTCGCCCACCCTCTTTTTACTATATATTAACGATCTTTTGGAAAAAACTAAAAATCCTATACAGTGTGGCCCAAATTGGGCCTACATGTATGGGGATCTTGGAAACTATAGAAGATAGAGAAACGGTTAAATGGGGAAAGTTTTTGACAATTATATTTCTAACTGAAAACCGTTTAGTACGCAGCCCTATCTTTTTTGGTTTTTGAAATATGTTAAAAAAACCAAAAAGATGTATTTTCGAAAATATGCTGTAGATTTCTTATTATTCACTATTTTGGCAATCTGTAAAAACATTTTTAAAGCAACTTTTTAAGTAGATTTCAGTTCTGCAATTTAATTTTGAACACGACGTTTCAGTTATTTTATACCATCATCAGGTTCATTTTTCCTTATGGGCGCCATATTGTATTTTATACTTAAAAGGTAGCTTATGACGTCAGCTTTTCAACGATGTATTATTTGTTGGAAAATAAATGAAATTGACTTGAAAAATAAAGAAAATTAATTTTCGCAACACGTCAAATTTGACAACTGCACTATAACTCCCTAAATTGAATACCAATTAAAAGGTTTACATTTTGTAGTATTCACAAAACACTGCTTGCATTGTTTCAATCAACAATATTACAATAACCTATGAATCAAAAATAAAATCCAGTAGCCTATGACCTTACAATAACCTATGAATCAAAAATAAAATCCAGTAGCCTGTGACCAACCACTACCGTTTGAAAACGAAACAAAAATATTACTTGTCAGAACGAGTAAAAGTATAATAGTTTCTATTATTATTATCTAATAATAACGATTTATTTGTGTATTCTGAATTTAAAAGAAAATGGCATTGCGTTTTTCTCACGAAGAAAAATTTGATTTGCTAGAATGTTACATTCATTGCAACAGAAATGCAAACCTTGCATTAGAAAGCTATTTTGAAAATTTTCCTGAAAGACCGCAGCCAAGTGTCAGACTTTTTCCAACAATTGTTATGAACCTGAGAAACCATGGAAGTTTTGAAAAACCGCGGCCCAAGAGTTACGAAAAAGCAGGTAATAACGAGCGTGACGAAAATGTCAGAGCCTATTTTAATGCCGCTCCGACATCATCTACAAGAGCGTCGGCAAGAGACTTACCAACCCCGCGAAGTACCATACAAAGAGTCCTTAAGGAAAATAAATATCGACCATACAAGCCAAGTATAGTTCAGGGTTTACGAAAAACGGATTATCCAAGAAGAATGCAGTTTTCAAATTGGTATGTGAATCAATGCGAACAAAATCATGATTTCAGTCGTCTTGTAATTTGGACCGATGAATCACATTTTACCAACTGCGGGGTATTTAATAGACATAACCATCATTTTTGGGCAACAGAAAACCAATTGGCTCAACGAAGACTGCAAACCCGATTTGGTTTTAATGTATGGTGTGGTATGTATGGTAAGTAATGTCACCTAGTTTGCTAAATACATAGCAGGTATTAAGTAACCCAGCTTTACTTTTCTCCTTACATTTTAGACAACAGACTTATAGGACCATTCTTTTATAATCATACGTTGAATGGCCAAAGATACTTGGAGCTGTTAGAAGATCAAATATTACCGGCAATTAGAGCAAGAGTTCCTCAAGATCAATTGAATAATATTTGGTTTCAACAAGACGGTTGTCCCGCACATAATGTTCGGGAAGTTCAAACTCTCTTAAGACAGATATTTGATGACAAATTAATTTCAAACGGCGGACCAGTTAATTGGCCTGCTAGATGCCCTGATATAACTCCTCTCGATTTTTATTTATGGGGTTATATAAAAAATGAAGTATATGAGTTTGAACCCCCGGAATCTGTACAAGAATTAGAAGAGAGAGTGAGGAATGTGTTTACGAGCATAAATGGCAACACGCTTCGCAGGGTCATCAATACTGTGTTAAAAAAGTGTCAAAAATGTATTAATAAAAACGGCCAACATTTCGAATAAGTATAGTAAGTTAGATATTTTTTCTTATTTTCTTTTCAAAACAATAATTATTATTCATTGCGTTTTTAGTTTTCTTTATTTGAAATGTTAATATGAAATTTTTAACCATAAGGAAAAAATAAAATAATGTATTATAATATTATGATATTTTAAACAAATTTAACCCTGCCTAATGTGTTCTTCTCAAATTTGACGTGTTGCGAAAATTAATTTTCTTTATTTTTCAAGTCAATTTCATTTATTTTCCAACAAATAATACATTGTTGAAAAGCTGACGTCATAAGCTACCTTTAAAGTATAAAATACAATATGGCACCCATAAGAAAAAATGAACCTGATGATGGTATAAAATAACTGAAACGTCGTGTTCAAAATTAAATTGCAGAACTGAAATCTACTTAAAAAGTTGCTTTAAAAATGTTTTACAGATTGCCAAAATAGTGAATAATAAGAAATCTACAGCATATTTTCGAAAATACATCTTTTTGGTTTTTTCAACATATTTCAAAAACCAAAAAAGATAGGGCCGCGTACTAAACGGTTTTCAGTTAGAAATATAATTGTCAAAAACTTTCCCCATTTAACCATTTCTCTATCTTCTATAGTTTCCAAGATCCTCATACATGTAGGCCCAATTTGGGCCACACTGTATATAGCTTCGCTGATGACAGCACACTTGTTTCATCTTTTACTTTAGATGCTCGAACATCGGCTGCCAATTAACATCTCTATATGCAGCAAGAGGTCTCACATGTCAACAAAGACTTGGAAGAAATTTTGTCGTTGGGTGACAGTAACCAAGTAGAATTTAACGCGAAAAAAACCCAGACGGCAGTTTTTTCTAAAAAAAGTCAATGTCAAAGAATCGGATATAGTCATGGCGGGACACTCGATTCCCTTGGCATCATTAATTCATTTGTTGGGCGTCAATTTGGATAGTCATATGTCTTGGCATAGTCACGTTGCGGCCATTGCTAAGGCAGCAGGCAGCCTCGCAGAAACTTGGAATACTTTTCCGAACTAAGAACCTCTATACACCCCAACAACTTTTGATGCTCTATAAAGCCCAAATTCGGCCATCGCTGGAGTACTGTTCGCAGATTTGGGGCTCTGCTCCTAAACATACTCTGAGATTGCTAGACTTCATTCAAATTCGCTTGATTGGTGACCATGATCCGACAAATAACCTGGAAAGCCTTGAACATCGAAGGCAGGTTGGCGACTTGAGTCTATTTTAACAATATTTTCATGGCAAGTGCTCAACTGAGGTTGTCCGCTTCATTCTACCCAGAGCGATGCATGGTAGAAATACACGACGAACCACTGCAGTCCACCCGTACGTGGTCAGCTTAGTGTCCCTCGAACGACACTGTTTAGGTTTCATTAGGTCACACGTTTATATGCAATATTCTTCAACAAATCGTGTCAGTAACAGACTCTCAAAATACCCACATGGTGTTTTAGAACACCCTGTATACAAGTGATATACCTGAACTCGATTAACATATTATATGTTGAATTCTCCTTTAATAGGTTGGTAGGTAAGTAGTCCTGGATATTAGTCCGATTTATTTTTCTTAAGTATTAATTTCATTTAAAAAATAATTCAGCTGAATTTTTAAAACAGACAATTTTAAATTGTGTCTAACATAATATGTTTACTTTTCCTTTTTCTTTGGTTAGGTACTCTCTTATTAAACAAATGAGTTATTGAGGTGTTGCAACAAATGTCCTTTTATTTACTGTTTCTTATAAAAAAACGAAATAATTATTTATTTCGTATAGGCCAAAAGTATTTATCTAGTTCTATCTTTTTGCTTGTAAACAGGGTGTTAATTAAGTACGTGGCCAAACTTTCAGTGATGATTCTTTGAGTAATTCTAAGACGGAAAGTTTATATAAACATATGGCTGGTAATGCTTCGTTTTCAAGATACAGGGTGTCAAACTTAAAAAAAAATCGTTTTTTCTTAAATATCTTAATAATCCTTAAGCCGATTTGGTTGAAATTTGGCAGTGTTATTTAGGGTAGTAAGAGGCTAATTAAGCCCTAACTAGATTGAAAGTTTTAAGTCCAGTGGCGCCCTGGAAGGCACCTTAACTAAGATTTTTTACAACAAAAATGTGCCCAACTGATTTTCTTGCAATTTTTGTATTTTTTTTGCATTAGGCAACTAAAACTACAACTCCTTTATTTTTAGCATTTTTTTCGTACCTTGCTTCGTTTTTGAGAAAAAATATAAAAATCACTTTATTGCATGTCTCTGGGACAACATAAAAAAAGTTGTTTTTTAAAGAGTGTTGAAATATTTAAGAAAAATCCTAAGTAACAAGAAGACGTCAACTAATATGACGCTGAAACTTGGTGACGGTTTTAATGAATACAAATGAATCTTTTAAGCTGAAAATTGTTTAAAATAAAAAAAAAGAAAAAAAAAACGCTTTATTAACTTTAAAATACTTTCAAATGTGTCTACTTTCGTCCCTGCCAATCGATTTATATTTTTACAGCGTCGAAGGGATGCAAAGTGATCCTACCTAACGACAGCTTTTTACGAAATCAAAATATATCCATTTGTTTTCGAGATATAGGCCTCGGAGTTGTATGTGAAAAGCCTTGTAGAATCAAGAAGTGGCGAATTAAGATGAATGAAAAAAGTCAGTAGTACACGTTAACTTCACAAGCAAAGACAATCAGTATAAATTTAATAATACCCAGATACAGCGAAATAATTGGGTACCACTTTGGATGCTGGAAAGCGAACATAAAAAGAGTTTGGTTTAAAATATAGAAAAATACCTTTTTTTTCTCCTATCAAATTTAAACGAAATATCCTAAAAGGAAAAGTAAACTAATAGCTTAAACTAATATCAGTTTACTATGCAAAGCTTCATACCATTTCCAGCCTGCTTAGAAACATAATATAAAAAATCGTATTTTTGCAAAAAATGAATTGCACAATTTTGACTTGCTTTAAACATAAAATAATTAAGCAAAATTACAAGGTTTATGTTTTTCAATAACATGTATCTCCCCCAGGAGCCTTTATGACTGCAGTGATCCTTCTTTTCTTTGGCTAGCATGTTACAGACATGTTCAATCGGATTCAAGTCTGGAGAACATGCAGGCCAATTCATTGTCTTTATTTCTACTCGCTTTAAAAAGTCAGTTGCACAATGAATCACGTACGGGAGAGCATTGTTGTGCATTAAGAGGACATTTGCTCCTATATGTGAGGCGAAAAGTACGACATGGTCTTGCAGAATATCCCTTCCGTATGTACCTATCTGCAGTTAAAGCGCCAATATGAACCATCAATTCTGTGCGTGCCCCTAAACAGTATATGAGTAAAATTAAATTGTTCATGTTGTTCTCCCTGTCTTGACTCCACTAAGCATCATTCCAATTTTAGTGTTCTTGAGCAAAGGTTAGTCGCGCTACTCGATGACGTCGCTGGAGTTTTTGGAGCTTTTATTGGCCTGTACGACTTTAAACCAACTTCTTTCAGTTCTTTTCTAACTGTACGCTCACTTACTCTGATTCCACGCACCTCTTTAAATTCGTTTCTTGTTTGCAACGCCATAAATTGATCATCTACAGCAGTGATAGAGCACTTCCTGCCTTGGTCTCGTCTTCTTACATACTCTCCAGTTTGTCTTCAGCGTGTAGCATTACGATGAATCGTCGATTTGGTTTAACCAAACATTTCAGTAAAATAACTGTAACATCCACCATTTACGATCATCGCTACAGCCCTAGCGGTGCTAAATAACCCATTATGAACTCGTTCGCAACCAAGATGACAGCACTAAACAAAAACCAGCCAAATATTAATAATCAGTTATGAGAAAATCACGAACTTTAATGCAGAGGAAATACCCATTCAAATACGATGCAACAACTAAAATGCATAAAACAAACAAAAATTGTAGTCAGAAGTGCATGGCTTTCTACACTTAAGCAACGCAAAGAATGGGCCGTAGAAATACCTTTTATTTTGTAAAATTTATATCTGTTCCTTTAAATTTGCAGGTGTGTGTACTTGGCAGTTTTCATTTTTTATGCAGTTTTGTAGAAGGGTTTTAAAGTAGACAGCTGGAAAGATGGACAACCAACTTTTGACGCCCCATTGAACATATCAAAAATTCAAAGTCATTGGCTAACGCTAACGTGTAACGGAATGAAAGTTTTTCAGGTCTAAAGTGTGAAAACCAGGAAATACTTCTCTATTTCAGAACTTGACCTTTGGCGGACTTTTTACATTTACATACAAACCTTTTAACTTAATAACCCCTCAATTGTTTCTTATTCGGCTTACCTGATAATACATCATTTCATTAGATGGTTCCAGTTTGTAATGTGGTGCAGAGCTGGGTTCTCCCATCGGCTCGCTGCTATTGGTCAGGTTCATCGATGTAGCTACTGCATTTCCAATAGTTCCACCTTTAACAGAAACAAAAAGGAAAAAATTTATTTTTGTAGCTGCTTTTAAAACAAGTGGTTATTTGAAGGATATTTCAATATTGTGTTATTTTACACCAGCTAAATTAAAGAACCCACCTTACTCTTAAAGACGTAAGTTTTTGTTTCCAAAAATGGTGGTGTACATCAGTAGGACAAAGACTAAAATTTTCGTAAACTATTTCTAATAATTACAATGTGAATATCTATATCTAATAATATAACCATAAAAAAATAAACTTTAGGATTATAAATAACCTTCAAAATTTACGATCGCTTCTATAAAGGAGCCACCTGCGTTAAACGACCGGTTATGAATTCCCCATATTTAAAAATGGAAATCCCATTATTTAATACTAATTTTTACTGACCCATCTGTTAAACGACCGCGGGCACTCATCATCGGAATTTTTAGTAAATACTGCTAAAACACCCTCCATTAGAGGTAGCAAAACCCGACCCGACAATTCTTAAGAAATATAGGTACCTACACTAATTACTTTATTGCAGGCGGATCCATTCAATTTGCTTTAAAGGCTAATAAATCGTTTGGTAACATTAGTTTTGTTTTGAACAGTTTTTGTGTGTTTTGGGACTAACGTGAATATTTGAAGATGGTGGGAAACAGGAAATGTCTTTCTTTAAGTGAAAGTAAAAACACGTTTAAGTACCAGGAAATTGACTGAAAAATTTAAAGTGAAACTAAAGAAAAATTAACCTGAACTAACCCAAGTGACTATGTTGCTTCAAAGTAATGGAGAAGTTGGAAATTTGTTTCAAGAAGGTGGCAACGGTCAACAAAGAAGAAAATTTCCCAAAACCGAAGGACTGGCAGAGAATACCATAGACGTCCTGGGCAAGGCAGGCCTCGAGTCACTACAGTGGCTCAAGATCGTTTCATTAGATTACGTGCTTTAAGAGAACGATTTACCACGTCGAGAAATATTTGAATGGAACTTAGTGCCGTTCATAACATCCAACCAAGCATTGATACTGTGAGGAGACGTCTTACCGAGCACAACTTGCATATTAGAGTACCAGCGACAGGCCCCGCATTAAACGCAGATCACCGTAGAGCTAGATTACAATTCGCTACGCAGCATGTAAACTGGGCTATTGAGGACTGGGGGCATATTTTGTTTACGGACGAATCTAGGTTTTGCCTGTATAGCTTCGATCGACGTCTAACAGTGATTCGACGACCAAACAAGCGGTATGCCCAATGCAACATACGTGAAACAACTTTATTTAATGGAGGCTCTGTGATGGTTTGGGGAGGAATTTCCTTAACAGCGCAGACAGATCTTGTTCCTCTACGTGGAGGTCCGTTAAACAGCGAAAGGTATATTTCTGATATTTTATCTGAGCACGTTGTACCTTTTGCTCCTAATATCGGCAATAACTTTTTGTTAATGCACGATAATGCGAGACCACACGTAGCGCGTATTGTAACTGAATATTTGCTAGAGGTAAATATGCAGATTCTCCATTGGCCACCGCGTAGTCCAGATCTTAACCCAATCGAGCATATGTGGGTCGTTATTGGCAGAAAATTAAGACGTCGTCAGCCTCCCCCGGCAACCTTGCAAGTCATAGAAAGGATAGTTGTTGAAATTTGGAATGAAATTGAACAAAATCAAATTGAAAACCTAATTATGAGTATGCCACGCCGATGTGCAGCCGTTATTAGAAATAGAGGCGGAAACACACGCTACTAATTAATCTTTATTTTTATAACATATTTATTAATCTATTTATTTGTTATTTTTTGTTAGTGCCATTTTTTAAAGTTACTTCTTACGATTTTCTAATAGAAATGTATACTGGAATATAAAATCGTCTATCTTCATTAATATTGAACACAACTAATTGAACCAAAAAACAAAACGTTGAGAAAACAGGTGGCTCACGTTAGAATTACTATGCAATATTGTACAAATCCTAGAATATTCCACAGGGTGTTTCAAATTTTGGGGAAAAACACAACATGTTTGTTCACCCGGTATACCATGAAAATTAACTTCCTAACAAAAATTGCGAGTACAGTAATATTCCTAGAGGATAAACTCATCATGTGTAAAAAAAAATCATTTATATCGGACAATAGGTTTAGAAGATATATAACATCAAAATTGTTGGAAATTTTTAGTGGTGCGTTAATATTGCTATTCAGTGTATGTAATATTCATTAATAAACAAACACTGTAAAATGCAGACCAATTGTTTTAATTTTTCTCTATTAACCGACCAACATTTGATTCCCCGAGGGTGGTCGCTATTGAGAGATTTTACTGTATTTCATTATATTTAAAGCAACAATTTACAGCAAAAGGAAAAATCTAGACGGCAAGATTTACCCTCAGAAATTGATGTCCTACATTTTCATGCACAGCAGCGCGATATATACCTATATCACAAAAATACCTACCTAAGTTTCCATATGGCATACTACCATTAATATCACCCATTGGCGATGGTAATGTAGCATTATGTAATAGAACGCCTCTGGCGTCGGGTCCGTATGCAGCGGCGGGGTGTGCGTGCGCATGAGGGTGCCCGTAGTTGTGAAGGGCGTGGTGAGGACCGAAGGGGTGGTGCTCGCCAGGGTTGGGAAGGCTCAACAAATTCGCCAGGTCTTGCCAGCGCTGCTCCATGCTCACAGTGCGCACAAAAGGCATGCGGCTCTGAAAAACGGCAATCGTTATTTTTTTTGGCAATGCCGGGGAGGATTTCGAAGTTTTAGGGGTGATTGGATTTTAGCTATTGAGTTAGAAAATGTATTGGTCGCTTCATCGTTACGAGTTATTTTGAAAGAGGGTTGAAGTAAAATCTTTTTGACATTCTCATTTTAAAATAAAAAAAAAAAAAAACGTTATGCTTTTTAAGGGAAGAAACTGCTTTAGGAGACCATAAAAAGTTATTTTCGGAATTTTTCTAAGGTAAAAAAAAAATCTGTCATTTTCAAATTTTTACTATGTTTTAATACATATTGAAAAAATGCAAAATATTTTTTTGTAATCATATAATGCTATTCTATTGTTTGCGTACAGACGTAAGATGACTCACTACCTTTTCTCGGAAACTGTAAGAGTTATGAAAAAAAGTTCAATAGGAAAATTAATTGATTGTAAAGAAGTTTTTATTTTATTATATTTTTATGGCTGGTTGGAGTTGATACCAACTTTAGTTTTTTAAATAGAACACCCTATATCTTATAATACTTTTGGATCCTACATAAAATATCAATAATTTTTTAATAAGTGCACTATAAGTCTAAACTTAATAGTTTCCGAGATCTTGACTTTTGAAAAATTGCATTTTTGAACTTTGACAGATTCTAGCTTTCTAAGTGCAGGTCTTAGGGAAGAACGGCTTACATGTCCCTATCGTACTTTTTTATTATCTTCCAAAAAGTGTCAATGTTCGGTTAAAACGGATGTAATTCGAAAGCAGGAAATATAGTTGATATTTTTTAAAAATGTAATTTTTCAACAGTCGACATCTCAGAAACTATTAAGTTTGGACTTATAGACACCCCATATTTTACAATACTTTTGGATTTTACATAAAATATCAATTATTTTTTAATGAAAAATTATGAACTAATATGAGAGTGAATGATGTGGGCGGTTTCAGCTTGGATTTTCCATGTCTTTATTCTATTTTAAGTCACAACGTTTCAGTCGTCTTCAGATGAACAAAGCATTCACTTGAGGACGACTAAACTATATTTACTAGTCAAAACGTTGCGACCTATACACTGAGAGTAACGAATTTTGGACGCGTTGATTATTTAAAAACATATTCTGCTTTCTATACTGAATCAATAGTCCAGAGATATTGTGATGTTTGTATGAAATTTAATAAAAGCATTATTCCTTTAATGTTTAAATTATAGATTTCTGAAAGCTTTATAACTATTTTTTACTAACTTGTTTACTTTTTAACGTAATCAACCGAAATAAAATACAAGCAATTATTTTTTAATAAGTGTACTATAAGTCTAAACTTAATAGTTTCCGAGACATCGACTTTTGAAAAATTACATTTTTAAACTTTGACAGCCTCTGGCTTTCTAACGCTACGTCTTAGATCAAAACGGCTTATATATCCCCTATCTTACTTTTTTAATGTCTTTCTAAAAATATTAATTTCAGGTTAAACCGGAAGTACTATATACCTACCCGGTTTGCGAGTTACATCCGGTTTACCGAACTTTTTTTTATAACTTACGATTTCCGAGAAAAGGTAGTGGGACATCTTACGTGAATCACCCTGTACAATGTGGCAACTTTTATCAGAAATGCAAAACACATAAATTCTTAAAATGTATAATACTAGTTTGTATTTCGACCTGTGACATGATAGAAAATCCATCTATAAAGATATATTTTTTAAAAACTTTGAAAGTATTTCGAAAAAAAAATTAAATTGTTTGTGGTTAAAAATTCTTTAAATTAAACTTAAAAACGTTTTCAGTAGATTTTAATCTACTTTGTACAAAAACTGAAAAAAAAAATTGAGATAAACGCAAAGTTTTTGTAACAGAAAATAAAAATTTTACAAAACTTTCAACTAATATTTTATTCCAGGCGCATATAATAATAATAAATATGTTCTCCCATATTATTACTGTCCATTAAGCGTATTTTGATTATTTTGATCCTGTAAACCAGGATCCCCCTTTACAGCAAATTGTTAAAGTGTTGTCAAATATAACTCATAACAATTACTTAAAAAAAAATACAAAAATGTAACAATTTATTCTCGTATTTTTTCGATAAAAATCGCATTTAGGCTTCGCTTTAGAACAATTTTGGTAAAAAAATTTTATCCTTAAAATAAGAATACTTATGTAATTTAATTAAGATTGATTTTGTGTTTTTAAAACTTTTGAACACCTTGTATACTTTGTTGTGACTTTGCTCACTGAGCAAGCTTTTTATCAGGAGTGAACTTCTCTCAAAAACACCGTGGAATCAATGACTCACGTCTAAAATTAATACTCTTGAAAGGTAACCTGGGTGAAAAAATAGACCTGTCAAGTTTTGAAGATTTTTCATTGCCATTGTATGATACAGAATTAAAAAAATAAAAACACATATACAGGGTCTCCAGAAATTCTCCTGACAAACTGTAAGGGGCGATTCTCCAATAAAAAATGTATGTGCCCAAATAAGTTGGAAAAAAATTATTATTAAATCCAAAGTAGCCTGACTTGGGATTTAAGGGCGTATATAGGTTTTAAATAAATTCTGTGACCTACTAATGCTTTTAAAAAAATTATATTTGTCGAAATAACTTAGAAAAGAATATTTTTCCATCTTAAGGAGTACTAATTCAAGCCTATAAGTCGCAAATGGTGTAAATCGACTTATTAGACTGTAAATAAGTTTCTGTCGATTTGTTGAGCCATAAGAGGCTTTAAAAAAAATCTATGTACCCAAATAAGTTGTAAAAAAATTATTATTAAATCCAAAGTAGCCTAACTCGAGATTTGAGGGCGTATATAGGTTTTAAATAAATTCTGTGACCTACTAATGCTCTTAAAAAAAATTCTATTTGCCGAAATAACTTAGAAAATAATATTTTTCCATCTTAAGGGGTACTAATTGAAGCCTTTAAGCCAAGTCTTCAAGCCATAGGTCCGGGTGTTAAAATTTTTAAGCGGAATAAAAAATATGTACGCCACTGCCGTTTTCTTTTTTGAGAAGATGGTTATGTAGACAGTTTAATATCCAATGCAAAGTACATTTTGATAATTTTTTTATTTCGGCTTCGTTTAAAAGATAAATGCAATTTTATCAAACTCTGATATGCTGGGTATAGCGATATGCAAGTAAATGTCATTTATTTTTTTAATCGGAAACCGTAGGTCACACGAAGAAAATTCTAGGGACCATTTTAGCTAAGTGATAAAGCGCAATTTTGAAAATAATATGTATTTAAAAAAAAATAGGGGCGTATCATTTATTTCGTTAAAAATATCAAAATACATGTTAGCGCCGACGCCACTGGTAGAAGTAGAGAAAATCTTTTTTACGAAATAAATGTGTTATAATGCCTAGTTAGTGCCTACTAAAATTCGAAATGATATCTAAAGCGGTCTCAAAAATATTAAGGAAGATTTTTTTTTAATTGCCAACACGCTTATAGGAACTTTCTTTCTTATTTTCTATTGGAGAATCACCCCTAACAGTTTGTCAGAAAAGTTTCTGGACACCCTGTATATCCAACAAAAAACCTAAAAATTATAATTTGAAACTAAATGAGAAGAGACGTGTCCCCCTTCTACTTTTCACAGTTTCACAGAATCAAAAACATTGGTGAGCACTTGGTGGGAATTGTTAACTTCCTGAAATTTATTTGTACTTCTAGCCCGTAGGTCTTCTAAATTTTCGCGAGGGGTTTTTAAAACAGAGTTTTTAATGTGTGGCGGCGTGACATCGCAGGACCGTGGTGGCCCTCTAACTGGCATATTACGACTAATGATTCGTTCTTCGAAAAATTCTTGCAAAACTATTAACTTATCAAGAAATAAGACGTGAATTGAAGTAGCCTTGTCACATCTCATCGTCTAATGCGTTTACAAAATTTTCTCAAATTTCATGCATGACGGTATCGCGCCGAATTTAAAATCCCTTTAAAAAAATCGGTTCTGTCTCCCCCCTAAAGCCCTACATTCCAAATTTCATCTCTTCGAATTCCCTCCCCCCCGTTGTCTGGGAAATTTCTTGACAGATGTCAAAATCAATTTTGAAGGGTCGCTCCGAAATAGCCGTCTCATTCCTTATTCGAATCAGCCGGATTTTCTTCTCCACCCTTAACTTAAAATTAATTATTTTTGAAATCGACCCTGTTCCGTCATTTTTTGACATTTCGAGCTGAAATTCAGTATGGAGGTTCTCGAGCCCCCCTCCACCTCTCGATCGCATCATTTTGATTGAAATTCGATCATTTGAGACTTCACCGAATTCGGTATATAAGTTGCTCGACCAAGAGAACAAAGCGATGGTTTTCGGTTTTTCGAAATTCCTACTGCTTGTCTCTTTTAAAATTTTGACAGGTGGCAAAGAATTTTTTGTGACATTTTGAATTTTGATTCTTCTTCTGAGTTTGGGTAAGTTCCCGATGCGCTGTTCGTCTCGTCATCGGAGGAACCTCGACGGATCGGTAGCTGGCTCTTTTCATCCAGACAGGTAAATCCATGCCTCGTCAGTAAAAAAGTTTTTTTTTTGCCTCAATTCTTCTACTTTTTGTACGGTGCGAAATTTATCTCCCACTGCCCTTCTTTTCATTCGCACCTTGTTTTATACTCAAATTCAAACGTTTATTTTCCCAGAAGACAATATACATTATTGTAGGGGAATAGTCAAAGTTAACCTAAAGCTAATTACTAAAGAATAGACAATTAAATATGTAAATAAATAAATTCAACAATAAGTCATGACAAAACATTAAGACATATATGGTCATTAAATACAATTAAAGAACTCATCCATACTGTAACAACACTTTAAGATCAAAAATGCTTTCAACTTTTTTTTTAAGATCGTAATCTTTTTACAGATTTTTATCTCATTCGGCAACACATTAAAGACCTTAACACCAAGACTTCCTGGAGATTTGTGTGCTATGTCACCTCTTGAATGTGGAGTACAAAATTGATCCATATTTCTTGTATTAAAATTGTGCAAATCCTTGTTTTGAACAAAATCACTCCTATTACAAAAAATAAATAGTGCTAACTTGGCGAAACTGGTGGAAATCCATTAATGTGTGTAAAATCCTGAATGGCATCTAGTGTTGAATAAATCCACTGGTCGTCAACCGTTCCATTATTTCTAAAGTAACTTTCAATCATAAAAGCTTTTTATTTCGCCGTGATTACCATATTTAGTTTACTTAAAATTAAACACTTCAGAACTTCTTCTTTTTCTTTCACCTTTATTTCTCACTTAAATTACCTTTGAAATGTAATAAATAATTCAAGGCATGTGATATTGATTCCACCGCATACTTTTAGGACTTTGTTTTTGATCTTACCATATACAGGGTGCCCAAGATAAGATGGGCCTCTATGGGGATCTCGGTTACGGTAAGAGATACAACTTTGATTAAATGGAGAAAAAGTGGTGCAATTAAGGGACTAACAATATGACACACCAAAAGTTTTGGTAAGATGTTTAAGTTTTGAGATATTAAAAAAACTTAAATTTTGGATTTTTAATTTCATTTTTTTTCTGTGTTAAAATTGAAGTTACAGCAAAACTGACAAAACTTTTCACAGCAACTTTTAATGAACTTAAAGATTGCATCAGAATTTTTTTTATGACGTTAAGTTTCCAAGCTATCATCATCAACTTTAATTTTTCTAATGCCGCCCTGATTTTATATTTTCAAGTTTTAAGAGAATTTTATATTCTTAATTCAATGATGATTTTTAACCACCTTTCTGAAATTTTAAAGGTAAGGACGTGTATCCTAGAATAAGCAATGGCTGTATGATGTAACAACTTAATCTTTTTAATTTCTTAAGTTCAATTATGGATTCTTTAAAAAATTATAAATGTACAGGGACATTTTTTTTAAGTGGTGCGATTGACGATTTTCCTGCTGGCTATAATAAAAAACAAATTCCATATTTCTCAATGATTTTCGACAAGGAAGCCAATATTAATGTCAAAAATATGTAGGTTCGCAAATTTGATAGATATGACGCGAGATATGACGCCATATTGAATTTTTTTAAATGGCAACCCTCATAAATAACCACACAAGTAAATTGCATTTGGCGGTCCGATTTCAAAAACCTATAGTTGTTGATATTTATTTTTAGCCGTTTTGGAAATACAGGGTTCCTAATTTGCCTTCATCGATTTTGTCTTTTAAGTGTCTCAGCTCTTTACCAAATAGACCTATTAAGCTGAAACCCCCAATTTTTTTCAAAGTAGCCTAATTTCCCGTGACCAAGCTATCTACGCTATAATCAAATACGACAGATGTCAAAAAGTGGCAGATACGACGCCATCTTGATTTTTTTTAAATGGCAGACCTCATAAATAACCACACGAGTGAATTGCATTTGGCGACCCGATTAGGAACCCCCGTATTAGCCTCAAGAATGTTTTCAGGGCGAAAGGATAAATACAGCTGGGTATCATCCGCATACATGTGTGCAGTGGCGTATCCCAAATTACCGATAAGTTGAGAGGTGTACAGAGTGAAAAATAAGGGGCCCAGTATCGATCCCTGAGGAACACCACATGAGACCTCCACACGACCCGAAAGTTCCGAGCTGGGTTCTACAGACTGCGTCCTTCTTGTAAGGTAAAGTCTGTTCAGAGATATAAGAAAGTGACTAACTGATCCCGGGCCAGCTGTAAAATTGAACTATGGCCGAACAGGTCCGTATTTTGCTTAGAATTTAATCATGGTTTGTAATAAAAATAAGTAAGACATTAAATAATATTTTATTTATGTTTAAATGTGAACTTACAAGTTATTTTATTATTAAAAATTATATTTATGATTACAAAAATATACAAATTATTCGGTACTTATAATAATTATTCACTTAATAAAATATCTCTATCGCTATCATCATCTGTTCTAATTATTATTTGTGCTATATTGTTTATATGGATATAGGATTTTTTCACTTTTTCAACATGTGTAACAGAATTTGCCCAACTTTGTGAAGGGATGTTAAAAACTTCAGTTTCTATAAGCTCAAGTATACGGAGTTAATAGTAGGGCAAATATTGTTACGACGAATGGCAGATTTCAGTTGGTGCCAAACATGTTCGATGGGATTAAATATACAATGGTATGGTGGAAGCCCTAAAACTGTATGCCCTAGATTTTTTGCATAATTATCACAGAAGTATTCTTTTTGTAGTTTTAAACTTTGGAAAACCTCAATTAATTGCCTTTTGGTGTAATCTTCCTGAAAATAAATGTCATTATCATACATGTAGTTTGAGATTGTTGCTTTTGTGTCATTTGAGGAGGGGTCTTGGTCAACTGCCTATTATGGTAGCTTGCATTGTCCATTACAATTACGCTGTTCGGAGGTATATTTGGAATTAGCTTGTTTTTAAACCAATCTTCAAGTAAATCAGAAGTGGTGTCCTCATGGTAATCTAGAGAAGAATCTTTAATATTTTTTGCAGACAGAGAAAGTCCATTTGGAATCCATCCGTCTTTAGATTCAGCATGCAAAATCGTAATTCGTTTACATCTATAACGCGCTTGTTTTACACTTGCCGCTTGAGTCAACCCAACCCTTTTCCGTGGCATATGTGTCGAACCAGGTTTCATCCAACTAAATAATCGGCCTTTGCTGATCTCTGTAAATCCTAATTTTTTGTAGATATTCGGATCGCCATTTCCGAATTCTACTGGATTCCATTAAAACTTGTCTTTTGTTAATTTTTTTAAATCTAAAATTCATGTGTTGGATACACTTCCATAACGTCGTTCTGCCACATTTAACGCCGGTTTCATCTTTTTCAAGCCTCTTAATTAAATTATCTAATGTAGGCACGGTTTGTTCCTCGTATAACTTGTAAATTTTACGCCGTATTATATATCTTGATCACTTTCATCTACCTTCGAGAAAATGCCAGTATCGGTTCTTTTTTTCCTCGCTAAAATGAGATTATTCACAATTTTCCATACAGTTGATGTTGGAATTTTTGTTAATGTGGCCATTTCTTCTAACGCTGCTTGCTTGCTGACGGCACGTTCAATAAGAGTTGAATAAACATTGTTTATAACTTCCTTAGTTTCCACAGAAAAGTGTTTTCTGCTCTCCTGAGATACATTGGGCTCGCACATATTTTCCATGACTCACACAGGATTAAACAAACGCTGTATTAAACACGAAGTAAGAATAATTACTAAGCTTAAAACTAACTAGAGTGGTTACAGTCTACAGTCTTTAGAACATAATTTGTTTTATGGTATTAACCCTCTCATTTTGAATCAGGTAAAAATCGGTTTAAAATCACCATTACTTTAATAATGAAATTACGTCTTCCGGATTTGCAGTTTACTTTAAGACATTTTTAAGTACGGACCATAATTTACCTGCATTTATTCATTCACTCATTGTCGTTTATGGCCACCCTTGGATAATCCCATTCAAAGGCAAAGTGTAACTTTCTTATATCTCTGGACAGGCTTTAACTTTGAACTAGTTGACATGCACTATCATCAAAGCCAAGAAACCTCAGGATAGCCAATAGGAGCTGATGTTTTAGTCTGTTAAAGGCCTTAGAGTAGTCAAGCAAAGCCAAAGCAGTAAGTTCACCGCGATCAGCCTTCAGAACATCATCAGTGACCTTAAGAAGAGCTGTGGTGCAAATATGATCTCTACGACTGGACATCCGGCAATAACCTGTGTGCTTGAATATACTCACGGATCTGACCCTCCAACACACTTTCTAAGACCGTTGACAGGGTAGGTAGTATGCTTATAGGTCTGAGGTCCTTTAAGTCATTGGAGACCGAAACTTTAGGTAACGGAAGGAGAAAAGAACTTTTCCAGATTTCAGGGAAAAAGGGCGTCTCCGTGCAGGAAATAATTCAAGAGTAGTTAAAAAGTACATTTCAGCTAGATTTCCAGAAAAAATATCAGCACTTATTCTGTAACACCCTGGCCACCGCGTTTCCCCGGATATAACCCCGCTTGATCATTTCCTTTGGGGATATATCGAGAATTGTGTTTATAACCAGAATTTTAAAACAGAAGAAGACCTTAGATGACTAGTTCTTGAAGCCTTTCAAGGCGTAACGCCACAAATGCTAACTAATTGTCTTAAATTCTACAGTTTTAAGATGATATTTATGTTTGGAGAATGACGGAGCTCATTTTGAACACCTTTTGGAAAATTAATTTTTAATGTAAGCTTTATTTTAATCATTGTATGTTATTTGTCGATTTACTTGTTCGATTAATAAAAAAACCGGTGATACGTACCAAAGAAAACGTATAACAGAAGAGCATGTTTGTATAATAAGTGAACCTGCTTTCAAGTATTTAGTCCATAACGACTTCAGTACAGCACACCTTATTGCAGTTGATCTAAATAATCAAAGAATGGCGTCATCCGTTTATTAGAATAAGAGCTAGGACTTCAGTGGTTGATATGCCTGTTCCATTTTAAAAACTTCCTTTACGACATTTAGTCAAAGACCTAGACGGGGAAACCTGTGTTGTTTATAACCAGAATTTTAAAACAGAAGAAGACCTTAGATGACTAGTTCTTGAAGCCTTTCAAGGCGTAACGCCACAAATGCTAACTAATGTCTTAAATTCTACAGTTTTAAGATGATATTTATGTTTGGAGAATGACGGAGCTCATTTTGAACACCTTTTGGAAAATTAATTTTTAATGTAAGCTTTATTTTAATCATTGTATGTTATTTGTCGATTTACTTGTTTCATTTTTCATACTTAATTATTATTAAAATTCTTAACTTAGTACTTATCTACAACTACATTAAACTCTTTTTTTTTTACAAATTATGAGAAATACAGGTCACCCTACCGTATCTTGAAAATGGCACAAAGAGAGTTAAAAAGGCTCGAAACGTAATTAAATTAGTTAAAAAAATGCTTTTAAAATTTGACAATATGTTATTAGAAATTAGAAAAAATAAAGTTGATGGTGATTGCTTGGAAATGAAACGTCATAAAAAAAAAATTGTGATGCAATCTTTAAGGTCAATAAAAGTTGCTGTGAAAAAGTTTCGTCAGTTTTGCTTTAACTTTAATATTAACTCAAAAAAAAATGCAAAATTTCAGTTTTTTTTTAATAACTTAAAACTTAAACATCTTACCAAAACTTTTGGTGTGTCATAAAGAAAGTCTATAAAGAAACAAACAAGTGGCTTGAATTAAAATTTTCTCCACAATAAAATAAACGATATATAATTAGATGGAGATATTAATTATATAGTAATTGTTTTAAAATGTTTAACTTGTGCTATTGTAAACGTTACTATAACGGCCATTGTTTAAGAACGCATAATAAATCTTCTAATGTTTATTATACATTGTTATCTTTACCACTTTACTATAAAAGCGTTTAATTAGTTGTAAATATCAAGATGATGTTAAAGATAGGAATGTAGATAAAACCAGGCACGAAATTGCTGCTTTAAACAATTCGCATATGTCCGGGCACTATATATTAGATAACGTTCTTGGACTGTTTGTTAGGAAATCCAAAAATTAAAAGTTTGATGAAAAGGAAACATCCCATTTCTAAGATAATTAAGAAAAAAAACTAAATGAAAAATCATTATAGAAAAATAAATTTTTGGTCATGTTAATATGAAGTTTTTTTCAAGACATAACACCCTGTATATGCTGTTTTCTGTGTGTATTTGTTCAAACCAACCGTATCTGTTTGTTGTTTTTTAAATAAAGTTGATTCATTTATCCTTTATAACGTAATGATGGACCATTTAAATGACCCCAGAGAAACTAAAACCGTAATCTTTATGCAATTATGTACACCAAATGCTATAAGTAAAAAATCAATATGTCCTTTATCCGTAATCTCCTATTAAAAATTCCAAGAGACACAGGTTGTTTTCTTTAATCAATTTTATCCCGATTTTGAGCACACTTCACTTTGACAGGTAAAAAGATAAGTGACTTTGTCACAGCGGGCCCATCAGGGCACTGTTCCCACGGAATGTTTTGTTGCCCTTTAAGTCATCTCCCGCAAGCTAAATAAATATTTTGGTACCGGCACCACAATACGATTGTTACTTCCCATTTTTAATTAAGTAAGATCTACAAAAGAGTCAAAGGAAATTTGAATATTGATGTGACTTTTGAAATTGTTCAACTTTGATGAAGCAGCTTTGGAATTATTTTGTTTATAAAATTCAGTCCTTCGTTAAGGTTTCGTCTAAATAAAAATGTTTTTTTTTTTCACTTCTATATCTGCCAATATCTCTTAGGTACTGACGCCTCATAAAAATAATCCAGTAGGATGGAACGAAAAAATTTTTTTTTCTGATTTTTTTCTCACCTAAACACACCTTATAACTATTCCCGAAAGCTAAGTTACCCATTTCAATATCTTCAGGTTCCTCATTGGGTTCCAATTTTCTAAATTTCACATACTGCATACTGCAGTAGACAGTGCCTTCAAGAAAAAACTGTTTTTCCTTTTATCACAGCCTTTTATTCGCTTCTTTAGAACCTGCTCATAAACTTTGGTAATTATAACGTCTTCCAGGCAATCACCGAACCGGTTCCTTGCGGAAGTGGGGATGGGTGTTTGTGTCACAACACTCACAACCAAGCTTGCAACGCTCAATACCACAATACTTGGGTTGTTCTTCGACGGTAGAAAAGACCAAACTTTGATTAATAAAAAAACCGGTGATACGTACCAAAGAAAACGTATAACAGAAGAGCATGTTTGTATAATAAGTGAACCTGCTTTCAAGTATTTAGTCCATAACGACTTCAGTACAGCACACCTTATTGCAGTTGATCTAAATAATCAAAGAATGGCGTCATCCGTTTATTAGAATAAGAGCTAGGACTTCAGTGGTTGATATGCCTGTTCCATTTTAAAAACTTCCTTTACGACATTTAGTCAAAGACCTAGACGGGGAAACCTCCGGTCCACGAGAACTTAAAGGAATTATAGGGGCAAAAACTGGAACAGTGTGAAACTCTTCCTGTTACAGAATTTAAAACCGTAGGAAGTAATTTGGTACAGGCAACAGAATCCTATGACTCTACGTCCATCAGAACCTCTTTACATCATGAAAGTCTATGCTTCGTTTTGGTTCGGTGTTAAGACTAGACACTCATTTAAATTCATAGTCTTGCAGATTTTTCTCAGAATTGTTTAGAAAATTATCCATTCGGTAGTTAAAGCGCAATGGATTTTTTGCACGCCCAAAGAACATACTGCTTTCGTTGCTGACAGATGGAAACCCAACGCACAACAACCTCGGGATTAGACGTATTCGGAAGGCTCAGAACTGGAGTTCCTATATTCACTGTGCCTCGTATGGAAATAATTTTGTTAATTTTTAGTATCTCTGGAAATTGGCCTTTCTCGAAACTGAGGTTTATTAGATAAGTTAGTACTTGCTATCGGCTCAATGCCCTGCCTAAGAATTTGTCCCGATACATCATCAAAACCTGACGACTTATTATTTTTTACTAGTGAGATTAGCTCTAATTCATTTAGTGCCGATAAAAATAGACTAGTAATTGTATTGCAGGTGATGATGGGTGGGGGTGACCCCCCCCCCCCGATTGTACTTACCACCTCCATCGGAGCGTTCTTAAAAAAGTTCTTAAAGATATTAACAACTTCCTGAGGTTCTCTTTCCAAGGGACCATCATTATAAAGATTCCATTCTTTCTTATTGCAAGGCTCATTTGTAAGCTCTTTTATCATTCTTCAAGCCTATCTAATTGTGTTTTGGGAGTTAAATATTTGACCCTAGTAATAAACCCTTTTAGTTTCTCTGATCAGTTTTGCATGGTTTCTCCTAGATGCCTTGTATAACTGCGGAAACCTTTCTCTTAGTCTGAATAGTCCCCTAAGGGCAGAACTGAACTCTTTAATATCTTGTGTGATCCAACTTTTATTGTTCTTGCTTATTGAGACTGGTGTTAATGGAATCAGTTGCTTCGCATACAGTCAACCAGTTTCCCTTTTGTACGTTTTCACAAAACAATTGTCCATTATTCTTAGCTTTTTTTGTACATTTTCGTTGTTTTTAGAAGGATATTGAGATATATCAAGATCAATTATTAAAGTTCTGTGATCGGGCACATAGCTGTCCTCAATAACACACCCCGGCACGTTACTAGGATAGACATGATCCCATAAATTGTTGGTTTATGAATAATGTTAAAAACATTAAAGCTAGCCAAACTATCACCCAATGTGCTGTATTCGCGATTGCCTCCTTGTGGATCTATGTTAAAATCCCCGTTTAAAATTATGCTTAAGTTAGGATATACGTATTTTCTAGGACCTGGATGAGTTTGTTACAAAATGTCAAAAAATCTCCATCTGGGAAACGATAACATGTTAGAATTATAATTTTCTCGCTAACACTGGCATTGAGCATTGTTCCACATATTTTAAAGTCTTTCTCGATGCATTCGTTATTTTTTAACTAAAGGGCTTTAGCAGCCAAGTCCTCATGCCACCAAATAACGACTCCTCCCCTCTTCAGTCTGGTGCGACGTTGCTCATTTAGTAAAATTTAAAAAAATAAGTATAAATGTAAATAATTACCTATAAATTTCATTTTTTAAACCCTGTATTGTTAAATTTAAATTGCCTGTTATGAATCAATCAAAATTTTACAGGTGATAATAATTTATGGCAACAGGGTTAAGGTACTATGTATGATGGCTATAGGTACGCTCAAACTCATAAAAATAAAAGTTTACCTAATTCTTCAAAGTACTCTGAAAAGGAGGATTAAAATAAAATCCTATTAACTCTCCCTTGTTGTTTTAATAAATTAACTCTATGCGGTTAGGGGTCTTTTGTAAAATTTTACCATCTTACACCTGCAGTGACATTTGGACAGGTACCCAACAATACAAATTCGATAAAAGATGAATGTACCGATGATGGCCCTTTAAAACCTTTAAAAGAATGATAATTTGACAAGAGGAACCCACAAGTAACAAAAGGATCCACTACCTCAGTCAACGCAACACATTTGTCATAATAAAATTACTTTAAAACTTTTACGATCCATCTTTAAATCACTTTGAAGCGGAACATTAAAGAAACATTAAATACCTTGCTAAAGGAGCGGCAAAAGGTATTTGAATGTTGGTAGTATTTAACTTAATTTTACAGGTTTTTTCACATTCATTACTGAAACAAACAAATTGGGGAATACTAGAGAATGACTGAATGCTGGGTTATATTTTAAGCTAGGTTTATGTAGACAACTTTAATGTAACTAACCCCTCATTTAAATTGTACTTTACTCGCGGATTTAGGAAATAAAAATGGATTGCTAACCTATACGTATCTGTCAAACAAAAAGTGTCTGCACTATGCTGCGTATGAGGTGCAAACAATTGTGGTAACACTGAATTTTCGGAATTTGTAAATGGTTTATAACATTGATTATATGTATTTATGTCAACTCTGCTTCGTAGTAGGGCGTGAAAAAAGCACTAGAAATAAAGATGAACTTTTTTATCATGGGTAAGTACAGGGTGTTCGCGTATATTTTGCCCAATAGATATCTCCATTATTATTGGTTTTGGAGAAATGGTTAAATTGGCAAAGCTATAGCATTTTCACCGAACCTTTTTTTCAAATGGAATACCCCTTATTTTTTCATTGTATCCGTTAAAGAATTTTATCCTCTTTTTAAATATATAGTGGTTGTTCGGGTTATTTAGGTTTTTTTACCGTTTTGGAATTATACGAAAATATAGTAGAATTATCATTACCCTCATTAAAGTTTTGTAAATGGCTCATGTTACTCATAGGAATACCTGTCACCTTGACTAAATTATTCTTGGCAACTTCTGTCTTCTTGATAAATCTTAATTAACGTTGGCAAAAACAGCGTCTAAATGGGATACTCTGAAGAGCAAAAAGTCGAAATTCTTAAAATACATATACAGGGTGTGTGGAAAATACGCGTACAACGTCTGACGAAAGACTTCTGATGTCAAAATAGGTCGATCTGAGCCGACTTAGTTATATCTAAAATTGTCTCGTTTAGCCGGTAAATAGCGTCAAAAATTTGTAAAAATATTGGTTCTTCCTAAATTACGTGAAAACCTGCTAATCGATTTTAATGATTTTTTTGTAGACTAGTACTATAAAATGACGTTTTCTAGTAGTATAGTCACCGGCTGTAAATAAGTGGAAGTGTTATAAAAGTGATATAATACGTCAACATTTCTCCTCATTTTTTATATCAACGGCGTTATTAGAACCCAGATATTTTTGTCGAGTGACTGGATGTATTTGGAAGCTATTTTACCTCTTCAATATTTTTCGTTGGATGAGCTGTTTTGCCAGAAAAAAAATATTCACAATTACCTGCATACCTCAATTATGAACATTAGTAATAAAATTAAAATCGAATTACCTGTAATAATAATTTTTTAAGTGACCTTGTTGCTATGGCATTTAAATTGGCATGTAAATTTGACAATTATCGACAAATTGTCACCAGTCTATGAAATTGACTAAAGTATACGATCAACATTCTTGAATTACAAGTTCATTTTACCATTAAACATGGAAAATTATACAAACTCTGAGATGGTTGACATGCTCCTGGTATACGGGTTTTGTCAAGGAAATGGGCGTCAGAGTGTTAGGGTTTACATGGAGAGATTTCCTAACCGTCGAATACCAAACCACCAAACATTTGCCAATATCGAGCGTCATCTTCGGGAACAGGCAGCTTTGAGAAAAAATTTGAAGGCAGGGGTCGTTGCGAACAACTCATACTGTGGAAACAGAAGAGAACATTCTGGAAAGAGTTGAAGAAGAACCAAGTACCAGTACCCGTCGCTAAGAACGTGAGTTACATGTTCCTAAAACGATTGTCAATGAGGTTTTAAAAGAACAGTTGTTACATCCATATCACGTGCAAAAAGTCCAGGAACTTTTACCGACTGATCCCCCACATGCTGCTTACATTTTGTCAATTCATTAGAAACAAAAGAATACGTGATCCAAATTTTTGTAGAAAAATATTGTTTACTGACGAGGCGTGCTTTACAAGATCTGGAGTAACCAATCTGCACAACGAACATATTTATTCCGATGAAAATGCACATGCCATTAAAGTTGCACATCATCAGCATCAATTTAAATTAAATATTTGGGCAGGTATTATTAATCGCTACCTTATTGGTTCCATTGCTATTTCAGACAGGTTAGATAGAAATATTTATTTAAATTTTTTGCAAGACACATTACCAATTCTTCTGGAAAATTTGCCCCTTTTATTGGGAGGGAAATGTGGTATATGCATGATGGTGCCCCGCCCTATTTTCCGTTGCCGTTCGGCAATACTTACACCATCAATATCCCAACCGATGGATTGGAAGGGGCATGTATGCACCAGTAAAATGGCCACCACGTTCTCCGGAGTTAAATAGGTGTGACTTCTTTTTGTAGGACGCTATTAAAACAGAAGTTTACAAGACTCCGGTAAACACACACCATGATTTATTGACGCGGATTTTAAATGCAAGCAACCATTTTAATAACCCCGAGACATTAAATAGGGTCCAATATCATTTTTTAAGGAGTGTTAATAAGTGTATTCAGCAAGATGGCGGTCATTTTACACATTTGCTTAAGTAATGTTTTCTTTTACTTAGTTTCTTACAATATTTTTAATACATACTTCCAACTTTGTTGTACTTTGTTTTATTATTACTGTTAATAATTGATGTATGCAGGTAATTGTAAATATTTTTTTTCTGGCAAAACAGCTCATCCAACGAAAAATATTGAAGAGGTAAAATAGCTTCCAAATACATCCAGTCACTCGACAAAAATATCTGGGTTCTAATAACGCCGTTGATATAAAAAATGAGGAGAAATGTTGACGTATTATATCACTTTTATAACACTACCACTTATTTACAGCCGGTGACTATACTACTAGAAAACGTCATGTTATAGTGTTAGTCTACATACTAAAAATTATTAAAATCGATTAGCAGGTTTTCACGTAATTTAGGAAAAACCAATATTTTTACAAATTTTTGACACCCTTTACCGGCTAAACGAGACAATTTTGGATATAACTAAGTCGGCAGATTGCAATTGAAAAACTAAAAGAGGGTTACCAATCCTGCATTTTAATGAACGGTGGCCATTTTGAGCAATTCTAAAAATAATATATATGCTGTGTTATGTTTCAATTTCGTTCCTAACCGGTAAAAAATAACCCCAACAACCACTATATATTTAAAAAGAGGATAAAAAGAGGATAAAATTCTTTAACTGATACAATGAAAAAATATGGGGTATTCCATTTAAAAAAAACTGTCACTTGTCAAAAAACTGTCACTTTCGATCCTCAGTTGTTTTTGTTCATTTCATTTTCTGAAGGTTCGGTGAAAATGCTATAACTTTGCTAATTTAATTATAATATTAATATACGCGAACACCCTATACATAAAATCAATTGTTTACTCTCGATAAACCCAACAGAAAAGGATATCGGTGATTGTGTATTATCAAATTCTCAAAGAAATCTCTGCCCTTAGGTATATTATGTTCTAAATTCATCGATAACATCATTTTTAGAAACTTGCTCGCTTCAGGAATTTCTAATGAAACGAAATGTGTTTTTACTTTTAAAATCGCCCTTATAACCTCGGACGTCATTGGTAATTACTCGCATTTACGCCTCCATCAAATTAATTGTTTTTCTTTTCGAGTCGCCTTGTAACCACCAGGTCCGACAAGCCTACCCTGCTATAAGAAAGAACTTACACGATTTCAGGCTTTAGGATAGGCCACCAAACATACACCACTAAGACTTCAAACACAGCAAAATCATATTTGCCGATAAATTTAAGGTTTGCTCCAATCCCAAAAACCGTACTAGTACAGTCCCCGAACGGTCGCACAACTAATTTACCACGACAATCGGTTGCCAAGTTCAAAACTTAACTGGTATGCTGAAAATCATATCGTTCGGGCATAGAATAGGTTCGGGTTGCAACAAATCTTTAAAGTGAGGTTACTTAGCGGTTGTTTGTTATTATTCTTGAAAGAAAAGGACTTAATTAGTGTAAAATAAGTCAAAGTAAATGTTGTCTCTTGAAAAACAAAACTTTCGGTTTGGTTTGTAGATTTCTTAAGGGTTAGGACCTTAGGTAAGTGCTTTAAAATTTAAATAAAATATCTTGTCAAGATGAAAATATATTATAAGTTTAAAATGTGGATTTTTGTCTTCTCTTTAATTCGATGAACAAAGTAAAATAAAAAAACAATGGTCGTGTCCGACGACCCCTAAAATGTTGAATTCAATTAACACTGAAAGGAAGGGAAGTAATGAAATGAAAAGTATTATGAAATTTATTAAGTTTTAAAATAATAAGTTTAAATCCGGTCCTACGAAGTAAGGGCAAATAGTGGCAACACTGTAAGACGTTGGTCTGTTCGAAAAATGGCGATCGGCAAAAAGATGCAAACAGCAATGCGCGATTGTTTCTTGGTGTTTATATAAGGTAGTATGGCAATAAAAGGACAGAAACAATCAAGAAATGTTCCAAAGGAAACTGGTCTTTAGAAACCTAAGATAAGATAATGGAAACCCCATCAAAACTCTTGACACAATTATGATGCAAATTAAAACACTTAGCTAATTTTGAAAAACTAATTTTTTTCGATATTTTTAATAAAAGAAAAGCTTTCCAATGATTTTTCTAAGTAGGTATTTGTTAGAAAATCTGTTGTCAATGCTATCAATCATTTTTTAACATAGACGACCAGTTAAAAGAGCAATGCTGATCCTCTAATTTTTGTAAGTTGGGAAAAACTCCTGGAAATGTATTATTCTATTTAGGTATAACGTATAACTTCGCGTATCCCCAGCTATGGGGGTTATGACCCCCCCCCCCTCCCTAAAAAAACTACTTATTTTCTCAAAATAATATTACGGACACAAACTTATTTTTTTTATTCAAGCAAAAGAACCAACACAAAGTCCCGGTCTCAATAAATTTAACTGTTTTTTTTTTATTATTTTTTTTTAATCTTTGTGTGAAACCCCATTCTTGGTTACTTTTACGGATTTTTGTTTTTGGTTGATCTGAAAACTGAAGGAGTATCAAGTTTTTCGGGTAAATTAAAATGTTTTTGGTGTTCGTACATTTCCCAGCATCAATGTCGAAATTTACAAAAATATCTCTTTAAGTGGAATGTTTTATTACTCTTGGAGTAGTAGATGGTTTTGGACTGTTGACCATCATGAGCTTTACCAATGTTAATTTTCGGTGAAATTTTTATTACCATATCTCCAGAAACAATAGACCTACGCTGCTGGTTCAAACAGGTTTTGTTATTGTTTTGTTGGCGTTGTGATGCCGTTGTATTTGTATGGCTGTTTTTTAAACAGGTTAGTTCATGTTCGTAAACAAACCCTATACCCCAAAATACGTAAGTCCTGTTCTTCGAGCCAATTAATGCCTTACATCTTATATTTCATATTATACCAATATTTACTATAATTGCTTTGCTTTTATGAATCAATACTTATTCAAACAAATTAATAAGTTTAAAGCCGGACCTGAGGTACACGCGAACTGCGCATACGCAAGGCTTCCGCAAAACGCCGCATACCGAGGACATTTCTGTAACACGGTATTAGCAATATGAATGTCGTTTATAATCACGGCATCAATAATTGCGATTCTGTTCTTTCAAATCTGTACGCACCTTCAAGGTGCGATGTTTTTTTTTTTAACTTTTGTTTTGTAATAGACATAAGAAATGCAATGAGAATTTTTTACTTTTTTTCGTAATCATTGTTTTTGAAGGCCTAGAAAGTGATATACATAATTTTTAAAAGTAAAAATTTTAATACAGAGACTATTTAAAAACTTCGTAACTCTGGCCTGTCATAATGGGCATGGGTATTTTTTTCTTTAAAGAAAGTGCCAGTGTTACGTGCTATAATTTAGGTTTGTTTTTTCATCGCATTAAAATATATATTTGTCTTATTAATTTCAGAGAAAAATAATTAAAAAGTGTGCTGTTTTTGACATAAAAAGTAAAGGAAAAGTTTTTAAATTAAAATTTTAAGTCGATCTTGTTCTTAATTAATCGCCCACCTTCTAAAATTAAATATTTCACAAAATAGCATTAACTATTATTCTGGATTGTTAACAGGGGAAAACATTTGGATTTTTTTTAACGTAGTCGCTCAGTTGACAGAACTTATATTACCCTCAATACACTAACTTACATGCGTACTTTAATGATTACACGCCGTTATCAATTTCCATCTTGGATGAAAACGCTTATCAGAACGTAAATTACACGACACAAGAAAGTCAGCTTGAATTAGACTGTTATTAAACTAACAAAAATATTAAATAATATCAAGTAAAGGTGCTTTATCTAACTTAACCTTCAAAAAATGTCTATTTATATTGGTGTTTTTGAATCATAGGTATTAAAAGTAATTAAATAAAATGCTTTCTACTTGCTAAAATCGCGTTATTTCAACTGTAAATTTTTTTATTAATTGCTGTTACTTTTTTCAGTCAGGTATGTGCCACAGAGTTTTTCTTGATTGAACCAAAAACTCGCTGAAAACTACTTTCGCCAATGTTACTTTTTTAACCCAAGGGAGTCCCAAAAGTAGAAAGCAAACCAGTAAAACAAGAAATTATAATAAAAATACGGTAAAAAGCAAAGACTAATTCGATTAAAAATAAACTATTGCAGATGAATTCCACATACAAACAACAATATTGTTTACAGCTACTTTTCTTCAACTTTACTTACTTGGAACGCAGCCCTGTGATGGGGGTGGTGAAATTGAGGTGTCTGAATCATATCTGCGAATAAGTCGAAATCGTCTGGTAGACCTTCACTATCACCATCCGCTGATGATTCTCCAGCTGCCTTCTTTGTGCTATTATCCAACCCCTCAAGACTAGCTAGTAGCCCAGAGGCGTTTTTCTAAAATAAATTATATGTATTATTATATTGATTCCCAATTAAAAATCATAACGCATACTCTTCTCCTTTCTCCCTTAAGGTTTGATACTATCTAACATGCTGGACGTAGTTTACCTGTTGGGGGTCTTCATCCTCAAGTTCGACTAAGCGTAGAGCCTCATCTAGAAGAAATTCGGGAAGGGGTAAGGAGAGATCTTCCAAATCAGGGGTAGACTCCGCCCCAGATTCTCCTTTAATCACATACTCCCCTGGAAATTGAGAAAATATATATGTTACTAGAATCAGGCTGTGTAAGAAACAATAAAACTAGTAATAGTAACTTATAATAACATTGATACCAATTTATGACTGTGTTGTCACAAATCACAAGTATAATACACCAACAACTTTGGCATAGTTTTGAAGATTTTTTTACTATTCACAATCATTCATTTATTCACTTGACAATAAAATCCCAAGAGTAAACAACGGCTAGATGATTTATTTTTACTAGGATTGATTAGAAAGTTAGAGAAATACAATTGTTTAGAACAAAACAAGAAATTGGGGATTTTTTCAGGATACCAATTACCTTTTTTATTTAAATCTTCCTTAGAGTAATGTTTATGAAATCGACACTGTTAGCTGCTTTTATACTTTTACCATTTTTAGGCTTTGGTATACAAGCAAAAACTTTATCGTTAATCGTAGTAGAGACAGCGCCGGTTTAAGCAGGGGTCTTTTGGGTGCTGTAGCACCGGGCGGCAAAATCTTAGGGGCGGCGCGCGAAGCGCGTAACGACCCTTAAAATGTCAATGTATCCTCTTTATTATTATTTTTTTAATTATTAAACCATAATACGAAAAAACCTACAAGTTAGTTCAGGGATTACTATCCATTAATTTAGATTTATTTATGTTTTTTTTATTTTGTTTTTTGTAAAATTTTGTACATTTTTTGAAATAATTGCTTCCAAAAAAATTGTTTTGTTTTAATGTTTTTTTCGAACGGGCGGGGGGCGCTGCATTTTTGTAGCAGCGGGCTTAAATCGGCACTGAGTAGAGAGCAACATGTTTTAATGCATAATCTAACCTTTGATAGTAAAAAAAACATATTAACATCAATCCTATCTTTATCAATAAGACATAATACCAAAGTAGCCAATAAAGTTAAAATATGTAGCTGCCCACTTCCTGCTAAGTTTAATGTTAACAGTGTCACTTCAAAAACAAAATGTCTCACATAGTGTTTCAGAAAACAAAATAAATTTTTCCTCAACTTCTTTTATTCCCACTTTTCGTATAGGCATAAGCATAAGAACAAGACTTTTAAAGCAAAAAAATCAATTATATCAATAGTTATAATCAATTATACTCTGTTGCTTAATGCGAGAGAGTAATAAAATGTTAATTTGCCATAACAGGACCCATTACCTACACACCGCGAATCGGTCTGAAATTAGGTCACCCTAATTTGCATTTAATAAAAAGACGAGTTTGGTGAATGAAAGTAAGGTGACAGCGGCGTTACTACAGGTAGTTTATTAGAATAATAAGTATTGAAACTGTGAGGCACAGGAAGGTAAACTATCTGTGCCTCTACTTACCCGATCTCGGGACCACTGACAATAAACATAATTAAATAATAATAATTGGACTATACCTATGGAATACGGCGAAGACCACTGCGTTTTATAGTTCAATAATTATTTATTACTCTCTCGCATTAGGCAACAGACTATCAGACTATAGCCAATTAGCGCACCTCATAAGTAAATGATTCCTAATCATCCGATAAAAGTAAAGCAAAATAAGTATTATTAAATTAATTTGAAGATAAATCGCATCCGAAATACTATTAACTGACGATAAACGTATACCTGTATATTTATACTGGGTGTACTAAGGTCAGTAAGGTACGATATTATGGAAGCCATCAATCTTACGGCTTGGGGAAAAAAATTGTATTGACTAAATCGACCAAAAAAAATCGCTGAAAAATATTTTTAAAACAACAAACCAGTGTTGCGCACTTTAAAAAAAAATAAATATTTTTCTTACAAATATGAAAGACATCAAGAGCTACGGCAAGGTGATGAAGAACGGAGAATGGTATTCTGTTTCGAGGTAATGGAAAGAGCAAATAATATTTTTTTTTGAGAAATATTTGTTTTACCGATGAATGTACGTACATTCACCCTCAACAACGAACCAAATGTTCAAAATTGCCGGTATTGCAGCCAAGAAAATGAACATCGTCTTGTTCATACTCGAACGCAATATCCACAAAAAATAAATGTTTGGGCGGGAATTGTAGGGCATCACATTATTGGGCCATTTTTTATGGAAGGCAACCTTACAGCAGTAACTAATTTGGGCTTACTACAGAATCGAATTGAACCCGCACTGGAAGAAGTTGTACGCGAAAATCAGAAGATCTGGTATTAAATGGATGGTTGTCCTGTCCATAATTCTGTCATGGTTAGGGAATACTTGCAAAATAATTTTAACGGAAATATTATTGACCCACGGCATCTAATCCTTTGGCCAGCCAGATCTCCTGACCTATCGCCAAACGACTTCTTTCAGTGGGGTCAATTAAAAAATTTTATTTATAAAGATGTAAAATTTGAAAATCTAGACTAGCTAAAAAACTGTATTTCATTAGAATGTGAAAGAATTTCTCAATATCAACCCAGTAATGTTAGAAATGAATTATTGTATAATCGGTTAGGATATTGTTTAGCTGTTAACGGAGGGTTGTTTGATGATGTCTTTTATTTTGTATGTGTGATTTCCGGATTGGTGAAACGAATGTGTTTTTAATGTGAAATAATTTTTATTCGTTATGTCCAGCTTTACGTCAATTTTTACCAATAGCGTCATAGAAATTATTTGCTGGTTTTTGCGGTATTACCGAAACTATGAAAATTTTGTGATTTTGCCATCACATTTAATTGAATAAGTTAGGATTGGCTTATTAAAATTTATTCAATCTTGGCACATGGGTATATTATATCGGCCTCTTCAAAAAATTATAATGCAATTTTACTCTACTACTAAAAATTTACATGGGATTTCCTATGTTCAACTAAGCCATGGTATATCCTAGTAACAGTGTCCAATAGCGGCCATTTTGGATATAGTCAATAATTTTTGTTTTCCCGAAGCCGTAATGTTCATGGCTTCCACAATATTGTACCTTGCCGACCTTAGTAGGACACCCTGTATAGGTATGCCCAATAAACCAACAGGAAGTCGAAATAATAAAATATCAACTTTTAAAAAATTCTTCCTTGCAGATAATATTCAGTATTATGTGGGTATACGATACGTTAACTTTCATATTAGGAAACAATTTGTATACCTACTATGATCTTTTTGAATTTCATCACGGTTCATTAAAAACTATCATCAAAAAAGATAGATAATCTAGAAAGTAACTAGATTAATTACCGTGAAGTTAATTAATATTTGTTCAGCAGCAATTTATTTTTCAAATACTAAACTTAAACGTACCTGGTTGTATTCAGAATAGAGCCAATTTAACTGTACCTACTAAATTTTGCATTAAATGTTTACTTTCAATTTAGTTAATTATATATTAGGTATACATGAACAACCTGTTTGCATGGACTCGGGGTAAATAAACACAGGAGGGTAAGAAAAGAATTATCACTCGATAATTTGAATATTTATTATATCAGTTTCAAACATTTTTTTTTAACTTTAATAAAATTTGCTATCAATTTATTTATATGTTTATAACGATAAAAAGTTTTTGACTAAAGTTAATTTGTATGAAGAGAACTAAATAAACCCTATTGTCTTTTCTAAGAGAGTAGTAGGTAACAAGAAGCCAAACTTACTCCCATTCGCATTCATCTAAGAAGGTAATGTAAGAGTAATTACTCTGTCTTTTAATGTCAAATTAATTAATTGATATTGTAGGATAGTTAAAACAAAAAAATATTTGAAGTCCGAATGTCAGACCAAAAAAGGGTAAGGTAAGTTGTATGAATAATTTTTAAACGATTAAAAATTGCCTATCAAAGTATCAAATCAAGCAATCAGGAATTTCTGATTGTAAAAATAATTAGCTTCACTAAGAACCGATATTAATTTGAATAGTTAATAGATCTTATAAGCTGTCAATAACTTATCGGTCAATGTATCTCAATATATCCTAGTGGCTAAGAAAAAAACAAAAGTTAATTGCATATTGCCTTTGCTGGATATATACAATATTGGTGGCGGTGTCGAGAATTTATCATTGGATCATTTTATAAATTATTATTTCTTGTTATTTACGAAGTAATTGTTCACAATTATTATGTGAAAAGACTATAAAAAATGTGTCATAATTATTATTGGTTTTCTTGGAGTTTCGGTTTATATTACAGTACCACTTCTGTAGTTCGGACACTCGCTAAAACAGACACTCCAGTAATTCGGATTGCTCTATAAACCGGATATTTTCAAAATTTTACCTCTACAAACCGGACATTAAAACGTTTCATAAGAAAACAATAAAATTTTTCCTGTCTTAACAAGTTTGACGCGACATAAAGATTGTTGCATTCTTTTTATTTGAATTAGTCGTATGTGAGACCCATAGTTATCTGTTCTGTTGGCAATGGCTCCAAACAAAAGGCCTCACAAAATATTAACTTTTAGCGAAAAAAGTAAAATATTAGACAGTCTAGATAAATCCGAAAGTATCCGTCAAACGGCAGCAAATTTTGGAGTGCCTAGATCCACGATTTTTGATATAAAGAAATAATAAGAAACTTTGTGTCAAAATCATATCAAGGGACAGGTATGTGCTCAATAACTTATTGTCATTGGAAAAATGCATAGTTGATCTACATTCTAGGCAAAAGGCAAGTGATCAGAAAGGCCGGCCGAGAATCCTGAAGTTGAGGCTGCCTAACGACTTGCCCACGTACCTGTTTCTTCAGATCTTTTAAGAACAAAAGCGAAGCATTTTTATGAACGCATAACCCAAAAAGATGATTTTCTGGCGAGCTCTGGTTGGCTTGATAAATTTAAAAAAAGACACGGTATTCGATTTTTAAAGGTTTGTGGTGAGAAACTTTCAAGTGATGTGAACGCCAATACTCCATTTTAAGAAAAGTTTCGTGCTGTGGTGCAGGAAATGGGCTTAACAAAAGAACAGGTGTATAATGCTGACGAATCCGCGGCATTTTGGAGAGCGTTGCCCGATAGAGCATGGGTACATAGTCAAGAAAAATCAGCTCCAGGCAGAAAAATATACAAAGATCCCTCTGCCCTGTTGTAATGCAGAAGGCACACATAAGTTACCACTTCTGGTTCTCGGCAAATCAAAAAATCCCAGAGTTTTTAAAAATGCTAATCTATCCGTTGCCTATAAAGCAACCAGCAATGGATGGATGATAAGACCTGTATTTATAGAGTGGTTTAAAACATGTTTTATAAAATTTTAATCCAGATTTTAGAGTTATGTTCTTGCCCCCTAACTGCAAGGCAGTGTTACAGCCAATGGATCAAAACTTGATTCAAAATATAAAGGTAGCATACAGAAAGCGCTTACTAAATTAAGTCATATGTACAAATGAAGGAGAGGATATAGTAAAGATGTTAAAAGAATACAATTTAAAAGATGCAGTAGATAACTTGGATTTAGCTTGGAAATCAATTTCTGTAAAAAATATTTAAAAGAGCTGGGGAGTATTATGGGTTGAGCCTATTTGCGTTACAGAGGAATTAGAGGACCCGGAGTCTGATGAAGACAATCTGCCACTTTCGGAACTTCGAAAGAGACTTTGCGTTGTAAGTGAGTCAGACCTTAACGCCATTACAGATTCGCTGAATATCATATATCCAGAAAATTACTTAAGTAGCAACGATATTATCCAGTGGGCGATTGGAGAAAAATACTTTACTGTAGATCAAACGGAAGAAGACATAATACACGAAGCAATAGTTAATAAAGACCAACAGAATGAATCTGGCGAATCAGACACTGAAGAAGGAATTGTGCAGAGAGTAAAACATGGTGACGCTGCGAGGTCATTATCATTATCCATTTAATGGGCAGAGGAAAATGAATTTCCAATTCAAGACATATTGCTACTCAAAAAACTTAAGGGAAAAGCGTTGGAACTAGCCAAAAACAAGAGCATTCAAACCAACTTAGACACCTTTCTTCCACAAAAATAACATGAACTTGCATAGTTTAAGTTATATGTACATAGGTACATATACAATACATATTATGTACTATTTAAAATATGTATGTACATATTTTACTTATCAGTATTAAAAGCTAGTAGTATGTAGTTTTATATTTTTATAACATTGGAATGATTTTCTTAAGTTTTTACTTTTTTTATATGTATAGACATAGTTTTATAAAATAAAGGTACATATTTATGTACATACAAATAAGAATATTGCGATTTTTAATCAAAAAATAAATAGTTCCAGTGATCCGGATACCTCGATAATCCGGCATTGACCGGAACGATATGTGTCCGGATTACTGAAGTTGTACTGCATAATATACTTTTAAACCATCATCAGATTACAAATCAAAAAGAGTTTTTTTTTTAAATACAGAAACATATAAAAGTCATAATTTATCAAGAAAGGAAGACAAATTATAATAGATATATCTAAACATACCTTGAGCAGCAAAACACGCAATAGATAATCTACATAAAGTACAAATTCTCGATTACGAAGTAAATTATAAAAATCAAAACATTAAAGAAATTATTCACATAAGAAAAAATAAAAATACAATAACCTATAGAATGATACAGACAATCGTGGCATTGTTTACAGTGATTTAATAACACAATAAAATGAAAATTTTTACAATCAAATCAAAAATAATGTAATTATACACCTACCTATAATAGTAGAGTCCAACCGTAAACAAACCCTTAGACATAGGATAATCCTAAATTAGTACTATAAAATTAGTTTTTTTATACATCAACAACAACATCTCCGCCATTTTTGTAAAATGTGAAAATATATATTTTTAATGGGCATAGTGTAAAAACTCGAGGTATTTCATATTATAATTCTTCCTTGGTTGTTAAATTAACACTTTTAATATATTTCTGTACATTAAAAAAAAATCTGTTTTATTTGTATATAGTACGATCGATGATGGTTTAAAAGTATTATAAACCCAAACTTTCAACTTTGTTTCAAATTAACGGAAACTCTAAAAATCCAATAATAATAATTGCAAAAAAAACGGTAATAGGAAAAATATAGTTAAATTTGTCATAACATTTCCAGTTTTCTCTTCTCAATGTTTCAAGCAGAGTTGGGAAATTTATAATTCAATTACAAATTAACAATTACGATTATAATGTAATTGCAACCGCGTTGAAGTAATTTCAAGTAATTGAGCTCAGCAATTACAATTACTTAATTGTAACAACTATAATTGAATTCAACAATTGGAAACTATTGAAATTCAGCAAGATCGGAGTAGTCAGTATTTTATTTTATTGTTTGAAAATCTAAAAATGGCAAGTTTTGACATTTAATAACTCGAAAACTAAATACTCTATTTTTGCAATACATCTCCTTATACCTAAAAGATTTTCGAAAAAAAAACTAAAAATTACTATTTTTAAAACGGGTTTTAATCTTTCTTTAGGTTAAAAGAAATTTTAATCAAAATTTTAATCGCGCCATCGGAAAGCTCTTTTCAAAAGACGTAAAACGTATATTTTGAATTTTGAAAATTTTTATACCGAGTGTGCAAACATTAAAATAAAAAAAAATCTCTAATGTTTGAATTTGGCAAAGCTGAAATTTGAGATAGACGTCAAGATCACCCAAGCTGTTATAAAATTTGAGTTTTAATTTAATTTAATTGTTAATATTACATAATGTTGGACTTAAAAACTGTGATACATGTGTTTTAAAAAATGTTACCTTTTAGTGGACGCAGTAATTTTGCTACATATAGCCGCATTTATTTCATGAAATTTAACATGCAAACTGTATCATTTTGTAGGTGATAAAAGTCGCTATTGTTTTTTTCGTCTGCAGCAAGAAAATATAATCAATTTTTCATTTTAATTAATATAATTATAATATTTAGATTACAAGTAGGTACTTAATAACAATTACAGTTGTTCTTGTGATTATTAAAGTGTAATTGCAATTGATGAATAATAATTGTTGTTATTGGAAGCAAATATAAACAAATTTTATTGCAGCTACAAAATATTTTATTAAATTGTAATTAGTTTAATATTTACAGACTAATTTATTTTTGTCCAGCTCTGGCCTTTATTAAGATACTTTAGACCCGTATTATTTGTTTTATTTAACAATTGAGATTACCTTTTTCAAAATTGCCAGTGTGATAGCTTATTTTCTCCCCCTCCCCACCAAATGGGGTCGAGAATAAACAGACGGATCAGGGGCAGTCTTTATAATACTAGATCAGCGAGATCACTAAAAAAGCAATAAACATACGCTTGATTTGGATGTCCAAAGAACGTTATCATCCAAATAGGTACAAAATTTGTACAAGACACTCACCAATTACATATTAAAGTAATCCATCCATTACTTCACTTAAAAACAATAACATAAACAATTTTCTTTTCAATTGACGGTAAATATCAAAACTTTTTTCACAAAAGCGCTTAATTTAGCAACTTGTTCTTGTTTTTCACAAAAGCCCCTAATTTCAAGACACACGAGTCAAATTTCACCAGTTTTTTAGGCACTTTAATAACCACTTCACACACTCGGGCAGAAAAGATAAAAAAATATTTCAAATGGAACTGAGAGGCAATTAAAAAACCTTTCGTCAAAATGGGTCCACAGCGAACAGCCAAACAATGGCCGAGAAAAAATAATAACTGGCCGAAACCTTAACATAATGATAGCCCGACGGCGGAATCAGCGTGACTAAAAGGCCTACCTGCATGGTATCTTTTCCCCTTCCCCCTACAGCATTTTTAAATTAACTTCCATCCCATTGGTCCGACCCCATAAAGTGTAACATACATTTAAAAGCTTTTATTTCTCCACCCCATCAGTTTATGGTCTACATTTACGTAATTTCAATGGCCGATACAAATCTCGCATTTTGGGATGTGTATTAAAAAACTAGGAGATCCACTTATTAATGATTCCAAATACCTATTTAGTCAGTCATTCGAACGTTTCTGTTTTCAATAAATACAATATTTTAATTATCTACTACCAATACCCAATATTTATACATTATACATAAATAGAATTACTGAATTTTGACGAAAGAACCATAATTAAAAAAAAAAACCTATAAAGTCAATACTGCCTATTAGCCCTATGATCAAACACACAAGTTAACTCTAGACGGCTAACTTCAAAATTACCTGTTTTTCAACCACAGTGAAAAATTAACAAGTAGGCTTTTTTCGATTGTTGTCATGGAAACGGTACGTTAAAAGTTAACTTGCGTGTTTGATCATAGGGCTGAATATCTGCCAGCTTTTTACATGTTATGTATTATGATTTTTTAAAACTAAAAACCTAGGAGTAGAGAAATTAAACACAGACATAATTAATTTGTAGATGATTAAAATAATTATTTAATTCCTATAATTTGCTAGTGCGTTTTTTTTTTTATTTTGTTATTGTGTGCTACTAAAATTAATAAAATAACTTTTAATTTCAACTGTATTTTGATTCAAACAAGACTGGTTGTATTTGGAATAGTATTAATACAATTAAATAGCTTTTACCTCTTTTAAAAATTACTAGACAATTTTTTTGCTGACGAAGGATGACAAGTTAAGAAGAAGTTTCAATTTTATTTTGGCACTATGCGTACTCTACCGGTTATACATGTCGGTTCAAAAGTTATAGTCTATCTTTAAATGATGGGAAGTAATGAATCAATCAAAACCGTCTTCTCCATGGGAGTGCAAGATTTCTCGGCATGTATAGATCTAAATAGGCCTGAATTTTCAAATTTGTGCAGAATTAGTACAAGTACCGACATTAAATTCAAGTTTCGTCTTAAAATATATATGTTAATATTAAAAATTTTAAGCTTAAAATTATGTACAGCCGTACCATTTACCTGGAATTTTAGCAAGCAATTTTATCAAAACTAATTAGAGTCTAGGTACTTATTCCGTTTCTGCTCTAATCATTTTTTTCCTTTTTTTTGTCCTGTTTTCTTAACTGTTACAATTCTACTAAAAGTAAAAATGCGGATTTGAGTGTTGACAATGCAGTGCAATTTACAGCAAAAATGTTTATCGTTGGGAAAACCACAATATACAGTGTCACCATTAAAGTCCGCACCATATGGAACTTTTTTTTATTAATGAGGTTAGTTAAAATTAAATTTCGGCAATCGTTTTTGCTTCAAATTAGACTAAAAATTATATAATCAAATGTCACCATCTGTCATTCGGTATCTGTCAAAAATTACATTTTAATCAAAAAATGCTGAAAAATGGCATTGTTTTACCGAATTTCAAAAAATTTTATTAGAAAAAGTTGTTTCTAGTACAATTCTTGGCCTAAATACAAAGTTTCAGTTTTCTAGCTCAAAGTTGATTTTTTTGCCATTTTTTCTAATTAACTTTTTTTTTATCTAATGTAAGTTCGCTTAATGGATATTAAACTATTTGCTTATACCATACTCAATATTTTATTTAGTATGTATGAGCTTTTTTTTACTAGAATGCCATTTTTTTTCGAAATTTAAAATTAGAGGCAAAAAAATTTGACACAGGTGGTGCAAAGTTATCCTAATTTAAAAATTTTAACAGATAGACGTCAGATATTCCATTTTTTTGATAGTACATACACCTAAGAAGTTTAAAAAACTTATAATAAAATTCCCAGATATCAGATTAGTTCAAAATTTAGACACATTTTCTTTTTATCCACAATAAAATATCAAGGCAATTTTGAATTTTATAAGTAGGCTATGGAAAAAAAAACGAATTAGAGTGCCGAATAAATAAAAGAAATGTCATAAATTTGAATATTTTCGCAAGTTATAGTTTTCAGTGTTATCACCAATGTTGTCCATTCAAGAAAAAATAGAAATTGTCTTAATTTGTGGAGAGAATATGCCTCACCGGCAAGTATCTGCCATTTTTAATGAGAGGCATCCAGAAAAAAATTTGCAGCATAGCACTGTTTCAAGAATAATGTCAAAATTTAGAGAAACTGGATCTGTTCAAAAATAATTTTAAGAAACCTCACGCGGCAAGTAAATACGATGAAGCAGCACAACTTGATGTTTGTTTAACTGTTATTGACCACGGTCAAACTAGTGTAACCAAGATAAGTGATTCAACAGGGTGCAAGAGGGAAAGCGGTAGAAAAATTCTTCAGAAAAATCGATTTCGGGCATATAAACCCAAGTTTATAAACACATTAAAAGAACGCGATTTTGATATCCGACTTGATTTTTCGTTTTGGTATCAGGGACAATATGAGGAGAATATTCTTTTTCCATACAAGATATTATGGACAGATGAAGCCACTTTCTCTTCGAATGGTACCGTGAGCTCACAAAATTGCCGATGGTGGTCCCAAGAAAATCCTAACTTCACAATTGAATGTCGCGACCAGTATCATTTTAAAACCAATGTTTGGTGTGGAATTTTGAAAGATGAGCTTATTGGACCATACTTCTTTAGAGTAAACTTAACTGGTGAAAGGTACCTGAATTTTCTTAATAACGAGATTACCGAAGTTTTGGATAACATGCCCTTACACCATAGACATAACTTATGGTATCAGCTTGATGGTGCACCCATACATCAAACTGTAACAGTGAAAGAACGCATAAACCAATTATTTCAAAACAGAGTTATAGGGCGTGATAGAGAATGTCACTGGCCACCCAGGTCGCCTGACATAACCCCACTAGACTTTTTTCTGTGGGGTTATCTTAAGCAGAAAGTTTATAAGAATCGACCGTTTAGAAATATCGAGCATTTGGAACAAACGATAAGACAGTGTTGTGCCGATATAAGACCAAGCTTTTTACAAAATGCTGTCAAAGACGTTTATAGACGGACGGGTGTTGTATAGAGCGAGAAGGACGTCACACTGAAATGTGAAATTTATATTGCTTTTGTGTTACCTATTTAAAATGATTAAAGTTCCTTTTTGTTCCTTTTAATAATAATGATAGTTTTAAGTATAAAATAAAATTTTTATCAAATATTTAGATGTATTTGTCATTTGAAAAACGAAACATCTGACGTCTATCTGTTAAAATTTTTAAATTAGGATAACTTTGCACCACCTGTGATTTGCCTCTAATTTTAAATTTCGAAAAAAAATGGCATTCTAGTAAAAAAAAGCTCATACAAACTAAATAAAATATTGAGTATGGTATAAGCAAATAGTTTAATATCCATTAAGCGAACTTACATTAAATAAAAAAAAAGTTAATTAGAAAAAATGGCAAAAAAATCAACTTTGAGTTAGAAAACTGAAACTTTGTATTTAGGCCAAGAATTGTACTAGAAACAACTTTTTCTAATAAAATTTTTTGAAATTCGGTAAAACAATGCCATTTTTCAGCATTTTTTGATTAAAATGTAATTTTTGACAGATACCGAATGACAGATGGTGACATTTGATTATATAATTTTTAGTCTAATTTGAAGCAAAAACGATTGCCGAAATTTAATTTTAACTAACCTCATTAATAAAAAAAAGTTCCATATGGTGCGGACTTTAATGGTGACACTGTATAAACTTTTAAAAGAAAAAAAAAGTGTCAAACCTCCAAAACCTTCTCCAGGAGGACCAAGACTTGAGCTGGATGACGTTTTAATGCAGAGAATAAGGCAAAAAATTCATAGCTTCTTAAAAAAAAAAAGAAATTCCCACGCTCGGCAAAGTTTTGTCCTCAAACCGAGAGGACCAGGACTACCCATTTATGTGTAGAAATACGCTTTGAAAATTATTAAAAAAAATGGGTTATAGGCAATCGATTTTAATAGACAGAAGAGATATCGTCTGTTGAAGAAGAAATTACTTAAGAAGCATCCGAAAAGCCAGAGAAGAAAACAAAAACATATTTTACCTAGACGAAACATGGCTAAATAAAGGCCACACTGTGACTTAATTTTATCAGGATGAAAATTTTAACAGTAAAGGCAAGCTTGTTTGGAAGGATTGTCCACAGGATTAAGACCGCCATCTAAAAAAGGACTTCGACTTATCATAACCCATATTGGAAGTTCTGAAGGCTTCGTTAAAGGTCGTGTACTGGTGTTCCAATCTTAAAACACAGGAGACTATCACGAAGATAATGCCGATGTCTTTAAAGAATGGTTCGAGCAAATGCTGGATCTTATACCAAAAGATGCAATAATTGTATAGGATAATGAAAGTTATCACTCTATGCTGACGGAAAAATTACCGACAAGTGCGTGGCGTAAAAGTGAAATAACAGAATGGCTAAGTTTAAGACAAATAGAATATCCATTAGATTCCTTAAAAAAAAACTATTGGTACTAGCCAATTTACATAAAAATGCATTCAAAAAATATGTAGTCGATGAAATGGCAAAGTTATGAGGAACATCTGTGCTCAGACTCCCTCCTTATACCACTGCGAATTAAACCCGATCGAACTTATATGGGCTCAAATAAAGACAGATGTCGCCAGAAAAAAACACGACTTATAAAATGGTGGATTTAAAAAGACTCTTTAATGAAGCTATGGGTAAAATCAGTGCGGAAGAGTGGAAAAAGTGTATCGATCATGTGATAGAAGAAGCCACAATGTAGCAAGTAGATGTAATAATTGAAGAAATGGTTGAACCGCTTATTATAAACGATGTTAATCTTTCGAATCGGACTATGATTAAGCCATAAAGACAAAGTATTATCCGATTTTTGAAAATGCTTTGTTTGTAAGATTCTATATTATATCTTGTTTTTGTAATTATGTTACGTAAAATAGTACCACCCATTGTTAGGTGTGTATTAAGTCAATAGCTCTGGTTGAAACCAAATAGCCAGCCATTGTTATTTATTAGTTAATACGATTTTTTAAATGTTTTCATATGTTATAAATACCTACGAAACAATTTAAGGAGAATAGACGTTTAAGATTTTTAATTTAAGAACTTCCCCAATACATGCTCCTGGCTAAGGGATTTTCCCAATAACAATGGTAAATCCTCAAATATAACGATAGCTTGCGATAAATTCAGAGTGGACCAAACTAAAGAATGCTCATTATTTGGATCCTTTAATGTAAACACAATAGATTTTAAGGGATGGTGTTTAAATTGTTCTTGATAACCCGGGAGGGTAAATCGCTGGGTACCCCTTTGGGGCTCCGCATCTCCATTGACAAATTAGGGTTATTTTGACCTCCCTTATACGCTTTCCAGAGTATGTCATATACCTACCGGGCACCCTATATAAATATATCTAAGCACTTAAATATTTGTCTTATTGTATAGGTACAGTGCGTTTTTTAACAATTACACATTAAGATTTTAAGAAATATAGATTTTTTACGTTTTAGCTTTAGCTGTAGGTTTATAAGCGAGTATATTTATTAAATTAGCAGATGTGTATTATACCTTGTGATTTTGTGTCCCGAGAATACAATTCAGAAATGCGGAACTAAAACAATAAAACTAAAAACAATTTAATATACTGTTCAAATATGTACTTTTCTTTTGTGGAAATATTTTTCTTAAATGTGCCCTAATCCTATAAATCTATTTGCGTAAAATAAACGTTTATAAATATTAGGTAAAGATGTGTTTTATTTACTCGTACATAAGTCAATGCATAAGTACGTGCCATTTTCTATAATAATCGTTTAGAGTGCAAATCTTTAAAACAATACATACTATAGAAATCTCAAATGTCTGTAAATCCCTTTACAATGATCATTTAAGTGTGGCTATTTTTTGCTATTACGATAAAAATAAAATTTCACAATTTTGTATATTGCATACATTTTTTTATATATAATAGATAATAAAAACGATTGTTTTTAACAACCGACACAATCGCATTTTTAGCTTTGTGACAGATAAAAGGACTAAAAATTGTATTATTTTTATTAAGCAAATAATTAACTAAAGAATTATGCCGTCTGCTTAAACCATTTTAACACCCATTTTTAAAAATTTTTCCTGTGTCACTTTTACTTCAGTTTTTGTCATGTAAGTCGTATTGTTATTTCGACGTCGTTTTATATTAAAATAATGTCGACTAAATAACATTTTATTAATTCAAAGCCAAATATATTCTCAGTCAGACATACACTCACCGACATGAAATTCGGGACAACCAAAATGTAGATCAAATTTAATGTATGATAACTTTTTCTTCCATAGTCCGATTTCAATCTTTTTTTTTTCAAAATGTAGATAATTGTTTCGGTTTTAATTAATTTTATTCAATTTTCAAAAATATAGTTTACATGTTGAAATATACAGGAAAATTAAAAAGTATATTTTTTCACTTAAGTTTGTAACACTCTGTAGAGTAATTTTGCAATGTAAACTACACTGGATATGCTTTTCTGCAGATTTTGATTCATTTTTAACATTTTACTGTTTTATTCTTCTCGGTATCGTTATCGGTTTAAGAGATATAAATTCGTTAAATAAACATTAAACTTTTTGCAACAATTATTGAAAACACTGTTGATTTTTTTGAATGTTTAGATTTCCTTGGATAATTCACCTCACTTTTATTGAACCAATCAAAACGCTCATTTTCATAGCAACCACCTTGGTAACGGTCGTCTTACCCGATAAGACTACCGCTAGCTCGAAAAGACGCTTTCGAAAAGACGCTTGTAGCTTTTTTACTTAAATAAAAAATTAGTAACACCTCTAACTTGTATATTTACCTTTATCAGACGGCCTTCATTTTTATGTTCAGTAAATTATCCAATAAAATACACCTCTAGAGGCGGTTTCTTATCTTCATACCTTCGTTTTTCACTCGAAACTCGATTTTCCAAGAAAATTTTCACTCAATGTAATTTTTACTTATAATCAAAGATAAGACCCTCGAGCTAAAGCTCTCGGGATCATATCAGATTATAAGTAAAAATTACATTTCGTAAAAATTTGTCAGAAAATCGATTTCTTGTTAAAAACATCGGTATTACCGATAAGACACCTCCTCTATCGGTATATTACTGTTGAAAATTCTGCATTTGTCAAACAGTTTTATCAGACATTTCGAGCATTTAAAACGTTTCGTGAGAGAATTCCGAATTTATTTTTTATTTCACGATGCCTTTGTCATCCGACACAACACGAGGTACTAACTTTTAAAACCCCTACTTTTATATTTCAATTTAAAATAGACTTGATCAAAAAGTGTAATGTTTGTTTCAAAAATTCATATCTCTTAAACCGATAACGATACCGAGAAGATAAAACAGCAAAATGTTAAAAATGAATCAAACTCTGCAGAAAGGCATATCCAGTATAGTTTACATTGCAAAATTACTCTACAAAGTATTACAAACTTAAGAGAAAAAATATACTTTTTTATTATCCTGTATATTTCAACATGTAAACTGTATTTCTGAAAATTGAATAAAATTAATTAAAACCGAAACAATTATCTACATTTAAAAAAAAAAAGATTGAAATCGGACTATGGAAGAAAAAGTTATCATACATTACATTTGATCTAAATTTTGGTTGTCCCGAAATTTATGTCGGTGAGTGTATTACCACAAAAAAGAAATGTCCTGATGTGCAGCAAATATTACATTATTGAAAATTAATATAAAACTGAAACTGAAATTAAAGAGTAGACATAAATTAATACTGTAGTAGACCATGAAATTATAAGTAAAATTTATTGTTTGAATTCAATTAATCCATAAAATTAATATTAAATAACTTATAATTGTATTTATTAAAAAAAAAATGATAATATTCATACCGTTAACAAATAACTGAAAAATCAAGTTCAAAGAGTATAAAGACATCACAAATCAAGGAAAGTAAAAGCTTATAAAAGGAAATATTCTTTTATTACTTTTAATGCTATTAGATATTATATTTACCTGGATTCGACAATAGTTTCGAGCACAAAAGAATTAATGCTATGTATACAATAATATAAACCGATATATAAATATATTTTTACTTATTTGCTTCATCACCATGTCTCAGCAATTTTTCCTTAGTCATTTTTTTAATAGCTATGTATCTATAACGCCTGGTATGTTCATTTAGCCGCAAAATAAAAACAAATAAATAAAGATCGACCTTTAATAATTTGTTTTTGCAAATTTTCTGCTTTTTTGGGGCAGGGGGTGGAGTTTTATGAATAAAAAGATGCAATTTTGTGACAAAACTACATTTACAAGAAATGGAATCAACAATTTCCACAACGAACATGTGTGGGCAATTAAAACCCCTTATTCTATTCAAGAGACCCATTTCCAGAGAAGATTCTCCGTAAACGTTTTGGCTGGAATAAAATTAATAATGAAGTTATCGGACCACATTTCTTCGACGGAAATTTGAACAGCGAAATGTACTGAGCTTTTTTGGAACACGATCTATTACTCGAGGACATTCCTCTTCAAATCTGAAGGAAGATGATTTTTTTTTACATGATGGTGCTCCGGCCCATTATGGAAGAGGTGTCACGAATTTCCTCAATGAACAGTATCCAAATAGATGGATAGGTCGTGGTGGTCCCATTCCTTGGCCACCACGATCTCCGTAACTTAATCCACTAGACTTTTTCATGTGGGGACATGTGAAGACACTTAGCTATTCAATCCAGAATATTCATGCACCGTCTTATGAGGTAAATAACAATATGGAGAACTACAACTAGGAACGAGAACTCCGATTGAGTTATGCAAGGCGGTAGCCACATTGAGCAGCTTTAATAATTGCAATGGCATTACGCTTTTATGAAAATAAACCACATTTTTTTCTAAGCCCTCAAGAAATTTAGTTCAACTTTAAACCTCGATATTTCAAAAATCGTTAGGAATTCAGAAAAAGTGAATAGAATCATTTTTGCTTAAAATTAGTCATACAGTTTATATGCGAAGTATCTCGCATACCTCGGCGGCCATTCTGGATAGAGAAAGGCCTGTGTTGGTCTAATACATGCAGATACTAAGTTAGGAATAGAATGCAATAGTCTTAGAGTTACGACTCATAGGGCAACAGTGTATAAACCATGATGAAACTGTTCTTTCATTTAAAAAAGTAATTCTAAAAAACTAAATTGTTAGTTTCCTTTCATAAAATTATTTAATGTTGGAGGAAGAACATTAGGGACTTGCCGACTTGATTGTTTGGCTGAATAGTTAAAATTGTTGTTTTTATCATTTCTTTGACTTTACTAAACATCCTTTAGTTTCTCACTTTTACCAATGAAGACTTATCTTCATTAAAACAAAATCTTTAACATGATTCAAATTAAAAACAAAAATGGAGTCGATCTTATTAGCCGGAAATATGGCGGTCGCATTGGATGATTAACGTGCATTTTACCCGAACCAGGCCTTCAGATCAAATATAAAAAAAATAGACCCGAACATGTATTCTGACCTGAAAGCCACTTACGCGTAGAAAGAATGCACTATCAAAGAAGACCGCCAATGGGAACCATTTTGTTCTCTCTCAACTGGTCTGCCGCTCCAACTAACCGCTAATGAATTTGATTTGAAAATTACATCTGCCAATGGTTTTCAAGTCCCTTCAGTGGCGCGGCAACATTTAAAATTAATGCTTTCATTTAGCTCGTAGCAATCCAGTGGTGGGGCTATCGTCAGAGCTAAAACGTCGCATTCCGGATCAGTTTTATTATTACTTTAATGTCGTCTATCTATAGTCTCCCTGGGTTGCCGATGTTGTCCACTTTTCATTTTCCTGTTTTGGGACATGTCGCGCATTTTCTAATATTAGTGATGTTAGTTCTTCTAACTATATAATTTCTAGCATACACATGGCAGGCTTCATAGACCGTTTGTCTGATCTTAGTGTCTATGACTATAATACACACTTTCTTTACGCAAACGCATAAAAATGAAGTCTTGTTTCAAAGAAATAATTGCTTTCAGAAATATTTATTTACTTAAAACACTTGAGATGTAAAATAAAGAGAACTTCTTTATTTTAAAGAAACAGTAAGAATTAAAGTGAGAAAAAGAATATTTAACTTATGTGTTCAATTTAAAGGCATTTCCTTAAACGGAAATACCGCAAGTATTCCTTTAAAAACATCATATTGAAGAATTAAGAACATTCAAGAGTTATAGTTAAAGATTTCAGATTTCTTTCGCTAAAATCGCAACAATATTCTCTTTAAAAACTCTAGGAACTTGATTTGAGAAACTAGTTCTTAGTTTGATGCCAATCTACGTTATTTTCAAATGGCTTAGTTCTAAATCTAAAACTATAATGTATACGTGACCACAGCGGCACTAACAAACGACACGCGTCTTTGTTGTTTTCGGTACTGATGTACGTGCAAGCGAAAAAGATGGAGCGATCATAATTACGGAATAATTAGTGCTCTGTTCTTCATCAACTCCATTTTCTAGCCGCTTGTTGTTCGATTGTGATCTGATCTGCTAAGATTCCAAATTTCTGAGGACTAAACCACTTGAAGACAGCAAGGTAAGCATATTTATTTTATACAAAGTAAAATATATTACACTTAGTACATTTAGATTGTTGATTGTTTCTGTGTGTGTATATACTACTCAATACATGTCGGGCCAGTAATTCCTGGCATAAAAGGAAGTCTATACTCATTACAAAACAACACTGTCGATAGCTGACGTCACTCGAAGGGTATATGACGTGCATCGGTTTTCGTTTTGCAAAGAGTATATATACATAAACGTTTTTAATTTTCGAACGGAAAGGTTTAGAGAAAAGTAAAGGAATATGGGTTGACCCGGGTAATAAAATTAATGAAATTTGTTGTATTTTTAGCTACGGAGGAACTTCTAAAACCGTCGGGTATGTCCGAAAATATTAAAGATGTTTTAGTAGGTAAATGTATTGTTATTTGTATATTGTTTCCATATAAACATTGTTTAAATATAGTTGTATTTTTAATTTAGCCCTATTTAATCTTAACAAAAAAATCGGAATAATCATAGTCTTAAAAAAAATTGTAATTATTATATGTTGAAAACTTATATTTCTTGTTTTGAACAATTATTTATTTCTTGAACAAATGTACATGCATACTGAGTGTTTTCATGCTTTACGCCAATCACACAGTTTTTATTTAAAATTGCAAATTTTACTAGTTTTCCTATAACCTCCAAGATGCTTTAATTAAATCTAAAAAATTATGTTGGTGTTTGTGTTTTGTGGAAATACTTGATACAATGTGCAAATTTTGTTAAAGGATAAAATTGTTTAAAATCGAGGTTTCCATATAAGATTTTAACGATCTCATTGGAAGACTTAATACAGGGTGGTCTGTAATGAATGCGCCATAGAGTAACCACCGATTCTACACATGAAAATAATAGGTTTTAGCTAAACATGCCTTGGTAAAATGTTGGTCGTTAAGGAGATACAGGTTGTTAAAGTTTAATTTCTAAATTAATTTTCTTTTCATACTCGAGCTGTTCTTGAGATATAAACATGAAAATTTGTAATTGGGGGCCTTTCAGGGCAAGTAACACGAATATATCCCTGTTTTTCACATAACTTGTAGAGGGCGCTAGTTACATCCTACACGCTTACTACATCATGCCCAAAATTTTTTGCGCGGAACTTTATTGGTAATCTGATTAAAATTTATAATAGAATGGTCATTTCTAAAGAAAAAAGGTATACTTTATTTATTTTGTTAATACAATCCGTTTCCGGGATATTTGTATAATAATACCTGTATACACGAAGTGAAATACCCTTGCTCTTATACAGAGAGAAAATGCATACTTTTATTTTTAGATTTAAGTTCACATTTGAAATATTTTTGTTCTTAAATGGGAAAAATTATCCCTCAGTTTGATATATTCTAACTCAGATATTGAATAAATATTTTTTGAAACAATTATAAGAAATATGTCTTTAAAACGATTACGAAATTATGTAGGTATGTCTTTCAGTAAGAACGTGTCTGTTAGTATAAGAGCAGTGAAAACCTAAGTCCGAAATCCATTACTTTTGTTCTGAAAGAATTATGATTTAATATAAAACCAAAGTAAGAACTGTTTTAATACGAGATGTTTTCTTTTATTTTAAGTGCACAAATACGAAAACATTTTTTTGTCACACAAACCAAAATAGTAAAGTATATTTCAAATAAACTCTTCTTACTTTAGATTTTCTCTTGAACAATTTATATCGCTTCGTTTAAACATTTCCATTGTTAATGTTATTTGGTGACTGTATTAACCTCAAGTATGACAAACAATTCTAAAAGGAGCAAAAAAGACAATTTACCACTGCTCTTGGCTGCCCTTGAAAACCATTGCTAATGCGAATCAAGAGAAAGGATTTTTTGGGCAAAATTCGTTATGGATCCCTCAAGTTACAAAATAGCGAACAGGAAATTAAAAAGAATTGTTTAAATGAATTAACAAGCGCGTTTTTTGGGCTCGGCAAAACTTTACTATAAGAGTATAAATAAAATCTAATGTTGCGGCATCTTTTGTAATCCTTCAATTATAAATCAATGAGGAAAGGAGGATTGATGTACTGGGTACTACATACCGACAACACCATTGGTGGGAAAAAAGAGGGAGGGAGTCTGATACTGCGTTGCGCAAAAGCTAAAGTAGTTTAGTAAAGGGTCTTCAGAGTTCAAATATTGACACAGAATAAAAGACACAACAGAATAAAATAAAACCAATATGGTATTCCCACTATTTCTTATGGTAAACTAAAATAATCAGCCTTCAGAGATCACTTAAAAAATATGTGGAACAATAACTACAAAGACCCGACAAGTGGAATGGTTGCTCTACCAATACCACACTCAACTTTAATTAATAATATATTTTATGGCACAAAAAAATATATGTACAGGGTTTTCCCTCATAAGAGACTATGACAAAATTTAAAGAAATGGTAGCTTATCGTTTTTTATATATTCTCACATCTTTGAAATCAAATAATTTCCACATTCCAAAAATAAACATCTATGTTCGGAGCAGCCGTTTTTCAGTTATTTCACTTTAAATTAGTTAGCTATATTTGATGATTCAAAACAAAAATGTGACGTTTTATCGCACTGGCCATGGATCACTGTGGGAAACAAAGCGAATCAATTATGTGGCAGTTTATATTTATCTCCCGTTACGTCAAAATGCTTTTCACCAAGGAAGGAAAAGTTTGTGCAACGTGCAATTTTATGTACCAGCATGACAACTGCCCCGTCCATGCAGCCAGTGGCGTAGCCACAGGGGGGCGAAGGGGGGCGATCGCCCCCCCCGCCCCCTTGGCTTGGCGCCCCTTTACTACTTAAATAATAATTCTTAAAAAACAAGATCGGTCTTATTTTATTTTTAGTAGAGAAGAGCGATGGGAATAAACCTAATAAAACCGGTTTCGAGAGCGTTCCACAACATTATATTAAATTTTTTTATATAGCGGATTTTTACTTCATTTGGGGCCAGACACCCGTTTCCTAAGAGCATAAGGAAGGTAAATTCCTACGAAATTTGGGCGTGGTCCTAAAATTTTTTTGCCTGCGGCGCTTTAGCTCTACGATCTACGCCCCTCCCATAGTTCGCCCCCTCCGCCCCAAAATGCTGGCTACGCCACTGCATGCAGCAAGGATAGTTTCGGACTGGATACGGGAAAATAACATTTCATTGTTACCTTGGCCCTCAAGAAGCCCTGATATCAATCCAATCAAAAACGTTTGGGGATATATCATGAAAGAAATTAACAAGAACAATGATTTCCATTCTCAAAACAGTGATGATCTGATGTGGAATAAAATTGAAGAAACCTAGAATACCTACAATTTTCTTCACGCCCAAATGCTGGTGGCATCAATGCCCAGACGTTTAAACTAATTAGTGGAAAAAAATGGTGCCGCTTTCAAATATTAAACCAATGTTTTTTTTTAATATTTGAATAATCTGTTTTATATTTAATTTTAAAGTTATGTATTGTATATTATTATCTTGATTTTCGTTTGAAATTTTTCTTCTGCCACTTCCAGCCCTTCTATCCAATGATTCTGTATTTTCGCATTTAGTTCTAAGGCTTTGTATAGTGCTTCTTGGTTTCCCAACTTGCTCAACTATCTAGGAATACTTTCTTCGATTAAATAATTTTATATACAGCCTTTTTTTCTATCATTACTGAAATAAGAAACGCAAGGTATAGAGGTGAGATAATTGTAAAAAGCCCAGTTTACCAAAATATTAAAAAATGGCATAAAATGTGAACCTCAGTGTACGTAATTTTATTTCCGTCACTGTACGTATCCCCCGGTAATCGAGTTCGAGGTTCTCATGATCTCATGAAAGCAATTGAAACGTTTGCTACAATAAAGTACCTATTTACTTTTATTCCTAAACGTTCTGTTTCCATCTAGTCATAATATTATATAAATAATGTTTGTTTTAAATCGCCAATCACGGCAGACACATTTTAAACAATAGTATAGATAAATTAATGGAGAGTAGCTCACATTTTAAAAATTTACTAAAAAAATATACGTACGTTTATAACAGTGGCGTATTTAGGGGGGGGGGGGGGACTCAGTAGTAAAGAAAACTGAAATTCACATTCATTTATTTGCAATAAATAACATGAAACATTATTTCAAATTTTCCAGATGTTTGGGGATTTCCACAGTCTTTTAGTTTAATAATTGTTGAATTTTATTTTTTGTTCCGTGTTTTCTAATTCAGGTGAGTAAAATAGTATACCGTTATACATACCTTCAAAAAACTAATATTTCAAATGCAAATAATGGCGTTTATATTTAAAAATTGCTTTATTTCTACGTTTTTTTTTGAGCTGGCCTATCAAAACGTAAAATTTGTAACTTTAGACAGTCCAAAAAAGGGTCTGGACCCCCCCCCCCCCCCGTGGACTCAGTAGTAAAAAAAACTGAAATTCACATTCATTTATTTGCAATAAATAACATGAAACATTATTTCAAATTTTCCAGATGTTTGGGGATTTCCACAGTCTTTTAGTTTAATAATTGTTGAATTTTATTTTTTGTTCCGTGTTTTCTAATTCAGGTGAGTAAAATAGTATACCGTTATACATACCTTCAAAAAACTAATATTTCAAATGCAAATAATGGCGTTTATATTGAAAAATTGCTTTATTTCTACGTTTTTTTTTTAGCTGGCCTATCAAAACGTAAAATTTGTAACTTTAGACAGTCCAAAAAAGGGCGTGGCACCTAAAAAAAATTTGACTGCGGCGCATTTTTTTAAGGAAGGTAAGTGGACCCCCCCCCGTGCCACAATCCTAAATACGCCACTGGTTTATAATATACAGGTTTAAACAAAAAGATGTTTTTTACTATAAGTTTAAGACACTCTGTGGACTGACGAAACAGAATATTGTTCTAAATTAAGTTTTAGTGATCAGATCACATCTATTTTTAACATTTTTGTTTTTTGTTCTTCTCGATATCTCTATTTTTGTGGAAAATATGGATTTTTTAAAGAAACATTGCAATTTCCAATAATTTTTCTGTACGAAGAACTAAGGTTACTATGGAGGATGCCAGTGACAGTTTTGTTGAATCATCCCATACTTGGACATGTCATTTACGACTTTCAAGAGCTATCAAATTATTTTTTGTAAATGAATGTGTGTTACTTCTGAGGTGTCTTCTTACTTTTAAAAAAAAATGGATGTCTCCGACTGATGTTTACAAAGCCATTACTTTAATCCAGAATGGACGGTCCCAGTATTACGAGGCAAGAGTTTTAAACGTCAGAAGAAGTAAAGTACAAAAGGCTGTAAATCGGATTAATCAGCATGGCGAGTACAGTAGAAGGAGTCAATGTGGTAGGAAGAGGTGTACGAATGAACGAGATGATCGCTTTATTATGTTTTACGTGACCGAAGAGTAGCTTCTGTGGAGGTAAAAAACAGAGAGAACGATAAGAAGGAGGTTATCTGACATTGGATTATACGCAAGGAGACCTGCAACCGCTCCTGAGTTACTAAGAAACCACAGGGTTCAACGCCTTAGATTTGCTAGGGAACATCATAATTGGGGCATTGATGAGTTGTGAAAATATCCTGTTTATCGACGAATCTAGGTTTTGATTAAAATCACCGGACGGTCGTCAAAGAATCTATAGAAGAACAGGAGAACGTTTTGAGCAAAACAATTTTTCGCCTATAGGGTAAGCTATGGCGGAGGCTCCGTTATGGTGTGGGGTGGCGTGCAACTCAACACAAGAACGGACTTGTTAATAGTCAATGGGAGGGCAATGACAGCGGATAGATATATTCGTCAGGTTTTAGAACCACATTTTGTTCCCTTTGCTTCATCTGTGGGAGACGATTTCATGCCAAGGGATGATAACGCTCGACCGTATGTTGCGAGCGTAGTTAATGCATATTTAGATGAGGTGGAAATCCCAAAAATGAATTGCCCCCCCCCCCCCCCCGCAGCCCCGACTTAAACCCGATCGAACATGTCTGGGACACATTGGGTAGAAAAGTACGGTACCTAGTCCAGTCAGTTTACAGGAGCTTAGCGAAGTACTCATTGAAGAATGGCAGCAAATTGATCGAGATCATTGTATACGGAACCTCATTGAAGGAATATCAATGAGTATGGAGGCTGTCATTCGACCACGTAGAGAAAACACTCGTTACTGAAGTTATTTGTTACTGTTACTGTTATTGTTATTATTTTTGTGCTTTGAGTTTAAAGTTTTATAGTAGTTTTACAGGGGACTAATTAAATTTTGTTAAACAAGTTTGTACTGTTTCTTTTAGAAAAATCGTATTTGTGGCAAAAAATAAAAACTGTCAGTGTCATCCTCCACAGCAACCTTAGTTACAGAAAAATTATTGGAAATTGAAATGACTTTTTAAAAAATCCATATTTTCCACAAAAATAAAGATATCGAGGTGAACCAAAAACAAAAATGTTAAGAATAGATGTGCCCTGATTCTGGACCCCCCCCCCCCCCGTGGACTCAGTAGTAAAAAAAACTGAAATTCACATTCATTTATTTGCAATAAATAACATGAAACATTATTTCAAATTTTCCAGATGTTTGGGGATTTCCACAGTCTTTTAGTTTAATAATTGTTGAATTTTATTTTTTGTTCCGTGTTTTCTAATTCAGGTGAGTAAAATAGTATACCGTTATACATACCTTCAAAAAACTAATATTTCAAATGCAAATAATGGCGTTTATATTGAAAAATTGCTTTATTTCTACGTTTTTTTTTTAGCTGGCCTATCAAAACGTAAAATTTGTAACTTTAGACAGTCCAAAAAAGGGCGTGGCACCTAAAAAAAATTTGACTGCGGCGCATTTTTTTAAGGAAGGTAAGTGGACCCCCCCCCGTGCCACAATCCTAAATACGCCACTGGTTTATAATATACAGGTTTAAACAAAAAGATGTTTTTTACTATAAGTTTAAGACACTCTGTGGACTGACGAAACAGAATATTGTTCTAAATTAAGTTTTAGTGATCAGATCACATCTATTTTTAACATTTTTGTTTTTTGTTCTTCTCGATATCTCTATTTTTGTGGAAAATATGGATTTTTTAAAGAAACATTGCAATTTCCAATAATTTTTCTGTACGAAGAACTAAGGTTACTATGGAGGATGCCAGTGACAGTTTTGTTGAATCATCCCATACTTGGACATGTCATTTACGACTTTCAAGAGCTATCAAATTATTTTTTGTAAATGAATGTGTGTTACTTCTGAGGTGTCTTCTTACTTTTAAAAAAAAATGGATGTCTCCGACTGATGTTTACAAAGCCATTACTTTAATCCAGAATGGACGGTCCCAGTATTACGAGGCAAGAGTTTTAAACGTCAGAAGAAGTAAAGTACAAAAGGCTGTAAATCGGATTAATCAGCATGGCGAGTACAGTAGAAGGAGTCAATGTGGTAGGAAGAGGTGTACGAATGAACGAGATGATCGCTTTATTATGTTTTACGTGACCGAAGAGTAGCTTCTGTGGAGGTAAAAAACAGAGAGAACGATAAGAAGGAGGTTATCTGACATTGGATTATACGCAAGGAGACCTGCAACCGCTCCTGAGTTACTAAGAAACCACAGGGTTCAACGCCTTAGATTTGCTAGGGAACATCATAATTGGGGCATTGATGAGTTGTGAAAATATCCTGTTTATCGACGAATCTAGGTTTTGATTAAAATCACCGGACGGTCGTCAAAGAATCTATAGAAGAACAGGAGAACGTTTTGAGCAAAACAATTTTTCGCCTATAGGGTAAGCTATGGCGGAGGCTCCGTTATGGTGTGGGGTGGCGTGCAACTCAACACAAGAACGGACTTGTTAATAGTCAATGGGAGGGCAATGACAGCGGATAGATATATTCGTCAGGTTTTAGAACCACATTTTGTTCCCTTTGCTTCATCTGTGGGAGACGATTTCATGCCAAGGGATGATAACGCTCGACCGTATGTTGCGAGCGTAGTTAATGCATATTTAGATGAGGTGGAAATCCCAAAAATGAATTGCCCCCCCCCCCCCCCCCGCAGCCCCGACTTAAACCCGATCGAACATGTCTGGGACACATTGGGTAGAAAAGTACGGTACCTAGTCCAGTCAGTTTACAGGAGCTTAGCGAAGTACTCATTGAAGAATGGCAGCAAATTGATCGAGATCATTGTATACGGAACCTCATTGAAGGAATATCAATGAGTATGGAGGCTGTCATTCGACCACGTAGAGAAAACACTCGTTACTGAAGTTATTTGTTACTGTTACTGTTATTGTTATTATTTTTGTGCTTTGAGTTTAAAGTTTTATAGTAGTTTTACAGGGGACTAATTAAATTTTGTTAAACAAGTTTGTACTGTTTCTTTTAGAAAAATCGTATTTGTGGCAAAAAATAAAAACTGTCAGTGTCATCCTCCACAGCAACCTTAGTTACAGAAAAATTATTGGAAATTGAAATGACTTTTTAAAAAATCCATATTTTCCACAAAAATAAAGATATCGAGGTGAACCAAAAACAAAAATGTTAAGAATAGATGTGCCCTGATTATTATCATTAATTTAGAACAGTATACTGTTTCGCCACTCCACAGAGTGTCTTAAACTATTGGTAAAAAACATCTTTTTGTTTAAACCTGTATATTATAAACGTACCTACGTCTATTCTGTAGTAAATTTTTAAAATGTGAGCGATTCCCCGTTAATTTATCTACAATATTCTTTGAAATTCGTTTAAATCCGACATCAAATAAAGTTATTTGTGATTTAATTTCATCGAAAATTTGTGTGGATCGATTATTTCGCCTGTAAGATTATTTTTGGAATGTGGAAATTAAGCTGATTTCAAAGATGTGCCAATTTATAGGGTGTTCTATTAAAGAAACCCATAAGTTAACAAAGTTACCATTTTTTAAGTTTGATATTACACTTTAACATAATATTTTCATTATGTGCTTTAATTATCTAGTATTTTTATGTAGGTACTTTTAAGATTGTGTCTCTGATACCTATATAGTATAACTACCTAGTTTATACCTATACATTCGGAAATGTGTAAAATATGACTAGGATTTTTAATTATATTATTTGCCTTATCAATAAATGCCAGTTTTGTTTTGATAATGGGACATGTCTTGACCTTAAAATTTGAATATTATTGTATTTATACTATTTTAATTTATTTATCTATATTATTTATTTTTGTAGAATTTTATTTTGGTACTGTTTAGTAAATTTTTATTTCTGTTTTAAAAATGTACAGTTGTTTATTCAATTAATTTTTTTTCAAAGAGCGAATCATAACATTTTGCGGAAACTCTAATTGCCCTACAATTGAATTCTATCTTAAAAAAATATATAAACGTGTCCTAATAAATCTGGATTTGTCGTTTCTAAAAATACATCCCTGCGATTATTCAGACTCTCAATAACTTAATTTTTTCTAAATGCCATGTAAACAAGCCTTTTTTTTATTAGGTGTACGTTTAAATTATATAATATTTACATTATATAAATACACACGTCTTTCATGAAATATTCCTAAGTCATATAACACTTTATTGACACTGCAGAGGTTTGCTTCAAAATAATTTCTTAAAATTTCCACACAATAATTGCGTTACTTTTTCAATTCCAAACTTCTTAAGTTGTAGATCAAGAAACTAAATACTTGGTGTACAAATATTGTGAGGTGTTGTTTGTTTTAGATATCTCTTTGCATTTGCATTTATCTAGGCTCTAAAGTAACCTCTTCAAGATCGGCAACTCTCACCCATTTCCTAGGCGCCTCCCGATCATTTTATGATCCTCATAAGTAGGTTACCTTGCAAGAAATTTGGCATCTTAACAATTAGACTGATAACAAACAATGACAACAAGTTGACCACATAAGATTTTTCACAAAATTGCATATGAATCTAAAGTAGGTATACAACGGCAAGATAAGTCATGAGAGAATTATGGGCAGGACAACCATCCATTTGATACCAGATCTCCTGATTTTCGCGTACAGTTTCTTCTAGTGCGGGTTGAATTCGATTTTGTAGTAAGTCCAAATAGGTTACTGCTGTAAGGTTGCCATCCATAAAAAATGGTCCAATAATGTGAGGTCCTACAATCCCCGCCCAAACATTTACTTTTTGTGGATATTGCGTCCGAATATGAACAAAACGATGTTCATTTGTTTGGCTCCAATACCGGCAATTTTGAACATTTGGTTCGTTGTTGAAGGTGAATGTACATTCATCGGTAAAACAAATATTTTTCAAAAAATATATTTTCTTAAAGTGCGCAACACTGAGATTTGATGTTTTCCTACGGCTTGCTTAAGAATCCTCGTGCTAAACATTTTATTTTCCTCCACGTGCAGTTAAATATCAAGATCTCTATTACTCCTTTCTTCAGCTTTATTAACATCTGAGTTGGGCATTTACAGTTATTTATTACAGTGCCTTTGGACTCAAATTTACTAATGATAAGTTTAATTAATGAAATGGAAGGGATAGGTTTATCAGGGAATTGAACTGCAAACATATTAGACACTGCTTTTAAACTGTTTCCTGCATATTACCACTTAATCATAGTTACTTTTTCCTTAATGGAATAGCTCATATTTAGCTACAATTAAAGCGCCTTCAATGAAAATGTTGTCACTGACGCTACTTTTCGTTTTGTCACTGCTAAATGTTAATCTGCTGGTGTTTGCTGTATTACCTAAACCATGAAAATTTCGTAATTCTGCCATCACATTTAACTGAATAAGTTAGGATTGGCTTATTAAAATTTATTCAAACTTGGCACATGGGTTTATTATATCGACCTCTTCAAAAAATTATAACAGAATTTTTTTCTAAAATGTACAGGGGAGCCAATATTTAGCCACCTCAAAATTTACATGGGATTTCCTATGTTCAACTAAGCCATGCATCACCCGGTATATAATATTTAAATCGTGACTTCGAACTGCGTTTTCCTGATTAATTCAAGAACTTTAGTTGTTACCGCTATTATATAGTTGTTTTTTCGGCTATTATAAAATTCATTAACCATTTTTGCTGATGACACTACCATTCTTGCAGCATAGGAAACTGTAACGAAGAATCCACCGAGGAACTACAAGCTGATGTCAATCGAACACAATCAACCTTACAAATAATTTAAAAAATAGAACAAGACAATATTAACAACAACCAGATACCAGATTCGAAACAGTGAAATAATACGCTGGATTTATGATAGACGACCTCTCACATAAACCAAGGAAAATAGGGCTCAAGATGAACATTAGCAAATGCGAGATGATCACAAATTTCCCAGAACACGCTCTTACAGATATGTCCCTAGAATCGGTGGAGAGTTGCATATAGTTAGGATACAAAACAACTCTGGTCAAGGCTAAGTATAATTTAGCATTCATAATAAGATTCTGCCATATACAAGCAAATACTTAAACCAGTACGAACCTATGGTTAGTATTTATAGAAATGTGAGACTGAATCAATGAAATAAAAATAAACACCATATAAAATCTCGAAAACAAAATTCTAAGGACAATTGTTGATGCTCATTAGGATTTAAGAACTAGAAGCCTCCATTGGGACTTAAAAATGAAGACTCCTAACAATGTTTTCAAAAAACTAGCCATGACAAAAGACTTATCAGCGTGTAGACGTCGAAGCAATCCAACTTCTCGACAACAACACTGGGATATTAAAAAGACTAAAAAGAGTAAGTTTTAGTTTAAGTGATAGTACAAAAGAAACTGAGCGTAATGTGACACAAATGAGTATAGTTAATTAATTCTAATCTGAAGGAATGCTGTTGGATAAAACTTTAAACTTAAATTTGCAACAGTAAATTAGGCTAGAACTAAATAGCTCGTTTTCACTTGTGACATAAAACTAAAGGCTTCTATTGCAAAAAAAAACTGTAAAAAAACTCATCATTCAATTTTTTAAATTGCCACATGTCATTTAAAAAAAAATATATAATTTTCTGCTTATTATACAGGTTTTGGTAATCTAAGGCTATCAGGTTAGAAGAAAAAGGCATCAAATATTCTTTATTTCTTTAAAAAGATCTGCTGACGTAATCTAAAAATGGAATATATTTTTTTAAAAACGTCAAATTGACACCCCTTTATACCGGCTGTCGCCGTTCCCCGAAGCCATTTAAAGTGGATTTAAATGAGGACCCAAAAATTGGCGCTACTTATACGATGTTTTAAAAAGATTATTATCTGAAATGTTATTAGACAGTCTCAAGTGCCTTCCGAGCTCTCTAAATGTGGCCTCCTGTCATCGACGTCACCCTGTGTTTATTTACTTTCTTGACCGGCCATAGAAATGTAATTTTTGACACTTTGTCCACTACAATCAAGTGAGGGCCCCTTCGAAATTGGATTTTCTTAGTTACAAGTGTCACTTGAGCGTTTTTTCGGAAGACAGGTTGTTCTAACTAATTGTCCTTGTAGGTATTTGATTTTATCAGATATCAGTATTATGAATTTATTACAGCATTTTAAATGTGTTATTTAAAGTGCATTGTATGTAATTCATCAGTACATAAAATAAACATTTTGACAGAACTAAAAGAGATTATGACCGTTCTGGGATTTTTGAATTTGTTATCTAAAGTCAACTGGAATAGCAAAAAACCTCCTGCAACACATCAAGACCCACCTTTACCTATATAGTAGTCCAATAAAAATGATTTTTCTGTGCTTTGATCGTTCTCACGGAGCATGTTAGCGACCGTTTCCTGTTGTTTTAATTAAGTTTAGTTAATAATCACTACATGCATTTATGATCTTCATCTACAAAAATATTTTTACTTTTAGTTTTGTTTTTAGGATAGTTTCGGTTTCAAAATAAGCGTAAAAACAAATATTTTATAAAATGTTAAGGATTTCGAGTACCCACATATTTTTCATGATCTTACTTTGTGTTAATGGCAGTTTTGCGTTGTTTTAATTAGGCTTAGTTAATACTATTAATATTTATTTATGATCTTCATTAACAAAAATATGACTTTTAGTTTAGTTTTTTAAAATAGTTTCGTTTTTAAAATAAATAGATACTTCATAAAACGTTGAGGATTTTAAGTATTTACATATTCTTTATTTATTACTTAGTGTTAGAGACAGTTTTTTGTATTTTAATTAAGTTTAGTTAATAACCTCTTATGTATTTATGATCTTCATTTACAAAAATATTTTTACTTTTAGTTTCGTTTTTTAAAATAGTTGCGGTTTTAAAATATGCGTAAAAACGGATACTTCATAAAATGTTGAGGATTTCGAGTACTTATATATTTTTCATGATCTTAGTTTGTGTTAGTCACAGTTTTTTGTGTTTTAATTAAGTTTAGTTAATAATCTCTATATGTATTTATGATCTTCATTTACAAACATACTACTTTTAGTTTGGCTTTTAAAAATAGTTTCGTTTCTAGAATAAGCAGATACTTCATAAAGCGTTGATGATCTCGAGTACTTACATATTCTTTATGATCTTACTTTGTGTTAGCGACAGTTCTTGTGTTTTAATTAAGTTTAGTTAATACTCTCTATATTTATTAATTTATGATCTTCATTTACAAAAATACTATTACTTTTAGTTTGCTTCTTTAACATAGTTTCGTTTTCAAAATATGCCTAGAAACAGATATTTCATAAAACGTTGAGGATTTCGAGTACTTACATATTTTTCATGATCTTACTTTAATCCTTTTAGAAAGCTAAAAAAATATTTTGAGGGAAGACAAAAAAAGAATTTAACAATCAGGTACAAAATCATTTTTTAAAAAATTGTTGCTTATTTTTTCAATACTTTTTGTGTATATATAATGTGGGTTCTTTAATATTATTGCATATGCTTAAAATTTTTTATTAAAACTAGCTAGTGCAAACCGGCCAAAATAAATGGTTGAACTTCCAGAAAACAGTCTATTTTGAAATTATTGTGAAGAGTTACTTTATCTTGAACAATCACTATGTAATACTAAAAATTGTTTGTTCTTTTGGAAACCGTGCAGTAATACCAAAAATTTAATTTTTTGTTTTAGATTTTAATGAAGTTGCATCTACAAACCTATTTTTCAAATTGCTACTTTTTGCAATTTTCTTGATTATGTGTAACAAACTACAAAGAAAAAGAAATTTGTAAAATATAAACTACTTCGATTAACTTCATTGTTAAGTGTTAAGTCCGTCGGATCAAGACTAGTTAAAGCCACGGTCGTTTCGTACAAAGAAAATATTCATATCAATTTATTTAGTTATACCCTCGGTTATACCTATAAGCAATATGTATTTGTTTTTATATCTATATAGTTTGGTGAATGTTTCAATTACGTGTACAATGTCAACTGCAATGCAGAAATGTAATGTCGTTAATTACGACGTTTATTTTTTTTAAATCACTCTCTCTTTGTATCATATTTGCAAAAAGGAAAATCTTGTTTTTTACTGAAAACAGAGCTGGTAATTATTTAAAACTTTAAAAACTAGAATTTAAGTAAACAAACAAATACGTTTTACTGAAATGCAACATCATTGTAATGAAAATATCATGATTTAAAAAAAAGCGAAATCTGGATTATTTAGATGTGTATTTATATCCTTTTTAAACTACACAAAACTTCAATTAGATATTTTATATGAAGACTTTATGATTTATACTAAATAAAAATATTTGATAATCTGATCTAATCAGAAATTTCAAAAAAAAACACTTCAATTTAAGTATTTTATTTTTTTTTTCGTCATAAAAATCTCATAATTACTTTGATAATTATGATAATATAAGAATCGATATTTATAAGTTAATGGTATAGGGTACAAAATTACCAAAAAAAAATGTCTTTTTTCTTAAATAACTTAAGAAAATTGTATTAATTTAAGAAACTGTGTATTTTTAAGAAAGTTTAAATTAAGATCTCATGTTGAACTATCGATAACATACACCCTACACCTTTTATCAGCAAATTTTATTAACTAGGTATATTTAAGCATAGTTTAAGTTAATGACAATTTTGGATGGTCATTTTAAATTCAAAGTTGTGTTAGAATTTAAATATTCCAGTGTTGACGGAACCTGAACTAACCTAATCGTTTGTAGTAATTTTTATTATAAGTAAATTTCTTTTACCTATAATTTTACTATAACGTGTAAACCACAGGGTTACAATGTTTGGTTTACATATTATGCAAAGTTTTTAAGCTATGCCGGTGGTTTTTTGAATATTGTTTGAGTGGATACTTTTGAATCTGTCAAAGTATAAGCTCATGCACATTAACTTTTGAATGATTGAAGTTTTTTTTAGCCCGTGGCAATTTTCTTTGTCTTCTTCTAACACTTCCCAAGGTGTAAAATTAAAAAAAAATTAGGTTTTTGTAACTCAAACCTAATTTTCAAATTTTTTTTATATTGCATTAAATAAAGAAAAGAAGAGTTTTAACAATATGGATTCTAGCAAAGTCGTAAACGTATTAAAATTTTCAAAATATACAAAACGACAGAACACTCCTAAATATTACCTTATCGTTCGTGGTAATTTTTAATATACCTATAAGTAAATTTCTTTTACCAATATTTTTAATATAACAATGTTTTGTTTACATATTATGCAAGGTGTTTAAGATACGCATTTGCCGTATACGTCGTTGTTTTTAAAAAATTTGATAGCTAAGGGAAAAATGTGTAGGTATCGCTCTCTGAAATTTTTTTTTAACTCATGGCAATTTTCTTTGTCCCCTTCTAACACTTTCCCCAAGGTGTTAAAATATTTAAAATTTGGTTTTTGTAACTCAAGCCTAATATTCAAAACTCTTTCATAAAAATTATTCGCAATTAAATAAAGAAAATGAGAGTTTTAACAATATTTGCACCATTCTTCTGTAGGTTTGGATTCTAGCAAAGTCGTAAACTTATTAAAATTTTCAAAACATACATACATTGTGAAAAAACAAGAATCTGACTGCTCTGAAATTGTATAGCAGACTCTACCCAGGGATTCGGAAGAATACGGAAAAATAAACCTCAAAAGGCTCAAAATTACTTCATTTTTCAAGATCAGAATTAATTTGACCAAGTCATGTAGCAACGTCCCTTGGGCATACCTTCATAACTATTATACCTAGCCCTAGATCATTAATCATAAATTTGGATACAATATAAGATTTTTGACGTCTGAAATGTGCGCCAAACAAAAATCATTAATATTTCATAGATATGCCTATTGTTGAGCCCTAATGATGCCGTCCGGACGGAACGCACGCTGCAGTAAATTTCAAAATGTTTTTAAAACCCTTTTATTCTAGAGCACCTACCTTAAAGAGCCGGGTTGGGTTAACTATCCAAAAATCCCGTGAAATGGAACTGAAAATCCTTAAAACTGGTTTAAAATCACGTTGAACATCCGTAAAAACAAATCAAAGGGCACAATTAAAAAAGCACAAATAGTTCACATCATAATATCTTAAAAAATTAATTAGAAAAAAAACAAACGAAATCCAACACTCCGATACAGCATACTTTAGTTCAGCTGAAAGAACGTTCACTATACAGACTGTGCGAGTTGAAAACTGGTAAAGCCAATCAGAACAGAGGCAACAGAGCGAACTCGAACAACTAATATGGCCGCCATTCAGACAATGGGGGCCCAGGGAAAGGGAATTGCAGAGGGGCTGACACACAAGGGGGGACCGAAGCACATTTAACCCCAACTATTATAGCGACTTCAACATTAATCTCTCGACTTGATCCGAGGAATTCACCACTATGCTTTTTTCGGTTTTTCCATTATACATTATCCATTTCATCCATATGCATCAAGCATTTCATTTATTTTTCCCTTTAGGGCACAATTTGTCAGAAAGACCTTTCTCGATTATCTTTTTTAATTTCCAAATGTTACTCCGCTTACTTATTTTCGCTATATTTGTTTGTGACAGTTGAAATTACGTAAAATTCAGGGAAATTAAAGGTATAATCTATGTTTTTAAGAAAATTATTGAATACTGGAAACGAAGAACGGAATGCCATACTGATTAGACCAGAATATTTATGCGTATATCAGAATCAAAAAGAAAACTAACACTAAAATAGCCGAAAAACGTATTTTCTGGTTAATTTGTATAAACTAGGAAAATGGTAAATATAAGGTTGTTATTTTATATAAGAATCGGAGCAAATACAGGGTGCTTTTTACATTGCACAGGTACTCGTTTGTAATAATTACATTAATAAAGCTTTTTAGTCAATGATATATATTATTTTAAACAATGGGTTTTATACAGGAAGACTAAAAAAAAGAGTAAAGCAGTGAAAAGAACTTACAACTTTCTAAAATAAATAAATATTTTTTTATGGAGTATTTGTAATTAATGTGCAACAGAAAAATGACTTGGTAAAATGAAATTCTTGTCCTATGTGAAAAGCTATAGGTTTGTGTTATCACATAAGTCTTAGACTTAATTTAAAAAAGTACTTTTTTCTACTGCTAACTTGAGATATATTTATTCCATTGCTCTACCTAGGGAAGTAACGACAATAAATAATCAGCTAGGTAACTAATGAAAAACTTTCCGTGTAATGAAGTTAAGTCTTAGTCGCCGTTTCTTCAACATGTTATTGTTTTTGAGCCTTGACTAACCATTTTAAATGACGAAATTTCGAAAAATAGCATCACATTTTTAATACAACAGGAATTTTCATCATAAACTGGAAGATATTTCAAAAGAAAACTGTCATATTATTCAAAAATGTCAACAATATTTTCTACTGACATTTAAAATTGCATTTCTTTAGTTTTATTTTTTAGTTTGACAATTTAAATCCCAAGCTACTTGATTTTTAAAATGTTTAAAAAATTATGCGGAAATGGCTAATATATAAAGATCTAAACGAATTAAATATGTAATATAATCTTTATTAAACTTGTAGGTACTTTTTACAGAATTTCCTATATTTCTTTTTTTTTCAATAATCCACGTTTAAGAAGAAAACTATTTTTAACTAAGAATCAGCCCTATGATCAAACACACAAGCTAACTCTAGACGCTAACTTCAAAATTACCTGTTTTTCAACCACAGTGAAAAATTAACAAATAGGCTTTTTTCGGCTGTTGTCATGGAAACGGTATATGTATAAACATCAGTATTAACTAAAATATGTTTAGTTAAAACTAGCTTAAACTAATATTCGAAATATTTATTAGCAAATTCTAGTTCTCCCTAGGTAGAACTAGTTGAACCAAAGCAATTAGTGAAATTTATTTTTCAATAGGAAAAACAGGGTTTTACTGTACCTAACCTATAAGCAGAGCAGTAAGTAACTTAATAAAAAAGATACTTTTAAGTATCTAGTTACTTTTAGTACTTAGTAACCAAGACATTTTTTTAATTATGTCAAAAGTAACTATAACTTCGTTACTTTTAAAAAGTATCTTGTAACTAATTTAGTTTTAAAGTAACTAAGACACTTTAAGAGATTTCATAAATCAAAAATGCACACATGCCGTTTTATTGGTTCCTTATAAAAGTTTCTTGTCTATTTAGCTTTGTTACTTGTTGTTTATCTAGTAGTTTAGCTTAACAGTTTTTAAATAAAATTACATTTTAGGTTCTTTGATACCTTTTCTCTTTTGTTTAAAATTCACATTAATATGTTTATAAAATGTGTTTTTATTGCTTGAACCCAGCCATATTTACTATAATAAGGTTTTCTTTATATAATAATAATTAACGTCTTTATTTAATATATTTTTACAAGCACAGTAACAAAATAACAATAGGGCAGAAATAATGAAATTTTGGTGAAACCCTAAACTTTAAGAGTATGTTAGTTACAAAGTAACCAGTTACTTTAAACAAGGAACTAAGAACCTTTTGGTAAAAAGTAACTATTCATTTTAAGTATCTTATAAATACATTTATGCTAAAGTATCTATAACATGAAGTATCTTTCACAGCTCTGACTATAAGGCGGTATATCGGTACAGTTACTTCCCTAGATAGTATAACAGACCTTTGAAAGACTGACCAATGACCAACTTATAGTAGTTTGTTAGTTAATATCATCTGTCATTCTAGTCCAGAGTGAAGCGATTTTTAGTTAAGAAGATTTATCAAATGGAAATGAATCTACTTTTTTGTATTATTCCCTACGCTATGGGAGCTCGCGATAAGAAATTCTTTGAAACTATTACTTAGATGTTTTTTTAAATTTTAAGATACTTCAGGACATTGACCCATTGATTTTTGTTGATGGCATTAGATTAAACAGCCACAAAGTGAAATATTTTGGAAATATAATTACGGGTTTCTCAAATGGGTTTGTAGGGACGGAGACGACTTTTCATTTGATTCTTATCAGAATACAACTTTAACATAATACTAATAGGCCGCTTTTAGCATAGCGTACTATATTGTGTGACACAAATTATATCGTTCCATTAAGATTTAAAGGACAAATCAATAAAAACAATGACACTTTAACAATCCCCCTTTTTAATGTGATATTTTAGTCACTTTCTTATCACCCAAAGCAAAGCAAAAATGCCTTTAGCATCACTGATTGATTGATATGATATTCTAATCATAAGGCACCAATTATTAAAGATCAATTATTAGCACTTAAGCTGGTCACTGATCTTTAATAAACAATGATTAAACAAAAAAAAAATGATTGAAAAACTCTTTTGTAAGAAAGTACTCAGCATTTAAAAAGCACTTTACGATGCAAGCCTGCATGACTTGCCCATACTTTGGTGTTTTCCTAAGATACATGACTCTATGCTTCTTATAGATGATATAACAATGTAAACACTATTCATTCAGTGGCCACTATTGGGGACAGACCTCATTCTAGACATTCTGCAGACTAAAATGACTTGGTGTTTTATTTAACACCTATATTCAAATACGCATAAATAATATTGGCCGAATTTGTTTTATATACCGGGGCTTTTCACCAATTTAATAAAGTGTTTATTATTAAATTTACATTCTATATCTTTGATCTTGGTATCTATGACTGTAATACATGCTTACTTTACGTACACGCATAAAAATGAAGTCTTGTTTCAAAGAAATAATTGCTTTCAGAAATATTTATTTATTTAAAACACGTGATATGTTAAATACAGAGAACTTCTTTATTTTAAAGAAATAGTAAGATTTAAAGTGAGAAAAAAGATATTTCAACTTACTTGTTCAAATTACAGACATTTCCTTAAACGGATACACCATAATAATTATTCCTTTGAAAATATTATATATAAGGATTAAGAAATTCAAAAGTTATAGTTTAAGATTTCAGATTTCTTTTGCGTAGATCGCAGGAACTTAAAACAAAGACATTATTAGCTCTCACCAAAATCGCAACGATATTATTTTTAAAAACTGTAAGAACTTGCTTTTTGAAACTAGTTCTTAGTTTGATGCCAATCTACGTTATTTTGAAATCATCTAATTCTAAATATAGCAAGAGAAAGACGGAGAGATCACAATTACGGAATAATTAGTACTCTGTTCTGCATCTTCTCCATTTTCTAGCCGCTTGTCGCTTGGTTGTGATCTGGTCTTGTTATTACTGGAGAAATTGTTAATGAAATTTGTTGTATTTTTAGCCATGGAGGAACTTATCAAATCTTGAGGTATAGGGTAAAAGTGGGAGAGACGCCATATGAGGAGAGACGCCACACATTCCTTATTTTGCGATGTAAAAGAGATAGCCCTATACTATATACTGGAAATAACTACTTATCGACGCTGTCGTCGTAACGAGTCAGTGCCTGTTCGGCTGCCCTTGAGTGTGTTACGTATTGTTAGGAAATTTTTTTTTCTGCGTAATTTATTCGATGAAAATTTTGAGCATATTGTGTTTTAGTGAATGCCATAAGTACAGCGGAGATAAATTAAAGTAAGTACCTGTTTTAATGTTTTGTTCAGCTTGCTTTTAACATGATAAAAAAAATATTTTTGTAACATTGTTTATGCTGAGTGATATTTTAACTGTATGGCATCTATCCTCCAAAATAAGGAGAGACTTATATGATATGTGCTTTACTGTTAAATTTGAACAAGGTACTTACTATTTCAGAATGTCCAGAAAATATGTACTTCCCCCATTGCAATAATTGTGGGAGGGAAATAGTACGCAAAACAAAAACTTAATCAGACAAAATAATATGTATGGCATCCCTCCCTCGTGTCATGGCATCTCTCCCACATAGTGTGTGAGAGCATTTTGAAACTTGTGATATTTTAATTTCTAGATTTCTATATTTTTGAGATAATGTCGTAAATTGTTTTTTGCCACATAGTGTATAAGAGTAACTTTCCTGCAAAAAATAAACGATTTGATTATATTGCATTTTTCTTATAAAATTTCACACTTGCAAAAACTATGGCGTCTCTTCCACTTTTACCCTATGCCCGAAAACATTATAGATGTTTTAGTAAGTAAATATATTATTTCTTTGTATATTGTTCCTAAATAAACTTTGTTTAAATATAGTTGTATTTTTAATTTAGCGCTATTAATCTTAATATTTGGATAAACAACAACAAAACAAAACTTATATTTCTTGTTTTGAACTATTATTTATTCTTTGAGCAAATGTGCATGGTTACTGAGTGTTTTCATGTTTTATGCCAATCATGCAGATCTTATTTTTGAACAGAAAAAAGAAACTTAAAATTACAAATTTTTCTAGTTTTCCTAAAATGCCAAAGAGGTTTTTATTAAATCTAAAAAATAATGTTAACGTTTGCAGGAAAACTACAATTTTTGCATTTTAAGCAGTTTTTTTTTGCAAGAACCGACATTGAAAGATTTAATATACACGCAGTGAAATTCCCTCGGTCTTATACAAAAAGAAAATAGTTTCATTTTTAGATTTAAGTTCACAGTTAAAAATATTCTACTCTTAAATGGAAAACATTTATTTACCTCTCCGTTTAAGATTTGAATTTTTTAAACAATGATAACAAGTATTTCTTTAAGAAATCCAACATTCTTTAATACGAATTTGTGTATGACTTTCATTAAGAACATGTTCTCTTAGTATAAGAGCAGTCATAACCTATGTCCGAAATCGATCACTTCTGTTCTGAAAAAAGTGTTATTTCATATAAAACCTATTAACACACAAACTAAAGTAAAAACTATTTTATTTGGAGATATTTTCTTTTATTTTAAGTGCACAAATACGAAAACATTTTTTCGTCCCTTTGAGATCCTATTTCTTCGGACATATGAAACTCTATATGCTCTTGATGAATGAATGAACACATGGATATAGGTAAATTTATATAATCAAATTTTAAGTTCCAAGGATCCGATCGGTTCGAAATATTTTCAAAAACTTACGGGCTAGGGGCTGTTGTTAAATAGGAATTAAGACATAGTTATCCTGAACTTATCATTTATTTTGTTAATGCGTACTTATTTGTTCGCAAAGGTGCCAGATGAGATTAAGTTACTTAATTTTTAAACATTCTATTTTTTTTTTTTTTTTTTTTTTTTTTTGGCTTTAGACTGATCAGCCATACAGCCAGAAAAAGGTTCAAGTAAAATTCAATTTTAAATTTAACGGGTTTCAAACAAAAATCAAGGTTGAACATGTTATAAAAAATCTGAATTAACTTGAAAAAGTTCATCAGATCAAATGTAAAATTATTGCAATTGAGCAGAAAAATAGGGTTTCACTTTTTTTGCCCCGGTATTTTTATACTGGCTTAGTTAAACATAGGAAATCCCATGTAAATTTTGAGGTGGCTAAATATTGGCTCCCCTGTACCTACCTACATTTTACAGAAAAATTGTATTATAATTTTTTGAAGAGGCCGATATAATAAACCCATGTGCCAAGTTTGAATAAATTTTAATAAGCCAATCCTAACCTGATGGCAAAATTACGAAATTTTCATAGTTTAGGTAATAAAGCAAACACCAGCAAATTATTACTTGGCATTGACAAAACGAAAAGTGGCGTCAGTGACATTTTCATTAAAGATGCTTTAATTATAGCTAAATATAAGCTATTCCATTAAAGAAAAAGTAACTATGATTAAGTGGTATTATACAGGAAACTGTGACTGCTCAACTCCGAATGTCAATAGAGCTGAAGAAAGGGATAATGGAGATATTGATATTTTACTGCACGTGGAGGAAAATAAAATGATAAACACGAGGATTCTTAAGCAAGCCGTAGGAAAACATCAAATCTCAGTAGTTGTGCACTTTAAGAAAACAAAAATATTTGCCTTACAAAATCAAATTGAACCCGCACTAGATGAAGTTGTACGCGAAAATCAGGAGATCTGGTATCAAATAGATGGTTGTCCTGCCCATAATTCTTTCATGGTTAGGAAATACTTGAAAAATATTTTTAACGGAAATATTATTGGCCCACGGCATCTAATCCTTTGGCAGGCAGGTCTTCTGACCTTTCGCCAAACGACTTCTTTCTTAAAAAATTGTATCTATAAAGATGTCAAATTTGAAAATCTAGACCAGCTAAAAAACTGTATTTCGTTAAAATGTGACAGAATTTCTTAATATTAACTCAGTAATGTTCGAAATGAATTTGATGATCGGTTAGGATATTGTTTAGCTGTTAATGGAGGGTTGTTTGAACATTTAATTAATTAATGTTTCTGTGAAAATCTGTAGTCTTAGGTATGTTAGTTAAATTGAAGGCTTAGTAAGTAAAACATAATGGTGTCTTTTATTTTGGATGTGTGATTGCCGGATTGGTGAAACGAAAATGTGTTTTTAATGTGAAATAATCTTTAGTTATTATGTCCAGCTTTACGTCAATTCTTGACAATAGCGTCAAAGAAATTATTTGCTGGTGTTTGCCATATTACCTAAACTATGAAAATTTGGTAATTTTGCCATCACATTTAATTGAATCAGTTAGGATTGGCTTATTTAAATTTATATAAACTTGGCGCATAGGTTTATTATATCGGCCTCTTCAAAAAATTATAATACAATTTTTCTCTAAAATGTACAGTTGAGTTCAATGAAGTGTTGTACACCGATTCTAACATCTTGTAAATAAGGCTTGATGAAATAGGTTGGTATTTTTTTACCTGACATTCGCTATCAATCAAAGTCATAATAGAAGTCAATATGCCTCAATTAAATTTGGTTCAGAGAGCAAAAATTATTGCTTATATACAAGATGGGGTACCTATTAGAGACGTTGCTCATATAATGCATACAAGCAAAAATACAGTTATAAAAATAAAACATAGGTGGGAAAGGGATGGGACTTTAGAAAAGAAGAAGGCAGCGGGAAAAACAAGAATTTCTACGGAAGATCAGGATAATGCCCTAATTCAATATTTACAGGACAACCCATTCCAAATAGCACGGACTGCTATAGAGCAAACAAATTTTCCAGGGTCAAGAATTACGGCATGCCGCAGAATAAAAAATTCTATTTTAAAAAATTGTGTTGCAGCCAAAAAAATGAAGCTAACGGATGAACATAAACAGGCTAGAATTATTTTTTCCCTAAATAACATGATGCAAGAAAATTGGGATAGAGTGGTCTTCACAGACGAAAAAGTATTCCAATCAACTGTTAACGGGCATATCAGGGTGTATCGTCCACGTAACACTAGATTCGATGAAGAATATGTAGCTAACTACGATAGATCTGGACGCTTTTCAGTAAACGTGTGGGCATGGTTAAGTATTCACGGACTTGGAGTATGTTGGGCTCTTAATGAGCGTGACCGGTTTAATGCAGTTAACTATATAAATATACTAGAAAATGTAATGCTACCTAGCGTATCTCTACAGTTTCCTGGCAATAACTTTATTTTTCAACAAGACAATTGTCCTGTGCATAATGCAAGAATTGTCAGAGAATGGTTTGAAAATAATAATATAGAGACAATGTTATGGCCTGCCAAGAGCCCCGACCTTAATATTATTGAAAATATTTGGGGCCTAATGTCGAAAAAATTGTATAATATCAACTTTAAACCTGAGAATAGAGACAGCCTCGTAAATGCAATTGAATTGCTCTGGGATGAACTAAGCGATGATCCAGAATTAACAAGAAATCTTTATTTATCTATACCTCGTCGCCTTAATAAAGTGTTAGAGGGAGATGGGGCCATTACTAAATATTAAGGAATTTTTATATTAATTTGTAAATAAATATGTAAGTTCATTAACAAATTATTTTGCAACATAAACCTTTATATGTATTTGATTTGCTATTTTTCACTAATGTTATCTCATTTTACTTTACAACCATTGTTTGCTACATTCTTGTACAACACTTTATCGAACTTTAGAAATGATAGGCAGGTTCACAAAGCACAACCGCTGTACAACACTTCATTGAACTCAACTGTACATGGGAGCCAATATTTAGCCACCTCAAGATTTACATATGATTTCCTATGTTCAACTAAGCCATGCATCACCCGGTATATAAATACAAAAACCCCACAACTAAATGAGCTACAAAATTTCAAATGCCTCTTTAACTAGTATATCTCAAAATTATAAAATTACTTTGTTATTTTTTCAAAACCTCACCTGACCAACGTTGAAGAGGTGTCTCGTATAGAAAAGCTTCAAAAGCTCTGTCATTAAGTTGGTATCTTGGACATCGTATAGTGGGCCTTTTTAAGTGGATTAACTTTTAAGGTATAAGCTTTTGTTAGAAGCTCACTACAGATCTTCTTGTGGAGAGAGTGGGCCCAAGGTCATTGGGTTTTTTTAAACCTATTGTTGTTAATGCTTTTGTTCTTTGGTTTGAGATAGTACATTTGAATTTTTGATGTTATATTTATGTAGTTTTGTTTAAAATTAACTAAGTTTTCTGCATGATTTATATAGATCAATTATTGTCAAAAGCTAAGATCTTAAATTAAAAACTCTGTCAGAAATAACGTCGAGTTTTGTGTTTTCTCACAACCAGCACATTTAAAAGAACAAAATTTAAAAACGCATAACATCTATGTTGTGCTCTGTTGATTGGAAAATTATCTTAAAACTATTATTCAAAATCACTAAACGCGTAAATTCTTTTTCTCCTTTGTTTGTAACAATATGCGCGTGTTGAATGGAAGATGGGAGGGACAACAATGGAAGCTTGTTAGGCAACTTTACTTTTGCCAGAAATTGTAAAGTGAAACATGGGCTATATTGGTCAAAACCAACGTGGATAACCCTGTATACAGTGAGAACATCTAACATTGGTAGTACCAAAGTGACAATACAGAATTTATTCCATCTTACATGTTCTCACCGTATACCTTGAGTGGGTATTTTTCATATTTAGAGATATTGCCATTAATATTTTTCACAAAAAAGGCTGGGATGTAAAAAATGTTCGGATACTAGAAATGGATTTATCATTTACTTATAGGAATAAGGAGAAGCCACTTAAAAACCTTTAGTGGAATGTTCAAAAAGTTTCAAATTGTGGACACGATCGACGCAATATTATACACATACTCATAAATACAAACCCTAAACTGTAATTCAACCAACTATTGGTCCATTTCTTATTATATAAAGGAGAGAAATGTAAAGGAGGCCGCCTCCTTTTCCTTTGCTGATGGCATTTTGAAAAGGCCACTTAGCTGGTGACATCATTTTACTAATACACCAAGAAGTTCACATTTAAATAGTAAATACTTTAGCTATTATACTATATGAGTGTACATAATAAGAAAACCATTTATATGGCTAAATTTTTTAAGGATTCTTCTGCTTACATGCAGATAAAACTAAGCTTTTAAGATTCTGTACGAGTACACCACCAAATTTACAAACATTTGAAGGTTTAAAAATGGTACGTACTTAATAAATTATATCATTGTATATTGCTTTATTAGAAGTAGAAGTGATAATTTTGAATTAGTAGGTTTGCCGGTGGCAAGAAGTTCCCTTTTACTCCAAATGAAACACATTATTATTTTTTCTTCAAACGTCAATCAAACAAATAAATTATATCACATGACCATGAACTATGGAAATTATTGTTGAATATCTACCGACGCATCGGACGATTTATTAGGAGGAAGAATGTTACATCTCGAAAAATGCATTTTTTCAGTAGATTGGTTATTGGCTTTATTTTAAGTCGATGTTTTTTTTCAAAACTTGCAATGATAGGAATGTGTATTGTGAAAAACTGTGATGGCTTTAGGATCTATTATAAATTTATAAAAATACACGATCTTCACTATAGAGCAAACTGAAATATAACGGGTTTTCTGTGTCCATTCAGCGAAAGCCAAGGAGTTGCATCTACCATCTCTCGGCAATCGACTGCAAAAAATAGTCCTGTACCTATTTTTCGCATAAAGGTAAACACATTTTTTAATTTATTAACGCGTTATAATGGAATATTAATTTGGTAAAAAAAAAGTAGTGTTAATGTTAACACCCGGATCAACATAATTTACCACATTTTTACACTCATATGAGACCAAAGTTGTTGTATTAGATTTGCCTATGAATTTAACTCTCTAAAAAGTTCATTTTCTTGAATGGGTGTTATTTATTTCATTTTACACTCTATCAGGAAAATTAAATACAATAAAAACTAATAACACCATATTAGCGCGTAAATAAACCCCGCTAGAAGGTTTTTTTAACACATTGAGCGTAAAACTTTTTCTTTAATCGTTTTTTTACAGGGCCCCAGGTAAAAATACCTAAACCCATGTTACCGAAAAGACAGGCGGCAACAAGTGGTGTGAAATTCTAGGAATTGACAGATGACGCCGACGCTACATGCAAATTCAACTTTCAAGTCAGTCTGATTGTGCTCTTTGAACGTGATATAGAATAATGTTATATTTAAATTAAAATATAGAAACAAAGCAAAGTTCTGTAAAGTGCCAAATGAGAGTGACTAAGCATATTAACGAAATTTAATAGAAACCTTACTAATAAGTACGCCATTTTTAAGAAACTAAGTAGGTATTTGCATTGCTACAGTTTTCCCTTTAGCTTTTAAATTATTCTGATATAAGCTATAATATAAATGTATTCCTTTTTTATATAAATACTTAGGTACTTACCTACATATTTTACTTCATAGATCTCTAAATAAATATACGATTAATATAATACTCGTCATTTTCATTCTTTTATATTGTTCCAAAGCATACTTTTATTTAGTTGTTTAGTGTTCTAAGTATACATATATTTATTATGTTATTTGTTTTGTTAAGCCTAACAATGGGGTACATTAAACGTAGATATATATATGTTTAATTTACTAAATTGTAAACTATATAATAGGTGTGTCATTTTGTTCAACTAGTTATAATAATAAGTGTAAAAAAATCACAGGGTTTTCCAGTTCTGTTGTAACCATCACAAATAAACGATAAATAATTCTCAATATTTTCATTCATTTAACAAACCTTTTTCAAGCGATCTGAAGATCTATATATATTAGGGGCTACTACTTTCGGCTTTGATTAAGTCATTCAATTATGTATCAAACTAAGCGCAGAGGTTAATAATGTAAAACATTTTGAATGCATAATTTTTTCGCCCGGTTAGTCAAAAATTGACGTAAAGCTTGGACATAACGAATAAAGATTATTTCACATTAAAAACACATTTTCGTTTCATCAATCCGGCAATCACACATCCAAAATAAAAGACACCATTATGTTTTTCTTACTAAGCCTTTAATTTAACATAACATACCTAAGACTACAGCAGATCTTCACAAAAATATTAATTAATTAAATGTTCAAACAATCCTTCATTAACAGCTAAACAATATTTCTAACATTACTGAGTTGATATTCAGAAATTCTGTCACATTCTAACGAAATACAGTTTTTTTTAAGGGCGCAACACTGTAGTTTGATGTTTTCCTACGGCTTGCCCAAGAATCCTCGTGCTAATCATTTTATTTTCCTCCACGTGCAGTAAAATATCGAGATCTTTATCCCTTTCTTCAGCTCTATTGACATTCTGAGATGAGCAGTCACAGTTATATATTACAGTGCCTTTCGACTTTCGACTCAAATTTACTAATGATAAGTTTAATTAATGAAATGGAAGGGATAGGCTTATCAGGGAATTGAACTGAAACATTTCAGACACTGCTCTTAAACTGTTTCCTGTATAATACCACTTAATCATAGTTACTTTTTCCCTAATGGAATAGCTCATATTTAGCTCTAATTAAAGCGCATTTAATGAAAATGTCGCTGACGCTACTTTTCGTTTTGACAATGCCATGCATCACCTGGTATAAAATACATGAAGAAATACACGGAAAATTACACAAATGTAAAACCATTACTTTCTGTACATTGTTCAAAAAACAATACAATGAAGAATCTTCCCCATTAAACTAAAATACCGTATGCGGCGTTCAAAATTTTAAATTAAGTAATTTAAAAGCAGGTGTCGGTATAAATAAAAAACCAAAAAAGGCACTGGGTCTTCAATATAAGTTTTTATTCGGCGCAGCGTAAACCATGACTTAACAATTTTTATTTACGAATGCTTCTCAGAATACCCACCCCGTGTCATGAGTGAATCCTACGAGAGAAACCTTACGTGTGTACAGGGTGTTTGGAACTACGCATTAAATGATATCATTCGTATTAGATTGAGAAAGTTTTGGATGCAAAATAATGACAAAAAAAATTGTCGATCACATGCTTAAAATACTAATTTCATTTCAATTTAAAAGTGTTGCATAGGCATGAAAATACAAAAGTAAATGGAATCAAGTATTTTCCTACATAATAATATGATAACTGACTCATATTTAAGTATACTTATTTTCTAAAAATAAAACTCAGATATCTATTAAGTGCCACTTATATACATTACACAAAAAAGTATAACAACCTCATGGATCGAATATGGAAACAAAATGGGACTAGAAGATCTGCAATATTACGTATAAACGTAAATATAATCAATAAAGACCTAAAAAAACTGAATACTGAAAGTCTAAAGCAATGATAATGAAACTGAAAAACAACACGTAAGTAAAATTTACAAAGAAAAATTGAAACAGGTAACAAAATTTAAATATTTATGAGTCATGATGAGGAATTAAGGAAACATTTAACACATTTTTAATTCCATAACACAATTTTTGAATGGAAAGTGCCTAAATACCATAAATCGGCATCTTTTCACTGTTAACATCGCCATGTCAAAAGAAAACTACCAGAACGAAGTAAAAATATTAAAATAAATAGGTAGCATTCAACAATAACTCAATAATTATGATCCAGATATGATAGACTCCTTGATCTCGAGAACAAAATGCAGAAGAATTAAGAAAGATATATATCCTCTTCACCACTTCTCACTACAATTGCTAAAAAATACATTGCAATACCTTCTCTAGTGCGAAACACTTACTCTAACATTAAACAAATACTTACACAATCTATCCCGAATCTTACTGTTTCCTTTAAAACCAGAAATAGTTTAGATAGAGTCGACCATTTATTTTGTCAAAAAGCGGTATTTACAAACAGAACCGCAACTCCTAGGTTCCTAAAGACATGCATTAAAGAACACTTTTCTAGATCCTCTTTTGCTTTTTGTCAACATCTCAGGGCTTCTAATCACACTTTCAGCCCCTCCTCGAATTCAAGGCTCATCCATGAAATATCTTCCAAAAATTACAACAGGCTCGATTCCATTGAGAACATAGAAAACAACCAGGAATTGCCCTTGCTTAAACACACAAGTATACTTGAACAGAAGTTATACTCCTTTACATAGACGCCTTCAAAACTAAAATTTAAAAATTTAAAACTAACTTTCCTCCAACCTTGACCAAATTTTCAACTAACCCGCTCTTTTATTCTCAACAACCTCAATAATGTCACTGTCAATACAGATTTAATTTCTATATTTGAGTAAAAAAAAAGTCAAGAAAAGAAGAACTTCCATTGGAAAGCACGTTTTCAAATGAAACACAAAATTAAAAGAGAATGAAGAAGAAGGAAAGACTAAAATGGATAGAACAAAAAACAAAAAATTCCGGAAACACTTGAATTTATCACACGTGGAAAATGCAATAAAACAACGCTAATTCAGATGGTTGGGATTCCAGAGGGAATGGGAGATAAACGACTAACAAAACTAATGCTAGAGAAATTGAAAATAGAAAAAGTGGAAGGCCACGCAAAAGTTGGAACGACTAAGTACGAAAAACAGTTGAAATTAAGGGAATAAAATAGAATCCGTGATCATCTCAGAGACTAGAACGGACAAGAAAATATGCAATACATACCAACTCCGACACCGAAAGGTAGAAGAAAATATGGACTAAGTAAGTAGGTAACGAAGAAAGAAAGGTATACCTTTTATTATTTACACTCAGAAAAATTATTGCCATTGCTCATATACGGAAATACAAGGAAAAATATCGTGAGTCGAAAATTGTATGTTAACATATTGACCCGAACACTTTGTATTGAAGACCAAGGCTTACACTGTTCCAATTTAATTGTCATAGAAGTTTGTTCTTGCTCTTCACAGTTATAAAGTGGTGTTATCCTTCGGGTTCACCTGGGCCCTGATTTTGATTCGAACAGAGGGGGTAGAAATTTGTAGTAGAAAAGGTGTAAAACCTCTCCTTGTTTGATTTATAAGTATTTTGAAACCTTGTTCTACTAGGAATCGGTAGAAAATTCTGCCTAGAATTTTCTCTTGCCAGGCGAAGTTAGTTCAGGTTAGTTGTAGACTAGTAGACTTTGTAGTAAAGAAAAAATGAGGTTGTGCAGTGGAATCTATTAATTAAAAATTCCAAATTTCTTTAAAAAATGGACTTTGAAGATGTTTTCCTCTTGCTAAATGCAATTGAAAACATAAATGAAGCAGAAGCAGCCTGTAACAGACCAAGAAGGTAAGTTCTTACTAGAGATGATCCCTTTCATAATTAGATAATAAGTTAGTTAGACTTACTTACTAAGGATTCAGTAAAGAATGTAATAGAGCGGGAAGCGGCTTTGTGTTGAAACGAAAGTGAGTTGTTCCGTTTTATTAAATAGGAAAATTTACAAGTTACAAGAGTAACTTAGGTCTTAGCTATGGTACCTATTATCAATTTTAGGTGTTTGCAGCATTGAAACTTGTGTCTAAGGCTTTATCAAGGCCCTAAATTCTAAATGATTAGATATGGTAAATTTTTCAGGCGCATGCGAGAACTGGTTAGTGGCTTAAATTACCTGAATGGACCCTGTTTAACTTTATTTTGTATGTTTTACCAAAAGTGAAAACCTGGGCAACCCCGGCGCGGTTCTTAGATTATTAAAAAGTAGGGTTAGCTGGCAATGACAGTGCAATCTGTCAAGATTGTTTCGTTGTAATTGGTTGAAGTCTGTGGCAACTCTGCTTTTACTTTCTCTAGAGCAAATATCTCCTACCTTTTCCGATTTGCTTTCTATTGCATTCCAAAATAGGTTATTTGGCAAGAGAGAGAGAAAAGCCAGGGAGACATTTCTCTTAGGGAGGTTCCTATTCTACTGCCGTCGAAAATCAGGGCCCTGGTGTTAGAACCGTTAAAGAAAATATACCCATGTATTCATAAACCCGATTTTGCCTGAAGACAATTTCGGTTGACTATAGTTTTCTTTTTTCTTTCGTAGCTAAGGCCTACAGAAAGGGAAGAAGAGTTTTATCAATAACCTTCATTTTCTGCAAACCGAAAGTAATCGATAAAATATTTTTTTTGCTTTTGTAGTAGTGGTTTTGCTTAGTTCCGTAAAATGGGCGACCAAAAAAAGATGTGCCAATTTTTCTGCCAAGGATGTAGTCACATTAATACCATTGAAAGAAAGTTGAGAATAAAAAGAAAGCCGTAAAAAAAATTTAAGAATTTAAAAAAAGGCTACTAAAAACTCTACTTTGCCAATCCTCGTCCTTGTCGCTTAATATGCCTTCAAAAATATTGTTCAAATCATTTAAATCCATTTTACAAATTAAATATTCGGGTGAACAAGAAACGTTATGATCAAAGAAAATTTAAGGTTCATCATTAGGCGAACTTGATGGGTAGAGGTTAATACCACTGTATAACAGTGACCCTTAGTAAGACATTATCAGTAACTGTCAATAAGTTTGCCTTTATAGGACAGGTCTTACCACACTAGACAGTATGTGTGACAGACTAGTGATCTGAAGTTAGGCAGGAAGTAAAGCGGCTTGAACCGCTTATATCATGTCTTGAAACCACTTGAACAAAATCAACACCAATTGCTTGACTTGTTCTTAAAGAAAAACAAACTGTAAATGAAAGGTAAAAATGTGTATTCCTCTATAATATAAGGCGGTACATGTCTAAGACCGGCCCTGCTTATAGCCCTTGTATTAAAGCTACTCTGTTGCACTGTGTCCCTCTCTCTTTGTAATGAACTGTATCCATGTTGAACTATGGCTAGATATAGATAAATCAGGGTGTGGCAATTCAAACGAGAAAATACACCGAAACATTGTTACTTTTTGCATTGATAATTATCGCTTAAAGAGAATTTTCGACAGAAAGATATAAATGAATGTAAAAAGTAAAAAACAAGCGTTGGGGGGTACGCGAAGCACAGATAAAAGGGAAAATGATAACGCTCTTTATGACAGAACACTCCCCTAATGCAAGAACACTTGGATTGATGGAAAACCAAGGGGAAGAAAATACCTCTCTCGCAAGAGGGTCGGTGATAAGAATATAAGACTGGTAGTAGAGCAATAGATACTGGCAATATGCCAGTGAAGTACTTAGATATTTTCTTGGAAGTTTCATACTTTTATTTGGATATCTCGGGCAATTTGTAAGAAATGAAAGGTTTTTTAAGGTACTTTAGTTTGTGTGTAAATAGGTTTTATATTAAATAGTAAATCAAACTGAGAGATAATTTGTTTCGATTTAAGAGAGACTATTTTTAATTGTGAATTTAAATCCAAAAATAAAACTATTTTCTATCTGTATAAGAGCAGGATATTTCACTGTGTGTACATTAAATCTTCCAATGAGATCGTTTAAATCTTATTTGTAAAACTTGATTTCCTGATTTTAAACAATTGTATTCATTAACAAATAATGTACCTACATATTGTACTGGGTGTTTCCACGGTTTCCCTCCTTACAGTTGTCGATTATTGCAAAGAAAAACTGCTTAAAATACAAAAATTGTAGTTTCCCCTTAAACGCCAACATTATTTTTTAGATTTCTCGAAAACATCTTGGGCGTTTCAGGAAAACTAGTAAAATTTGTAATTTCTATGCAACATGAAAATACTCTGTATGTATTAGGGCTTGCAAACCCGGGATACCGATTAAAATTTGTCCCAAAAATTCCGGGAACGGAACTTGTTAATCCCGGGAATTTAATTCATCAAATCCATCTACTTTTTATTTTTTTAGTGCAATAAATTTATAGTTTTTCTATTTATTTTCCCTAAAATAAGTCCTTATCGACATCTGCATTTTAAGTTCGGCGAGTCAAAGCATCGTCGACGACGTTTTTCAGTATTAAAGACAAAGGGTGGATCAACGGAAGGTTTACTCACACATCTTAAACTCTATAAGATTGACCTTAAAGAAAACCGAATTAACAGTCCTCAAGAAATTCCATGCAGCCAGCCTGTCGAATGCACCTCTACTAGTGAAAAACTATCCAAGAATTTTGATGCGATTCTAGCCCGTATGACAGCGTTAGATGGTCTACCGTTCTCTATCTTCGTAAAATCCAAGGATCTCAGAGAGATATTAGAAGCAAAAGGTTTCACAGTTCCCAAGTCTGCCAACAGCATAAAGAACCATGTACTAGATTATTCCGAAAAGGTTTATAGACGCATAATTGAGGAAATGCAGCAGTACAAAGCAAATGGCGCGAAGTATAGTCTGTCTTTTGACAAATGGACATCGAATGCTAACAAGCATTTTATGAACATCAATGTACATGTCCAAGAGAAATTCTGGAATATCGGACTCGTGAGATTAAAAAATTCCATGGAAACACTTGTTAACCTTTAAAATAAATCTTTTAAAAGACGTTGTTGCCATTACGACAGATGGTGCTAGTACCATGGTTAAAGTTGGAAGACTAATTGCCCCTATTCAGCAATTTTATTGTGCCTGGCGCATGGTCTACAATTGGCGGTAATAGATGTGCTTTATAAGAAGAATACATCTTCATCAGTAACAGCAACATTAATTTCCGGGAAAATTTAGCAGGTGATCATAAATTCAGCGATAGATATACGGAATCGGATTTGGATGAAAATGAAAACCCGGGGGAAAAAGATGCCTTACAAATTTGTGAAAACATTTTTTTGGAAGTGAAGTGAAGTTATATGTAAAACCTTTCGAAAGTCACGAAAAACGATGTTTTACAAAAGTATGTAAATAGTGATCATGGTAAAGAACTTAAGCTTATTCTAGACTGTAAAACTAGGTGGAGTAGTTTAATAGACATGCTTGAACGTTTTAGTTTACTGGGAGGTTCTATTAAAAAAGCTATGATTGACCTAAATATGACACCAATCCTTGATTCTGAGTTCAAAATAGTAAAATCTATTAATAAACTACTTCAACCTATTAAAATAACTGTTGAGTTGTTATGTCAACGTGATATGAACTTATACAAAGCGGATATAGCACTAAAGTTTATGTTAAGTGAAATTCAAAAAGTAAAATCAGTTCAGCACTGATCTTCTCAATTCTCTAAAAAATCGGATTAATCAACGTAGGACCAAATTAGCAGGACTTCTTGCATTTCTCTCTATCCAATGGGGACTAATTATTATGAGTTTAACGAATGCTTCCAAATTCTTGACATTAACACAAATAAATCAGAAATAGGAGATATTTTAAGAAGATTAGATGACGGGCATGATAAGTTATTACAAGAGCTTGAAACCAGTGACAACGACGATATATATGCCTCTTGCCGAAATTGTAAGGAAGAAAATTTACTTTTAAAAGTTAAATTAGAGAAGGCTTTAAATAGGTGTAACGACTTACACAAAATAAGAAATAATCAGAAAACAACCCAACTCTCTGATAAAATAATGCAAGAAATAAATGTAATTGTAGATGGTGGAAATCGTGGTTTGAACCTGCAACGAGCATTTAATTTTTTAACGACTATTCCTCCTACGAGTGTGGAACCTGAAATATGCTTTTCATCAGCCGGTTATATTTGTAATAAGATTCGTTCCAGTCTTAACGATAAGACGTTGCTTTAATTTCGCTGCGTTCTTTTTCCAAAGTATTTAAATTGCTGTTATTAAAATATTATTAGTATTTACGAGTACCACAAGTATTACTCTTCTATTAACTATAGTTAGAGATGTGAGAGGAGAATATTCTCGTTCTCGAGAATATTCTCTGTAAGAAAATTCTCCCGAGAATATTCTCTAGAGAAGTTTTTCTACATAATCTACTAATTCAGGGAAATCCCCTAGAAGCGCGAACGTATACTCGTATACAGCTGTGTGAATTGTAAATGATGTGGTGAGACTAGTTTTATTTTGGCGTTTCGTTCGGCTCAGTTTAGACCGTCTATAAGTATAAAAACATGGAGCAAAATAAATTAATGTAAAAATTTTATTTCTTTTTATTGCCATTTCTATCGATTTTCTTACCATTCTCAGAAAATTCTCTAACTTGAGAATATTCTCGAGAACATTCTTGAGAATATTCTCCAAAAGATTATTACCGAGAATTTTACATCTCTAACTATAGTACAAGGTGTTTTTATTTAAAGTTGTTAAAATTTGTTTTGTTTTAGAATTTTTATGTATTTATTTTATCCACTTTAGTTTAAAGTTCTTAATAAAAGTTAAATACGTAAAAATCCTTTGGATTTATTAGTGTTTTTATTTTCCGGGACAAATCCCGGGATCCAGGGATTTAGCTTTTGGTCCCGAAAATCCCGGGATTGCAATGCCCTAGTATGCATGTACATTCATAATTCATAAATAAATATAAAATTATGGTGATAAATGTTCAAAATAAGAAATATTTTAAAATAACGTAGATTGACTAATGTCAACTAGTTTCTCAAACCAAGTTCCTAGAGTTTTTTAAAAAAAATATCATTACGACTTCAGCGTGAGAGATTTTTTTTTGTTTTAAGCTCAAACTATCTAAGCAAGAGAAATCTGAAATCTGAAACTATAACTTTTGAATGTTCTTAATTCTTAAATATGATGTTTTCAAAGGGACAATTACGGTACTTCCGTTTAAGGAAATGTCTTCAAATTGAACACATAAGTTAAAATATTTTTTTCTCATTTTAAATCTTATTGTTTCTTTAAAGTGAAGAAGTTTTCTTTATTTAACAGTAAATAAATAATTCTGAGCGCAATTATTTCTTTGAAACAAGACTTCATTTTTATGCGTGCAGCTAAAGTTTTAGTAATTCCATCCCTTATTCTAGAATATTTAAACGGTAGCTCTGGCGTTTATGACAAATGATCGTTCTTGACGTCTGATGAGGTCAGCAAAATTTTTCTATTATCCCTCTCCCGTATTAATGATTATATTTATTTTTGACAATTATTTTTAAATCCCTTGAGACTCCGGATATTTTTCTTATATGTATTATTTACAATGAAAAATGTCGCGCAGGTATAAAATGCAGTTTAAATGATTCTTTTTATTGTTGTACAATTTTTTTTATGAATACGAAAAAATGCTGAGAATGTTGTAAATGAAAGTTATAATCGTTCAATTCAGGTTTAATTTTATATGAAAACTCTATTTGCAACCAATTATTCTCCTTTAATTGGAACAGAACTTGCACATCTTTTTTATTGCATAAATATTTAGTTAATAATAATAATAAGTTATTTTTGACGTACTTATAACCAAATCGTAGTTTGTTTCTATCACATACTACTATAGAATTATATAAAAAGAATAATTTGCTGATTATTGTTTTTATTTAAGAAGCACTGCTAATACTATAGTATTAATAGGTGAAATACTGATGGGGAATCCCTTAACTTTGCAGTCATAATATCAGAACTTTAAAACACATTATGGATCCAAATATTATGTCGGCAATCAGACCAGTGTCCAATAGTGTTCACATTCCTATACCTGTGGCACCAAAATATTTACAGTGATAATGATGAAGATGACGAACCCTTAGCTATTGCGGAGACTGATGTGTTTCAACCTTCTTCTTCAAGTCAAAATGTACCTCAGCTGTTTTTGGAAGAAGAGCTCAATGACCTAGTCCGAGATTTAGGACTTCCCCAAGATCTCTTCCAAATCTAGGATCTAGATTAAATGATAAACACCTGCTTGCTCCAGGAACTACGTTCTATTGGAATAAGAGTAAATTTGTCGAATATTTTGTAGAGCATGGACCACTTGTATATTGTAAAAATGTAGCTGGCAAAGTTAATGCGCCTGGTGCCTGAATATAGACGAGCTGACTGGAGACTTTCCATCGACTCGTCGAAAAGGAGCCTTAAGACAGTTCTTTTACATAAAGGCAATTTGTATGCTTCTTTTCCTGTGGAGAATAGACTACAAAAATCACAAATGCGGCGACTTAAAAATTTTAGGCCCTGTTAGGTCGGCAATCTGGATTTACGAAATATCCATGTTCTTTATGTGAGAGGGATGGTAGAGCTAGAGACCAACACTGGGTAAAGAGAAACTGGAAAAGACGAAAGTATTTAACACCAGGCAACAGGAATGTTGCGAAGATTAAAGACGATATCTTTGTTGGTCCGCAAATAAGAACGCTTATGAAAACTGATGGGTTTTTAGCGGTCATGAACAGCACCGAAAAAAATGCATGAAAGGCTTTTAAGATGTTGTAAATAAATTTCCGGGAAATAATAAAAACCCAAATTATGTGGACATTGTGAAGAACATGCTGGACAAATTTAAGGAATTATGTTCCAATCAGCATAAACATTTACTATTTACACACACATTTGGACTATTTTCCTGCAAACCTTGGTGATGTTAGGGGAGAGCAGGGTGAGTGATTTCAACAAGACTTTACAGAAATGAAGAAGAGGTATCAGGAACGATTTTATTATGTTTTACAGCAATACGTATAATTTTTAAGGCACTCTACAAGCGCTGCGTTTGCGAGAATTGCGCTGTGGTCCTAAGTCATTATGTTCGCTAGAAACAATGAGGAGGAATTGGGCCTTCAGGTTTATTTTCTGCGCTTAAAAAAAAATATGAAAAAACATGTACTGCGAAATAATGTTGGACAAAACTTATTTCTCAGCCGGATCAATTTAATGAAAAACGCTTGGGATTAAAAACCTCATTAAGTGTTGTTAAATTAGATTTCCTTCCAACGCAGCAAAACAACAATTAACCAATATACCCATGGCCAATAAAATGATTTACCCATTATTTGTACAATTTGTACGCTCTATTAACAAGTCTATATGAACATTTCGGTTTATTTTTTTTAAATAATACTCACGACTTTGCCTAAAGTCTAAGTGGAAAGAGTTATAGTTAGTTGGCTTAATGAGTACAGGTGTACACACGAGTCTGTGGCTACGACGTATAGATAAGGAGAAACAAAAATAGAAAACAATAATTCGGCATGAAAAAAAAAACAGCTTCATGATTGATTCAGTGATAATGATTTTTTAGTTTTGCTCGTATTAATGTCAAAGACGCACGAATCAAAGTTATGCGACACGGCGTCGACATATTTAACTCTAATATAAAATAACTAAATAACTCTCGCCCGTTGTAGCACTACTCCACTGACACACAAATATCGGCCCCCGCGACCCGTGCCAACCAATTAAATTAACAATAGCCACCTATTCCCTTTAATAGTGCACTATGTTGGCATATTTCCATGCCATTTTAACATCAAAATTAATAGGATAAGAATAAATTTTGATTAATGTAACCGTATGTAGCGACATCGTAAACCACTAAACGTTTCTTGTCCGCGTTCTTTCGGCAGCTATAGATAGATGGGCCGAGCTATATAATATGATCTAAAGAATAGTTTAAACCGATACCCTTCGAGTCTAAAACCACTTATAATTACTGTTTCATAGCTTTAATGCAGCATAAAAACCTATTCCTCAAGAAGAACTGGATTATTTAGTCCTAAACATGTTATAAATGTAAGATGCTGCATACGAGTTATTAAAATGTCAGTCACCAACAATGAGATCCAACACGAAGCGACATCTTGTGGTGTTCTGCACTTATATTTCTACAAATGTCGACGACCTACATGTTCGATGCTACCTCGCGGTGACTCATGTAATTGTGACCGACACTAAGGTCTTTGCAGTTACTTCCTTTCTGACTTCTGAACTTATAAAGTTCTTGTTAGATAGTGCCGGGTGATGCGTGCGAACACCAAGAGATGTCGCTTCGTCACCGTTGACATTTATGGAGATAAGTGTAATTTGTGGTCTATTCTTGTTCGTCAGATTTAATAAGCTATTTAATTAAGTGTTGACACTATTGTTTTCGTAAGGAGACTTTCCCCAAAGTCCTCAAACGTGCACTAGTTACACCTATACACAAGAAAGACAACCAAAAATTACCTGAAAACTACAGACCGATTTTACCAGTCATATCAAAGGTAATTGAAAAGTCCATGGCAAGACAAATTACAACCTCTTTTGAAGATGGTGGCTATTTTACGAATTGTCAGTTTGGTTTCAGGATGAATAAAAACACAACTCTGACTATAATTGATGTGGTGTCCTATGTATTAAAGTCGTTTGACGAGTTGGACTACACTGCCTCCTTTTTTTGCGACTATGTCCCTCATGGTATTCACCTACGGAAGCTTCATATCCATCTGAGAGAACGCAAACGGTACGGATTGGAGGGATGAAGTCAGCGAAGAGTGATGTCACTATCGGGGTCACACGGGGTTCCATCAATGATCTATCATTGAAGGCCCCGGAAGCGAAACTCACTCTTTTTGCTGATGACACCACAATATTCCTTAGTGCGTCAACGTTTGAGGCAGCCCTGGAAGGGTCTGAGAGGGCCCGGGAGTGGGTGGAAGCTTGGCTTGCATCAAATATGTCAGTCCTGAATACTGACAAGACGGAGAGTCCGAGCGTTTTTCGAAAAAAAAAACACATGAATTTGTTCTAACCTTTTCGTTCTCACTGTATAAGAAAACTAAGAAGTTTCTTAACTATAGTTGATTTTTTTAGAAACATAAAAAATATCCATTGCGATGTGCATTTTATAAAAAAAAAGAAGATACCTACAAACATTTAGAACTAAAATATATTTTACTCTCTCTGCTTAAGAACCATCTTAATCGTATATTATAAATTATTGTGATGATGGGCGGCTGTCATAAAGTGACAAACTGTTTAATAAATGAGTTTCACATATTATGCGCATTGATATAAGTACCACACACAGGGTATTGTACCGGTTCTCATTTTATCTCTTTTATTTTAAACACGTCAAACGGCGAATTTGTAATGGACAAGTACGAGGAAAAACTTTAATCACGTCAATACATTTCCAAATACAAAAAAAATGTATTACCTTCAATTACTAAATTTCAAATTAAAAGATTTCTTATCTTAAAAGTATAAAATTTATAGTACCTACCTATCTATGTTATCTCAAAAATATTAAAGTTATGTAATCTGTGGAATGCAGTCTATCTATAGAGTATGGTATCTTCTAGAATATGTTATTTAGTTGAAATAGTACCCGTGTCGCCGCTAATTATTGGCGCACAAAAAGAACACAGATTCATTACTTAAAAATATCAGCATTTAACCAAACTTCCTTAGTCCCAAAGTTCACAATAAGCGAGATACAAGGTATCAATGTATAAATTTTTTATTAGATTTTTTTAAATATCTTCGGATAAATCAAACGTTTTGTACAAAATTTGCTTTTTGGGGGTTTCTCTAGGACGAAAAATTTTAATTTTACATTTCCTGTTATGTCGATTGTAGAATATGCAGGGAAATACAATCTCATGCGGCCAGTAACACTTCCCGAGACTAGTACTAGGAAGTCAGACTGCTCCCCTCAAATTCAAACCAGCAACTGAGAACCCAGAGCGGTGCATGGTAGAAATACACGACGAGCAACTGCAGCCCACCAGTACTACGTGGTTCAGCTTAGTGCCCCTCGAACGACACTGTTTCAAAATTCTTTAATCTGGAGAACGTCATCACTCTGGAACGACCTCCCTGAGATCGTGTTCCCCAACGAGTATAATCTCCAAAGATTCAAGACCAACGTGAATCGTTTCCTGCGCACACGCACCGCTCCTAGAGCGCCATAAAGGATTTATCCTGTAGTGCTGTGCCTTATCATAAAAAAAAAAAAGTTAGGCAGTTAAAGACAGCAACCACTGACCTGGGTTTGGCGTCGGTACTGTTCAAACCTTTATACTGATAATAACTATGTAAAGAATCGTGAAGGTCATCCTACCCAACTCGAACCAAATGTTCTGATATCGGAGATAGAGGCTGTCATAAACAGATTAAAACCGAACGAGGCTCCTGGAATGTACGGTGTGACCGGCGAGGCCTTAAAGTTTATGGGACCTGAGGATGTGAACATGCTCCATGAATTATGCCAGAGAATATAGGTTAGTGGTCTATGGCCGGAGGACTGGAGAACATCCATTTTTATTCCCCTCCGTATAAAAAAGGCGCCACTAACAACTGGGACAATTACAGACTACTTGCCTTGACCTCTCATACCAGTAAAGTATCCTTATTTATTCTTCGAACCCGCTTGGAACAAACGTGGCAAGTTTTCCCTGAGCAAGCCGGATTCATGAGGGGAAGAGGCACTAAATAATTCTCAACGTTGAACAGATGATCGCGAAGTCGAGGAAGTACTACGATCCAACATATTTGTGCTTTGTCCGTTACACCAAAGCATTTGACAACGTAAAATGGGGAAAACTTTAGAATATACTGTTGCTAATGGCATCCCAGAGCATCTCGTGTACCTCATACGACGAATATATTATTATGGTGACAATTCTGCACATCTCAGAGTTGACAGTTGCCTGTCTGATGACTGTGTCACATGTAAAGGTTTGGTGAGCCTTTGAGATGTGGACGTGGAGACGCGTGCTGAGGATTCCTTGGACCGCACATAGAACCAAGGGCGGTTTTACGGGGGGGGGGGGGGGAAATAGGGTAATTACCCCACCCATGAATTTAGAATTTTATTAATCATTCTTGAAAAAAAAGGGCGTGGCACCCAAAAATTTTTCGTCTGCTATTTTTTCCTAACTCCTCCCCTCGTACTTATTTTCTAGTTACTTCAGGTTAATAACAGCTTTATTTATTACTGCATGCTTGTTTTAAAAAAAAATCTACCTATCTAAATGCATGGGTAATTGATACCATTTTTTAAAAGAAATTGGGATTTGAAATTACCCCCCTCATGTTGAAAAGCTAAAACCGCCCTGGCATAGAACAAATCTTTTAGTCCGGAATGTTCAACCTCATTTAGATGGGTCACAACACATCTTCCAAGATGTGTTGTGATGAGTTGGAAAAAAAAGTAGATTTAGATAGAGCAGAAGATTGTAGAAGGCGCCGTCTGCAACCCTTTGCTTACGTTTAAAATATCATTTTTTGTGCCTTTTTTGTGTATTCACGTCACAATCATTCAATTGAATAAAAATATTACTTCCTTTCTTGCTCATCATTATGACATAAACAAAGGTATACTTCGTAGATGTTGCTTCGAGTAACCGTTTTCAAAATATCTGTGTTTAAATTGCTGAGGACTCCTTTTTAAATTGTAATTTGAAAAGGTAAAAATAGTATTTCTCTTAAATTTTAAAAATATCTTTAAACTAAAACAGACATACTAGTTTTATAGATTTTTGTGAATAAAATTAAACATGCTACTAAAGAAAACTATTTTTGGTAAAAAAGTTGTGGTCTCTTTTCTTAGGAAACGAGTTTTTCTGGTTTTAAAAGCATCCAGTAAAATAAAGAAGAACTAAATTATTTGTATATTTTATATTATTCCAAAGTAATGCTTGGATTTTTTGAAATTTAAGTATTCGAATGCTCATTTTATTTATTGTTCAAATATACAAATTATTCAATATTCGAATATCATCTATTAATATTCAAATATTCGATTTCTAATATTCAAATATTTTATTTCGAATATTCAAATATTGAAATATTTGAATACTCGTAGTGATATTCAAACATTGTATAATTTTATTATTTGACTGTTAATACCTTTAATTTAAATTTTAGCTTTAGCTTCCACGTATTAAAAAAAATGAAAACTTTAAGTATATGCACTTTATAATATATATTATTAGCTATTCCAAGCTTTCGGAAATCTTTATTTCATTTCCATCCTCAGGGAGACTACAAATTTATATATATATTGAAATTAGAACTTTAAAGAGTATTCTTTCATTTGCTGCACTCCCCAATATTCGCTAGTCTATTTCTCAACTAGTCAGCAACAACTACCCTCTCGATAATATAATATAATATATGTTATATTATAATTAAAATTTTAAAAGCTGGTGCACGTAACATTAAAAAATTATAAAGTAAAAATATTTAATAATTGAATACTCGAACATTGAAACATTTAAACATGCAATTAATGGAATAATCAAATATTTGAATATTCGAATAATCGAACACATAAATAATTTTAAAGAAAATTATTCGGTATTTCAGTATTTGAATATTCGCATAGTCCAATTATTCGAGTTTGATTCCTAGCACTACTCCAAAGCAAGTTTGGTTAAATTTTAATATCTTTACATAACGAATCTGTGCGTTTGTTGTGCACCATTAATTAGCGAACACCCTCTGTATGTGTTTAAAACGGGCCATAGGGATCACACTTTTACATTGGATCACCAAGGAAAGCTCAACACTTTTTACCATTGCACCAAACAAGGGCGTATTTATGGCATTTGATAAATTAAATTAAAAAATCATAATACAAGGAAAATCACTTTTTCCAAAAATTAATAAATTATTGGGCGTGGTCCGAAGGAAGAATTTTCATCGAGCTTTCTACCTATGCTTATTAATCGTTTTACCCCCCTAAATACGCCCTTCACACCAAATTAAGCTGTTAAAAAATGTTTCGACATTAAGGTAATTTTCTAAACCATCACCTAAAATCAAATGGGTTTGAACACACACACAAAACACCCGTTTATGTGCGTCTTTAAAAACTTTTATATTTTTCTAATTTGGGCAAAGTACAAATTTCCAAAATTATATAATATAAATTTATATAAATAAATGATTTAGTGAGCAATTTACAAAAAAAAATATGTTTACTTGTATGTATACCGATGATGCCTGGTTAAACATAGGAAATCCTACGTAAATTTTGAGGTGGCTAAATATTGGCTCCCCTGTACATTTTAAAGAAAAATTGTATCATAATTTTTTGAAGAGGCTGATATAATAAACCCATGTGCCAAGTTTGAATAAATTTTAATAACCCAATCCTAACTTGATGGCAAAGTTACGAAATTTTCATAGTTTAGGTAATACAGCAAACACCAGCAAATTATTATTTGGCATTGACAAAACGAAAAGTAGCGTAAGTACATTTTCATTGAAGGCGCTTTAATTAGAATCAAATAAGAGCTATTCCATTAAGGAAAAAGTAACTATGATTAGGTGGTATTATACAGGAAACAGTTTAAGAGTGTCTGAAATGTTTTCAGTTCAATTCACTGTAATAAATAACTGTTAAAGCTCAACTCAGAATGTCAATAGAGCTGAAGAAAGGGATAATAGTGGATATAGGATATCTTACTGCACGTGAAGGAAAATGAAATTGATAGCATTCTTGGGCAAGCCGTAGGAAAACATCAAACCACAGTGTTGTGCACTTTAAAGAAACATAAAACATAAATATTTTCCTTACAAGTATGAAAAACATCAAGACCTACGGCAAGGTGATGGAAGAACGGAGATTAGTATTCTGTTTTGAGGTAACGGAAAGAGCAAATAATAATAGGGATTTTTTTTTAAATATTTGTTTTACCGATGGATGTACAGGGTCTTTGATTATATTTACGTGAACTCTAGAGCCTTTATTATTAGAGATGGAAAAAAATCTTATATACAAAAATCTAGGGTTTCTCTTTTATTATCTTTTGAAGTTATCAGATAAAACAAAGTCGCATCGGAAAATGAAAAAATATAGGCAACTTCAAGTTTTTTAAATGGAACACCCTGTATATTATGCGCTAAAATAAAAGATCTTTTTCCCGTGATTCTAAATATATATATGTTGATGACATTTGGGTGAGCTATTTTTGACATATCTTAGCTTAAAATATAAATAAATGGAAAAGAAGGTTGATAAACTTGTCAAGCAAACCATGGAAACAATTGTTAAGTTATTTATTACGCTTTATGAATTGTTTCCATGGTTTGCTTGACAAGTTTATCAACCTTCTTTTCAATTTATTTATATTTTAAGCTAAGATATGTCAAAAATAGCTCACCCAAATGTCATCAACATATATATATTTAGAATCACGGAAAAAAGATCTTTCATTTTAGCGCATATTATACAGGGTGTTCCATTTAAAAAACTTGAAGTTGCCTATATTTTAACATTTCCCGATGCGACTTTGTTTTTTCTGATAACTTCAAAAGATAATAAAAGAAAAGCCCTAGAACTTTTGTATATAAGATTTTTTTCCATCTCTAATAATAAAGGCTCTAGAGCTCACGTAAATATAATCAAAGACCCTGTACATTGTACATTCACCCTCAACAACGAACCAAATGTTCAAAATTGTCGGTATTGGAGCCAAGAAAATAAACATCGTCTTGTTCATACTCGGACGCAATATTCATAAAAAATAAATGTTTGGGCGGGAATTGTAGGACATTACATTATTGGACCATTTTTTTTATGGAAGGCAACCTTACAGCAGTAACCTCTATTTGGACTTACTACAAAATCGAATTGAACCCGCACTAGAAGAAGTTGTACGCGAAAATCAGGAGATCTGATATCAAATGGATGGTTGTCCTGCCCATAATTCCCATGGTTAGGAAATACTTTTAACGGAAATATTATTGGCCCACTAATCCTTTGACCAGTCAGGTCTCCTGACCTTTTACCAAACGACTTCCTTCTGCGGGGTCACTTAAAAAACTTTATTTCTTTTTTATTATTTATTATAAAAATGTATAATTTGAAAATCTAGACTAGCTAAAAAACTGTATTTTGTTAGAATGTGACAAACTTTCTCAATATCAACTCAGTAATGTTAGAAATTAATTTTATGATCGGTTAGGATATTGTTTAGCTGTTAATGGAGGGTTGTTTGAACATTTAATCAATTAATGTTTTTGTGAAAATCCGTAGTCTTAGGTATGTTCTGTTAAATTAAAGTCTTAGTAAGAAAAACATAATGGTGTCTTTTATTTTGGATATGTAATTGCCGGATTGATGAAACGAAAATGTGTTTTTAATGTGAAATAATTTTTATTCGTTACATCCAGCTTCACATTCATTTATGACAATAGCGTCATAGAAATTATTTGCTGGTGTTTGCTGTATTACCTAAAATATGAGAATTTCGTAATTTTGCCATCACTAATCTAGGATTGGCTTATTAAAATGTATTCAAACTTGGCAAATGGGTTTGTTATATCGGCCTCTTCAAAAAATTATAATACAATTTTTCTCTAAAATGTACAGGGGAGCCAATATTTAGTCACCTTAAAATTTACATGGGATAAGGTTTTCACTTAAAATTCCGAGGGCCTATATCTGGCAAACGAATAGATAAATTTTGATTGCGTAAAAAGCCGTCGTTAGGTAGGATCACTTTGCATCTTCTAAAGATAACATCAATGCGACCCCTTCGATGCCCTGAGCGTCGCGACGGTTCAAGAATATAAATCGATTGCAGGTACATTTGACAGTACTTTAAATTTTAAGACTTGTTTGTCGTTTACCCTAATTTGATTAATTTACGCGTTTTTAAGTAATACAAGGATTTATTGAAATTTTTCATTAATTTCGGAAACAGGTCACTAATAAAACCAAAATAATACTTCACTTAATAATAATTCAGTCAACTTTGTTAGATAGGTCATATCTTCAACTGGCGTTTCGTAGACAATATCCTTTAAATGGTCCCAAAGAAAAAAATATAAGGGTGTTATATCTGGTGACCTTGCTGGACGTATTGGTACGTTGGTTCCAAACCATCGATTGGGATACTGTCTGTCCAAATGGTCATTAACAGTCTGAGCATTATAAGCAGGAGTCCCATCCTGCTGTAGCCACATATTCGTTCTGTACTCAAAGGGTACCTCTTCTAACAGTTCTAACTTGAAGGAAATGTAAATATCGTTCTCTCGTAAAAATGAGGTCTAATGAGATATTCATTTAATAAACCGCGCCAAACAATAATTTCAAAAACGCGTTGAAGTCCTCCTTTTCTAATCTAACGAGAATAATTTTGGGATCAATGGCGACAGTTCTGTCAGTTCAAGATTCCATTATTATGAAAGCGACTCTCGTCGCTCCATTAAATGTTGGACAAGATATTTATATTTTGGCAATACAATTCGGAAAATCTTCCTAATAATTCCAGTCTTCGTAAGGAATCCCCTGGCACCAATCTATGGATTAAGTTGGTTTTGTGTAGAATCCTCCATATGGAAACACCACTAATTTCTTTAGATTTTGGCTAGTGAAGTTTTAGGATTATCATTCAACTGGCTGTCAAACTTGCGCTGTATTTGCATCATTTGTAGCAATTCTCCTTTCGGTTTTACAATGCAGCCATACTTCCTGAAGTTCCTGCACAGAGCTGCAAAAGTTTTGTCATCAGGAATTCCTCTATGAGGATAACGATATCCATACACTCTTTGTGCGTCCTTAATATTTGACCTGCAATCGCCGTAAATCAGTAACGTATCTACGTTTTCTTTGTTAGTGTGTTGAACCATTTTCATAGTTAATTATCAATTCGTATAAATGACAACGTCACAAGTATACAATGAATCCAATGTCGAGGTGTTTCACTTACCTTAAGGAAGGTAAACTATTTACTTTTGCGAGACAAAACCTTGTATTACCTAAAAACGAGCGAAGTAATCGAATAAGGGGAAATAAGTAAAAAGTCTTAAAATTTGAAGTACTTTTAAATGTACCTATACTTTCGAAATCCCTGCAATCGGTTTATATTTTTGAAGCGTCGAAGAGGTCGCATCGATGTTATCTTTAAAAATTGCAAAGTGATCCTTCCTAATGACGGCTTGTTACAAAATTAAAATATATCCATTCGGTTTCGAGATATAGGCCCTTGGAGTTTTAAGTGGAAAAGCCTGTATAAAAAATACCTTAATATAAGAAGAAAACAATTTTAATTAAATGTGTATTTTATGGATTTCAATTCATTTTTTTTTAACATACTAAATAAAATGCACTACCAACAGTTTGTTGTGTGTTTTTCCTGCATAAACTGTTCGCAAACTTTCTAATTTAAAATTTAATTTCAAAATTTTCTTAGAATTGTATTACACAATAAACCAAAGTTTCACATGTCTCAATAAAATTGCTTATTGGGAAGAGACATCTAAGTTGTTATTGGAAGACATCTAGGACAAGCCAAGGGCCAACACTAGCCCCTGCCTTCCTAGCCGTACCGTCACAGCAAGTATTTCATGCTAGTGGTCAATAGAGTTTTAAAATAAAATACATAGATTTAAATGTTATTATTAACTTATTAACAAAGAGCTTTTAATTTTTTTTTATTACAAGTTAAAAAGATACTTCAGCTTGTTTTGATTCGAACGGTGAAAAAGTTTTTCACGCAAAAATCCAATGAAATAATTAATTTAATTATTTCTTTGATTAAAATAATAATTATTGTGGGCTTCTAGAGTCTCCAACAATAAAGCGATTATATCAATGTATTTTCTTGAATTTAATTGGCTCGGACTAAGTTTTCAACTTGTTTTGTTCAGGCTAGCTCTGTCTTTTTGAAAAAATTGTCAACTAAATCATTTATTCACAGTATTATTTATCTAGGTCAATATTTTTTAAGATGTATCAAAGGAAAAATTCCTACCTGTCTCAGTATCGACGGTGTAGTCAACTCCTGCCCAAATATCTTCTTCAGGTGCTTCAATGTCTGGTTCCTCATCCTTAAAAATAATATAATATTTGGTAATTGGTTCTTATTTTGTTATATTTAGTTAATTTTTAGTGCCCCTTGGCTTCGTGTTACAGAATAAATTAACATAATAAAACTTATTCGCGAATATCTTAAGAATGAAGAGTTTATACAAAATCGATGCAGAAATAAAACAGGTATTGAAGAACTTATAAAAGCATACGTGAATTTTCTTGATATAGTTGAAACCAAATAGTCAGTTCCATTAAAAAGAAAGAACTTGGTAGTAAAATTTTCTTTTGGCATATTATCCAGCAGAAAGGAGTGAGCATGAAGAAGCCACTTGAATTGGCAAGCATAATATAAATGCAGTGTCTTGTAGCAACCATAATCCCGACCATGAGTTAGTTTCAGCTCAGTTTATATGTAAATAAACGATGAAAACTTGTTCGAATTCTTTGGTGCTTAAAAGTAAATCTCCTTGTGCAGTTTTGGTTTTGTTTATGTTGCTATTTTGCTGACTACATTCTTTGTCATTTATCTTGTATTAGCTTTCATATTTTGCCAAACATAATGGCGTTACGTAAGTAAGGTCCAAAAGTTTCAGGCCTGAATATGTTAAAACAACATAACATGCCTCTGAAGTGTGGAACTCTTCACGGAATGCCGGTTCAATTTAGTTCATGGCTGTCAAAGTTTCTTAAAGACCGTTCTCTGCGAGTGGCGATGGACGGATTTCTTTCAGACACATTTAACATCAACGCCGGAGTCCCTCAAGTTTCTATATTCCCACCCACCCGCTTTTTACTATACATTAACTGTCTTTAGAAAAAACCTAAAAATCCTATATATAGCTTCGCTAATGAGAGCACACTTGTTTCATCTTTTCCTTTGGATGCTCGAACATCGACTGCCAATGCACATCTTTATAGGCAGCAAGAGGTCTCACATCTCAACAAAGACCTGGAAGAAATACTTTCATGGCAAGTGCTTAACTGAGGTTGCCCGCTTGATTCCACCCAGAGCGGTGCATGATAGAAATACACGACGAGTCACTGCTGCCCACCAGTACGTGGTTCAGCTTAGTGTCCCTCGAACGACACTGTTTAAAAATTCTTTCATCTGGAGAACGTCATCACTCTGGAACGACCTCCGTGACGGCGTGTTTCCCAACGAGTATAATCTCCAAGGATTCAAGACCAACGTGAATCATTTCCCGCACACACACACCGCTCGCAGAGCGCCATAAAGGATTAATCCTGCAGTGTGTGCCTTATCATAAAAAAAATTCATGTCCTTCAGTTAAAATGTGGTGGCTTTAATTACTTATAGGCCCAACCAGGAAACGTCTAAATTATCTCATCCCAATATTGTGCTACGACAATAGCGTTATTTTTTGCGAGCCACAAATCTTCAAGAGAACACGTGTTATGTTGTTTGTACCTCGACGCAGTCCCATAGAGCTTCATCAAGTTCTTTCAGGCCCTGTCTTATTACGTTGGTTTTAACTGGATCAACTTCTGTTCTTATTCGATTATGTGGTCTTCATGTCTTCCATTTATGATTAGCTCCTGAGGGCGGATTCTGTTTTCAGGGATAACTGCCTCGTGGTTCGACCTCTACCATTTTCAGGAAACTCTTAAGCGATTTTAGGCGTCTTGCTGGTTCTTAGGGCTCTATCGACGCCCTTTCCGTGGGTGGACCTGTTCCATACTGGGCAAGCATATTCACCTGTCGAGTTACATAGTGCTTGTGCAGTGGTTCTTAGGACGCAAGGACTTACTGCCAGTTTTTCTTCAGTTTTGTGACAGTGACATTTATAAGTCAGCGATCTGTCTAGTATGGCATTTACTGCAAGAGACTTCCTTCCCATGCAACTTGTTGCCTTCGTTTCGCATTCTTCGTGTGCAGGTGGAAGGCGCAGACCTGGGTTTTCGATGGCCTGCTGAAGCTTCTGTTGCACATCTTTAAAGTCTTTGTCCCGAATAACAACTGCAAGATCATCAGCATAAGGGAAATGTTCGGAGTCGGTTGATCATTTGTGTAGATATTGAACATCGCGTACGCATCCCTGGTCCGTTCTTCTAAAATTTCCATCTACTTTTTTTCCATTCAGTGTGACATCGAATCTTCTGACATTCTCGATATGTTCTGTAAGAGCAAGGACCTATCCCGTGCAAGATATCCAGGGTCAAAAGCCTCCTTGTTGTGAGATAAGTTGACTGTCCACATGGTTTTCGATCTTCGTCAAGATCGGACGCTCAAATAGTTTTAAAAACTGACAGAGCAGAGATATTGGTCTGTAGCTACTGGGTGACTGTGGATATTTTCCTGGAGTGAGCAGGACTATGGGATTTTCTACATGATTTAGAAATAGTATAGTTCGAGCAACATCCATTCATTAGCTGGAGTATCCAGTAGAATTTCAAAAATGTTTGATCTGCTCCGTACACACATCATTTATCCCAGCTGCTTTCTCGTTCTTTAGCTTGTTTATGCCTTCTGTAAGTTCCATTATTGTAAAGGGTGAGTCAAAAAGATTGATTTCAGCTTTACGGGTTCTTTAGGTTGGGTTTAGGTTAGCTATTGCAATGCTGGCTCGTTTTGACTTTTTGAGATTGGCATTGAGATTTTTGATAAGGTCCCATGCGATTTTACAACTGTGTTTCATGTGTTCATTCTGTGACACATGATCGGCTAAGGCACCTCAACAAAACGGTCCCGTAGTCTATAGTCCCTTCGCTGAAAGGGTCTTATTCCTAGAGCTTTGTATTGATTTGGAATACTTTTTGACTCACCATCATTCCCGGAACGAACTGTCTGCACCCCTGAGAATCGTCTTCCTTGAAACGGGTTTCACAGTATCCTCAAATTTTTTGTGTTTTCTACAATGTTTAAACTAGAATATCGGGCTAACATTACATTTCTGATGAACAAGATCAGCGCCAGATAGGTGCTAAAACTTTTAAGTGCTATTCAAAAAGAACGACGTGTGGAAAGCTCTGTGGTGATCGGGAAACAAAAGTAGTAGATTCAATAATTACGTGAGATAAAACTACTGTTGTTTACCATGATCCCTTATGTAAAAGATAACCTACCGAGTGTAAGTCTAGGCTCTCCTCGGTCAAACAAATAATAGGCCTTACAATCCCACAAAAAATTCATGGGTACTTTTGGGATGCTAAAAGGATTCTGATTTTAAAGAAAGTAGACTATTGGCTCTTTCACGTCCACCTTCCCCTATATAACAGGGTGTCCGGTAATAATGCTAAACACAAACAGGTAAAAATCAGGTTGTCATTGTTAATACCTACATAATGAATTACTATTGACGAAACTTGTCAAAACCGCTCACAAGTAAAAATAATAAAAAAAAATTGAAGAATATTCTTACGCAGAATATGCTGACATGAATATAATTTATGGTGAAGCGAGGTCAAACTCTTTGAAGGCAAGAAGACTTTATTCTGAAGGATTTCCAGCCCGAACATTGCAAAGTTCAAAAACCTTTCAAAGGGTTGATCGAAGCCTAAGGGAATCAGGTAAAAGATTATTAGAAAGTAATTATTAGAGTTGACGAATTAATTTTTAAAATTTTTTATTCAGGTAATTTTTGCCGCGACGTGGCGGTGAGGGACCTTCCAGAAGAGCACGAGACCCTCAAGTAGAGGAACAAATTTTGCAAGATATTGCCCTTTAAATAGCATAAGAAAGACCGCGACACAAAACAATGTTACACAATGGGTTGTACATGAAACTCTAAAAGAACACTTACTTCACCCGTACCATGTTCAAAAACATACATAACGTAAATCTATTTTTCTAACCTTATGTTGTTTACCGATAAAGCCGGTTTTACAAGAGATGGCATAATAACCTCATACAATTTACATTTTTGGGCTGATGAAAATTCGCACGCCATAATTCAAAACAAACACCAACAATGGTTTATGGTAAATGTGTGTTAGGCCCATTTGTTTTGGAAGAAAGACTCAATGGTGAGATTTATTTACAATTTTTGCAGGAAAATTCGAATAATTAATTGGAAGGCGTGCCTCTTGATAGAAGAATGCAAATGTGGTACATGCATGATGGTGTTCCACCTCATTATAACCGTATAGTACGTCAACACTTAACAAGCGTTTTTGGCCCTCGATGGATAGGTCGAGGTGGGTCTGTTTTATGGCCACCAAGGTCTCCAGACCTAAATCCCTTAATACTTTTACTTCTGGAGATATCTACAAGAACTAATTTATTCAACACCAGTATAGAGAAGAACTACTAGCGAAAATAACACAGTATTCTAACGAAGTCTAACGCCGGAATATTATTAGCAGTGCACCGGAAAAATATTCGAAGACTAAGAAAATGTATTGAAATACGTGGAACCCATATTGAACATTTGACAAAGTAAAATTTAAACGTTATCATTTTTTTTGTATTTTAATAACATTGTAAATTAATTAAGCTCCGATCCACCCTTTAGAAGGATTTTGGACTTGACAATGTCCGAGCTGGAAATCTTTCAGCATAAAGCCTTCTTGCCGTCGAAGAGTTGGAAAGCGCTTCCCAACTTAACTATTAAAATTAAACTTGTATAGCAAATTTACCTTAATTTTTTCATCTTTGCTTGATTTGTTGGTTAAATTTTCAACATCCTCAATCGACAATGAAGTAGACGGATCAGCATCACCTTTTAACAATTCAGTTGATTTCTCTTTTAAAAGTTGTTCTTCCTGTCTGGCGACTTCCAGGGAAAATCCAAGATCTACGTCCTGCTTCCACAGAACCTCGATAAGATCCATGTCCTGAAAAAAAGAGAACATTATAATATGAGAACAATAATCACAGTTTGAGTTAAATACCTATATACTAAATCAGTAATATACTGAAGTATGTGGCTGAAATCTGTATATTTACATGGTATTTTCCAGAAAAGGATTTTATTAGCTTTAGAGTCTTGTGGCAACTCAATTACAGACTGGAGATGGTAGAGAATCAAGTGTGTTCATTAATAAATTCTGTTTACATAATAGCATAATAAAACGGCTGAAATTTTTATGGTTAAATAATTTAAAATTATTTAACGATATTTATACGTAATTATTGCACCATATTAGAACATAAAATTAATTTTAGTGTCTTTATAATTACGAAATTCATTTTATTTTGATTAGGCATGTTACCGAATATAACTAGACTGAACATTTTACGTTAAATAGATATCCTGATGTTTACTTACAACCTTTTTCTGGCTCATTCATTCCAAGTTATTTTAAAAACATGAAAATATTATAACGGACACTTATTAACTTCATAAAAAAGCAAAGCAAAACTTTGACAGCAAAATTTACTCCAAAACAACAGAGGCAACGCTAAAAACTGATAGAGATAACAAAAAAAGAGCTAATTATTGTACGTGATAAAGATAAGATTATATTTTGTTTTAATTTTGGCTATAATGGATAAATCGACCTTGAAATATAAGCGTATTTGTTTTTAACTAATACATAATATATTCAAACGCTGCGCAGTATTTTCGTGTGCAGCAGTATTATTGCTTGACATACAACAATCCTTATATTCAATTAATTGAATACTGTAAATAAATAAATTGATAACTGAAGCAACTATTTTGTTTCGAAAATTATTCTGGCTTAAAAGCACATACCCTATAATTTAATTTAAAACATTGCGATTCATAAAAAATATTCATATCATAAAATTTTATTAATGGTTTTAAAGAAATGAGCGAGTTAATTCCTGTATTACACTGTCCATGATTAGTAAATTCAAATTATTGAAAGACACGAGAGAGAAATACTTGTCACAAATACATTTCGGTTGATCAAATTAATGTAGCAGAAACAACATGAATTATTTTTGGATGCATCAAATGTTAGTTAGGCATTTTTAAAAGTAGTTTTTGGTGTAAAGAATACAGGGTGTTTCAGAAGTACGGTATGTAACTTAAGATTTGATTCTTTATGATATTCTAAGAGAAAATGTTCCTATGAACAGAGTTGCCCGTTTATGATATACAGGGTGTTACAGTTTTAAAAAAAAATCGTTTTTTATAATTTTTTTACATATCCTTTTCCCGACTTTATTGAAATTTGGTATTGTTAATTATAATGATAAGGGGCTTAATTAGCTCTAACTAGTTTAAATTTAGGTCCAGTGGCGTCCCGGGGAGCACCTCAACCAATATTATTGACAAAAAAATGTACGCCACTGACATTTTTCTAACATTTGATATTTTTTTCGAACTTAACGACTAATTTTTTTGATCCCCGAATTGTTTTGGTATCTTGCTTCGTTTTCGAGAGAAAAAATAAAAATCACTTTATTACACGTACAAAAAAAATAAATATGTATTTCTAAGTTAATTAAAACATTTAAATGAAAAATAAAATTATATTTTTACAAAAAAAAAAATACAACATAATCAAAGCAAATGTTGAAAATGGCCACCTTCTGATAAAGCGCACGATTGCAATCATCTCACCATTGATTCTCTTAGAACACGTTCAAAAATGCCTGCATTATTTCGTATCGCGTTGCAACTTTCAATAATTCGAATTCTTAAGTCGTTTTCATCTAGTAAAGGCGTCTTGTATACAAGAGACTTTAGGTGACCCCATAAATAATAGTCTAGAGGATTCAAGTCAGGACTGCGAGCTGGCCAACCTTGGGGACCTGCGCGTCCAATCCAGCAATTAGGAAAAGTGTTGTCGAGGTATTGACGAGCAACTAGGCTTAAATGAACTGGGGTGCCGTCATGCATGAACCACATATTAGTTCCTATTTGTAGAGGTACGTCTTCTAGCAGAACGTCAAGTTCTTCAGATAGAAACTGCGTATAGGAGTTTCCATTCAAAAGAGGTGGTAAAAAGTATGGTAAAATAAGACAGTCGCCAATAATCCCTGCCCATACATTCACCGAAAATTGTTGCTGAAACGACCTTCTCTAATTTTATGAGGAGTATCGTTCGCCCAAAAATATTTGTTATGAAAATTCATAATAGCTTCTCTTGAAAAAGAGGCCTCATCAGCAAATAAAATGTTCGGTAAAAAAATTTTTGTTATGTGGTATTGGTATAGTTAATAAAGATGCAAAACCCTCCGAACACTTGATGCACTTGTTTGAAGCTGCACTGCTACCTTCCTGTCACTAGTTGAAGGATCATCTTCTATCTCTCGAAGTATAGCCTCTTCTAACTCGGGGGTAGTTACTGTTGCAGGTCTGCCAGGAAGTTCCGTACTACCTTTAAAACTCCCAGTCTCACTCATTCTTGGATGGAAGCACATGGCAGTACTCTGGATATCGCTCCTTTCTTCTTCGCCAAAATTTCTGTCAGTGACTCATCACTAGCATAAAAAGAGATCCGGGTTCTGCGACGCCAGGGGAATGAATTCCAGTGGTGGGTGCATTTTAAAAAAAAATAAATGATGAAATTTCGTCGGAACGTCATATTTTTTTATATACAGTATGTCCGCTTAAGTTCTGTACATATGGGAAACTTTTTTAATATTAATTTTACGAAAAAAAGTTACTCCTTATAAAAAGTTCTGCTTACTGAAAAAATAATATTAGACTATTCAAACTTGAGATAGTATGTACAGGATGATCAAAAAGTAAAAAAATCAAAATTGACCTACGAGAAAAGTACCCTTAATTTTAATTTTAGAGCAAAATGGAATAAGAAAATGTTGACTGGCATTAAAAATTATATCTGTTTCTACTCTTAGTAGACTATTATTGAAAATAAATTTGACATTTCAAGAAATATCATTTTTTGAAATGATTTATAATTATTAATAATTAATAATTGTATTTATTATGCAATTCAAGCTAATAAACATTTATCAATTATTATTATTCAAAGCGTAACCTTTGAATCTTTATCCCTGCTTTGTAGTAATTTTATGACGCATTTAAATAATTGATAGAAACATGATAATTTATTTTGGAAAAATACAATTATAATAATAAACATTAAAATATGAATTTAAATAAAAATATTCATTAACTTTCCCTCACTGTACATTTGCCTCGACATATCCTCCCTCCATTTCAATACATTTAGCCGTTCTTGCAGAAAATTCTCTTAAAACATTTCTAATAATGGCAGTAGTTGTATTTGTAAGTGTCTCTCTAATTACCCTCTCTAAATGGTCAACATTTTGAAATGGCCTTTGTAGGTATACATTCTGTTTTAAGTAGCCCCACAAGAAATAATAATCGAGGAGGCTCAAGTCCGGAGACCTAGCGGGCCAAAAAAGATCAGAATATCTATCGATAACTTTTCCATTAAAAAGGGTATTTAAGTATTGTTTTACATTCCTCATACTGTGGCATGGTGCATCATCTTGTTGGTACCATATCCGTAGTCTATCGGGTATGTGAAGTCCATGAATAAAATTAAACAAATAATTATTTAAAAAATGCAAGTTACGTTCACCATTTAAATTTTGTCAAAAAAAAACAGGTCCTATTATTCTATTTTTGTAAATTCCGCACCACACATTTGTTTTAAATGAGTACTGATTACGTGTCTGTATAGTGAAATTTGGATTAACGTTACTCCACCAACGACAATTTTGTGAACTTACAGTCCCGTTCGAGGTAAAGGTTGCTTCGTCGGTAAAAATTATACCTCTTGTCATGAAAGGGTTATCTCCTAACTCTCCTTGTATTAAAAAATACAAAATTCTAAGCGTCGCTCAAAATCACCTGGTTTCAAGGTATGTATAAATTTTGGTTTGTAAGGCCGAAATTTGTTTTCATTTAATATTTTTGGTTTAAAGTTTCATTATTTGCAACCCTTGGTCTACGTTTCTTATTGTAGTTATTTTCCACACTTCCAAAGGTCTTGAATTTATTCACTATGTTCCCTACTGTTGTAAAAGAAATCATTTTATCAAGATATCTGTAGTTAAAAATTTCGTCAGTTTCCCGATACATTTTGTAATTTTCAGGAACAATTATAATTATTTCAACTTTATCTTGCATACTCAATTTCAACGGCATGTTTATCTAATTAAATATTCAAACTGATGTTTCAGACAAATGACATAGCTGACAGTTAAAATTCAAATTCAGGTGGGAAATGGTGGCAAGATAAAGGGCATGCCATTAAGAATTAAGATTTAAATTTTTAAGTTTATTTTTAATAATAGTCTACTAAAAGTAGAAACAGATATAATTTTTAATGCCAATCAACATTTTCTTATTCCATTTTGCTCTAAAATTAAAATTAAGGGTACTTTTCTAGTAGGTCAATTTTGATTTTTTTACTTTTTGATCATCCTGCACATACTATCTCAAGTTTGAATAGTCTAATATTATTTTTTCAGTAAGCAGAACTTCTTATAAAGAGCGGACACACTGTATATATTTTTTTTTAATAGGAAAAGAATTCCATGGATTTTGCGACGAATGGCATCATTCAGGATATTTTTTTTCGTCCTCTTGTTTGGGCTCCTCGACTATTTTCTTTTTCGTCATTTTCTTAATGAAAGCCTTTTAAAATCCTGAACACGGTGCGCGAGGAAAGTTTCGTTAAAGTGCCACACATTTCTGCAGCAACCAATGTGGTTAGTTCAGGATTTCGTTCCCGAATTCCATGGTATACGTTTTTAACTATAATTCGTTCTTTTAATGTTAATTGAAATTTCTTTTTGTAGGCGGATAACTAGTTGAAGGTTTGTTAATATCCATAGTTTACTCTATTGAAAGCAGTTAACAACACCAAATTAAATTTAATAACATATATTTACACAAAACAATACCTAGATTTGGCGATTGGTATTAAATGAGTCACTCATAATTTGTGGACTTCGGGTATAAGTGACGTTTGTGTCTTTTTCATAAGGAAGGAATGGGAACTAAATCCCTATAAATACGCCCCTACTGAAAGTTATACTTACATTACCTTGTCTTTATATTAAGTATGGTGACAGTAGAAGTAGAATCTTATTAAATTATACAGTTTTTAAATTCAATTATCTCATTTTTGGTTGGCGCTACGCTTTTAAGAATTATCCCGTGCAGGTGTAAAGATAACATTATTTGCTTTAATAGATACAAATTTTACTTAATAACTACTTAATACTGTTTTGTGAAAATTGTGTCTTTTTTTATCATCTTATCAATTAATTTTTTTCAAAACGTTGCCCTTGTATTTTTTCAGCAACAACCTATCTTTATAGTTTATAGCAAAATCTTAAATCGCTTTAAATTGCGTTATCTTTTTAAGTACTGACAGTGTAAATACTTTGATAAAAAGTCCATTTTATTATAAAAAAACTACGATAAGTTCTACTTACTGGTTAGTTTTTGATTTTCTTTAAAACTGATCAGAATACAAATTTAATAATTGAATTGATTAGGCTTTCACTTGATGGAAATCCTTTATTACTTGATTTATAATAAATGGTAAAAATAAGTTTACACTTTCCACAAATTAAAGTTTTTATTTAGAAACTCGACATGTTGCTTCTTCAAATAAGAAGTACAAAAAAGTGATATTTTAAAAGTTTATACCTTTAAAATATCGTAAATTTTAAATTAGCAGGTTTGTGTGTGATTTAATGGCACTGGTTGAAACCAAATGGCCAGCGTCCTTCTGTTTATTGTTTCCTCCATTAATTATTATTATTATTATCATTTTATACTACTAGGTAGTCATTTAACTCTACGCGAACTTTACTTGCTGTGTTATTTTGCAATAAATACATGTTTTTAATTTATCTAAGAACATTTTTTTTTCGATTTTTTCGAACAATATTGTTTGTTTTCTTCTTCGCATGCAAGGTTGTTTTTAAATTATTATTCTTTAAATCGTGTCCAACTAAGAGTAACTTTTTTTCGCAAAAAACGTTAAAGTTTTCTAATTTGCGATAAAGTCAATATAAAAAAAGTTAGGTATATTTAGATTGTTGACATTTTAACCACAATAGTTCGATTTGGCGTAAAAAGCTTACTAGAATACCAAAATTTCAAGTTTAAATCTTTATTAGTTTTTTGGGATTTTTTTAGAATGGTACCATTGGTCGATCTTGGCAAGATGAAAATATAGGTATTATACAGTAAACAAATACTTATATAAACTATGGGAAATTTTTGTATATTTATCTTTAATTTTATGAAAAAAAAAACTGTGTAATTTCCTCACTCGGAAATTTTGGTTACAAGCTGGCAACACTGTCGATAACTGACGTCACTCGAAGGGTATGACGAGCATCGGTTTTTGTTTTGCAATGAGTATATGTACCAATATATGATATTGTAAATACTAATATCATTTAGTGAAAGAAGGTGGTTGAGACTGTAAGGTTGATCTATTAATTTATTTATCCAACACTTACATATAATGTGAACATTATTAGTTCGATTTTCGACTAATAAAGTAGCTTATAACTCACACGTGGGTTATAACCATAACTCACTAGTGGGTTATGATTATAACTGACGCAGGCACATCTTTTATCAGACCAGTCGATAAATTCTTTAAAGGTTTTGTCATAACTATCTCTTGACTTGTGGGAATTATTAATGAACACGCTAGGTCAGCTTCTTTTTGAATTTCGGCTGGAGTTTTTTTATATTTTGAAAAACCACCATCGAAAATGGCAAAAATAATAATTTGATTTACTCTCTTCAAATTTTTGTTATTAATCAATTTCATAACAACAATAATCACACTAGCCAACTTTTACGTGTCAAATTTGTCATTCAAAAATATGTCAATTAAAACATAATACAGGGTTTTCCAGTTTGCATTGAGACAATATAATTTTCTATTTTTTATTAATATCATCAAGTGTTGGATAAAATTTTGTATGGCACTCGTGTGTTAGGTCACTCGGGAATTAGCCCTCTCGGCCTACGGCCTTGAGGGCTAAACATTTCGCACCGTGACTTATATATAACATAACACACTTGTACCATAAATAACTATTAAATTATTAATTAATGTATTTTGATAAATCTTTAGTCTGGAGCAACATGGTGTTCCAAGTCTCCCATTTCGTCACTCACAATATTCGTGAGCGTGTAGACCTATTTTCTTACTGTGCTTAGGATTTCTAGCGGTATTTCTAATATTATCCTCAATATGTGTTATTTTCGTCTGTATCCTGATTTAAAGCTCGCTTGTATTAGCGCATTCATTTTTATAAACCCTTTCCTTTTATGTACCCCACAAAAAAAATCCAACCGTGCTAAGTCTGTGCTTCAAACAGTCCAAGGTATGGTCCCATGTCACCCTATATACGTTTGAAAATTACGACTTAAATATAACCTAACAGGGACTACAGAATGGTATGGTGGTGCACCATATTGCTGATAAAACATTATTTTCTGTCAAATATTGGGCAATTCAGATAAGGGTATATGATTGCAAACAATAATTACAACGTCGAGCGACTTTTATTGCAATTACAAATATATTTTCTTTGAGTAAAGAAGTTAATATTAACGACTTTAAGTAATTTAAATCGAATTGACATAGGTATATAGGTACACTGATAAAACTGTGCTCCCTTAATCAAATAATTTGATTTAATTAGTGAATAATTATTGGTAATAAATGAATATGATTTAAATTAACTAAGTTTTATTTAACTGAAATAAATGAGAGTATTTCGTTTTATTTGTAAAATTATTTGACTGTTGGTGGATTTGTGTCAAATCATGGAACCTTTCAAACAAATATCTTACCAAAAAACAACTAAAATAACAAAATCTAAATAACTAATTATTTAATCGAACTAATTTTCATTTAGGAACTAAATTCCGTTAATCGCTAGTTAAATCACCCAATAGAGAACTATTTAAATGTCTGGGTCATTTAAACTAAATAATTATTTATTAACAATAAATCCTTAATATAAAACAACCAAATATTTACAAATAACTAATTATTTAATCGAAGTACATTTCAAGTTAAGAACTAAATACCTTTAACCCTAATTTAAATCATTCAATGCCGAACATTTTATGGGGCTTTGAGAAATTTGATTGGTTCTACAAAAGTGGCCTGATAAATCATCATCGCGTTTTTGGTTATTGGTGTTCGATCTTGTCTTGTAGAAATTTGTGAGTGAAATCTTCTTTGTTAGTGGCACAGAAGTTAGTGGTTCCAGCAAAAATTAAAAATAAGATAAGAGGCAAAGAAAAGATACTTGTAATACCTAATTTGAAATTTTGAACACAAAATCTTTTTAGAAGAATGTAGCCAGGTATTTATAAATCATAGCTACCTAGGCGTATTTTTTTAAATCGTGTTACAAATAGTACAGTTTTTCTGAATTGTCACCATATTTCAAAACCTATCAAACGTAAAAGATATAATATAATTAATATATTGTTAATAATTATTGTAGGTACCTAATATTTGCAAATTTGCCTATATTTAATTTTTTATCAAAGGTATTAACTTCTCTATAATGTTTTATTGACGTATATTTTAAGGGGGACAACAATTAATGGTGGGTGTACACAGCAAAATAACATGACATAAAAATAAAATAAGAGTTGAATCTACAGATCTGCCATAAGACGTTTATAGAACCAAATAACATAACATAAAAATAAGAAATAAAATAAGAGATGGTTATCTTCTAACTTTTATGTTATTTTCATGTGAAAATTGTTGTGCGCGTGCGCGTAATTTGTCATAACCTTTATTTTCGGCAAAAATGTGTTTTTTTCTGTTGGCTAGCCTTATTATTTGAACACTATAAACAATTTGATAAGGTTTGTGATTATTATGGTACAGGTACTAATTAAACCATATTCAATAGCAATAGGGGATTTTATCTGCTTATTTCTTATTTTTATGTGACGTCTGTATAAACACGTACTTGGATAAAATAAGAACTGATTTGAATAAACTTTCTGATCTATGTAAATTTAAAAAAGGTATTTAAACCAAATAAAATTATACTTGGTCTAAATAAATATAAAAGACAAGTTAAACAATTATGTGCTTGAATAAAAAAACAACGACTTTGATGAAAATTACCGGTTTATTTAAATCCAATCACTTAAATTGTTTAATTAAATAACGTTGTTGTTACGTCAAATACATGTAAAACAAATATAATAATATATACTTGATAAAATATGTATAAATAACAATTAAATAAACATTTTATTAACTTAACTTTTAACCTATTTACTTTAAGTCATTGAAGCGGCTTGTTTAAGTTAGGTTAGTATTAAGGAAATAAATATTTTTTTGAACTTTGTATTCAGTGATTAATTCCAAATAAAAAGAAATTTGTATCAAATCAGATAATACTAATTAAGGATCCCTTGGTATTTTTCAAATACATATTTGTTTGGCTAATAGGAAACAAATATTTATTTGAGTCAATGGAAATTTTTTTTAATTCAAATAATTAATTTTATCAGTGTATGGGACATATACAGTGAGTTTCAGAAGTAATGTCTAAATTTATTTAAAATTAAACGGTGGGTTTTCTGGAAAAACGCTTGGACCCGTCGATTTGTTGTGTTTGTGTTGTGTTCTTTTTAATGGTAAGTGCATGTATAGAGGGTAGCCCAAAAATAAGTTGGGAGTATCAACTTAATTTTTTCAAATAAAAACATCTATTTTTTTATTTCATTTTTGAATTTGCATCGGATTCTAAGTATGTTTCATGTACCATGTGCCGTACCTAAACTCAACAGTTAGAAAAAAATACGATTGAACATATCAATAAGTAAGAATTCCATTGTGTGTTTATTATGTTTTTTTTTTTCAATTTTGGTATTTCTAAATGTCGACTTGTCACCGTTTAGTCCCATAGAAACTGTATGACATTTTTATTTCAAATAAGTAAATGTCAACCGTAGTTGCAAAGTTGCGGTTTTCACAATGGTGAAGTTACTGGAACGAGAAATAATTGAAATTCTATGCATGGTTGGGTTTGGTGATAGAACATGCTGTCAAATAGAAACGGCTCAATTATTCAATGAAATCCATCCTAATCGTCCTCCCATATGTCAAAAGGTGGCGAGTAGAATAGAGGCTAAATTTAGAGAATCCGGTCATGTTAGAAAGTAGTTTATAAACGACTTGGGATCTCGTTTTGAGCATAGTCAGTTTCTCTTCTTTGCGGACGATTTAAAACTATACATAGAGGTCTCCTCTTTAAATGATTGCCTAAAACTTCAGTCTGACTTGAACCATTTAGAAGCCTGGTGCGAGAACAATAGTATGGAATTGAATGTGTCGAAGTGTCATTTAGTTATTTTTCATAAATCCAGAACAGCGCTTGAGCAACCCTATTTGATTGGAAATACTGTACTTTCCAGCCACTTTCAATCAATGATATCAAAGTCACTACAACTTCTCGGTTTTGTAAAGCGAGTTACTTCCGAGTTCACTAACACAAATGCTATTAAACAGCTATATTGCTCGTTGATAAGAACTCACCTCGAATGTGCTTCCAGTGTCTGGAATCCCCGTTAAAATGTTCACATTCAGAATATAGAAAGAGTTTAACATAAATGTCTAAAGCTAATTTCTTTTAAACTTAATATGCCTGAACTAACCTATTCTCAGTTGGAATCTCACATTCAACTGAGAACCCTTGAGAAGCGTGGGGATTCTAAGGACCTTAAAATACTATCATCATCATCATAAATCAGCCTTGCCTCGTCCACTGCTGGACATAGGCCTCTCTCAACCTAATCCATCCAGCTTGGTCTTGGGCATCTTGGATTTAATTTGTAGATATCCTCTTGATATCATCTGTCCATCGAGTGGGCGGTCTACCCCTGCTTCTATGTGCAGCATCTCTAGGTCGCCACTCCAATATCTTCTTAGTCCATCTATCATCTGTCATTCTTGCGACGTGACCCGCCCAGTTCCACTTTAGGTGTGTTATTCTTTCAACAGCATCCACAACTTTCGTTCTCCTATGGATCTTTTCGTTGCGGATTCGGTCTCGCAATGTCACCCCCAACATAGCTCTTTCCATGGCTCGTTGGGTAGCTCTTATTTTGTTGATGATTTGTGTCAATGTTAATGTTTCTGAGCCGTATGTCAGTACTGGGAGGATGCACTGGTCGAAAACCTTACGCTTGAGGCACACTAGAATGTCCTATTTGAGTACATGTTTTAAACGGCCGAAGGCAGCCCATGTTAGTCCTATTCTTTGGCTAAGCTCGCAAGTTTGGTTATCTCTTCTGATTCGAATTTCATGTCCTAGGTATTTGTACGATGTTATGTGTTGGATTTATTTTTCTTCTATTTTAAGGTTACAGCTAGGGACCAGATTTGTCATAAATTGAGTTTTAGCGATGTTTATTTTTAATCCAACTTTTTGGGAAGCTGATGACCGGTTCGTGAGCATTTCATTTGCTTCATCTAGTCGGTCTGAAATCAATACGATATCGTCAGCGAAACGCAAATGGTTCAATTTTTCTTCATTTACGTTTATTCCCCTGTTGTCTAGTTCTGTCTTTTTAAACATGTACTCAAGCAAAGCTGTAAAAAGTTTGGGAGAGATCGTATCCCCTTGTCGAACGCCTTTTTCGATTTTAAACTGGTTTGTTTCATCTTGCAGTCTTACTTTTGCTGTTGCGTGTTTATATATGTGTCGTAGTAGCGAAATATAGCGGTGGTCTATACGACAGTTGGCAAGAGCTTTAAACAATGCGTAGTGGTCTACGGAATCAAACGCCTTCTCATAGTCAACAAACGTTAGCACCAAGGGTTTGTTATATTCTACACTTTTTTCTATTAATGCCTTTATAACCTGAAGGTGGTCATTTGTTCCGTATCCAGCCCGAAAGCCCGCTTTTTCTCTTGGCTGATATGATTCTAATTTATTAGTAAGACGTGCAGTAATGATTTTGGTAAACAGTTTATATAGATGTGTGAGCAAACTAATCGGTCTGTAGTTTTGCAACTCTGTGATGCTGCCCTTCTTATGCATAATGATAATGGCATTGTTCCACATCTCTGGGGTTGTTGCTTCGTCTAGACATTTGTTAAAGAGTTTGGTTATCCATTTTAGTAACTTTCCTCCTCCCAGCTTTACAGCCTCTGCGACAACACCATCTTCGCCCGGTGCTTTATTGTTTTTCATTTTTGAGAGTGACCTTGAGACCTCTTCTTCGCTTATCGGTGGCATTTCTTCTGATCCCTGATTCAATATATGGGGTATATTTTCCGGTGTTTCTCTTTGGTCTTTGTTACTATAAAGATTTGTATAGAAGTCTTCAACAATCTTTAATATTTCTTTTCTGTTATTTGTTACTTGTCCTCTTTCATTTTCTAATTTGGTTATTTCGGTCTTTCCTGTGTTTAACTTATTTCGTAGTACCTTCATGCTTTTATTCTCTTCTATGACCTTAGTGACCCAATTATTATTGAATTGTCTAGTATCCGCCCTCACAGCCTTCTTTATATCCCTATTTAATTGTTTTATCTCGTCCTTGTTTTGTGGATATTTCCCTAGTAATTTCCTTCTCTGTTTCATTAATTGTTTGGTATTTAAAGTCAGTTTTTCTTTTTTTTCTGAAGGCTTCGAGCAGTGTTTACTGTGGGCTATGCCGATTGCCTCCACAATATTTCTGTTTAGATCTTCGATGTTCATCGCTATACAATATATTATGTCCGCTTTTGCTGAATAATATAGGTTTGCATGTTTCTTCTAGGGATACACGATTAAGATACACCTTCTCGATATCCGCACATAGAACTAACTATGGCCAAAATAACTTTTTGTCCAGGTCGGGTAGACTGGCCAATGACCATCCTACGCTTCATTTTTTCTCAAGTAAATCGGTTTTTATGAAACAGCTTCGCGTCGTAATTTGAAGTCTCTAAGTATCTAGAATCTCTAAAATTTCAAGATCCATTCCTTGTGTTTTGTTCTATCTTACTTTTGCAAATTTTCGAGATAAATCTGTTCTTTTGTTTTAATTATAGATATCAATTTGTTAAAATGTAACTCTGCGTTAGAAATAAGATTACCTCCATTGTATATTTTATAAAATTGCGCATTTCAACATTTAATTTGATTTGATGTTCTGTTCTTTTTAAATAAACAGGTCTTACTTATTGATATGTTCAATCGTAATTTTTTCGATAACTGTTGAGTTTAGGTATAGGACATGGTACCGGGTGTCTCACTAAGAATGGCTGTCGGCCGTATCTCAGAAAGTGTCAGTCATATGGCTTGCGGAAAAAAAAAAATATTAGGTAAAGTGGTTCTGAGAAATTGCTGGAAATTATTTTCAAGTTTCTCAGATTGGCGCTAGAGGGCGCAACAGAAACGGTAAATATGAATCACGAAGTTTCCTCAAAAGTCGCCTAGTTAAGGTATCCCGAAAATAACATTTTTGTATATTTCGAAGATTTATTAATAAAATTCACCTATAGAACGTGTTCGTCACTTCAAATAAAGTGGTGGGGGAAGGTTGAACATTATTTGTAATAAATGCTGATAACTCCGGTCTGGCTTAACATAATTTAGTAAACTTAGTTTTTTAAAAAGGGCTTTTCTCACTCTGTATATCATCTTATGAACTACGGCAATATGTGTTTTACACTAGGCGCTAGGGGGCGCTGTCTTACAACTTCACAAACATTGCGCGCTTTTTCCTTAATTTTAAATATATTCAATTTTACCCGATTACAAGTCTAAGAAGTCAGCGAAAACCGCAAGTTAATATCTATTTTCAATCCGGAATTATCAACAACAATAATCATAATTACGGAACATTATGATTTTATTTTCAAGTTGCCATTGTAAAGGTTTTTTTAAGAGTCAAATAGGCCTTGAAAAAACAAAATATGAATTGAAACTGTGCACGCGTGTCACCTTTCATTATTACGTCAAAATTTGTGTCGTGCCAACAGTGTTGTGTCATATTTGATTTTCAAAATGCCTCTGTTACTTGAAGAAGCGGTTGACATCATTGCGGTGTATTTTAAATGTTTGGGAAATGCAACAATTGCTGAACGGGTTTACGCAGTACGATACCCTCAAAGGCGCCGATACGACAGTAGAAAGTTTAATCGTTTAGCTAGCCGTTTTCGTACTACTAGAAGTATTCGTCGCCCTGTATATCGCAGACGCCGCCGAGGTCGAACCGACGAAAACATTGTAAATGTTTTGGCATATGTGGAATTTAATCCACAAATTAGTATTAGATTAATTGTTAGAGACTTGGGCGTTACTCGCTTTACTGTGCATAGGATTTTATTAGAAGAAAGGTAAGTAATTATATCTATATGTTATAACTCTTAAATAGTTTAGAATAATGCCAATATTTCTCTTAATAGTTTTCAAGTTAATGTAATAAGTATTTTGTTTTTCTTTAGGCTACATCCCTACCATATTGTGCTCCACCAGGCTTTGACCCCGCAAGACTATGATAGAAGATTGGATCATTGTTATTGGTTGCTCAATATGATATTGGAAGATAGAAATCTCCTCTCCAGAATTTTGTGGACTGATGAAGCTACTTTCCATAGTAATGGAGGAGTAAACCGCAATAATATGCATTATTATTCGCGGGATAATCCCCATTGGATGCGGGAGGTGCAGCATCAAGGAAGATGGAGTGTCAATGTCTGGTGCGGCATTTTGGGTTGCAGAATAATTGGACCGTTTGTATTTAATGAGTCGCTTACTGGGCAAAGATATTTACATTTTTTAAATTACGAACTCCCAATTCTTCTCGAAGATGTGCCCTTGGATATTCGCAGAACTATGGTTTTCCAACACGATGGATGTCCTGCACATTTTGCGGCAAACGTTCGTCATTTTCTTGACGACACATTTTCTGCAAGGTGGATAGGAAGAGGAAGAGGGAGTATATTTCCGTGGCCTGCCAGGTAATATTATAGGATATATTGTGATACTGTTAATGAAAGATCACCTGACTTAACATGCCTAGATTTTTATCTATGGGGGAGATTGAAGGATCTTGTTTTCGTTACCAGCCCCACCACAAGGGAAACCATGATAGAAAGGATAATGGACAGCAGCCGCCGTATCCCTATGACAGAGGTGAAAACTGCAGTATTATCAACCAGGGAGAGATTGGAGTCGTGTATACAGAACGATGGGCGACAATTTGAACATTTGGGGCGCCACTGAGAATTATTGTCGTAACGATATATTTGCTTGAAACATACGTACCTTCATATTTTGTTATTCCAAGGCCTATTTGACTCTTAAAAAAACATTTACAATGGCAACTTGAAAATTAAATCAAAATGTTCCGGAATTATGATTATTGTTGTTGATATCTCCGGATTGAAAATAGATATTAACTTGCGGTTTTCGCTGACTTCTTAGACTTTTAATCATCCTTGTAATCGGGTAAAATTGAATATACTATTATATTTACAATTATGGAAAAAACGCGCAATGTTTGTGAAGTTGTAAGACAGCGCCTCCTAGCGCCTAGTGTAAAACACATATTGCCGTAGTTCATAAGATGATATATAGAGTGAGAAAACCCCTTTTTAACAAAACTAAGTTTACTAAATTATGTTAAGCCAGACCGGAGTTATCAGCATTTATTACAAATTATGTTCAACCTTCCCCCACCACTTTATTTGAAAAGTGACGAACACGTTCTATAGGTGAATTTTATTAATAAATCTTCGAAATATACAAAAGTGTTATTTTCGGGATACCTTAACTAGGCGACTTTTGAGGAAACCTCGTGGTTCATATTTACCGTTACTGTTGCGCCCTCTAGCGCCAGTCTGAGAAACTTGAAAATAATTTCCAGCAATTTCTCATGACCACTTTACCCAATATATTTTTTTTCCGCAAGCCATACGACTAACACTTTCTGAGATACGGCCGACAGCCATTCTTAGTGGGACACCCGGTACATACTTAGAATTCGATGGAAAATTCAAAAACGAAATAAAAAATAGATAACTTCATTTCAAAAAATGAAGTTGATGGTCGTAACTTATTTTTGGGCTATCCTGTATACATGAATTCATCATCAAGAAAACCACATTAAGAAATAAAAATCTACGGGTTCGAGCGTTTTTCCAAAAAGCATGCCGCTAAATTTTAAATGAATTTAGACATTACTTCTGGGACTCACTGTATATTGTAGTGTGCAGCAAAAGATAGGTTTTACACTTTAAAGTTTATTTGAGCATTTTCTACAACTCTTACAGTTTCCGAGAGAAGGTACGCAGACGTAGTTCACCCTGTAGACGTAAAATTAATGTAAATAGTATATTTTTATCTGATTTCTATTTGTTTTTGTATTAGAAATACTGCAACCGACATTAAAGACATGAAGCAACCAGGAGAGCAACAGGCGCCCTTTGTTGACGACGTAGAAAATATTTAACGACGATATGTTTGAACATTAATTTATAAAAGAAGGCTATGATTAAAAAAATATTAATGTGTAAAGTTGTGTTTACAGTATATTCACATGTATAATACACTCCAGGAGGTTGGCTGTTCCTCTCTGCTCACCCAGTATATTGCCTTTTAAAATATGTATGAGAAAAGAGAATTTCTCGTTAATGTTAAGATCGTCTTTACAAAAATATTTCAGGGAAGGAATAAATTCGATTTGTAAAATTTTAAAGCCTCAAAATAATTTTCTACCAAATTTGGGAGGAGCGTTTATAAAGACAATCAATGGGTGTGATAGCTGTGGGGTAGCAGAATTGCTAGGAACCACACCTTTGTCTCCCGCGTGGTCGTTCAAATGAAACCTGCGTTTCAAAGCGGTCACGAACGGTCGCCATCTTGTCGACCCGCTGCGATACATCCTATACAGTACACATAGGCGGCGATACTCGTTTAATGTGTGTATCATTTATTTTATAATATGGCGAGGGCAATTCATATCAACGTATTTATCGGTTAAATTTGTACATACATTCACTGGCTTTTTAATAATTATTTTTTCCTGATATATTTTTTATGAAATTAAATTCTAATTTCTGTTTAATTTTTTGGAAAATTTAATTGATACCTTAAGAATAAACAAAATCTAAAATTTTGACTTTTGCTTTTAGACAATAAGCTCCTGAATTACAGGGTGTCTCTAAAAGGTCTGTAGGTACAAAATACTAACACGGATTTCTATACAGGATGTTAATAAATGTCACGTAGATATTTAAAGGAGGGATACTTAGTGCTTGTCAAAATAAAAAAAAAAGATAATCATAAACATGAGGATTCACTTTTACATCTACAGGGTGTAAAAGCTTCAAGTTTTTTTTTTAGTTTTTTTCATTTTTCTATCATATATTCCGAGATAATTATTTCAAATTAGTTACACTTATTAGTTTTTGGAACCTCTACAATCAAATGTTTAAATTGTCAAAGGCAGTATACAGAATTTAGTGATTCCCACGAAACCAACGAGACGAGATTTTCATAAAGTCTTGTCTCGTCTCGCATATGAAATAAGAAGTCTTGTATTGAGTCTCGTCTCGCAGCCTCCAGTCTCGTGTCTCGTACGAGAGTCTTGCAAATGTATCGAAATCTCATCATGCATAATCTTGTTCCAGTCCAGTACGGGATACTTACATACTTGTTATAATGTAAGAGTAGGTAGAGAAAATTAAAACTGTTGAAAGATATCATCATGCATGTATTTGAAAGTAATACCAAAGTTGACATTTACACTTACAGAATAAAACTTTGGTAATACAAAGTAATAAATCTAAACAATTGAACGAAACAAAAACTTAACCTTAACATTATTTAGAAATAATAAGAAAAAACTTCTAACAGCCTTCGCTGTCGCAAATTTTTTCGTGCAGATTCATTATTAAGGCGATTTCTATGTTTTCTTATAGTTAACGCAGCGATGAGCGCATATTGAACTTTGCTTAGTTTTAACATTGAAAATATTTCTGTTATCGAAAGTGATGGCAGTCAATCGTGTTTATTTAACACTGGTTCCTATAATAAGTATAATGATTTATAGGTTTTCAAGTCCGCACGCAGAAATATTCATCTGCGAGACTCTCGTACGAGACACGAGAAGTCTCGCACGAGACTCGAGACGAGACTAATAAAAGTCTCGTCTCGTGTTATCCGAGTATCGTATCGAGTATTGTCTCGAAAACGAGACCATGCGAGATTCTTGAAAATGAGACTCTCGTGGGAATCACTAATACAGATTGTTACATTTTTTGCGCTACCAACACTTTCACTCTTCTGAACTTTTTTTAAGATACCTTGTATAAATGCTGATATCATATTTTGACTCCTCGTCCTTATCTCATTCTTTTTGATCCCCCACATTTTTATCGTATTCAATACCAATGTGTAGTTTTCTTTATCTTAATTTTTAAAAGAACAGATTTCCCAATATGTCAGATCGAAATTTCCCTAAAAATAGGGAAATATAATTACACGACAAACTAAAAAAATTATAAGAACTGCTGAAAATTATCTCCTCTTGCTAATATACAGGAATCAACTCTTCGTCTCATAGACTGAGGAACTCTTTCGAATATCCCGGGAGTATTGCGAATTATTTCACATGAATCCATAACTTTCTTCCTCAAATTTTCCTCTATCTGGAGTCTGATACATTAACGGTTTTAAATGTTCCCAGAAAAAATAATCTAGACAATTTAAATCGGGAGACCTAAAGGGCCATGGCTGAGGCCGAGAAAAGCAAACAACGAGAAGCGACAATATGACATTTGGCGAAATCATTGGAGTGGGAGGTAACCCGGCCAACTGTCATAAGTTTAAGCCGGTCGTGTTTCAGCCGTTAGTCGATGAGTTATCGTTATCGAGTTTAGTCGTCGTCTTTGTTGAAAGAAGTGTATTGTTTAACTGTTTGTTTTTGTAAGTGATGTGCTATCGAAAAACTATGCCTGGTAATACCTGTGCGTTTCGAGGGTGCCACTCAAAAGAAGGTCAAGGAATAAGCATGTTTGCATTTCCAAAGGATCCTGAACAGTAAGTACATTTGCACCGCTTTAGGATTTTTGATTAAAAATGTAAGGAAAGGTAACAAAACCGCTGTTCAATATTTAAAAAGAAATAAAGGGATATATGAGAAAATACTGTTTTTCTACTTCTACATTAGTAAGAACCTACTTACGTACTGTCTACTTTATCCGTAAAACTCTAATTACACACACTATATTGTTAGAAGCCAAGCTGTGCGTAAGAGCAGTTACGTAATATTATAATGACTGTATTAACAAGGGCAATTCTCGCTAACGCTGGTACCGTAATTTTCGAAATCGTGTGTAATAGGCTTCTTACCACTCTCGGTATGTAATATACTATTTCATTTCTTTCTAGAATGTACTATCACTAAGTAACGCACAATTAATAAAATATTTCAAAAATATTTTTATTTTATTTAATTTTTTTTATGATTTTACGACATTTGCTGGAAAGCCAATTACATATAACACAGATATTCATGAAAAAGGTACTTCTTACTAGGTATCCACATTTTTTTATTTTAGTGTAAAGCATTTACTTAATCGCTTTAGTGCTTCTTTTAGTGTAATAACCCGGCCAACTGTCAAAATTTCAAGGTGAAGGACATATAATTTGGTCCCCATTTAATCAATGCTAAACTCGGGATTTTGTCGCTTCTCGTTGTTTGCTTTTCTCGGACTGAGGTCTACATCGACCTATCCAACCGTTGTAGTGTTGAACTAAAAACTCCCTTACCACAAAACTGAAATGTGGCTGTGCACCATCACGCATACACCACAATTGGTTTCTTAGTTCAAGTGGTACCTCTTCTAACAGCATTGGGAGTTCCTCTTCAAAAAATTGACGATAATATTGCCCGTTTAATCTTCTTGGCAGAGAAAATGGCCCTACCAAATAGTCTGTTACTGTAAACTGATACTGGAACTGACTTTCGTCTATCGCATGAGGATTCTCTTTAGCCCAAAAATGATTGTTATAAAAATTTCTGATGAAACAAATGAAATTTTATTTCCGAACAATAGATTTTTGGCCAACATTTGAATGAACCACTGACAAAAATTTAATCGCGGTGAAAAATCGCGTGGAAGAAGAGCTTGGACTATCTAGCTATGGTAAAGATACATCAGATTATCCACCAAAACTTTCCAAACTAGCACAGAAGAAATGTTTAAAGTAGCCGCAACTTTTCTTGTACTTGTACCTGGTTCGATTTCTACAGCTCTCAGATTTGGTTCCACAATTTCGACAGTTCTTGCAGTGCGATGTGCCCCTGCCAAATGAGTGGAGTTCCATTTTCGCACATTCGAATGTGTACCTGTGCAAAAGTTTCTGAATCAGGCTATTTTCGATTTAGATAATGATGTTGATCGTTTAATTTCAAAGTAATTACCATTGGCAAGACCATAAATAAAATGCATATAGGCATATTCTTGGTTTGTGAACTCAACCATCAATAAATAGCTCTAACTTTGGAAACATTAGCTAACAAAATTATTTGACACTAATGAACTGTCCCACCCAATTACTTTTTTCTTAATTTTGTTACTTATTATCGCCAATAACTAGAAGACGATGACAGATACGATAAAAATGTAGGAAATCAAAAAGAAGGAGAAAAGAACGGGTTGGTTGGTTGATTAAACCCCACAGAGGTCAAATAAATGTTCCCAACAACTTTTACAACGACAACTGCCGCTCGCTACGTAAAATAATCGATCAACCGGTCCTGCTACAAGTGCGCATTAAACCGAAAATTTTGATAATGCGCATCGAATGAAAAGGATAGCGATATATTCCTCAAAACGTCATAAGTGAAACCCCTATGGTTTTGATGTACCTTGCAGAGGGTGCCTACATCTAGAGCTTCATAACTTTTTGGTACCTCGCTGTATTAAATTTCTAAAAATAAATTCTTATTCCAAAGCATCTTTTGTTTTAAAAAGGTATACCTGGAGATAATGGAATTTAAATGTTTTATTGCGTCCAGAAACTCATCGTTGCAATCCTTCACATATTATCCAGGCTTAGGACGAGCTCCCTAATCTTTATTTACGATTTTCTGTCTGGGTTAAGGAAACGTAACTTTTTTACCGGTATTTTTATACAGGATGTGTACCGATTTTATTTAATATTTTAGATAATAACAACGAAAGTATCAACTGTTAAACAAAGGTAAGTTAGGCTAGATCGTCATAGGAATTTGCACTAGTATTTTGTACAGACTTTTAGAGACACCCAGTATATGTTGTATTATTTCCTTGAAAAACATTTATTGAATAGATTTAATCATTAAATTATTCTGTACCGTTCATCAGTACGCTAATGCCACCAATGCCTTTGATAGGTTTTCGTTTTTTTGTTATTAACTCATGATACGACTCACGCAGAGCTTTAATTTTCTCCGTATATTAACCATAATGAAAAAGTAGGAGTTATTTTGTTCTCTACGCCTTCCTTCATCTATCAACTATATATACCTGCCCAAGTAAATGTTCAAATCACATGCATATATCCATTAATCATTTGAAAAAAAGGAAACACTACTGTTAATTAGTAAATTTTTTTGAGGTAAAATATCCATATTGCGTGATGTTTTTCAGGGTAATAAATATTTATTATTTGAAAAAACGATCTTATAAGGTAGGACGGGGATGCATAATTCATTATTTGCTGGATATTTTGCCTATTTCCAACATTAAACCTATAATAATTATGGTTTTTTACCATTTGAGAGATTGGCACTACTGATAATGGGTAGCAAAATATACCAAACATTTCAGCATAAATAAAAAAATATATTAATTCGCAAGCAACCTAAATCGCGTTTTAAGTAAAAAAACGTTTACCAACTTTAACTTCTTTACGGAAACTAATTTGCTTAACAAAAAAATAACAATATAAAGAGTAGGTAAGTAAAAAAAGCCTAAATTTCTTTAACTACATTAGGGGAGAAACGACGTCAGACAAAAAAGAACGGCCTCAATCTATACCGAGGAATCAATCAAGCATGTTTTGAATTATTACTCTTGAAAGGTAACCTAGCTAAAGGGTGAAGGTGAATGAAAAGTTTTTATCTTTAAGAAAATTACATTAATGTCCCTGTATAATACAGAATTTAATTTAATGTGCAGGGTGTTATTTAATATGTGTCCAATATTTTACAGGACGATTCCTCAGTTATTTATAAGGTGAAAAGTTCATATAGGCATGGGTGGTCCGCAAGCCCTTCATTTTTGAGATACATGGTGTTAAAAATTTATTTTTATTTTTGTTTTTCGTAAATAATTTTTGAAGTAATGTCTATATTTGGACGAAAATTGATATTTGGGGATTTTTTATTCGCTGACATACATTTTACATACGGATTTGCTAACGGAAATGCATATGAGGCTAAACGTTTGTATCAGGAGCGTTATCCGAACCGCACAACTCCTACCTACTTCAAAAACGCTTTCAAAAATTCACGCTCGGTTGAGGGAAGGTTTGAGAAAGCTACTCATCTGTCGAGTGCATATCGGACGGTAAGAACGCAAGAAACCGAGGAAGCAGTTCTTAATCTGGTAGGAGAGAACACCCGGAAACAAGCACCAGAAAAATAGCGCTGACGTTAAACATTTTTCATGTTCTAGTATGGACAATTTTAATTGATAATTTGTTATATCCCTACTACATTCAAAGACTTCAGGCACTCCTCCCTCGTGATTTTCCATTGCGTATTAACTTCTGTCGTTGGTTTCTCCAATGCCTTATTCAAAATCCTTTATTTAAAAATAAAATCCTGTTTACCGACGAAGCAAATTTCTCACGCAACGCTATATGCAATTTTCACAACAATCATTTGTGGTTAGAGAAAAACCCCCATGCGATACAGGAATCACATTTCCAATAACAGTTCTCTCTTAACGCGTGGGCAGGAATCCTTGGATATTATTTAAAAGGTCCGTTCTTTATTTCAGGAAGATTAAACGAAGAGAGATATCGTCATTTTCTTAAAAAAGATTTGCCTATTTTACTGGAAGATGTGCTGCTTAGACTACGAAATGAAATGTGGTTTATGCATGACGGTGCCCCGGCTCATTTTAGCATCTTGGCGCGAGAATTTTTAGATCGTACTTTCGGTAACCGTTAGATAGGTCGGGGGAGGACCTCAACCATGTCCCCCTAGGTCACCAGACCTTAACAGTTTGGATTTTTTTCTTTGGAGATATCTAAAATCCTTAGTTTACCAGACACCCATCCAAAATGAAGAACAATTAAGAAAGAGAATAATTAACTCTTGTAGAACGATTCAAAATACGTGCATTCAGCAAGGAGGTGGACATTTCCAACATTTATTGTGATTTTGATTTAGTTTTATATCTAGTATTTCGTTGTTTATTGTTGTTTAAAAATTCCAGTTTGAAATGTTTCTATGTTGATTAAAAAAAAGTTTTTAAAATTGTTAAGCTTTTTGACAAACACATGCATCGATTAATTTAAATCAAAATATCTCAGAAACGGCTGCTTGTAGGGACTTTTGACAAGCATACCATTTTCACGTAAAAATGATAGAGGAATCGATTTTTCTTCTAGAAAATGTGATACATACATGCACGAAAAAGTTGTGACTCCCCAAAAGAAAAAAATACCTGTAGGTGGCGCCCCATATAGTTAAGGGCCAAACTAAGATAAAACTTGAATTTCTCATATTAAAAAATCTACAAAAATAAGTCTGTAAAATATCGGACACTTATTAAATAACACCCTGTATATGCGACTGGAGCCCTCCTTCTACTTCTAAACATAATATATTCTCATTCTTCTTTTCACACAATCGAAACATTGATCAGCACTTGGGGGGGGGGGGGGGGGGGAGTTGTTAATCTCTAAAAATTTGTTTGTAATACTAGCTCGTTGGTCTTTTAAATTTTGGCAAGGGGTTTTGAATACCGAGTTTTTAATGTGTATAAAAGGAAGTCGCAGATTGACATCGACTCATGATTTGTTCTTCGAAACATATTTTAAAGAAATTTGAATATTCAAGAGTTACGTCCTGTCCTCTTCATCGTCTATGCGTTTACAAAATTTCAAAGTACAAAAATGTCATTTTTTAAAAATCGATATCTTGGAAACTATTAAGTTTAGACTTATAATGCACTTATTAAAAAATAATTGTAATTTTATGTAGAATCCAGAAATATTGTAAGATATCGGGTGCCCCATTTAAAAATATTTAAATTTTAGTTCTCCCGCGTTTTTAATTGATTTTTAAAAGATACAGGCCATTAACTTGTACAATTCTTGTATAAATTTCTTTTGCTAAAGTCGACCATTAACGAGATATCGTCCATCGGCACAGTAAATGGACATCCGGTATATTGGATTTTCGGAATTCCCCATTCTCATTTGTTAAGAATTTATTAACCAGAGAGATAAAACTATGATTTCATTATTATTGAAATTACCAATGAAGCACTCTGAAAATTGCATTCGCTGCGGATTCTCGTTTGGTAACAATTCCTGGACTGAGCTTAGACAGTAAGCGTCACATTCCACCGTCACCCCAAAACTAGTCCAAATCCGTGACTATGTGACATTGTGTGGAAATTCTGTATGAAAATCCTTTTTTTTAATAAATCATAATTCATTCATTGATTCTACTACATACGGTGATTTTTTTTTCACCTTTAACATACCAATGTTATTTTAGAATATCATGTTATCAACAGATTAGTTCAGGTTAGTTCAGAATTTTACAGCTTCACTAAAAGAAATAGTATATTGTTTGGCTGTCGTGTGCGTTGACACCACAAGAATAAATATATTAACCAGAAGGATTTATTGCAGAAAATCCTTTTGTTACCAATCCCGACAGCGAGGACTATGGATTTCGATGAAAATCTCTGCTCCATAGGCGTGGCGTACCTGTGCTATTATGTTTTTTGGTGAAAAAAAACGTGAAAATATTTTTAAACTTTCAAGAAAAATAAATATTTTGTATATAACAAAAATAATATAGTAGGTACCATCGTAGGCATTACTCGAGCAATCTTTATAACTGCAAACATGTCCTGCTTTTCTCTTCTCTTCTTCCATGGCAATACTGTCATAACATCACAACAAATTCACAAAACTGTAAATATAAAGTCAATGAAACGACACAGGGAAAACTAACGAAACAGGATAAGACCTAAACTTTCAAAGTATTATAATACAAGCTCGTACTGCTACGACCGCAAAGATACTTTCGGGCTAGAATTTCGGGGTAAATACGCTTCAAGGTCAACAGCTGCAGACAATGCGATCATCAGGGAAATCCTTCTGGTTAATATTTATTCTTGTGCTTGACACTATGTACAGGGTAAAGCCTGTCCAGAGATAATAAGAAAGTTACACTTTGCCTTTGAATGGGATTATCCAAGGGTGGCCATAAACAAACAATGAATGCATGAATAAATGCAGGTAAGTTATGGTCCGTACTTAAAAATGTCTTCAAGTAGACTGCAAATCCGGAAGACGTAATGTCATTATTAAAGTAATAGTTTGGTGATTTTAAACTGATTTTTATCTGATTCAAAATGAGAGGGTTAATCCCATAAAACAAATTATGTTCTAATGACTGTATATATAGCCACTTTAGTTAGTTTTAGGCTTAGTAATTAATTATTCTTACTTCGTGTGTAATACAGCGTTTGTTTAATCGTGTGTGAGTCATGGAAAATATGTGCGATCCCAATGTATATCAGGAGATAACCCCGTCGAAAAGCAGAAAACACTTTTCTGTGGAAACTAAGGAAGTTATGAACACTGTTTATTTAACTCTCATTGAACGTGCGGTCAGCAAGCAAGCAGCGTTAGAAGAAACGGCCACATTAACAAAAATTCCAACATGAACTGTATGGAAAATTGTGAATAATCCCATTTTAGCGAGGAAAAAAAGAACCGATACTGGCATTTTCTCGAAGGTAAATGAAAGTAATCAAGATATAATACGGCGTAAAATTTACAAGTTATACGAGGAACAAAGCGTACCTACATTAGATAATTTAATTAAGAGGCTTGAAAAAGATGAAACCGGCGTTAAATGTGGCAGAACAACGTTATGGAAGTGTATCCAACACATGGGTTTTAGATTTAAAAAAAAATTAACAAAATAATTAATAATGGAATCCAGTAGAATTCGGGAATGGCAATCCGAATATCTACAAAAAATTAGGATTTACAGAGATCAGCAAAGGCCGATTATTTACTTGGATGAAACCTGGTTCGACACATATGATACCCCGGAAAAGGGTTGGGTTGACTCAAGCGGCAAGTGTAAAACAAGCGCGCGATAGAGGTAAACGAATTACATTTTGCATGCTGGATCTAAAGACGGATGGATTCCAAATGAACTTTCTCTGTCTACAAAAAAACATTAAAGATTCTTCTCTCTATTACCATGGGGACACCACTGCTGATTTATTTGAAGAGTGGTTTAAAAACAAGCTAATTCCAAATATACCTCCGAATAGCGTAATTGTAATGGACAATGCAAGCTACCATAGTAGGCAGTTGACCAAGACTCCCTCCTCAAATGACACAAAGGCAACAATCCAACACTACATGTATGATAATGACATTTATTTTCAGGAAGATTACACCAAAAGGCAATTAATTGAGGTTTTACAAAGTTTAAAACTACAAAAGGAATACTTCTGTAATAATTATGCAAAAATTCTAAGGCATTAAGTTTTAAGGCGTCCACCATACCATTTTGTATTTAATCCCATCGAACATGTTTGGCATCGACTGAAATCTGCCATTCGTCGTAACAATATTTGCCCTACTATTAACTCCAGTGTACTAGAGCTTATAGAAACTGAAGTTTTTAACAACCCTTCACAAAGTTGGGCAAATTCTGCTACACATGTTGAAAAAGTGGAAAAATCCTATATCCATATAAACAATATAGCACAAATAATAATAAAATTAGAACAGATGATGATAGCGATAGTGATATTGATAAATTAAGTGAATAATTATTATAAGTACCGCATAATTTGTATATTCTTGTGATCATAAATATAATTTTTAATAATAAAAAAACTTGTAATTTCACATTTAAACATAAATAAAATATTATTTAATGACTTACTTATTTTTATTACAAACCATTATTAAATTTTAAACAAAATACGGACCTGTTCGGCAATATTTTAATTTTACAGCTGGCCCGGGTTTTTCCTAATAGGGCTCAGTTAGTCACTTTCTTATATCTCTGAACAGACTTTACCAACTAAGTGAGGTAAGCGGCTATATGATACAGACCGTTACTGCCCATACAGCTTCCGAAAAAATACATTGTTGGTGGAATTTTGTAGGATAGCATATTAGCTGATGACTTAACTTCGCCCATACATCACAAATGAGATGCTAGACTGTTTTTCGTGTAACACCATAAAACAATTTATAAAAAAAAAACTACAACTTTTATATTTAAATTTTTCTAATCACCCATCAAATTACTCATATATGTAGATGGGTGGTTCATTTATAATAAATAACCCTGTACATGATGTCAAAATTTAATTGATATATAAGATATCTTGCTCGCTGTTTCTTATCTTTTTGGTTGTTAATAACAAGTATTTAAGAAATTTTATGAATTTTCTGGAAAACTACTATGCGATTAATTAATTGCTAAGGTATCATTCAAGTCCCCAATCTGGTTATTTCTGAAATACGTGATGTATTTACGTGTCGCTAAAAATGTCTTAGTACCTCTTTTCCTTGATGTGAGCTGTTGAAATAATTTATTTTTTAGATAGGGAACCTGCATAGAGTTACACAGGGTATTTGGTTAACTAAACTCAGTGAAGGGTAAAACAATAAGCATTTCACAATTACCACAGCAAATGCGAATATTCTTGGAATTGTATAGTTTTATAAATTATTTTACCAAGAAAAAAACGACATTACGTATTTTCCGTGCCAATCAAGCTTAAAGAGAAAAATCCAAGAAAAAATAGCTAAATGACTTTCTCCTGAACTTGAGCGGTTGAAAAATTCTATATATTTTTTGATCCGTATAACAAAAAAAACAAAAAGCTAATTTCCGTCGTTAGCGCTAGCAGAAAACGTTTTTAGAATGGATTAACGTAATGGTCTATCGAGTGTTAAGAGGAAGTAACCACAACTTTTTACACTTCGTAGGTTTGTGTTTGTCCTATTATAAACAATGCACCAATGTCAGACTATACAGAGTTTTCTTAAAAGCATCCATCCATTAAATCAAATTTAAAAAAATTATTTACGATTTATATATACAAGGTATCAAGTAGCAAAAATATTGTAAGGTCATATCATTTTCTTTCCTACAGGGGCCCCCGAGGAGATATCTGCCCCTAAAGGTCGGACCTGAAAACCAGTTTTTTATTGACAACTTTTGAAGCACCCTGTGTAACCTAACAACATTTTAGTGTAATGACTAAGTGAAGGTTTATCGAGCAGTCTGATAACAATATCCGTAGATCATTGGGGGGGCTTTAGATTAGCCCGACCACACTTAACCTTAAGTGAAATATATTGCAGAGAAGATATTAACCGAAAAAAAAATTATTTGATTCAATAAAATTGTTTAATTGCTGAATATTTTCTTAACTTAAACAAAATTTTATTGGGTCAATTAAATTCAGCTAATTTAGTTTTCTCCGGAATTTGGTTTTATTATTAGAAAAAAATATTATTTCCTTCAAACATTAGATGCAAAAATAATACAATCAAACTTATTTCCCGTGTAGTTCCTCTATTTACAAAATTATAATTTAATTCCCGTAAAAATGTACTTGCCCGAATAAAGGCTTTATGATGCAATGGTCGCGTGATCACCTTCCTCGTTTGCATTCAGTAATAAGTCGGCGAGATGTCGCGCGGACGCGCCATTTATGTGTTGTACAAGTGTGGTTAATAACGATGGAGGGCACATGGTTGGGGATTCATAATAGTAAATTTGCATAAATAAGAAATAATGAATCTACTGACAATATGTCTCGAACAAAATTATTTTGAATTCAACAATAATATTTACACTAGCAAAGAAGGTTTAATAATGGGTAATCCATTAGGTCTCCTATTAGCTGAGATTTTTATGGATTTTTTAGAACATCAAATTTCAAAACATCCTCTTTTTAATTAATTTATATACTGACATAGATACGTTGATGACATTTTAACCTGTTTTACAGGAACAGATACACAGCTAAATCAGTTTCTTGACTATATGTATAAATAATTTACATAATACCATTAAATTTACTGTAGAAAAAGAAATCAATAATAGCATTAACTTCCTCGATTTAACTATAACAAAAGAAAATAATAAGCATACTTTTTCAGTTTTTCATAAACCTACACATACAGATACTATTATACATAATAAGTCGTGTCATCCCATACAACATAAACTAGCTGCATTTCACAGATACATAGGCTAATATCACTGCTATTAAATTAAGAAAACTTTAAAATTGAATTAAATATAATAAAACAAATCGCCGTAAATAATGGCTATACCCCTACATTAACAGACAACATTCTGAGTAAAAAAACATATAAAAAAACAATTAACATGGTTTATCCCAATATAAAAAAGAAGTCTGAACAGTATAAACTAGTATCATATTATGTAGGACAAACGAGTGACAAAATAGGTACGTTTCTAAATAACGTAGAACTTAAGGTTGCTTACAAAACCAACAATTCTTTAGGTAAAGCTATAAAAAATAATAAAACAAAAACGAAAAAAAAAAATAAGAAATCTGGAGTACCTATATAAACTAACTTGCAATGATTGCCCTAATACCTATACAGGACAAACAGGTAGAAACTTCAAACTTTATCAAAGGAAAAACCGATTCAAATTACGCGAACCATCCAATAGAATGTAATCATCAATTTAATGATAACTTTCAAATTTTACATTTAGAAAAGAAAGGTATCAAACTAAATTTGCTGGAGTCGCTTGAGATAAACAAACTTAAAAATTCCGACTATTTGTTAAATGAACAATTAGACCTTAACAATTCTCCTTTGCTTAATATGTTTTGAATAATTATTTGGGAAATACCCTTAATCTTAATAGTTTTATTACTCTAAATCTACTTTGTAAAATCCTTATTGTTAATTAGACCATTATTATGCATATAAATATATCCACTATTTGTAAACTGAGTACATCTGAAGAAGCTACCGTGTAGCGAAACATGTTATGTGATAATTGTGTTAATAAACAACTGGAAAAAAGTGTGTAAAAGTCTTTACATTTCCAAAAAACATAATAGTAAAATATATCCATGAAACAAATGTGTTAATCCAAAATAATGAAGTTAATTGGTCATTCAATTCAGATTCAGATGACGATGTTCCTCTTAGTTTGTATACAGATAATCTATCCTCATCAAAAAGACCTAGAGAAGATAAACGCTCAGTTTGGAATGTGTTTACCAGTATTGCCAACACGCAAGATACAAATAAAAAAATCATCTGCTAAAGAACCAAACATACAACAGGACGTGGAATATGAAATAAGTTCATATTTGGCGTTGCCGTTAATTGAAAGACAATCAAGCCCATCTTTGTGGTGGAAAATCAATTCAAAGAGATTTCCTAATATATATAGCAACGCTTGCTAAAAAGTTTCTTTCAGCACCTTCCTCAACAATATCTAGTGAACGGTTGTTTTCAGAAGCGGGTAATATTTATGAAGAAATCCGAAACCGACTATCCTCTAAGAATGGTGAAATGTTAGTTTATCTTCATCATAATTTGCCATTAACTGATTTTAGTTATTAAATGTTTTAGCAAAGTTTATTGTTACAACCTTTTAATTTATTTATCATCACAAAAATACACTGTCTCAAATCTTTTATGTTTTATTTTACCAAAAAAAGAAAACAAAATAAAAAACCGGGTCTCTCTCTTGTCACCCCCTGCGAGGCCAATTCCTAGAATAATAAGACTAATTTTCCTTATGGTAAAGGGTCAAATATTTTTTCAAAAGCTGAGAACAAGTACTTTCTAAGTTTTCCTTAACATGTTTTGCGACTTTCCGTAATCGCTAAAGGTTTTAAAAGATATTTTACTACAGAAGATTAACTAATTATGTATAAAATAAAATACCTGTCATCATTTTCTTTATTGCAAATGGCGGTGTTAATGAATACCAGTCCATTTTCCTAACTACACTTATACTTTAAAATACCGAAAACAACATTTACGTAAACATGTAAACATCCAAAAACTGCAGTGTAACCGCTATCACTTTCGTTAAAACGTTAAAACACAACTAAAATATTTGCGGAAGGTTCCGATCCAGAGGCAATATAATGGTGTACCCTAAAATTGTCATCATGACATTAACATTTTTGCTGCAAGTTCATTCTCATAATATTTATGTCTAAAGAAAGCATAAAATTGGTTATCTTACACATCGTAAGCAACATCACGGTACATCTATAAAAATTTTGCCTGTTAGTTATTGATGCCCAATTAAGTAATAGTCAATATATTGGTTCAAAACATTGGTTATGTTGTATACTTTTAAAAAATATCTAAACGTTGTGTTATGTTCGTACATTCTCTTGAAAATAAAACATTACTTTCATATTTTCATTGGAAATAAAACACAAGCTCTTAAACAGTTCCTACACATGCGTAAATTAAAAACATTATTCAGTTACTTTATTGAAATTCCAGTATTCTTGAGATTAGATTTAGTTTTTGCTACTTTAAAATGAAACATACATCCATCGCTACAGTATTAAAATTACTTTACATATATTATATATTTCGACTGTTGCTTTTATAAAAGATTTTAGCGCAGTTTGGACAAAACTATTGGATATCAAAAAAATATTGCTATAAATTGGAGAATCTTCTCTGGAACTGGATATAACAATTAAAAACTGCACTGTTAAGACAAGATAACACTATTTTTTTGAAGTCTCAAATAAATGTTTTTACTTACGAGCGTGAGCTAAGACCTAAATCGTATAAATTAAAGAGAACCGCGAAAGAGCCGAAATGAACGTTCTGGCTTTTGTAGAGGCACTAAAAGTTCGTGCAAAGTCATAGAAAAAGATCTCGGATTGATAAAATCTTGTGTCTAAAATATTATTAAATAAATATCATTTTAAATCCTACATGAAGTAAAGATTGTGCACCATTTACGTACAGGAAATTCTGTGAAACTAAACTAAACAATAAACCTCTCTAAAGTCGTCCAGGTGTTTGTACGTTTGCTGCAAAGAAATAGATTCTTGCAACAAGTCATATAAACTTAGAACAATTTCATTAAAACTTTCAAACGAAAGAAATTATGAACTTCCTTGTCTTGATTCGAGGATTCCTTCTTTGAGTCAACGCAATAACAATAATTTGTATCCTTGAAGCAAAGACACATATACTTGACATAAATATATAAATACTTGTACACAATACATTCAGATTTAAACGTTTCTATTCAAGGCTGTCATCTCTAAGACCGGTTAATATAAATCATACTTATCAATTGATTATTTAAGATGAGTGCTAAAAAATAACTAGCCTTATTTTAAGATAATGAATGAACTTAACTCAAGACTATGCTTGGAATGATTTAAACCTGTTATCTTAGTTCTTTCCACTAAGATAAATACGAAAATTGCTCCCAAGGATCTAGCTGACTCTTATCAAGGGATCATTCATATGGACATATCGAAAGACATGGCGGTCTTGTTTTAAATTCGCTTGCTTTACATTAAGATATCTTTTGTATCTGTGTATCTTAATTTTCTAAATTTTTTGATTTGTGCGTTTATTGTTAATACTAACTATTTTTAAAAAGCTTAGAAATAACCTAATTAAATAAGAGAAAAATATACTGGGTGTCCGATTTAAAAAATCATATGTTTGCTATAAATCTCGAAAAGTAAGACTCACACTGAATTCTGCTTAAAAACTCTCTTAGAAACAGTTTTCAATTTTTTGAAGAGTTTAAGGACAACCAAAATACAAAGGGTGTCAAAAAGCAAACATTTTCGAAAACACCCTGTAGCTTAAAAACTAAGAAAGCTATGGCAATTCCGTTTGCAGCATCTTTTGTTTTGCGAAAAAGTAGTAATGTAAAAGCCGCAAGTCTCTATCTTTACTAGATACCGAGATACCCGGCAATTACATCGAAAAATGGACACCCTGTACAAGGCACGACCCGCCACTGCATTTCTTGAAATGCCCAGCATTGGTAAATAGAAAAAAAATTTTAAAAAGTGCATTTTAGACCTACATTGATTATTACAACAAATACAACCCGCAACCAGAAACTCAGTCAAAACATTTTTCTATATTTCTGAATAATTAATTTTTTTTAACACCCCATTTTTTGTTTTCGAGATATACCTATAGAGTTCACCTTTAATTTTTACTACTAAAAATAGTTGCCCACCCTTGCGTATATTGAGATATCTAGGAAATACCCGGTAATTTATGAGAGATCCTTATACATTATATAAGTGCATTACAATCCTTTGTCATAAATTAAACGGGAATTGACAATAAAACCGTATCTAAAATCCCCTTCGAAATATTTGTAATTGAGTCATAGAAATATTTCAACGTACAACACAGTCGGAGAGAGAATACAACCCTGTATTGTTGGGTGTACTGGGCCCGTATGTATTTGTATTTGTATGGAGGAGCGTTGTGGAGACAGATGATAAATGATAGTTCTTAATAGGAATCCAGATCTCCTCGTCTGAATTGCTTTATCGACCGTCTTCATTGGATAAAAGCCGAAGCGGTACCCTCTATTTTACTTTAATCAACTGAGAGATCCATTATTTTTAGTAACGGTGGTGATGGAAGACATTTCAACTTTTGAACACCATTCCCACATACATAATCACTTTGAAGTATTATTTCTACAGTTTAATATTATACATAAGTAATTATTTGTTAAAAGTATATTAATGCTATTGGCCCGTATACTGGTCGAAGAAAATAGTTGAACTAGACATCAAGATAATATGTATAGTTGTAAGATAAAAATAGAGAGATAGATAAATAATGTTATTTATTCCGTACAATACAAACATACACAGGGTGTTTCCAAATAAGTTCGAAATATTTCAAGGGTTTATTGATTTATGATATTGAGCTAGTTTCGCACTTTTATTTGGAAACACCTTGCATACACATATAAAAAGGATATCTTAATGTAAAGCAAAATGAGTTTAAAACAAGGCCGCCATGTCTTTCGATATGTCCAAATGAATATTTTCTTGATAAGAGTCAGCTACATCCTTGCAAGCAATTTTTGTAATATTATTAGTAATATATTGAATTTATTCGCTACTTTATATGTTTTTCTGTTAAAACTTTAGATTTAGCACGTCATAAGTTTAACTCATAATAGGTAAAGCAAAATAAATTCACCCATGTACCCCTAAAAGATGCTGAAAATTACGTCCCCGCTCTTCAATGTATTTTTGGGCACGTTTTTGAATTGCTCGAAATGTTTTTATAGTTTGGTGATACCATCTACCATGGTTTATCTTTTCCCTAACAAAGCCTTTAACGCGTTAACGGGGGTTAGATCTGGTGACCGGGGAGGCCACTGAGTAAGGTAATTTGTTCCATACACCATAATACATAGAATTTGATAAGTATGTGCCTACCTAGGGTGTGATAATGATACGGGGCGGCCATATTTCGGAAGATTTGAAAAAAAGCTGCCATTATTAAAATTGCCAAGAGAAATTCATTAAAAATAATTTAGGAAATTGGGGCAAGACGGCTCATTTATTTTTAAAAGTTCATTTGGCGGCAAAAAATGCCACTTAACCATAAGAAAACAAATGAATATTTAAAATTACTAGATCGTTCCTTATACAACTTTTATTATTGGTATTTTTTCGAATCTGTTGTGTTACAATTTTTAAGCAAAATACAAAAAATATGTATGCCACTGCCTTTTTTCTTCTTACATTATGTAGACTCCATTTTTAGTGCAAGTTAATTGGTTGAAGCGTGTTGACAATTTCACGTTTTTTTTTCTATCGGAATATCAAATGAATGTTTTTATATTTATTTACTCAACTGGATTTAAAGCTCAGGGCCAAAAAATTAGGTTAGGTTTAGAGTTTGAAGTTTTTGAAGTTTAGGTGGTGCGATTCGTTAAATGCCTTTCTCACGGGCCGCCCATGGGTATGACGCTGAAGTGGTAAGCCGCGCGTAGATCTTTTGTGAACTCACCCAAAAAGCTGTACCTACACAGTAAAAAATATCCACCTGGTAAAAATCATTTCAGGAGTGGTAAAAAAAAGTAGTGTTAATGTTAACACCCGGATCAACATAATTTACCACATTTTTACACTCATATGGGAGTTATGGGACCAAAGTTGTTGTATTAAATTTGCCCATGAATTTAACTCTCTAAAAAGTTAATTTTGTTGAATGGGTTCATTTTACGCTCTATCAGGAAAATTAAATACAAATACAAATATTAACACCATATTAGCGTGTACAGAAACCCCGCTGGAAGGTTATTTTAACACATTGAGTGTAAAACTTATTCTTTAATCGTTTTTTTACACGGTCCCGGGTAAAAATATATAAATCCGTGTTACCGAAAAGACGGGCGTAGGAAATTTTGGCCCCGGCCAGGTAGCAGCCCGATTTTGACAGGAACTTTCGGCCCCAATGGTCTAACGTTATAACATTTTGTGTTTTGAATCATTTATAAAATGAAAATGCAACTAACCTGAACTAACTCAATTTTTGACCTGCAACTCGGCTAATGCGGTTTTATAGACTTATATTGGTTAAACAGCGCTAACACGGCATCTAATCCACCTTTTTGGTTCCAATTCGCCTTTCTCAAGTTCACCGGGGAATATTATTATTAATTGTTTGCCCCTTTTATAGACTTATATTGGTTAAACAGCGCTAACACGGCATCTAATCCACCTTTTTGGTTCAATTCGCCTTTTTTAAGTTCACCGGCCAATTATTTACCTGCAATGTTTGGGGCCGAAATTTCTTGCAAGATTACTTGACCTAAAATTTCTAGTAGGTACCTTACCCAATATGGGGCCGAAAGTTCCGCCGCCCGAAAAGACAGGCGGCAACAAGTGGTTTGAAATTGTAGGAACTGACAGATGACGCCGATGCTACGTGCAAATTCAACTTTCAAGTCGGTCTGATTGTGCTCTTTGAACGTGATATAGAATAATGTTATATTTAAATTGATATTGATAAATATAGAAACAAAGCAAAGTTCTGTAAAGTGCCAAATGAGGGTGCCTCTTATGAGGATCTTGTTAAATTGGGTAAGCATATTAACGAAATTTAATAGAAACCTTACTAATAAGTACGCCATTTTTAAGAAACTAAGAGGTATTTACATTGCTACAGTTTTCCCTTTATATTTTAAATTATTCTGATATAAGCTTATAATATAAATGTATTCCTTTTTTATATAAATAGGTACTTAGGTACCTACCTACATATTTTACTTCATAGATCTCTAAATAAATATACGATTAATATAATACTCGTCATTTTCATTCTTTTATATTGTTCCAAACCATACTTTTATTTAGTTGTTTTTGTTTAGTATTCTAAGTATACATATATTTATTATGTTATTTGTTTTGTTAAGCTTATATACAGGGTTGTTAATAATAATTGATGTATACAGGTAGGTAATTGTAAATTTTTTTTTTTTTTGCAAAACAGCTCATCCAACGAAAAATATTGAAAAGGTAAAATAGCTTCCAAATACATCCAGTCACTCGACAAAAATATCTGGGTTGTCATAACACCGTTGATATAAAAAATCAGGAGAAATGTTGACGTATTATATCACTTTCATAACACTTTCACTTATTTACAGCCGGTGACTATACCACTAGAAAACGTCATTTTATAGTATTAGTCTACATACTAAAAATCATTAAAATCGATTAGCAGGTTTTCACGTAATTTAGGAAAAACCAATATTTCTACAGATTTTTGACGCCCTTTACCGGCTAAACGAGACAATTTTGGATATAACTAAGTCGGCTTAGATCGAAATATTTTGACGTCAGGAGCCTGTCGTCAAACGTTGTACACGTATTTTCCGAACACCCTGTATATGTTTAATTTACTAAATTGTAGACTATATAATAGGTGTGTCATTTTGTTCAACTAGTTATAATAATAAGTGTAAAAAAAATTACAGGGTTTTCCGGTTCTGTTGTAACCATCATTTTGTTTATAAATAAACGATAAATAATACTCAATATTTTCATTCATTTACCAAACCTTTTCCAAGCGATCTGAAGATTTATATATATTAGGGCTATACTACTTTCGGCTTTGGTTAAGTCATTTAATCATGTATCAAACTAAGCAGAGGTTAATAATGTAAAACATCTTGAATGCATAATTTTTTACATTTTTTACATAGTTTCATACGGGATTAAATGACTTAAACAAAGTGGAAAGTATTCTAGCTGGGTAGATTATTTTATTACACTCACTATAGTAAAGTCACACCCAAATAAAATAAAATTTACACTACAATAATATGATATTTACACTAATTAATCACAAATTACCATTAAAAAATGGTTTACTTACACCTCTCATTATTTCTTTTACACCTTAGAAGGATAGGTTTACAATCTGTGAGTTTAATTTACACTCGATAGTGTAAATGTACCTACTCATAAATAAGAAGAATTAACACTCATCAAAAAGTAAAAAAACCATTCAAAAATATATTTTTTTACCAGATATACTGATTGGTTAATATACCCTATTGGGTGTGGTCCCATATGTACCACAATTGAGTGTTAAATTTAACACTCAATTTTTTACTGTGTATCTATATTACACAATAAATTAATAGTATTAAATACTATTTTTTGTGTTACAGCACCGTACTATTAAATACATAAATGAAAATAGCCTACGTTTTATCTAATATCTGGTATGCATGGTGAAATGTTAATTATATTTTTATTTCGCATGTAAATAGTGTGAATAGCGTTTACAGGTTAACTATATACCTAACAGAAGTTAATTAAGGAAGCAATTTGCATTAAAATGGCCGATTTAAAGTCGGTTCTGATACATATATCTTTGTTTCGAACCTACAGCGAGAGACGTAAAAAATCTACATAAAGCAATTTATTATTGCCGCCATTTTCTGATTTTACACACTGTGATTCAAACACTGTATTTTATCTCACATTTAAGATCAAACATTTTTTTTTGTTCTGACAGTTTCACTATTTGTTTATTAATTCCTACCATTAACAATAGTAACGATCATGTAATCTTATTCCTGCCATACAACTTGAAAAGTAATAACAATACACTGGATTCATTTACATAAACAACTTTTTTTTACAACTAACACGGGCTAATCCCTAATGAAAACACTAAAGAGACGTAAGTGACGAAAGTTGCAAAAGACCGATTATGTTGGGTTCAGTGCTGAAAATTATTTGAGTCACTCGGTATTCGTATCGTCGGGATAATGTTTCTAATTTTTCTTGTCATTTATTCTACTTATTGGCGGTTTACGCGAGAAATTGAGGGTGAATTTCACAAACCTATACGCATAAAAAACACCCTCCGCTAATCCGAACACACAAAACGTTAGCTCTCGCCAAAAACAGGATATATTGCAAAAATTGAATAGTGGTGTGTGGTGTCAGTGGTAAAGCGCTAGCAGATAACTATGGTGTCGGTACTATTATTTTTCTATTAAACGATAATTTAGCGAGAAAGACATGCGACCGACAAGTAATATTTTAGGGGAAAAAGTTATTGAACTTTACTATAAATATTATAACGACAACAAATTTATTGCAAGCAGAGGGTGGGTAAAGCAGGTTTAAAAAGAGAATATCACATTCGTCAATTGAAAGTGGCTGGAGAGAAACTATCTAGTGATTAGTGATTAACCTTTTCTACGAAAATTCACCGAAGAAATGACTGAGCTGAACTTACTGCCAAGCCATATTATATACAATGCAGATGAATCTACATTATTCTGGAAACTGCTACCTGATCGGACTTTGGTGCATGCCAGTGAATACTGCACTGGCCACAAGAGAATAAATTATCTCGACTTTAAATTACTTAATCTGAAGGTAATAATCTTATTCAGAGTGAATGTGTTCTTAATATATGATTTTCTGTGTCTTTGGTCATTTCTGGTTATGTTCTTGGCGGCAAAATTTCTTGTTTTCAAGCTGGCGTCCTTGAACTTGTAACATTTTAAAATGGCATTTTTAACAAAGATAAATTTTTTTGCGTCAAAGTAATTGACCCTTGTCCTAAGAGAATGTTATAGGTATTTGCATGCAATTCGGCATCTGCGCGTAGTCACATCAGTACTCCAGTGACCGAAGAGCTCGAGGTTTCTATACAGCATCTTGGCTTAGGGTTATACTGATAATTTTTTCTATGGCTTAGTGGATGTGGATTGTGGATGGTTACATTAGATGCAGATAAGTGCGATTCTTTAGTGTTTCGACATTCTACGATTATGTGAACCACGAATTAGATAACGTATATTTTATTAAAGATAATTGTCTATATTGGCATCGCTAAAGACAGCTATTTCGCTTTTCTATATTTTATCGTAATGTGCGTGTTTTAAGAAATAAATATTTTTACTGTGTGTATAGCTAGGACAAATAGGTCCTTGTAAAAATATTGAAAACATCTATTTATAAACGAACACCAAACCTCCAAAGCCGTCCAGATATTTGTTCGTTTGCTGCAAAGAAATATACTCTTGCAACAAGTCATATGAACAATTTCATTAAAACTTTTAACGAACGAAATTAAGAATGTCTTTGTCTTGATTCGAGGATGCCCGTCTTTGAGTCAAAGCAGTAACAAAGACTTGTGTCCTTGAAGAAAAGACACATATTATACTTGACATAAATATATATACACTTGTGCACAGTATATTCAAATTTATACGCTTCTATTCAAGGATGTCATCTCTTAGACCGGTATAATAAAAATCTTACTTAAATGATTGATTCTTTAAGATAAGTACTAAAAATAACCAGTCTTATTTTAAGATAGTGAATGAACTTAACTCAATGCTATGCTTAGAATGGCTTAAATCTGTTATCTTAGTTTAAGTAAAATTATCTTTCCGCTAAGATAATTACGAAAATATAGGAAGGAAATATTCATTTGGACATATCGATAGACAAATAGACATGGCGGCCTTGTTTTATATTTGGTTTGTTTTACATCAAGATATCCTTTTTATTTGTGTGTATATTACAATGGTTAAATATTGTAGGCACAAAAGGGTCAGTGACAAAGTGACTTTATTACTTACTATGTTGAAAGCGGTGGCGTAGCCACAGGGGGGCGAACGCCCCCCCCCCTCCCGCCCTTCTTGACCTGGCGCCCCTTTACTACTTAAAAAATATTCCTAAAAAACAAGATCGGTCTTATTTTATTTTTAGTAAAGAAGAGCGATGGGAATAAACTTAATAAAACCGTTTTTTTTTTTGCCTGCGGCGCTTTAGCTCCGCAGTCTACATCCCTCCGATAGTTCGCCCCCTCGCCCCAAAATACTGGCTACGCCACTGGTTAAAAGGTAACATTTTGTTACAATTTTAACACCCACAGGAACAACGATGTACCGGGTGTCCCACTAAGAATGTATGTCGGCCGTATCTCAGAAAGTGTTTGTCGTATGGCTTGCGGAAAAAAAATATATTAGGTAAAGTGGTCATGAGAAATTTTATTGCTGGAAATTATTTTTAAGTTTCTCAGACTGGCGCTAGAGGACGCAACAGTAACGGTAAATATGAATCACGAAGTTTCCTCAAAAGTCGTCTAGTTAAGGTATCCCGAAAATAACATTTTTGTATATTTCGAAGATTTATTAATAAAATTCACCTACCTATAGAACGTGTTCGTCACTTTTCAAATAAAGTGGTGGGGGAAGGTTGAACATTATTTGTAATAAATGCTGATTACTCCGGTCTGGCTCAACATAATTTAGTAAACTTAGTTTTGTTAAAAAGGGCTTTTCTCACTCTATATATCATCTTATGAACTACAGCAATATGTGTTTTACACTATGCGCTAGGGGGCGCTGTCTTACAACTTCACAAACATTGCGCGTTTTTTCCTTAATTGTGAATATAATAGTATATATTCAATTTTACCTGATTACTGATTAGTTTTTAACATAGGAAAATCTGACAGTTCGACTAAAACTCAACTAAGAAGTGATATGACCATTTAAAAAGGCCTTTATAGAAGCCTAATAGGTAGGTACGTAGGCATGCTAAAAGAAATACCAAACGAAAAAGCAATAATAAATTGTAAATACCTTTAGTATGTCTTTACCGCTCTAACAGCTGTAATTGTCGCATTCCATTTTTTAATCTAGGTATACATAAGTGGAATTATATACAAAAAGAAAAGAGTAAGGATTTAATTACGTGAAAAAAGTCGAAGACCGTCGATATTAACAGAGAGAGGGAATCAATCCAGAGGCGTGCCATTTAATTAAATAATATACCTACTAAAAATGAATGTACATCAAGAAATTCAATCAAAAGTCAACGGTTACTTTAAATATTATAGTAAAATTAAAAAATCTGCCTACTTTACAGTATTACCTAAGAAACCATTCTCTCTCGCCTACTGTACGAAAATTATCAAGAACGTAAGGCAACGTTCCGACACTGGCAGGGTCCCTCTGGGCCCAGTCGCCCCGTAGAGACCGCGCTGTTGAAAAGCGTTCGCTGATTGGTCGGAGCTGATTATGTCGGCGTTTCTTTTCCCAGCAGTCACGCTTCATGTGTTGCCGGCTGCTTCGGCTGACCTCCAGGCTCCGGTCCCATGCCTTTATCCGGGTGAATTCTACAGCACCGGCTCCGGAGTAATTATTATACACATATTATATTGAAACTTCTTTTATCTCACTTAATATAATAATTAAATTTTTCACAAAAAAAAAATAGATTAATCTATCCAAATGTCTCCCCTTGTGAACAATAAATCAAAACTGTAATCTAACCCAACTAGCATTTTTTTCCACATCCGTCTCCAACGAGCCATTAAGTATAGCTGACTGTGTCACTGTAAGTGTATAGGCTGACGACTTTAAGTACTTTTCATCTAATTCCGGCTTTAGTTGCTATACAGGTCTTTTTTATTCCTTGCTGTAGGCACAAATCGTCTGCAACGACACATGCTTCTATCTGTGCTGATGATTCTAAATTTAAGGATTCTACTGTATATTTAGATGTTGTGTCCTGCGTCAGAAAAAAACCTGAACTAACCTGTACAGGGACATTCTTTTAAGTATCTCACCCAATTGGCGATTTTCCTGCTGACTATAATAAAAAACAAATATTATTATATTACACATGTTTCTAAATAATTTTCGACAAGAAAGCCAAATTTAATGTCAAAAAATATATAGGTTAACAAATTTGACAGATACGACGCCATTTTGAATTTTTTTAAATGGCAACCCTCATAAATAACCATACGAGTGAACCTAAAGTTGTTGATATTTATTTTCAGCCGTTTCGGAAATACGGTGGTTACTAAATCGCCTTCATCGATTTGGTCTTTTAAGTGTCTCACCCCTTTAATAAATAAACCTTTTAAGCTGAAAACCCCAATTTTTTTCACAGTAACATAATTTCCTGTGTCAAATGTCAAAAAGTGACAGATACGATGCCATTTTAAATTTTTATAAATGGCAACCTTCGTCAATAACCACGCGAGTAAATTGCATTTTGCGATCCTATTATTAAATTTCTCACTCCCTTAATCATGGATCCTTCTTTCCTGTAACAACCTATATAAGTATTTCAAATTCAAATTGTGCTCGTACGTTGCATTTACATCAATCTTTTTTTCATTTCTTCCATAAAGGCCCAATTGTATATTAGGGTGAGTCACCCTATATTAGTGAAGATTTTCCGCCAAGAAATATTTAAATGGCGCGTTCTCTTACAATGTTCACCTATGAAACCAAAAAATAAGGTCAACATATTAATGAGTAAAAATTAAATAAATTATATTGTTCCGGCGTTTTCCTGAGCATATAGCAAAATTGGATCCATTTTTTTTAAGGTGGCTGTGAGCATTTCTGACAAATAGATAAATGCATTTGTTTGAATACTAGGCATTATTTCTTATGTCATTGATCTGTCATTTTTGCTAGGCATAAATTTGTCAAAGCAATAACAATTATTACATTATTTTATTTTAATAAGTTTTAATCATGAACGCTGCTCTTTTAAATTAAGAGACATTCGATATGGCACGAATTTTCTCTTTAGGTGGAGAGATCGCTATAGTTGCCAGAAAAAGGTATGTTTTTTCATTTCCTAAAATTACGTATTGAATAATTCAAAATGGCGTCGTATCTATCACTTTTTGACATCTGTCGGATTTGATTATAGCGTAAATAGCTCGGCCATGGGAAATTATGTTACTGTAAAAAAATTGGGGTTTTCAGCTCAAAATGTCTATTTATTAAAAGGGTGAGAGACACTTAAAAGACAAACTATCTATATGTTTTTGAAATCGGATCCCCAAATGCAATTCACTCATGTGGTTATTTATGAGGGTTGCCGTTTAAAAAAATTCAAAATGGCGTCATGTCAAAAAATATATAGATTCACCAATATATTTTTTGACATTAAATTTGGCTTCCTTGTCGCAAATCATTTAGAAATTTCAGATTTGTTTTTTATTATAGTCAGCAGGAAAATCGCTAATTGGGATACTTAAAAAAATGTCCCTGTACAACATACCACCAGTAATATCCTTAAACTGAAGTAAACTTAAATAAAATTATCATTTGAGTAAGTTTATTAATTCATATCAATTTTTATCTTCAATTTCATTTTATGTAGAATGCGCATGCATCCAAAGTGTGCTTCTGCATAAAGAAGAATAGTTTGAGTATTTAGCTACTGTTTTAGGTTCTTGGCAATAAAGCAAGATGTCGCAAGTCTACCGGCAAGATGATCGACATGAACCCCCCAGCATAGGGTCGAGTCAATGTGAACACCCAGGAACTTTGTGTGAGTCTCATTCGGGATGGATTTGTTATCCAAGAAAACGAGAGATGATTTATTGCTGTTGTCGGCTAATCTGATGCCTTTAAAATTGGCAATGACTGATTTCTAAGGGTTAACCAACATGCCGTTCGACTCGCACCAATCCGCTATTCTCATCGAAACTGCATTCAAGTATAAACCCGCGGCCTCCTCCAAGACATCCGGCAAGTTATTACAAAATATCAGGAACAGGAGAGGAGAAACTATATCGCCTTGTTGGACACCACACTTGATTTGTTGAGTGACAGAAAAGAATTTTTGATTTACGGTATGATCGTCCTATCCCACTGATTGAACAAACTGACTGCGATCTGATACATAAGAGACAATCCAATTTAAGGGGGATCCACCGATCCCATAAGATTTCAACTTTCTTTTGAGAAGCTTAACATTAACCAAGTCAAAGGCTTTGGATATATCGTAATATATTCCCGATGTGAATTGGTTTTGATCTAGATACAAATAAAGGAGATTTAAGGACTCAAACAGAGCGGTCTCAGTAGATTTCCCCTTGAGGAATCCATGTTGAGTTGAGAAGAGCAAATTGGTTGTCACTGGTCATGAAGTATGAACTCAGTCTACTATACATCAATCTTTCGAAACACTTGGAGAAGACCGAAAGATTTGACACTGGCCGATTTCCGTTCTTAGACCCTTCTTAAAAATTGGAATTGTTTTGGCTGTCTTGTGTGACTTAGTTTACATCACACTCAAATTGTGTTTACAGGTTATACAGGGTGGTTAAAAACGCAATAAAAAAACTGGTTTTCAGACCCGGCCTCGTAGGAAGAAAAATATATGAACCGAGTTCGAGATACTGCCCACGAATTCTGGGACACCCTGTAGACTTAATACTAAGTATCATGCATGCCCAATTTGCCCGAGTTAATGAATGAATTAAAACATAAAATTTTTAGACTGAATTGTATCTCCAGAGCTAAACAGTTTAGGGCTTTTTTAGTTCTAAAATTAACTAAAGAATTATATCCTGCATTTCGCCTCAAATATTTGATATTTTATTTGTATGGTTGGCTTGCAATACTCAAGCATTTTAAAACGAACTGTTCCAAAAACTAAGTTAATGCAAGTAATGATTTATGTTTAAAGAGCAGCAACCCAAACCTCAATTTTACCACAAAAAATATTTTATTTAAGGGCTACGGTTGTGGACGGTAGATAGCAGAAAATGAATTGTGAGTTTATTTATAGTCCAATGGATTTCAAATTTGTAAATAGGTAAATATAAATATACGCCGATGCGTTGTCACTTTTTTTTTAGACGACCTAGGGCCGACGTACTCAGTTTCTCTTTCATAAACTATTAAAAAAAATTAAAAAAACGTTCCGCAGCGGCATATCTATTACCATTTTTTTTACAACCAAACTAAACAAATTTTTTCAAAAAAATTTTAAATGTGTCTAAATCACTTTCCCTCCGTTTTTAAAATACGGCCGGCGGCTACCGACCTCTTGCGGATTGCGGGGGAAACTTTTTTTCACGCTGGAAGACGGATCCAACTATGTGCGGACGGACTCGGGGATTTCGGACCGTTTATTAATTATTTTATGCTGAAACTTAAATGTAATTTTTGTTGGTTAGTCGTGTTTGCAGCTTGAACGCGTGTTTAATAATAAGTTTATTGATGTTTCCAAAATTAGCAGTATCATAAGGTTTGTCAATATGTTACAGTTTTTGGTTTAATTTTCTGTGAAAAGAATATACAAATTTTAAAAAACAGTCGATTTTTAGTAAAAACGATCAAAGTATGTTCACATCACTCGCTATTGTCACTTAATAGCCAGTTTGTACTCAAAGATACTGCTTAATGTTCCACGAGTGCCACAAAATTTCGATTTTCAGCTTGGATGTTAATTCCTAGGGTGTAATGTAAATAGGCAGAAATTGATTTTAGTAGGTAGGTTAGTTAGGGGGGATCTTTTGGTACGGTCAATAAAAACGTATGGTTAGTTTTCATATCTATATTTTATGTATATTGAATATCATAATAATGCGATATTATATTCCACTCAAATTATGCAGGTTGGTGGCCAAACTTGATCAAGGTAAGGGTAATTTTTCACGTAGAACATGATGGGGTTCCGGTTCGATCCGAGTGAGAGTTCACCCCTAAAAAGCCAAAAACACCCTTTTTAGGGGTGTTTTCAAGCAAATAATTGCATAGAGACTCGCGGGTGTTTCTGCTGATGTAAGTTTGGAAGGGTGTATGAGGTGTTGCCTCAGTGGTTTGGGGGTTCTGTTTAAAATGTTATTAATCTTTATATGCATTTATCTCCTATAATGTGTTACTTTAAAGAAATCGTAACATCGATGCTTGATTTTTTCGACCTTTTTTTTCAATAACATCGATGTTTATTTTAAACATCGATAAATCTAAATATTATCTCAACTTCCGAACAGTGTAGTAGGTATCAAGTCTGAAGGCAATTATAGTCGACCTCGGTGGTCGGGTGGGAGCGATTTTGCCCGGCAATCGAGAGGTCCAGAGTTCGAATTCCGGCTTGGACATGGGACGTTTTTACGTGTTTGTCAGATATTTTATTGTAATTATATTATATTATTGAACAAAACTGCCTCTGTGGCTGAACAGCCAAAGGCAACTTAAAGAAAAGGCAATTCTGAAAATGGCGCTACAAGTTCAGTCAGTGTCAGTATTATTATTCGTAATTGTACGGCGTTTCCCCTGCTCGTTCTTTTTTGAGATTGACCAGTGACAGTGAACTGGTAAACCGTAGTTGAACGGCTGGAGCGTGAACGTTGAAAGTCGTAAGTAGTGCCGACTCATAGTACAAATATGTACTATGGTGCCGACTTTTTTCTCATATCGATGCATTCGCGTCCGTAACAATAAGATGATTAATAAGCACTAATCGTAATCGCGTTTCGCAACGCATCAAGTCAAACATAAACAGCGAGAAAATTGGCCCTGGAAAAATATGTCATCGCCTACTCCCCGACGAGTAACTTTGCCCCTCGCCGCGACCGTCCAAGCAAACCTACCGAGAGTCGTAGCCCTTAAGGCACATGGTAAGATAACCTATTCGTACACTTCAACAGAAATTCAAATTTTCTAACATTCCGTACTAAATAAATCCGGTTCTGCAAAACAAAAATGTTCAATGATAGCAATGTACTTGCTGTCCTTGTCTAATTTGTTCTGTTCCTAGAGAGAAGTATAGTTTTAATTAATGATACCCGAGATAGTTTGCTGTTTTTTTTAATCCGGACAAATCAAAATCTTACCAATTTAAACGTTTCACCAATCGCAAGCCGCTATTTGAACTTATTAGCATAATATGCAAAGTAGTGTGGATTTTAGTGCTTAAGTAAAAATATCAATACATAAACGTCGAATTATATAACTCCGGTATATATAATATAATATGAACTACCTGCCGAAAGTTAATTCACCAATTTTGCGTATGCTAATTTTGCCGTAATACAATAATATAATTAAGTTACAAAATTCAACATTGTTTATAAACGGCGGTCTTATCGTGAAATAGATAGATCTATAAAAACACTACAGGGGAAAGTGGACGAATATCGACCGCAGTTAAATATGGATCACTAAAATAAAACAAAACTACAAGATTTATTGAAATGCAGTGCACACTCCATCTAACGTTTGAACATCGCACTTCGGCGGAAATCTCAGGCGGCCATTATTTCAACAATTGGCAGAAAGACAGGTGCCAGTTTACTTTACGGTGTTTCCTTACTAAATTTAATGTATTTCATTCAAGGTGAGATATATTTATTTTATAGTTGATTTATATACAGAATGGCAAAAAAGTCGCGCATAATGCCTGTGTAACTTTTGAATTACCTCGTATACGAAAAAGTGACTTTTATGAAAGTTGTTCAGTAAATTATTCGCCATATTTCTACCTGCATGAATTTTTTCTGTCATTTCTGGCTTGGTTGCCATAGAGACTAACTTTCTTTTTTTAAATGAAACACCCTGCATATGATTGCATATTTGGATTCTACTGGAAAACTCTGAATTTTTTGTATTTTAAATTTTTATTTATTTAAAATTGTAACAAACTTTATAATAACAAAATAAATAGCCTAGAAAATTGAACAACTTAACATCGGAATAATAAACAAGTGAAACCTTTTCAGTGGATCAGGTGTTCAAGATGACCAGCATTTTCTGTTAAGCAGAGCGCCAGTCGATCCCTGAACCCGTCTACAACGTTTAAAAGGAAGTCCTCTGGAATGGCCCGAATTTCAGCACTAATTCTGACTTTTAAAGATTCTAAGTCATTTGGACGGTTAACGTAGACTTTGTTCTTTAAGTGTCCCCAAAAAAAGAAGTCGAGCGGGGTTAAGTCCGGGGATCGCGCTGGCCAGTCAATAGCACCTCTTCTGCATATCCAACGTCCTGAAAATTGTTTGCTTATGTGTTGTCTAACATTTGCCGTATAATGCGCAGGTGCTCCAGCTTGCTGCACAATATGTCTGCCAACTATGCCCGCCCAAACATTAACTTTTTCGGGCCTCTGAGTATGACCTTCCTGGAACCAGTAAGTATTCTCAGCAGACCAATAACGATAATTGTGTCTATTAACAATGGCATTTAAATGGAAAGTAGCTTCATCCGAGAAAATGATAATTGTTGCGAAGTTATTATCGTTATTGCATCTTTCTATTATCAGCTCACAAAATTCAGTTCTTCTATCAAAATCGTCCTAGTTTAACTCGTGCACCAACTTTATCTTGTAGGGATGCAACTTCTCCTGCTTAAACAAATTTTTCACTGACTGATGAGAGAAATTTCACTCGACACACCGTTGACTGATTTATTGGAGGCCTGTTTGGATATAATTCATTGGAAAGTTGACAAACCTGATCTTGCGATCTCTACATATATTCGTAACCGCTTATTATTAAAATTTCAACTCGCTGTTTCTCATTTAGATGAACCATAGCGTAAACAAATTAGAAATCAGACAACAGAAAATTAAACAGGAACTAAAAATTGACACCTTTTAGGTCGCTGTCATGAAAACACCTTGACTCAACTGGTGGGTATAGGTAGGAATAATTATAATTAGGAAGTATTTTATTTTTGAGCTGTCATTATCTCGGAAATGCTTGCAGATAGGTGAAAATTTGAAATAGAAAAAATTCAGAGTTTTCCCAGTAGAATCCAAATATGCAATCAATGCAGTTAATTACATTTAAAAAAAGTAAGTTAGTCTCTATGGCAACCAAACCAGCAATTAGCTAAATTAGCCCCTTACTACTCTAAATAACACTGCCAAATTTCAACGAAATCGGCTGAAGGATTATTAAGATATTTACGAAATAACGATTTATATAATATATAATATAATATAAACTTTTTGTCTTAGAATCACACCTTGAATTTGGGCCACGTACTGAAATAACACCCTGTCTATGAATGAAAAAGGATCGCTACGCAATTGGCATTATGTAAGCAATAGCTGGGGCTAAAGTTACAAGATGATACACCTTTAATAACGCACTTCAGAAAGTTTGATGATTTGGTAACTGAACCATTGGCAGCAGGTGCAAAATTAGAAGAGACTGATAAAGTGTCTCATTTATTATTGACTCTACCTTCTTGATATGACGGTGTGTAACAGTCATAGAGACACCATCAGAGCATAACTTAAGTTTGCCTTTTGTGAAAACAAGACTTTTAAATCGTGAGGTCAAGTTAACCAACGATAGTCGAGATACCTGTGGGAAAGTACTTTATGTTGAGAATTTTTTAACTAAAAAGCATAGCTTTGAAGTAGCTGGACAATCTAGTAATTATCGTTCACGTCCAGGACACTATAAACCGAAATCCCGATGCAACAAGAAATCTCATTTTAAATACGGGTGGAACAACAGCCCCACAAAAATGTATACCAGAGTGTAAACAAACTGTGCATTAAGAAAGTCAAGTCTGATGATGGTTTAAATTAAAATAAACCTTAACGTCACAGAAAACAAATATTGTTTTTCTATTCCGGAATTGACCGAAACCCCAAGAAATAAAAATCAAATTGTTCAACTCAGTAACGTTAGAAATGAATTATATGATCGGTTAGCATATTGTTTAGCTGTTAATGGAGGGCTGTTTGAACATTTAATTAGAATTAATGTTTTGTGAAAATCTGTAGTCCTAGGTAAGTTATGTTAAATTAAAGGCTTTTTAATGTGAAATAATCTTTATTCGTTATGTCCAGCTTTACGTCAATTCTTGACAATAGCGTCATAAAAACTATTTGCTGGTGTTTGCTGTATTACCTAAACTATAAAAATTTCGTAATTTTGTCATCACATTTAATTGAATATGTTAGGATTGTCTTATTAAAATTTATTCAAACTTGACATATAGGTTTATTATATCGGCCTCTTCAAAACATTACAATACAATTTTCTCTAAAATGTATTGTGGAGCCAATAATTAGCCACCTCAAAATTTACATGGGATTTCCTATGTTCAACTAATTATTCTTGCGCATTCACCATCCACTATATTTCTTTACAAAAACGCTTTTAATGTGTATTGGTGAATCCTGAAAACTGACTTTTTTTTATATATATAATCGCGTCGAATTTTTCAACTAATCACGTCAAAAATTCGAAGATTAGTCAAGCGGCTTAGGAGATCAATGCCAAGAGTTCTGTAATTTAAATCACTTCCACAACTTCTATAAACTGAAAGTTATGACGTCAATGTTATGATATTTCGACTTTTTTAAAGGCTTACGTTCTTTCACTGAAAAATGTTAAGCCATACACGAAAAATCGTGACAATCGATTAAAAAGTTGTCGGGCAATTTAAGGTAATAATTTTTAAAGGCAGCTAAAACATTGATTTGAACCCAAACACATACCCTGTGCCCTGTGGCGTAGGGGGGCGATCGCCCCCCCCCCGCCCCCCTTGGCCTGGCGCCTCTTCACTACTTAAAAAGTAATTCTTAAAAAACAAGATCGGTCTTATTTTATTTTTAGTAAAAAAGAGCGATGGGAATAAACTTAATAAAACCGGTTTTGAAAGCGTCCCAACACATTAAATTTATTTTTTTTATATAGCGGATTTTAACTTGATTTGAGGCCAGACCCCTGTTCCCTAAGGAGCATGAAAAAGGTGAATTCTTACGAAATTTGGGCGTGGTCCCAAAAATTTTTTGCCTGCGGCGCTTTACTTCCGCGATTTGCGCCACTTCGGTAGTTCGCCCCCTCCGCTCCAAAATGCTAGCTACGCCACTGCCTGTGCCCAATAGAAAACACCACCATAAAAAATGTTCTGATGATCTCAGTAGCGCGACCTTGTCTCCTAAGTACAGGGTCATTCCGTATATATTGACCCATAATAAAAATTTGCACTAAAAACACTTTTTATTTAAAAATTATTACGAGTAAAAGGCTACCCAGGTAACTGACTAAACCAACGGTAAATCTTAGAAGGAAATGAACAGGTAAAAACGTCTTCAAAGGACAATAAAGGGTTGTAAAGATCTAGTAAACCGCGGTCAGACGATTAAGGATAAGGGAAACAATTGCTATTTGACAAATGACTTTTTCAAGTTATAGGGTGGTCATAAAGTTCCAATGACAAATGATGTAAAGACACTTCGGACATTGTCGGCTTTTTTGTTAGTCGCAAACCACGCAGACCACCTCAGCACAACACAGGTCGACTATTCGATACTATTAATTTTACTGTCATGTCTCGCATTATTTAAGAGAGACACGATATGTCGGTGATATCCGTGCACAATGCTTGTATTTTTTTATCTAGATCTAACCATATAGACCCATGTCCATATTACTTTTTGATGGGCAGATCAAAACTTTACCGCATCTTCCTCGACTACATATTTTGACTCTCATTAAAATTACATTTCAAGAAATATGCCCTCCCAGATTTTATAGACATAAAATAATTTAAAAATAGGTACAGTTGCGGCAATTACATTATGAACAGCATTTTGTTATATTGTAATTATTACTTTTCCACTTATACAATTTATAAGTATGTATATTTGCATCTTTATTTGGAATACACCCTTGACTTTTTTGTGAAATTTAAGACATTTTTTTCTTTGTTTTTTGTTTTTTTTTTGAAAATCAGTGATACTATGTTGAAGATTAAGTTAGAACTTTACCACATGTGTCATTCATTATTAGGTTCGCAACCGAGGTGTGCTAAATAAGAGTTAATATAACTTTTAGACCGAGCAATAACAGAGGCACCCTGGGTACGTCTGAAACCACACCCTCATATCTCAAAATTCCACACATTAACGAATTTATTAGAGAAAATATAACCAAACACCACAAAAAAAAACTAGAGGCTCATCCCAACCCAATCACCTCCTGCAGCTATTATGAACTATATTGGGGTAATGCCCCTAGCAAGGGAAATTTACTAACTCATTCTAGAAATTTAAAAAAAAAATCCTAAAAAAAAAAAATGCAGAAAATAATGAGCAAAACGAATATGAAAAAATGATAAGTCAATGTCAAATTATGCTATAGTATATCTTTAAATGATGCGTAGTAATAAATCAATCAAAACCGTCTTCTCCAAGGGCGTGTAAGATTTCTCGGCATGCATAGATTTAAATAGGTCTGGATTTTTAAATTTGTGCAAAATTAGTACAAGTTTCGACATTAAATTCAAGTTTATCTTTAAATATACAGGGTGTTAGTGAATAAGTGCGACAAACTTCAGGGGGTGATTCTACATGAAAAAATAATGATAGTTTGCTATATATATATATACAGGGTGTTATGGAAATGACTTATTATATTTTAAGGGGCCACTCCTGAGGTGGTCTAGAGTTACACTTGATAGTTTTTTTTTCTAAAATCGGAAGTATTTTGAATTTTGTAAAATACCTTAAAACCGGACTATGTGCGCCTTCCATGATAGTTCAATGCCCCTGAACACATGTGTTTTTGACAAGACAAACTGCTGGAATGGTAATTGTTTAGTTTAGTGCAATTAATGTTGAATTTTGTGCTAAAATTTCGTATATAGACTAATTGAGGGTAGCTGATCACAATTTTCCTTTTGCGTTTTTACGGCAAATGCACTGGTTTTGAGAAAAAAAAAAATGTTAAAGTTTTTCACTTACAGGTTAGGGTATTCTTTTGTAAGGATGTCTTTCAATTTCCTAGATTTTATGGTTTTCCCTTTAAAATATGTGATAAAACTTTCACCAAACTATCTGTTCATAAAATAAGAACAACATTTTAGCAAAAAAACAATGGAAAAGGCACAAATTTAATTAAATTCGTTGTTAATACGCCGACAAAGTAGAAGCGTCTCTTTTCAGATTCATTGCACTCACGTTGCCAGATTGTTCTTCTTTTTCTTGTAATTATTAATGGCTTCCATCCAGGAGAATGATATGCTAGCTCGAGCCAATAGGATTCATTCAATTAATAAAAATGAATTGAAAAGTATAGGCAATTTATAATACACTAACAATCTGACAACATGGGTGCAGTTTGCTTCTGCTTTTTTGGCCAGCTGTCAGTGAGCTGTCTCCCGTCTTTTTCCAGATAACGTAGAGTTTTCTGTTCGCTTACAAGTTATCCCGTTTTTCAGAGTTTCCTTGTGGCATATTTCGTTTATTTCAACTCGGAAGTGTATACTATGACTCCGACAAGTAATATTTTATTGGAAATAGCAACATTTTAGGATTACATGCAAAATAACATACCGGTGAGTTAGAAAAACTTTAACATTTTTTTTCTCAAAACCAGTGCATTTGCCGCCTAAACGCAAAAGGAAAATTGTGATCAGCTACCCTTAATTAGCCTATATACGAAATTTTAGCGAAAAATTCAACATTTGCACTAAAGTAAACAATTACCCAAATCAGCTGTTTGGGTCATTGGCGCGTAGGTGTTTTGGACCTAAATTTTTGAAGGCATTTTTCTCGAATTTCTAGCTTCGAGCGCCATTTATAGCAATTTTTCCCCAATTCGTCTCGACCTATATATTTACGGGTTAAAAAATAATAAGTCATTTCCATAACACCCTGTATATATATAAAAGTTTTCTTGAAGAGGCTTTTTCTAGATTTCTTGAGTGGTCCTTGCTTAATGGTTTTGAGGTGTCTCAGGAGAAATCCAGATTTTGTGTTTTTACTCGACATAACACACCAAGTATTGCAAATATTAGTCTCTGCAACAAAGACATATCAGCCAATACAGTCGTGAAGTATTTGGGAATTACTTTAGATAAAAAACTAACTTGGAAACAACACATTGTATCGTTAACGACAAAAGTTGAAAAGGGTATAAATTTACTACGATTTATTTGTAAAACTTGGTGGGGCTGTGATGGTAAAATTGCTCTTATTTTCTATAAGGCTTATATTCGCTCAATTATTGACTATGGCTCCATTCCTTATGGGTCGGCATGCAAGACCACTCTTGCTATAGTGGACAGAATACAGTATAAAGCATTAAGAATTTGCTTGGGAGCTATGATATCAACACCCACTGAAGCACTTTTAGCTGAATCATTAGAACTACCGCTTTGCCTAAGGAGAGAATTTCTCAGCACTAAATTTATTTTAAAACATAGATACTTGCAAACCACTCTAGTAGACCAAATATCTCTAGTAAACACTTCAGATTTGGTAAACAAATATTGGGTTAAGAAGACTTCGCCTCCCTTGTGCGTTGCTTTCAGAGAACATAATCAGATAATATCCAATCTAGCACAAGTTAACTTATCGAGCGTCGACTATTTTAGCTTATTCACAGATATAACCGTCAAATTTCCAGTGTACCAAGAGAATTCAACAGCTAACAAACGTTTACTTAATGCAGAATTATCTATCATCAAAGACTCTTCAGTAATATATATACGGACGCCTCTAAAAATCAAGAAGGAAATGGTGCTGCCTTTTTTGATCAGCGTGACAATTTATCCTCAATGTTTAAAATTAACAAAGACTTCTCAATCTACACAACTGAGGCCATAGCAATTCTGCAGGCACTGAAGTTTGCATCTCAAAATGTTACTAATTCCAAAATTGTTATTGTATCTGACTCCAAATCTGTTCTATCAGCCCTTGCTGGAATTTATAGTTGGAATTATAAAATTAATTCCATACTATTGGATATTAAAAAGATTATTTACAGACTAAGATATAAGGGGCAAAATGTAATATTCGTATGGGCAAAGGCTCATACAGGACTTCATGGAAATGAGTATGCTGATTATTTAGCCAAGGATGCAATTATTAATGGAAGTGAAACTGCCTTTCGACTCGACATATCCGATGGTTTTAACATAGTCAATGCTCGAATTAAAGATAAATGGAACCATAGATGGCACAATTACACCTTATCCAACACCTCCGTTTATGCACAGATTCAACCTACTCTACCAAATAAATACTGGCATGATGATTTCAATGTAAGTCGACGTTATGTAACTACTATTACACGTCTAAAATTTGGGCATGCCTGCTATCCTGCCCATCTTTTTAAAATCAATATTTTAAACTCTGAATTGTGCGATACTTGTAATGTGCGCAGTGACTTAGATCATATATTTCTTGAATGTACGAAGTATCAACAATCTCGACATTATTTCCTTTCAACATTAATAAGTACCTACAAAGTCCAATCTCCCTTCAACTTTTTAAATTTATTAACGTATCAAAAAAAAAATATTTACACCTGCATTATGAACTTCCTACATGATAATGACTTAAAACTATAGAATTTTATAATTTCCGAAAATCCAAAAATCCTTTATTGTGTTTCCTGTCAAAAGGGTCCACCTGTCCTTGTGAACTTTTAAAGTCGCCCTGATAGACCCCTGGGCGTGAAGTGTGTGTCCCTGTTCATTTATGTGTGCCTTTTAAATAAGCGTTCTTATATAATATTAGATATTTACACAACTATTAACTTAATCTTTAAGTGACTGGCTGAATGGCTGATCAGCCCATGCCAATACCAGAAAAAAAAAAAAAGACTCTTTATTGAAGCTATGCGTAAAATCAGTGCGGAAAAGTGAAAGTGTATCGATCATGTGATAGAAGAAGAAGCCACAATGTGGCAGGTAGATATAATAATCGAAGAAATGGTTGAACCGCTTATTATAAACGATGTTAATAAAAGTTCATCTTGCGAACCGGACTATGATTAAGCTATGATTAAGCCATAACGACAAAGTATCATTCAATTCTTGAAAATGCCTTGTTTGTAAGATTCTATAATAATAATAATAATAATAAATGTCTTTATTAAAATGAAATAGAGTATTTACAAATATTATTAGTGGGGGTGGCGCTACTCGCAGACTGCGCTATTATGTAGAACCACCACCAAAGTTAGGAAAAATTAAAATTACCTATAAATAAATGTAAACGAATTACCTACTAATGCATTGATAGATACGCGCGAGGAGGAGAACAAATTAGGCAGATGAAATATTCTCAATTTTTTAATTTTTTATCGATTATTGACCATGTGCACCCTAAACTGCCTGCTAAACGCTCCCGCGTCAGGAAGAGCCCGTATGGTGTGTGGTATGCTATTGTATAGCTTAGCAGCATTGTAGCTAAATTACCTCCGAAACAAAGCAGTAGTGTGGCGGGGGATAGTATAAAAATCACGGTAGCGTGTATTCCGCATATGAGTAGCACTACGTTTAGAAACTTTGGAACTCAGATAGGAGGGAGATTGATATAAATTTAATCTATATAAATAAGGTGCAAATTGTAGTCGAAATCGTTCGTCCAGGTTAAGCCAGCCAGAATCCGAAAAACTTACAGAAATGTGATCAAATTTACGTAAGTTATATCCAAATCGAACACAAGCATTTTGTAGTTTTTGTAAGCTTTCCTTGTCACGATTCAGAATGGCAGGCAGTAGACGACGCTAGAATAGGCAACATATGATACAATAAGGCTATCACATAGTTTTAATTTAAGAGCTTTACTCAGAATATCTTTGTGCAAATATAGAGACCTCAACTTACAATATGAAGTTTGAATTATTTTAGAAACATGATTAGTGAAGCGCAAACCAACATCCATCCATAAGCCTAGGTTTTTACAGGAAGTACTGGAAGTAATGACCTGATTATTAACAATAATTTTAAAATTGGGATCTGAGATAAGTGCCTCTCTCTGACTCCCGAAAACCAACATCTCTGTCTTCAGTTCGTTAATTATGTGCGACAGAGACATCACAAATGGTTGCTAAGTCAGTGTTAATCTTTTGAACTGCTAAGAGTGAGTCGGACAGGCAAAATGGAAGATAAATTTGAGTGTCGTCAGCATATTATATCTTGTTTTTGTAATTATATTATGTAAAATAGTACCACCCATTGTTATTTATTAGTTAATACGATTTTTTAAATGTTTTCATATGTTATAAATACCTACGAATATAATATAATACAATTATAGGAGAATAAGCGTGTTTAAGATTTTTAATTTAAAAACTTCCCCAATTCACGCTCCTGGCTAAGAAATTTTCCCAATAACAATGGTAACTCCTTAAATATAACAATAGCTTGCGATAAATTCAGGGTGGACCTACCTAAAGAATGCTCATTATTTGGATCCTATAATGTAAAAACAATAGATTTTAAGGGACGGTGTTCAAATTTTTCTTGATATCCCGGTGTGCGTCTTGCATATTTAATGAGCATTTATTACTTCGCGCCATTTAAAGATAGACTATAGTCTGACCCAATATTAACAGGGGCTATTTTATGATATTCGATTTCTGCTCATAGACGAAGTATTTACTTCATTTACTTCTGTAAAGGATCAATCGGCTTAAGGCCTCGAAATGCTTGGTTCAATTCTCTAGATGAAAAATGCCTTCGGCAAAAATGTCGGAGTCAGGCATATGACGATGCGGTCATAAGAGGCGCTTATTCAGGATTGCAACCGAGAATCAAAGATGTAGCTTCACATGCACTTCGAAATTATTCAATCTGTGTATGACTTTTTTAGCAACAGTACCTATAAGTCGATGGGAGCAATTACCAAACGTTTATGAAAACGGGGCAACCCCTTTGAAAACCTTGAATCAAACTCGCTTTTCTGGGAGGTACGACGATGTTCATGCTTTGACACAACAGATTTTGCGATATACTTAGATGCTTAAGCCAGATAATATTGGCGCGTTGGTATTCCGAAAAAAATCGAAACCTTTGATTTCGGTTCTCTCCTTGTTCTGCAAGACGAAATATTGCGAATTATAAACTTACCTCTCAAAATATTGCAGTCAGAAAAGATCTATCTTTTTTCTGTACATGATCAGCTCCAAAATGCGTTGCAGAGTATTCAAAGATTGAGAGCAAGTTTTGATTAATTACTGACAAATGCGTCAGAAATTTGCGATAAGTGGAAAAAGTTTTCAGACAAAGGATCACATAAACACTTTTCATCTAGAGAATTGAACACAAACATTTCGAGGCCTGAAACCGATTAATCCTTTACAGCAGTAAATGAAGTAAATACTTCGTCTATAAGCAGAAATCGAATATTATAATTATATAAAATAGCCCCTGTTAATATTGGGGCAGACTAGCATAATTTAAAATTTACCTATTATTTTTTTATATTCGTTTTGCTCATTATTTTCGGAATTTTTTTTTTTTTTTTAGACTTTTTTTTCAATATTTCCAGAATGAGTTAGTCAATTTTACCTTGCTAGGGGCATTGCCCCAATGTAGTTTATGATAGCTGCAGGAGGTGATTGGGATGAGCCTCTAGTTTGGATATTTTTTCTAATAAATTCGTTAACGTGTGGAACTTTAAGATATGTAAACTTGAAGAAGTAGTCCATTACAGTGGAGTTGATATGATCAAATAATCAACTCCACTGTAATGGACTACTTCTTCAAGTTTAAATCAGCTGGTCAAGCTACTTTAGTCCGAGAATACACATATTGTGGAGGTAGACTGCCGTTGTTTTATTTGATTTAAGATATGTGCCTAGGGTGTGGTTTGAGACGTACCCTGGAATTGCTCGGTCTAAAAGATATATTAACTCTTATTTAGCACACCTCGTTTACGAACCTATAATGAATGACGCAAGGGGTAAAATTCACGCCATGCATTATCAATTTTAAGTAGCGTTATAGATGATCTTCAACATAGTATCACTGATTTTCAAAAAAGAACAAAAACAAAGAAAAAAGTGTCTAAACAGTATTGAAAACGCGAAAATTATTAATTTCACAAAAAAGTCAAGGGTGGATTCCAAATAAAGATGCAAATACATACTTATAAAGTGTATGGGTGGAAAAGTAATATTTACAATATAACAAAATGCTGCGGTGTTATTAAGTTTATTCCCATCGCTCTTCTTTACTAAAAATAAAATAAGACCGATCTTGATTTTTAAGAATTATTATTTAAGTAGTAAAGGGGCGCCAGGCCAAGGGGGACGCTACTGGTAAAAATCACTATACGTTTTCGTATTAATCTAAGGGGTATTTACTTTGATTATTATCAAATTACAAATGTTAAAAACCAATCCTAACATTAGACTACCGCAAATATAAGCGAGCATTTTTGGTTGCATAACATTCAGCCTTGCCCGCGACGAATTCAAATTCTAAGTATTGTTGTAAAACAGTGGTCAGAATTAAATAAATTTCTGGCAACAACAAATGTCAATAATATTAAAACTAATAGTTTTATTTTTTTGGGGTTAATAAACGCATTACAATACCTACAATAGAATTCTTGTTACTGTATTATTTGCCTAAATTGTATACAAATTTAAATTGTACACCTGGTGATTAAGATAATTAGAGGTTTGGTAAAAAATATTAGGTAATGAATAAATACATTATTTTTTTGACTTTGGACCACATTATTTTTTAATAAAAAAATGTTTATTGCTGAGAAATGGGTATGCATGTATGTACAGTTTTGATATGTGTATATAATGTAAGAAGGAAGTGAATTAATTTATAACAGATAGTTAGCTAAAAATGTTCAATTAAAAAACTACATTTCAGAAACATGCGGATCATTATAAAATCATTCACCATTTTGTCGAGATCTACAAAGGAATAAAATTTTTGTCTTTGTACATTATATCGCTAAATAACCGCTTGCAGACAATTAAAATTTGCCCTGATAAGGGGAGGAAGGGCAAACCATCTTATATAAGATAAGAAACAAAGTTAATTAAAAAAAAAATCAATTAAAAATTCATGATTGATGTGGTGATTCCTTACACAAAAATAAGACGAATAGTTCCTGTCAACATAGCGCAGCCGCTTTAATTAAGAGATACAAGTTGTTCAAAATTAAAAAAAAAAAAACGTTTTTCTTTAATATTTTTGAGACGGCTTTAGATATCATTTTGAATTTTAGTAGGTACTAACTAGGCATAGGAACACTTGTGTTTAATAAAACAAGATTTGCTCTACTTCTACCGGTGGCGTCCGCGCTAACACCTGTTTTGATATTATTGTTAACGGAAAAAATAGCACTCCACTGTTTTTCTTTAAAACAAATATTATTTTCAAAATTGCGCTTTATCACTTAACAAAAATGGTTCCTAGACTTTTCTTCGTGTGACCAACGGTATTCGATTAAAAAAATAAATGACATTTTGTTGCAGATCGCCATGTCCATATTGAGTTCAATAAAATTGCATTTATCTCCTAAGTATGTCAAAATCAAAAAATTATCAAAAGCGTTAAACATTTTATGTTACTGTTTTGTTATTAGGTAATTTTATAATTTTTATTTTGTGCTTCTGTTTATGGATATTTTTTAATGAAGTTACAATATTTAGCTACTTCAAAACCAATATACCGTGTATTCAAAAAGTCTTTCAGTTATAGGTGGCTTAATTAGGAATTAAATGGGTATTTTTACACATGTATGACACAGTGTGACGTCTGATTAAGCCACCCTATGACCGAAGAACTTCTAAACACCCTTACCTGATTATAGAAGCGCTTTTGTTAATTTGTGAAAAAAAACATAATTTCTGCAGCCTGGTTTTTTTTTCACTTAAAAAAAACAAGTTCTGAAAAAAAAAACCAAAGCTTGGTAAGGCAACCGTTCGTACAGAGAAAGTTGTTAATGATATATCTTTCATTTGGAGTGAACTAGGAAATAAAAGAAAGTTTGATTCCCAAAACCTCCGAATTAAATTGTTTGTACTGCATGTCTGTTCTTGATTCAGTACTTCGCATGACTATGAAAAACGTTAGCTCTCTAGGCCAAACAGTTTCTAAGAAAATTCCAGTATATTATGTTAATTATCAGGGTGTAGAAGTTGCGCAATGTTACATAATAAACTGCCTAAAAATAAATTTATTCTCCTATAATTAATCTTTAAAAATTGCATACTCCAAAACAGATATTAAAACAAAATTAGTGAGTGAATTTAACAACCGTAAAATCTAAACATCCTTGTAACACACTAAACTGGTTGGGAAAATTATATAGTGTCATCTTTTATTGGATCTCCGGTGACGCACATTGAATAATTAATTTAAGATCGCATATGGTTACCATACTATCAACGTATCGACTCTTGTACCTATACTAAATAAAGGGCGAAATTAACCATTGTAGAACAAAAACCAGAAATAATTTGTATATTTTATTAGCAAGGTTATGGACATAAAAAAAGAAAACGTTAAGCGGTAAAGCAACAAAAGTAAAAGTAAACGGCACTTATTAACATCAGTAGCGCAGAAGCAATTATGCGGATCGCGTAATAATTATATTTGTTATACAATCAACATTCAAAGTACAAGAGTTCTATTAATTTGTTGTTGGGGTTTTTATGTCATATAAAGTTTACTCAAAAAAATACTTTACTCTCTAGTGGAAACTTAAGTAGGCACTTATTAAGAGATTATTAACTTTTTTTTAATTATTGGAATTTTAAAAATTATTATAGGAAAAACATTTCTCAAACAATACCACTGAAATTTCTAGAGAGGATACCTTTATAAATATAGAAAATGGTAAAGTCCATCCGAACATATTTCGTTTGACCTAATAACTGCAATAATAGTTTTATTATATTGTAAACACCCAAAGAAACCCCGTTACCCGTTCGATTGCCAAATTTGCGGTTTTAAAGAATTTCTTGGTAAAATTACCCATATAAATTTGTCGATGAGTGTGCCAACCAGCGAAATCTACCTGGCCCCAGCTGGCATCAGTGTTTAAATTACTGAAATGAAATGAAATAAGGGGTACTGCTTTGCGCAGAAACGCATTTTGTAGTAAAATGAAAAGCCATAGTAATACCTTATAGTAGCAATGTTTATTATGTCTATTTTTACCGTTACTTGTATTATATGTATATTAATTTATTATAAGTACAAAACAAATGTGAAAAGTTTGCGTGCGGATAAGGGCAACTGCTCGCACGCATTTAGGTAAAAGTAATAATAATAATTAATATACCTACCTACCTAAAAAAATATATTTACATATACACAGTGTGTAAAAAGTCCCGGACCAGTCAATTCTATTTAGAAAATGGCGCACAATATAAAAAAAAACTTCCGGTATAAAAGTTGTAGGCCTTAAAAAAATCTATAAAACTAGGACACCTGTAATTATACAGGGTGCCTCAAACAATCATGGTAAACAAAACTTTGGTTTATTTAAATGGAATGACCCTTTTTTAATCACGTTTTCTGATTTCTCTAAACATTCTAAACAACAATTATGAAACATGTCATATGGCTAAACCCATTAGTTTAAGAAATAATTTGAGTTAAAGGACATAAATACAACAGGTAAGATATTACCTACATTTTGCATTTTTAAAAGCTGGTACCAGAATGTTTTGCGTCACTGTCATATTAATTTTTGAAAATGTCTCTTAACGAGAGGGAACGTATAACTTTACTAATGATCAGAGGTTTTGAAGGCTGACAAAGAGCATTTACCGAAACAAAGCAATTTTTTAATATAACTTTTCCAAACCGACAGCCTATATCAAATTCTAGAGGTGAGGACAGTTCAAAGATTCGAGGAAACCGGGTGTTGCAAAGATAAAGTTCGTTCCGGAAGACCAAAATTGGCAACTAGTGATGAAAAAAAATTAGAGACATTACTTCATTATGTTCAGGATCCACATTTGTCGTTGAGAAAAGCTGCTACCCAAGTTGATGTAAGTTTGAAGAATGGAATTTTGCAAAGTAATGATGCAAAAACAGGAAGAAAATAACAATTTTTTTAATCAAATAGTTTTTTCGGATGAGGCAACATTCATGTTTAACGGGAATGTCAATTGACATAATTGTCGTTACTGGGCTGATCAGAACCCACATTGAATGGGATAAACACACACTCAACACCCCCAGTATTATTGGCAATAGATTAGTGGGACCTTTCTTTATAGAGGGGAATTTGAATGCAGAATATTATCTCCACATAATGCAAAATCAAATTGTGCCAGCAATAACCAATACAGTAGGACCACTATTACGACATACGTGGTTTCAGCAGCACGGAGCTCCTCCTCAGTTTGGGCGAGCTGTAAGAGTTTACTTAAATAATACTTTTCCTAACCGCTGGATAGGGCGTAGGGGCCCCAGAGAATGGCCCGCTAGGTCGCCAGACTGAACACTCCTTGATTATTTTCTCTGGGGCAACTAAAAAATAAAGTGTATGTGACAAAACCCGCAGATCTAAAAGAATTGAGAAGGAGAATTATTGAAGAATGTGAATCTATTAACCAAGAAATGTCACAAAACGTCATCGACAAATTGTATTATAACCTAGCCCATTGTCAAACTGTGGAAGGGGGGCATTTTCAACATTTAATTAAATAACGACTTACCTTAATTTATTTTTGTTCTTGTAAATTTGTTATTAATTTTACTGCTTGTATTTAATTTAATTGTTATTAAATTTTTGACAAAACCTGCGTGGGTACATTTAGTACAATTTTTATGTTTTTTTACAGTTTTAGCGCAAAACATTCTGGTACCAGCTTGTAAAAATGCAAAATGTAGGTAATATCTTACCCGTTGTATTTATGTCCTTAACTCAAATTATTTCTTAAACTAAGGGGTTTAGCCATATGACATGTTTCATAATAGTTGTTTAGAATGTTTAGAGGAATCAGAAAACGTGATTAAAAAGGGGTCATTCCATTTAAATAAACCAAAGTTTTGTTTACCATGACTGTTTGAGGCACCCTGTATAATTACAGGTGTCCTAGTTTTATAGATTTTTTTAAGGCCTACGACTTTTATACCGGAAGTTTTTTTATATTGTGCGCCATTTTCTAAATAATTGACCGGTCCGGGACTTTTTGCACACTGTGTATACACAGAAGGTTTAATTATTAGTTTTGATAACAAATCAAGTATTGTTATTATAAACTCGCATTAAAAAGAAATGTGGGTTAATACGTCTCTGCGAAAACGAAAGCCGAGTTTATGAGAGGGTTTTATTGCAGTCATTAAGCCAAACGAAATATGTTGGGAAGTACTTTACAGTTCTTGTGAAGTATTTACATGAAACTAATTTAAAATTATAAGGTGCATTTAATATAAGATAATAAGATGTTAGATTTGCTGTACACTTGTCTCGTCTTTAAAAAGGCGCCCTCTGATAGGTCCATTTCTAAGAATGTTACCTTTTCTTCTTAAAGATTCCCTTTCCCGAGCTGTTCAGCCGAACACCATCAACAAAAACAAATTATAGATAGGAATAAAGTTACAATATTCCACAAAAGTATAAAATAAATATATCTTGTACATCAGTGAGGGGTCAACATTAAAAAAATTAAATAAGTGTTATCTGTTATACTAGACTGATTGGGTGGTCCGAAGAATTTTTGGGTTTAGCAGGTCAGAGGTTAGCGGTGCTATCAAAATCGTTAACCAATTATTTTAATTTTAGAATAATAAATAATTTATTTTATTGGTAGCCTTTTCATGTTCGCCAGATGCCGTTATTGTAATGTCAAGATAAGGACGCTTGTCGATTTATATGAACACAAAACGAGAAAATCAGAATTATTCAAAATTGTGTACCAATAAAAAAATGTAATACCCCCCTCGTGCCTCATATTTTTCGTTTATTTTTGTTAAAATTTCAATTATGATAACCTAAAGCCGATTACAAAAGTAAGTATTAAGTATGCCTAAAATTAAAAACAACAAAGCATGTAAAGATTAATTTTTTCTCCTATACGTTGCAGATATCGTAAGATAAAAAAAAAGAAAACGTAGTCAAAAAATGCCGTGGAATGTGAAATCAACACGCATGCATGTCTTGAATTAGGTATTACTCTTGAAAGGCGCTCTAGGTAAAAGGTAAAGGTGAATGAAAAATGGAACTGTCCATGTTTTTGTTTTGAAGGAAATTAAATAAAATATGGTAATGGGGAAGAACAAAAGATAAAAGCGTCTTGTACATCATTAGTCGTAATATGCCAGTTGCGTGGCCACCAAGGTCCTGAGATCTCACGTCGTGCATTAAAAACTCTGTTTTCAAACTACCTTGCTAAAACTTAGAAGACCTATTATTTCTAGGTTCTTTGTTACAATCGGGGTTTCACCTCGATTGTTATAAGTCGTTTCACCAACACAAATTTCGTTATCTTCACTTTCAACTAGTATATTTTAGGGATTCCACCAACAATTGTGTCGGTCGCCATATCAAATTGACATTTTCTCTATTTTTTAAATATTCTCATGAACGGTTCGCGGTAGAACGACTTAATTTTCCCAGCAATTCGACAACTTTTCGGGATATGTGGTACGATATAATTCGAATATACAGGGTGCTTCAGTAAAACTATATAAAACGTCAAAGTCGAAATTTCCAATTTCAATAGAGGTCGCAAAAGTCGATTAAATCAATCAAAACTCTCTGACCTAGTAGAGAACCTTTGTCTTAGGAAGCTTATAGTGTTTGGGAATAATTAAAAGATGGCAAGTATTTTATTTTATTGTTTGGAAATTAAAAAATGGCCATTTTTAAAATTTACCTCGTAAACGAAACGCGGTTTGAACTATCGGATAGATTATCTCAAATACTCTATTTTTGCAATATATCTCCCTACACATAAATAATTTTGATATTGTAGATCTTCGAGTCTAAACGAGAAAAACTAAAATTACTATTTTTTAAAGCGGTTTTTATTTTCTTTTGGCTCAAGTTCAATTTCAACATAGCTTTATTGCCATAAAAAATTTAAAAAATTGTTGACAAAGCATATAGAATAACTAAAATATACAACACAGCAATAAATAATTGAACAAATAAAAGCATAAACAACACAGCTGACAGATAATCAAAATGTACCTATACAATAAATACACTAACCACTGGTGAAGCCAAGCTGTCATTAAAAAACTCCTCAAGAGAATAACACGCCCTGGTAAGAAAGTAAGAGGCAGATCTCTCACTTGTTCCCGAAATCTCCCGACAAACAGAATCTCTAGTCAATCGAGCTGGTGGAAAAATATTCGTGTAAACTATAATAGGCCCTAGTTAACAGGTGTTTCCTTACTGTTCTACGAAAGTAGAAAAGTAAAGGTGGAGGTTGGTATGGGTAATGGTAAATCGTGGGTCTGTCGCGTATGATGATTAGGTTTCGTTTTCAAAAGCCTATTTTTGTTTTTAAAGACAAGTCTCCAATATGAAAAGGGAGGTTAGGGTTAATATTTTTTTGGATATGAACAATGCTCTGCAGGAGTCCCTGGGTCTAGCTTTACGTAAATATCTCACTGCACCTTTTTGCAAAATAAATATTTTTTCGAACAGTCCCTGATTACATAATCCCCAAAATGCGACCCCATATCGAATTACCGATTCAACCAGTGCATAGTAAACACCTCTTGCAGTCGACATACCTAATTCTAAAACAACCGTCCGAACTGCAAAACACGCCGAAGTCAGTCTCCCGCTCAGATACAGAACATGATTATCGAATTTTAAATTCATATCCAATCTTATTCCAAGAAACTTCGCGCTATTGACGGAAACAATCAGGGAGTCACTTTTAATCTGAACAGGATCTAGCCCACATCTAAATCCAACTGTGTGGACCTTGTCCATGTTTAGTGTAAGAAGGTTAGAGTCAAACCACTTCCTCACTTTTAACATATCATCCGAAATCTGTTCGCTCAGCCGATCAACTGCCTCCACGTGCCATAAGATTGTCGTATCATCCGCAAAAAGAGTGGACGTCCCCCGAATATTAACATTAACTAGGTCATTTATATAAAGCAGAAAGAGAATAGGTCCCAATACAGAACCCTGTGGTATGCCACAATTAATCCCTCTACTCGCTGACTCCGACCACCAAGAAACGACTCGAACCACCTCAATGCGACACCTCTAGATCTATACTGTTGAAGCTTACGCAGCAGTATCCCGTGACTAACACAGTCAAAAGCCTTCGATAAGTCACAGAACACCGCCGCGGTAGCCCCCCCCCCCCCCAGTATTGACAGATCGATAAACCATTTCAAGAAACTGAAAAATTGCATCTCCTGTGTTCTTGTCGGCCTGAAATCCGAAATGGGTCGAAAATTGGAAATCTGCTCAGCGTCGCCCCCCTTATATAGACCCAGCTTTTGCTCTCTTTAAAAGTGAGGGGAATGTACCAGACGATCAAGAATTATTTATTAGGTCAGTTAGAATCTGAAGACAGAAATCTGGTAGGGATTCAATTATCTTCACAGAAATCCCATCCTCGCCTGTGGATGTTCTATTTTTAATACCAGAGATTACCATACGAAGCTCAGATATAATATCAGTGGGAAAAAGACTAAAGGAATTTTTAATCGACACGTGGGAAAAATACTGCATAGGATCATCACCGGGTGCAATGTTCGCAGTAAGCCGCCCAACAACGGTGCAGTAGTGCTCATTGGCGAATTCTGGGTTTAAGTTATGTATGGGACGATAATGCGATCCGGTGAGCTCCCTGACAATCGCCTCTAGTGTAATATTCGACTCACTCAATCTACCATCGTAATAAGACTGCTTCGCCGTCCGAATCAAATCTTTGTAAATCCTTCTGTATTAGCGAAAGTAGTTCCAGAAAAATTCACTCATGGATTTTCTTATGTAGTGCAAGGATTTAAGGGTTTTAAATGATATTTTTAGCCCTTTAGTGACCCACGGTTTCTTATATTTAATTTTTAAGGGTTTAATAGGAAATGTCTCATTAAAAATGCTTGTCAAGTTTAAAACAATTTTGAACAAGATTTTGGATACATCATCGGAAAGCACTCCTCAAAAGACAATGCATTCTTTAAATTTTTAAAATTTTTATACAGAGTTGTTGTTTTTAAACTTTAATTTCATATTGGGGTTATTCAGTGCCCCCTCATCTTTCAACAATTTTCATTGAAAAAAAATAAAAGTTTTCCACTAATATTAAAACTAACGGATTTTCAAAATTGCCAAATTTAAACAGTGGGCAATGAAAAGCAGTAAGTAAGTAAATTGAAAAATATTAAATGAATGGAGTTTTAATTTACTTTTAGTCTTAATCGTGCATAGTTTTGTGCCCTGAAAATGGTATGTACATTTTTTAAAATATGTTTTCTTTCTGTTTAGACCCTAATATTGAGGAAAATCGCTGTATTTCTTTCATACATCTCGTAATGTAATTCCCATTGTATCCCAAATCCTAAGGTGAAGATATTAAGACTGATTTTTACATGTCAATCTGTAGTCCGCAGGAGTATGGCCAAGACAAATGGACACTTATGTTATTAAGGTTTTATTTTATTAGTTAAATTAACAATGTTTATTTTATTTGAATTTTTGGTTGCACCAGGCTAGTTGTATGTTTTTTTTTTATTCTGTATTATGCAATCACAATGAAAATAATGCAATTTAAAATTAAAACTTAATAGTTTTATTTTTCCTTTCGCCATTACCTTTTGCCTAGGTTACCTTTCAAGAGTAATAATTCAAGTGTATTTATTTTTTAATTTATTTTAGTTTTATAATTCTTAACTACTAAACTTAACCATGCCGAGTTTTTTAAAGTGTTACAAGATGATATGTAGAAAACGGTCTGAAATGTTTTCATAAAATTTTGGTTAGGTAATAATGCAGACCAACACTCTATCCCCGATTATACACACCAGACCGGGGATGTTGATTTACCAGAGTTCCCATCCAGTGAGGATTTTCCGACGCCCAGTAGTGCATATTGTGTCATTTAATTCCAACATTATCCCCCCAGGTCCAGTGGCGTCTCAGTGGGCACCACAGTCAATTATTATTGAGAAGAAAAAGTACGTCACTGCCTTTTTCTTTAGTTTTTTTATTTATTCAGATTAAGCAAATACAACTTTTTGGTCTATTGTTTTTTTTTTCATATCCTGACTTCGCTTGCGAGAAAAAAAAATAAAAATCACTTTTACTCATTCTAAAAGCTATCCAGGGACAACATAAAATAACAACCAAAAATAAAAAATAAACAATTTCGACCTTACAGTAAATGAGCAAAATGTCCACCTTCTGATAAAATGTACGACTGGTAATAATAGGTTTACTTTTATTGTCACATTTTTGGCTTACCACATCTGCTATTTATAACAAATTATTGCCAAGGCCAAATGAAGTACCTACCTACCTGCTTTGGAGAGTAGCTGACAGTGATAGTATTGTCATATTATAAGTAAAATTCAGAGTTGTCCATTAGCAGTGATTCCATCATGAACAATTTTACTAACGCTGAAATGGCTGGCATGTACTTTATTTATGGATTAGCAAATGGAAATGCGGAAGAAGCACGGAGAATTTACCAGGAAAGATATCCTAACAGAGTAATCCTATGTGCTAAAATATTTAGAACGCTACATGAAAGATTATTGAAACTGGGAGTTTTAATAAAAATACAGGTGGTGGAGGACCAGAAACTGTAACAACGCCTGAACTAGAAAAAGCTATACTTAATGCGATAGAAGAAGATCCTTCAAATAGTACCAGGAAGATTGCACTGCAGCTTGAAGTCAGCCCAAAAACCGTTTGGAAAGTTCTAAAAAGAAACCTCCTGTACCCATATCACATACAGCGGGTCCAAGCTCTACTGCCTCGGGATTTTCACCCAAGATTAATGTTTTGCAGGTGGTTGATTCATAGGATGGCACACAATAATAATTTTTCAGCAAATATTTTAGTTACGGACGAGGCAAATTTTTCACGAGATGCTATTATGAACTTTCACAATGACCATTTTTGGGCCGACGAGAATCCCCACGTTATTAGAGAAAGTCATTTTCAGCAACAATTTTCGCTTAACGTTTGGGTAGGAATTATTGGTGACTACCTAATTGGCCAATTTTTTTACCGCCAAGATTAACAGGTGAAACCTACACGGACTTCTTGCGACATTATTTACCAATTTTGTTAGAAGAAGTACCCCTACATGTAAGAGTCAACATGTGGGTTATGCACGACGGGGCTCCAGCTCATTTTAGTGTTCTTGCTCGTCAGCATCTCGACATCACCTCCCCTAATGCTGGATTGGACGTGCAGGACCTCAAAATTGGCCAGCTCGCAGTCCTGATATTAATCCTCTAGATTTTTATTTATGGGGTCATCTGAAGGCTCTTGTTTATAAAACTCCTGTACTAAATGTGAATGACTTGGGGAATCGGATAATTGACAATTGCAATGTCATAAGGAATACTCCAGGTATTTTTGAACGTATCAGACAATCAATGACAAATCGATTGCAGTCGTGCATTTTATCAGAAGGTGGACATTTTGTTCATTTACTGTAAGGTCGAAATTGTTTATTTTTTATTTTTGGTTGTTATTTTATGTTGTCCATGGATAGCTTTTAGAATGAGTTAAAGTGATTTTTATTTTTCTCTCGCAAACGAAGCCAGAGATATGAAAAAAACACAAGAGGCCAAAAAGTTGTATTTGTAGTTGCTTAATCTGGACAAATAAAAAACCTTTAAAAAAAGGCAGTGGCGTACTTTTTCTGAGACTGCCACTGGACCTAATAATTTTAATTTAGTTAGGGCTAAATAAGCGCCTTATTACTTTAAAAAACTGAACCAAATTTCAACCAAATCGGTTTAAGGATATTTATGGCTGTTTTTCTTTTAAACTTCAACGGCCCTGTATCTCAGAAACGAAGCACTCCGGACATATGTTCATAAAAACTTTTTTTTTAAAACGACTTTACGTATCACTCTCTGAAGTTTCGTACCGTAGTTAGGAAACACCCTGTATATCCCCTTATATTCCGCTTTTAAGATGTCACCTTGCATATAATACTAAAAAACAAACTACTATTTTTAATTTTGTTTTCGTGTTAATGGGGAATTTCAAAATTTCATCAGTTTTTTAAAGCTGTTAGTGGGTACGCCTCTAATATTTTATAGAAAATGTAGATAATACCTAAAAAAAAACAATTAATTCTCTTTGCTTGTTGTTGTTGTATGGGTTATATAATTATGTCGATTGTTCTTAAAAGACACAAATCAAGCACATTTTAAATGATGAAACTTCTAGACAAAGTATAAAAGGGTGTGGAATTTAAGCCAACATAGGGACATTTAAATGAATTCGCCGTGAACTCCTTTTTTGCTCTAAAATCTTTCAATTTTAATGTCTATCTTCTAAGCGTGCCTAGGTTTATTACAAGATGCTGTATACATCTGACAGCAATAGAGGGCACTTCAGAACCCTCTCAAACACCTTATTATCTTGGGAATGGGGCTTAAAAATGAAAGTAAATATGTGCGCCCCTGTCACTGATTTAAATATGTTTTGAATTTTTTAAATGTTCTAACAAGTGTACCACTGTTCTTGTCGCAGTTCATGACAAGATACATTGAATAATTAACAGCGATTGAGCTAAAAACACTTTGGAACACGGAAAAATCATATTATCAACAAACTCGCGCGCCTCTGACATTTTTGATCACTGACGCAACAGGTGACACAATAATAAGAAATTTTTAACTTACCAAGACCATTTTGTGACAATTAATTAATCCGTATAACAAACATCACAAAGCACAAAACGAAGCACTAACAAGATTTGGAGGACTTAATAAAAGACCACCGTAATTTGACAAGCACTTGATAAGACTGAAAAACGTAACGCTAGGAAGCGCTGCTAACAATAATAATCATTACCGCCTAGCACAATAATATAACAAATCCTTGACTTTAGAATATAGTTATAGGTATGTGTTCAATCTGGTAACACGTGTATACCGCAACAATTATGATTGTTTGTATATCAATTTGAGCAGCGCTAAGTAACGTTTAACAGCTAAAAAATGTTTCGTTCAATTTTGGTGAAACGCAATTAATCCGAGATACAAGCGCGGTTTGATGCTCAGAGCTTGATTCAAATGCAAAGAATTATGACGTCATGTGTTTAAATAATCGAGGCGGTTTGGAGAAATGATTAAAAAACTTATTCTGAAAAATCTAAGATAAGTTAAACAACAAGGAAAACGGAAAGTTAAAATAGTTAGTATAGGGTGACCATGCGCAAAGACGCCGGCAGGGATCACATGATTTTTGTACATGATATAAAAACACAAAAAATACTTGTTGATTTTGAAAATTACTGAAGTACATTTTTAAGTATACAGGATATCTCAAAAGTACAATTTTTAATATCGACTTTCAATATTTAAATAGGAGAGCCTGTCAAATATTGCGTCTTTTTTTGGATTTCTTTGCTCGCTGTCATGGACAGCCCCCGACTGAGGAGTGCGTAACTTCATTGAATTAAATATTAGATTTGTATAAATAATATTTCATAACAAATTAGTTAAATTGTTATATACAGGTTGTCCCACCAAGGTCGGCAAGGTACGATATTATGGAAGCCATAAACCTTAGGGCTTCGGGGAAAAAATGTTATTGACTAAATCGACCAAAAGAAATTGCTGGAAGATATTTTCAAGTGTCCAAAATGGCCGCTAGGGGGCACAATTACTAGGATATATCTAGAAAGTCAAATTTTATCAGAAAATTGCTATGAATAAAAAGTTCGACGGCCAACGAGCTTAGGAAAAATAAATTATCGACGCCCTTAATACGTATACGCTTATTTTAGTAAAGTATATTTGTCTTTTTTTTTTTAAACAAAAAGATAGGATACCAGTACACATACATGCAAAAGAAATATAGCTTCTTATTAGGATATCATGAATCAGACATGAACTTATTTATATAAGTTCCACAATTAATAGATTCTTGACCAAATGCCGAAGGTAAATTTAAAAATAAATTACGAAACTCGATTTACTGCTGAATAGCAAATTATATTGTTTATATTTAAGGTTATAATAAAGAAAAGAATAAACAAATTCTATAATTAAATATACTGTAATAAAAAACGTATGTATCCAATGGCGACAGTATACGTGTTTGTGACGTCGCTATCTTTCTTATCGGTGTTTCTAATCCTATAGCTTTAAAATGCAGCAAGATAAAATGTACAGTGGGTTTAAAAAGTATGGAAGAAATTACTTAAAATACTAACCCTTTTTACGCTTTTCAAAGATATATTGTACAGGGTGTCCAAAAGATGCCGCAATCAGAATTTTTTTAGTCCTCCTTGTTTTTAATATACACGATGTTTTTAAAATTTTGCATTTTGGGACACCCCCCTCATACTTACCCTGTAGCCTATCAAAGAGAAAACAAATGTTCTTTTTGTAGCTTTTTACGTCACGGCATACTAACAAAAAATGTATATTTTTTAATAAAACGTAAATTTCGTGCTTAATATTTAAAATAAAATTTAACGTATTGTACAGGGTGCGGATAAAGTCTGGAATAATCGATTTTTCTTGAAAACGCAAAAGTTTTTCGAAAAACGCTCGGACCCGTCGATTTTATTTTATTCTTTAAAATTTTTTGACGTTCTTCAATATTATACCGGATGCGCCAAAAACGCTAGGCAAGTGTCAATTTCACTTTTTTAAATAGAATACCCCTTTTTTTCTCCAATATTCAGATTCCTCTCTAAACTCTAGACAAGTTTCATATAACATGTTGTATGGCTAAAATCAACAGGAATTGAAATACAGGGCCCCCAATAAAAATCAAGGTATAATTTTAAAGCTTGTTGTCCATGACAAATACTTAGGCTAGGAAACAAATTTTAACAGAAAATTGGTAATACAGTGAACAATCTAAAATATTATTTGAGTAAGTGTTGAAAATGGTGTCCATTTACGGCTCTACAATGTCCCAATCTCTCAACAAATTCTAACTGTATGATTCAATATCTATGATTCAATTCTAACTGTACATTATGTACAATTTCTGGGGTAATTTGCCTTATGATTGTTGTTATACGGGTTTTAAGAACATCAATATCTTCTGGTTTATTTTTTTAAACCCTTTCCTTAATATAGCCCCACAGAAAGAAGTCCAATGGCGTTAAGTCGGGGGACCTCGCAGGCCACTCTATTTGACCCCGTCGACCTATCCAATGATGATGAAATAACTCATTCAGGTATCTACGGACTTCGGCCGAATAGTGGGCTGGTGCACCATCTGCTGAAACCAGATAGTTGTATCATGTGATTCAGGAATGTTCCGATCGGGAAATAGGGCAATCAACGCTGGAGCGAGGTCTTCTTCAAGAACCTGCAAATATCTTTGGCCAGTGAAATTTTCCTCAAAAAAATAGGGTCCTATAACAGTATCCCGAATTATTCCTGCCCATACATTAATTTTTCTCGGCCGCTGGGTATGAATTTCTCGGAACCAATGGGGATTTTCGCTGGACCAGTACCGGCAATTTTGACGATTTACCATGCCATCCAAAAAAAAGTCGCCTCATCGGAAAAAATTATGTTACTCGGAAATAATGCATCGTTAATCAAGTAATTATCCATGAGAATTTCACAGAACTCATTCCTTCTGTCAGGGTCGCTTTCCAAAAGTTCCTGTACTCCTTGACATTTATATGCGTGCCATTTTTCCTTTTTCAGGAACTTTGCCACCGTTGAATCGTGGATATTTTCAAAATTTTGAGAAATGCTTCTTGTGCTCGAATGTGGTCTCTCTTCCAACGAAACTAGAATATCAAGTTTGACATCGTCGGAAATTTTAGGTCGTCCACTTCTAGGTTTATCCCTAACGTGACCAACTTCATTATACTTCTTAACAATTTTGGAAACAGTTGCCTGATTTATGTGTTCTCTATTTGGATATTTATCATTAAAATACTCACAAACTTCTATTTGTGTTCTCTTTCGATCTCCACATCCTACTATTATTAATATTTCGATTCTCTCAGCTTCCGTTAGAAACATTTTTATGGGTAAAAGTGACAACTTTGGAGTAAATATTAAATGTCTTGACATTTACGTCACTAAGTTATTATGTAGAAACCGGTAAAAAGGTAAATACCTAGACCTTAAAATTATACCTTGATTTTTATTGGGGGCCCTGTATTTCAATTCCTGTTGACTTTAGCCATACAACATGTTATATGAAACTTGTCTAGAGTTTAGAGAGGAATCTGAATATTGGAGAAAAAAAGGGGTGTTCTATTTGAAAAAGTGAAGTTGACACTTGCCTAGCGTTTTTGGCGCATCCGGTATAATATTGAAGAACGTCAAAAAATTTCAAAGAATAAAATAAAATCGACGGGTCCGAGCGTTTTTCAAAAAACTTTTGCGTTTTCAAGAAAAATCGATTATTCCAGACTTTATCAGCACCCTGTATATTTCCGAGAAGTTTGTTATAAACTAAATTATATTATTAAAAAATATATAGGGCGACCCATTTAAAAAAAAAAAAGCAATTTCGTTTTTTCTCTCGGAAACTACTGAAAGTAAAAAAAATCTGAGTACGTCACTGGATTCTGCGTAAAAACCTACAAAAAGGACATTATTTTCTCTTTGATAAGCTACAGGGTAACCTAAATATGGGGGGTGTCCCAAAATGTAAAATTTTCAAAAACATCCCGTATATCAAAAATAAGAAGGACTAGAAAAATTCTGATTGCGGCATCTTTTGTTTCATAAAAAAGTAGCACAGTGCTGCGAAAACCGTATCCTTCTATCTTTACTAATAGCGGAGATACCCCGTAAAACCATCGAAAACTAGACACCCTGTACTAATTATCTACTATTAGCTGTACATCCTATATTAGAGCTTATTGAAGAAAAAATAAAATTTTTAAAATGGAATATGAAGAAAAAATAAAAATAGAAAAAATTTGAAACGGAACAAGTTCCTATCATATTTTTTGAAAAACTCTAAAATAACGAAATCACGGGTTGTCAGAATTTGTTTTTAAAAATCAAGTCAGTAGCTAGATGATTCGTTTGCAAGTTCGATTCTCTTTAAATTTGACAGACTTATTACTATGCAATGTTCTTATGTATTTTTGTTTCTTTTCAAGGCTTTAAAAATATTGAAAAGCTAAAGTGAATCAGTAGGTATTGAGGGTCATTATCATAAGCCGCTAAGGCCCTTTGGCATTGATGGATTTGGAACAAAACAAAAAAACATTAGTAGTAAGTGTGCCACTTTAAGAAAAGAAATTTTGGCACCTTGTAATTTTGTTGTTTTTGAGTTTTCACAAAAATGATGTACCTACTATAAATTTTTCGAGCAATTACTCTCCAAGTGTTTTGCTCATTATTTCCGGACATCCTGTATTGTAAAAATTATTTTATAATGCGTAAAAATTTATTAAAAACTTCATTCCATAACTATTGACCTCACTGTATACAGGAAGTTTCGTATACTCGAAGTCTAAAATTACTGTCAGTGACTCATCACTAGCATATAGAGAGCTCCGGGTTGTGAGACGTTAGGGGAATGAATTCTAGTGGCGTGTGCATTTAAGAAAATAATAAATGATGAAATTTCGTCGGAACATCATATAATATTTTACAAATTGAATTTATTTCATTAACCCTTAAAACCTGATCCTATAAGCCGACGACCTTTTCCACTAGGATTTCTTAGTCCTTACGAAGTTCGTTTTAAAACTTTTAGTAATATTTTAGGTACAGTTGATGCAAAACAAAAACCGATGCACGTCATCAATCAGCTGATAATTGTAAATCCGTAAAAAAACACGAGGAAACTAAATTTGGGCAAAAAGTATTGAAACTTTACGCGATATTGAATTCACTACAAACTTAAAGTATTATTCTTTGATACGAACCCACTTATAGCAAATATTTTGTTCATTTAAGCTTGTAAAAATTAATATAGTTTGAATTTTATTGGCCGATAGTTGGCAACACAACTGTAAACGATGCGGTGGCGCCAGCTCGTTCTTTGACTTGGTTTGACGTTTAATGCAAAAATAACCTTAATTGTTCGTGGTTCCGTGTTGCTGTGCATCTATTTTTCAACAAAAACTACAGAACTTTTCATAAATAGCATTAAAAAACTGTTCTATTAAGAGAAACAAAAGTGCACACACATATCTCTGTTGATTACGTTATTTACTATTTGTGAAAAATGCCGAAGCATTTAAATAGTCGGTGCAAAGAGCTAATAGCTTATTTAATACGCTATTTTCAGGAAGAACTTAACAACAATGGCCTATTGTTACCCTTGACAGCAGTACAGAGAAGTAAATTTAAAGAGTATGTTAAGGTCTAGATATTTTATTTCTACTTTACTAATTTTTAGCGTGTAGCAACTGCCCTAAATTTCAATATCTCCACTGTAAGCGCAATTTCAACAACAGTTAAGGAAAATAAATTATTAGAATCACCTTAAAACAAACGTTCTAATTCAAAGAGACTTGTAAATGTGTGAATATAAGTTCTATCCGTGACACTATTTATGGAATGTACGAAACAAGTAAGTTGTATTATTCAAAAATTATAATATTTTACATCGGTTATTAATAAGCTGTAACTTTTTTTAGAACATCATGTAACTTTGACAACTTTAACTTAGAAATTAAAAGACAGACAACTGTTTGATGGTTGTCTTAACTCTTTAAGAAACCTCTTCAAGAAAATAGGCTTCGGATGGTAAAAAGATGAACTGAGGCGAGGGCTTATGGAACTGTGCCATGTAGCTGTCAAACGACTGGTATTTTTGAAAGATAATATTAAAGAAAAAGAACATCCATCCATTTAATACCAGATCTCCTGATTTTCGCGTACAACTTCTTTTAGTGCGGGTTTAATTCGATTTTGTAGTAAGTCCAAATAGGTTACTGCTGTAACGTTGCCTTCCATAAAAAATGGTCCAATAATGTGATGTCCTACAATTCCCGTCGAAACATTTACTTTTTGTGGATATTGCGTCCGAGTATGAACAAGACGATGTTCATTTTCTTGGCCTAATACCGGTAATTTTGAACATTTGGTTCGTTGTTAATAAGGGTAAATATACATTCATCGGCAAAACAAATATTTCTCAAACAATCCCTATTATTATCTGCTCTTTCCATTACCTCAAAACAAAATACCATTCTCCGTTCTGGATCACCTTGTCCTAGCTCTTGATGTTTTTCATACTTATAAGGAAAATATTTATGTTTTTAAGTGCGCAACACTGTGGTTTGATGTTTTCCTGCGGCTTGCCCAAGAATCCTGGTGCTAATCATTTTATTGTCCTCTACGTGCAGTAAAATATCAAGATCTCTTTAATCCCTTTCTTCAGCTCTATTGACATACTAAGTTGAGCATTTACAGTAATTTATTACAGTGCATTTGGACTCAAATTTACTAACGATAAGTTTAATTAATGAAATGGAAGGGATAGGCTTATCAGGGAATTGAACTAAAAACATTTCAGACAATGCTTTTAAACTGTTTCCTGTATAATACCACTTAATCATAGTTACTTTTTCCTTAATGGAATAGCTCATATTTACCTATAATTAAAGCGCCTTCAATGGAAATGTTGTCACTGACGCTACTTTTCATCTTGTCAATGCCAAATAATAATTTGCTGGTGTTTGCTGTATTACCTAAACTATGAAAATTTGGTGATTTTGTCATCACATTTAATTGAATAAGTTAGGTTATTAAAATTTATTCAAACTTGGCACATGGGTTTATTACATCGTCTTCTTCAAAAAATTACCATACGATTTTTCTCTAAAATGTACAGGGGAGCCAATATTTAGCTACCTCAAAATTTACATGGGATTTCCTATGTTCAACTAAGCTATGCATCACCCGGTATATCCTGTTACTTAGTTGTGTACAAAAGGAGATTCTGGCCAGTTGGGTTAACCAGCGCCATAAAAAAAAGCATGATAAGTATTAATTTTTTTAAATGCACCCCACTGTAATTTTTAATTTCAAAAGTATTTTTTGTAATAATCGATAAATACCTGACATCAAGATATCTCGCTTAGTATTTTTTCAGTTACAGCTGCAAAATGTATTGCCAGATTACATAATTTGCTTTAAGAATTAATAACATTTTATCCTAAAATAAGCTATAAATAAAAAATTGTCAGAGGCATCTTTAAATATGAGAATTACAAAAAAACCTCCTAAAATTAGTATATCACTGGAGTGTGTATTTGTGTTTAAATATTCTTCACACCCCGTATTTTATAAAATAGACAGTTCTTTCATAAAAATACCTGAGGAAGAGCTACTTGAAACATTTTATACTACTTAGGAAACAATGCTGTATACAGGTTGTTATACGTCCGTCATCGGTTTATTTTTGAGATACCGGGTGTTACAATTTTTAATCGGAACGAAAAATATGTACGCCACTGCCTTTTTTCTTTTTGATGGCACAGTTATTTAGACAGTTCAATGTCTAATGCAAAGTGCATTTTGATAATGTTTTGATTTTGGTTTCGTTTAAGAGATAAATGCAATTTTATCAAACTATGATATGGGCATAGCGATATGCAACCAAATGTAATGTATCTTTTTAATCGAAACCCGTTGGTCACACGAAGAAAAATCTAAAGACCGTTTTTAGTAAGTGTTAAAGTGCAATATTAAAAGTAATATTTATTTTGAAGAAAAACAGTGGCGTATAATTTTTTTCGTTAACAACATAAAAATACATGTTAACGCGGACACCACTGGTATACTTTTTCCAAAGTCAGTTTGATGAATAAGAAACTCGATAAAAAAAGCTTCGACCGGGCTTCAAAGGGACCGGCATCATAATCGGGGTTGTCAGATCTTTTTTTAAAAATTCCTTAAGTTTTATTATTAAAAGTGTTCTTTTATATCAGTATTTAATTGATAGTCCGTAACTCTCTTTGAAAGCTAGTTCGCAAATGCACTTTGAACCAAGAAAATTTGAATGTCAAAGAAAGAATAAATAAGCCATTCATGAATATTATAATAATTTTTTTAGTACTTCAGGAATATCATTTCTACAAAAATAATTTAAATCAAACTAAAAAGGAATTTTACTGTTATTAAACAAAAAAAAATAAACAAATAACAATCCCTTATGTTCCTCCTACACTTACGAAAACTTTGGAGATTTGGCAACGCCCTGGCGATAGACCGTCGACGTCCACACGCAATTTAAAGCACATTTAAAGTGCGAACTATTTTTTCCGGATGGGAAAATTAATAGAGCAGCATATAAATACAAATTTATATGCTATAGACAAGAACAGCAAATAGTTAAAGGTTCTCCCAATTGGGTGATCCCTTATCAGCTTTAAAATCACTTCATGTTTGAGGTATGCGACATTTGGAATCGGACAGCGGGGTGACTGGTTGAAACGATTTACTGTAATTTACATATTTCATTTTCTGCTATAACTGTGTGGAGTGTGTGGTTTCAGACAAGTAAGTTTTTACTTCGTACCTATATTTTATTACATCAGTATGGCTTTTTGGCACCAATTTGGAACATAAGGTCAATGTGAATTATCACAGGAATATGAGTCGGTGCCAGAGTCGGCCATCGATAGCGAAATAAGTCCGGAATTAAGAAACAAAGATTTGCATGCTCAATGTCAACGCATTATTTTAAATATGTACGCATGTTTAAAAAAAGAAAATCCGGGAAAACCTGAAAATGCGCTTTGTACAAGAATGTACTTGTAATGAATTACCACAACTTGGGTTTTATAAAAATTTATAACGTAATTAATTTGGGGACTGTAACCGGTCATTCCATAAAGCGTAAACCAATAAATCAAAAACTAAATCAAAAATTCAAAACGGCTGACAATACTAAAAGGAATTTTATTTTGCGAACTATTTACAACTTTTACGAGGATAATATAGCGCCAACTTTAGAACTGGTTCGTGATAAATTGCGAGGTTACCCTGATTATAAGTACCAATCTTTAGAAACATCGCGTAGTGGCCGTAGTGTTTTATTAAAATGTGGCTTTAAACATAAAAAATTACATAATCTAATAGCTATAATGGAATCCCCGCGTATCATTCAACTACGACAGGACTATTTGCCTAAAATAAAGGAGTAACATGAATCCGATAAAATTATAATTTATTCTGACGAAACTTGGTTCGATACTTATGATGTTGTTAAGTATGGTTGGGTTAGTTCAGGTTCGAGAGGAAAACACGTAATCATGGCGGGAGTAAAGATGGCTTTGTACCTAATGTGTTGCTCTTGTCGGCAAAGCATATCATTCAATAATCAATCTCCAACTTTAAGCGCAGTTGTCCTTGATAATATTCGGCAGGTTATAACGAAATGAGTAGCGATGTATGAAAAAATTGCGTAGCTCATGTTATAAAAACAGAAAATGGATATTCTGTTTCACCGCCTATAGCGCCAGTAGTAATCTAACCTGGAAACGATTCTACTTCTGAAAGTTCTGACAATTCCAGTAATTAATTTGTTTATGAATGATTTTAAATTAATTATGTTCGTTCAACATGTATTTTAAAAACTTGTTATATTACAGAACGTTTACTGTGATTCTGCTGCGATCAATTTGTTTTTAAAATATATATAGTGAATTTTAACTACTAACTGTATATTCCAACTAACATAGTACCTGCCCCAATCCTACTTGGCAAGGAAAACTTACCTCCTCGCGGTCCTGGCTGGACAAAGACACTTTTTTTTATTTGTTTTCGGCAAAATGAGCATTTTTTTTTTATCGAAAGACCATTTTAAAAATCTTCTTTGCAGGCGAAGTCACGGGTACAAACCTTTTATCGATATAAACTATAATGAACAAGCTGTAATATATACTATTTAATCATATTAAAAATTTTCAACAATCCGCATTTTAATTATATTGTAGAAGCGACGCCTATGGTCACCAGTTTAATGTTTTTTTATGTCATCAAATTAAGCTTGGAACAACTGTAGAAGTAGAGCCAATCTTTTTTATGAAAAAAATGTGTTTTATGCCTAGTTAGTACCTACTAAAATTCAAAATCATATCTAAAGCGGTCTCAAAAATATTAAGAAAAACCCGTTTTTTAATTCTCAAAATGTTGTATCTCAAAATTAGAGCGTCTGCGGACCTATATTGATATGAACTTCTTGTCTTAATATCATCCAAGGTTTAAGACCCTCAAGGATTAGCACTCAATTATAAAACACCCTGTATACAATAAATAAATCAGTATTAGTTGTTGATCGTTAAGAAAGCATTGTTGTTTTACCTTTTAAAAATAAAGAGTTTCTATGAACAGATGCCTTGAAAAGTGGAAAACTTTAACTCAAAAACTGATGAACACACAACTGAATAAAACAAAACAATTTGTTGGTACCTTCAAATCGTACCAAAAAAAAAATCACTTGAGGTGGTATATTATAATTATATTTAGGTAATGAAATAATTACCGGAATTTCCAAAGAAGCTAAGAACCCATAGATGAAAAAAACTAGTTTTAAATGTATGCAATAATGAAACTACGCATATTTATTTGATTAATAAATCTCGAATTTTCTATGAGGATGTCACCTTCTGGGAACTGAATGCTTCACTAGGGTTCAAAGGTCTGTAGAACAAATTAAGGCGCGCTTCTTATTTGCATGCCCTTGGGCCAACAAAAAAATTAAATTTAATTTTACATTTAGAATTCGGGGAAACTTCAAGGTCAACAAAGCGTGCGTGGCTTTATTCTGTTAACGCGGTAAAATAAAATGAAACTTATTCCATCAAGGTGGGACAACATGACGGAATCCCGATCTCAGACAATGCTAAAAACAAAGTATAGTCTATGCTACAAGTATGCAGTGGCGCGCCGCGTCGTAGAGAAAAAAACACAACATTGAAGCATGCCGTTTACTAATTAGTAATTAAAATTAATGATAAGTTACCAAAATTAGTAAAAAGGAGGAGTACCCTGATGGTGTCGTAGAAAATCGACCAGCTTTAATTATATTAGTATACTATATTAATAATAACAATGAGGCTTTATTTTTAGCACTGGGCTACTAATTACAATATGCAAATAAAAATACAGTAAAATCTCTCAATAGCGACCACCCTCGGGGAATCAAATGTTGGTCGATTAATAGACAATGATTAAAACAACTGCTCTGCATTTTACAGGTACCTATGTTTATTTATAAGTATCTACATATAATATGTAACTATAATCTTAAATATTTTTGTTTAAATTTATCAGAACTAAAATTAAATGAGATAAAGCCAATTTACCAATATGTACATACTACACGTGCATACTAACATATACCGCGTGGGCAAAAAAAATGGAACACCCCCAATATTTTCATAACCATGCATATTTTCGAAAAACGCTCGGACCCGTCGATTTTATTTATCATTTTTACAAATTTTGAGAATTTTTAGTATTATACAGGATTGCTCAAGAAGTCGGGGTACACGTCAACTTTAATTTTTTAAACGAAATACCCCAAATTTTATTCGATTTTTGAATTCTACCTAAAATTCTGAATATTTTTCATGTAACATACCCTATTTCGATATTAAGCTGTTTTCGATATATCACAATCTAAAGAATATTAATTAACAAAATTTAAGTGGTAGGTTTATTAGGTAAAAACAACAGCTTTTAAATCTGATTATAACTATTTCGATATTAAGCTGTTTTCGATATATCACAATCTAAAGAATATTAATTAACAAAATTTAAATGGTAGGTTTATTAGGTAAAAACAGCTTTTAAATCTGATTATAAAAAGTAGAGTACTTAATTAAATGTTCAAATTCATGGCCATTGACAATTTGGCAGTGTCCTAAACGTAAAACAAATTCGTTTTGAACGTTCCCAATAACCTGTTCAGGAATTTGTCGAATTTCATGTTGTATTATCAGTTTTAATGTCTCTAAATCCGATGGCTTGTTCTTGTACACTCTTTTTTTCAAATATCCCCACAAAAAGAAATCTAGGGGTGTTAAATCGGGTGGGCGAGCTGGCCATTCTATTTTTCCCCTTCTACCTATCCATCTATGTTGGAAAACCTCGTAAAAACGTAACGGGGCGGTGCACCGTCTTGTTGTAGCCGAATGATTATTTCAGGACTATCTTATTCATCGTGAACTGGATATAGGCCAACTAAAGCAGGAACTAATTCAAACTGTAAAAACTCCAAATACCTCTCTCCGTTTAACGTTTTTTCGAAAAAGAAAAGTCCTACTATTCTGTTACGTAAAATTTCGGCCCATACGTTTAGCTTCTGTGGGTGCTGTGTATGGGCCTCTTGCATCCAGTGAGGATATGTCGACCAATACCTACAATTATGTCGGTTGATTGTTCCATTAAGGCAGAATGTAGCCTCATCAGTAAATAAAATATTCTGCGCGAAATTTCCGTCATTATTGCAGATGTTTTGCATATTCTCGCAAAACTGAAGGCGTCGATCGAAATCATCCCCATTTAGGTCGTGGACAAGACAAATCTTGTAAGGATGATATTTTTCCTTGTGAAGAATATTTTGTACAGATTTATAACTAATATTTTGAATCCGACCCACTTGACGAGTGCCGGAATGGGGATCGTCTTGATACGACAGTAAAACATTTAATCTAGTTTCATCACAAATTTTGGGACGGACACTTTTTAGTTTATTGCGCACAGATCCGGTTTCTGTAAATTTTAAAACTATCTTACTTACTGTAGACCTTGATATCGGCGTTCGCTCTCGATGAACATTATTAAAAAGTCCACGTACTTTAAATGTAGATCTCTTTCCATCGCCATAGCTAACCATCATGAGGATTTCTATGCACTCTCTTTCACTTATGTGCATTTACTTAAAACGTGTCGTTCTGACAATACAATGTAACTTTTTTTGGCAATACTGTCACTTAAAATAAAATGACAGTGGCGAAAAAGTACTTACAATAATGTGCTTGGTTACCAGGGTTACTACAATAAAGGTAATAAGTTTCCGTATTTTCTTCCTTATTCATTAATTCATAAAAATTGCCATCATTATTGTTTAGATTGTGATATATCGATAACAGCTGAATATCGAAATAGGGTATGTTACATGAAAAATATTCAGAAGTTTAAGTAGAATTCAAAAATCGAATAAAATTTTGGGTGTTTCATTTAAAAAAATTAAAGTTGACTAACCCGACTTCTTGAGCAATCCTGTATAATACTTAAAAATCTCAAAATTTAAAATTTATACATTTACCAACAAAAAATTAAAATATTATACAGGTTTTAGTAAATCGATCGACGCGTATGTGGTGCCTCACCCTTTGTACTGTATAATGGCCAATTTTAACGTCGTTGGTTTTAGCTCACACGTCTTTTCGATAAATTCATAACTTACATTTTTCATTTCATTAGCATATTAGTTAAAATTTTTCTACGTAAGAATTAAGGAATGCAACTAGGCCACAATTCATTTTTTGTCAAGGTACCTACATATTTGTTCTCTATCTATCATATCATATCGTTATCATAGTTGATGCATTATTAATGTTAAGCACCCCAGCACTGGCACCGCTCGCATAGCACCCAGGATTTTTCCTGCGAGGCTTTTGCATTAACATTCAAAAAAATATTTTTATACTTTTGAGGAGACATAAAATAGCACTTTTTCGGCCTGGAAATTATCAATGAATTGTCGCTTAAATTTACAAACCATACACAACAGTAAACCTGAATGAAATGAAACAAATCTAGTTTATTCTTTGACCCCTGTACGCTAGATGGCGCAGGACGATCAAGAACAAGTATAATGTCGTGATTAAAATAGTGACGATAAATATTTCTGCTGTACATTTTCACTAGCTGAAAATTTTACATTTCTTATATTTTAATTAAATAAGATTTGACAGTAGTACAGCACAAAATAATAATATTAAGTTTATGTGTGTATTAAAAATATAATATACCTACATAATGTTATACATAATAAAATTCATCAAAATTTGTTATACTATTTTGATAATTTTGGATCATTTTAGACTTAAGCCGGCGTCCCATGCATACGATTTCCGACGTCCGATATCCGAGAACAATTTGGTATTCGTACGAAAATATTTTACATATCCCATGGATCCGTTGCCGTGTCTAATAGCGAATTCCATTGGTAAAAAAAGTGCGGAACGAGTGCAAAATTTGAAAACCATTGGACATTTCAGTGCAAGTATTTGTAAACCATTGGGAAACCGGTGCAACTAGTGTTGCACCGAGTGCAATCAGTTCCGCACGTGCGCTTGGAGACCGTGCTGCACCGAAACTGGATGAAAATGTAAAAAAATACAGTGTTTTGATTTTTTCGATCTTTAAAATTCTATTTTGTCTCAAATTTTGTTCAGTGGTAAGTAAAATCATTGAGGATTGACGAGTATTATCATCAACTTTGCTGGAAAAATGCACTCAAGGTCTAATCTGAAAACCATTGGTACTCTAATAGTGCAACACTTTTTGTGCACTGTTGCAGTTTTACTGACATACCTGTGCCGCACTTCTTTTACCAATGGAATTCGCTATAAAATCTCTATTAAGGGTGTCAAAAAGAAGAATACATTTTTCATTAACTTAACCTTACTTAAGTACTTGGTTTAAGATAGTTTACAGTTTTCTGTGGTTTAAGTATCACAATAGAACACACTTTTTTTTGATATTATGCCACCGAAATTATTAATGAATAAACATGCCAAACAAACAATAAACCGAGAAAAGTGTGGTTAAAAATCATCCGACATCGGACAAAAGTTAAGCTAAATTTAACTCGTACGATGCATCGTAGATTGTTAAAAATATTCGGATGAAATTTGCCGCCAAAATTTTCCACCAATGAGAGCACTGTCGGATCATCGTATCGTCGGAAATCGTATGCATGGGACGCCGGCTTTATTCTACAATTTTTAGAGATAAATTCATGGCACATGATTGTTCTACTATCACCGCTTTGTTTTTATTAACAGTGGCCAAATATGATAATTTTATGATGAGTGTGTTATTAAATTACCTTAAACTCTTGTAATTTCATAAAAAAAAAATGTTTTGCTTATTCAACATGTATTTCCAATGCGATATATTAATCACAATAACTAGCACCAGTTAATCTGTAAAGATAAGGAGTAGCATTGTTTCCAATGATATTTAGGAATAATTGAAATTATTTTGATAAAAGTTATTGTTTCAACAGTGGGCAGAGAATTTTTTCATTTTTGAAACAGTTCTGTAAAAAGCCGGCCATACACCTGCACAGGTAAACCGGAGCGTGTGTGCTATCAAGTTATGATATAACTGCACAGGCATCGTGACCTGTACAGGTGACCGGAGAAGGATCAAAATTCGATTCTTTCTACCTGCGCCAGAGTGCAGACCGGAGCGTGTGAGGGGCTCGCGGACAGGTTTCAACTGTGAAGTAGATTTGGACTGTGTATCCAGTGTTGTTTTGCGTTCGGTATGGTATTAATTTTTTTGTGAACAGGATAAACATGGCATCAAACCGGAAGCGTAACCAAATTATCGAAGAGTTTATTGAAATATATAAAGCAGAACCTTGCCTCTGGCTTGTAAAGAGCAAGGATTATCATGATCACTCTAAGAGAGATGGTGCATATGCAAAGCTACTTAAAAAATTAGATGAGATAGAGCCTGATGCTGTTAAGGGTACTGTTGTGAAAAAAATTAATAATCTGAAGTAGTCCATGAAAGCATGTCTGACTTGTTTACCTTCATTACTTATATTCCCCTGGTTTCGCCGTTCCAGTGCGATCATACTCGATTGGGAAGTATCGTAGCCGGTAGAGATAACAGTACCATGTCCAGTATTTTCTTGATAAAAACAATTTGCAGACGAATAACTAGACTGCTCTTGGATCAAAAAATTATGTAAGGCACACGTGGCCCTCACTACTTTTACTATATTCTCTGGTTCTAAATTAATTTGTGTATGGTAAATACGAAATCGTGAAGCAAGTATTCCGAATGCGTTTTCCACAATGTGCCTTGTTCTGGATAATCGGTAATTAAAAATCTCTTTGTCAGGTGAATCTAATTGCGCTTGTCTAAATGGCTTTAAGATATCTCTTCTAAGAGGAAACGCATCGTCAGCAACAAAGACATAAGAAACATTTTTGAAACTTGCATTAACGTTGTTGGTCTGTGGAATGTTTAATTCGGTATCCTGTAGTTTTTTGAAAAATGAAGTATTTTTGAGAACACCCCCATCTGATATTCGTCCATTAGTTCCAAAATCTGATGAATCGGTACGTTGAATCCACTATTGCTAGAAGAACCATGCTATGTCTGCCTTTATAATTGTAATAGTAAGAACCAGAATTTGCTGGAGGGACCATGCATGTCTATGTGCTTTCCATCCATAGCACCGATACAGTGTGGAAGTTGCTACCGTTCTTCAAATACATTTGCAATACCACCGCAACTGCATCCTCCTGTGTCGGAGCCATGACTGAAAACTGACAGTTTTTTACCCGACTGTGTGTGTCCACCACAGGTGTCCACACCTGTACAGGTATAATTGAGAGGTGAACCTATACAGGTGTACCTCTCAGGTATACCGCAACGTGTATGGCCGGCTCTAAAGGTAATACCCCTATCAGCCAACATGTTGCAACATATTAATTTTTTAAAAATATTTTTTACAACTTGGAGATTGTCCTTTCTCCACCGACAATCGACATTCACTACAATTGTTTACATATTATTTTTAAAACTATATACAAGGAAAGTATGAAAGTGATTCTTACCCTACTGCCAAAGGGCGTACTTTTATGGTCATATACAAAAATGCATTTTTTAGAAAATACACTTAACTATACAGGGTGTTTCAAAAGTACGGTACGTAACTTAAGGGGGTGATTCCTTATGAAAAAGAAAAATTTCATGTAAACCTGTGCCCGGAGTTGCCCCGTTTTTGATATACAGGGTGTTAAGAGTTAAAAAAAAATAGTTTTTTATAATTTTTTTAAATATCCTTTTCCCGCAGTATTGAAATTTGGTGCCCTTATTCATAATGATAAGAGGCTTAATTAGCCCTGACTAGATTAAATGTATTAAGTCCAGTGGCGTCCCGGGGAGCACCTTAACGAATATTATTGACAAAAAAATGTACGCCACTGACTTTTTTCTAATTTTGATATACTTTTCGGATTTACCAACTAATAATACAACTTTTTTGTTCCTTGAATTGTTTTCGTATCTTGCTTCGTTATCGAGAGAAAAAATAAAAACCACTTTATTGCATGAACAAAAAAAATACCAATGTATTTCAAAGTTAATTAAAATATTAAGTTAAGGTAAATTTTGATGTCTAGCTCACCTGTTTCGTCAATAATAAATTTAAAAAAATTTACACCTCTGTATTATTTTTGTATTTTAATAACATTGTAAATTAATTAAGCTCCGATCAACCCTTTGAAAGGTTTTTTTGATTTCTTGCCTTCGAAGAAAACGCTTTACCATAAATTAAATGCATATCAGCATATTCTGCGTAAGAATGTTCTTCCATTTTTTTAAATTATTGTTACTTGAAGGCGGTTTTGACAAGTTCCGTCAATAGTAATTCATTATGTAGGTTATAACTAACTTCATTTTTACCTGTTTGTGTTTAGCACTAGTTAGTAAAGCCTGTCTAGAGATATAAGAATGTTACACTTTGCCTTTGAATGGGATTATCCAAGGGTGGCCATAAACAAACAATGAATTAATAAATAAGTGCAGGTAAATTATGGTCCGTATTTAAAAATGTCTTAAAGTAAACTGCAAATCCGGAAGACGTAATTTCATTATTAAAGTAACAGTAAAGACTGTATATATAGCCACATTAGTTAGTTTTAAGCTTAGTAATTATTCTTACCTCGTGTGTAATACAGCGTTTGTTTAATCGTGTGTGAGTCATGGAAAATATGTCCGAGCCCAATGTATCTCAGGAGATAACCCCGTCGAAAAGCAGAAAACACTTTTCTGTGGAAACTAAGGAAGTTATAAACAATGTGTATTCAACTCTTATTGAACGTGCGGTCAGCAAGCAAGCAGCGTTAGAAGAAACGGCCACATTAACAAAAATTCCAACATCAGCTGTATGAAAAATTGTAAATAATCCCATTTTAGCGAGGAAAAAAGAACCGATACTGAAATTTTCTCGAAGGTAGATGAAAGTGATCAAGATATAATACGGCGTGAAATTTACACGTTATACGAGGAACAAAGCGTGCCTACATTAGATAACTTAATTAAGAGGCTTGAAAAAGATTAAACCGGCGTTAAATGTGACAGAACAACGTTATGGAAGTGTATCCAACACATGGGTTTTAGATTTAAAAAAAATTAACAAAAGACAAGTTTTAATGAAATCCAGTAGAATTCGGGAATGGCAATCCGAATATCTACAAAAAATTAGGATTTATAGAGGTCAGCAAAGGCCGATTATTTGCTTGGATGAAACCTGGTTCGACACATATGATACCCCGGAAAAGGGTTGGGTGGACTCAAGCGGCAAGTGTAAAACAAGCGCGCCATCAAAAAGAGGTAAACGAATTACGATTTTGCATGCTGAATCTAAAGACGGATGGATTCCAAAAAATGCAAAAAACATTAAAGATTCTTCTCTGGATTACAATGAGGACACCACTGCTGATTTATTTGAAGATTGGTTTAAAAACAAGCTAATTCCAAATATACCTCCGAATAGCGTAATTGTAATGAACAATGCAAGTTACCATAGTAGGCAGTTGACCAAGACTCCCTCCTCAAATGACACAAAAGCAACAATCCAAAACTGCATGTATGATAATGACATTTATTTTCAGGAAGATTACACCAAAAGGCAATTAATTGAGGTTTTACAAAGTTTAAAACTACAAAAGGAATACTTCTGTGATAATTATGCAAAAAATCTAGGGCATACAGTTTTAAGGCTTCCACCATGCCTTTTGTTTATTTAATCCCATCGAACATGCAGAGGCGGTCATACGGGGGGGGGGGGGGCCATGGCCCCCCCCTTGGCGTCGACTTACATTATAAAAGCCCTGCCTCCATAAATTGACCAATCGTATCAAACCCTTAATTTTTTAAAAATATATAAACGAAAAAATATTAATAAAAATAATTAAGTAAGTAGGTATAATATATCTAATATAGGTATCTATAATTTTCTTAAAATTTACTTAGCCGTTTTTTGCCTATTTTTCCTACTTGAAAACCAAGAATCATCAACAAAAAAGGGCGTGGCACCGGCACCCAAAAATTTTTCGCCTACGGCGCTAAGACTTTTCCTGGCACCGCCTCTCTAAATTGCCATGAGCCGCCACTGCATAACCCCCCCCCCCTCAAAATGTTGATATGACTGCCCCTGCGAACATGTTTGGCACCAGCTGAAATCTGCAATTCGTCGTAACAATATTTGCCCTACTATTAACTCCAGTGTACTTGAGCTTATAGAAACTGAAGTTTTTAACATCCCTTCACAAAGTTGGGCAAATTTTGTTACACATGTTGAAAAAGTGGAAAAATCCTATATCCATATAAACAATGTAGCACAAATATTAATTAGAACAGATGATGATAGCGATAGTGATATTGATATATTAAGTGAACAATTAAATAACTTGTAATTTCACATTTAAACATAAATAATATATTATTTAATGTCTTACTTATTTTTATTACAAACCATGATTAAATTCTAAGCAAAATACGGACCTGTTCGGCCCTATTTCAATTTTACAGCTGACCCGGGTCTTTCCTAATAGGGATCAGTTAGTCACTTTCTTATATCTGTGAACAGACTCTACTTATATATTATATATCTACTGTAAAGGACATAATACTGAAACCTATCATTCCCAGAAAGAAGCGAAATGACTGTGGTACGTTTAGAAGTATTGACGAGACTGATTTGAATTTACTAAGGAGGAAATTGTATCAAATGTATAACGAGCAATCTGTACCTACTTTGGTTTCCCCAAAAAAGAGGCTTACCAATGACGAAACAAACATTTCTTGTTGCTTGATAGAAGACAAACCTTAATGTAATCTCAACGTTTACGGGAATGATAATATTTCCCCCCCATTAAATACATCTGTAGTTGAATTAATAAAAAACATAGTAAGTAACATTTCTGCAGACAGTTGAAAAAACTGTATAAAACATGTAATTAAGGTGGACAATTCTTATACCGGGTGTTGCATCGTCGAGCGGGACATAGGAAATCCCATGTTATTTTAAATGGGGTCAATTATTGGCTTCCCTAATTATTTTAGAGAAAAATTCTATTTAGGTTTAATAAAGAGCACTAAAACCCACATTCAAAAGAATAACTTTAGATATTTTTGTTGAGCCCGTTTACGGGTTATCGCCGATTTCTTTTTAACTATTTCTCCTTTTTATAGCCCCGTATTTGCGGGCACCAGTCAAAGTAAAAGATGACTGTCAAATAAAGTTGTCATTTTGAAATGTGTGCTTTATTGTTATAAAAACTCGTACATCGAAAATATTAAAGGTGTATTTATGAGTACAAATTAATCTGAATAAAACTAAAATAAAGTATCCAATTACAAGGTTAATTATGACATTTTACATGTTTCAATATTTTACTAATTAATAGGTAGGTACTATTAAATTGTTAGAACTTTAGGATTTAAGAAGATGTTCAAATATTCCTCCATTGACTGCTAGACAATAACCGAGGCGATCATAAAATTCTCTTCTTACATTCGCTAGTTGGTAAACTGAAATTCTATTGCATTCGGCAGAAATAGCATTTTTTAACTCGTCTAGATTTGGGTATTTTTTATCTTTGTATATCCTGTTTTTTAAATGGCCCCAGAGAAAGAAATCATTTGGCGATAAATCAGGAGACCTGGCTGTACTACTGTATGATTTAAGCCAATAACATTTCCATTAAAAGCACGGTTTAAATATTCCCGGACAGCCAGGGTACTATGTGCCGGGCAGCCATCCATTTGGTACCAAACTTCCTGATTTTCCCTGGCGGCATCATGTAAAGTAGGTAAAATATGATCTTCAAGTAGTTCCAAAAAATATTCTGCATTTAAATTTCGTGTAAGGTATGTGCATGAGTACTAATGTTCAACCCTTAATAATGACACAGAACTAAATTTAGAGTAAAGTAAAATTAAGTTGCCAAAACTGATTATTGTAAAACTTTTCTGTGTATACACATTGTACTATATTTAAATTTAAAAACTTAATTTTAATCTTGTATTAGTGTGTATAATCGTAACATTGTAAATTGTAATCATAATAACTTGTAAAAATCGTTTTCAATTACCTAGGGTACCTACTTTGTTGACGACTGTAAAAACTTGTTATTGTAACCTATTGTTACCTATTATGTCTCAAAATATTATTATTATTATAATAATTGATCTTTACTTTCATTTGGTTGATAGGTATGTTTTTCCTGTAAGTTACTTTTGGTTTTACAACATTCAAATTACGAAAATATTACACCTTACTGTTATTATAATTATTATTATTATTTTTCCAGGCCTATAGGTAAATATCAAATCTCGATTTTCACAAAAACGGTGTTTTGGTTTTTCAGTACGATACTTTCTACTTTATAAGCGACATAAACAACACGATATGTTTAACTAACCTATCCCAACAACCAGATTATATCCAGCTTAAAATAAAACTTTTCATGCTAGTTCAAGTTTAAGAATGTTTAGATGAAAGATCTCGTTCCAAAAATAAAAAGCTGTCTGACAAAACAAAGATAATATTATCCATAGTTAAAAAACACACGCCAAACGTCAGTATAAAAATAGAATAGAAATTTAACAAAAGCGTTGGTAATTGATTTTTGACAGGATTTTATAAGTATCAAGGAATTAGAATTCCAAGTACCTCTCCTTGGCTTGGCTAAGGGAGATTTACCGCTAAAATTTATGGGAATTTATGTATAACTTTTACTTACAAAAAAAAAATCGTAAAAAATACAAACAACTTTCCTCGCGATTTTGTGAATACCTATGTATGAATAGTGTGGGGCGTTCGAAAACAGTAGGTTTCGGATCCAAATCGGGGTAAGGGGCAGCTACTCACAATGTTTATGAACGGCCTGATGGTGGAACTTGCTAAAGCTGGTTCTCTTTACAAAAAGGAGGAAAATAGACGAGCCCAGGGCACCACAACTGTATGAACAATCCTATACATTGACGAAAGTCAAATATTTAGGAGCTACTTTTGATCAAAAGCTGACGTAGAGAGCGCATATTAACAATGTAATAAACTTTTCCATAGCGACCTTTTCGCAGTTTCGACGATCAGGGCGAAAATCGACTGGTGGCCCGGGGTGGAAAAGGTCACCGTGCGCACAAAACTGGCAAAAGTACAGACTTGCAAGCCTGGGTATACCTGGAGTCATGAGAACTACGCCCACAGTTACATTAGGAGACCTGCTTGGGCCGCCGAGCCTGCCCACCTGTATACAGAAGAAGGAGGGTATGGCGGCAAACCTAGGAATACGGGACACCAGATGCTGGAAAGAAGTGGGTGATTTAGGACATACAAGGATTGCTCCGAGGGTGCAAAGGGGTATCCCGATACTGCTCTTCAGTGCAACGCCTGTCGAAGGAGAACTGAGGTTAAACAGAAAGTTCACTCTCACAATCCCTAACAAGGAAGAGTGAAAAGAAAACAGGTAATGTTCCCTGAAGATGCCCTGGTGTGCCCCCGATGAGTCGCGCAAGACCGAAACCGAATCATCAGGGACAGGAATATACTTGAAAAACATCAACATACAGAGAAGCTACCCCGCTGGGAAGGTTAACGGTGATCCTCCAAGCAGAGGTGTATGCTATCCTCTTGGTGGCAAACATGAGGAAGGTTATGGATTGTCAATGCACTGTACAAACCTAGGAGTAGCTCGACCCTCATACAAGAGCCTGCGGACTTGCGGACACACTTGAAAGGCTTGCTGAACAGAAACAGGTTTACTTGGTTTGGGTTCCTGGGCATTGTGGAGTGCATGGCAATGAGACAGCTGACAAGCTCGCCAGACTTGAAGCCTAGGACCTTAACCAGCCCTAGGTATAGTCAAACAGCAGGCAGGGGCCGACCTGAAGGAGTGGGCTGTCAACCTCTCCAAGGAGGAATGGCAGCAAACTCCTGGTTGTCGGCAACCCAAATATTTCATAATATAGCCTGACAAGACCAGGTTGGAGTGAATTCTTAACAGGAGCAGGAGTGTCCTGAATCCCCTGGTAAGACTTCTAACAGGGCACTGCAGATTGAGGAGGCTAGGATGGGTGTGAGCTGCTTGGAGGACGAAGAGACATCGCTGCACTTCCTGTGCGTATGTGACGCTCTAGGAAGACTCGTCAAGCCTTTGAGAGGAAGTCAGGACCCTCAGATAGAATGATGTCCTGACCTTCATGAGAAGGTCAGGCAGCTTTGACGAAGGTCTGAGTGGATGGGGGTAGGCAAAAAGGATCGCCCTTGGTCTACTTGCCAGGTCCGTATGCCTCACCTCACCTACCTACTATTACTAATGGTAGGCGACTCAAAATAAATTTCATATAAACATGGGTCCGTAAATACACCTGAACCGATCTAGGCGCCTTTAAAGGCAGACTTTAAGGAACAATATTATTAGGGGGTAATTGTGACAGTTCTTTTAGTGGGTAATTTTTCAGCTTATTTAACATCAGCAATGGATTATTTATTGCAAAATCCTTTTATAATTTACAATTAAAATAAGAACAAATGAAACAAATGAATGAGGGGGGGGGGGATTTTGAGTATTCCTTGTAATTGTTAATTAATTGTAAAAGGTTCGTGAACTTGCATTAAATTATTAATTTTAGTTTTTCTCAAAAATATAGTGTTTTACATTATAATATTTCCTGAAAAAATTAGCCAAATGAGAACATACTTACGTAGTTCGCACGCCACCGGTTATGGATCAACTATGACCCTCAAATAATAATGCTTCTCAGTGGTAATCTATAACCCAAGACTCATCCCTCTTCTTCAAGGTAGTTAAAAGTTATTAAATAAAAACCATTTCTTTAAAGTCACTTTCAAAGGCGCCCAGTTTCCTTAGGATGCATTTGCCACATTCATGCATGTTTACATGAAATTTTTGTCTTATTTTAAGTCGGCCAATCTGCCCTTAAAGTTAAGTACCACTGTTTCCAAAAACCTTGCATATGCACCCTAGTATACATATTTCCTAACCGAAACACAATCTGGTAAAATTGTGATTTTTTCGTGGGCAATAAACAGACTTTTTATAAATTTAAGAATAGTAACTATAATATAAATATTTTAAAACCTGACCAAGTCGAAGCAAAAGATCCATGTAAATAGTCACAGAATTTGAATTGAAAATTACTTTATAAAACACGTAAAAGTTGAAAGTTCAAAAACAATGACGACCTAAAACATATTTACATTGTATGCCGTAGATTCAATGATTTCACGGGTTGCTGTGCTATAACATAATATGACACTGATTCATATTTTGTATTTTTAAACAGGGCCACACGATGTAAAAATTGTCAGTAACTATTTAAAGCTTTATTCCAACAACCTGTCCAATACAATTTGCCCGTAGCCTAATTTAAATTTACGTTGCCAAAGAACTTTACAAGAAGAAAAGCCCAATGGTTCCTTTTTATTTTGCCAGATCCATCTCCAGACGCGTTTCGCCGTATACCGGCTCATCAATGAGGTTATAGGATCTGACAAAAGTAAAAAGCAGAGGAGTCTGTTCTAAAATAGGTGATTTCGTCCGAGGACGCAGGTATGTCTAAAAAAAGGTGTTTCTTACCAACACAAGTAAGAAAATATCAGCTTTATTAAAAATTAAATATTATAATTTCAATTGTAATATTGCAAATAAAGACGTATAATAAATAATAATAATAATAATAATTGAATAAAATAAATAATAATAATAATACACTTATTTTCTATGACGCAGTGTATGCGCACAAACTTATAGTGGGTTTACAATTTTATGTAGAAGTACTTTTAAACAGCAAATGTCAGATATTAACGTATTATAAGTACTATAAAAAATCTTAATTACAATAATTAAACAAGAAACCCCATAATAATTTTTAATTATTATTATACCTTAAAATAGTGTTGACGAATAAACGGGATTTTTCCAAAAACATTTATAGAATACGTATAAAACACTTTGTTTTCAGGAATTGAATCGCGTGTTTGAGACAGATCGAGTGGGCTTTAAGGTCGCGAAAACTTTAGTTTGATGAACCGGCACGGTGTCCTTAAATCCTAAATTATTTTTAAAAAATAATGCACGAGTTGATTACCCCGACTGCACGAAAAAAATAATTTCATGGAGTAAAAATATTTTCGTTGCTCTTAAGTCTAACACTAAATCTAACACTAAGTTTTAAGGTATGATTGTTTTTATTTTGTATTTATTTACTGAATACTTAAAATAAAATTCCACACCTACTAAACTCTACGCCAGCTAGGTTTTAATGGCGACCGACGCCATATTTTAAACATATTTGCCAACCTGTGATTTAAAAGTTCCTCAATTCATAAAACATCAAATTAGCTTTAAGATCTTATTAGTTAAGAATATCTGAAATCCTAAGTTAACCGTAAAATATTCTGTTATGCACCAAATAACTTTGAAACATAGGGAGCTGTCTCAAAAAAGGCGACAACCCTGCTTTTTTCCCTAGGTACGTTTGGTAATAGACAAACGTTACACCATTATTTCGTTAAATTAAATGAAATGGAAACGATAAGGTGTCTTTAATTTTTACTGGCTTAGCATAAAACAGACTTGAAATTTGTGCAGTTCAGAAATACGTATTTATTTTAATTACTATTATGTTGTTCTCTTCCATTAACAATATTGCAAAATGTATGATAGATAGATAGATAGAGATGTTATAAGTAAATATTTTATCTACGTATATTAAGTAGCCTGATAGGAAATCAATTTTCAATTCATTCTAAAAATTCTGTCGTCGTTATACAGGGTGTCTCTAAAAGGTCTGCACAAAATCTGAGCACATATTCCTGAGGCCAAAAAAAGGCGATTTAAGGCAACTTACCTTAGTCCGAAATTGCTCCGTTTCCGAGATACAGGGTGGTAAAGTTAAAAAATAAAAATAGAATTTTTTAAAATTAATGAACATTTTTAACGTATTACTTTAAAACTTGGTAGTACCCGGGGTTTTTTTGGGATGCGAAACCCGAATACGGACACCTTTTCACTGTGGCCATTAGAGGGCGCTTCACAATGCACTTCTTATGGTTTAGTATGGCCATAACTTTTTTATCAGTGTAGTTTTTTCCTTTTTTTGTTAAGGAACTAATTTTTTGAACATTTTGAAACAAGAAAGGTACTCTTGTGAAAATCCGCTAAAGTAAGCCGTTTTTGAGATATTTCGGTTTTTAGTGTTCGATGCCGCACCGGAATATTTAAATTATTCTGAATAAAAAATGTTTGCTGTTATCTTTGAGGATGAAATGTGGTCAGTGAATTAGCAGTGGAAAATGTATTTTTTTTTAGATACTTTTTTGGAGTGTCACATCCAAAAATCCTCGGATTTTTTACCTGTTTGATGAACACCTTTAAATTTTTTTTTGCAACAGACTATTTAAATGTAAACATTTTTCGTATTTGGCCGCGAAAGTGTCAGGGTATACAGGGAAAGATATCCAAATCGGCGCATACCAAACCATCAAGCATTTGCTGCTATCGAGAAACGCCTTCGCGAAACCGGTAGCTTCACTTCTTTAACTGCCAATTATGGACGGCAACGTGCAATAAGGACTCCTGAGGTTGAGGAACAAATTTTGGAAAGAATTGCTGAAGATCCAAGATTAAGCACCAGACGCTTAGGTTTAGAGGTAGGAGTATCCAAGAATGTAGTTCATAGAACATTAAAAGAACAGGAGCTTCATCCATACCATATCCAAAAGGTACAAGACCTTTTGGCTCCGGATCTCGATCAACGATTGGACTTCTGTCGATTCATGTCTGTGAAGTTGGCCCCACAAATGTAAAATATGCTAAAAAATGAATGAGTTCCGGGTTCTAAATAACGAGTTCTAGAGTTCTTTCTACTTTTTGTTAATAGTTCTGGCTATACAAAGAAATTAAACATGTTTTTCAAATGGGGGGCCAACTTCACGCGCCCCCCATTTATTTCGAAAAAAATCTTTAACTACAGTTCCAGGTATACCTAAAGGAGTTCTACAGTTCTTTACCATTTTAAAAGTCAGAATTCTTAAAAATGCCTAGGGATACGACTTTCTATTTTGTTAAAATATACAAACTAAGTTCTAAATGGAATAAATTATTTCTGTTTAGGTAGCCGTGTAGAACTATTGCAGAACTAACGGGAACTCATGAGTTCTAACCCAGAACTCCCACTATAATGGTGAAATTCGTCTATGGGCCATCCGGGGACCAATTTTAGTCAGCCCCTCATTTAATTCCAAACAAAATTTTAACTACAGTTCCAGGTAGACCTAAAGGAGTTCTACAGTTCTTTACCATTTTAAAAGTCAGAACTCTTAAAAATGCCCAGTTGCCGTTGCAGAACCAACGAAACCTCCCACCCTATCGCCTTAATGGTCATATCCTTGAATAAATAAATAAAGAATAAATAAAATTGGTCCCCGGATGGCCCATAGACGAGTTTTACCATTATAGTGGGAGTTCTGGGTTAGAACTCATGAGTTTTCGTTAGTTCTGCAATAGTTCTACACGGCTACCTAAACAGAAATATTTTATTCCATTAAGAACTTAGTTTATATATTTTAACAAAATAGAAAGTCGTGTAACTGGGCATTTTTAAGAGTTCTGATTTTTAAAATGGCAAAGAACGGTAGAACTCCTTTAGGTCTACCTGGAACTGTAGTTAAAATATTGTTTGGAATTAAATGGGGCGCTGACTAAAATTGGTCTCCGGATGGCCCATAGACGAATTTCACCATTATAGTGGGAGTTCTGGGTTAGAACTCATGAGTTCCCGTTAGTTCTGCAATAGTTCTACACGGCTACCTAAACAGAAATATTTTATTCCATTTAGAACTTAGTTTATATATTTTAACAAAATAGAAAGTCGTGTAACTGGGCATTTTTAAGAGTTCTGATTTTTAAAATGGCAAAGAACTGTAGAACTCCTTTAGGTCTACCTGGAACTGTAGTTAAAATATTGTTTGGAATTAAATGGGGCGCTGACTAAAATTGGTCTCCGGATGGCCCATAGACGAATTTCACCATTATAGTGGGAGTTCTGGGTTAGAACTCATGAGTTCCCGTTAGTTCTGCAATAGTTCTACACGGCTACCTAAACAGAAATATTTTATTCCATTTAGAACTTAGTTTATATATTTTAACAAAATAGAAAGTCGTATAACTGGGCATTTTTAAGAGTTCTGATTTTTAAAATGGCAAAGAACTGTAGAACTCCTTTAGGTCTACCTGGAACTGTAGTTAAACATTTTTTTCGAAATAAATGGGGGGCGCGTGAAGTTGGCCCCCCATGTGAAAAACATGTTTAATTTCTTTGTATAGCCAGAACTATTAATAAAAAGTAGAAAGAACTCTATAACTCTTTATTTAGAACCCGGAACTCATTCACTTTTTAGCATAATTTACATTTGGGGGGCCAACTTCACAGACATGTCGATTCATTACCGAACAAAGACAACAGGATGTGAATTTTGCTAAGCACATTTTATTTACTGACGAAGCATGTTTTACAAGAAGTGGTGTAACCAACTTACATAACGAACATGTTTATGCTGCTGAAAACCCGCATGCCACGAAAGTAACTCATTATCAACATGAGTTTAGAATTAATGTGTGGGTAGGAATCATTGGCAATTTCATTATTGGTACTGTCATTTTACCGCCACGACTAAATGGTGTGGATTATTTAGAACGTTTATAAAATACGCTGCCAGATTTATTAGAAGATTTGCCATTACAACATCTACGAGATATGTGGTTTATGCATGACGGTGCTCTACCACATTTTAGTTTAAATGTCCGCAATTATTTGCATCGACAGTATCCAAACAGATGGATCGGTAGAGGAAATGACGCTCCTGTAAAGTGGCCGCCACGCTCACCGGATATGACTCCGTTGGATAATTTTTTATGGGGGTCTTTAAAAACGATGGTATACTCCAGACCGATTAATAATGAAGAGGAATTGTGGGGAAGAATTCAAAATGCACTCAACATATTAAAGAACGATGCGGAATTGATGCAAAGAGTAAATTTAAACTTTTTACGTCGTATTAATCTTTGTACTTATGTTAACGGAGGTCATTTTGAACAATTACTAAAAGTTTATGCTAATTAAATTTACTTTTAAAATAAAATTGTTCCTCATTTAATTTTAAAAAAAAATCCATACTCAAATTCTTCCTGCAAAACTTGCTGTAACTAACCCAAGTGAAACATTTTTTCCTGCCAAAAATTTACTAATAGCGGATTTTTTTATTCAAAACAATTTAAATATTCCGGTTCGGCATCGAACACTAAAAACCGAAATATCTTCTAGGCCTTTTAGAGACACCCTGTATATCTCCATATTTCCCAAACATCAAAAATTAGTATTCATTACAGTTAGATTAGGAATAAGCTAAGACTTATTTAGGGACTTACATTTAAGAAATCTTTAGCGATGTTAAGTGGCCCTAGAGATGGATTTTGGTCCTGACCAAATTTAAGTTATGTAAAAAGAATGTTACTAGAAATGACATATGGCATTGGCCGCCATTAAAGACTTAGCTGGCGTAGACTTTACTTTGTGTGGCTTGTTTAAATCTATAGAGAAAACTCATTTTTTGTATAACGTCTGCAACAGCTTACTTCCAAGAGAAAGGGAGCCCTTAAAGGGAAAAAATCCATGAGCTGATGATAGCGAAATTGGTAGAGCATTGGTGTATAAAACCAAAAGTTATAAGAAAAATAGACGAAAGAAAATCTACCAGATTTAAGACTATACTCGCCGAGACCAAGAACAACATAACTGGGTTTCAAGATAAATTTTTAAACCTTCCCCAACTTCGTTGTTTTTAATCGCAAAAGAATAATTAAAAAAAACACACCAAATGGGCAAATTTGTTTTAAAATAGACCTGGAAACGCATTTTTAGTAACTTTAGAAATAAACAGGGTGCGTGTAAAGATAATATAAAGATATTTAATAAATATTTTATCGCCATGTTAAAGTTCAGTAAAAGATCTGTTCAAAAATACCCTATTTGATATACATTTTTAACTTTAATAATAATTTATACATTGCCGAGTTGGAAAGAAGAGATATTATGTTGACGCCAACGAGACAGCTGGTACAAGTAATAGTACAAATAGACAAGAGAGGGATATCCAATAAACTCCTTCCAGTAGAAAAACCAAGCTCATGGTCGAGCAATCTCAAAATTTTCCCGGTATGCACTATGAAAATTTCTTCCGCGGAAGCTTTATTCATGCGCAGTACATCTGATTTCTACGATTTTCTTGTACACCCCTAAATTGTATCCCCGCATAGCATTTACCTTGCTGCTCTAACCTAAATGGCTTTTCTGTTTTGCAAACTATACAGGGTTAGGAGAAATTACCAGAACGGTCGATTATTTCAAAAGATATACGAGTTAGCAAAAAATGTCTTTTATAAAAGTTGTAAGGCTTTTAAAAATCTACATATCTGTAATAAATTGGAATATACAGGTACGTCCAAAAAGTTGTGTAGAGTCAAAGTTATATATTTTTTTAAATAGAACACTCCGTATATTATTACTTATTTTGATCGTCCAGTCAATTTTAAACATTTTCTATTAACCATATGCTATGCCTAAATTTATTAGTTTCCGAGATATCGGCGTTTTAAATAATAACGGATAACAATGCTCTATTCGAACGTAGTCGTATTTACCTTTAGCAACAAATTAGGTATGGTCTTTGACATTTGTCAGAATTGAGCAAAAAAGAAAATAGCATGGCGTTTTCACTTACTGAAACAGAGAGAATTGATATTTTAATTTTAAGGGGATATGGCGATAAGCAGAAATCGTATCGGGAAGTATGTGATATTTTTAACAATTTGCACCCAGATAGGCAAATTAAAAAAAATTCAGTTTTTCGTACTGTGGAGCGTTACAGAATGCCTGGAAGTGTAAAAAACCGACCAAGATCTGAAAGACCTAGGAGTGCTACCGCCGATGATAAAAAATTAGACATTCTGCTTTCGATAAAGTCTGTGCGTTTTAAGAAGTCCGCTAAGCCATAAAACCTCTTGAGCATTATGTCGGTGGCTCTCAAACAATAAATTATATTGAAGGTAATTTTGGATGTTGCTGAATTACATTTTCTAAATAAAATAATTTAAAGTAAATAAAAAATTAGTTTAGGTAAAGAAAAATAATAATTTTTTAGCTTTTGTAGTATTCAGACAAATTAGTTTTACGAATTCTTTTTTATAAAGTTTTGGTTCTAAAAAGAACCGATTTTGTAGTCTTGCGACAGAACGTACCTACTTGTAGATAGGTACTACTAAAAGTAGTCTTCCTCTGCATTTGAAATTTCACCCATGCTTTCAGACTCATCAGAATCAACATCATCGTCATCATCATCATCATTCGTAATAATTAACGGTCTTACTTCGTCTATAACCTGTTCTGTCTCATAAGATTCAAAAATAATTTTTTCTGTGTGTTCAATGCATATTCCTAATAGAGAGTTTTATCCCTTGGGATAAATCCAAGGTTTTTGAATGGAGTCGAACCCTTTTATATGGTCTGTCCAAATCCTCTTCACTCTTTTTTCGAAGTCTTCTTAAGGTCTTCTCTGAAATGCCGCAAGCATCAGACGTTCGTTTTTGCACTGCCAAAACAGACTCTAACGGGCCCGAGTTATCTTTTTCTAAAGTAAAATAACGTTCCACTTGTAATACCAAACGGCGTTCACTTGGAGATAAATGCCTTCTAGGCGATGTGCCACCTTGCTGAACATTTTCCATAACTTTGCTTAATAACTGATTTTAATTCACACACAATGAGAAACAAACTAAAAGTGAAAAGCACAACTACTTATTTAAAATAAAGTAGAACATACCATCCCGCACTTCAGCAAATTTTAATTATTTCTTGGAAAATAGTAATTATTATGAAGATTTAATTATAATAATCCCAAAATAATGTCATTACCGGAAAAGTATATACCTGACAAAATCTTTAACATATTTAACCATCCCGCACTTGAGCAAATTTTAATTGGTTCTTGGAAAATAGCGATTATTATATAGATTTAACTATAATAATAGCAAAATAATTTAATTATCTATTTAATTATTATTTATGCTCAACGCGTAATTCTTAGATAATTTTGTTTTGAAACCTCTGATTTCGCCCAGTAATAGAATACAGTAAACCAGTGGGATGTTCGGTGTGATCAAGTATAGCGAAGGTGCGAAGATATTGTAACTTAACCGACTTACTGTTTTAAAAGCGATAACATCCCTTGGTGATTTAATCCGATATCGGACTTCTTAAAACGCACAGACTTTACAAGAAAATCCCAGACAATCCACCAATCAGCTTGCTTTGGATCATGAAATTGATCAAAAATCTGTAAGAACCATTCTTCATACTGAGAAAATGCATCCATACAAAGTTCATGTTGTACAAGAATTTTGTGATGTTGACTATGATCGAAGACTAAAATTTTGCGAAATAATTACGAGAAAGATTGAAGAGAATCCGCATTTTCCAAACAATAGTTTTTTTTCGGATGAAGCGACCTTCACACTACACGGAATGGTCAATACACAAAATTACCGTTACTGGGGGCGAAATAACCCAAACTGGTATGAAGAACTGCATACACAGTTCCCAGAAAAAGTTAATGTCTGGGCTGGATTGTTAGCGGGACATGTAATTGGACCCTTTTTTATCGAGGGAAATTTGAACGGTGAATGATATCTCCAGCTTCTTCGGCAAGAAATAGTTTTAACTATAAACAATTTAACTCTCGATATTAACTTAACCTACTATCAGCAAGATGGAGCTCCTTCGCATTTTTCTCGTGAAGTTAGAGAATTTTTGGATGTCACGTTCCCAAATAGATGGATCGGAAGAAGAAGGCCTATCGAGTGGCCTTCACGATCCCCCGATCTTTCGCCCTTAGATTTCTTTTATTGGGGTTACCTGAAAAACAATGTTTATCGGGACAAATCCAATAATTTAGAAGAATTAACAATTAAAATTTTAAATAAAAGTGAGAGAATAACAAGGAAAATGGTTTTAAATACCCAAAGACATTTTTGCGACAATTTGTATCATTGTCAGTTAGTAAATGGGGGCCATTTTCAACATTTATTAAAAAATAGAGATGTGTTTCCATGACTTGTTATACCGATTTTTTTTCATGTTAACTTATTAAATTGTTTATTGAAATTTATTTTGTGTTTTGTAACTGATCAAAATGTCATGATATCTCGGAAACTAATAAATTTAGGTATAGCATATGGTTAATAGAAAATGTTTAAAATTGACTGGACAATCAAAATAAGTAATAATGTACGGGGTGTTCTATTTAAAAAAATATAACTTTGACTCTCCACAACTTTTTGGGGGTACCTGTATATTCCAATTTATTACAGATATGTAGATTTTTAAAAGCCTTACAACTTTTATAAAATACATTTTTTGCTAACTCGTATATCTTTTGAAATAATCGACCGTTCTAGTAATTTCTCCTAACCCTGTATAGGAATACTAATATGATAATTATGTCCAACTTATTTACTAATTTTTGACATAAAAAACAAACCTGTTACATTGCTTTTAGTAGTAAATGTTAGCTCAGATTATGTTGTAAGTGATTATAATACGTTGCATTGAGGCTTTCCACAATTATATGCTTTTTAACATATTCATTTTATTTTCTACAAAGTGCCAAGGCAGGAAAAATGCACATGTTTTTCAAGTCTGCTATAAACATTCAAAACCTCCGTTCTGACTTGCTTTTAATCTATTTAAAAAAAGAGAAAACAGTCATTTCTGTGCAACTTTCGTCGTATGTTGTATAGAAAATGATAGAAGGAAACCAGGCGACAAAGGGCACCTGTTACGGTGTTAAGAACAACCATTATACGGAATTATACAGGAAAACTAAACTTTTATTCGAAATTTCAATTTTCATATCTAGCTCCACCCCAAAATACGCAAGTCCTGAAATTTTCGTAATCTCTTGCGGCGTATTGCTTCTTCAAGAAAATTAGTGCCTTACATCTTCTTATTTTATATTATACCAAGACTTACTATAATTGCTTTTTTTTATGAATCGAATACCTATTCACACAAATTAAGTTAAATAAGTTTAAAGCCGGACCTGAGGTCCACGCGAACTACGCAGACGTAAAGCTTCCGCAAAACGCCGCATACTGGGGGCATTTCTGTAACACGGTATTAGCAACATATTGGCTATATATACAGGGTGTCCTACTTATAATGGAAACAGGCTTATATTTAAAGTTATTCATCTTTGACTTGTTATTGACAAAACAGGTAAATTAGACATCAAAACTTACCTTTACCTCATATTTTAATTAACTTTAAAAACACACAGGTACTTTTTTTGTACATGCAATAAAGTGGTTATTATTTCTTTTCTCGAAAACGAAGCAAGATACGAAGACAGTTCAAGGAACAAAAAAATCGCATTACTAGATGGTAAATTCGAAGAAAAATATCAAGATTAGAAAAAAGTCAGTGGCGTTCATTTCTTTGTCAATAATAGCCCCTTGTCATTATGAATTACGGTATTAAATTTTAATAAAATCGGGAAAAGGATATTTAAAAAAATTATAAAAAACCGATTTTCTTTAAAAAAACACCCTGTATACCAAAAACGGTGCAACTCCGGACACGTGCTCATATGCACTTTTTCTCTTAGAATATCATAAGGAATCACCCCCTTAAGTTACGTACCGTACTTCTGAAACACCCTGTATAAACAATATCTATTTTGTTTTTAAAAACACAAAATTCAAAGTCCGCTTCGCAAAATAATTTTGAAAACTTAAAAATACGTATAAAATCGAATTTGTAGGTTAATTTTTAATCAGATCGAGGTCATTATGTAAACAAAGAATTTGCCAAAAATATTAAGTTGCCAATGTATCATGCGTAAACTCGTTGCAACTGCGTTTATTTGACAGTGAGTTATGATTAAAAAAATAGATGAAGGACAACCTCAAATTAATAAATAACATGTGATGAGAAATATTAATTTATTTTCAGGGCTACTTTTGTTCAGTGTAACAAATCTGACGATGATTAAGATGCCGTGCGATGTGTAATCGTTTCAAATCATTGCTGTATGCTTCTCATTTACAAATATTACCAGTATTTTAAATTCTGACGCTCTTTAGTTAGTTGTTACCCTGCTTAGGTTTTAAATGAAGCTTTATAGGATACAAAACACCCTCTATAAATAAACACCTGTTTTTTATGCAAGACTACTAAAATAAAAATTTGAAATCCCAAAGGCACAAGCAAAATTTTGAATTAACAAATTTTGTTTAAGAAAAATATTGTTACAACCAAATTCATAACCCCCTCCCAGGTCATTTCACATCAAACCAACCAAAATAAAAGGAGGTTTGGCAGATCACCTCACCGATTTTAATAATTTTTGGTACATTTATTCTACCCATCTAGTAGATGAAAAATCCAAAATTTCAAATTTTTCTGACAAGTAGTTTTTTTTTAATTGATTTTTAAAATCAAAAAAAGTGACCATTTTCCCTAAACATATATTAAAAGAAATCAAGATTACTTAACTAACCTGAACTACTTACACTAGAGCAGTGAGTTATATCTTATTTAGAAGGTCTTGAAAATACCTTTCAAATGAGGTAAAGCCTGTCAAGACATATAAGAAAGTTACACTTTGCCTTTAAATGGGATTATCCAAGGGTGGCCATAAACAAACAACGAATGAATGAATAAATGCAGGTAAATTATGGTCCGTACTTAAAAATGTCTTAAAGTAAACTGCAAATCCGGAAGACGTAATTTCATTATTAAAGTAATAATTTGGTAATTTTAAACCGATTCTTACCTGATTCAAAATGAGAGGGTTAATCCCATAAAACAAATTATGTTCTAATGACTGTATATATAGCCACTCTAGTTAGTTTTAAGCTTAGTAATTATTTTTACTTCGTGTGTAATACAGCGTTTGCTTAATCGAGTGTGAGTCATGAAAAATATGTGCGAGCCCAATGTATCTCAGGAGATAACCCCGTCGAAAAGCAGAAAACACTTTTCTGTGGAAACTAAGGAAGTTATAAATAATGTTTATTCAACTCTGATTGAACGTGCGGTCAGCAAGCAAGCAGCGTTAGAAGAAACGGCCACATTAACAAAAATTCCAACATCAACTGTATATGGAAAATTGTGAATAATCCCACTTTAGCGAGGAAAAAAAGAACCGATATTAGCATTATCTCGAAGGTAGATGGAAGCGATCAAGATATAATACGGCGTAAAATTTACAAGTTATACAAGAAACAAAGCGTGCCTACATTAGATAATTTAATTAAGAGGCTTGAAAAAGATGAAACCGGCGTTAAATGTGGCAGAACAACGTTATGGAAGTGTATCCAACACATCGGTTTTAGATTTAAAAAAAAATAACAAAAGACAAGTTTTAATGGAATCCAGTAGAATTCGGGATGGCGATCCGAATATCTACAAAAAAATTAGGATTTACAGAGATCAGCAAAGGCCGATTATTTACTTGGATGAATCCTGGTTCGACACATATGATACCCCGGAAAAGGGTTGGGTTGACTCAAGCGGCAAGTGTAAAACAAGCGCGCCATCAAAAAGAGGTAAACGAATTACGATTTTGCATGCTGGATCTAAAGACGGATGGATTCCAAATGGACTTTCTGTCTGCAAAAAACATTAAAGGTTCTTCTCTGGATTACCATGAGGACACCACTGCTGATTTATTTGAAGATTGGTTTAAAAACAAGCTAATTCCAAATATACCTCCGAATGGCGTAATTGTAATGAACAATGCAAGCTACCATAGTAGGCAGTTGACCAAGACTCCCTCCTCAAATGACACAAAAGCAACAATCCAAAACTACATGTATGATAATGACATTTATTTTCAAGAAGATTACACCAAAAGGCAATTAATAAAGGTTTTACAAATTTAAAACTACAAAAGGAATACTTCTGTGATAATTATGCAAAAAATCTAGGGCATACAGTATTAAGGCTTCCACCATACCATTGTACCGGGTGATTCATTAAGGGTGACGAGGTACCGTATCTCAGGAACTAATAGTCGTACGAGTTTGAAAAAAAAATCCCTTAAATGAAATCGGCCAAGAGAAATTGCTGGAAATATTTTTTAAATTCATATATCCACCGCTAGGGGGTGTAATTGCTTCGATCGTATAAAAAATGCAGTTTTCTTGAAAATTTTTCAAATAAGTTGAGAAAAAAAATACTACCACAGTAATACTTCTAAAATTGTCCATCTTTTTGGTTTAACACTTTTTATTGTGAAACGTAAAATAAGGGCGGGAGGGGATAGTGAACTTTCCTGACTAAAGTGCCTATAGATTTGGTTAAACTTAACGGAATTTTGCAAGCCAGGTCTCGTTTATGAAAGGAGGGTATATTGAACAAAATAAAAGACAACTACGTCATTCTGGTTCTTGCCCCCCTCGCTAGGGGGTGTGTCTTACAAGGTTAACCATTTTTTAAATTTTGCTCCGTAATCTTAAATGGAACAGTATGATTATTTTATTAGATTCGAAAAGTAGATTAAATTTGCAACAAAATATGTTTAAGCCGCATGTCGATATCTTCATTCGTTTAAACGTTATCGCTTAAAGAATATTGCATTAACAAATTTATTAAAGAAACAAAATAGATAATTCATAATCGAGCATGCCATGGACAAATAAAAAAAAAAGTTTAAAACATCATTCTCATTTTAATTTAATCACAACAATAATGATATAACATAACAAACAAGAAAACAACAATTACAATTACAATATTGACATTATTAAACAAACTCTACTATTAAAATTCTTTAACGTTTTAAATGTTCAAAGTGTCCACCGTTATTGGCCACGCATAAATTAAGTCATTCAGTTGTGGATAATACACTAACTTCAATTTCGGCGACGGAGATATTGCTAATGGCTTCCCGAATTCTGTTTTTCATATCATGAGGTGTTGCTGGACGGTCTTTATAAACTAGGTATTTAAGCTTACCCCATAAATAAAAATCCAGTACCGTAAGGTCGGGAGACCTCGCTGGCCAAGAAAAAATGCTGTTCCTACCTATCCATTTATCCCAAAACTGAAAATTTAAAAAATTTTGGACGTTTCGAGCATAATGGGCTAGGCATCTATCCTGTTGGAACCACATGTTCATTCTGTCCTCCAAAGGAACATCTTCTAACAGTATAGATAACTCATCTTCCAAAAATTGTAGATAATTTACGCCATTTAAATGCTGATCAAAAAAATAAGGGCCAATAATTCTCCCACCCAAAATCCCGCACCACACATTTACACTCCATCGATTTTGAAATTGAACTTCCCTTAACCAGTTACGATTTGTTTCTGACCAATAGTGCATGTTGTGAGTATTAACTTTCCCTGAACTGGAAAAAGTAGCCTCGTCAGTCCACAATATTTGGGATAGAAAATTTCTGTTTCCGTTCACCATCCCCAATAGCCAATAACAAAAGTCCAGTCGATGGTCGAAATCGGCTGGTTTTAATTGTTGATGTAACATTACATGGTACAGATGTAATTTATGTTCTTTTAATATACGTTGAATTAAGGAATATGTCAATCTTAGATCTCTTACCAAATCTTGAATGCTTAAATGAGGGTCGGCAGTAATATAAGCTAACACATTTATTATATTAACTTCGTTTCTTGCTCTCCGTACTCTATTTGAAGCTGCGACTGGCTGGACATGTCCGGTCTCCTTCAATCGTTTCGCTAATCTTTTGATTTGATTTCTTGAATGATGACGTCGTGCAGGATATCTAAATGCGTATTCGTTCTCGGCAATAACGTCATGTTGCAAACATTCAAAATAAACAGCTAATATATCAAAAGCCTCCTCGTTCGTATACGGCATATTTTAAAAATTTAATTGGGCTCTTTACAAATTTAAATGTCAAAATTTGTTAAAAATCGCCGTTTCCATGGAAATTGCCTTCCAAGTCTTTTCACGGCCTTCTAAGATGAGCATTAAATTTTCGGCTAAATTGTTTTTTATTTGTCCATGGCATGCTCGATTATGAATTATCTATTTTGTTTCTTTAATAAATTTGTTAATGCAATATTCTTTAAGCGATAACGTTTAAACGAATGAAGATATCGAGATGTGGCTTAAACATATTTTGTTGCAAATTTAATCTACTTTTCGAATCTAATAAAATAATCATACTGTTCCATTTAAGATTACGAAGCAAAATTTAAAAAACGGTTAACCTTGTAAGACACACCCCCTAGCGAGGGGGGCAAGAACCAGAATGACCTAGTTGTCTTTTATTTTGTTCAATGTACCCTTCTTCCTTAAACGAGACCTAGTTTGCAAAGTTCCGTTAAGTTTAACCAAATATATAGGCACTTTAGTCAGGAAAAGTTGACTATCCCCTTCCGCCCTTATTTTACGTTCCACAATAAAAAGTGTTAAACCAAAAAGATGGACAATTTTAGAAGTATTACTGTGCATTTTTTATACGATCGAAGCAATTACACCCCCTAGCGGTGGATATATGAATTTAAAAAATATTTCCAGCAATTTCTCTTGGCCGATTTCATTTAAGGGATTTTTTTTTCAAACTCGTACGACTATTAGTTCCTGAGATACGGTACCTCGTCATCCTTAATGAATCACCCGGTATATTTAATCCCATCGAACATGCTTGGCACCAACTGAAATCTGCCATTCGTCGTAACAATATTTGCCCTACTATTAACTCCAGTGTACTTGAGCCTATAGGAACTGAAGTTTTTAACATCCCTTCACAAAGTTGGGCAAATTCTGTTACACATGTTGAAAAAGCAGAAAAATCCTATATCCATATAAACAATATATGTTGTCTGTCAGAATGGAAATACACGGCTTTACTTAAAAATGACCTTTTATTAGTCCAAGAACTTATTAATATTCACAACTGAGCACTTTTGTTCTCCAATCGACAACTCAAGAAGCTCTCCCCCACACCGCGCGCCGTCACCTTCATGCCATCGTGTCGGTACTTCCCAACCGCGAGGGGCATTCTCTAACATTTAACAGGACGGAGACGGCATATAGCACAAATAATAATTAGAACAGATGATGATAGCGATAGTGATATTGATATATTAAGTGAATAATTAGTGCAAGTACCGAATAGTTTGTATATTTTTGTAATCATAAATATAATTTTTAATAATAAAATAACTTGTAATTTCACATTTAAACATAAATAAAATATTATTTAATGTCTTACTTATTTTTATTACAATGGGGTATCATGGGTATCAAACCAGGTTTCATCTAAGTATATAATAGGTCTGTTCTCACTTCTGTACTGAGCGATTTTTGTCAAATTATTCAAATCGCCATGCCTTAAGTCGTTGCGATTCCATGATAACTTGCCGTTTATCGACTTCTTTAAATTTAAAGCCGATTCGTTGAAGACACTTTCACAGCGTTGTCCTACCGCAATTGATATCCGTGTTATCAATCTCAAGTCTTTTCCGTAAATTATCCAGCGTTGGTACCGTATGCTCTTCATACATCTTATAAATTTTGCGTCTGAATAATTCTTCATCGCTGCGATCTAATTTTTTGCAAGTCTCAGAATCTTTCATTTTTTTCCTTTCGATGATGGGTTTATTCACAATTTTCCATACTGTTTTTTCCGAAATTTTAGTCAATATGGCTGTTCCTTCAATACATTCCATTTTACCCAACTTTCACGTTCTATGAGAGTTGTATACCGGGTGTTGCATCGTCGAGCGGGACATAGGAAATCCCATGTAATTTTAAATGGGGTCAATTATTGGCTTCCCTAATTATTTTAGAGAAAAATTCTATTTAGGTTTATTAAAGAGCACTAAAACCCACATTCAAAAGAATAACTTTAGATACTTTTGATGAGCCCGTTTACGGGTTATCGCCGATTTCTTTTTAACTATTTCTCCTTTTTATGGCCCCGTATTTGCGGGCACCACTCAAGGTAAAAGATGACTGTCAAATAAAGTTGTCATTTTGAAATGTGTGCTTTATTGTTATAAAAACTCGTACATCGAAAATATTAAAGGTGTATCTATGAGTACAAATTAATCTGAATAAAACTAAAATAAAGTATCCAATTACAAGGTTAATTATGACATTTTACATGTTTCAATATTTTACTAATTAATAGGTAGGTACTATTAAATTGTTAGAACTTTAGGATTTAAGAAGATGTTCAAATATTCCTCCATTGACTGCTAGACAATAACCGAGGCGATCATAAAATTCTCTTCTCACATTCGCTAGTTGGTAAACTGAAATTCTATTGCATTCGGCAGAAATAGCATTTTTTAACTCGTCTAGATTTGGGTATTTTTTATCTTTGTATATCCTGTTTTTTAAATGGCCCCAGAGAAAGAAATCATTTGGCGATAAATCAGGAGACCTGGCTGGCCAATTTACTGTATGATTTAAGCCAATAACATTTCCATTAAAAGCACGGTTTAAATATTCCCGGACAGCCAGGGTACTATGTGCCGGGCAGCCATCCATTTGGTACCAAACTTCCTGATTTTCCCTGGCGGCATCATGTAAAGTAGGTAAAATATGATCTTCAAGTAGTTCCAAAAAATATTCTGCATTTAAATTTCGTGTAAGAAATAATGGCCCGATAATATTTTCTCCGAAAATCCCAGCCCATACATTAACTTTTTGTGGATATTGCGTCCTTGTTTCCACAAACCTGTGTTGGTTTTCTTTGCTCCAATATCGATAATTTTGAACATTGGGTTCATTGTTTAAGGTAAATGTGCATTCGTCAGTGAAACAAATGTTTTTTAAAAATTCCCTATCCATGTTTGCTCTTTCCATCATACCAAAACAAAACTCCTGTCGTCGTATTTCGTCCCTATCTCTTAGCTCTTGGTGCTTTTCATATTTGTATGAATAATATTTATGTCGTTTCAAAGCTCGTAACGCTGTGGTGTGATCTAATCCTATGTCATCCTCAAGTTTCCTTGTGCTGATCTTCCCATCATTTTCTTCCACGCACAATAAAACTTGCAAGTCCCTATCATTTCTTGCATCTCTTCTTTGTTCCTGCCTTTCTTCACATCTGCAGTTATTTATTACAGTGCCTTTTGTCTCAAATTTCTTGATAGTCCTTTCGACTGTAGATTTTGCAGGTATCGGTCTATTCGGATACAGAGCAGCAAACATGTCTGACACATTTTGATAACTATCTCCTTGATAATACCATTTAATCATCAATATTTTTTCTTCAGAAGTGTAATTCATGGCTAATATTTTCGATGTACGAGTTTTTATAACAATAAAGCACACATTTCAAAATAACAACTTTATTTGACAGTCATCTTTTACCTTGACTGGTGCCCGCAAATACGGGGCCATAAAAAGGAGAAATAGTTAAAAAGAAATCGGCGATAACCCGTAAACGGGCTCATCAAAAATATCTAAAGTTATTCTTTTGAATGTGGGTTTTAGTGCTCTTTAATAAACCTAAATAGAATTTTTCTCTAAAATAATTAGGGAAGCCAATAATTGACCCCATTTAAAATTACATGGGATTTCCTATGTCCCGCTCGACGATGCAACACCCGGTATACATTTTTTATAATCTCTTTAGAATCTAAAGATAAGTGTCTTCTTCCATTTTCATTTTCGCACTGTGGTTGTACCTGTACCCCCTCCGGCTGTTCTATACTAGATTCACCAATCCACGGACGCCACATATTTGGATAATCAAAGCTGCGTTTTTATTTCACACGAACTAATAAAATTACTGGTTTTGCAACACTGATTTGTCTACTTATTTTTTTCCCATTATTTAATAAGGCTTTGTAAACCAATTACGGCCAAGTACGGTCCCTACCTGGATAATAAAATCATTATCTCTATGATCCTTGAAACCCTTTCAACAAAGAATTTTATGATGGGTGATAACTAAAGGCAGGTAGTCATAATCTTAAATCTGTGAACGGACCATACCTCATTCAATGGTACCTCATTCAAGACCTTTTAAATGAGATATAACTCACTGCTCTAGCGTAAGTAGTTCTAAAGATATCTCGATTTCTCTTAGTATATGTTTAGGGAAAGTCGTAATTTTTTTGATTTTCAAAAATCAATTTAAAAAAAACTACTGGTCAGAAAAACTTGAAATTTGGGATTTTCCAGCTACTAGATAAGTAGAATGACTGTACCAAAAATTATCAAAATCGGAAAGGTCACCTGCCAAACATCTGGTTCATTTCATATACCCTCCTGATTACACTGGGGAACATGTTTCAACTTTTTTTCTGTTTCCTGAACAAAACCTATTTCTTTTTTATTGAACTACACCCAACTAACTAAAAAATACCTATTAAAGATTTTAGTTAGCTCGCAAAAAAAATCTGAGTTATTTGTTACAAAATTTTAATTTATAGGCATATACAATGAACATTTTAATTTATCGGCATTTACAATGAACATACAAACAATATATTGTTGGTTCAACAATATATTGTTGGTTCAACAATAGCAATTAAATAGCACGTTTTTATCAGTGAGTTTAAAGTTTAGACACTCATTTTACGCTTCTTAGCCTGTCTTTTGAAAGCAGCCTCAGGGGCATCTCTCGTAATAATCCAACAGTATTCAGCTAACATCTCACAGTTCCATTTTCCCTGATACCTTCTTTTCATGTTTAAAATATCCTGGTGGAACCTCTCACCATGCTCGTCACTTACAGCACCACAATTTTCCGGAAAGTAATCCAGATGAGAATCAAGGAAATTAATTTTCAACGACATATTACACCCTAGGTTGTGGTAACATAAAAGAAGTTGGGTAACCAGGTCTTTATAGTTTTCTGCTTTTATGTTTCCCAAAAAATGTGTCGCAACCATTTTAAAGGCATTCTAAGCGTCCTTTTCCTTGCCTTCAAGTATGAAACCGAACTGCGCATCTCCGAAAAGTTTACTAATCTGGGGACCCACAAATAGTCCCTCTTTAATTTTAATGTCACTGATTCTAGAGAACTTTTCTTTTAAATAACTAAAAGCACGGCCTTCCTTGTCCATGGCCTTCACACTGAAGGCAACTTGTTTCCATTATGGAGTAACACAGCTTTAAGACTTACTTTTGAGGAATCAATAAAAAAGTCTCCAGTCTTTTGGATCATAGTCGAGATTTAAAGCTGCCAATGTCCCTACAGGCTACCAAATTGTTTTCCAAGTTAAAAAATGGTGTTAGGTTTTTCTGACGGCTTCGGTACACAGAAACTTTTACTTTATCTTGAAGTAAGTTCCATTATCGCAATCGAGAGGCCAATAGTTGGGATATTTTCTTAGATAACTCCAAATCCCTTATAAGGTCACTTAAGTCACATTGAGTTATTTTGTGAGGCTTTTTACTGGAAAGTTCACAGACAAAATCGGAATCTTGCGAGGTTGATGGGCCGGCGACATTTTCCAGTACACTACCGTTTGAATCCATTGGATCATCATGAGAATCAAGGCTATATTCCTGAGGTGGATTAGGTACAGGCAACTCGTCACTATGAGGCACAGGGCGTATGGCGGATTGTAAATTTGGATACTGTATCGCAGACCTCTTTTTCTCCGAAAAGCCTTTTTTGATGGGAGGTGTCAAACAAAAGTAACAGTCAGTAACGTGGTCTTTCGGTTCTCGCCAGATCATAGGAACAGCAAAGGGTATCTTACGCTTTTCCCACTTTGCCAGCCGCGAATGTTAAACGCACATTTTTAGCAGCAGATATGGGGAGCCCAATTTTTATCCTGGTCTCCAATTCTACAGCCAAAATACAAGTGGTAAGCCTTTTGTATTAAAGGGCTAAGTGTACGTTTTTGTTTTACAAAAGTCACTTCACCACATATATAACAAAAATGATCCGGCATATTTAAACAAACTCGCGACATGTTGCTCAAAACTTTATAATTTCTCGAATAAGAACAGCTCTCAATCAACTGGTGGTTGAAATACAACTAACAAACAATTTAGGATTTATGTTATATGTATTTAAACCCCTTATAAAGTACACCTGGTATAATAAATACAGGTACTTCTCATTTAATAGTCGAATTTTCCCATACATTACGGGCAGGTAGGTAATTATCATAATTAGCATGGATCTTTAAAACCGGAGCCAACTAAGACTTTTGAAAAACAGATTGTTAGTTAGTATAATAAAATAAGTAAGATTTTACTATTTTGGTCTCGGAAACATTTTCGCTGTTCCCCAGTGTCATTTAGAATTTATTATTTGAACTTAAATCCCCCACCACCCCACGGTAGGGTGGGCAGTAACCTCCTTGCCAGCCCATGCTGCAATGGCGTAGACCCCTTAATATTAATCAAATATCAGTGTTATCTTTTCTTAACATACTAATTTTTAATTCATGGTTACATACGCGCTTCCACCTACAACTTGCGAGTTCGTCGTAGTAGTAGTCAAATCTACATTTTTTCAAATTTTTTAATTTCTTCTAAAACGGTTTGCAGTGGAACGATTAAACTTTCACAATTCGTGAACTATTCGGGGGATGTTGTGCAATAAAACTCAAATATACAGGGTGTTTCGGAAAAAGTTACTAAACTTTAAAAAAAATTACAGGAGACACGTGGCGGCCATACCACCAGATATAATCGATTGAAACTTTCTGATGTTGCAGCGTAGACTGTAAATGTCTCCTTGCAGAACCCCATTGTTTTTACATGAGATTGGAAAATTTCGGTAATTAATAACTTCGAAACGAAAAATTGGATCAAAATGCGGTTTAGACCGTCGGATAGATCATCTCAAATACTTCATTTTTACAATGCATCTTCCTATATCTAAAACATTTAGAAATTGTAAATTTTCAAGAAAAAATAAAAATCGCAACTTCTTAAAGCGATTTTTATTTTCCTTTAGGTTAAAAAAAAGTTTGATCAAAATTTTGAATACCTTATCGGAAAGCGCTCCTCAAAACGCGTAAAATGTATATTTTGAATTTTGAATTTTTACACGGTGTCACTTAATGATAGGCCGTAACTCCAAGGGCGCATTCCTGAACCAAATTCAAGTAGAAAAGTTCATATAAACATGTGTCCTAATAAGTTTGGTTTTCAAGATACAGGGGTGTCAAGGTTTAAAAAAAAATCGGTTTTTTATTAATATCTCAAAGATCAATTTGCCGATTTTGGCGAAATCTGGCAGTGTTGTTCGTTGTGATAAGACACTAAGTTAGCACTAACTAGATGATAATTATAAGTTCCAGTGGCGTCCCGGGGGCGGGGGAATAATATAGACAAATAAATGTACGCCAATGACTTGTTCGTTTTCGAGAAAAAAAATAGAAGCCACTTGATTGCGTGTCGAAAAATTGATAAAATAAAATCAAGTTAACTTTGATCGTTGCTGAGAAATTTTGTTTTGTTGTTATGGACATGTTTTTGACTTTCCGTGATAGTCTGTTATTATTTCTCCGGGCGGCCCTAAATTCGTCCCCGAGGAGGTAGCAACCGATAATCCTACCCTTAAATTGGTACCCATGCTAGGTAGCTTTCACTAATTACACAACTAAATTCGTCCCCGAGCAAGGGATTATAATAAAGTAAATTATATTCTTAGTTTGTAAGTGTCTATTAATTATTCTTAGAAATTATTGCATTAAATAGGGGTGGGTTGTTTGTTATTCAAATTAGTTAAATATAGTTTGGTTAGTTTCTATCCGATGATCGTTCGAGAATAATATATTAACAATTATGGAAAAGTTTGTCAGTTTAAGTGAACGTGGAAAACCAGTGTTAGTAGTGGACTCTGTAAAATTTACAAAACACAAAGTTTTAACAAGTGGGGAAATATTTTGGCGATGTACAGATCGTTCTTGTAAGACGAAAGTTTATACGGTGGGCCCAGAAAATCTAATTACGCGTAGTGAAATAGAACATAATCATAAGAAAAATGTTAAAAAGTTGAACAGACAGATAATAAGTGCTAGTGTTGAACGTAAAGCAGTCAAACACATCACTGAAAACCCGTCTAAGATAATACATTCAGCTTTAAAACAACATTCCGGCCAATTAAATACTATTTCAGCAAAAGACGTCCATAATATTCGCAACAATCTTTATAATAACAGACGAAAAATTCTACCACCCTTACCAAAAAATAGGGCAGCTGTTATTGAAACTTTAAAAACAATGACTATTAAGACAATAAAAGAAGAAAACTTTGTGTTCATTATCGATGATATTACAGAAATTGTTGTATTTTCTTGTCTAACAAACTTAACTGTTCTGTGTAAAAATGAAAAAATATATGTTGACGGTACATTTTTAGCTACTGTGCTGATAACTTTTTGCAGTTGTTTACGTTGCATGTACTAGAAAATGGTTATTATATTCCATTAGCGTTTTGTCTACTACCGAATAAACAAGAGTATTCACACAAATATCTTTTTGACATTTTACGAAACAAATGTAACAGTTTTGGTTTAAATCTGAGCCCAAAAGTAATTGTGGCAGATTTTGAAATAGCAATTCACAATGCTGCAAGAATGGTATTTCCAAATTCCCGAGTGATAGGCTGCAGGTTTCATTTGGCACAGGCCTGGTTTCGAAAAAAACAAAATCTTGGCCTTGTTCCTGATTATAAAGACGAAAACAGTACAATTGGAAAATGGCTGCGTTATTTATTTGGTTTACCATTTTTGGATCCATCGGAAGTAGGTAATTCTTTTGCTTTCGATTTTGCAGAAATACAACCTGATGACGATCGCGTATCACGATTTGCAGACTATTTGGTTGACAGTTACATTGACGAAGAAGTCGTTTTTCCTCCAAGCTTGTGGGCCGAACTCAGCGATAGCTTGGAGAGAAGTACCGGGTGTCCCACTAAGAATGGCTGTCGACCGTATCTCAGAAAGTGTTAGTCGTATGGCTTGCGGAAAAAAAATATATTAGGTAAAGTGGTCATGAAAAATTGCTGGAAATTATTTTCAAGTTTCTCAGACTGGCGCTAGAGGGCGCAACAGTAGCGGTAAATATGAATCACGAAGTTTCCTCAAAAGTCGCCTAGTTAAGGTATCCCGAAAATAACATTTTTGTATATTTCGAAGATTTATTAATAAAATTCACCTATAGAACGTGTTCGTCACTTTTCAAATAAAGTGGTGGGGGAAGGTTGAACATTATTTGTAATAAATGCTGATAACTCCGGTCTGGCTTAACATAATTTAGTAAACTTAGTTTTGTTAAAATGGGCTTTTCTCACTCTATATATCATCTTATGAACTACGGCAATATGTGTTTTACACTAGGCGCTAGGGGGCGCTGTCTAACAACTTCACAAATATTGTAAATATAATAGTATATTCAATATTATCTGATTACAAGGTTGATTAAAAGTCCAAGAAGTCAGCGAAAACCGCAAGTTAATATCTATTTTCAATCCGGAGATATCAACAAGAATAATCATAATTACGGAACATTATGATTTTATTTTCAAGTTGCCATTGTAAAGGTTTTTTTAAGAGTCAAATAGGCCTTGGAAAAACAAAATATGAAGGTACGTATGTTTCAAGCAAATATATCGTTACGACAATAATTCTCAGTGTTCGACCTGCATTCGACGGGGACGAATTTAGGTATACTATTCCAGGTAGGAAATTGACAAAGATATTAAATTTGAATATGGGGACGAGTTTAGGTACGCCCATTTCTCCTCTGGTAAAAAGGTAGATTGTGCTATTAAAAAAACGGTTAATAATTATTCTAATTTGGAGATGAGACAAATGCATTTTCTTTATGGTCTTGCCTATGGTAATTCCGCGGAGGCCCGGCGACTCTATTAAGAAAGGTATTCTGATCGTGTCCTTCCAGACAGAAAAATATTTATAAACATTCATCGTCCTCTGACAGAATTTGGCAGTTTCGAACGTAATACTTCCGGGGAAAGATTTCGTATCGCTCGAACTCCGGCAGTTGAGGAGGCTGTCCTACATGCGGTCGAAGAGAATCCAGCAACTACTACGAGAAAAATTTGTAGGGAATTAAAAATTTGCTATAAAATGATATGGGAAATTTTAAAAGAATCTTTGTTGTATCCTTACCATGTACAAAGAGTTCAGGCACTTCTTCCAAGAGATATTGAACCGCGTACGCAATTTTGTAAATGGTATCTTCAACGACTTGCAGAAAATCCTCACTTTGATTCTATCATTATGTTTACAGACGAAGCACATTTTTCCAGAAATGCAATATTTCCATAATAATTATAACTGGGCCTATGAAAATCCTCATGCTATTACAGAGACACATTTTCAGGAACAGTTTTCTATCGACGTTTAAATCGGTATCATAGGTGACTATTTGATTGGACCATTTTTTTCACCAGAACGCCTTAACGAACAATCTTAAAGTAATTTTCTACAAAATGATTTGCCTTTACTTCTGGAAGATGTTGCTTTTCAGTTACGGCAACATTGGTTTAGGCATGATGGTGCTCCAGCCCACTTTAGCATATTGGCTCGTGAGTATTTGAATAGAGCTTACCAAAATCGTTGGATAGGTCGTGGAGGACCACAATTCTGGCAACCTAGATCACCTGACTGGAACAGCCTAGATTTTTATTTGTGGGGGCACCTAAAATCATTAGTTTATGTTCAACCAATCGAGACAGTAGAACAACTAAGGAATATAATTAGTGACGGATGTGAAACCATACGTAACACTTATGGAATTCTTGAAAGATATCGTCACTCGATGAGAAGAAGAGCAGAAGCCTGCATAGAAGCGGGGGTGGTCATTTCCAAAATTTTTTGTGAACATTCTGTTAAGATGTTATTACTTTTCATTTGTTGGATTTTAAAAAATTACTTAATAGTGGCGTAAATTTTTTTGTCAATATTATTTGTGAGACTATCCCCCGGGATGCCACTGGAACTCATAAGTATCATCTAGTTAGTGCTAACTTAGCGTCTTATCACAACGAACAACACTGCAAAATTTTACCAAAATCGTCAAAAATGTCTAATTTTATCTATAGGAGAATTTCAATAATACTGGTCAACAAAAACAGGCTTTAAGTTCTCAATCTCCAAATCTAAAATATTAAAATTTAGTCGAAGAAGAACCAACTATATTCCTCATATAACACTGAACTGGAGCTAGCAGAAAATCACAAATTCCTAGGCCTAACCTTTGACAGCACACTTACCTGGAAGAAGCACATCCAAGAAATAAAAGCCCAATGCCTGAAACGTGTAAGTATACTGAAATCTTTAGCACACCGTCGTTGGGGCGCACAAGAAACAGTTCTGTTAAAAATATACACAGCACTAATCCGCTCCAAACTGGACTATGGAAGCTTAGTCTATGGCTCTGCAAACAAATCCACCCATAAAATTTTAAACACAGTCCATACCACTGCCCTTCGAATATGTTTGGGAGCTTTTAGATCTAGCCCTGCAGAATCTCTTTTCTGTGAATTACATGAAATGCCACTCTCTCTCCGCCGAGAACAACTTCTCTTAACATACTCTGCTAGAGTATCTGCCAATCCAAAAAATCCCGTCTACAACATCTTTACCACTGACCAAGTAACGCATCCAAATATTACAAAAAACCCCTTTCAGAGACAAAACATCTGTCAATCCAATCCCAACTATCCCACCATGGAGCAAACAAATGCCATCTATTGATACCTCTTTATGTAAATATAAAAAACAGGAAACACATAATTCAATTCTCAAACAATCTTTCTCAGAACCACAATTGTGATTACCACAAAAAAAACACAAAAATATTCTATATACAGATGCATCTAAAGATAAGAATGGAGTTAGCTGCGCAGTTACAACAACAGAAACGACCATTGCAAGATACCTACTTTAACTTCCTAGTTCCTGTAGTATTCATACTGGAGAATTATATGGAATTCTTATGGCCTTCAAATCAATTAGCGGTGAGAATAAATCGGTTGCCATATGTACAGATTCACTTGCTTCAATCCATTCGATAGAAAATATGTATACGCAACACCCACTGGTACAGAAGATACACAATGTCTCCCAACAACTCCATAATCAAAATATACGACTATCCATCATATGGACGCCATCCCACGTTGGTATCAGCGGCAATGAAAAAGCAGACCAAGCAGCCAAAGAGGCTCTAAGTTTAAACCTACCAATTCAAGAAATCCAAGCGGGCTCAAAAGATCTTGCAAATCTCTTCAAGCAAGCCATAATAAATAGATGGGAAAACAACTGGAACCAGTCAAATACAAACAAACTGTCAAAAATACAACCCACTATTGAAACTAGTACTGTGCCTCCCATGAGCAGAAGAGACGCCATGGTAATCCACAGAATAAGAATTGGGCACACCCGCGTTACACATGGGTACCTAATGGATAATGGAGACCCACCCCTATGTGACCACTGCAACACATCCTAGCATTGTGCCCCCAGTACACTCGAAACAGACAAACACATGGTATAACAAGTGCAGATCTCAAGGAAAACCTAACGAAACCTAGTAGGACCAAAATGTGATAAACTTTTTAAAGGACATCAACTTATACAACCTAATATAGCTTTTCTCCTTCTATATAGATATTGAAATAAAATGTAATATGTAACCTATTGTAAACATGCCAATGGCCACAAGTAGCCGAGGCACTATAATAATAATAAATAAATAAATAAAATAATATAAGTAGATTTTTTTTGCCAATGACACAAAATGACTATTTCATAATATTACCTACAATTAGATGAATCACAGCTACTCGTCATAATCAGTCAAATTGATACGTTGATTTAGATAAGTGTTTGACTGTTCTTGTTTAATAACAATGTGATGTTGCAAAATTTATTGAAGGCAAAACAATGTTGGCAAAAACTATGATAAATATGATAAAATAGTTTAAATTTAAATAATAAAGATCACAATTTATAATGTTATACATGTCTTCGGACAGAGCCGGAGTACAAATTACATGCATCCCTATTAATTGCAATACCATTTTAAGTAGGTAATAGTAATAATAGTAACATTTCTGCAGACAGTTGGAAAAACTGTATACAACATGTAATTAAGGTGGAAAATTCTTATGTATATGAGTACTAATGTTCAACCCTTAATAATAAGTTTAGATGAAGATAGTGATAGTGACACAGAACTAAATTTAGAGTAAAGTAGAATTAAGTTGCCAAAACCGATTATTGTAAAACTTTTCCGTTGCGGCATCGAACACTAAAAACCGACATATCTCAAAAACGGCTTACTTTAGCGGATTTTCACAAGAGTACCTTTTTTGTTTGAAAATCTTCAAAAAATTAGTTCCTTAACAAAAAAAGGAAAAAACTACACTGATAAAAAAGTTATGGCCATTCTAAACCATAAGAAGTGCATTGTGAAGCGCCCTCTAATGGCCACAGTGAAAACGTGCCCGTATTCGGGTTTTGCATCCCAAAAAACCCCCGGGTACCAAGTTTTAAAGTAATACGTTAAAAAATGTTCATTAATTTTAAAAAATTCGATTTTTATTTTTTAACTTTACCACCCTGTATTTCGGAAACGTAGCGATTTCGGACTAAGGTAAGTTGGTTTAAATCGCCTTATTTTGGCCTCAGGAGTATGTGCTCAGATTTTGTACAGACCTTTTAGAGACATCCTGTATAAGTTAAAATAATAAACTAGAGGTAGGTAAGTAGTTCATTTAAAAAAAATTGAAGTCGATTTCATAAAAACTTTTTGGGCAATGTAAAATATTTTTGAAACATACGTCTGGGTTACCTAAATTGTAAATACATAATATAAATATTTATAGTCTTCTACCCGACCCCCGTTTAACCACCCTGTATATAAAAGGCTATATTATCATCAAGTATATCATCAGTAGAAATATCGGTGTTGTTTCCTAGTCCTAAAATAAGAATATTTTAAACTTGAAGAAGTAGTCCATTACAGTAGAGTTGATATAATCAAATAAAACAACGGCAGTCTACCTCCACAATATGTATTTCAATGTATATGTTTATATCCTACATGTTTAGGACATAAAAATGTCCATCATCAGGGATACAGTAGTCGATTACGACAGCTCTATCTTGCATAAGCGACGATCAAAAGTATGTTAAAATTGAAAATTGTAGGTTCTAATGAATGTTCAAGATTGAATGAGATGTAATATTTGAAATTTTGGTCAAGGTATCTTTGAATAAGGGGATTTCCAGTTTGCAGCCACTGAGACAGGTGATGAAGCAATTATGTTATTTGTAGCTATTTAGAGGAGGTTAATTTAAGTGAGGTGCTCAAAGATGCTTCATCTAACCGTGTCTCGGGTGTGGTCAGCAAAATACTGGGTTAGACTTGAATAACACATTCTTAGGAGATAAACAAAAATTAAATGAAATTATACTATTTTAAGGTAGCCAATGAGCAGGTGGTTGGTCAAAATGATTTTGACAACCAACATTTCCCTGCACGCCAGCATGGTGAAGTGAAGTATCTTTGAGCTGTAATATCATCTAATCAGCTAAAACAATGTGATTTTAACATAAATACTTCACTTCTAGTCAAAATGGTAAAAATCCAATTTTAATTTTTTATATCTCTTTTTTACAATCATAACATTATGTTCATTTTCTACCCCCTTTAACCTAAAAATTTGTTAGCCAATCCTTCAAGCATGGTTGGATGAAGCATCTTTGAGCACCTATCTACATCTTTTTCCTCTAATTAGCTACAACCTACATAATTGCTTCACCACCTGCTCATTGGCTTCAAATTAATAAATTCCAACCTTAAAATAGTATAATTTCATTTAATTTTTGTTTATCTCCTAAGAATGTGTTATTCAAGTCTAACCCAGTATTTTGCTGACCACACCCGAGACACGGTTAGATGAAGCATCTTTGAGCACCTCACTTAAATTAACCTCCTCTAAATAGCTACAAATAACATAATTGCTTCATCACCTGTCTCAGTGGCTGCAAACTGGAAATCCCCTTATTCAAAGATACCTTGACCAAAATTTCAAATATTACATCTCATTCAATCTTGAACATTCATTAGAACCTACAATTTTCAATTTTAACATACTTTTGATCGTCGCTTATGCAAGATAGAGCTGTCGTAATCGACTACTGTATCCCTGATGATGGACATTTCTATGTCCGAAACATGTAGGATATAAACATATACATTGAAATACATATTGTGGAGGTAGACTGCCGTTGTTTTATTTGATAAGAATATTTTGTTGAATATCCTGTTACCTTCATAAAAAGGCCAAACCTATTTGAATGACAATTACCTACAAATATTTATGAAATATCAGACATTGGTATACCTGGTGATGTAAATTTTGAGGTGGCTTAATATTGGCTCCCCTGTACCTACATTTTAGAGCAAAATTGTATTGTAATTTTTTGAAGAGGCCGATATAATAAACCCGTGTGCCAAGTTTGAATAACCTTTAATAAGCCAATCCTAACCTATTCAATTAAATGTAATGGCAAAGTTACGAAATTTTCATAGTTTAGGTAACACAGCAAACACCAACAAATTATTATTCGGCATTGACAAAACAAAAAGTAGCGTCAGTGACAACATTTTCATTGAATGCGCTTTAATTATAGCTAAAAAAATATAAGCTATTTCATTAAGGAAAAAGTAAATATGATTAAGTGGTATTATACTTTAATTTTTGGGTATATACATAAATGAGTTTCTCGATTGGTCTGATCATATGATTGCGTTGGTAAAAAAACTAAACTCAGTATGTTATGGGATTAGAATAACTGGACAATACATGAATGAAAAGACAATAAAAATCATGTATTTTGCTAATTTCGAATCTATCCTAAGGTATGGGATTATTTTCTGTGGTCGAGATGGGTTGCTTCAAAGTACGTTTGTTGCACAAAAAAGAGTAATACGCGTTATCAAGAAAATGAGTTACAATGAATCTTGCAGATCAGTTTTTAAAGAATTGGGCATAATGACAGTTCATGCATTGTACATATATGAATGTCTTATGTTCCTGTTTAGAAATGAACATTTTTTTGATTTGCAAATCAATCATAATTACACTACTAGAACAAACAATTTAAACTACCCGTTACACCGTCTTCAAATAACTGAAAAACAACCACAGTATATGTGTGTAAAACTATTTAACGCATTGCCAGCACGACTCAAAAGAATGAAAGAGCAACGTCTGTTTAAGCGAGAAATCAAAAAAATGTTAATTGAACTGCAACCCTATAAACTGCAAGATTATCTGAACATGTAAATCCATAGTAGCAATTACGTTTATGTTTAAGATTTTTCTGTTTTTTTGTGACGTTATTTTGCTTTGTTATATGTCATTAACAATTTTGAAATAAAGAGAGTTATTATTGTTATTATTATTATTATTATTATTATACAGGAAACAGTTTAAGAGCAGTGTTTGAAATGTTTTCAGTTGAATTCATTAATTAAACTTATTATTAGTAAAATTGAGTCCAAAGGCACTGTAATAAATAACTGTAAATGCTCAACTCAGAATGTCAATAGAGCTGAAGAAAGGGATTATAGAGATCTTGATATTTTACTGCACGTGAAGGAAAATAAAATCATTAGCACGAGCATTCTTGGGCAAGCCGTAGGAAAACATCAAACCACAGTATTGCGCACTTTAAAAAACATAATTATTTTCCTTACAAGTATCAAAAACATCAAAAGCTACAGCAAGGTGATGAAGAACGGAGAATGGTATTCTGTTTTGAGGTAATCAAAAGAGCATTATAATAATAGGGACTTTTTGAGAAATATTTGTTTTACCGATGAATGTACATTCACCCTCAACAACGAACCAAATGTTCAAGATTGCCGGTATTGGAGCCAAGAAAATGAACATCATCTTGTTCATACTCGGACGCAATAGCCACAAAAAATAAATGTTTGAGCGGGAATTGTAGGACATCACATTATTGGACCATTTTTTATGGAAGGCAACCTTACAGCAGTAACCTATTTGGACTTACTACAAAATCGAATTGAACCCGCACTAGAAGAAGTTGTACGCGAAAATCAGGAGATCTGGTATCAAATGGATGGTTGTCCTGCCCATAATTCTCTAAAGGTTAGGGAATACTTGCAACATATTTTTAACGGAAATATTATTGGCCAACGGCATGTAATCCTTTGGCCAGCCAGGTCTCCTGGCCGTTCGCCAAACGACTTCTTTCTGTGGGGTCACTTAAAAATTTTTATTTATAAACATGTAAAACCTAAAAATCTAGACCAGCTAAAAAACTATATTTCGCTAGAATGTAACAGAATTCCTCAATATCAACTCAGTAATGTTAGAAATGAATTTTATGATCGGTTAGGATATTGTTTAGCTGTTAAGGGAGGATTGTTAAACATTTAATTAATTAATGTTTTTGTAAAAATCTGTAGTCTTAGGTATGTTATATTAAATTAAAGGCTTAGTAAGAAAAACATAACGGTGTCTTTAATTTTGGATGTAAGATTGCCGCATTGGTGAAATGTGTTTTTAATGTGAAATAATCTTTATTCGTTATGTCCAGCTTTACGTCATTTTTTGAGAATAGCGTCATAGAAATTTTTGGTGGTGTTTGCTGTATTACCTAAACTATGAAAATTTTCGTAATTTTGCCACCACATTTAATTAAATAATTGGCTTATTAAAATTTATTCAAACTTGGCACATGGGTTTAATTATATCGGCTTCTTCAAAAAATTATCAATCATACAATTTTTCTCTAAAATGTACAGGGGAGCCAATATTTAGCCACCTCAAAATTTACACGGGATTTCCTATGTTCAACTAAGCTATATGCATCACCCGGTATAATGTGGTCCCAGTCAGATTTAAAAATTACCTAATGTTTTTTTATTAAAATAATTAGATTTAACCGTTTTACATAACATCACTAAAAGTCGCGAATGGGAAAACCCCAGCAGAGTTAATGGACTCTTTAGTAGTACTTGGGACTTGCAAGGCGGAACCAATTCGACAATCACCATTACAGAGTTTGTCAACATTGAAAATTACATCTAACAATAAGTTAAGATTATTAAATTATAATGAATTATTACAAAAATTTAAAATTATTAATTAAGATTTTGAGTTAAATGTATGGAATTACTCACAAGGGAATAAAAATATAATGTTTATCTCGCGTACTTTCTCACTCTGTTTAGGTACCTGATTCCTCTATAACGTGCGATGTTGTTAGCCTTTGAAGTTTTAGAAATAGAAACTACTAAAATTGGAACAATGTAAAATGATGTTTAAAATAATAAGTAAATTGCAAAAGTCCAATACCAGTATACGTTTTATGACCATATTGCACAATTTTCATCCCTAACGTATTACACTCACCTATATAGGCAAGGACTTTGAAAATCACGTTACATTTTGCAATTGGGTCACAAGAGAAATGCTAAGAAATAACCGATTCCTAAAAATAGGTATTTTTTTAACGAACATTCAAGATTGTAGACAGGTAGGATTTTAAGTTGTCTCTTATCAGTAACAAATTAATTTATTTTTTTCTTTTCTTTGGTTATGTTCTTGAGCCACAATATGCCCTATTGGGCGTCGGAAAATCTCCACTGGATGAGAACTCTGTCAAATCAACAACGCTAGGACGATTGGAAATTTACATGGCCAACTGATTTGATTTGATTCTTTTCTAATTTTTCACATTGCCAGAATAAATTATTAGATGTCGTATATATACGCCACTGCTTTTAACGTTATCATATTTTTTTAGATAAAGCAGTTAAACATAAAATTAAAAATTATGTACATCCATACCATTTACCTGAAATTTTAGAAAGCAATTTTATCAAAACTAATTAGAGTCTACGTACCTATTCCGCTTCTGCTCTAATCATTTTATTCCTTTTTTTTTTGTACCTAATCCTGGTTACCTGTTTGCTAATTATGTGGTTATGCCTTTATGGGTGCCTCTATTGGAATAATACACCTATTTATATCTATACATACATACCTTGGGTGTTTTTCTCAGTGAAACTAGTCAAAGTGTGAAGTGTCAGTGTTTTTTTAATTAAATATGGAGAATTTACAACAATTGCCTAAACGCCCTAGAGTCGAATGTCGATCCCATGTACAGTAAGAGAAAAAAATAACTCTTAACTGTTACAGCTCTACTAAAAGTATAAGAATGCGGATTTGAGTGTTGACAATGCAATGCAATTGACAGCAGACATGCTTATCGTTGGGAAAACAACAATATATAAACTTTTAAAAGAAGAAAAAAGTGTTGGCGTCAAACATCCAAAAACTTTTCCAGAACGACTAAAACTTGAGCTGGATGACGTTATAATGCAGAAAGTAAGGCGAGAAGTTCATAGTTTCTTTTTAAAAAAAGAAATTCCCACGCTGGACAAAATTTTGTCCTCAATCCGAGAAGATCAGGACTAGCCATTTATGTGTAGAAATACGCTTTAGAAATTAATAAAAAAAATGGGGAAGCGATATCGTCTGTTGGAGAAGAACATACTTAAGAAGCATCCGAAAAGTCAAAGAACAAAACAAAAAAATATTTTACCTGAACGAAACATGGCTAAATGAAGGCCACACTGTGACTAAATTTTAGTAGGATGAAAATATTAAAAGTTCAAGGCAAGCTTTTTTGGAAGGATTGTCCACAGGATTAAGAGTTGAAAAGGACATCGACTTATCATAACCCATATTGGAAGTTCTGAAGGCTTCGTTAAAGGTGGTCTACTGATGTTCCAAACAGAAGACTGTCACGAAGATATGAATTCCGATATCTTTGAAGAATGGTTCGAGCAAATGTTGGATCTTATACCAAAAGATGCAATAATTGTATTGGATAATGTAAGTTATCACTCTAGGCTGACGGAAAAATTACCGACAAGTGCGTGGCGTAAAAGTGAAATAACAGAATGGCTTAGTTTAGGACAAATATAATTTCCAGTAGATTCCTTAAAAAAAGAATTATTGGTACTAACCAATTTACATAAAAATGCATTCAAAAAATATCTAGTCGATGAAATAGCAAAGTTACGAGGAATATCTGTGTTCAGGCTCCCTCCTTACCACTGTGAATTAAACCCGATCGAGCTTATATGAGCTCAAATAAAGACAGACACAACAGATTTGAAGAGATGGTGTTTAAATTGGTCTTGATACCCCGGTATGCGTTTTGCATATTTAATGAGCATTTATTACTTCGCGCCATTTAAAGATAGACTTTAGTCATAAAACTAAAATAACAATGAATTAAAAGAACGTAAGTTAATTAAAAAAAAATTATATGAGACATTTTCAAATGTGTTCGATTTTTGCAACGAGTTTAAAGTCCGCGGTTTACGTGAAATTTCATAAATCCTTAGAAGGTGTTTAAATAGAGCCCCATTTTCTCTGATACAAAGTCCAGCTCTACGGCGAATGTTGCGAGATGTCCGAAGAATCTAAAAAGGATTTCTTCTTATTTCATTTCCAGCTTGAAAAATTCGCTAAAGCAGATCCTCACGGGTATCCACCTCCGTTGCATAAACTATGTTGCACATAATATGACCCCAAAAATAATAATCGAGTGGATTTAAGTCCGGCGATCTCGCTGGTCAGGATACTTCTCGCTGGCCAGGATACTGGTCCACCTTTTAGGATAATTCTCATCTAACCAGTTACGAACAGGCCGTCCAAAATGGGCAGGGGCACCGTCGTATTGCAAATACATCCCCAACCTGGACCTTAAGGGTACCTCGTCCAACAGTCCTGCTAACTGATTTTGAAGAAAGGCCAAATATCTCTCGCTGGTTAAATTATTGGGCATTTCAAATGGACCAATTAATTGACTTGGATTTTCATCGTGCCAAGTTACGAGTGAGTATTATGAGTATTAAACACTTTAGTTCTACTAAATGTTGCCTCATCAGACCACAAAATTTTGAATTTTGATGTCCTAAAATCCACCGACATAACTCGATTCTTGGTGGAAAATCTCTAGGGAACAGCTCTTGAACCCTCTGGTAATGATATGGGTGAAGACCTTGCATCTGACTCATTCTTCCTATCTAAAATAAATATTCGTTATAATTATGGATAGCAATATGGTAAAGTAAAACGCATTACAATTAATTTCGGAATCTTGACTTCTGTAGCCAATGGTCTGATTCCAACTTGAGGATTATCTACTATTTGTTGAAGTGCATTGTCCAAATCAAAGGCCTCCCCAGGTCGTCCTTGCCCACGAAGGCGTTCAAACGAACCATTCTCCATCAAATTTCTATAAACCCTCTCAAATACTTTGCGTCCAGGAAGTCTCCGTTGCAGAAAACGTCTGCGATATTCCTGTACCGCAGCAAAGGAATGTCCATACAATATCCGTAAACAAAATGGATATCGGTAAGCTCGTGGTTTGAAAAACTTTTGCATTTCTCATTTATTATGTGTAATTTTACAACAGTAATAACAGCAGACAATATCTGACACAGAGATGTCACAGGAAACAAATATCAATTTTAATCCATGGCCTTCTATTTACAAATTTCACTTTGATTATTGTTCTTATTAATTATCTCCTTTATGGACGTGATTTTCTTTAAAACGATTTTACTCAAAAACTGTAAGTCCTATCAAGGTGAACTAAGGGTACCTTTTTTTACGCAGAATACTTTGAAATTACATAATTATTAAGAAAATAATAAAAAAAAAACGACTGGTTGAAAAAATGGGATTATTTTAACCCTTAACCACCCCGGCATGTGGCGCCTATGACTAAATTTTTGAAATTCTGAATTCAGAAACTGATTTATCGTTAAAAGTTTATAACCATACCTAATTTCAATATTTAATTATGAATGGATTCGAAAATATTAAAAAAAAAAAAACGATTTCAGGGTTCCCCATTCTAGCGGGGGTAGCTCCCTTAACAAGCATTTCTGCACTTATGTCCATATGAAAAAATTCTATTATTTTTAGCCGGAGAATATGGTGGTAAAGTATTGCCCCTTAATTTCGGGACACACGGTATATTGTCACCCTGGAAAATTTTTAAAATAAAATAAACAAATTTGTGTTTATTTATGTAAATTTATCTTGTTATTATGAAAAAAAAAACAGTGTAATTCCCTCACTCGGGTATTTTGGTTACAATCTGGCAACACTGCTGATAACTGACGTCACTCGGATGTGCAACGGAAATTGTTTTGCATTAACTATATACATATCTTACGCTGTATCTAAAATTAGCTCTAGACTCACATTTAATATTTTAAAACATTTAGGAAACACCCTGTATAAATCTCCTACAATAATGCGTGTTCGTGAGTACCTAGCACCGGGGTAAACAATGAGATGTGTAACTTAAAAATCCTCGTAATCCAGGAAAGTGTTTCATAGCGCATAATCTATTTTTATGCGAATAAGATAGACATGGATTTGTAATGTAGGTACTTTGATTTGCATTGTACATTATAAAAAATCGTAATTCTGAATAGGCATTTATCGACTACATAGATAAGATTTTTAGTGCTCAGCACAAAGAAACTGCAGATTTTAAAAACACATAAAATTCAGGTTTTGTCAACTTATCGGTATTTGCTCCATGATAACATATTGTTTGATAAAATAATAATAGAACCCAAGACACCTTATCCATAAAATTTAATCACTCAGTACATTCTTTAGTGTCTAGAGTTGTCAACAAATTTATTAACCAAATAAATTATAATAATTGAATAAAATAAAACGAAACTAGAAAAGAGTAGAATCTTTTGAAGTATATTGCCTTCGTAGCGTGTACCACCTACAATAATGAGATCATGAATACATCATGCAACAACAAACGGTCTTTTGTTTTTAGCAAATTTATTAAAAACAGCACAAATCGCAGAAAATAACATACAGGCTAATATTAACTGCCCTTGTAAACATCTTAAATGGATATTGAACACACAATCTCTGAACATATGGTCACATTTTCTTGTTTCTTTGACTGGTTGCCAGCATGAAAAAATGCATAATTTATTTTTACATTGAGTTTATTGCATGCCCCACTGCACTCAAATACCCAAAAATACACGAATTTTTCGAAAACATAAAAACAGTCTCGTTTATCAAAATTAAATGCGCGATGTTTAATAGCCAGTATTTGGGTTTACAGTAATTTAGGTACTATCCTCCGCAAATATAATGCCAGTTTGTACTAAATCTGAACATTCATCGGTCACCTTAACTTTTGATCAGCATTATTTAAAATACTATAATTTTGGTACGTTACAGCAAAGAAAATTATAGGTACGCAATAGAAGTCAGATGTAATGTTAATAATTCGACCTCTCGATGGATCCCGGTTTTCAAAGCGGGGATCCTTCTTCGTTAAGCGGCCGGGCTTTGCCGAATGCACGTCCAGAGTTAATGTATTTCCGGGTGCAAAGCAACGGATACCATTATAACAATATTAGTCTTCAGGATTATAAATTGTATTTGTAGACTGGTTATTCCTGGGTGGGATTACTAGACCCAATAAAACAATACGGCGCGGCCGGCATAGGTAAGCCAATATTTTCATTTTAGGGTTTACCAAAGAGGGTTAATAGAAAAATGTTTGTTTCCTATTAGCCAAACAAATATGTATTTGAAAAATACCAAGGGATTATTTGCCTCAATTAGTATTATCTGATTTGATACAAATTACTTTTTATTTGGAATTAATCACTAAATACAAAGTTCAAGCAAATATTTATTTCCTTATTACTAACCTAACTTAAATAAGCCGCTTCAATGACTTAAAGTAAATAGGTTAAAAGTTAAGTTAACAAAATGTTTATTTGATTGATGTTTATACTAGGGATCGACCGATATGATTTTTTGTGACCGATACCGATATCGGCCGATACCGATATATGCATAGCCGATATCGGCCGATACCGATATATCGGCTATATTTTCTATTATGGATATTTTGCTATATAAATTAGCTACAATTAATGTTCGTCTTGTTCAACTGCCCGCTCAAGTAAAACCACACAGCTAAAGATATTTGAATCCTTTGATAACATGAAGTTATGGGACATCAATAGTACTAAATCTAAAGACATTCACTATTCTATCGGAGAATTATTAGCTTTAGGTATACAACCCTTCAGTATTCTGAATGATGTCGGATTAAACAGCGTTTAAAAAAATTGGATCCTTGTTACAATATGCTTCTGATAAATATTTTAGAGAAATTATACTTCCTGATATTTACCAAAAATGTTCTTCGGCAAGTAGTGAAAAATTATCATCATCACTTTCCTTGTAGAAAACATTAAAGTTTGTAACTACAGATTTATGGACGTGCAAACACAATAATAATTCATTTATGTGTTCTACTGCTCATTGGATGGATTTTAAAACGACTGAAAGATGTTCATTTGTACTGGCCTGCAAACATTTTCCAGGAACACATACAGCTTTAAATATTGCCCAGATGTTAAATGATTTACTGAAGAGATGGAAGTTAGTTCATAATCAGGTTCTTTTGGTTTTGGCTGACAATTCCGCCAACATTAAAAAGGGCATCGACGAAGTTAAACTAAAACACCAAACTTGTTTTATACATCTTTACAATTAGCCATACAAGACTCGATAGAAAGTCAACGATCAATCATTGATTTATTGGCAAAAGCGAGGCGTATAGTAACTTATTTTAGTCACTCCTCTTTGGCTTGTGATAGACTGAAGAATATTTAAAAGACTCTTAATATGGCGAGAAAATCTTTGGTTTAGGATGTACCTACATGATGGAACTCAAGTTTTTATATGTTGGAACCTTTGGTAGAAAGAAAAAACGCTTTAAATATATTTATAATGGATGAGTCAGCTTTAAAAGATAAGGAACTAGCATATCACCAGTGGAAACTAGCAAAAAACTTATGAAACTTATTAGAACCCTTTGAAGAGATTACCAACATTTTTAGTAAGAACAGTGCATCTATATCAGAAATAATATCATTACTTAAGACACTTTTGATTTATCTCGACAAAGCTGAAGGAGCTGATTTTTCTGGAGTGCAGACTTCTAAATTTGAGCTCAAAAATTCTTTATTTATTTATTTTACTTTATAAATTTATGTTTTAATTTCTTTAAAAAATATATCGGCCGATACCGATATACTCTTGGCCGATATGGGCCGATACCGATATCGGCAAGAAGGCCGATATGGCCGATATACCGATACCGATATCGGTATCGGTCGATCCCTAGTTTATACATATTTTATCAAGTATATATTTGTTTTACTTTTGTTTTACATGTATTTGCCGTAACAACAAGGTTATTTAATTAAACAATTTAAGTGATGGGATTTAAATAAACCGGTAATTTCCATCAAAGTCGTTGTTTTTTTATTCAAGTAGGTACATAATTGTTTAACTTGTCTTTTATATTTATTTAGACCAAGTATAAGTTTATTTGGTTTAAATACCTTTTTTAAATTTTAATTAGATCAGAAAGTTCACTCAAATCAGTTATTATTTTATCCAAATACGTATTTATACAGACGTCACACAAAAATTAGAAATAAGCAGATCAAATCCCCTATACCATAATAATCACAAATTTGCCGAAAATAAAGGTTATGACATATTACGCGCACGCGCACAACGATTTTCACATAAAAATAACATAAAAGTTAAAAGATAACCATCTCTTATTTTATTTCTTATTTTTATGTTATGTTATTTGGTTCTATAAACGTCTTATGGCAGATCTGTAGATTCAACTCTTATTTTATTTTTATGTCATGTTATTTTGCTGTATAAACCCACCATTAGTTGTTGTCCTCCTTAAAATATACGCCAATAAAACAGTATAGAGGAGTTAATATCTTTGATAAAAAATTAAATAAAGGCAAATTTTGCAAATGTTAGGTACAATAATTATTAATATTATATTAATTATTTTATATCTTTTACGTTAGAAGGTTTGATAGGTATTGAAATATGGTGAAAATTGAGAAAAAAACTGTCTTATTTGTAACACGATTTAAAAAATAGACCTAGGTAGCTATGATTTATAAATACCTGACTACATTTTTCTAAAAATATTTTGTGTTTAAAATTTCAAATTAGGTATTACAAGTTTCTTTTCTTTGCCTCTTATCTTATTTTTTTAACTCGTTTCATGCGTAACTAAAATATTCAAATATAGTTTCCTACCTTGAAAAGTATCTAACAGATGAGATATACCCCTCGATATATCCCAATCTTCTAAATAATTCACTAACTTCTGTGCCACTAACAAAGAAGATTTCACTCTCACTCATATATTTCTACAAGACAAGATCGAACACCAATACCCAAAAACGCGATGATGATTTATCAGGCCACTTTTGTATAACCAATCAAATTACTCAAAGCCCCATGAAATGTTCGGCATTGAATGATTTAAATTAGGGTTAAAGGTATTTAGTTCTTAACTTAAAATGTACTTCGATTAAATAATTAGTTACTTGTAAATATTTGGTTGTTTTATATTAAGATTTAACGTACATACATAATTATTTAGTTTAAATTACCTAGATATTTAAATAGTTCTCTATTGGGTGATTAACGGAATTTAGTTCCTAAATGAAAATTAGATCGAGTAAATAATTAGTTATTTAGATTTTCTTATTTTAGCTGTTTTTTCGTAAGATATTTGTTTGAAAGGTTCCATCACTTGACACAAATCCACCAACAGTCAAATAATTTTAAAAATAAAACGAAATACTCTCATTTATTTCAGTTAAATAAAACTTAGTTAATTAAAATCACATTTATTTATTACCAATAATTATTCACCAAATAAATCAGATTATTTGATTAAGGGAGCACAGTTTTATCAGTGTACTAATACTATGGAAAACTTTGAAGGAAATGAATTTTTGTTATGAAAAAATTTAGAACAGAAAATTACTTTTAATAGAGAAAGACGAAATCATCTGCTGGCGACGATATTTGAGGGCAGTTTCAAAAGGAAAACCGGAGTATCTATTATATGGACGAAACTTGGTTAAATAAAGGATATACCGTTGGTAAAATAAATAAATATGCCAGGATAAACATATGAAAAGCGCGAGGCAAGCTTTCATGGAAGGATAGTCCACTGGAATAAAAGCATCCTCGGGAAAAGGTAAAATATTAATAATTACTCACATTGGTAGCAAAAATGGATTTGTCGATGGCGGCTTACTAGTACTTAAATCAAAACGGACTGGAGACTATCATAAAGACACGAACGATGATGATGATGATGATGATGTCTTTAAAGAATACTTCCAGCAAATGCTAGATTTTATTCCTCCTGGGTCTGTTATAGTCATGGATAATGCCAGCTACCACCCAAGAAAATCAGTTGTTCATTACACACAAATGCCAACCCGTAATGTGCTTAATTTTTCCCATTAAATTAGTAATAATTTGGCCAATTTCTTATCCTCAAAAACGGCGCATTTTGAGCGCATTGATGAAGACACCGAAAGTGTAGTTCAAAGAAAAGTTTACTCTTTTTTATTTTAAAAAAGAAATACCCACCCTGGATAAGATTCTAATGGAGCTTGGCCAGGATGACAGTATTCCGTTTATAACTAGAAAACTTTTATGGACCACTTTAAAAAATATGGATTTTGTCTGGGAAAAGCATAACCGTAAATCACTTTTACTGGAAAGCGATGAAATTGCTTGCTGGCGACGAAAATACTTGAGAAGTATAAAGCAGTACAGAAGGGAGCAGAAGAAAATCTTTTATCTTGATGAGACGTGGATTAATGAAGGTTATGTAGTACCAAGATTGTGGCAAGACAAAAATATAACCAGTGCTCGCCAAGCTTTCATGGAAGACCTGTCAACGGGTATTAAGGTGCCTTCATGTAAAGGGAAGAGACTAATAATCGTCCATATTGGAAGCGAAGAGGGATTTTTAAAAGAAGATTTGCTAACCTTTCAGTCGTTTAATACGGGAGATTACCACGAGGACATGAATTCGAATGTTTTTGAGGACTACTTTGGTGAAATGATAAAATATCTTCCAGCTGATTCAGTAGTAATTATGGATAATGCAAGCTATCATTCACGACGCACAGAGAAGACTCCAACTTTATCTTGGAGAAAACAAAAAATTATCGACTGGTTAACCACCAAAAGTATTGAAGTTGAAGATAATTTGATAAAGAAGGAACTATTAGCTATAGCAAATTTACACAGACATCGTTTTATGAAATATGCCGTGGAAGATATAGCAGACAAACATAGTGTAACTGTGTTGCGCACACCGCCATATCATTGTGAACTAAATCCTATAGAACTTATATGGGCGCAAGTGAAAGGATTTGTAGCAAGACACAACACGACATTCAAAATGAAAGACGTTAAGCTACTGTTTGATCAAGCCATTAAGGAAGTGACACTGGCGAAAAGCAGTCCATCATGTCATTTAAGAAGAGGAGAAAATGTGGGATCTTGACCACCTGATCGATCGGACCGTCGACCCGTTAATTACAACGTCAAGAGGAGATGACAGTTCAGATGACGAAGAATATTATGATTTTTTATAATTTAATTTCTGTATAATGTATTTTTCGTATTTTGTATTTTTTTTTTAAATGTTTAATAAAATCTAAGTGTACCTAATACTATGTACATAATGCCTAAATTTTATTCTGTTAAAATAAAATTATTTCCTTTTACGAGTATAATTTAATTTATTATAATTTTTACGAGTATAATTTAATTTCTGTATAATGTATTTCTTTAAAAATGTTTAATCAAAAATAAGTGTAGCTAATACCATGTACAGGGTTATCCAACCAAGACTAGACAAGGCGATTTTTTGACTTTTCCTGTACTTTTATAAAAAAACTGAAATAGCCATCTTAAGTCATTTTCTCCCGCGAATTCGAATATCTTCAGCAAAAAACAATTGAACATGAAACAAAAGTACTAGGGGTCACTTTGATATTTTTTTAAATGGGATGCCGTATTTTTAATGAGCTTATCCGATTTCTCATATAAATTTTGATCTAAAATGTAAAAAAAAAAAAAAAAAAAAATCTTACGGTAGACGAACATTTTCCGAATTTAAAACTGAAGAAAAAAGGCGTTTTTGAATTAAAAATCCAACATTTTAGATCAAAATTTATATGACAAATCGGATAAGCTCATTAAAAATACGGCATCCCATTTAAAAAAAATATCAAAGTGACCCCTAGTACTTTTGTTTGATGTTCAATTGTTTTTTGCTGAAGATATTCGAATTCGCGGGAGAAAATGACTTAAGATGGCTATTTCAGTTTTTTTATAAAAGTACAGGAAAAGTAAAAAAATCGCCTTGTCCAGTCTTGGTTGGATAACCCTGTACATAATGCCTAATTTTTATTCTGTTAAAATAAAATTCTTTTCTTTTCACGAATATCCTACCGGCACGCCTTTGTCACACCATTTTCAGTGTTTGTGAATGGATAACAATATGCAAAACGCATAAATTGACCCAAACCCGGGTGGTACTACCTGCACTTGATGAAAAGAAAGAATTTTGCAATGAAATCAATGTCAAATTATGAAAGTGGCTTAAATATTCGTTGGGTCACTCTGTAGTCCCTTTGTATACCTAATGAGCTTTTATTACTCTACACCTTTCTGAAATAGACTATAGCTTTCTAACGGTACGTCTTAAAGCAAAACGGCTACCTTACTTTTTTATAATCTTCCCAAATAATCTATTTTCGGTGAAGCGTACTATATTTCCTGCTTTCGACTTCTCGTAGCTATCGAAACTAAAATAAAAGATAAAACGAATCTGCTGTGGTTTCGCTGTAAATAAATGTTGTCACGAAAAGTGTGTGTGTTTATATTTGTATAAGGTATATTTATAAAAAAAAAACAACAGCGGGGTTAAAAACATATTTTGATTGATATACGTAAAATGCTTACGTAGATATGAGAGGAAAACAAGTTTTTACTGCGCCTATTAGAGACGATGTCAAAAATTCGGCGTGGCTGTAAAATAGTACATTATGTCGTGTATGGAACCGGTAGTAACAATATAAATAATACACACAAAGAAAAATAGTATCATATTAAACCTAATAGTTTCAAACTAAAACTTCCTTACGCACAAAAAATAATAAAAATAAATAATAAAATAGAATCATATTGAAATTTACCTTCATATCAAAACATACAAATATAATACTTGTTCTAATACTACATATGTTTTATTCGACATTACTATAGTTTTAGGGTAATCCCAATGAATGACTAACCTATGGTATGGTTGATGCAAAACAAAAACCGATGCACGTCATCAATCAGCTTATAATAAGTCCGTAAGGAAGCACGAGGAAATTAAATTTGGGCCAAAAGTATTAAAACTTTATGCAATATTAAATTTACGACAAACTTGAAATATTTCTTCTTTGATACGAACCCACTTATAGCAAATATTTTGTTTATTTAAGCTTGTAAAAATTAATATATTTTGAATTCTATTGGCCGATAGTTGGCAACACAACTATAAACGGTACGGTGGCGCCAGCTCGTTCGTTGGCTTTGTTTGACGTTTCATGGAAAACTAACCTTAGTTTTTTTGTGCTTCTGTGTTGCTATGTCGTCTTTTTTTTAACAAAAACACTAGATCTTTTCATAAATAGCATTAAAAAACTGTTCTTTTAAGAACAACAAAAGTGCACATACATATCTCTGTCGATTACATTGTTTACTATTTGTGAAAAATGCCGAAGCATTTAAATAGCCGGTGCAAACTTCTTTAATAAGCTATTATCAGGAAGAACTTAACAACAATGGCCCATTGTTACCGTTGACAGCAGTTAGAGAAGAAAATTTAAAGAGTGTGTTAAGGTCTATCTATTTTATATCTACTTTACTAATTTTTAGCGTGTAGCAGCTGCCCTAAATTTGGATATGTCTACTGTAAGCGCAGTTTTAACAACAGTTAAGCAAAATAAATTATTGGAGTCACCTAAAAGGAAACGTTCTTATTTAAAGAGAGTTGTAAATGTGTCAAAATTGGATGTAAGTTCTATCCGTGACACTATTTATGGAATGTATAAAACAAGTAAGTTGTATTATTCAAAAACTAATATTTTACATTGGTTATGCTTAAGCTGTAACTTTTTTTAGAACATCATGTGACTTTGATAACTTTAAGTAAGAAATTAAAAGACAGACAACTGTTTGATAACTCTTTAAGAAGCCTCTTAAAGGAAAAAGGCTTCGGATGAAAAAAAGATGAACCGAGGCGAGGGCTTATGGAACTTTCCCATGTAGCTTTCAAACGATTGGTATTTTTGAAAGAATATATTAAAAAAAAAGAAGCATCCTTGTACCAATTCGTTTTCTTGGATGAAACATGGATTTTTCAGAATGATACCATTGGTCGATCTTGGCAAGATGAGAATAAAAGAAGTGTTAGATCTACTAAAGTTAATGGTAAAAGGTATTATGCAGTAAACAAATATATAAACTTTGGAAAATTTTTGTATATTTATCTTGTCTTTATAAAAAAAAAAACTGTGTAATTCCCTCACTCGGATATTTTGGTTACAAGCTGACAACACTGTCGATAACTGACGTCACTCGAAGGGTATGACGTGCATCGGTTTTTGTTTTGCATTGAGTATATTCATAACTGTAGTTTCATATTACAATATAATTGATATCAGGCATAATATAGGTTGAAATTAGTTTAATTACGAGTAGTTTTAAGAAGAATATCCATTATTTTAGCTTTAGAGATAAGTTATTATTAAGCTGTATACGAAGCTGGGTTTGAGTATTTATTTTATTTAAGTTGATTAGTATCATCTTCAATGCAAACATACAGGTAGATGTTCTTATGACTAACCTAAGATCGCTACGAACCTAGACAAATTATTTTATTATTACCTTGATACGGGCGGCGGAACTTTCGGCCCCATATTTGGTAAGGTACCTGCTAGAAATTTTAGGTCAAGTAATCTTGCAAGAAATTTCGGCCCCAAACATTGCAGGTAAATAATTGGCCGGCGAACTTAAAAAAGGCGAATTGAACCAAAAAGGTGGATTAGATGCCGTGTTAGCGCTGTTTAACCAATATAAGTCTATAAAAGGGGCAAACAATTAATAATAATATTCCCCGGTGAACTTGAAAAAGGCGAATAGGAACCAAAAAGGTGGATTAGATGCCGTGTTAGCGCTGTTTAACCAATATAAGTCTATAAAACCGCATTAGCCGAGTTGCAGGTCAAAAATTGAGTTAGTTCAGGTTAGTTGCATTTTCCTTTTATAAATGATTCAAAACACAAAAGATCATAAAAAAATTAAAATGTTATAACGTTAGACCATTGGGGCCGAAAATGCCTGTAATAAAAACATGACCCTTCCATCCCGGGGCCGAAAGTTCCTGTCAAAATCGGGCTGCTACCTGGCCGGGGCCGAAATTTCCTACGCCCCTTGATACTATGCTCTTCTCAGATCGAGTAAGAATTATAGGTAGTTTAAAAATATATAGGTTTAAAAGGACAAAAATGCTTTGATTTTACATAGGTTATCTATCAAATTTAGAGATTTTATAACGGAACCCTGAAATCACAAACCTGAAATATAATAAGAAATACGTGAAAAAATACAAAAAAAAATGTTAAACCGGTTTCTTTTTGACGTATCTAATACTATCTTGAAACTATTACCTTATCTCACCTGAATATGTTTTTCTATATCCTGTAACTAAAAATAATCATTAACCTGTCAAAACCTAAAATTTACATGTGGTTATTTATTTACATATACACAACCTTTGTTACAGATTCGTGCAATGCGTGGGTCTTAATAAAATAATTTTAATTAATTTCGCAACTCATTTTCTTTATTGATAACAAAATTGACTACCATAAATAAAACGAGTAACGTTATACAGGGTTATCTAAATTAAGTGTCCACCATTGGTAACTTTGTTATTATTATAGATACAGAATAGTTTCAATTAGCAAACTATTAGTATTTTTAACGCTCATTGAGATGGAAGAATAAAAAAAACAAATGAACATCACGTTTCCTAGTTTGGACGAAAATTATGATTTTTTTAAATGGAAACCCCCGTATATTATATTTTTTTCTGTTAGAATTTTAAGTTTTAAACAAAAAAGCGTATAAGTAATTTTCTCCTAAAGTCAAAAATGACGTTGATATTACAATTTCTAAATATTAACAGTTAAAATTTAAAATAGTAAAAAGGCTATGAAATCAGGGTTGAAAAAAAAAACATGTTTATTTTAAAAAAAACTTAAAAACATGTTTTTTTTTCTTTAAAACTGTTTTTTTTTTTTGTTTTAAACTGTTTTAAACTGTTCAAGAAAAAACATGTTTAAAACGTGTTTTAAACACATCCAAAATTAATTTAAGGTTTGAATAAAAAAATTCATCTAGTAAGACCCGTTCCTCTAAAAATAACAGAACAACAAATTGAATTAAATGTTGAAAATGTGTGCCATTTATGGCTTGACAATATCCAACGCAATCAATAACTTTTTGCACGTTTTCAACCAATTTCGGAGTTATGGCAAGCATTTCCCTTCAGATCATCTCTTTCAACTCCTGCAAATTGTTTGACCGGTCAACACACACTTTCGATTTGAGGTAACCACACAAAAAGAAGTTCAGCGGAGTTAGGCCTAGCGATCTAGCAGTCCATTCGATAGGTCCTCTCCTTCCGATTGGGAAAGGTTTCATCTAAACATGTACGCACAGTGGCAGCATAGTGCGGAGGAGTACCATCTTGCTGGAACATCAGTTCTTCGTCGGGGGAGTCTGGGTTCAATGGATTCGGAAATAAAAGTCACTAATGCTGGAATTAATCAAGTTGGAGAAATTCGAGATATATTTGTCCAGTTAAAGAAAAATGGATCAATTACTCCTCCGCGCACTATTTCACACCACACATTTGTTTTTTGTGGGTACTGGCTGTGAACCTCCATCATCCAATGCGGATTTTCTGTTGCCCAACAACGACAATTTTTTCTGTCCACATTACCAATCAAGGAGAAAAATAATATTTTTTACTAAATTATTATCTTCAGTCAGCTTCAGCTTCATCTGCAGGACTCAAACGCCTTTTCTCGACATTTGGCGTAATTCATAGTAAGCTTCGAAATCGATTAGGAACAGAAAATGCCGCGAAACTTGTAACCATTTTTAAGCAGCTTAATTCAAACCAAGAGTAGAGTTTAGTAGAATGACTAGGAGACTTTTGGTTTAGTTTTTAGTTTGTTTGTCTTTGTAACTTTTAGTGATCGACCGATACCGATACCGATACCGATATATCGGCTATATCGGCCGAGAGCCGATTATCGGTATCGGCCGATAGATGTAAATATATATCGGCTATATCGGCCGATGTATAAAAACAGCCATAGCAGCTTAAAACATTTTTTTTATATTTAAATTTAAAGTAATATTTCAAATAAGTTAATCTTAAGAAATTATGGTAGATATAACATGAAATAGGCATTTAATATGAATAATGTAGTTCAGGCAAATTATCATGTAAAAATATTAGTTTCTCGGTTGTTTCTGGATTCAGCCGATTCCTTTTCGCCGAATTTACGGTTCCAGCTTCTGAAAACATTTGCTCACTTGCAACACTGCCAACTGGTGCAGATAAATATATTAGAGCTTGATTATATATTAATGGTAGAACTTCTCGTTTTTCTTGCCACCAAGAAATGGGATTCGCTTTTCTTTCAAGAAGAGGATGTTTCTTATATTCTGTAATTTCAGCATTCACTTCTTCACAAATGGATGCCCTAGAAGATGATTTTGTGTCACAAGAAGATGTTGTTGGAATGGTTTTTGTTTTTGTGGAGCTCATCCCTTCTCCGGCAAATTCTTCGTAGATTTCCCAAAACAGATTTTGGCCAGATGTTCGACTAGTCTCAGGTTCAGAAGTTCGAACATACTTAGCAAGTGGTTCGTTGTCATCACTATCAATTTCTATAGAATCTATAGTTTCATTTATTGTATGGTCTTGAATGTAATCCGAAATGTCAGGGGAACTGGAATGTTCTACAGATGTATTGTTTTCTTTTATTTGGGACTTTAGATTTGTAGTTATGTATTCGCATATAAAATCACGGTCTTTTGTAAAAAAATTGTCTTTGAAGCGAGGATCCAAGAAAGTCGCGATGGTATAATGTTTTTTTTTATAAATATATTCTGAAATCGTTTATTCAAGCTGTTTTTCAATTCTTCTTTCATTGTACCTACTCCTGCAAAATTAGCGTTTTCTTTGTTAAGATAGGCAGTGATAGTCGAAACAAATGGAATGACTCCAGATATGCAGCAGTCTGAAGAACTTGTAATTTTTGTTATGTCTTCAAATGGCTTTAACAAATTTAAAATGCTTCCAACTAATTCCCATTCGGAAAATGTCAAGTCTGTAAAAGTCCCATGATCCAAAATATATAAATTTACTGCTTATTTTTGTTCAAGTAGGCGAGAGAGTAGATAAAATGAGGAATTCCAACGTGTTTGTACATCTTGGAAAAGTTTGTGTTTGGGAAGGTTTACTTGTTCTTGTAGTTTACTTAGTTTATCGCAAGCAGTTTGAGAGTGATTAAAATGCGAAACGATTTTTCTTGATCTTGCTATTAAATCACTGACTGAACGTTGACTTTGTATAGCATCCTGTATTACAAGTTGTAAAGAATGAATGAAGCATGCTTCATAATTTACTTTTGCCTTAACAAAACCATTCCTCATATTGGCAGCATTGTCTGCTAATACTAAGTGAATATGTTCCCTTTTTATATTCCATTCTTGTAACAAAGAATTAAATGCTTCAGCTATGGCGTCTCCTGTATGAGATCCTGGGAACTTCTTGCAGGCAAGTGAAAAATGGGATCTCTGATTTAAACTTAAACATGTTTTTTCAAAAAAATGGATAGTGAGAGACAAAAAAGAACTGTTTGTATATTTGCACGTCCAAATATCTGTAGTAAAAGATGCTTTTCCCAACATATTTGAAATTTTTTGAGTCACTTTTTCTTTGAAGTATTTGTCAGAAGGAATTTCATAATTTGGAATAGCTTTCTTTAGTAGCCGAGTAAAGCCATCATCTGATACAATGCTGAATGGCTGATTATCTAAACATATCATTTCACCTATAAGGTAGTGAAACTCCTTCGCTCTGGATGAATACTTTTGCATTTGCTTGAAAGAGTCAGCCAGTGAGACTTGCAATAGCTTAGAGTTAGAGTTAGAAGTACTACTAGAACTACTAGAAGGTCCAGCCGTTTCTAAAAAAAATAGACTCAGGGTGATCAAAAGTCAAAACGTTGAAATAAACGGGGAAATTTGTTTTTAAATAAGATCATATCGTAGGTGTTAATTGTTAATGAAACGATTTAAAGTGATGAAAAAGAAAAATGTCCCCCCTCCTACACAAATTCCTTTAATTTCCCCAATAAATACTTTTTCCATCCATTTCGCTACTTTGCACTCCACCAAACTCCAATAGGATTATTATTAACTATTAATATTATGTCTTTGTTAAAGATTAACTAAATTACGCCAAGAAATAATCGAACTTAAAACGATCTGCTTTAAGAATGCAATACTGAATGCACGGCAATAAACGCACGGGATTCACCGAAAAATTCACATTAAGGGGATTCACCAATGACTTGGCGCTGAGCCACATAAATTACCGCCTATTGCTGTGTTGCCAAAGTGCAATTTTTGTTTTTATTTTTTGATTTTAAATTGAACGTTAAAGAATTATAAATTATATTACAGAATATTCAGATTTTAGACATTAATAATGTTATCAATTAAAAAAGGCCGATATGCCGTTATATATCGTTATCGGCCAAGACATTATCGGTATCGGCCGATTATCGGTATCGGCTAAAAAAGTCATATCGGTCGATCACTAGTTACTTTTATAAGGCGCTTTTATATGTTTACAGTTTTTATTTGCTTATGTTATTGGAATCCGGTACACAGACTGTAGGTAGGTATATAAACTAAGACCTAGAGCTAGTCTTAAACGTGTTTTTATAATTATGTACTTTTAATATTAAACGTTAGATATAAATATTGCTATTTTTTTGTTTTTAATTTAATATTTTTTGTTTTAACAGTTTTATGTGATTTTCAGTAAAGCTTGACAAAAAAAACAACTTAAAAAAAAACACTGTTTTAAACAAGTTTTAAACAGTTTTAAACAAATCTGTTTAAAACACTAGTAAGTGTTTTAAACATGTTTAAAACATTTGTTTTAAACATTTTGTTTTAAACATAACAACCCTGCTATGAAAGCCACGTGATCTTTACGATTTGATGGTATTAAAATAAGTGATGAATCGCAGAAGGCAGAAATGCAGTTCCATATCAAGGATGCTTTGGAAAACAATGCTAACGCTCTCTATCAAGTGATGTCTAACATTAGTATGCTTTAATTAGTTTTTCGCTTATAACTTTGGTTGTGTCAATTATTAATTAAAAAAAAAAAATGGTTTTCACCCATGAGGAAAAGTGTGATATGTTAGCTTCCTACTTAGTGTGCAGAAAAGTCTCTCCAGAGCAAAAGAATACTACGCTGAATTATATCCACTTCTGAGACTGTACCGAAAATTTAGAGGCAATGAGAGTGTTTTTGCCAAAACAAGGACAAATAAAAATTTCATGATAAGCGAGGCCACGGAAATCGTATTTAATGCATATTTTAAAACCTACCGTAATAATTTAATACCAGATATTGTCAAGGACTCTAATTTGTCTTATGGTACTGTGCATAGGATTCTAAAAAAATACAAATTTATTACCTATAAGTACCGACCAGTTCAAACGCTTTTGCCAGGGGATTCAGAAAGAAGAATTTGCCATTGGTGTCTTAACTTCTGTCGCCAAAATGTAAATAACTTTCGTTATATTTTATGGACAGATGAATCTAATTTCTCAAATTGTGGAATGTATAATAGAAAAAATCATCATTACTGGTCAAGGGAAAATCTTTTGTTGGTACATCCAAGAGCTCCACAAGTCCGTTTCAGTTTTAAGGTTTGGTGCGGCTTAATTGGTTCCAGAATTGTCGGTCCGTTTTCTTATGAGGGCACCCTTACTGGTGAAAGATACATTGAATTTATCACTGAAATTCTAAACAATTTCTTAGACGAACTGGATCTTATAACTAGACTGAATTTGCATTTTCAGCAGGATGGCGCACAACTACAGAGGTACTTATCAACTTTTAAGTACTATTCTTAATGATCAGTGGATAGGCACAAATGGCCCTGTTCAGTGGCCTCCCCGATCACCGGACCTAACCCCGCTTGATTTCTTTTTATGGGGTTTTTTAAAGAACCAAATTTACAAGAAAAGGTACGAAAACGTCGACGCCTTAAAGACTGCAGTTAGGGAAAAGATAAACCAGATAGATGGTAGGACCATACTTAAAGTAGTTCGAGCTGTTCAGAAACGTGCACAAAAATGTATTGAAGAACGGGATGGTGTTTTTGAGCATCTTCTAAAAAAAAATTGTTATTTTTTATTTTCATTTTCTTATAAAATAATGTCTAAAATAATGTTTGCAAAACTTACTTAGCTGTTTTAGTTTCAGCTTCATAACCTCATTAATTTTCATCCCAGTAGAAAATTACTTATAAGCTTTTTTGTTTAAAACTCAGAGTTCTAACAGAAAAAAATATTATATACGGGGGTTTCCATTTAAAAAAAATCGTAATTTTCGTCCAAATTCTAAAACGTGATGTTCATTTGTTTTTTTTTTATTCTTCCATCTTAATGAGCGTTAAAAATACTAATAGTTTGCTAATTTAAACTATTCTGTATTTTTAATAATAACAAAGTTACCAATGGTGGACACTTAATTTAGATAACCCTGTATATGTACAGGGTGTCCGGGATAATGTGAAAAATCTCTCGGATTCAGATAGAACATGAAAAAATAAGATGACAAGTTCCTATACATTTTTTTCTTACGGGCGCTCCTTACGGAGATATGTGCCCCTGAAGGACGCCGCTGGAAATCGGTTTTTCTTGAATAACTTTCAAAGTACGTAATATAATTTAATAAAAATTTAATGTGATGGACACTAGTAAGGACCTCTTAAAATAGTGTCCTTGAAACATATATAGCTTTTTTAGTTTACCGGGGGCGGACTAAGCTTTACAACTTGATGCTTAAAATTTTAACACCCTGTATGATAAAGACTTAAAAAAAATATATCTGGGTAGCTTGCACCTTGCACTAAAAAAAAGGTACTCTTGTACTCTTGTTTATTGTCGATAAAATTAACCGTTTTCGAGAAAAATAATAATAAACGAATAGTTGTAGAATACCTATGTTCGCAAAAATGTGCGTTTTATTTATTTATCGGCACCCAAAAAACGTATTGTTGTTGCAAACGTTACTATGGTACGAATTTAATAAAATATCCTGTCTTTCACATCGTTACACATTGATCATTTCCTTCGATATTAATTTACTGATGTTTGGATTGAATAACGTCTATCCAAACCGTTGCATAGGTAGAGGAGGACCTATTGCCTGGCCTCCTCGATCTCCCGATCTAACGCGGTTGGATTTTTACCTGTGGAGACTCCTGAAAAACTTGGTGTATTCCGCTCCGGTCGGCACTAGGGAGGAACTTCTACAGAGAATCACGTTTCATTGTGATGTGATAAGGACCTAGGCTGGGTTATTGTGGCGGGTACAGCAGTCCTCAATTCGTCGTGCCCGCGAGTGTATCAGACTTCACGGAGCCCATGTTGAACCCTCTTATGAAGTTTTTCCATAATTTCGTTAACGTGCCTCTTATTACATCGCTGCGTTTTTTTAAATTTTTGTATTTTTTCGGATTAAACCACTTAAAATGAAGCACCTATGCCGCTACAGTTTTTGTATTTAGGTAAAATCATTACTAATTAACCACATAAAATACCTATCCAGCATAATAAAAAATAGAATTTTGAAACTGATTGTGAAACAAATTTCAAAAACAACTCTAAAATTTGACATTGGTACTTCAAAGAAAAAATCTATATTTATTCCATCTGGTGATATGCCAAGCACGGTAGTTTTAACACTTGTAGGTATGGGTCAGTGGCACATGTATGTTTTTTGTACTTGTGTCACTGAAAGGTCGCCCAAATGCGAGGATTTAAAAAAGAAAAAATCGCCATGCGTAAAAATTTGTCAAGCGAAACAATTACCACTGAGTACACCTTGTTAAAAATAAAGAAAGTTTCACAACAAAGGAGTATAAATAAAACATTGAATTTTTTTCCTAAATTTATGATACAAACAGCAAATACTAATTTACATCTTTTAGCAAATGACTTAGTTAATTAAAACTCAGTTCCATTTCTACTAATTTGTAGGTTTGCCCACGTCAGTTCGTCCGTATTTTTACATTGTTAAAATAGTAAACATATTAAGTCAATGTTTTTAAATTCAAGATTACACCGTTACATGTTAGAACTTTTACACCAGTACATATTATTTTTGGCATTTATAGGTAATAGATATAGTACCATAACTGACGAAGTATACAGCGTTTACAAAATTTATCACAGTGGGCCAAAATGTATACAGGGGTTTCAGAAGTACGGAACGTAACTTAAAGGGGTGATTCCTTATGATATTCTAAGAGAAAAGGTTCATATGCGTCCCGGGGAGTACCTGAACGAATATTATTGGGACAAAAATGTACGCCAGTGACTTTTTCTAATTTTGATATTTTTTTTCGAATTTAGCAACTAATAATACAACTTTTTTGTTCCCTGAATTGTTTTCGTATCTTGTTGATGTCTAATGTCTGTGTTATAACGGACAAGTGCGCTAATAGCTTTATAAAACGTGTGCTTTATACTATTTTTTCTATTTTGGTACTTTTTCAATAAATAAATCCATATTTAAAAAAAAAAATAAAACATACAAATTTTCAAAATTTTTAGGCCTAAATTTTATGTTGGTAATACAACCAAATTATTTATCATAGTAGCCTTGAAATTAACAAATATGTACTTTTATAACCGTGTCAGCCATTTTGTCACGAAGTTAAATAATTTTTCTAACATACCTACATAATTTTAAAATATGGGTGTAGTTTAACTCCCCCAAAGTTAAGGGAAATTGCGGTAAATTTTATAGTTCTATGTTTTATAATATTATAGTAAATTTGTAACATTATTTGATATTTTTTTAACTCATCTCCATTTCATAGAATTAATGCAACCAAACATACACGACAGCAAAATAAAACATTTATTTGTGAACATCATTACCAACCTTAGAAAAATAAGAAAAACTGTTTCATAAAAAGATCATTTACAAATTACAATTTTGATTTCTTAAGGTCTATAAATACTTTCAGAGTTACAGTAATGTATGCATCTAGGTGATGAACACCTGTATATGCAGTAATTTAATGTTATTAGATTTGTAGTTATATGTATATTATCATTACGATACTAAAAACGATATCGAAACAGCTTTTCAAATTGGAAAAAAGTTATTTATTAAATTAATGTTAAATTGATAAAAAAACATAAACTCAAACCACAAGGAATCATTTAAATTAAACTTCTCTTATGTAGGTATAGTAAGAGAGAAATTGGAGACTATCGATTGCAGTGCCTATTTAATAAATTACGTATTTTCCCACTATTAGGTAATTTATTTCAACCTAATAATATTCGATTCTTCATAAATAATCAAGCAGAAAACTTTCGTGGCGAAAAGCACCAATTGTACATTATGTTATTGAAAATAATATCAGATCCTAAAAAATACTTCTTATCTGCCAGTCGGTCAGCCTATGCAATAAAATTTAGTAGTAAATACCCATTAGGTACCTAGTCACAGCCAGCAGACACATAGTGTTACGTAGTCGGTAATTCACTAGAAATTATTCTAAAAAAAACCTATAGTGTATTAACCTAGTTTTTGGCAATGTCTCAGTCAAGGTTGCATGTAATTTATTTAGAGGTATTGCCATTGCCAATCATTTTCATACTAAAAAAGTTTAAACTTATAAACCTGAATCTTGAATGGATATGCTATTTGCAGCAAAGCAAGAAATATTCCAGTGGTTTTTCCCACATGGATTTGTTCCCTTTATGGCAGAGGTATATTTGTTTATTTTTAAAATGTATATTTATTTATTTATATCGCAGAAAATAATGCGCACGACGAATTTGTATAAATAAAACTATTTACTGATTGTTGATGTTATAAAATGCATGTAAATGTCTTTTAAATTAAAAAATATTTAATTGAACTAGAAGCTTAAATTTTTTTTCCAACAACTAGAAACCCATTAAAATAATGTACAAAACAAAAACAGAACCGACTTGAAATGATATGATATATTTTGTCCAGTAGCTAAGGTGGATGGCGTAATTTCACATCACAATATACTAAAACATTCCTTGAATTATGAAGATGCTATTATAAATATTATAGGTCTAATAATATACTATAAAAAACGTTAAGACTTAAATCAATGAATTAATTCATGCCAAACGTGGTTTTTATAACGTCGAATATAAATTAAAAATACAAAATACGGTTCTGAACCCCCCATTCGCTAAATCCTGGAGGGATTCTTGTGTATCAATTTCCGTTTTGCGTTTGTGCGTTGTCTAATTGGGCAAAAACGAAAATCGGGGAAGTACGAAAAAAAATCTTCATTTTATATTTGCCAACATATCGGCCGATACGATACGGATAATCGGCAACAACTGCCGATATAACGATATCAACATCGGTATGGTGTGACCACTAGGTACATATAATCTGAACTATTTAATTAAAGGATTGTTTAGGTACTTGATTAAGTACATTGCGCTTGTTTCAATTGTAGCTATACATACGTTTTAAATTGTACTTTAGACTGATATTAACAAGACTATGTATCCAAAATAATTACCTAAATTGAGCCAAGATACTATAATGAAATAAAATAACTACTTATGCTTTTTAGAATTAAAATGACTTGATAGTAGCTCAGGTATACCTAGCCATGGCCATAAGTTGAAAATCCATATAAGGAACTGTTTTCTATTTATGGTACAATCAACACTTGGGTACTGTTTGTAGGTGATTCATTCAAACAAGGGTCAGCAACTTTTCTCAAAGACTAAGGACTAGACTGACCACATCTCTGTGGTATATTTTATTATGACAACATGACAACACACCTATACCTATTATCATTTGTGCTTCATAAATACTAGACTAGTATAAAATGATTTGAAAAATTAGTTTAGTAATTTAAGATCAAACACTAAAATAAACTATAGGCATTCAACATAACCAAAATGGGCGACAACTCACTGCTTTGCAGTCAGTAGGTTAGTAGGTATGGTATTGTCTAAATAATATTTTATATTATACTTAGACTTTTAAAAAATTAACTTTTACAGCAAACCCCCAACTAAAACTGATTGAATTCCCTACTGTGCGTGCAGTCAGTAACAGTATGCTATTCTGTCTTTTATACTGACATTAAGTCTACCTAGTAAAAAAAAATTTCTTAGTAGCATTTGATTCAAGCATCTGGATTGTTTTGGTTAAAATTTAAACTAAACACACAACAAACCTGGCAATAAATAACATATGTTTTAAATAAAATTTGGCATACAAAAAGATCAAGGTATACAAAAATCTACACATTTATGCAGGGGACTGGTGTTCGGTTACTCCTAAGCTTTTTTTATGAATATAACAGTTACATATACTATACTTAAGTATCGTTATTCTACCAGGTAAGTAATATTTTTCTTTTAGTATAGGGGCATTTTAAGAGACCGGCTCAATGTACCTACTTCCCATAATATGTATGTTTATAGGTCTCAACTTAGGTTGCATTTTGCACACCACAGAATATTATGTATTGTTGCAGGAGCAACTTGTTAACAGACAAAACAATCAATATCTACTTAAAACATTGCAAAGGACCCCTAAATATTGATACACGCTTATTCATATTTGTTCAGTAAGGCAAGGCATGTTATAATATAAAATTAGAACAAATAGGTACATACCTCCTGGCTGAGTTCGAGTCCATTTGAGACACTACTAGGAGGGGTAAGAGCATCAGGTAAACTCTCTTGAGTGGCATTTTGAACAGAAGGTGTCACATTTTCTCCATTATTTAAAGGGGTCGCATTTCGTTCGATGTTAAGTAAGTAGGCATGCACGTCAGGGTGCCTAAAATTTCCTCGGTTATATCTTCCAAGCGAATTTAAGTCTGCAAATAAATCTCTCTCGTAGTCTAACAACACTGAGTCCAAACTTTTAGGGTGCACATAGTGACTTCGTATGAGAGTCGGTGTTAAGGAGCTTCGCCATGTGGTGCCGTTTTCAAAATCAAAGTCATTTACACCATTAAAAATGTCATATTCAAATAACGAGTCGTGGTTCACTCTGAGCAAACTTATAATTAAGGCGAGTTGAAGGAGCTCGTCCCTGAATCCTTTTTTTAAGCACAACATTGTTTTTGTTTAGAGTCCAACTGAGAAAAACAACCCGCGACCAAAACCTAACCTAAAAGTTTTTGGGTAATTTAACTAGATAACTAGCTACCTGGATTTTCGTTTATTTATCGTCATTTTTTGTATCCAATTTCAGCAAAAGCACTGGTTCTTCCCACAGTTCTGGCGCACTAACATTTTTGTAAACAAAAAGTGTATCAGCTGATATTTTTAAGTAGGATGACAGGTCAAAAACCGGCTACGGTAAGGTTAGAACAAACAGTCAAACAAGTATCTTTAAACACTTTATCTAAACAACGTTTAAAAACACTGAGATCGAGGTAAAAACACCACTGACTACTCAGTAATTATAAATTGCACCTTGGATCCAAAACCAAGCAAGCATTCAAACAAAATATCAAAACGCTATTTGCGAGTCGCCGATTCACCGTTTCGCTGTTCAAATGCGCAATGAGCAATACATTTTTGGTAGAGGGGTAAAGAATATACACGTGTACCTGTATTTTTATTTTTCTTGTTGTGCCTCCTTTTTCTTTAAATTAATATCTTAAAAACATTAACAAGTTTTATCAAAATACTCTTCTGATTATTCACGTTAACAGGAATCAACCTACTTTTATAGTTTTTTGTTCTAATGATAAATTATTTTAATACAAAAATAATATACCTATCAACATACCTATTTAAACTGTGATTTTATTGTTGTATCTTTATTCGTTATCCTTAAGTAAATAAAAGATATTTTTAAAAACCTGCTTACCTGTGATAACGTGCAGGGTTCCAATTTCACTTCAATTTTACCGCACTCGTAAACACTATTATACACCTCCATTATAAACTTGGTCATAAAAAATCAACTGACTGCGCTTACTAATTTTTACTTTAACTAGGTATAGCTATAAATATTGTGGGAAAATATAAAATTATTTAATATTAAGCCTTTGTTAACTGTAAGTTACAAACACCTAATTCAAGCGCATCAAAGCAATGGCCTCTGCCCTAAAGTAACTTATTTTAAATTTAAAAATATTAAAACAATCAACCACGTTCCTTATGAATGGTTTTATTCATTCGGTTACCATAAATTTTAATAAAACTATAATGTCAGTTTTAAGGCTACATTTCTTAACATAAATGTTTATTAAGAAATTTTTCTACTCTCTTTATTAACACTTTGAACATAATATATATAATAGGTACATATTGATCGTGCACTATTTTACGCGACAAAGGGCCAAAATAAAAAACGGGCATCGTGAGGGAAATGTGGAAATTTAGCCAGTAAATTAAATTCCGTTGTCAATTTCTCCTCATTTGTTGTATCTGCAGTCACTAAAGGTGCAGGTTACTTCTTATCCAGGGATGTCCAGGGATCCCAGCAGCGCGTTCTTCTTTTTCATCGAATCCCATTAATTTTTGAAACGTTACGCTTCTTTTGGTGCTTCCTGGCTTGTTTACATTGGGTTATCCAGCGGACCCGTGGCTTACCCCCTATTTGTAGGAATTATTTTAAACGAATGTAGCTACACCGAGTTTGAATTGCTGCGATATACCTACTTTAGACGGAATAAGTAAGCAAAGCTAAATATACCTGGTGGTGCAAATCGTCCATTAAATTTTCTTTCCTTTCAAACTGAAAGAATATCAACACAGGTGAGGGTGAGACGGCGAAGCATATATTAATTTTGTATTCAGGTAATCACTCAAAATACTATAAGGTCGACCATCTCTGGTATAAACTATAAACGTACCCCAAAGACGAGCGTTCCCAGCGCATTCGGCAGACTACATCAATGTTTCGTGGTATAGTCCGAGAACAGCAAACAACGAGAAGGGACAAAATCCCGAGTTTAGCATTGATTAAATAGGGACCAAATTATATGTCCTTTACCTTGAGATTTTGACAGTTGGCCGGGTTATTACACTAAAAGAAGCACTAAAACGATGAAGTAAATGCTTTACACTACAATAAAAAATGTGGGTACCTAGTAAGAAGTATCTTTTTCATGAATATCTTCTGTGTTTCATGTAATTGACTTTCCAGCAAATTTTGTAAAATCATAAAAAAATTAAATCAAATAAAAATATTTTTGAAATGTTTTATTGATTATGCGTTACTTAGTGATAGTACATTTTAGAAAGGAAATGAAATAGTATATTACCTACCAAGAGTGGTAAGAGGCCTATTACACACGATTTCGAAAATTACGGTACGAGCGTTAGCGAAAATTGCCCTTGTTACCCACATACCAAAAAAAAAAAATATTCACATCCTGAGAATATGCTATCGACAGCCCACAACTCACATTCGTTTAGGTACATCCATAGCATATCCATGTCATATTTAGAAATTGATTAAAATCATGTTCGTTTGGATATATCCATAGCATAACCAAGTCATATCTAGAAATTTGTATAAAAATCATCAGTCAAAAAAGATTAAAAATAGTATTAAAAAGATTTTCCTACTTTAGTATTTTTAGAATAATATCTAAATTTCTTTAGGGCAATGCGATTGCTCAGGTTCGTATTTAAATCTCCAACTTTTGGTAGCCCTGCGCCCGCACTTCGCGCAGAAATTTTATTTTTAACCGTCCGCCCGAGTCCTATCGCCTACCGAGTCCTGACGATTTACGCTTGCTCTTTTCGTACCGATATTACCCCTTTAAGTGGTCGATATTTCCCATAAGGATGGATAATATCGATCAAAGAATATATTTTTATTTTTTTGTTTAATATTGGTAAATTATTTTTTTTTAGTTTATTGTAATGCGTTTTTTTGGTAGAAAAGGTACTAAAGGAATTTCTGGCCAAATAAAAGCGTTTAAGTTCAAATATGTTGCATTTTATTTAGAAAAATGTCTTAGGTGGTCGATATTAGAACACTTTCCCCTACACCTACGGCGTATTGTTTCGCGGTGCGCCGGGGAATCGTTATGCATATTTATGTATTTGCCCCCGACAAGCCGTTATAGTATAGTAAAGTGCGTTGGTTATTACAACGGTGTTTATATGGAAAAACACGCCGCCGCTTAAATTCAAGAACACGGTTACTATTCCCAATAGAACTACTTGGTAAAAAGATTTAAAAACTTAAGTGATTACTTAGCCTTTCTCGAGTTTTAGTTTTGGTAAAAATTACTTTGTAGCAAATATATGGTGATGTAAAATTTAAACATTGCGATCTTTACTAAAACGAAAAAACTAAAACTATAGAGAAATCCTTTGTTCCTTTATCTCTTAGATTCTTCGTAAAATTCTTTTCTACTTAAATTGCTTTTCTAGTTCTTGAATTTTTAAAAATATTTCTGACCGGTCGATATAGCTACACCTATGGCGTATTGTTTCGGGGTGCGCTTCCTCCCCGGAGCGAGCGTAGCTCGGGTCGTTTAGCTACCTATTTACAAGAAATGTTAACTCATCACTACGTAAGATAGGTAAAATTACACAAAAATTGAAACGAGCCTGGCTGTTTTTGTGATTTTCTGTTGTATTTTTTTATTTTTTTTACATGAAAACAATGAAAACCAAGCACCATCATTGAAAGAAGGGCGTGGCAGCCAAAAACTTTTCGCCTGCGGCGCTATTTTTGAGTTTTTTTAAACAAAATAAGTGCAAAAAAAATTAAATTTCAAAAATATTTTTAATTTATTAGAATTAAATACCTTTTCTGTTTTTTTGCTTAATCGTGCGAGGCCTACGGTCACGCACAGTTTGAATATATAATTATTGAAAGTATAGACGTTTATTATTTATTTAATTATTATTTTAAGCATTATAATTAATTAAGTATTTATTGTTTAAAAATAATTAGATGAAGATTTTATTTTCGTGCGGAACTTATATATTTTTCATTTATAAGAGTTTTGTTTCTATTTATGCCCAATTGTAACTTATTTTAGGTAATATATCGTTTTTGTGAAAAATATCGAATAAACATTAAATCCTAGAATCCTACCAGAAATATATCAATTTACCTTAACCCACCCGTAATAATCAAAATATGATAGTCTTAAATTTTTTATTTCCAAAAAGCCAATAAAAGTTAATCATCGAGTAGTATAAAATAATTGTATACAAAAACAAATGCATAGGAACCGTTTATTATTAAAAAAAATAATCCAATATTAATGAAGGAAATATTAATTTTTTTAATAGCTCACAACTGAATTTACTTGAACTTGAACTAAGAAAGTGTGCAAAACGTAAACAGCTAATTGCTATTTTGTATTAATAGTCAGTAGCGTAACTAAAGGACCTGGGTTTGAGATAGAGCAACCATTTTTTTGTAGCAACGCCCAAATGTCAAGAATTCACCTATTTGCCTCAAGCAAGCCCGGGATCATGAAACACTTGAAACCATTAGTTAAGTCACTGTTATTAGTTACATTTTATTTTATAGAGAACATTTTTTATTTGTAGTTATAAAGTATTTCTACTGTTTCGATACCAATTTTTGTCAGAATTTGTTCGCACTATTTTTTATGGTTAAGTTTAACTCAATTTTAAATTGTTTTTTCATAAGCGTCGTTTGTTATTTACATCGGCATTCATAAATAACAGCAATATTTGGTTTTTAATGACATTAATTGCTTTTTTGGTATAATTTTATATAAAATACATACATGGTACATTCATTAAATTCTGAAATTTTTGGTACTTTATAGGTAGTGAATTAACTCAAAAAGCGATAAAGCGTCTTTAAAAATCTCAAATATATTGTTTAAACAGTAAACCAGTAATTTAAAAAGTTATTTGAGCTACCCGCCATAAATTTCCTACCGTGTAGCGCTCGGGGTAGACTGGTGGCCAACTTGAATCCATGTTTCGCTGGTTTTCTACGTAGTTTGCAATTCTAACCTTTTATCTGTTTTGTAGGCGACGGTTCTGGATACACAGGGACTAGTGTAACGCGGGTTCAATCCCCGGGCCCGGCAAACTTTTTGACGAAGTTTGGATTTTAGTGGTTTGACATGGTGTTGCTGCAGTCTGACGTCGTGCAAAATGTATCGGCGTCTAAAATCCTCCATTCACGCCAGTTTGAGGTCGGATATCTCGTGGGGGGAGGGTGAACTCACGCACTCCCCAATCGGTAGGTCACACCTGACAACTTAAGTCTGCACGAAACCAAGGGTTGATAGCCCTTGGTGGGTGCCGGCCGGTATAGTTGTCGAGACTGACGAACGTGGTTCGGAGCCCACACTAAGCTGTAGGTCCACATATAATCGGGCTGGATGGATGTCTATAAAGACAAGAGTCCATCGCAACCTTAGAGAACTAAAACTACCTACTAAACGGAACAAAAGTAGGTGAAAATATTTCTTTCCTTAATATTTATGGTTTTGGCTTTCCCTCTTCGGAATTTTAAGCATCCTACATGTTGTATTAAATAAAAGCTACTTCACATTGGGACTCTGGAACCTGATTCTGGAAAGAATATTTCAGAGATTCTCGAAGCGGATTCTGTGCTCCGAAGTTATTGTAATAACCATCAAGTGTCACACAGTTTACTTTTGGCAGCCATGGCGTTAAAGGGTGTATTTAGAAAAGTTTGTTAGGGGGGGGGGGGAGGTAAATTGGTTAATAAGTAAGGGTGAAAAGCCGCAGGCCAACTTTTTTTTTAAACACCCTCAATTTTGGTAAATAATTTATAGTAAATACTAGTCACTCACATCAATGGACGTGCTTAAAAATTAATTTTTCTAAGAAGTGATTTTCTTTTACAGTAAAATCTCTCAATAACGACCACCCTCGGGGAATCACATGTTGGTCGGTTAACAGGGGTGGTCGGTTAATAGAGGAAAATTAAAACAACTGCTCTACATTTTACAGGGTTTGTTTATTAATAAGTATCTACATATACAGTGTATGTATAAAGTCTGGAAACGGCTTAATAACATCACAATTTATTGGCCAATTTAAACCAAATTTGGTACAGTTGTGTAAGAGGATCTGACGCACCGAATGACGATATTGGCGTTGTTGCCAGCTTTTTAGTTTGTCTGGAATTCGAACAAATTTTATATTTTTAAATATAACACCCTGTATATTTCTTCATTTATAGTTTTTCCTTTAAATTTGTTACACTTTTGGTATAACGTACTTTGTTCCTAATATCAGTAGTTTTCGAAATAACGAGTATACAATTTAGAAAAAATATATTTTTTATATTAAATGTTCAAACTGTTTTCCCTGTACAGCTCGACAATGTGCTAATTGAAAATAAAAATTTTCAATTGTGTTGTGAATAATTTCTGGCGTTACTAATTCAAATTCGTCCAAAATTCGATGCTACAAATCGGCCAAATCTTGAGGAGGTTTTGTGGTATAAACTCTGTTCTTCAAGTGTCCCCATAAAAAGTAGTCGTTAGGCGACAAATCAGGGGACCTAGGTGGCCACTCGATTGTACCCCCTCTATCGATCCACCTATTCGGAAAAGTATTGTTCAAAAATTCGCGCACGTTTCGACCAAAATGGGGAGGAGCTCCGTCCTGTTGGAAGAATCACATTTCGTATAGTAGGCACTATTTGCGTTTCCAAGACCTCAAGGTAAAGTTGTGATGTCAAATTTCCATCAATAAAAAATGGACCAATCTTGTGGTTACCCAGAAGCCCAGCCCACACATTAAATTTTCCAGGGCGTTGTGTATGACCTCTCATCCAGTGGGGATTTTCATTTGCCCAAAACCTACAGTTGTGTCTATTGACTTTACCATTTAACATAAATGTTGCTTCTTCCGAAAATACTATAAATTTGAGAAACTGGTTACTTTGGTCAAACTTTGACATTATAATATCACAAAATTCAATTTTTTGCTCATAATCATCTTCTGATAACTCTTGAACTACATGTATTTTGAAAGGGTGATATTTATGTTTTATTAAAACAGTATGGACGGATTTGAAGCAGACGTCACTTACTTGAGAAATTTTTCTTAATGAAGAAACAGGGGTTTCAACAACATATTGTAAAATTTCTAAACTTTTCTCTTTATCTACTACTGCTGGTCGTCCTGATCGTCGCCCATCTCTACAATTTCCAGTTTCTTCGAACCGTCGTCGGACAGTTTTTAGAACAGTTGCTTTTGAAATTGGATTTTGGTTTGGAAATGCGTCATTAAATAGATTTTTAACCTCTTCGTAAGACCTGACCCTATCGCCATATCCTCTCATCATAAGAATTGTAATTCTTTCACTTTCAATTAAAGACAATTTTGCATGTAAAAATATAAAATTCATTCGAATTCCAGACAAAGTAAACAGCTGGCAACAACGCCAATATCGTCATTCGGTGCGTCAGATCCTCTTGCACAACTGTACCAAATTTGCTTTAAATCGGCCAATAAATTGTGATGTTATTAAGCCATTTCCAAACTTTATACACACACTGTATGTAAATAATTTTAAATATTTTTGTTTAAATTTATTAGAACTAACATATATATTATACAATGTACTGTATGTTTGCTTTGAAATTCTTATTTTTTAAAATAATCAGAAATTAATTATTGCTTTATATTTTTCATTTTATTTTTATAAAATTCAGATTCACATTTTAATAGCAATTGAGAATAACTTCGACAAAAATAAAGCTATCAAGACAAATCAAAAAACAAAATGTTAAGAATAGACACACCTTAACACCTACTAGCTTTTTAAAATTCCTGGCATGTCTGACAACTTCACAGGATGATTCAAAATTAGGCCAATAAAACAACATATTGGTTTCCCTCGTATAATATGACTTAGGAAAAATTTTACATTTAATTTGAAACCAATAGTTTAAAGTCAAGAAAATGACCTATCATATTCCTAAAAAATCAATAAAATCGGTTAAAAAGCAAAAAAGTTATAGAGCTTTACAATTCGGTAAAATTTAAAGGTGCCCGTTTTTCGTGCCGGTCAGTGTATTATTTTCAATTTCTTGAGAAGGACAACCACTATCTATACATGTCAAAAGCCTCTTAATAAGGTAGCTTCTGGAGAGCATTTTAAAATTCTGAATAAGGCCTTGGTCCAAAGGTTGGCAATGTGAGGTAGTATTGGGTGGAAAAAAAATAAGTTTGACATTATCCAGTGTAATTCTGGGATGAGACGTTGCATTATCCAGAAACAATACCACTATTCTATTCTGCTTCTTTATCTTGGTATCAAGTCTGTGCCATGTTATCATGATATCTGCTGTCATTCATGCTTCTTTGATCGAGACCCATTAGAGAGGTAACTTATCGATATGTGCGCCCTTAAAACATCGAGGATTTTTGCTTTTCTTTTCCAGTACTGTATATTGATATCCGCTGATTCACCACATATTTTCTTAAAGGTAATATCGTGCCGACGACGGAATTTTTCTAACTATCCATTTATTGATGCCTTGAAGTTATATAGTCCTAGACATTGAGCAGATTCAAGGGCTTTTGCTTAAATTATGGGGCCAGATAATGGTAAGTAGTAATTACCCTCACTTCCCCCCGCCCTTGATGGCGTTGTTGCTGTGTTTAAAGCGTAAAAAAGAGTAGCAAGCAAAGAGAAATGCACGTCTATCCTGTTTTAAAAGAAAAGGTGTAGATATAAGAGAATATACTACACTTTATTTTCAAATTTGTGTCAAGACGATTAGAAATTTTTCGCTTATTTTAGGACGTCTGCTGTCGTTTAGACTATTGCAAGTATAAACGCTCTATTCCGAAATGGGATTTCAAAATTCCAATGTGAAAGGGATTTAAACCAAATATATCAAAAAAAAACATGGCAAAGATGAATATAATGTGTATAAACATCAGATTAAAAATGTTTTACAATTAAATAAGGATGTACAGGGTGTCTTCTTTTCGACACTTTCGACGGATATCTCCGTTATTAGTACAGATAGAATGATGCGGTTTTCGCAAACCTGTGCCACTTTTTTGTTAAACAAACGATGCCCTAAACGGATTCATCATGGCCATCTTGGTTTTTGAGATACAGGGCGAAATTGAAAATGGTGCATTTTCAGACACCCCTTGTATTTCAGTTATCTTATACCGTATCGAAAATGTAAAAACAGGGTCTTATACAGTTTTTTACGTAGAATTTAGTGGCGTACTTAGTATTTTTCCAGATACCCCCATTTGTGAGAAATATACCAAAGTTATGTTTTTTTAAATAGCACGCCCTGTATATTTATTCATATTTGCATTCTGCTTACTGAGAGCTTTCCAAAAACATATAATAGTTGACACTTTGTTTTAACAGGACGGTTCAAATTTATATTTTTTGAATAACAAACTTTAAATTGGCAGTAGGCCTTGGATTCTGTTTTAATAAAAATAATTTATTGACGATACAATACACCATGAATATTACCTTATAGTTTAATTTCAAACTTTTTAAGTTTTCTAATACTCACAATAGTAAACAGGGATTTTTTCTTGTATATTAATGGAATAAACAAAAACATCTACTAGTAGGCCTAGACTTATTCAGGCTATAAAAAAAAAGTTTCATAATGGCGTTTTTTATTAACGATGGCCCAAAAGTTTGAAAATTATGAAAAATACGATATGCTAAATAAATTATCAGTAACTTTTCAAACTTTAATACCTAAATCCAATTCTGACAAGAGCTAAAGGCCATTATGAAACTTTTGTTTTATAGCCTGAATAAGTCTAGGCCTACTAGTAGATGTTTTTGTTTATTCCATTAATATACAAGAAAAAAATCCTTTTTACTATTGTAAGTATTAGAAAACTTAAAAGTTTTAAATGAAACTAAGTATAAGGTAATATTCATGGTGTATTGTATCATCAATAAAATTATTTTTATTAAAACAGAATCCAAGGCCTACTGCTAATTTAAAGTTTGTTATTTAAAAAATATAAATTTTAACCGTCCTGTTAAAACAAAGTGTCAACTATTATATATTTTTGGAAAGCTCTCAGTAACCAGAATGCAACTATGAATAAATATACAGGGCGTTCCATTCAAAAAAACATAACTTTGGTATATTTCTCACGAATGGGGGTACCTGGAAAAATACTAAGTACGCCACTGAATTCTACGTAAAAAACTGTATAACACCCTGTTTTTACATTTTCGATACGGTATAAGATAACTGATATACAAGGGGTGTCTAAAAATGCACCATTTTCAATTTCGCCCTGTATCTCAAAAACCAAGATGGCCATGATAAATCCGTTTAGGGCAGCGGTTCTCAAACTTTTTTGGTGACGGAACCCTTTTGGGAAGCAAAATACTTGATGGAACCCTACAATAAAACAATAGTTTTTAAAAGTGTATTCTTTATTAATAAGCATAATAAAAGTACAATGTAACAGTTACTAATTATTACTTACTTTACCACATGGCAAGTACAATAATAGAAGATATTAAAAAAGAAAAAATCTAACTAATGGGAGGTATGAAACTGTTTTTTATTTTTCATCAATTGGTTGATATCAGGTTTGATAGAAGACAGTTGAAGTCTCATATCAGGTTCGGCGTCCAGTCTATTGCGATATTTTGTTTTCGTGGCTGCATAGGTTGAGAATCCTGTTTCGCACAAATATGTTGTTGGGAACGGGAGAAGAATATTCAAAGCCATTTTGCCAAGCATTGGATATTCATCACGGATTCTGCACCAAAAATCGTTGAGAGGCGTCGTTTTGAACAGTGACTCCATACTTGTGTCTGATGACATTTCTAAAAGAGATTCATATATCTCGTTTGACATACTTTCGGGCTTTTCCAAGTTGGGTAAAAAAGGATTATGAATCCATGAATTCAGTTTCATTTTTGTATTCTGTTCTTCGGGAAAATACTTTTCAAAAGATGCGCGCATCGAACTGAGATATTGGACCAATTCTTCAAACACATCATCTTGAAACATTTCTGAGTCGTTATCGCTAACAAACTCACTGAGTGACGTAAAGCTTTCTATTTCTTTCTTACCAACGCAAATAATCCAAAAATCTAATTTTCTTTTAAAGGCAGTTATTTTATTATTGGCCTGAAACACTGTTGTCTGTTTACCTTGCAATTATAAATTCAATTCGTTCAGTTTTTGAAAGATATCCGCCATAAAAGACAATCGGAACAACCAAGTTTTATCATACAAACGGTCCTTCAAATTAAAAGAAGTATCTGCTGAAAGAAACATTTGTAACTCGGCTCTAAGTTCAAATAGCCTTGTTAAAGTTTTACCCCGAGACAGCCATCGCACTTCTGTATGGAGCAGCAGTGTTTTATGTTCGCTGCCATAATCTTCACACAATAATGAGAACAATCGGGATTGTAGTGGTCGTGATTTGATAAAATTAATTATTTTTACCGCTTCATCCATAACTAATTTTAGATTTGACGGCATTTGCTTCATCGCAAGTGCTTGTCTATGCAGAATACAATGGCTGGAACTACAATTGGGCGCTTTATTTTTTATTCGTGAGTAGAGAGATATGGACAGAGCGAGATCAGGTGGTGCTGGTGGTGCTGGTGGTGCAACTAACCCAGGTGGTGCAGGTGGTGCGTTTTACGATCTAACCCGGGTGGTTCGGTGGTGCGTTTTATGATCTAACCCGGGTGGTTCGGTGGTGCGTTTTATGACCTAACCCGGGTGGTTCGGTGGTGCTGTTTACAAAATAACCCGAAATTAAACCCGACTTTTTACGACCTAACCCGGATGCTTTCGCGAGGCGGCTTCTCATCTAACCCTAACTTGATCCTTAATATTTATGAACTGACCCGAGATAAAACCCGACTTTTTACGACCTAACCCGGATGCTTTCGCGAGGCGGCTTCTCATCTAACCCTAATTTGAACCTGAATATTTATGATCTGACCCGAGATAAAACCCGACTTTTTATGATTTAACCTTAGTGAAACGCCGCTGCTAAAGCGGGATAATTAAATCCCAATTTTTATAAGCCATCCTTAAACCCAACTTTTTACGATGCGAACTGACCCGAGATAAAACCCGACTTTTTATGATTTAACCTTAGTGAAACGCCGCTGCTAAAGCGGGATAATTAAATCCCAATTTTTATAAGCCATCCTTAAACCCAACTTTTTACGATGCGAACTGACCCGAGATAAAACCCGACTTTTTATGATTTAACCTTAGTGAAACGCCGCTGCTAAAGCGGGATAATTAAATCCCAATTTTTATAAGCCATCCTTAAACCCAACTTTTTACGATCCGACCTGAGCCATCCTTAAACCCAACTTTTTACGATCCGACCTGAGCCATCCTTAAACCAGACTTTTTATTATTTTCCCTTAGTTGAAACGCCGCTGGTGAATGGCAAAGCGAAATAAATCCCTAATTTATATGGTCTAACAAGATAAGTATAATAATGCGGTACATTTGTCACCACAATAATTATTTATACCTAAATAACCCTCTCAAACCCTCTGCCGACTCGATTTAAAAAGAAAGGGACATAAACCTTTATTTATTATTCCGAAGGACCCTCATTAAAATTCAGTAGCATATCTAATAATTGTTTCCAATTTTTGCACCACTTATATAAAATACAATAAAATAATTACCATCTAGAACCATTAACTAGCGATTTCTTTGTACTGGAAATGGATAAATTATAGGACTATCTTGTAATGAGAACAGAGTAATAAAAAGTAAATAAAACTTAAATACGTATAAAATACCAAGCAGGTATAGGTACTATACAACTTGTGTTCGCCATCAGGTGAATTAAACAAACGCATACATAATTTTAAAATCACATAATAAGAATATAAGCTAAAATCTAACAAGCTCGGACTACTCGAATGACGTCAGTTTACATCTGTAGAGAATACCCAACTCTCGAATCATAAAAAATGGTCAAACTTTGTCGGCAAATACCCTTCTATGATGCAGGGGAAGGACAGGTAACTCGAGATGTTTATAAAGAAACGTTAAAGAACATTATTTGCTTATTTCTAGACTCTTAAAAATTACATGCAATCGAACAATAAATGTTTTCATCATGTATATTTATGAGTAACACATTACCTTCGACATACATAAATTCAAATTGATAATTACTTGCCTTAGTACTTTTTTAGAAGCTTGAATCATTGCATATAACCGTCTGAGGATACCCAAACTTCCCCTAACATATTTCTCCGCAACCGGGGAAAAAGAGGTAGAAAAAGTAAAATAACAACTCCAAGTGTCTTTGCGAACAATCGGCAATAAAATAGAGTATTTCAGTTTTTAATTTTTCGTAAATAAAAGTTGGTTAGATTAATAGTCTCTGTGAATATAATAACATAAACAAAGTGATATGCCGTAAATTTAGGAGTACAGTATAAATTATGCCTCTATTAAAATATACCGCAATAACTAACTACCAAAGGATTTTTGATATTTTGAATATATTTGATGCTCATAGCATTATCACATTTCCAAAGGCTCTAAATTTTAGAAAAATGTTCTAATAGAATATGTCTATCAATATAAAGTAAAGGTATTGTTAGGTTTTTTTAAAAAATACGACCTACAACAGTCTCTGCTACAGCATGGCTGACTCTGTAGAAACTTCTGTGAAACCATAATAATTATATCAATAATCGAGTTGTCGTTATGATAATATTTTCTTCCAATATCCGACTCCACTATCCATAAAAGTTATGTTAGAAAATTCATAATTGAGCGCATTGTAATTTTTTAAAAAGAAATTCACTTCACACACAAAGATGTAGCCATTCAATCCATGAAAATAATGCAAGTCAGTATGCGTATGTTATGGCTAACTGTTTAAATGTCTATTCCTTCCACGTTTATCGGAAGAAATACTTTTTTATACTAGTATTTTAGTTGAAAATAAGATCATAAATCATCTATACAAAACAAGCGTCCCTTATGGATTTGAACGAAAATCATAGATTCGACTATTTTCATGAAAAATAAATCTAAGTACGGAATAATGCAGGAAGATTATCTATTTTCTTGGTTTAGAAAGTGATGTAGTTAAGATTTATAACTTAGGAATAAATAAATTATTATTAATCTTTTCGACCTATTTCTCTTGCATATTTAATTTCTTTGATAGTAAGAACTAATCTTTTTATTTTACAAAGTAAAAAAAAGCTAAAGATCGGCGTTGTCAGTCAGGTATAAGAACTGATTTAACACGATGGTTTTTGTACAAACGTTCACATACAATTGTATGCTTTTTAACCGATTGTGTTGGAAAAAATGACGATTTATAGATTAGATATTTAGACGAAGAGCTAACCTTCTCAATAAACTATTGATTATTGCCCTGCTAGCTAGACAACACTTTTTATGTTAGTCAAAAAAAAAATTTTTTTTTTTCGGACGCTATTACAGATTTCATCGTTAACTAACAAACATTAAGACCAAAAAATTAGCGTGCAAGATGAAATGTATAGGTTCACTTCATTTCTACATTATTTTACAACTCTCAATCGCATTAAAAACAAGATCGAATAAAAAATAACTTATGACATATGGACGAAAAATGTTTTTCGGGCTATTTAGGTTAGCGACCGCATTACGTCTGAAATACTACATTTTTCGAGCTTATAACATAATTTACTATTTTAACGTTAAAATAGGGGAAATGATGTATCGAAATGCATACTTTTTTTTGTCGGTCACGAGATTATAGTTTCTTTTAAAATGAACTCTAATATTTACAACACAAATTATCCTTTAAGCCACTTTAGTTTAAAACTCGTCTGTCGCTTTCCCTATATTGTGAGTTTGATTAAAGTATAGCGTAGTATATATTTAGATGAATTTCGCAAATGTTGAATACTTTCAAAACTGAAAAAGCCGCCCTTTGCAATAAATATCTCCGTAGAGTTAGGTACCCTGCAGATTAAGGGTATTTCAGCGGATAATCATATACAAATTCAAAGATTTTGTCTATTTTAATGGATTAACAAACAATATCTATAGGATGACTTTACTGATAAAAAAAAAATAACAAAAATCTATTAAGTCTAGGCTCACATGAAATTCCATAAAGAGCAGCTGCATAGCCTTATCACATCAAACTATATTTTTATTTCGTTCTATTGTCAAAAGTCTGTGTTTAGGAGATTATCGTTCATTTTAAAATGAACTCTAATATGTACATCACCATAAACTACCTCTTAAGCCGCCGTAAAAATACACTTTTCGATTTACCTCTATATTGATTTTCTAATATTAAATATCTACAATAGTCGAAATTCGCTCGCTAATACCTATGTATGCAAGGTTTCTTCAAAAAATGACAATTTTGTTGTTTAATGGCTTGAAAAAATGGAAAAAGGAGGTTTTTGCATCCATTTATTTCCAGATGAGTGTTAAAAATACTTATAAAACTCGGTATACCGAAGATCAACCATTAATGAGAGGGTTGAGTTCTGTTTGCCAAATCCTGATTTATAATTTGACGTTGGCAACGGTACAATTTTTTAACATTTATCATAAGAGGCGTATATTTTTGGGGCTTAGATCTACCAGTTTATCCACGCCCCATTTATTGTTAGTGCTTTAGTAATTTTACTTTCCAATTATTTTTTACCAAAACGCGTAGTTGAAACAGTGTCTATATCAGACGATATAATAAATTTTAAGGATTAATTTGCTTACAAATACACTTCAATTTATTTAGGCTAAAGCAGCCAGACATATACTGGAACTACGAAAACCCTATTACAATTTGGTTGCCTAGAGAAAATTTTGTAAAAAACATAGCTTTCTACACAAATGCTTGCACATTATGTACCTATCATTTTAAGATACCTGGCGACATCAATGTAAGCATTGACATAATGACGCAAGATATAGGTAGGTACTAGAATATTCAAGATTTCTATTAACGATACACTTCAGCATACATGCGAGATGTCATTAATGTCTACGGAAGGCAACAGACATACCAGCTATTTTTACATGGGATTCCATAGACTTGAACGCTTCTTGTTTAGAAATATTTGATGTCATCTTGAGGAGTTCCGTATTGAAGCATCAAACCTACCTGCCAAATAATTGACGAAATATGGGATATCATAAAATATGTCCCCCATCGAACTAAATGATCCTATAAACCAGCTTCACAGACCGTAATTTGTGATGCTAACACGATTAATACGCAATAGAACAAGATTAAGAAACAAAATTTAAAGTAGCTCTTTATCACACGAAAATAATTAAATAATTTACGGTTACAGAACAATAATTATTTTAAAAAGCTGTATAACTAAATATATTATGTTATTAGGAATATTCTGTCTAAAGTAACAGCTGATCTTAGTCGAAAATGAGATCGTATTATTGATTGTTGAATTCGTTAGGTATGAAATAAAATTAGAGATTTCGTCTATTTTTTTCACGATTAAAAAAGAATACCTCTATTTAGCTAAAAATGAAACGATTACAGTGGTAGATTAATTCACTTTACCAAGCATGTAAACTACTAATTTTGCAATAAATATCTTCTATATTTCTAGGTAGGTTTACTCGAAAATGTTGGGCTATTTTTATCAAAAATCCCGATACGAAATTGAAAAATTTGCCTATTTTTGTCGGTTTACAAAGTGATAGTGGAATATTGATTTGATCAAAGAACAATAATTATTTTAAAAATGTTGTATAATTAACTAAATGTCGGTGTTATCAGGCAGGCAAGAAGTTATTTATCTGAATCTTATTTGTACCATTAGCGTTTATATACAAATGTTAGTGGTTTTCAAAAATTGATATCTCGGAAATTATTAGGTTTAGACTTATAATACGCTTATTAAAAAATAATGACTACTTTATGCAAAATTCAAAAATATTATAAGATGTAGGATATCCCAGTAACTTAACCAAAGATTTTCGGTCTTCGTAAAGCTTTATACGTTTCTTCAGCGTACCAAACATTCACTTTTTTTAAATATTGACATCGGGTTAGGATTCTGAACATAGGATTAACATCACTCCAATAGTGAACATGTTGCGTTGTCACAGTTCCATTCGTCGAAAAGTAAACAAAACCGTTTGAGCTACGTGGGGAATAAATAAAGTTGGCTTGTTGAAAAATTTTAATATTTATTAAGGTAAAAGACTATAAATATATCGATACAACACTTTGGCATTTCTAATACTACAAACATGAATATCTAAAATGTGATATTTAAAACCATCAACTCTCTCTCCCTTCTCTAATTTTGGTACACCAATGCTGTCTTCTAAGTTTATAATATATGGCGTCCTGCAGTTTAATTCCAAAAATGTTTTAACTAAAAATTCCTCTTTAACACGTCCTTTAACGTAAATAATGTCTGCGTCTATCAGATTGTTGGATATGATATTATGTAGTTCCTTGTAATCGGTATCACCATAATTATAAAGGATACCATGATGATTTCCAAATAGATATTTGACTTGTTTCTTGCAAGCCTTACTTAAGGTGTCGAATGGTTTAACTGGTTTAAAAAAGTAACTTTTCATACTATTTCCATCATAAATAGCCAATTCTTTCGCGTAAAATTCAGGTATGTTAAATCCTTGAATATCGACTACAACGAACTTCATTGTCTGAAGACTCAAATCAAGCAAGTATATTTTCATATTTTTATCGCTCTTAAGTTCGATTTCAAAAGCACACCCCCACTTTTCGATAATTTCACAGTCTTAGCACATAGATCTTATATTTTTATTTACGATCAATTCATCTTTATTCGCCAATCGTCTCAAACGAGTCTGCTTTTGAAAGTAATATAGCCTTAGTATTCAGAAAATATTAATAATATCGGAGCTTAAAACATCCTTGACACTAAAAAATCATTGTGTTTCCTAACAAAACCCATCATCTTGTCTATTTAGCTTGCTTTCCTATTGTTTAGCAGGTTAAATAAAATTATTATTTCGCTCTTTTTGTCGGTACTGAATCGTTAGGGGAATACGTTTCTAGTTCTATAAGAGAGACAGTTAAAATTTATGTAAGCAATCAAAAATCCTACACTATGAGCTACTTAGTTAAAATTTCATATTTCCTTCCTGGATCAGGCAAAATTTGTGATGTGTCGGACAAAATTTATAAAAATACGAAAAAAAATGCTGGATGCATTTTTAGCGTGACTTTCTATTTAATACCATCTTATTTCAAGCTATAATTCGGTTGTCAAAATGAGAATAAAATAATTTTCCCATGGTTTATGTCATCTTAAAAAAGTCAAAAGGTTATATTCTGTAGAGGGTCAGATACATTCAAATTTAAATATTTTCTCCAAGAAGAATTTTAAGATAGTATTATAGTAAATAAAAATTCTATACCTCCAATATTTCTTGGAAACATATCGTGTTCTAGCGACATAACCCAAAAGTACCTCTATTCAGAAACGCATCGTACTTTTCTTGTCAATAATTGTCTCATTGTCCCATCCATTACATTATTATAATCTTAAAGCACCTGTTACCAGCATTATCTGTTTTTATGGTTTTCATAAAACATAGCGATTACCGATGAAAATTAAACGAAAACTTAATAAATAACTTTTTTTTCAACTGAAATAGACTGATTTTCGATGGAAAAATGTTACTTATAACTAAAAATGAATATAAGACATATACGCAATGATATTTAGAATAAATCAATGTTTTCTAAAATTACTATGAAATATTCACAAAATCGTTTCGTTATAACCAAAGCAGCAAGGCTTGCAGATTTCGTATAGAGTTCAAACGCGATACTGAGATGATCTTTTTTTTTTATATTTTTGTAGAATAATGCACCACTACGTTGTAAGTACTTGAGAGAGGACTTTTTTGAAAAATCCTCAAATTTCTCTGCAATTTTGTTCCTTCTAGAGTTAAATTCACACAGAAACCCCCGTATTCTTATCTTTCAGGTTGGTATATTAAAAAGGGCTTATTAGTATGGTTTAGAAAACAAGCAATATTAATTAACGGATGTTTTTTCGTCGTATGAAGAGTTGAAAAATTTTTTTTTTCCACTCCAATGGTTGCGATGCAGAGAGTCGGGTTTCATCATAATCTTTCAGGGTAGCTCAGGTTTGATTGCATGTAGAGAGTCGGGTTTCATCATAATCTTTCAGGGTAGCTCAGGTTTGATTACATGTACTAAGGTTAGTGCTCCTTGCAATCGGTTTCAGGTTTGACGCGCCCCCCTCAGGTTTGTTCAGGTTTCTCAAACGTTTGAGAAACCTGAACAAACCTGAGGGGGGCGCGTCCGTTAATTAATATTGCTTGTTTTCTAAACCATACTAATAAGCCCTTTTTAATATACCAACCTGAAAGATAAGAATACGGGGGTTTCTGTGTGAATTTAACTCTAGAAGGAACAAAATTGCAGAGAAATTTGAGGATTTTTCAAGAAAGTCCTCTCTCAAGTACTTACAACGTAGTGGTGCATTATTCTACAAAAATATAAAAAAAAAAGATCATCTCAGTATCGCGTTTGAACTCTATACGAAATCTGCAAGCCTTGCTGCTTTGGTTATAACGAAACGATTTTGTGAATATTTCATAGTAATTTTAAAAAACATTGATTTATTCTAAATATCATTGCGTATATGTCTTATATTCATTTTTAGTTATAAGTAACATTTTTCCATCGAAAATCAGTCTATTTCAGTTGAAAAAAAAGTTATTTATTAAGTTTTCGTTTAATTTTCATCGGTAATCGCTATGTTTTATGAAAACCATAAAAACAGATAATGCTGGTAACAGGTGCTTTAAGATTATAATAATGTAATGGATGGGACAATGAGACAATTATTGACAAGAAAAGTACGATGCGTTTCTGAATAGAGGTACTTTTGGGTTATGTCGCTAGAACACGATATGTTTCCAAGAAATATTGGAGGTATAGAATTTTTATTTACTATAATACTATCTTAAAATTCTTCTTGGAGAAAATATTTAAATTTGAATGTATCTGACCCTCTACAGAATATAACCTTTTGACTTTTTTAAGATGACATAAACCATGGGAAAATTATTTTATTCTCATTTTGACAACCGAATTATAGCTTGAAATAAGATGGTATTAAATAGAAAGTCACGCTAAAAATGCATCCAGCATTTTTTTTCGTATTTTTATAAATTTTGTCCGACACATCACAAATTTTGCCTGATCCAGGAAGGAAATATGAAATTTTAACTAAGTAGCTCATAGTGTAGGATTTTTGATTGCTTACATAAATTTTAACTGTCTCTCTTATAGAACTAGAAACGTATTCCCCTAACGATTCAGTACCGACAAAAAGAGCGAAATAATAATTTTATTTAACCTGCTAAACAATAGGAAAGCAAGCTAAATAGACAAGATGATGGGTTTTGTTAGGAAACACAATGATTTTTTAGTGTCAAGGATGTTTTAAGCTCCGATATTATTAATATTTTCTGAATACTAAGGCTATATTACTTTCAAAAGCAGACTCGTTTGAGACGATTGGCGAATAAAGATGAATTGATCGTAAATAAAAATATAAGATCTATGTGCTAAGACTGTGAAATTATCGAAAAGTGGGGGTGTGCTTTTGAAATCGAACTTAAGAGCGATAAAAATATGAAAATATACTTGCTTGATTTGAGTCTTCAGACAATGAAGTTCGTTGTAGTCGATATTCAAGGATTTAACATACCTGAATTTTACGCGAAAGAATTGGCTATTTATGATGGAAATAGTATGAAAAGTTACTTTTTTAAACCAGTTAAACCATTCGACACCTTAAGTAAGGCTTGCAAGAAACAAGTCAAATATCTATTTGGAAATCATCATGGTATCCTTTATAATTATGGTGATACCGATTACAAGGAACTACATAATATCATATCCAACAATCTGATAGACGCAGACATTATTTACGTTAAAGGACGTGTTAAAGAGGAATTTTTAGTTAAAACATTTTTGGAATTAAACTGCAGGACGCCATATATTATAAACTTAGAAGACAGCATTGGTGTACCAAAATTAGAGAAGGGAGAGAGAGTTGATGGTTTTAAATATCACATTTTAGATATTCATGTTTGTAGTATTAGAAATGCCAAAGTGTTGTATCGATATATTTATAGTCTTTTACCTTAATAAATATTAAAATTTTTCAACAAGCCAACTTTATTTATTCCCCACGTAGCTCAAACGGTTTTGTTTACTTTTCGACGAATGGAACTGTGACAACGCAACATGTTCACTATTGGAGTGATGTTAATCCTATGTTCAGAATCCTAACCCGATGTCAATATTTAAAAAAAGTGAATGTTTGGTACGCTGAAGAAACGTATAAAGCTTTACGAAGACCGAAAATCTTTGGTTAAGTTACTGGGATATCCTACATCTTATAATATTTTTGAATTTTGCATAAAGTAGTCATTATTTTTTAATAAGCGTATTATAAGTCTAAACCTAATAATTTCCGAGATATCAATTTTTGAAAACCACTAACATTTGTATATAAACGCTAATGGTACAAATAAGATTCAGATAAATAACTTCTTGCCTGCCTGATAACACCGACATTTAGTTAATTATACAACATTTTTAAAATAATTATTGTTCTTTGATCAAATCAATATTCCACTATCACTTTGTAAACCGACAAAAATAGGCAAATTTTTCAATTTCGTATCGGGATTTTTGATGAAAATAGCCCAACATTTTCGAGTAAACCTACCTAGAAATATAGAAGATATTTATTGCAAAATTAGTAGTTTACATGCTTGGTAAAGTGAATTAATCTACCACTGTAATCGTTTCATTTTTAGCTAAATAGAGGTATTCTTTTTTAATCGTGAAAAAAATAGACGAAATCTCTAATTTTATTTCATACCTAACGAATTCAACAATCAATAATACGATCTCATTTTCGACTAAGATCAGCTGTTACTTTAGACAGAATATTCCTAATAACATAATATATTTAGTTATACAGCTTTTTAAAATAATTATTGTTCTGTAACCGTAAATTATTTAATTATTTTCGTGTGATAAAGAGCTACTTTAAATTTTGTTTCTTAATCTTGTTCTATTGCGTATTAATCGTGTTAGCATCACAAATTACGGTCTGTGAAGCTGGTTTATAGGATCATTTAGTTCGATGGGGGACATATTTTATGATATCCCATATTTCGTCAATTATTTGGCAGGTAGGTTTGATGCTTCAATACGGAACTCCTCAAGATGACATCAAATATTTCTAAACAAGAAGCGTTCAAGTCTATGGAATCCCATGTAAAAATAGCTGGTATGTCTGTTGCCTTCCGTAGACATTAATGACATCTCGCATGTATGCTGAAGTGTATCGTTAATAGAAATCTTGAATATTCTAGTACCTACCTATATCTTGCGTCATTATGTCAATGCTTACATTGATGTCGCCAGGTATCTTAAAATGATAGGTACATAATGTGCAAGCATTTGTGTAGAAAGCTATGTTTTTTACAAAATTTTCTCTAGGCAACCAAATTGTAATAGGGTTTTCGTAGTTCCAGTATATGTCTGGCTGCTTTAGCCTAAATAAATTGAAGTGTATTTGTAAGCAAATTAATCCTTAAAATTTATTATATCGTCTGATATAGACACTGTTTCAACTACGCGTTTTGGTAAAAAATAATTGGAAAGTAAAATTACTAAAGCACTAACAATAAATGGGGCGTGGATAAACTGGTAGATCTAAGCCCCAAAAATATACGCCTCTTATGATAAATGTTAAAAAATTGTACCGTTGCCAACGTCAAATTATAAATCAGGATTTGGCAAACAGAACTCAACCCTCTCATTAATGGTTGATCTTCGGTATACCGAGTTTTATAAGTATTTTTAACACTCATCTGGAAATAAATGGATGCAAAAACCTCCTTTTTCCATTTTTTCAAGCCATTAAACAACAAAATTGTCATTTTTTGAAGAAACCTTGCATACATAGGTATTAGCGAGCGAATTTCGACTATTGTAGATATTTAATATTAGAAAATCAATATAGAGGTAAATCGAAAAGTGTATTTTTACGGCGGCTTAAGAGGTAGTTTATGGTGATGTACATATTAGAGTTCATTTTAAAATGAACGATAATCTCCTAAACACAGACTTTTGACAATAGAACGAAATAAAAATATAGTTTGATGTGATAAGGCTATGCAGCTGCTCTTTATGGAATTTCATGTGAGCCTAGACTTAATAGATTTTTGTTATTTTTTTTTTATCAGTAAAGTCATCCTATAGATATTGTTTGTTAATCCATTAAAATAGACAAAATCTTTGAATTTGTATATGATTATCCGCTGAAATACCCTTAATCTGCAGGGTACCTAACTCTACGGAGATATTTATTGCAAAGGGCGGCTTTTTCAGTTTTGAAAGTATTCAACATTTGCGAAATTCATCTAAATATATACTACGCTATACTTTAATCAAACTCACAATATAGGGAAAGCGACAGACGAGTTTTAAACTAAAGTGGCTTAAAGGATAATTTGTGTTGTAAATATTAGAGTTCATTTTAAAAGAAACTATAATCTCGTGACCGACAAAAAAAAGTATGCATTTCGATACATCATTTCCCCTATTTTAACGTTAAAATAGTAAATTATGTTATAAGCTCGAAAAATGTAGTATTTCAGACGTAATGCGGTCGCTAACCTAAATAGCCCGAAAAACATTTTTCGTCCATATGTCATAAGTTATTTTTTATTCGATCTTGTTTTTAATGCGATTGAGAGTTGTAAAATAATGTAGAAATGAAGTGAACCTATACATTTCATCTTGCACGCTAATTTTTTGGTCTTAATGTTTGTTAGTTAACGATGAAATCTGTAATAGCGTCCGAAAAAAAAAAATTTTTTTTTTGACTAACATAAAAAGTGTTGTCTAGCTAGCAGGGCAATAATCAATAGTTTATTGAGAAGGTTAGCTCTTCGTCTAAATATCTAATCTATAAATCGTCATTTTTTCCAACACAATCGGTTAAAAAGCATACAATTGTATGTGAACGTTTGTACAAAAACCATCGTGTTAAATCAGTTCTTATACCTGACTGACAACGCCGATCTTTAGCTTTTTTTTACTTTGTAAAATAAAAAGATTAGTTCTTACTATCAAAGAAATTAAATATGCAAGAGAAATAGGTCGAAAAGATTAATAATAATTTATTTATTCCTAAGTTATAAATCTTAACTACATCACTTTCTAAACCAAGAAAATAGATAATCTTCCTGCATTATTCCGTACTTAGATTTATTTTTCATGAAAATAGTCGAATCTATGATTTTCGTTCAAATCCATAAGGGACGCTTGTTTTGTATAGATGATTTATGATCTTATTTTCAACTAAAATACTAGTATAAAAAAGTATTTCTTCCGATAAACGTGGAAGGAATAGACATTTAAACAGTTAGCCATAACATACGCATACTGACTTGCATTATTTTCATGGATTGAATGGCTACATCTTTGTGTGTGAAGTGAATTTCTTTTTAAAAAATTACAATGCGCTCAATTATGAATTTTCTAACATAACTTTTATGGATAGTGGAGTCGGATATTGGAAGAAAATATTATCATAACGACAACTCGATTATTGATATAATTATTATGGTTTCACAGAAGTTTCTACAGAGTCAGCCATGCTGTAGCAGAGACTGTTGTAGGTCGTATTTTTTAAAAAAACCTAACAATACCTTTACTTTATATTGATAGACATATTCTATTAGAACATTTTTCTAAAATTTAGAGCCTTTGGAAATGTGATAATGCTATGAGCATCAAATATATTCAAAATATCAAAAATCCTTTGGTAGTTAGTTATTGCGGTATATTTTAATAGAGGCATAATTTATACTGTACTCCTAAATTTACGGCATATCACTTTGTTTATGTTATTATATTCACAGAGACTATTAATCTAACCAACTTTTATTTACGAAAAATTAAAAACTGAAATACTCTATTTTATTGCCGATTGTTCGCAAAGACACTTGGAGTTGTTATTTTACTTTTTCTACCTCTTTTTCCCCGGTTGCGGAGAAATATGTTAGGGGAAGTTTGGGTATCCTCAGACGGTTATATGCAATGATTCAAGCTTCTAAAAAAGTACTAAGGCAAGTAATTATCAATTTGAATTTATGTATGTCGAAGGTAATGTGTTACTCATAAATATACATGATGAAAACATTTATTGTTCGATTGCATGTAATTTTTAAGAGTCTAGAAATAAGCAAATAATGTTCTTTAACGTTTCTTTATAAACATCTCGAGTTACCTGTCCTTCCCCTGCATCATAGAAGGGTATTTGCCGACAAAGTTTGACCATTTTTTATGATTCGAGAGTTGGGTATTCTCTACAGATGTAAACTGACGTCATTCGAGTAGTCCGAGCTTGTTAGATTTTAGCTTATATTCTTATTATGTGATTTTAAAATTATGTATGCGTTTGTTTAATTCATTGTAAAGGATTTGTTATTATGCTAATTTCAAAAGTTAAATGTTGGTGAGAATATTGAATTTTTTTATTAAAATATCTAAAGTAAATATCTAATTGATTTTTTTTAGCGCTAATTGGGATTTTAATTAACTACCTCAGAGTCGGTATACACTATATTTTGCAGCGCAATTGCTTTCACACCCAGTAATGTATTATGATTTTTTTGGATGGTCGTTATATTGTGAGTTTCTTAAGTTAGCCAGATTAATAATAAATTAAAAAACCAACGTGATTTGCTTATTGTTGCCATTGAGAATTAGGGTTGTAAAATATTTAACAACCCTATATTTTTATGCTCGTGTTGAAAATAAGTTAAGATTGCTACTTTGATGCCTACGCCTAATATTCATAATTTTATTGGGGGTTCTACCTGATGACAAATACAGCTTATGATACCTATCTAGTGGGTATTTTCAGTTTAAGGGCCGAATAATATAGAGTTATTGTGCATACATCATCGCAAACAAAAGGTAGCTTTTTTATATTATTTCGTATTTACAATCCATTTAACTACAATTTTACACTGTGAATTAATTTTTTTTTTACTTTTTTCCTGAAATTGTAGCCTATTTACTTATATTATGATATTATCCGAAATTTTTATAAAAGCATTATGAGGGCTTTTACCTGATGGCGAACACAAGTTGTATAGTACCTATACCTGCTTGGTATTTTATACGTATTTAAGTTTTATTTACTTTTTATTACTCTGTTCTCATTACAAGATAGTCCTATAATTTATCCATTTCCAGTACAAAGAAATCGCTAGTTAATGGTTCTAGATGGTAATTATTTTATTGTATTTTATATAAGTGGTGCAAAAATTGGAAACAATTATTAGATATGCTACTGAATTTTAATGAGGGTCCTTCGGAATAATAAATAAAGGTTTATGTCCCTTTCTTTTTAAATCGAGTCGGCAGAGGGTTTGAGAGGGTTATTTAGGTATAAATAATTATTGTGGTGACAAATGTACCGCATTATTATACTTATCTTGTTAGACCATATAAATTAGGGATTTATTTCGCTTTGCCATTCACCAGCGGCGTTTCAACTAAGGGAAAATAATAAAAAGTCTGGTTTAAGGATGGCTCAGGTCGGATCGTAAAAAGTTGGGTTTAAGGATGGCTCAGGTCGGATCGTAAAAAGTTGGGTTTAAGGATGGCTTATAAAAATTGGGATTTAATTATCCCGCTTTAGCAGCGGCGTTTCACTAAGGTTAAATCATAAAAAGTCGGGTTTTATCTCGGGTCAGTTCGCATCGTAAAAAGTTGGGTTTAAGGATGGCTTATAAAAATTGGGATTTAATTATCCCGCTTTAGCAGCGGCGTTTCACTAAGGTTAAATCATAAAAAGTCGGGTTTTATCTCGGGTCAGTTCGCATCGTAAAAAGTTGGGTTTAAGGATGGCTTATAAAAATTGGGATTTAATTATCCCGCTTTAGCAGCGGCGTTTCACTAAGGTTAAATCATAAAAAGTCGGGTTTTATCTCGGGTCAGATCATAAATATTCAGGTTCAAATTAGGGTTAGATGAGAAGCCGCCTCGCGAAAGCATCCGGGTTAGGTCGTAAAAAGTCGGGTTTTATCTCGGGTCAGTTCATAAATATTAAGGATCAAGTTAGGGTTAGATGAGAAGCCGCCTCGCGAAAGCATCCGGGTTAGGTCGTAAAAAGTCGGGTTTAATTTCGGGTTATTTTGTAAACAGCACCACCGAACCACCCGGGTTAGGTCATAAAACGCACCACCGAACCACCCGGGTTAGATCATAAAACGCACCACCGAACCACCCGGGTTAGATCGTAAAACGCACCACCTGCACCACCTGGGTTAGTTGCACCACCAGCACCACCAGCACCACCTGATCTCGCTCTGTCCATATCTCTCTACTTTCGTGACACTGCTCCTGCTGTTTTACCTGTCATCGCCTTGGCCCCATCTGTACAAATGTCAATGCAATTGTTCCAACTGAGATTATTTTCTTCAAAAAATATATTTATTTTATTAAAAATTTCTTCCCCGGTAGTGTTTGTAAGCAGCGGTGAACACATAAGCATGTCTTCTTCAAAAGAGCTTTCATATGGATATCTCACGATAACCAGCAAGATAGCCAAACCAGCGACATCAGTTGACTCGTCAATTTGCAAGGCGAATCGTGTTTTTTGTAGACGTGTAACTAGTTCTTGTTTGACGTAGCTTGCCAGATCATGGATTCGCCGTGAAACAGTATCGTTTGATAGCGGCACAGTAGAAAGATGCTTTGCAGATTTTTCATCGAGCATACATTTTGTTATGTCTAATACACATGGCTTTATTAAATTCTCAGCGATAGTGTGCGCTTCACCTGCTTGTGCAATGCGATAGCTAACTAAATATGATGCCTCCGTGGCCTTTTCGTTGATAGTTTTTGTTACATGCATCATATTTTTTTGACTTTCCAATAACTGATCTTTTTTACGAACAAAAAATTCTTTATTCTTGTCTTTGGACTCGGGGTGTACAGTTTGTAAATGTCGGCGCAATTTAGCAGGTGCCATGGAACTATTAGGAAGCAGTTTACTACATAGCACGCAGAGAGGTGAGCCGTTGGAATCAACAAATCCGAAACTGATATATGATTCATCATACTTCCTTTTTTTCGTCTTTGAAACCGTCGAGCTTGACGTCGTGGCATCATCGTCTGGATCGGTGATTGCTATATTCTCCGCGCGTACTGCTTTTGAACATTCAGCGTCATTAGAAGATGTTGTTGCAACACGTTTAACACCTTTAAGCCAACGTTCCATTCTTCTTTATTTATAATGTTACACGTCAGGATGGTGGGGTCTAAATAATGCACAATCGTTACTGCGTATAAGAGACTAAGTTTAGTACAATGAAGAAATGTATAAAACTGAGACAACAGAATACAGCAGGCAGTAGAACAATGAACACTAGTTTGTCGCTAGCGAGCTTGTAAGTAGGTAGGTAGGAACTTATCGCTCCGAACGCTAATCGTCAACTGACTGAAGAGGCGCGACGCGCAATCGGCGCTTTTATACTTAGTCCTAGACTCGATCTCGAATATTCTCGAAAATACTCGAGTCGGCGCCTTTGATAAACAAAAAGCAAAAATAAAAAGAGAAATATAAAAATTGCGTTGTAAACAATTCAGAGGCGGCTTTTATCAAAGGGACTGCGCGCTCACAAGTATACAAGTATACATGTTGATACCAAACTTATGAGATATTGTACCAGCTATTGTAACACATGTTTATACAAATACAAATAAATAAATAAATATACCTACGCGCGGCCGCGGAGTCAAAACGTTCGACCAGAGAGAGGTGCTTTGATTTTTTTTCTAAATTCTTGAGGAACCCCTACAGAGGTATCGCGGAACCCTAGGGTTCCGCGGAACACACTTAGAGTATAGCTGGTTTAGGGCATCGTTTGTTTAACAAAAAAGTGGCACAGGTTTGCGAAAACCGCATCATTCTATCTGTACTAATAACGGAGATACCCGTCGAAAGTGTCGAAAAGTAGACACCCTGTACTGATAAAATACAGTGTTTTCAAAACATATTAATTACACCAGTACTTTCCAAAAGAAATTCGGCATTTGGCATATTTGTTTTATTTTCAAAAGTAAGGGTATATAGTTATATGAGAAAATAGTGACAAAGTAGTAAACTGTTAATAAGTATATAATATATAATATAATATATGAACGGTCGACGATGGGCTTAAAAATATATAGCCATAATATATGGTAAGATAAAAAAAAACACGTCGCAGTGAGCTTTTAAATTTTCCCGCGTGTCCTGGACTAATTTATTTAAGATGTCAAATTACTTTTGTCAAACATTTGACATATGAAATGAATTAACCAACAACAAGCGGAAAAATTAAAAAGCTTACCCCAACGTAATTTTTTTTTAATTTTACAATTGAATGAATGTTTCAGAATATCTCTCCTGTTGGCTGAATTGTCAACTCCGTAATCTGAAACAAAAATAACTTTCATATAAAATGTGCTAGAGCAACAGTAAAAAGTACAAAATAAAAAATACGCTTCTGTAGCTTTCCTCCTGGTAACCTTATATTAACCTAAATTTAAAGAAAACGCAAGATAAATGAATTAAGCTAATTTTTGTATTGTGACAGAATTTTTAAAATTAAAATACCCTGTACAAGGAATTTACTATTTAAAAGGTAAAAATAGTCTTACGTATTTGCAAAATTTGTCAAAGATTATCTGCATTAGCAACAATATTAATTATGAAATGTTTTACCATGAAAAAGTATTTTTATCCCAGAGATAGATGCTGTAGGGAATTATTTATAAAAGTGACTTGGGTTTTCATGATTTAAGATGACAACATCACTGGGCGAAAAACACAAAAAAAAACATAAAGCTGAATAGAATATTGCAGTAGAATGAACCTATCTGAATACGGAAATGGCAAAAAAAAAAGTTGTAACACGTAAGGGTTCTTGTTACATTAAACAAACCACATGTAGAGTAGGTACTATTTAATATTTATTGAAAAAATGATGTTCAAGTTTTTTAAACTTGTTTATCGACTAAATTCATAATTTATATTGAATTAACATCTAAGAGAAAAGCAATCATAAAAAATACTTATTTCAAATACACTAATTCTATTTTTTCCTTTTATGGAGGGACAAGTCTTCTCTCTTCAAAAACCAACAGTAATCACCCATCATGGCTGGATCCCATCATCCTTGGTACCGAATTTCCATTGTCCTGATGTCTTAGGTGTTTGAATCCTTCACCCTCTTTATTCATAGCCTTCGCAAAGTTTTGCCAAAGAGGAGACAAAGGGACATTTTTGGGTCTACAAGGGGCACATATATGAGATCCCGGTTGAAACTCACTCCTTTCTGGCCAAATCTTCGTTACATAATGCTCATTCACTGCACGACAGTCCCACAAACAAAGAAACCAGCAATATTTTGTAAATCCTCCCTGAAGTTCCACTAAAATTGCTACAACTTTAAAATCCCCACATATCTGTCATTTGTCCGGTTGTTGTTTATTTTATTTAAAAGATGCGCATGATTTCATAGGTTTCTTTCATTGTCACTGAGTGGGCAACTGGTATAGAAGGTTTCAAATTTACATTATGTAATAACACATCTTTTAAACTATATTTCAATAAGTCTATGAACAAGCACCAGTCACAAGGAGAATGCTCGATATTGAGTTCCTGCTTTAAACCATCGATATCATCATCCTTAAAATCGTAATTCTTGTTTCTTTGGCTAGTAAGATCCACTCCTTAAGACGGGAACCAAGAAGTTCTGACTGTTGCTTTGACAACCCCAAATCACGTCTAAATCATTTAACTCACTTTGAACAATCAAATATGACTCGCCGGAACTGCTACCTGGAGTAAAAGTGGGGTCGGTACAATGTTCCTCGGAGCTGTCTAATGAATAATGAACTGCAACACACGCTACACGCTACAGCTGACACAGCACACATGGGGAGCTCATTGCTTGTGTGATGCGGGGCCTTAAAAAGAAAAAAGTTGTCTATAATCAATAAAACAACTGTGCTTCTTTCATGTCTCTATTATTAGGACTGTCAGTAGTGTCAGTATAAACTTAGTGTAGTTATCAAGTGGATATTACCGCTTTGTCATCAAGAATATGTTTAATAATTATTTATTAATTGTTGATTGCCAAACTGCATTACTTAAGTGGGTCACACGAGTCGCACCACACTTGTCTTGCTCTTAACTAAAACTCCAAAATACATGAAATAGGCATCTTTCACATTTTCAGAAAATGGTCTTGCTTGACTGCATCAGAAATTCTCCAAGAGTATAACAAAACTTGTCAGGAGGAATGCTGCAACTGCGGCGCGTTTCACTTGACATTTTCGTCGTTAAAAAAACTTTCTTAACTTCACAGAAATGATGTAAAGCTGTGTGCCCTGAATTTGATTTGTCACAAACATATTCCCTCTTGATGTTGAATGATTTTTAAACATCTAAAAGATCACTTTTTTATATGAAAATTCAGGTTGTGAATTGGAAACTTTATTAATTTGACGGCTGTGGTAACTCGCGTTGTCCATGACTATCACGCTATTATAGGTGGAATATTCGGTAGCAGGCGATTCTCGAGCCAATCCTCAAGAAGTTCTGCTGTTGTATCATCATGGTAATCTACACACGAGTCTATAATGTTTTTGGCAGAAAGCCACCAAACATTTGGAACCCAGCTTGCCTCTGACCCCTCATGTAACATAGTAATTATTTTACCTTTATTCGATGCAGCTTTGGTTTGACAACTATTAGACGATTTGGACCAACCTTTTGATGGCGTATCGTGAGTATCAAGCCACGTTTCATCGAGGTAAATGATAGGACGGGTTCACTATTTGTTTAGCATCTAACGTAATGTTTACAATGAAAGCACCTTCATCATTATTAACATTTTGCCATGGACGCCACATTTAAGAATAATGACACTCGAACAACTCGACTGATCTTTGCACTAGAAGAACACAAACTAATATACCTATATCTATCTAATTTCCGAAATGTAGTAAAAATCATTATTTAAGTACCTGTTGCCCTTCACCTAATATTAGAAGAAAAAGTGCGCCACTGCCTTTTGTTTTTTTGTTTGTTCAGATTAAGCAACTACAGATACAACTTTTTTGGTCTCTTGTGTTTTTTCCATATCTGGCTTCGTTTGCGAGAAAAAAAAATAAAAATCACTTTAACTCATCTAAAAGCTATCCATGGACAACATAAAATAACAACCAAAAATAAAAAATAAACAATTTCGACCTTACAGTAAATGAGCAAAATATGATAAAATGCACGACTGGTTTCAATAGGTTTACTTTTATTATCACATTTTTGGCTTAACACATCTGCTATTTATAACAAATTATTGCCAAGGCCAAATGAAGTACCTAGCTGCCTGCTTTGGAAAGCAGCTGACAGTGATAGTATTGTCAAATTATCAGTAAAATTCAGAGTTGTCAATTAGCAGTGATTCCATCATGAACAATTTTACTGTCGCTGAAATGGCTGGCATGTACTTTATTTATGGATTAGCAAATGGAAATGCGGAAGAAGCACGGAGAATTTGCCAGGACAGATATCCTAACAGAGTAATCCCATTTGCTAAAACATTTAGAACGATACATGCAAGATTATGTGAAACTGGGAGTTTTAATAAAAATACAGGTGGTGGAAGACCAGAAACTGTAACAACGCCTGAACTAGAAGAAGCTATACTTGATGCGATAGAAGAAGATCCTTCAAATAGTACCAGGAATATTCCACTGCAGCTTGAAGTCAGCCCAAAAACGGTTTGGAAAGTTCTAAAAAAAAACCTCCTGTATCCATATCACATACAGCGGGTCCAAGCTCTACTGCCTCGGGATTTTCACCCAAGATTAATGTTTTGCAGGTGGTTGATTCATAGGATGACACACAATAATGATTTTTTACCAAATATTTTAGTTACGGACGAGGCAAATTTTTCACGAGATGCTATTATGAACTTTCACAATGACCATTTTTGGGCCGATGAAAATCCCCACGTTATTAGAGAAAGTCATTTTTAGCAACAATTTTCCCTCAACGTTTGGGAGGAATTATTGGTGACTACCTAATGGGCCCATTTTTTTTTACCGCCAAGATTAACAGATGAATCCTACACGGACTTTTTGCGACATGATTTGCCCATTTTGTTAGAAGAAGTACCCCTACATGTAAAAGTCAACATGTGGTTTATGCACGACGGGCTCCAGCTCATTTTAGTGTTCTTGCTTGTCAGCATCTCGATCTCTATCGACATCACCTACCCTAATCGCTGGATTGGACGTGCAGGACCTCAAAATTGGCCAGCTCGCAGTCCTGATATTAATCCTCTAGATTTCTATTTATGGGGTCATCTGAAGGCTCTTGTTTATAAAACTCCTGTACTAGATGTGAATGACTTGAGGAATCGGATAACTGACAATTGAAATGTAATAAGGAATACTCCAGGTATTTTTGAACGTGTCAGACAATCAATGACAAATCGATTGCAGTCGTGCATTTTATCAGAATGTGGACATTGTGCTCATTTACTGTAAGGTCGAAATTGTTTGTTTTTTATTTTTGGTTGTTATTTTATGTTGTCCATGGATAGCTTTTAGATGAGTTAAAGTGATTTTTATTTTTTTTCTCGCAAACGAAGCCAAATATGAAAAAAACACAAGAGACCAAAAAGTTGTATTCGTAGTTGCTTAATCTGGGCAAAAAAAAAAACAAAAGGCAGTGGCGTACTTTTTCTCCTTAATAATAATTGGCTGTGTTGCCCACTGAGACGCCACTGGACCTAATAATTTCAATCTAGTTAGAGCTAAATAAGCGCCTTATTACTTCAAATAACAGAACCAAATCGGTTTAAGGATATTTATGACCGTTTTTTTTTAAACTTCAACGCCTTGTATCTCAGAAACGAAGCAAAACTCCGGACATATGTTCATACCTTCTAAAGAAGTATACAGAGAAGAAATGTAAATGTACAGGGTGTTTATGAAACATACGGCAAAAATTGAAGGCGTTATTTTCTGGAATATTCTAAGAATATTTTCTCCTTTGATGATTTTTGAAAAGCCGCTTTGTTTCGAAGATACTGGACGAGAAAGATTTTCGACAAAACCAATTTTGATATTTTTCAAATTATTAATGTAGTCGAAATAAAAGTATGCCGTACTACACTGGGCTTACCCAGTATAAATCTTTCTTAAAATGTGTTGTTATATTTTAAGCAAATCAGTGGATTTCATTTGAATACGTCTCGTAATTGATCATTTTGTATGTGTCGAATTGGTTGAGACTGATTGACGTTTTGTTTGACGTGCATTTTCTGACTTTAATAATTAAACTTTTAATAGAAAAGTCCTCTATTATGTATCGCTATACAATGAATTTCATGTACGGACTTGCTGATGGCAATTCATTAGAAGCTAGACGGTTGTACATTAAACGATTCCCTGGCCGTAATGTTCCTGATAGATAAACCTTTCAAAGTATTCATCAACGTCTTCACGAAACAGACACATTGAAACGAAATGGGGGACCAGGAAGGCCAATGACAGTAAGAACGGTAGAAGTAGAGGAGAATGTGCTGGATATGATACGGGACTTGTTATGAAAAAAAAAAAGCACACAATTAAGTGTTATAAAAAACCAAATTACGCCGTAAACAATAATCGGGTGCCAGTATTCACCTTAGGATAACCTAAAATAAACTGCGACAAGGCAACCTATCCACCCTTACTCTGGCAACCCTACGCCCTGGAGGATGTTCTTCAGACACCCCTTAGCTAGCTTAACTCAGGGTAGGTTCGCTATTTTGTCTCTAGATTGAGAGGTTTAGCACTCTTATGTAAGTAAGTTAAAGTCAAATCCTGAAGGCGCCACCTTAGTTTTATTTTACTTGAAAGCCTTTAAATGTTCTAGTGTTTGGCCTCAGAAAAAACAAACAAACTAGGAAAAAAAACACTTATGTAACCATTGGTATACACTAGCTTCTTATAAGCTCTCATTTACTCAAGCCCTCAAAGTCACTCTATTTAAAATAAAAGAAAATTTTCGCAGAGGCCAATACAGATATTTATTCTTAAAGTGGTGTTAAGCCTTTGGCTACTTGGTTTTATAAATGCAAGCTTTTCTTACTTTGGTGGACAATAGATACTTAAAGTTAAAAGATAAAAATAAGTGAAATGAAATATTAAAGTGATAGTACTAGGTTTGACAATAAAATTTCTGAAGGGTTAAATTTATAAAGTTATCGATAAAAGAAAGCAAAAAGTCAAACCCTGTTTGACAGGGTCTTGCACAAGCCGGCAACTGTCAGACCTACACTGTAAAAAAAAAACGACTGTTTAGTCTGATCTGCCAGCCACATAGACCTACATCCAGGACATTGCCTCAAACTAGGAATTTCCGCAAGGTCTGTGCAAGAACCTCTCACAACTAACTAAATTTACCATAAAATCTCTGTTAGAGTATAATACAATATCTTACGAGTACCTGTGGTTACTCAATAAGCATACTAGCCACTCGGGCATAGATAAGTTAAAATGTCATAGTTACAAGTGTTAAATTCAGAAGAAACAAATGGCCTTTAGCCGGGAAACAAAAATATTTACTATATAATAATAAATTGTAACTATATTTACAACAAAACTAGCTGTAACAGACTACCTAACGTTCTGAACTACTAGAGACTCTTGTGACGTCTTAACGCTATGTCGACATACGCTACACGTTTACATTGCACAAACTCTGTACATAACATGGGCGCAAAACTTTATCAAAACACTGTATATCAAACAATACGCAAATGCAGAATATTAAGATTTTAAGTTGACTACTTATTAAAGAAAAATGAACACAGGGTAACGATACTTAGCTGCAACTTTACTTGCTACCCATGGTCTCTCAAACAGCTAACGTGGATACTGCTTCACAGCTAGTCTCCAAGAATTCAAATGGTACATGGCAACTGGCACATCCCGCGTCGAGGCATTTCCAACAAAAGTAAACTAGTACAGTTTGTACTCGGACTTTTAGCCCCTACCAAAAAAACCCTCAAATAACTAACGAGGGTTTCAATTTACCAAATGGCGTCTATGACCGCTGTTGAAGTTCATTAAAGCATTTAAAATCGGCATTCCGCCCAAAGAATAGGCAAACTACAAAGCCATACCCTTTTAAAAACATTTGTGGATGCTTTATCGGCACTACATTAGCCTGCACGGCCCAAAAAAAAACTAAACTTGGTGAGCTATTTCCACAAACGTGCTTTAACTTCCAGTGTCCATGGTCGAAAAAGCCGATTCTTATTTTTCTCCGACGTACATAGTTACCAAAACAAAACAATGACAAAAATTAGTAAACCCTATCTACGGAAACTAACCTCTTTTAATAACATAGAAAACTAACGGCGACCGAAGTCAACCCACGCGACCAAGCAAAAATTAACCAGACGTGGCTGTGAAAATGCGCAGAAACTGTCAGTCTGGCACTGACCTATTATCGATTTTCTTAAAAACAGTTCATTTCCAACAGTCGAGACATTTAACCAACATCTCAAATACAAGAAGTTATTTATATTGATAACTTGAAAAGTTTATCAATTACCAATCAATTAGAACAAAGATTTGAAATCAAACCTGTCTGCAAGTAGTATCAAACAAGGAACAAAGAAATCAATCCACTTGGCTATGTCTTGCAAGATACAAAACATTCCTGGAATATAAACATCAACAAAGGTTTGAAACTAAACATAACGAAAATCTTGGCTATTACAGGTAACTTAATTAGTAATTAATGTTTAAGGTGAGAGTCTACATATGTATTTTAACAATTTAAAAGCGAAAACTTAACATAGATAATCAAACTTATGAAATACAATTTTCGAACTGTAACAGACTTCTACTCGAAAAATTGCAAATACTTTGAATGTAAGTAATGGGACTGTTTGGAAAATCCTAAGTGACTATTTATTGTACCCATACCACATACAACGCGTTCAGGCACTTGTTCTTGCTGATTTTCCTCACGGATTGCATTCTGTCAATGGCTTTTGCACACATTGGTTCAAATCCCTCAACTACTGACGCTGATTCTTTTACCATAATGAATTTTCACAACAGCCATGTGTGCACTGAAGAAAATCCACATGAGGTATTTAAAGATCGTTTTCAACATCAGCTAATTGGATCGGTATTTCTACCAGGAAGACTTGCCGGCGAGGTGTATCGCAACTTTTTGGAACAAACTCTATCTCAGTTTCTGGAGGATGTACCATTGGCAACAAGAAATGTAATGTGGCTTGTGTACGATGATGCACCAGCAGTGGCGTAGCCAGCATTTTGGGGCGGAAGGGGAGCAGACTGTGGAGCTAAAGCTCCGCAGCAAAAAAATTTTGGGACCACGCCCAAATTTCATGGGAATTCACCTTCTCTATGCTCCCTAGAGAACGGGGGTCTGGCCCTAAATGAAGTGAAAATCCGCTATATAAAAAAAATTAATATAATGTGGTGGGACGCTCTCGAAACCGGTTTTATTAAGTTTATTCTCATCGCTCTTCTTTACTAGAAATAAAATAAGACCGATCTTATTTTTTAAGAATTCTTATTTAAGTAGTAAATGACGCCAGGCCAAGTGGCGCGGGGCGCCCGTCCCCCTGTGACTACGCCACTGTACACCAGCGCATTTTAGTGTGGTTTCTCGTGAGTTTTTAACAGTAATGGCCTGCTCGATCCCCAGATTTAAGCCCCCTGGAGTATTTCCTATGGGGCCACCTAAACTCATTAGTTTATACTATTCCAGTGGAGAATGTGGAAACTTTTAAAAATCAGATAATTCCTGGGTGTAACTTAATAGGAAACGACCCTGGTGTTTTTGAAAGAGTTCGACAGTGATTCAATGAGGAGAAGATTGGATTCTTGCATCTTAGCTGGAGATCTGTTTCAACAGTTCTTGTAGATTAAAAAGCTTTACATGTAATTCTTGGCAATAAAATGTTGTTATTGTCGAAAAATTTTTTCTCCCTGTGTTTTCAAAACAAAGCGGCTTTTCAAAAATCATGAAAGGACAAAATCTTCTTAGAATAAAGAATAATCCAAGAAATAAGTTTTTACCTATGTTTAATAAACACCCTGTATAACACACCTGCCGATTATGATCCGACCCTGTCTGGTATACTCTAATAAGTCTATTATATTTAACAATAGCGGCCGCTTATCATAGATTATCGAAGTCAATAAGGCAACGGCAGAATTTTGGACATACTATACCCAATATCTTTTAATAGTTCCAAATATTGACTCCCCTGTACATTTTAGAGAAAAATTGTATTTTAGTTTTTTGAAGAGGCCGATATAATAAACCCATGGGCCAAGTTTGAATCAATTTTAATAAGCAAATCCTAACTTATTCAATTAAATGTGATGTGAAAATTATAAAATTTTCATAGTTTAGGTAATACAGCAAGCACCAGCAAATTATTACTTGGCATTAACAAAACGAAAAGTGGCGTCAGTGACATTTTCATTAAAGACGCTTTAATTATAGCTAAATATAAGCTATTCCATTAAAGAGAAGTAACTATGATTAAGTGGTATTATACAGGAAACCGTTTAAGAGCAGTGTCTGAAATGTGTTCAGTTCAATTCCCTGATAAGTCTATCCCTTCCATTTCATTAATTAAACTTATCATTAGTAAATTTGAGTCCAAAGGCACTGTAATAAATAACTGTAAATGCTCAACTCAGATGTCAATAGAGCTGAAGAAAGGAATAATAGAGATCTTGATATTTTACTGCATGTGGAGGAAAATAAAATGATCAGCACGAGGATTCTTGGGCAAGCCGTAGGAAAATATCAAACCACAGTGTTGCGCACTTCAAAAGAACATAAATATTTTCCTTACTAGTATGGAATACATTAAGAGCTACGCAAGGTGATGAAGAACGGATAATGGTATTCTGTTTTAAGGTAATGGAAAGAGCGAATAATAATAACAATAATAATAATAATAATAATAAAGGTCTTTTTATTATGAGAACATATATAACTACAAAGAATACAAACAGAAGCAAGACGCAGTCTAGCCTAAGCGGCTACTCTTGAACCCCGCACTGCTTGCTAAAATTTAATAATATAGATAAATGATGCTAAATGTACACATATATTATTAGACATAATATTTTAAAAAGGAGAAAATATATTATTATACATAGTAACTGAAAAAGAAGAATATTAAAGGGAACGAAAAGAAAAGAAATATGTAACATTCAGATTCGATGGATATATAATATATACAATATAATTATGGAGAAAAAGAAGAAAAAAAATAAAATAAAAAGTGAAACTAACGGAGTGATTCGTTTTGATAATTAAATAAATATTTTTTATATTGCAATTTAAATGTATCACTATTAGGAAGAGCCAATTCGTCGTAAATGACCTTTGAAACATGGCACTGTGATGGTGAGGGATTTTTTGAGAAATATTTGTTTTACCGATGAATGTACATTCATTCACCTTTAACAATGAATCAAATGTTCAAAATTGCCGGTAATGGAGCCAAGATAATGAACATCGTCTTGTTCATACTCGGACGCAATATCCACAAAAAATTAATGTTTGGGTGGGAATTGTAGGACATCACATTATTGGACCATTTTTTTATGAAAGGCAACCTTACAGCAGTAACCTATTTGGACTTACTACAAAATCGAATTGAAACCGCACTAGAAGAAGTTGTACGCGAAAATCAGGAGATCTGGTATCAAATGGATGGTTGTCCTGCCCATAATTCCCTCATGGTTACGAAATACTTGCAAGATATTTGTATCGGAAATATTATTGGCCAACGGCATCTAATCCTTTGGCCAGCCAGGTCTCCTGACCTTTCGCCATACGACTTCTTTCTGTGGGGTCACTTAAAAAAGTTTATTTATAAAGATGTAAAATTTGAAAATCTAGACCCGCTAAAAAACTATATTTCCATAGAATGTGACAGAATTCCTCAATATCAACTTAGTAATGTTAGAAATGAAATTTATGATCGGTTAGGATATTAGCTGTTAATGGAGGGTGGTTTGAACATTCAGTTAATTAATGTTTCTGTGAAAATCTGTAGTCTTAGACATGTTATGTTAAATTAAAGGCTTAGTAAGAAAAACATAATTGTGTCTTTTATTTTCGATGTGTGATTGCCGGATTGGTGCAAGGAAAATGTGTTTTTAACTTGAAATAATCTTTATTCGTTATGTTCAGCTTTACGTCAATTTTTGACAGTAGCGTAATAGAAATTGTTTGCTGGTTTGTAATTTTGTCATCACATTTAATTGAATAAGTTAGGATTGGCTTATTAAAATTTATTCAAACTTAGCACATGAGTTTACTATATTGGCCTCTTCAAGAAATTACAATACAATTTTTCTCTAAAATGTACAGGGGAGCCAATATTTAGCCTCCTCAAAATTTACATGGGATTTCTATATTCAACTATGCCATGCATCACCCGGTATAGGACTAAGGGCAATGTAAATATTTACCTGTACATGAGATGGAGCTTCTAATACATACAAAACAGCATCGGCAACATCTTCAGATAGTAATTTTGGAGCGGCTGCAATGGCCTGCTTTAAGTCAGAGTTTTTGAAAAAGCCACTTGCTTCAAAAATTTCCGTTTCCACTATTCCTGGGCTAATACTCTAAAATTAAATAACTGTATATTATATAAGTCGATGCAAGCAAAGCCAATTTACACATTATCAATTGATGACCAGTTCTGTGGCGCAACTAGCCGAAAACGATGGACGATCATTCAATGGAAACGTAGTGACTGGTTATAAATAAATAAATAAATAAATAAATAGCCATTTATTTCCGACAGGCCGGAGCCCACTTACAGGAAACTCAAACAAATTAATCGAATTATAAACAAAAATCTATTAAGGGCAACTCACCAAACCTAGCGAGGATGTGGCCATGCTCGAAACCCCGTTGCGGGTAGATACCATCCTCTCTAAACATAAGATACTTTAGGAATCGCCTTTGGACGGACTCCACAGATTGATTATGGGAATTGTAAATGGAGGACCATATGATTGAGCAATAATCCAACTTTGACCTCACATAGGAGTAATACAACAGTTTAAATGTAGATACATCAGAAAAATGCTTGCAGTTTCGCAAGACAAAGCCCAAGGTTCTAGAGGCGCTAGAAACCATTTGATCAATATGTGGAATAAAGAAGAACCTCTCATCGAAAACGACTCCGAGATCCCTTATGGTGGTGAGTCTGTTCAGTGTGGATCCGTTTATAGAGTAATTGAATTGAAATGGAGTTTTTGTCCGAGAGTAAGAAACGACGTTACATTTAGAGATGTTGAGATTCAGTTTGTTATCCAGGCACCACTGGTTAAGAACATCGAGGCTGTCGCGGAGGGATACACAATCCGCGAAAGCGTCGATGCGGTTAAATATTTTGAGGTCATCAGCATAGGCGAGTCTGTTGCAGTTAAGCGTCGAGACAAGATCGTTTATAAATATGTTGAAAAGAAGTGGCCCCAGGTTAGAACCCTGGGGGACACCCGACGTAGGTACAAACAAGTCCGACTTAAACCCCTCAAACTCAACAAACTGAGTACGATCCAGAAGGTAGGATCGTAATAGTGAGACAAGCCTGTTAGAGAAACCGAACTGGTCAGACGCCTTATGGAGTAGAATGTGGTGGTCAATTTGGTCAAAGGCTTTACTAAAGTCCGTGTAAATGACATCGACTTGGCTCCTCTTGTTAATGGCGTCACAGACGTAAACGGAGAACGAACAAAGATTAGTCATACACGATCTTTCGGAAAAAAAACCGTGTTGATATATAGAGAGTCTGTTTCGAATTTTAAAAAACAGGGACTTTTGCAAGATGATCTCAAATACCTTGGAGAAGTTACATAGGATTGAGATACCTCGATAGTTTTCAATATGAGATGGATCGTCTTTTTTAAAGATGGGACAAACTTTGGCAACCTTCCATATTTCTGGAAATACGCCATTGTTCAATGACAGGTTAAAGATATGACAAAGAGGAGCGCTCATGACAAAGGAACAGTCTTTCACCAGAAAGCTGGGAATACCATCGGGGCCAGACCTAGCTTTATTTTTTAGCGTTTTGCAGGCCGAAATAACGTCCTCGGATGTAACACTGGGTACACCGATTATCTCATATTGGTCTGTTGGTTGGTGGGATATATGTAAGTTTGCCAAATACTTACCGTAACTCGTATCTTGCTTTTGTTTGCCGCCAGTTCTTTTCGAAGTGTTTTTGTAAAAGCAGTGACGGCGTGTTTTGAGGCTGGATACAAACTTTGGTTAGGGAAGTTTAGAACTTCATGACCTACAACACGATTTAAACAAAAGGTACATTCTCTTTAAAAAATCGTATCTCACAATATGGGAAAAATGAAGTAAGTTACAGAGCAGGTTCATTTTCACAATTAATTACGGGTTAAAAATTATAAGACAAATCTTGCAATCAAAGTAAACGTCTTAGTTCTTAAACAAATTAATGAGAAAGAAAATATTTAAGTTATTATTATTTTGGTACAAAAATCCATTATCAACGCTAAAACATTGCAATAATCATGAAATATTAATTTGGTTTTTAGCGACTTATAAAAACAATACTTGTCAAAACACAACTGGCGACCTATACTCTATTTCTTAATGGCACAGCGAAGGGTCATTAGTCGTACCTGGTCTTAAATAACACAGGTATCTTATTTCATAGTAGAATATTTCCAACTTACTTAGTTTAAAATTGAAAAAGTAGTCCATACTTGCAGTGAAGTTGGTATAATACAAATAAAACAATCAAGTCTGGTAAAAAGAATTAATTCTTCAATTATTAAATTAAATTAATTCTGGGTCATTCTCGTAGATATTGTTTCTTGTAAATATATAGTTATTAAACTTTATTTAGTGTTGTTAACTGCTTTTAACTGAGTAAACTATGGTTATTAACGAACCTTCAACTGGTTGTCCACGTACAAAAAAAAAATCAATTAACATTAAAAGAACGAATAATAGTTAAAAACGTATATCATGGAATTCAGAAACGAAATCCTGAACTAACCACATTGGATGCTGCAGAAATATGTGACACTTTAATGGAACTTTCCTCGCGTACTGTGCTCAGGGGGGTTAAAAGACCTTCATCGAGAAAATAACGAAAAAGAAAATAGTCGAGTTGTATTACACCGACAAAATATGGTTCAATGAAGGGCACACAGTTGAGAAGGTATGGTAAGCTCTAAACATTTGAATCATTTTAAAAAGTTCATGGCAGGCATTGACTTTCGTAAGGACTAAAAACTCTTCCGGGTATTCATTTATCCTTACAAAGTATCGTTAAGAAATTAAATAAAGAAATAAATAAAATAGACGAGGGAATGGGCGAATTAGACACGATACTTAATCCTATATCACTAAAATACCTAAACACCAAAATTAAAGATGATCTTAATGATGTAGACAAAAATATTGATAAAATTAAGAAATATTTAAAAGAAGCGGATAAAGTTATTTTAACTCAAAAGCTTAAAGAATGGGATGATACGTATAAAAGCTATTAGGACAATTATTTTCTTAAATCAGTTGATTAATTGTAATGTCTGTCACTAAAGAAGCGGTTGTCAACGAATTACATAAACCTGCTAAAAAAAATTATGAAAGGAGAAGGGTTATTATTAAAGGACTACACGACTTATGACAAATTGACTTAGTGCAAATGTAACCGTATGCAAAATTATAAAAGGCTACCGTTATATTTTGGTTATTATAAATGTTTTTTTAAAATATTTTTGGGTTGAACCCGTCTGTAACTTTGGCTATGAAACATATTTTAGAAGAGGTTGAGACACCGTCAAAAAATATTCAATCTGATATAAGAAAGGAATTTTATAACAAAGATTTTAATAGATTAATGGATTGGGGGTTAATGGAACATGAACCACTACAGTACATTTTCTAACCTAAAGGCTAGCATCGTTGAGAGAGTGAATAGGCCATTAAAAGGTTTAATGTAGAAGCAATTTAGTTTACAAGGAAATTATAAGTGGTTAAATATATTAAGAGATATAGTTGCTAAGTACAATGCTAAAGTCCTAAAATCAGTTTACACTAATATAAAAATAATTGGCCCTAATACTCCGAAATTCGGTGTGGGTGACTATGTCAGAATCGGTAAACATAGGGGAGCCTTTCAAAAAGGATATACACCAAATTGGTCAAATGAAATATTTAAAATTAGAGAAATTAAGACGACACTTCCTAGAACATATTTGTTGCACGATAAAAGAACAGAGGACATACTTGGAGCTTTTTTATGAACAAGAGTTTCAAAAGGTTAAACACCCAAACGTCTATCTAGTTGAGCGGATTTTAGGGAGAAAAGGAAATAAAGTCTATGTTAAATGGTTAGGAATGGATAGATCACATAATTCTTCAAATGTGTTTTAAAATATTTTCTGTGGGTTTTATCCTATTCTAAAAACGATATCTGTCTAAAACATAGCACTCGAAATTATTTTTTCTAGCCTTTCGATAGACAAAGCTCCATGTAAATAAAGTGTGGGTTTTATTAAACTTTTCGTTATAATAAGAGTGAATTATTTATAATTTATTTTAAAATAAAGTCATATGAAACGTTCATTGTAAATTTTATTTCTATAGTTTTCCTTCAAGATGTGTTTTAAAATATTTTCTGTATGTTTAATACTATTCTGAAAACGATATCTGTCTAAAACATATCGCTCGAAATTATTTTCTCTAGTCTTTTTGTAGGCAAGGCTCCATGCATATAAGGTGTGGGCTTTATTGAGCTTTTCGTTAAAGGTAACTTGTTTCATGATGGGTGATGGTGAACTCCCTTATCTCGCTTACTAATGGGTTTTTAGGGCGGAGGAGAGTACCTACTCCCTATCTCATCTACTAGTGTTTTTTGAATTTTTTTGAAATTATTGTTTAAAAAAGTAAAACAACTTTTTGGTAAAGAATCTGCTACTATACTAAGATAAATTATTGTACTCAAACAAAAATAGATTGTTCTATTATTTTATGTTCCATTTAATAATTGTAAAATATGATTTTGTTCCATTGCAGCTTCGTAATTATTCTTGATGGCTATTCTTCTCCTGTCAAGAATCCGCAACAAGTTGTTGTAATGTTAAATCTGTATATACAGATTCCCTGTCCTTTCTTGAACTCCATTTTGGGTTTCTTGTAGTTCAAGAAGTGCAAGATCTTGTTCTGCCACTAAATTAGCTTGGCTCTCCAGTTGTTGGTAATGTTGTTCATCGTGCATCTGTTCATCGTTTTATATCAATTCTTCTTGATTTCCCTGTTGAACGTCTGGAATATCTCCCTGAACTCCTGATTTGTCTCCTTGAACCCCTGGATTGTATCCTTGAACCCCTGGATTGTCTCCTTGAACCTTCGGATTGTCTCCTTGAACTTCCGGATTGTCTGGAATCACTGTCGCAGGATAAAAGAAATTGATTTCAAAAAGTGGTAGTTCAAAATCCAAGTCATTGTGATTTATATTGAAATCGTTAATTATTAAGTTTGCAACTGCGTCTCCTATCTCATTATTAGGTGCTTCTCTAGCCGGTGCCACAACCACATTTTGTAAAATATTTACTCGTTCCATTTTACTTATTTTTTGCTTTTGACTAAAATAAGATATTTTAGTTTAGTAGCAGATTCTTTACTTCTGCAAATCAAAAATCCTATTTATATATAAAAAATATGCATAATAACCCTACATTTCAAAATGTTTTACGGTTGATAAACCAGGTTACATGAAGAAAAAAAAATATTTGGATTTTTCAAAAATCTACTTTTTAATTAAAGTTAAAAATAAAATGAACTTTTGCCTGATTTAATTCAATGCCAATTCAAGTTTCTGCTAGCAACTGAATTAATTAGATATTGTTTTTTTTTCCTTCATTGGCTTGTCTAATTTATAGCTAAAAAGACCCTCTCTATTTAGGTCAGATGAAACCTAATTAGGTCACCTTTGTTCGAATTATATTTTGGCGTTTTAAAATAATCGTAAAAACATCGATACATAGCTTTTAGGATTAAGTAAATAAACAAGAGCTTTCAGGCACAGAAATTAAATTGACGTCATTGCTTTGCACAAAGGAATATATGCGTTCTTTCTCGAATCTTCTTAGCTAGGGACGAATTTTGTTTTTAAATTAATTTCTGTTAAAATTGATTGGATTTTTACCCCTTTGTGGGTCATCACATCTTTATAGCAAAACAAAGAGGAACAAATTATATTTAACGCTAGGTTATTAAAATGGTATTAAGGAAATAAAGTCATGCATAATAAAAGCAAACTTTTAAAATGTTACTGCTAGATTTTCCAAAAAAGTAGCAAAAATGTTGGCTTTTAAGCTAATATCCAAATAACTAAACTACGGTGAACTCTAAGTGGTATCAAATATGGTACCACTAGAAAGGACATGAAAAAGCTTTCTAGAAATCAAAAAGTATACAGAGTGTTCTATTTAAAAAAATAGAATTTTTAATATTTTGCATAATGTGATTCACCTGTATAATAAATGCACTGAACAGAAATATTTTTATGGTAAAGATAGACAACATTCTAAAATATTGTTTTTAGTTTATTTCATTAAATTGTTTTTAGTAATTTGAAAATGGCAACTAAACTTAGGCAATTTTTAAGATAAAATCGTTATTATTGCTTAAACTACTAAAAATAACCCCACATGACCCTATATGAAATAAGGAGTTTATTAACAGAATACATCACAAATTAATAAAAATATTTCAGACTAAATTAAAATTTTAATTCATTTTTCACTTGCTGCTAAAGTTTAAATAATCTGTCTCACACCTCGGAGAAGACGCGCTAGTACGATCTCTGATTGGTCAAAACTCCAACTTGAACTAGTTTTATCTGGATAGATCGCGGAATGGGGACGGATCGCGTTGGTGTCATCAAGTAACACCTGCAGAACATCTGTCGACCAGCTGCAACTGATTTTAAAAACTGTTAAATAAATTAAGATAATTGCCTTTGCTCCCTTTAGAAGAAAAGTATAAACGGCTTCAACTCAACAACAATTTGGATGTATTGGGTGTAACACACTGGTAGTGAAAACCCCGTTGAGGATTTTAGTCGTCGCCTTTAAGGGTTGAGGTTCTACAAGAGTAAGTACCGATTTGATGATAGAAGGTGGGCGCTACAACGTCAACACTTAACAAGCGTTTTGGCCCTCGATGCAGTGGCGCACCCAGGGGGGGGGGGGTTAAACCCCCCCCCCCCCAGAGATTCTCAACCTATACCTGATATTCCTAAATCCTGACAAATCTGAAGTTGTCTTAAACCAGTTGGCTCTATAACCCCGTCGTTTAGACATTTTATTATAATTTTAGGTATTTATTAGTTATGATTGAATAAAATATTTCTTATTATTTTAATTTTTTACTCCCCTCTACAGAAGGTGGTAGAATTTTTTGGTTATAAGCTGGAAAACACAGCCACAAGAGTATCATCATAAAAAAGGGCGTGGCACCAAAAAAATTTTTGCCTGCGGCGCTATTTTTTATCGAACCCCCCCCCCCCCCCCCACAGACCAAGGCTGTATGCTCCACTGCCTCGATGGATAGGTCGAGGTGGGCCTGTTTTATGACCATCAAGGTCTCCAAACCTAAATCCCTTTTACTTCTGGGGACATCTAAAAGAACTAGTTTATTGAACATCAGTAAATACTAGCGAGAAACTACTAGTGAAAATAACACAGCATTCTAACGAAGTCCGTAATAATGCCGCAATATTATTTGCAGTGCAGCGGGAAAATATTCGAAGACTAAGAAAATGTATTGAAGTACGTGGAGCCCATATTGAACATTTGCCAAAATAATATCTAAACGTTTTTATTATTTTTGTATTTTGAAAACATTGTAAATTAATTAAGCTCCGATCAACCCTTTGAAAGGTTTTTGGACTTGACAATGTCTGAGCTGGAAATCTTTCAGCATAAAGTCTTCTTGCCTTCGAAGAGTTGGAAAGCGCTTCCCAAAAATTAAATTAAAATCAGCATACCCGTGCGTATTTTATTTTTACCTGTTTGTGTTTAGCATTAGTAACTTTTGAATGTTCCGCAGAAAAACCGATTTATCTGGAAAACCGGCAGTTTTATCGAAATAAATTAAAAGTATCTTTTTTGAAGAAGAGTAACCAGATTATTTAAAAAATCAGTTTTCAGCACTGTCAAATGATACCGGTCGAAATTTTGGACCAACGAGGGTGGTGTCAAGTCCGTTCCTGACTTCCCTGGCGATGTAAAACATCTAATTATTACATTATTATATGAGAAAATTTACCTGCAACGCTGTTGATGTTAACAACATGCCCATCAATTTTGTTTTCTTGCATACTTTCCACAGCTTGCTTTGTAGCAACAGCTAGGCCAAACAGATTGGTATCTATAATTCTTCTCCAAGCTTCAATATCACCTAAAATATAATTTTTTTAATTTAGACGAAAAAATGTTACACTTCACAGGCAACTTGAAACATAAAACGCGTTTTAGAAATTAGCAACACAATAAATGGGAATTTGATCATCCCACAAAATACATTTCATATATTATAACGTCAGAGAGAAATTCTAATTTGTCATTGGGCCGCTAACTATCGAAATTTTTCGAGAGCAGCAGTGGTCACCCCTGTAATATACCCTAATCTTTACCCCAAATTCAACAACCATTTTTTTATGATATTCCAGAATTTTATGTCCTTAAAGTATGCCGCTGAATTAATCAAGGACGCCTTGAATTATTACTCTTGAAAGGTAGCCTAGGTAAAAGGTAAAAGTAAATGAAAAATAGAGATGTCAAGGTCTAAAGTTTTATTTTCAAGAAAATTACATTATCGTCATTGTACGTGTGAGAGATGTTTCACGTGGCGACATCTCGCGGCAATCGAGCAATCCACCCAACCAGACCAGCGAGGACTTAGAGAAGACTAAACGCTGAAATGAAACCCGCATAAGCAGGTATCTACGTCAAGTGTCAAGTGGCGCTGAAAGCCAATTTATCGGCTTCTGCGAGCCGAAAACACGATTTTAAAGAGGTTTAAAGAAGTTTGTCCCTTTTCTTTCCATCGGACCCAATCCTTGGACACGTTTCGCCGTATTACGGCCCATCGGCAAGGCTATAGAGTCTGACGACAAGAAGCTCACAGTGCATTTCAACACAAAATGAAACGGTACGTGTGCGAGATGTTGCACGCGGCGACATCTCGATAAATTGGCTTTCAGCGCCACTTGACGCAGATTCTTGCTTATGCGGGTTCCATTCCAGCGTTTGGTCATCTCTAAGTCCTCGCTGGTCTGGTTAGGTGGGTTGCCGCGCGATGTCGCCACGTGCAACATCTCGCACATGTACCGTCCGTTACATTTTGTGTTGAAATGCACTGTGAGGTCCCTTTCCTTTTCGTCAGGCTCTATAGCCTTGCCGATGAGCCGTGATACGGCGAAACGCGTCCAAGGATTTTGCGAATGGACAAAGAGGCCTATTTTGAACTGGTAAATCTTGTGACCCCATTCATAAAGAAAGAAGATACAAATATGTGTGAATGTATTACTCCCAATGACCCCCTGCGTGCAACATGGAATATAATTAAAATAATTGAAGAAAAAAGAATTTTTAAACAGTGTCATTCGAGGGGCCCTAAGCTGAACCACGTATGGGTGGGCTGCAGTGGCTCGTCGTGTACATCCACCATGCACCGCTCTGGGTGGAATCAAGCGGGCAACCTCAATTGAGCACTTGCCATGAAAATATTTGTAAAATAGACTCAAGTCGCCAACCTGCCTTGGATGTTCAAGGCTTTCCAGGTTGTTTGTCAGATCATGGTCACCGATCAAGTGAATGGCTCTTCTTTGAATGGAATTCAGCAATCTTAGGGTATGTTTAGGAGCAGAGCCTCAAGCTTTAGGTTACGTTTCAAGAGCAATAATTCTTTAAGGAGGTTCTATTTACAGAATGATATGATAGACGCAGATTTTGGATAAAACAGAACAACAGGGATATATTTACCAAAGATAAAAAGACGAATGCGCATGTAGGTAAAGCCTGTCCAGAGATATAGGAAAGTTACACTTTGCCTTTGAATGGGATTACCCAAGGGTGGCCATAAACAAACAATGAATGAATGAATAAATGTAGGTAAATTATGGCCCGTGCTTAAAAATGTCTTATAGTTAACTGCAAATCCGGAAGACGTAATTTCATTATTAAAGTAATAGTTTGGTGATTTTAAACCGATTTTTACCTGATTCAAAATGGGAGGGTTAATCCCATAAAACAAATTATGTTCTAAAGACTGTATACAGGGCTGCCCAGAAGTCCGGAATAAAATTAATATAGCCTTAACCTGTAACTTTTGGAGAAAATGCTCGGACACGTCAATTTAGTTTTATATATGCTCAAATTTTGACGTTATTCGTTTGCTTTTTTATAGACATTTGTCAAAGATATGACGACATCGATCTTTTTTTTAAATGGAAACACACAGCTTGTGATATATCATTTGAAAGCTAGTATCTCGTACCGTACAGTATGCGCATACAATTTGGCGCGATTCTGTCAAGCTATTCCAAAATGGTGACTGTTAAAAGTTTAAAAAAGATCCCTATTTAAATAAGCGGAAATGATAAATCATTGATGTTTTTTTTAGCTTTCAAGGTAAGAAATCTTCATTGTTTTACGTTCTGACATTTTGTGACATTGTGAATTTGTAAAATTAATTTAGGTATTTCCGAAGTATTATTTTACAATTTTCTAAACAAAAATGGTTTTGTCGGAAAGGCAGCGTATCGAAGTCTTGATATTGTTAGGATGTGGAGATAAAATAAGAAGTCAAAGTGAAGTGTGCACTTTATTTAATGCTAAATATACGGAAAATCAAATTTCACAGGGCACTGTTAGTAAAATATTCCACAAATTTGATGAACATGGCACAGTAAAGGACTTGCCTAGGAATGGACGGCCACGTGTTTTAGGCGACGATGAAAAGTTAGATATTGCATTATCTCTGCAGGATAATCCGCATGTTTCAACAGTTTCATTGGCTCAAAGTCATGATACATCAAGCAGAGAAATACCACCCTTATAAAGTATGTGGTGTCCAAGAGATTTTAAAAGATGACTATGATAGGCGTTTGCAATTTTGCGAAGAAATGATGAGACGGTGTGACGAAAATAATAGGTTTCCACAGAACATATTATTTTCGGATGAAGCTACTTTCTATTTAAACGGGGTGGTTAACAGACATAATTATCGTTTCTGGAGTCAAGAAAATTCACGATGGATATTTGAAGCGCATACTCAGCGACCCCAGAAAGTAAATGTATATATGGGCAGGTATCATTAATAACCGAATTTTAGAGCCATTCTTTTTGGAAGGTAATCTCAACCTCACAGCTGAACGGTACGTGGATTTCTTAACATTCGAGTTGAGGCCTGCTCTATCTGTAATTTTTCCCAACGAAGTAGATCCAGGTCCAGATCTAATGAAACAAGTTGGTTTCAGCAAGATGGTACTCCCGCGCATTTTGGTGTCAATGTGAGAACTGAGAAGATATTTAGATCAGATATTTTCAGGTCGCTGGATTGGACGAAGTGGTACAATTGAATGGCCACCGAGGTCCCCAGACTTAACGCCTTTAGACTATTTTCTTTGAGGATATTTAAAAGAAAAAGTTTACCAAAATAGGCCAAATAATATTGAAGATTTGAAAAACAAAATTAGATTGGAGACACATAACATACCGGCTGAAGCCATTCGAAATTCCGTCGACGGATTTTACCATCGTCTGGGAGCATGCCAAGTAGAGGGTGGAGGACATTTCCAGCATTTGCCACGGTAAACCACCTTTTTGTTGTGTTTTGTTGTGCTTCGTTACATTTTTATTTCCTTTGACAAAATAAATAACAAATAAACCATAACTATTGTTAAGTCACAATGTCACAAAATATCAGAACGTGAAACAATGAAGATTTCTTACCTTGAAAGGTAAAAAAAACATCAATGATTTATCATTTCCGCTTATATAAATAGGGATTTTTTTTAACTTTTAACAGTCGCCATTTTGAAATAGCTTGACAGAATCGGGTCAAAATTTATGAGCATAGTGTACGAGCTATTAGCTTTCAAATGATGTATCACAAGCTGTATGTTTCTATTTAAAAAAAAAGATCGATGTCGTCATATCTTTGACAAATGTCTATAAAAAAACAAACGAATAACGTCAAAATATGAGCATATATAAAACTAAATTGACGTGTCCGAGCTTAAAAACTTACAGGTTAAGGCTATATTAATTTTATTCCGGACTTCTGGGCAGCCCTGTATAGGGTGTTTCGGGAGGAAAGGGAAGTATTTTAATGAGGTATTCTAGAGGTCAATATAAGAAAAAAAGGTCATATAAATGTGGGTCTGGAAATGCTTTCTTTTCGAGATACAGTGTGCCAAAAACAAAGTAATATACATTTTTCCTTCAATACCTCGAAAACGATTTAAGGTATTACACTGATCATGGGTGTGCGCTATACTGGCATGAAAATACGTTTTCTCGATGTAAAAAGTTTTTACCATTTTACCAGTGGCGTACGCGACAGCAAAAAATAAAATTGTTTTGGCGAAAAAAATTGTACGCCTATGGTATTTTTCAAATCAGGGGTCTATTTCTTAATCTACAGTCATTTCTTAAAAGAAAAAGTATTTTGGGTTTTTTTGGTAGAACAAACCATTTTCAAGTAATAGTTAGAATGCTGTTTTACAACCGTTTCCAAAGATTACTAGTTGAAATTAATTTTTTTACAAGTTGGCTTTGATAAATTAATGTCACAATAATGTTTGGCACATTATTTGACATAAAGTACTAACAGTGTTATTTTTAATATTTTTATAAATTATTAGTACCTACTAAACCGTAAGTAAGCAGTGAAATATTTATTGTACAATGCCTAAGACGTATAGCCATAGGGAATATGCCGACATGATATTTATCTACGGTTTCTGCAATGGTGGCGCAATCCAGGCAGTGAATGAATATCAACGTCGATTTCCAAATCGAGTCCTACCTAACAGAAAAGTGTTTCAAAAAGTATTTTTAAAAGCACAAGAAACTGGCATGTTTCCAAGTGCGAAAATTGCTTCCGAAAGACCGCAGGGCCTCGACGTAGATGTTGAAGAGAATATTCTTCATATTGCTACAGAAAATCCAAGTGAAAGTACGAGAAGGATTGCAAATGAACTTCATATACCTTCACACAAAGCCGTTTGGGAGACATTGAAAAGAAATGGCTTAAATCCGTTTCACATACAACCAGGTCAACATCTTCACGAAGGTGATTATGCTCTAAGAACAGAGTTTTGTGAATGGATACGTCAAAATCGAGAACCGCATAGGTACATTTTATTTAGTGATGAAGCTCAATTTACCCGTGACGGAATTAATAACTGTCATAATGAACATAGGTGGTCAGAAGAAAATCCTCACGCTACATTCGAACGAAACTTTCAACATCGATTTAGTATTAACGTATGGTGTGGTATGCTTGGGGATCTATTGTTTGGTCCTTTTGTACTGGATGGACATCTTAATGGACTGGGCTATTTACGCTTCTTACAAGAAAACTTATTTAATATTTTTGATGAAGTTCCTTTAGATGTAAGGGCACGACTGTATTTCCAACATGATGGTGCCCCACCACACTTTAGTCTCCAAATGCGAAATTTTTTAAATACTTGTTTACCTGATCGTTGGATTGGCAGAGGTGGTCCTGACAATTGGCCACCAAGGTCACCTGACCTTAATCCCTTGGATTATTGCTTGTGGGAGTGGATAAAATCATTGGTTTATGCAACAAGAGTAGAAACAAGGGAAGCGTTGCTTGATCGCATTAACAATGCTGCAGCTATTATCCGTAATATCCGTCTCTCAATTCGCCGTGCTACCAGAGCAATTAATAAACGAGCCAATAAATGTATCGGAGCAGGCGGTGGTATTTTTGAAAACATTCGTTAAGATTTTTTTTATGGTTTAGTATTTAGATTTAGTTATTTGTTGTTAAAATAAACTTTATTGTAAATTTCAGAACCGATTATTTTACAAAATAAATGTCGTGAAGTCGAAATATCAGTAACGTAATAAAACAGCATTCTAACTATTACTTGAAACTTGAAAATGGGTTGTTCTACCAAAAAAACTTAAAATACTTTTTCTTTTAAGAAATGACTGTAGATTAAGAAATAAACCCCTGATTTGAAAAATACCAGAGGCGTACAATTTTTTTCGCCAAAACAATTTTATTTTTTGCTGTCGCGTACGCCACTGGTAAAATGGTAAAAACTTTTTAAATCGAGAAAACGTATTTTCATGCCAGTATAGCGCACACCCATGATCAGCGTAATACCTTAAATCGTTTTCGAGGTATTGAAGGAAAAATGTATATTACTTTTTTTTTTGGCACACTGTATCTCGAAAAGAAAGCATTTCCAGACCCACATGTATATGACCTTTTTTTCTTATATTGACCTCTAGAATACCTCATTAAAATATTTCCCTTTCCTCCCGAAACACCCTGTATAGCCACTCTAGTTAGTTTTAAGCTTAGTAATTATTCTTACTTCATGTGTTATACAGCGTTTGTTTAATCGTGTGTGAGTCATGGAAAATATGTGCGAGCCCAATGTATCTCAGGAAATAACCCCGCCGAAAAGCAGAAAACACTTTTCTGTGGAAACTAAGGAAGTTATAAAAATTCAAAGATTCTTCTCTGGATTACCATGAGGACACCACTGTTGATTTATTTGAAGATTGGTTTAAAAACAAGCTAATTCCAAATATACCTCCGAATAGCGTAATTGTAATGGACAATGCAAGCTACCATAGTAGGCAGTTGACCAAACTCCCTCCTCAAATGATACAAAATCAACAATCCAAAACTATACATGTTTGATAATGACATTTATTTTCAGGAAGTGTACGAACACGTTTGTAACCAGTGGCGTATTTAGGATTGTGACACGGGGGGGGGGTCTACTTATCTTCCTTAAGAAAATGCGCCGCAGGCAAAATTTTTTTAGGTGCCACGCCTTTTTTTGGACTGTCTAAACTTACAAATTTTACGTTTTGATAGCATGGCTCAAAAAAAACTTAGAAATAAAGCAATTTTTAAATATAAACGCCAATATTTGCATTTGAAATATTAGTTTTTTTAAGGTATGTATAACGGTATACTATTTTACTCACCTGAATTAGAAAACACGGAACAAAAAATAAAATTCAACAATTATTAAACTAAAAGACTGTGGAAATCCCCAAACATCTGGAAAATTTGAAATAATGTTTCATGTTATTTATTGCAAATAGATGAATGTGAATTTCAGTTTTCTTTAGTACTGAGTCCACGGGGGGGGGGGGTCCAGACCCCCCGGACCCCCCCCCCCCTAAATACGCCACTGTTTGTAACAATGAACGACACTAAAAAACTTTAACCTGTGTCTTCACAAGTCGACTGGTTCAAACTATGCTTTACTTGGAAAATAAAATTTCTTTTGAATTTTATAGCATTATCATTTATTAACAGGTTAATCACTTCATCAGTATATACCCTAGCATGGGTATGACATAACCTTTGTAACTTAGATGCATCAAACAACCACTTAACTACTTTCACATACTTTTGTTTACTTTATCATCTTGTTGCGTATCACATGTAACTAAGCACGGAGTGCCTAATATCTCTTTATACTTTTGAATAACACTGTACTTTACTACTACTTTTAATTACTTTTAACCACTTTTACGTGAAGGATTTACCGGTTCACGGAGCACTTCTTATCTGTTTAGACTCTCGAATGACACTACTTTGTTGACAAAACACTGCGCGTCTCGTACCGTATTCCGACACCTTGACCAATCAGGTCCTAATACGTCGAAATCCAAGATGGCTTCTTTCACGTCACGATACTGTTGTTAGCCAATGAGAATAGAGATTCGCTGTTACCATGCAAGCGGATGTCGTACTTAAATTTGCGTGTTAGAGGATAATACACAATAACGGACAGGTTTTTTATACATAAGGATTCGACTTGAACATATATCTTTATGGATTTGTACAACGTTGCCATTACTTTAATATGCGGTATTGCCAGTTATATTGCATGTGAATATAATGTACTTTTCTCTTTTTTTAGCATTTAGTAGTTACAGAAAAACATAGTAACTTAGCACGAATGCGGCGTTGCCGCTTAGATCAGTATGACGCCACATTACATTTCCTAGAATTGAGTTCCACGCTTTTACTTTAACTTTGTACTGGGTCACAACAGAAATATGACGTGTGTCCCAAACAGGAAGATTACACCAAAAGGCAATTAATTGAGGTTTTACAAAGTTTAAAACTACAAAAGGAATACTTCTGTGATAATTATGCAAAAAATCTAGGGCATACAGTTTTAAGGCTTCCACCATACCATTGTATATTCAATCCCATCGAACATGTTTGGCACCAATTGAAATCTGCCATTCGTCGTAACAATATTTGCCCTACTATTAACTCCAGTGCAACTGAGCTTATAGAAACTGAAGTTTTCAACATCCCTTCACAAAGTTGGGCAAATTGTGTTACGACATATGTTGAAAAAGTGGAAAAATCCATCCATCCATATAAACAATAGGTATAGCACAAATAATAATTAGAACAGATGATGATAGCGATAGTGATATTGATATATTAAGTGAATAATTATTTATAAGTACCGAATAATTTGTATATTTTTGTAATCACAAATATAATTTTTAATAATAAAAAAACTTGTAATTTCACATTTAAACATAAATAAAATATTATTTAATGTCTTACTTATTTTTATTACAAATCATGATTAAATTCTAAGCAAAGTACGGACCTGATCGGCCATATTTCAATTCTACAGCTGGCCCGGGTCTTTCCTAATAGGGATCAGTTAGTCACTTTCTTATATCTATGAACAGACTTTATCAATGAGGTATTTTACTGATTTTCGGAAAGTACCTTAAATTGTTTATATGGTGGTGATGATACACCTGAATTCTTATTTTATTGAAATTGAATCGCTAATATTGTTGTCTCCATAACCTGACGTTCCTGTTTTGAAAGAAAATACTGTTTTTCAGTGCATTTTTGGCAACGAAAGCAAAGGTTTCTGGGATATTAAATAAGAAATACTGTAAGTAGATATACGCTTGATTCAAACCTCTCAAGTTACTGACGTTTTTAGGTTTGGCAGAAGGAAACGTACCATTTTAGTTTTTTGAAAACACAGGACATAGGGTGGATGCGCTAGTAAGCCGGCCACCTGTAGTAGCCGGCCAAAAATGACTTTCATCACTTATAATTTGAATTTCGCGCTTCGAGTTTAGCTATATTTCTTACACTTGCTATCTGTTTTTACTTTCCAAGAACACATATCAATATTTCTTCATTATAAGTCGAACCTTACTTCCGTAAATTGGCGCGAAAAATTAGGTGTTACTCATTGTGTCTCCAAAAACAGTTTACAAAAGCCAGTGAAATTGCTGGAAATTGTTTTTAACTTCCTAAATTGGCATCCAACCTATAACTAAGAGGATGATCGGATATTTATCGATAACACGCCCAATAGAGTTATGTCAAAAATTAAGTGCTTCATTCTTTGGAGTATACAGAATAACTTTATTTACATTCATTTTGCTTTAAATCGCAAAATAGACTAAGAAGGGGAAAAGGGGGAATATCTTTCATGGATAGTACTCTATCATGGGACCAAGGGCGGTTTTACGGGGGGGGGGATAGGGTAATTACCCCCCCCCCCCATGAATTTAGAATTTTAAGCATTATCATTGAAAAAAGGGCGTGGCAACCAAAAATGTTTCGCTGTATGGGAAATGAAGGGACGTTGAACGATTGTTTATATGTCAAAAAAGAGCAGTAATAGCAATATTTGGTCTCAGATTCAAAGAAAGTTGTAGAGGTAAATGTAAAGAGAACCACCTTCTTACTTGCCCTGCAGTTTACATACAAGAATGTGTTTTATTCTTTTTTGAGAACAGGTCTTTGTTTAGATGCAGTGAATCACAAAATAAATATCCAACAAGAACGATGAACTATACCTATGCTAAAGACAAGCTGACGTTGTACGAAAGTGGTGCTTACTATAACTGTATTAAACTATACAGTAGCCTTCCAAGATACACCAAGACTTTAAAAAAGTGAGAAAAAAACGTATTTAAATTACTAAAAGACCATGAACCGTATAATATCGAAGATTATTATGTAAATATCTAAAATTTATAGCATAAATGTTGCCTATAATATCTGTCACTATTTCATTTTATGTTATATAATGTAATTTTGAAATAAGGAGTGTTTATTACTATTATTATTATTATTATGGGGCTCGACAAAATAGAAAAAAAAACAGTCAAATCTTTATTTTTTTTTCGTTTTCTCCCATATTTTCCGAGATATTTATTTCAAATTTGCAGCACTATTAATTCTCTTAAATATCTATACGTAACATTTATTAACTAACCTAACCTAACCTAATGTTTTGCAAATACCTACTCAAATCAGATTGACGTGTACAAAACGCGTTTCTACGCACAATTCTTAGCAGATATTGAAGATAATGAAATGTAGGTAGTTTACGTAGTATAGAACAAACCTTAGATACTAATAAAAGTTTCTGTCATGTCAAATGAAAACAGTCTTGCATGAAAATTAAGGATCCTATGGATATTTACTTAGGGAAATAAACCTATAAAACCAAGTCTTTTACCGAAATACGGGACTTTCCCTGATCCCGACAAAGATTACGGGACAGGGGCTCAGGGGCACATACAAGTCAAGAAACGAGACAGTCCTGTTTAGTACGAGACGTATGGTTGACTTAGGCAGAACTGAAATGTTTAAACAAATTTTGTATCAAAACAGGTTAAAATATAATAAGTTTTTATTACCATTGACAATGGGAGTATTAGCTGACACTCCTGCATTATTAACCAGTATCGATATAGGACCAACATTTTTAGTGATCCACTTAAATGCTTCCAAAATATCATCTTTGTTGGATATATCTACTTTATGCGGGATAAGTTTGCCTTTTTTACCGGCTAATTTCTTTTGCAAATCATCTAGCCTATCTTTGCGTCTGGCTAAAGCCACAACCTAAAAAAAAATTGTAAGTACTAATAGCTTATTAACTTTTGTTTATCCAACGTATATAGGGTGTTTCGTTAAGGTCGGCCACCGGCCATATCTTGGAAACTACTGGACGTAGAAATTCAGAAAAAGAAAATAATTACTAACATTTTTTTTGAGTTCCGCATTTTGCCGCAAGGGGGCACAATTGAAAAATAAATATTAAAATTTAAAATATCTTTGAAAATTCCATATTAAGTACTTTTGGTAATATCGTTAGAAAGCCTAGACAATTTTGTATCATTTTAGTCTAAGGCTCATTGGCGCACCTACTTTGATAAGAGTGGGAGAAACTGTTCAAAGTGTAATCATTTAAATCGCTGTAACTTCTAAACGACTTATCCGATTTTAGTAAACTTAAGCTTGATTGGAACAGAAATGTGAGCACTTTTAATTATCGTATCCAGTGGTACACGATAGTTTCCAATAAAATTGCTAGGGGGCGCAATTTGCAACAATAACAATTTTTTTGATTTTATCCCGAAAAGTTATATCATATGGTATAATTATGATATCATAATCAGAAAGTAGTTTAATTTGCAATTTGAAAACCGCAGTTCGATATCTTTGTTCGTTTCAGAGTTATTGTCAAAAGAATAATTTTTAACGCTTCAAATGAAGAAGTGATTGTTTTCATAGTGTCGTAGGTGTGTAGGTTGGATAGGTACTTATAAGTTTTCATTTGTCATTCCGCACTGTAGGATTAATCCTTTATGGTGCGTGTGCGCAGGAAACGATTCACGTTGGTCTTGAATTTTTGGAGATTATACACGTTGGGGAACACGGCCTCAGGGAGGTCGTTCCTGAGGATGACGTTTTCCAGAAAAAAGAATTTTTAAACAAAGTCGTTCGAGGGACACTAAGCTGAACCACGTATGGGTGGGCTGCAGTGGCTCGTCATGTATTTCTATCATGCACCGCTCTGGGTGGAATCAAGCGGGCAACCTCAGTTAAGCACTTGCCATGAACATATTTGTAAAATAGACAGGTTGCCAATCTGCCTTCGATGTTTAAGGCTTGCAGCATATTGCCTACCCTCTCTAAGGCCATTGGTCCAGTCTGGTTTCCGCAGGGGCTATAGTTGCACGACTGCCCTGTTAAAGGTAACAAATGATATTCTGGAGCCTCGGACCGTGGCGATTTGACGGCATTGGTTCTCTTGGACTACTCAAAGGCCTTTGACAGTCTAAATCATGATATTTTGTTGAGCATACTTAATTATCTCAGCTTTGATGATGATTCATAACTTCTTATCAAGGAGTGATTGATAGACCTCAAATGGTCTGGCTTAGTGGTAACTTGTCGAATCCTATGAGAGTCCCATGCGGTGTACCTTAGGGCTCAATACTATATAGGCTTCTTATTCTTTTTTCTATATACATTCCAACTCATTACTTATTTGAGGCATTCAACTGCACACTTTTACGCTAATGATACACAACTATACTTTTCGTTTAAGCCAGATATAGTTTTGAAGGCGAATGATAAATTGGAGCATTATTTAGATGTCCTTAAGAAGGCCTCGGAAGCACACTGCTTGAAGATAAATCCCACTAAGTCGCAAGTGCTGCTGTTTGGTCACAACACAAAGTTGTAACCAGTGTCAGAATCTTACCACTTACTTTTCTTCATGTTAGTTTAAATAATGAAACTTTGAGCACATGTATTACAGCAAAAAATCTGTAGCTGCTAGTAGATACTGATCTAAGATTCTCTGGACATATAAATAATTGTATCAGAAGGGCGTTTACTAATCTGAAGTAAATCTTTGATCATCGAGTACTAGGTACTCAAAGGAAATTCTTAGAAAAGTGTTGTGCGACCAGGGCCGACGAGAGGGCGGGGTAGAAGGGACAAATTCCCGGGGCCCGGGGCCTGGGGGGGCCCGGGCGCGAATCGCGGATTGATACGCATTAGAAATATGCAAGCACGGTCAAAAAAATATTTAAATAGAGCCTCCAGAGTACTAAACTCAGAAAGAAGCTTGGACACATTTTTTAAAACTTTTTTCGTTCACCTGAATCTCTTGATTGAAAATATGACGTATTTTCGCTGAATAAAAACAAATTAAATGCGGTGAGGCGGCTCTAGGCGGCATCGCTTTGATTGAAAGAAGCCGACTTTTTTCCGATTATCCTAGCAGCGCAACAGGCAACATTTCCGTGAAATGTGAGGCGGCTCAATTAATAAATTTTCTTTGATTTATTTGGGTTAGAGAGCCACAATAATCTGCTTAGCTTATTATTCAGTTTTGCCTTTTCATTACGACAAGAAACAAGTCGCGATAAAATTTGAGTAATATAGGTAGTAGGTATTAAACTTAGACTTTAGTAAATGTTTTGGGATTGTTCTACAGGAACCTGAACAGTGTAGTGATCACAGTTAAAAATATTCAACAGATTACATTATAGGGTAAGTTTTCATTTTTCTCAGTATTTTGCTTTTCAAAAACACTAAGTACTTTCCTTCCGGTACTCTTGAAATAAATCATAATTAAAACCTTTCTAAGATACCTACTATAATCATAATATTCTCATTTTGGTCAGGCTAATTTAAATGGCTTATCGGCATAAATCCGATTCTCAAAAGAGAAAGAAAAAACAATTACGAGAAAATTCCCGCAACGCCGGAAGAAGGACCCTTGAAGGTTTAGGCTTCAGCGTTTCTCGACCTGACCCAGCTCTGCCTTCAACTTCATCGTCAGAATTTAATGTAAATGCAGATGTTCAAAATCCATCAACATCAACTGTAGGTAAAGTGCAAGTCATTTAGTCTATTCCTGGTCACTGAAAAATTATAATCTATTTACAGATTCAGTTTCTGTTCCTGATACAAGTTCTTCCGATTCTACCAATCAACTTCCTGTGCCACTTGCATCTCCCATTACTTCTTTTCCTACTGGTGGTAGTAGTGATGATACTGATGACGATTGTGGTCATGGCCATAGCTACAAATCTATATTAGGTTATGACATTGGGCGTCTTCAAGGTAACCCTTCGCCCTCGGAAATAGAAGATGCAATTCGTAGAGGACCTCAACTGCTTCCCATAAGTTTCCCAGCTGACGTTGACGGCCGTCCGTTTCCTACATATATATTGAACATGAAGCTACAAAATAATGAAGTAGTTGTTAGAGATTGGTTAGTTTGGAGTGCTGCAAAACAAGCCCTTTTTTGCTTCCCCTGCCGTTTATTTAATTATAATAAAAATACTCGGGAATCGTCTGTCCTCACAACTGTAGGTTGGGAACGATCTAGAGGTTATAAAAAACTTTACGACAGGATACCTCTCCATGAAAGTAGTAACAGTCATAAAGCAAATTACATCGAATGGCGCATATTAGAAAAGAATTTGTCTATACAAGTCGAACTGTTGGCAGCTTATTGGCCAAACAAATGGAGAATGAGAAACAAAACTGGAAAGAGTTACTTCGGCGTTTCCTGGATGTCACTCTTTTTCTTACAGAACGTGGACTTGCTTTTAGAGGAGACAGTCATGTGATAGGCAATCCAAGAAACGGCAATTTTTTGGGAGTTCTGGAATTAATCAGTCACTACGACCCTCTGCTTGCGGTTCATTTAGAAAAAGTAAAAAGTTCACAAAAAGAAAATCATAGATTACAAGTTCATTATTTATCAGCCGACATTCAAAATAAATTTATATGTTGCTGTGCTGAACACGTTCGAGGCTGTGTTTTGAGAGAAAGAGAGGCAGCTAAATATTTCTCCATTATCGTTGATGCCACCCCAGATTGTTCTCATGACGAACATACAACGTTTATCCTACGATATGTTGGTGTTAACAACGAAAAGAATAACTATACAATTCATGAGAGATTTTTGGAATTCGTAAATTGTAACGAGAAGACTGGAGAGGCTATAGCTCAACTAGTTCTTGATGTTTTCCAGAAGCGTTTCATTCCTATCGCAGACTGCCGTGGCCAGGGTTACGACAACGTCAGTAATATGTCTGGTGTCTACAAGGGAGCTCAAGCAAGAATTTTGAATGTTAATTCTCTGGTTATTTTTTCGCCTTGTGCATGCCATTCTCTCAATTTATGCGGGGTACATGCGGCTGAGTGTTGTCCCGAAGTAATCACATTTTTTGGCGCCATTCAGAAACTTTATACTATTTTCTCTGCCAGTCCTCAAAGGTGGGAAATTCTTAAAAAACATATTAGTGTGTCTCTTCATTCACTATCTACAACTCGTTGGTCTGCTAGAATAGAAAGCGTCAAGCCATTTTCAGAAAGACTACCAGGAATAAAGGATGCAATAAAGGCCATAGAAAATTTAAATTTAACGTCAGAAATTCGGTCTGACCTCAACGGATTGAATACGTACATGGAATCATTTGAATGCATAGTTCTGTCTTCTATATGGAAAAAAGTTTTAACTGCAATAAACCACAGAAGCGTTATTTTACAGGAAATTAACTCGACAATTGACTTGTTCTGTATTCTTTGGACCTTTACAGATTCTTCGGAGATAATTATCCAAGCAAAATCAAGTATTCTTCAAAATAAATATAATAGTGACATAGGCCCACAACTTCAGGAAGAATTGATGCATTTAAAAGCAATATACCAAACGAATTTTGGCATTTTACCACTTGGGCCACTAGACCTATTAAATAAAATAAGATCCTTAAAACTAGAAGCGTTATTCCCTAATGTGGTTATTTCTTTAAGGTTATTCTGCACCATACCTGTAACTGTTGCGCAGGCAGAACGTTCATTTAGTAGTCTAGCGAGAATAAAAAATGTTTTAAGGTCTACAATGAACCAGGATCGGCTATCTGACTTAGGGCTATTAGCAATAGAAGCGGAAGTAGCCAGAAAGTGCAACTTCGATGATGTCATAGACATTTTCGCAAATCGCAAGGCTCGAAAAGCACCATTACCTTAGAAATTATCCCAATATTTTTATTTGCTTTATTTGTATGCTTGTAATTTATTTTCGTTTGATGCGTTGTTTTTATATGAATAAAATTATGATATTTAATTTGTATATATTTATCATTTATCTTGTCCTACAACCGAACAACTTGGTACCTAAAAATTATTTATTAGCATTTATAGTGACAATAAATGCAGGGCCCAAAAGGCTGTCCAGTCCCAGGGCCCGTGTCGCCTCTCGGCGGCCTTGTGTGCGACTCCATTGTTCTATCGCATTTTAATTATTATGATGTGCTATACGGTCCCTGTCTTTTAGATGGTGATATCAAAAGAATACAGCTTATTCAAAATGCATGTGTGCGTTTGATAGGAGGTATCCGCGGTCGTAATAAAAGCCGTATTACAGTCACGCAACTAATTGCAGCAATAAATGGCAAGGTCAAAGTATTGCCTGAAAGAAAGCTTCACAATGTAAAACAGCATGCAAGTCCATGCAACTTTTTTTTTAATTGCAATAAGAATACCAACCTCTAGAGCTTTGTGCGAAATGTCATCAAACCTGATAACCTCGAAGTTGTTATTGTTATTATTTTATTTTGTGACTTTCTGGCGTTTGTAAAATATTTTTTGTTTGAAATAAATAAAATAAGCAAACAAATTAAAGCGGAGAATAGTACTCGCTGCATCATTATGCACCATTTTTGCTGCTTCTGCCTTGCTGATAGACGTTAATGGACAGGAACGGGCAGAAAGAAGCTTTTAGTGCTGTTGGTGACACAAAAGTAACTAACTTTCTTCCCAGACTTGCACGAGCAATGCAAAAAAAATCGCGCCAGACCGATCAAATTTCCGTGGAAGTTAGTTGCACCAAGGGATCAGCTGAGCTTCGACTGCGCATGCCTTTGGGCAATTCTTATTGCGTCTTGCATGGACTTGCATCGAGTTGATTGACTGTAATACGGCTTTAAGAGAGTTGTTAGTGCAAAGCTACGTGACATTCATTGGTTAATGAACGAGAGACGTATGTTACATAGTTTGGTCTTATTCAATAAGATAATTTGTAATAAGTGTCCTAATTATCTGTACGATAAGGTCAAATCCAGACATGACGTTCGTAATTTAGAAATTATACATAAATTTACGATAACGCTACCTGCGCATCTCACTACTATGAATGAACGCTCCTTCACTTATCAGGTCTCGAAAATCTACAATAAAGTAGGTACCTATTGACATTAAAAACGTCTCTGGTTATAAGTTCAAATTATTTGTAAAACAGAATATTGAAAATTTCCTCTGAACTTGCACTAGCTATCTCGCTGCCCACCTATGTAATACTAATATGTTTTACTGTCGATCGCACGGTCTATCCTATCATATAAGTCTAAGTCTTGTGAATCGTCCATAAACTACACCTATATTATTGTGTAATGATGATTATAAATTCCATATTTTTAAACTACAAGCCAGCTTCAACTCCGCCAATTGTAATATTATATTGTAATAAAGACGTGTTTGTTTTATTTAATTTATTCATTTAAAAACAATCACTTCTTTATTTAAAGTGTTAAAAATTATTCTTTTGGCAATACCTCTAAAGCGAACAAAGATATCGAACTGCGTTTTTACATTTTTTTCTTGCAAATTTAGTCTATTTTCCGATTATGATATCATAAGTATACCGTATGATTTAAGTTTCCGGGGTAAAATAAAAAAAAAAAATATTATTTCAAAGGGCAATTTTACGGAAAACTAAATTTACTAAGATCGGATAAGCGGTTTAGAAGTTACAGCGATTTAGATGATTACACTTTTAAGAGTTTCCCACACTCTTATCAAAGTACAGTGACGGAAATAAAATTTCGTACACTTATTTTTTCCTGATGTGATGTCGGCTTTTGTATACCTAGATCACCTGGAAATGCACTTCACTTTTTGACAAATTGTTATCGGTGTCATCAGATTTGAAAATTATATTATTTCATTTTAACAAATTTTGTGAACATGAATCAACTCGAGAAGGCGATATTAATTATTGCTTTATTCGAAGGCGGTGTGTCTACTAGGGCTCGGAATTGTATTCGAATTTTTTGTTAGTTAAAAAATTCGACTATTCGAATATTTGACTATTCGGCTATTCAAATAGTCTATTCGAAATTCGAATATTTGACTATTAGAATATTCGACTATTCGAAATTCGAATATTTGACTATTCGAATATTCGACTATTCGAAATTCGAATATTCGACCATTCGAATATTTAACTATTTGACTTTGTTCGGATATTTATATGTTCGACTATTCGTGTTTTCTGTGAAACTGTAAATTTTAACGTAAAAAAGAAAAACAAAAATAAAATTATATATTCTTATTTAATTAAATAAACATAGGTAATACTATTACTAGGCCTACAATGTAGTATGTACCTATATTATTTTTGTTATGAATTTGTTGAACTTGTTCCAGTTTTTGTTGTTTCTGTTAAATAAAACACCGGGTTTATTTTCATAATTTTATTTTCGTTGTGTTAAATGTTTGATTTTTTGTGTTCAGTAAATAATCATTTTGTTTAAGAGTTTTTTATTTATTACAGAGTTCTCAAGTTCTGATATCTTGAAATAATTTAACAGAATTATTTATTTGTCATCTTAGTTTATTCGACAAAATTCACATTATTATTATTCGATAATTTAGATATTAAAAATGACTAATACTTAAAAATATTCCTTTATTATGTTTAAGCCGTTAAACCACTTCTACCGTGATTAAACAACTGTATTTCGATATTTAAAGAGACGACTATTCGAATATTCGACTATTTGACTGTTCAAAGATATTCGAATATTCGAATTACTTATTCGACTGTTCGAATTATTCGACTATTCGAATTATTCGACTATATTCGACTATTCGAATTATTCGACTATATTCGACTATTCGAATACTTATATTTTAAAAATTCCGAGCCCTAGTCTCTACATAGAATAGCTGAGCAATTTGGGAAACCAAGAAGCACTATACAAAGCCTTAGACAGAACTAAATGGGAAAATACAGGATCATTAGAAAGAAGGGCTGGAAGTGGCAAAAGAAAATCAAGATAATGATCTAATAGATTTTTTGCGAAACAATCAATTTCAGACGGCTGGAAAAGTACACAAGCAAACTAATTTTCCTGGGACAGTAAGAACGGCGAGAAATCGTATAAGGAAAAATTCGGAATTGAGAAATACGGTAGCTGCTAAAACCCTGTTTTTGACCGATAAGAATAAAGAGCAAAGAATGGGGTTTGCGCTGGAATATTTACCGCAAGGTATGGATTTTTGGGAAAAGGTAGTATTTACAGACGAGAAGACTTTTCAGTCTTATTATAACTGGCAGATTAGAGTGTATAGGCCGCCAAATACACGGTACAAAGAAAGATATACCCAACATGTTAAAACAAGTGGAAGATTTTCAGTTAATGTATGGGGGTATATGACATCCAGAGGACTAGGAATATGCCACCGAATTCGAGGAAGATTTAATACTCAAGCTTATATACACATCCTTCAAAATGTTATGTTGACATCGGTAAACAATAGATTTCAACAAGAAAATTTTATATACCAGCATGACAACTGCCCCGTCCATACAGCAAGAAAAGTTTCGGACTGGATATGGGAAAATAACATGTTATTGTTACCTTGGCCCTCAAGAAGCCCTGATATCAATCCAATCGAAAACGTTTGGGGATATATCGTGAAAGTAATTAACAAGAACAATTATTTCCATCCTCAAAACAGTAATGATTTGTGGAATAAAATTGAAGAAACCTGGAATACCTACAATTTTCATCACGCCAAATGCTGGTGGCATCAATGCCCAGACGTTTAAACTTATTAGTGGAAAAAAATGGTGCCGCTTTAAAATATTAAACCAATGTTTCTTTTTTTTTATTATTTGAATAATCCGTTTTATATTTAATTTTAAAGTCATGTATTGTATATTATTATCTTGATTTTCGTTTGAAATTTTTCTTCTGCCACTTCCAGTCCTTCTATCCAATGATCCTGTATTTTCGCATTTAGTTCTGAGGCTTTGTATAGTGCTTCTTGGTTTCTCAACTTGCTCAACTATCTAGGACAGCTATACTCTAAGTGTGTTCCGCGGAACCCTAGGGTTCCGCGGTTCCTCAAGAATTTAGAAAAAAAATCAAAGCACCTCTCTCTGGTCGAACGTTTTGACTCCGCGGCCGCGCGTAGGTATATTTATTTATTTATTTGTATTTGTATAAACATGTGTTACAATAGCTGGTACAATATCTCATAAGTTTGGTATCAACATGTATACTTGTATACTTGTGAGCGCACTGTCCCTTTGATAAAAGCCGCCTCTGAATTGTTTACAACGCAATTTTTATATTTCTCTTTTTATTTTTGCTTTTTGTTTATCAAAGGCGCCGACTCGAGTATTTTCGAGAATATTCGAGGTCGAGTCTAGGACTAAGTATAAAAGCGGCGATCGCGCGTCGCGCCTCGTCAGTCGGTTGACGATTAGCGTTCGGAGCGATAAGTTCCTACCTACCTACTTACAAGCTCGCTAGCGAGAAACTAGTGTTCATTGTTCTACTGCCTGCTGTATTCTGTTGTCTCAGTTTTATACATTTCTTCATTGTACTAAACTTAGTCTCTTATACGCAGTAACGATTGTGCATTATTTAGACCCCACCATCCTGACGTGTAACATTATAAATAAAGAAGAATGAAACGTTGGCTTAAAGGTGTTAAACGTGTTGCAACAACATCTTCTAATGACGCTGAATGTTCAAAAGCAGTACGCGCGGAGAATATAGCAATCACCGATCCAGACGATGATGCCACGACGTCAAGCTCGACGGTTTCAAAGACGAAAAAAAGGAAGTATGATGAATCATATATCAGTTTCGGATTTGTTGATTCCAACGGCTCACCTCTCTGCATGCTATGTAGTAAACTGCTTCCTAATAGTTCCATGGCACCTGCCAAATTGCGCCGACATTTACAAACTGTACACCCCGCGTCTAAAGACAAGAATAAAGAATTTGTTGTTCGTAAAAAAGATCAGTTATTGGAAAGTCAAAAAAATATGATGCATGTAACAAAAACTATCAACGAAAAGGCCACGGAGGCATCATATTTAGTTAGCTATCGCATTGCACAAGCAGGTGAAGCGCACACTATCGCTGAGAATTTAATAAAGCCATGTGTATTAGACATAACAAAATGTATGCTCGATGAAAAATCTGCAAAGCATCTTTCTACTGTGCCGCTATCAAACGATACTGTTTCACGGCGAATCCATGATCTGGCAAGCTACGTCAAACGAGAACTAGTTACACGTCTACAAAAAACACGATTCGCCTTGCAAATGGACGAGTCAACTGATGTCGCTAGTTTGGCTATCTTGCTGGTTATCGTGAGATATCCATATGAAAGTTCTTTTGAAGAAGACATGCTTATGTGTTCACCGCTGCTCACAAACACTACCGGGGAAGAAATTTTTTATAAAATAAATATATTTTTTGAAGAAAATAATCTCAGTTGGAACAATTGCATTGACATTTGTACAGATGGGGCCAAGGCGATGACAGGTAAAACAGCAGGAGCAGTGTCACGAATAAAAAATAAAGCGCCTAATTGTAGTTCCAGCCATTATATTCTGCATAGACAAGCACTTGCGATGAAGCAAATGCCGTCAAATCTAAAATTAGTTATGGATGAAGCGGTAAAAATAATTAATTTTATCAAATCACGACCACTACAATCCCGATTGTTCTCATTATTGTGTGAAGATTATGGCAGCAAACATAAAACACTGCTGCTCCATACAGAAGTGCGATGGCTGTCTCGGGGTAAAACTTTAACAAGGCTATTTGAACTTAGAGCCGAGTTACAAATGTTTCTTTCAGCAGATACTTCTTTTAATTTGAAGGACCGTTTGTATGATAAAACTTGGTTGTTCCGATTGTCTTTTATGGCGGATATCTTTCAAAAACTGAACGAATTTAATTATCATTGCAAGGTAAACAGACAACAGTGTTTCAGGCCAATAATAAAATAACTGCCTTCAAAAGAAAATTAGATTTTTGGATTATTTGCGTTGGTAAGAAAGAAATAGAAAGCTTTACGCCACTCAGTGAGTTTGTTAGCGATAACGACTCAGAAATGTTTCAAGATGATGTGTTTGAAGAATTGGTCCAATATCTCAGTTCGATGCGCGCATCTTTTGAAAAGTATTTTCCCGAAGAACAGAATACAAAAATGAAACTGAATTCATGGATTCATAATCCTTTTTTACCCAACTTGGAAAAGCCCGAAAGTATGTCAAACGAGATATATGAATCTCTTTTAGAAATGTCATCAGACACAAGTATGGAGTCACTGTTCAAAACGACGCCTCTCAACGATTTTTGGTGCAGAATCCGTGATGAATATCCAGTGCTTGGCAAAATGGCTCTGAATATTCTTCTCCCGTTCCCAACAACATATTTGTGCGAAACAGGATTCTCAACCTATGCAGCCACGAAAACAAAATATCGCAATAGACTGGACGCCGAACCTGATATGAGACTTCAACTGTCTTCTATCAAACCTGATATCAACCAATTGATGAAAAATAAAAAACAGTTTCATACCTCCCATTAGTTAGATTTTTTCTTTTTTAATATCTTCTATTATTGTACTTGCCATGTGGTAAAGTAAGTAATAATTAGTAACTGTTACATTGTACTTTTATTATGCTTATTAATAAAGAATACACTTTTAAAAACTATTGTTTTATTGTAGGGTTCCATCAAGTATTTTGCTTCCCAAAAGGGTTCCGTCACCAAAAAAGTTTGAGAACCGCTGATCTAGGAATACCTTCCTCGAATAAATAATTTTATATATAGCCTTTTTTCTATCATTACTGAAATAAGAAATGCAAGGTATAGAGGTGAGATAAGTGTAAAAAGCCCAGTTTACCAAAATTTTAAAAAATGGCATAAAATGTTAACCTCAGTGTACGAAATTTTATTTCCGTCACTGTACGTACGCCAATAAGCCTTGAACCAAAATGATACAAAATTGTCCAATCTTTCTAATGATGTTACCAAATTGTGTTAATGTGGAATTTTCGAAGAAATTAAAAATTTAAATATTTACTTTTAAATTGTGCTCCCTTGCGGTAAAATACGGAACTCAAAAATAATTTCCAGGATTTTTCATAGCCACTTTAGTTATGAAATTTATAATAAATAATATGATATGGCCGGCGGCTGACTGTAATGAAACACCCTGTATTATAATAGTTTTTAAAAATTTATTGCCGATGATTTAGGTGGCTAGACGTGATAAAAAACAAACACCCAATCGATATTGGTAGGCACTTATGTTAAGTGCTTATGATATGTGTACACTGCGTATCTCTAGACATAATACAGGGTATTAAAAAACAATAAACTTAAATTAAGTTCGCGTACAGAGTTGTCCCTTATCCTTCCGTCAGACCCAATTCTTGGACGCGTTTCGCCATCTACGGCTCATCGGCAAGGCTCCAGGTCTGACGAAAGGTTAAGAGACCTCACAGTGCTTTTAACACGGAAATGCAATTAAACAGACGAGAGTTGCAGCACGAGACTACATCTCGTGGCAACCACACGCATCACCCCAACCAGGAGGGATAAGGGACAACTCTGTACGAGGACATATTGGTATAATATAGTGTGTTCCTTAATAATATGCGAATATTTAAAGTTGTGAATATACATGAAAAATTAATGATAGTTTGTTTTATAAACTATGGTCCAAAAACGTTCCGTGTGTCGTGCCAACAGTGTTGTGTCGTATTTGATTTTTAAAATGCCTCTGTTACTTGAAGAAGCGGTTGACATCATTGCGGTGTATTTTGAATGTTTGGGAAATGCAATAATTGCTGAACGGGTTTACGCAGTACGATACCCTCAAAGGCGCCGATACGACAGTAGAATGTTTAATCGTTTAGCTAGCCGTTTTCGTACTACTGGAAGTATTCGTCGCCCTGTATATCGCAGACGCCGCCGAGGTCGAACCGAGGAAAACATTGTAAATGTTTTCGCATATGTGGAATTTAATCCACGAATTAGTATTAGATTAATTGTTAGAGACTTGGGCGTTACTTGCTCTACTGTGCATAGGATTTTATTAGAAAAAAGGTAAGTAATTATATCTATATGTTATAACTCTTAAATAGTTTAGATTAATGCCAATATTTCTCTTAATAGTTTTCAAGTCAATGTAGTAAGTATTTTGTTTTTCTTTAGGCTACATCCCTAACATATTGTGCTTCACCAGGCTTTGACCCCGCAAGATTGTGATAGAAGATTGGATCATTGCTATTGGTTGCTCAATATGATATTGGAAGATAATTATAAATCTCCTCTCCAGAATTTTGTGGACTGATGAAGCTACTTTCCATAGTAATGGAGGAGTAAACCGCCATAATATGCATTATTGGTCGCGGGATAATCCCCATTGGATGCGGGAGGTGCAGCAACAAGGAAGATGGAGTGTCAATGTCTGGTGCGGCATTTTGGGTGGCAGAATAATTGGACAGTTTGTATTTAATGAGTCGCTTACTGGGCAAAGATATTTACATTTTTTAAATTACGAACTCCCAATTCTTCTCGAAGATGTGCCCTTGGATATTCGCAGAACTATGGTTTTCCAACACGATGGATGTCCTGCACATTTTGCGGCAGACGTTCGTCAATTTCTTGACAACACATTTCCAGCAAGGTGGATAGGAGGAGGGAGTATATTTCCGTGGCCTGCCAGGTAATATTATAGGATATATTGTGATACTGTTAATGAAAGTGGTAATTTCTATTTTAGATCACCTGACTTAACATGCCTAGATTTTTATCTATGGGGGAGATTTCGTTACCAGACCCACCACAAGGGAAAACATGATAGAAAGGATAATGGACAGCAGCTGCCGTATCCCTATGGCAGAGGTGGAAACTGCAGTATTATCAACCAGGGAGAGATTGGAGTCGTGTATACAGAACGATGGACGACAATTTGAACATTTAGGGCGCCACTGAGAATTATTGTCGTAACAATATATTTGCTTGAAACATGCGTACCTTCATATTTTGTTTTTCCAAGGCCTATTTGACTCTTAAAAAAACCTTTACAATGGCAACTTGAAAATAAAATCATAATGTTCCGTAATTATGATTATTGTTGTTGATATCTCCGGATTGAAAATAGATATTAACTTGCGGTTTTCGCTGACTTCTTAGACTTTTAATCATCCTTGTAATTAGGTAAAATTGAATGTACAATTACAATTATGGAAAAAACGCGCAATGTTTGTGAAGTTGTAAGACAGCGCTTCCTAGCGCCTAGTGTAAAACACATATTGCCGTAGTTCATAAGATTATATATAGAGTGAGAAAAGCCCTTTTTAACAGAACTAGGTTTACTAAATTATGTTAAGCTAGACCGGAGTTATCAGCATTTATTACAAATAATGTTCAACCTTCCCCCACCACTTTATTTGAAAAGTGACGAACACGTTCAATAGGTGAATTTTATTAATAAATCTACAATATACAAAAATGTTTTTTGGGGGATACCTTAACTAGGCGACTTTTGAGGAAACTTCGTGATTCATATTTACCGTTACTGTTGCGCCCTCTAGCGCCAGTCTGAGAAACTTGAAAATAATTTCAAGCAATTTCCCATGACCACTTTACCTATATTTTTTTTTTCGCAAGCCATACGACTAGCACTTTCTGAGATACGGCCGACAGCCATTCTTAGTGGGACACCCGAATTACACAAATTTAAAAATTCAGGCCTATTTAAATCTATACAGGCGGAAAAATCTTTTACGCCCATGGAGAAGTCGGATTTGATTGATCTATTACTTCGCATCATTTAAAGATAGCACGTTTAGTTTAAGACAAATAGAATTCCCATTAGATTCCTTAAAAAAAGAATTATTGGTACTAGCCACTTTACATAAAAATGCATTAAAAAAATATGTATCGATGAAATGGAAAAGTTACCAGGAATATCGGTGCTCAGACTTCCTCCTTACCACTGCGAATTAAACCCGATCGAACTTATATGAGCTCAAATAAAGACGGATGTCCCCAGAAAATGTACGACTAATAAAAGGGTGGATTTAAAAAGACTCTTTAATAAAGCTATGGGTAAAATCAGTGCGGAAAAGTGGAAAAAGTGTATCGATCATGTGATAGAAGAAAAAGCCAAAATGTGGAAGGTAGATAAAATATTCGAATAAATGGTTGAACCGCTTATTATAAACGATGTTAATAAAAGCGCATCTTCCGAATCGGACTATGATTAAGCCATAACGTTCATAACGATAAAGTATTATTCGATTTTTGAAAATGCTTTATTTGTAAGATTCTTCACTATATATTGTTTTTGTAATTATAATATGCAAAATAGTACCACTCATTGTTATTTATTAGTTAATACAAGTTTTTAAATGTTTTCATTATGTTTAGGAGAATAGGCATGTTTAGGATTTTTGATTTAAAAACTTCCACAATACACGCTGCTGGCTAAGAGGGATTTTCCCAATAGCAATGCTAAAATCCTCAGATATAACAATAGCTTGCGATAAATTCAGGGTGGACCTACCTAAAGAATGCTCATTATTTGGATTCTTTAATGTAAACACAATATATTTTAAGGGATGGTGTTTAAACTGTTCTTGATACCTCGGTATGCGTTTTGCATATTTAATGAGCATTTATTACATCGCGCCATTTAAAGATAGAATATAAGTTCATATAATTTTGCAAGTTTATTTTACTCAAAAACGGCACATCGCAGGGAAACAACCCAGGACAGCTCTTAGGTTTCAAATTGAACGGTGAATTCAAAACTATCTTTTATTTGGGAAAAAACCATTGGCGTACCATTGTTCTCCTAAAAAATATCGAGGTCAGTGCCCGTAGGCACGCCACTGTTAAAGCTGAGAATTATTTTTGTATTGAAAAATATGCACTGTTATTGATTGTCGCTACGTACTAAAAATCACTGAAGTATCTCAAGTAGTTTCGAAAATATTATTTAAATTTCATTTTTTCCTAGAACTTCAACACCCCGTATTTTTGTAACGGCACATTTTTGGACCATAGTTTATAAAGCAAGCTATCATTTATTTTTCATGTAGATTCACACCCTTAAATATTCGCACTCTTCTATATCTGTAATAGCTTAAAAATAAACACAAAATAGAAAAGAAGCATAATTCATGGCAGCAAAAATGTTAATTTTCTAAAGTAATTTTATTCAAAGTAATAAATATGTATATGTTGCGCTATAGTACCTACATATAAATAATCTGATATCAATTCATTAATATACTAACTTGTACAGGGTGTCCGGAAACTTCGTTCGTATATTTTATGGGGATATTCTACATATGAAAATATGAAAAAAAGTTCATATGAATGTAGGTCCTTAAATGTCTTATAAGGAAGCTATGGCCGTTCAAAGGTGACCTCTAAAGATTAGTTTCTCTTTTATATCTTTGCGACCGCTTGAGGTATCGATGTGCTTTTTGGCACACAAACTAATATTAACAATTGCTAATTTATGATATTGAGAGTTAGTATGAAATTTAGTCAGGGACGTTCGTATTAAGTATTATCGAATTGTGTTTAAACTAAAACAATAATAAACTGAAAAAAGTAGAAAAGTTACAACAAATGTTGAAAATGGTTTCCATTCATATCAATACAACCAACTAAACGATTTCTCATTGATGTTCGTACTCTTGCGAAAACTTCTTCCTTATTACGAATTTTCTCGCAACAATAATTGTTAGAGCCACTCTGTATAAATTCTTAATTTATACGTTTTCGTATTATTATTTTGCGCGTTATATACTCACTCCATCGGAATGTTTCTTTTCAAGTGGGTAAACAGGCCGCCTACCTGGGGTGGTGACTACCCCGATGCAAGCTTTTAGTTTTATTGATTTTTAGTAAAAGAGAACGCTCCCGAAGAATAACATGTGCGAGTTTTTGTTTTGATTTTTACTCAGATTCGTGGAATCGGCCAGTTAAATTGTCGGGATTTTTGTAAAAGTCGGTTTTTCGAGAAATAAACGTATCAACAGAAAATAATATCTTTTATTTTATTCGAACCGTTGTGATTACACAAAAACGGGTAGTTTTCGTGGAAAGCAATAACAATAATTAACACGTTGTTCCAATTGTTGTACATTTTCGACAAGTACTGAATATACCAGAGACTTCAGATATCCCCAAAGAAAGTAATCCAATGGATTGAGATCAGGTGAACGTATGTATAATCCTAATAATCGATCGCCCAATATACCTGCCCAAACATTAATTGAAAATTTATTTTGAAATCGACTTTCGAAAATTGCATGGGGATTTTCTTCTGCCGACACATGGTTATTATGGAAATTTACGATGCCATCACGGGTAAACCCTGCTTCGTCAGTAAATAAGACTTTATGTAGAAAAAAAACGGCCTTGATGACATTTTCTCTGCATCCACTGAAAACTGTGCACGAGGAAGTAGGTCTTAAGCCTTAGGAGCCTGAACTCTTTGTAGTATATGGTATGGATAAAGAAGTTGTTCATGCAAAATTTCCCATGTTGTACTCTTAGGGATACCCTCTTGTAAGGCAATTCTTCTTTTGCTTATACCCGGATTGGCTGCAACGCATTCGAGCACTCTTTCTTCTGCTTGTAGAGTCCTAGTAATACGGCTTCTCCCAGTTTCATTCATATTTGGCCTGAAAGTTCCGGTTTCTCTTAATCGTTGATGTAAAGTAATGAATAATTTCTCACAAGGAATTTGACGGTTTGGAAAATATTCTTGATACAACACTTTGCACTTGATCAATGATCACTACAATCGCAAAAACGTTATTGTCAATATATTTTAACGCTAACCATGGGCTTCTTGATGTTTTTTTGACTTCAAATTTTTTGTATTTGTCATAAGACTACTTTGATGTTTTAGTTTAAACACAATTCGATAATAGTTTATGCAATGATTTAAATAAACCGATTTTTCTCCTAAATCATTGGCCCAATAATTTTTTTTAAGAATACCCCCCCCCCCCCCCCGTAAGAACGTCCCTGACTATTGGCCCAATAATTTTTTTTAAGAATACCCCCCCCCCCCCCCCGTAAGAACGTCCCTGACTAAATTTCATACTAACTCTCAATATCATAAATTAGCAATTGTTAATATTAGTTTTTGTGCCAAAAAGCACATCGGTACCTCAAGCGGTTGCAAAGATATAAAAGAGAAACTAATCTTTAGAGGTCACTTTTGGACGGCCATAGTTTTCTTATACGACAATTAAGGACCTATATTCATATGAACTTTTTTTCATATTTTCCTATGTAGAAAATCCCCTTAAAATATACGAACAAAGTTTCCGGACACCCTGTATATTACCTACTCGTTTTATGAATACTTATTTTTATCAGATACCGGCACAAATAAAGATGTTTTTATTAATCAGGTATTAAATAATATTTATTTTTATTACCTGAAGTCCATTTGCAACTAATGATTCTGCAATTGCATAACCAATTCCTGCACTGGCCCCTGTTACAACAGCGATTTTTCCATCCCAACGTGACATTTCACTCACTTCTCACGCTCAACTGACAAGGTTAAGGACGTACCTGCTTCGTTCAACCCAAAGTACCGTATGCTGTTTATTAATCGAATCGAGTAGTAACTTAAGTAGATAATACTACGGAATAAAGAGCACGCAGTGTGTAGTAATGATAAGCCAGGGCCGGCTAAACACAGTGATTGGAACAAGAATTATTGGTTATTAGATGGATCCCAGCTGAACTAATACCAATCATCTCACATGCTTAATAAAAACATTCAATTATGATAATAAAAGATCGTCCTTGGAACCGACAAAACTTGTTCCGTGTAATAATTTTTAAAATATTCATCCTGAATATGTAATAAGCTAATTTGTTTTTCTATATTTAGCTTCTAAACTAACTTTAAACAAATGTTGTTCTTTTTCTTCAATACAGCGAGTTTCAAAAACTTCGTTTGACGTTTGTTATATTTATTCTATTACAATAAAATAAATTATTATTATACCCTGCGAGAAAAAATTATTTTCATCCAAGACGGCTTGGGATACATTTTAGCGATGAATCAAATTACTTGTAACGACCGTAAAGCTTGATTTATAAACTCGAAAAGTTGGTGAGGTTGAGGTTCAGTTGGTGTTGGAAATAGGAGTTCAATTTGAACTAAAGGGAACACTCAGTTCCATTTATACACTCGTTCATGTTCTTCATGTAAAGCTCATGTAAGGTTCAAAAACTTATTATATCTAACCTCACAAACTTGATCATAACTTCAACCTCACCAACTTTTCGAGTTTATAAATCCAGCTTTAAAGATGAAGGAATAACTGATTGATTGATAATGCTGGTATTTACTGACACCCAACAGGTATTAAGCTCTACCGCTAAACAGTACGGCCTTAGATGCAAAGCACACTTTGATGATATTAATTTTTGCCCGCACAGTATTTTAAGTGAAATGTGAACTAACCTAACCTAACCTAACCTGAACTGAGACCCAGTCACTCAACCCGTGACAATATTTTGAAGAGGTTAGGATCGACTATACCTAGAGATGTAAAATTTCCGAAATATTGGATTTTAGGAGGGGTCTTACATTCGCAACCCTTATAGATCTTATTATTACTTGTTTCACTGAGCTTATACTATACAAGGCGTCCGGGAAAATGAGGGAAAACATGAAAAAATAAGATAAGTTGCTATAAAATTTTTTCTTACAGGACCTCCCGACGGAGATATGTGCCCCTGAAGGATGCCGCTGGAAATCGGTTTTTCTTGAATAACTTTCAAAGTACTTAATATTATTTTATAAAAATTTAACGTGATGGACACTACTAAGGACCTCTTAAAATAGTGTCCTTGAAACATATTTAGCTTTTTTAGTTTACCAGGGGCGGACTAACCTTTACAACTTCCCAACAACTTGATGCAAATTTTTAACAACCTATATGATAAAGACTTAGAAAGAATACATCTGGGTAGCTCGCACCTTAGACTAATAAAAGGTGCTCTTGTTTATTGTCGATAAAATTAACCGTTTTCGAGAAAAATAATAATAAACGAATAGTTGTACAAGACCTGTGTTCGAAAAAAATGTGCGTTTTATTTATTTATAGGCACCAAAAAAACGTATTGTTGTTGCAAACGTTACTATGATACGAAATAAATAAAATAGCCTGCATTTTAGAACTTGTCATCTTTCACATCGGTAACACATTAATCGTTTACTTCGATATTAATTCACTGATTTTTGGATTTTGTAGTGAATTTATTTCGAACTATGGAATACACGTTTATTGAGTATGCAGATATGCATCTGATGTATGGTCTTGCTTCTTGCAATGCTTTAGAATCCAGAAGGTTATATCACGAAAGATTTCCTAATCGTACTATTAGTACTGTACAATTAGAGGAAAATATTTTAAATGCTGTAGATGACGCTCCATCAACGAGCATTCGAAAATTATCACCACAGTTTAATACATCGAAAACAATAGTACATGAAGTTTTTCAAGAACAGCTGTTATAACTGAAGGGCGGAATATATGCAAAGTGCATATACAGTGTGTGTATAAAGTCTAGAAACGGCTTAATAACATCACAATTTATTGGCCGATTTCAACCAAATCTGGTACAGTTGTGTAAGAGGATCTGACGCACCGAATGACGATATTGGCGTTGTTGCCAGCTTTTTAGTTTGTCCGGAATTCGAACGAATTTTATATTTTTAAATGTAACACCCTGTATATTTTTTCATTTATAGTTTTTACTTTAAGTTTGTTACACTTTTCGGATAACATACTTTGTTCCTAATATCAGTAGTTTTCGAAATATCGACGTGTTTTGAAAATATCAACAAATTGTGTTTTATTTATTAATAAATAAAACACCAGTTCAGTTTTAATGTTAAGTCATAAAAGCTGTCATTTTTACATGTAAAAATGTCTTTAACTGAAAGTAAAAGAATTACAATTCTTATGAAAAGAGGATATGGCGATAGGGTCAGGTCTTACGAAAAGGGTAAAAATCTATTTAATGACGCATTTCCAAACCAAAATCCAATTTTAAAAGCAACTGTTCTGAAATCTGTCCGACGGTTCGAAGAAACTGGAAATTGTAGAGATAGGCGACGATCAGAACGACCAGCAGTAGTAGATGAAGAAAAAGGTTTAGAAATTTTACAACATGTTGTTGAAACCCCTGTTTCTTCATTAAGAAAAATTTCTCAAGTCAGTGACGTCTGCTTTAAATCCGTCCATAATGTTTTAATAAAACATAAAGATCACCCTTTCAAAATACATGTAGTTCAAGAGTATCAGAAGATGACTATGAGCGAAGAATTGAATTTTGTGGTATTATGATGTCAAGGTTTGACCAAAATAACCAGTTTTTCAAACTTATAGTATTTTTGGACGAAGCAACATTTATGTTAAATGGTAAAGTCAATAGACACAACTGTAGGTTTTTGGCAAATAAAATTCCCCACTGGATGAGAGAAGGTCATACACAACGCCCTGAAAAATTGAATGAGTGGGCTGGGCTTCTGGGTAACCACAAGATTGATTCATTTTTTATTGATGCAAATTTGACTTCACAACTTTACCTTGAGCTCTTGGAAACGCAAATAGTGCCTACTATACGAAATGTGATGGGTCCAAATTATGCAAGTACATTTTTCCAACTAGCCTCCTTATTTTGGTCGAAACGTGCGCGAATTTTTGAACAACACTTTTCCGAATGGGTGGATCGGTAGAGGGGGTACAATCGAGTGGCCACCTAGGTCTCCTGATTTGTCGCCTAACGACTACTTTTTATAGGGACACTTGAAGAACAGAGTTTATACCACAAAACCTCAAGATTTGGCTGATTTGAAGCTTCGAATTTTGGACGAATTTGAATTAATAACGCCAGAAATGTTTTACAACACAATTGAACAATTTTATTTTCAATTCGCACCCTGTCAAGCTGTACAGGGAAAACAGTTTGAACATTTAATATAAAAAATATATTTTTTCTCAATTGTACTCGTTATTTCGAAAACTACTGTTATTAGGAACAAAGTATGTTACCAAAAGTGAACAAATTTAAAGTAAAAACTATAAATGAAAAAATATACAGGGTGTTACATTTAAAAATATAAAATTCGTTCGAGTTCCAGACAAACTAAAAAGCTGGCAACAACGCCAATATCGTCATTCAATGCGTCAGATCCTCTTACACAACTGTACCAAGTTTGGTTTAAATCAGCCAATAAATTGTGATGTTATTAAGCCATTTCCAGACTTTATGCACATAAGTACTAAAGTCTGTGCGTTTTAAGAAGTCCGCTAAGCCATAAAACCTCTTGAGCATTATGTCGGTGGCTCTCAAACAATAAATTATATTGAAGGTAATTTTGGATGTTGATGAATTTCATTTTCTAAATAAAATAATTTAAAGTAAATAAAAAATTAGTTTAGGTAAAGAAAAATAATAATTTTTTAGCTTTTGTAGTATTCAGACAAATTAGTTTTACGAATTCTTTTTTATAAAGTTTTGGTTCTAAAAAGAACCGATTTCGTAGTCTTGCGACAGAACGTACCTACTTGTAGATAGGTACTACTAAAAGTAGTTCCACTTGTAATACCAAACGGCGTTCACCTGGAGATAAATGCCTTCTAGGCGATGTGCCACCTTGCTGAACATTTTCCATAACTTTGCTTAATAACTGATTTTAATTCACACACAATGAGAAACAAACTAAAAGTGAAAAGCACAACTACTTATTTAAAATAAAGTAGAACATACCATCCCGCACTTCAGCAAATTTTAATTATTTCTTGGAAAATAGTAATTATTATGAAGATTTAATTATAATAATCCCAAAATAATGTCATTATCGGAAAAGTATATACCTGACAAAATCTTTAACATATTTAACCATCCCGCACTTGAGCAAATTTTAATTGGTTCTTGGAAAATAGCGATTATTATATAGATTTAACTGTAATAATAGCAAAATAATTTAATTATCTATTTAATTATTATTTATGCTCAACGCGTAATTCTAAGATAATTTTGTTTTGAAACCTCTGATTTCGCCCAGTAATAGAATACAGCAAACCAGTGGGATGTTCGGTGTGATCAAGTATAGCGAAGGTGCGAAGATATTGTAATTTAACCGACTTACTGTTTTAAAAGCGATAACATCCCTTGGTGATTTAATCCGATATCGGACTTCTTAAAACGCACAGACTTTAGTTATCTAGCCACCTACGAAAACGTCTTCGTGGAGTAAAAATTTCTCAGAGTTAGAGTTAAGTGGAGAAAAAGTCTTCTGTACAGCTTGCGCAAAAATTATTGTTTGTGAAGAGAAGTTCCAAATCGATCAACATTTGAAAACATCGCTGCATAAATCAAAGTTACAAAAAATGAAATCTGAGCCAGTTTAGCTGAGTGTAAAAAACGCACATTTAAAAATGTTGGAAAAAAATCGAAATCTGAAAAGGAAACTTTTCAAGAATACTTATTCAAGGCTTTGGTCGCAGCAAACATACCCTTAAAGAAATTGCAAAATCCGCAATTTAGAAGATTTTTGCAAAAATATGGTCAACAAACTATTCCTGACGAATCCTTAAAAAGAAGAATGTCAATTCAGTATACGACACCGTTTTAGAAGAAATCAGAGCTACACTGGGGGATAAAATTGTTTAAATTATTGTTGATGAAAGCACAGATGCTTATGGCAGATATATCGCACATCTTATGATTGGAGCACTTCAACAAGATAAAGCAACAAACCCATATTTAATAGCTTCTAAGCAGCTAGACAAAACTAATAATATGACCGTAACCCGATTTATTCAGCAGTCCCTATCGAGCTTTTTCTTACCAAATCCAGTCCCCGATGAGAAGTTTTTAGTGCTTTTGTCTGATGCAGCACCGCATATGGTAAAAGTAGGCCAAAACTAAAGAATCTTTTACCCCAATATGGTACATGTGACTTGTCTTTTATATGGAATAAATCGAGTCGCAGAAACCGTCAGAACTGAATGTCCTTTAGTAAATAAATTAATTTCAATTGTAAAAAAAGTGTTTCCAAAAGCACCTCTAAGAGTGCAGATGTATAAGGAGAGATTATCAGGAGTTAGTTTACCTCCAGAACCTGTAATTACCTGGTGGGGAACATGGATTAAGAGCGCAATATTCTATGCAGAATATTTCGAAATCATTAAAGAACTAATTTTCGATTTAGATGACGATTTGCAGTGTGTTGTGCAAAGTAAAGAGTTGTTAAAAAGTGCAAGTAGTTAAAGATCTCGTTTTTATTAAGGTTAATTTCAGTTTTATACCGGACATAGATAATATCCTCGTTAGAGAGTAGAAATTTCAGTTTAAGAGACTCAATTAGTATTGAAGTATTGTTGAAACTTTTCCGCTAAATGTAACAACATTGCCGGTGAAGTAGAAGGTCAAGAAAGGAGCAATTTGGATGTAATTGTAAAAAAGAATAAAGGATTTAAATACTTAACTGCAGTAAAAAGCATTTATGAAGGTAAATCATCCAACGAAGTTTTATCTTGGCCTTAGTACCTAAGTTGCAGTATTGTCCGATTACATCAGTAGATGTTGAAAGAAGCTTGTCTTTGTGTATTTTTGCTGACAGAAGACAATCCTTTTTAGTTGAGAATTTTCAAAATATTTAGTAATAAATGCATTTTATGCAATTTCAGGTTAAAAAATTGTTTTCTTTTATTTTTATTTTAGAAATCCCACATTTTCCCGGACACTCTGTATATTATCAGGTTATATCCTAACTAAATTCATTTATATAATAACTACATAGTAATTAAGCAAGCAATGAATTTAAATAAACATAAAAAAAAAAGAAAAGCAATAAAACGACCCGTCAACGTATGTATAATACAAGAATGTAGAAAAACGAGTTATCATTAGTATTTACATTTAAAGTTATCAACAAAAAAAAAAGTTAGTAGTTCATTGACAACATTACTTTATAGCCGCATGGATAACAAAGTACCCAATAACATTTCTATATTCATGTTTTATTTAAAATGTTTAGATGGAAATAAACAATCGTTGTTAAAATGTACAGTACTGAAATCAATCCACCAGCGACCACAAGAAATACTACTACCAGTCGACCAAGCCTTATTTTTGCCGTTTTTTTTGTGGCTTGTTGTAATAATTTATACCGCTTGGGAGTTAAGTCCTCAAAAACAGCCAACTATGTGACCCTTAGAACCCTGTTTGCTCCCAATACTTCACTTTTTTCCAATTACAGAAAAAATTCATGATAGAAGTGCGTGGTGTGTCAGTGTTAAAAGCTGAACCAAAACGAAAAAAATATACAGGGTGTCCCACTAAAGTTCCCGCCAAAAGAAATTGCTGCAAAATAAATAAATAAATAAGCATGTTTTTATTGTAATTTACAATGTAATATTACAATTGAAGGAGTTGAAGCTGGGCTCCGCACCGCAACCAAGAAAGCTTTAACATAATATGTGTAACAGACAACGCAGTTTAAAAATATGAAATCTATAATCATCATTATCATTACACAATAATATAGGTGTAGTTCATGGGCGATTCACAAGACTCAGACTTATATGATGCTTCGAGCTATGGCAGGACCTGACGGGAAACCGCAAGACCCAGAATTCCGTTTCAGGAACTCTGGTCGAGTGGAGCCCGGATGGTTTCTTGTCACGGCTCAGGACGAAGACTCGGCAAGGTGGATTCTTGAGGGTTGCGCCCCACTTATTGTGAGAGAGGTGAGCTTCACAGCCATCAAGGCCGCCGATGCCCCCTGGCCGGAAAAAAATTGGTTTTTGGCTGAAAAGTTCAAGAGTCGATCTGGAACGGCTAGAAAGGGTGCTGGTGGTCCAAAACCGAGCTCTTAACGTGGACCAATGGAGGCATATTCAGACCACAGGAGGACCAAGAGGGTGGTTCATCACCTACCTGGTAGAGCAGGAGGTCGTGAGGCGGCTGGAGGGATCCGGGTGGACTCTCTACTTTGAGCTGGGAAAGCTCGCTGTGCGAAGGGCGCCATCTTGGAGTAGGGCTGTCTGCAGGGATCCGCCCGGCGAGCCTGTGACCAAAAAGAAGGAATAGGCTTTCACTGCCGCCCATGATAAACCCAATAATGGATAATTTGCGGGTAAGTCAAATAAAGCTCCAGCACAGTCGGGACGCTAGCCAAGAACTGGCTAGCGTTCTGACTGGTGAGCGGGAGACTGTGCTGATACAAAAGCCTTAGGTTAAACTTTTCTTTAGGAATCAAGTAAGTGGTCTTGGAGGAGCCAGCCACATCCTGGTGGTTGGGAAAGAGGACGATGACAGACCGAGGACCTGCATCATGGTGTCCAAGGAGATCAGCGTGGTACCACTACCTCAGCTGGGAAATAGGGACGCCACAGCAGCTGTGTTCGAATATAAGGTGAGTTCAAGGTAGTCGTAAGTTATTAATCTGTAGTTTATATCTGCCGTACGATGACGCGTGACCGCCTGTAACAGAGGACTTAGAGCGTATTATCGCGTTCGCAAATACAAAGGTTGGCCGGTTTTAATCGGGTGTGATGCAAATTCGCATAGTGAAATTTGGGGCGGTACCAACACAAATGCCCGGGGTGAGGCCCCTATACAATTTCTGGCTCATACTAACCTTGAGGTACTTAACAGAGGTAGCGAAGCCACGTTTGTCAATAGAATCCGGAAAAAAGCACTGGCTTCAAGAGGGTTGACCAAAGATATCTCAGATTGGCGGGTATCTAGTGACATTTCGAGGTCTGACCATCAAATGATCAGACTGCAATCCACACCGTGGCAGCAAAGGTGAAGAGGGCGCTACACTACAAGAACGTCGCTCTGGCGATCTTCTTCCATATTGAAGGTGCTTTCGATAAAGCAAAACCGTCGACCATCTGCGACTCTCTGAGAATGAGAGATGCGCCGTCGGCGATTATAGAATGGGTTGGATATGCACTCAGGGAGCGGCAGGTGAGTGCCGTCATCGGGGACGTTCGGCTGGATATCGGGGTGAGGGGTGGCTGCCACAAGGCGGCTGCCTATCGCCCCACCTGTGGTGTCTGGTCATGGACGGCCTGATGGCGAGGCTTGCCGAAGCTGGCTTCTGCGCACAGGTGTACGCAGATGATGGACTCGTTCTTGTGATGGGAAAGTTTCTGGGTGTGGTGTGCGATAGGATGCAGACAGCCTGCAGGATATTGGAGGAATGATGTAAGGAGACGGGACTATCGGCCAATCCGGTTAAGACCGAAATGATCCTGTTCACAAGAAGGAGGAACATAAATCAGTTTAGGGCGCCTCAATTATAAGGGAAATATCTTACATGGACGCTGAAGGTCAAATACTAAGGGGTTACCGTTGACCAGAAGCTGACGTGGAGAGCACATATCGACAACGTGGTGACCAAGTCGATGGCGACCTTCTGGCACCTTCGACGTGCGGTAGGTGCCAGCTGGGGTTTAAACCCCCGTATCATGCGCTGTCTCTACACGGCGGTCATCAGACCGAGAGTCGCCTATAGCTCTGTGGTCTGGTGGCCTGGAGTGAAAAAAGTTAGTGCCTGAATCCCCTGTTAGGACTTCTAATAGGACACTGCAAGTTGAGGAGGCACCTGCATACGATGGGTGTGGAGGTGGACCCGATATGTTCGGGATGCTTGGAGGACAATGAGACACCACTGCACTTCCTGTGCGCTTGCGAAGCACTGGGGGGATGGAGTAACGTCCTGACCTTCATGAGAAGGTCGGGTAGGTTAGGTGAGAGCCTGGGTGGAAGAGTGGATGGGGGAAGACTCAGGGGTAGGTAAATAGGATCGCATTTATTCTACTTGCCAGGTCCGTGTGCCTCCCCTCACCTACTACTACTACTATTACTACTATATGATAGCGATAGACCGTGCGATCTATAGTAAATTAGTAAAACATATTAGTATCACATAGGTGGGCAGCGAGATAGCTGGTGCAAGTTCAGAGGAAATTTTCAATATCCTGTTTCACAAATAATTTGAACTTATAACCAGAGACGTTTTTAAAATCAATAGGCACTTTATTGTAGATTTTCGAGACCTGATAAGTAAAGGAGCGTTCATTCATAGTAGTGAGATGCGCAGGTGATGCTATCGTAAATTTATGTATAATTTCTAAATAACGAACGTCATGTCTGGATTTGACCTTATCGTACAGATAATCAGGACACTTATTACAAATTATCTTATTGAACATGACCAAACTATGTAACATACGTCTCTCGTTCATTCTTAGCTAATTAATGTCATGTAGCTTTGCACTCACACCTCTCTCATGACCGCGGATACCTCCTATTAAACGCACACATGCATTGTGAATAATCTTTTTGATATCACCATTCAGAAGACAGGGACCGTATAGCACATCACAATAATTAAAATGCGATAGAACAATAGTAGTGCTCGCTGACCAAAGATTAACTTCAGATTGGTAAACGCCCTTCTGATACAATAATTAGTATGCCCAGAAAATCTTAGATCAGTATCTAATAGCAGCCCCACATATTTTACTGCAGTGCATGTGCTGAAAGTTTTATTATTTAAACTAACATAAAGAAGATTCTGACACTGGTTACGACTGTGTGTTCGACCAAACAGCAGCAGTTGCCACCAGTGGGGTTTATTTTCAAGCAATGTGCTTCAGAGGCCTTCTTAATGACTAGATCATGCTTCAATTTGTCATTCGCCTCCAAAATTATATCTGGCTTAAACGAAAAGTATAGTTGTGTATCATCGGCGTAAAAGTGTGCAGCTGAATACCTCAAATAAGTAATAAGTTGGAATGTACATACAGAAAAGAGAAAGGGGCCCAGTATTGAGCCCTGAGGTACACCGCATGGGACTTTCACGGGATTCGACAAGTTACCACTAAGCCTGTCCATTTGACTTCTACCATGAGATATTCCTTGATAAGAAGTTGTGAACCATCATTAAAGCCGAGATAATTAAGTATGCTTAACAGAAGATCATGATTTAGAGTGTCAAAGGCCTTTGAGTAGTCCAAGAGAACCAATGCCGTTAAATCGCCACGGTCCGAAGACCCAGAATATCATTTGTTACCTTTAACAGGGCAGTCGTGCAACTATAGCCCACACGGAAACCAGACTGGACGGCAAGCAATATTTCTTGACAGGCTATGTGCTCTCTTACTTGTCTCTCCATGATCCTCTCAATTATCTCAGACAGGGTAGGCAATATGCTGATCGGTCTTAAATCTTTCAGCTTATTTGGAGAGGCAGAACATATAAAGTTTTCCAACATTTAGGTAAACTGTGACTCTCAATACAGAAATGTATCAAGTGAACAACATTGATGCCAATTCTATCGCAACCAATGACTTCTGATTTTATAAAAAATCAAAGTTTGTCACACCCCCTTTCCTATGGCTACGATAGAAGTTGAGGGTTTTAGGATCTTTTCGCCCTATCGATAGCATTACCTGCGAAATTTCTAAGTTGCCTATAAGATTCCCAGTTGATAGCCGTTCTTCGTTTTTTATACTTCGACAAGGCTCTGTTTCGAAGAGATATACAAAATTTCATATTCTGAGTTAACCACGTAGCCTTTCTTTTAGTAATTCTGGATATCTGCATGCAAGTTAAACAGCTTTGTAAGGTAGAAAATAAATGTTTTTACTTTTGGATCAATATTATGCATATAATACAGGCACATCATGGAGATCCCTATAAAATGATATACGATCGATATATCTAAAGCCCCTATAAGTCGCAAGAAAAGGCTGTTGTGGCTTAAGCACTCGAGTTTTAGCTGACATTTTATTAAGAAATGATCGGAAGCATTGAAAGAGTGATCAACCCCCGAGCTTTGCACTAGATCCATATTTAAAATAGGAATAAATAGATGAGCATTGCGCTATTTGTATCCTGTCTAGTAGGCTCATTGATAGCCTGTATCGGACTATATGCTGTAAAAATCACTAAAGGGTTTTGTGTGTGTATAGAATGTAAATTTAAGGTATTTATATTAAAATCGCCAATACTTATAAGATTATTACAGTTTAGAAGCCCTTTACATATATTTTCCTCAAACTCGCTGAAGAAATCGTGCATACTTTCTACGTCTATTGATTACGCCTAAGATTGTCTTTATCTTTTTAATCTCTATTCAGATTTGCTCAGCATAATTACGTTTGTCATCTAATATATCTGTATTTCGTACGAATAAGAGAACTCCACCTCCACCCCATCGGCTCGATCTCTCCTTACGAGTTTGAAACCGCCAATACTTACCAGCTCATTAGAAATTGCGTGCGTTAACCAAGACTCAGACACAGCTAAAAGCCTATACACACGACCCAATCTGCAGGGATCCTGCAAGTTAGGTAGTGTGTATAGGCATGTCGGACCGACAAAATCCAGATCGGACGGTTGGTTGAGCACAGTTGGGTCGATTTCATCAAAATTTGACGGGGCACGTCATGTATTAGTTCTGACAGATTTGCCACAATTTTTTTGTATTTCGAATCAAAAATGTCTGAAAGGGAGATGCAAGCTTGGAGAGACATTTTTGAGCTTTATAGGGAAATGCTTTGCCTGTGGAATATTTCCAATGCCTATTATTTAAATAGAGACAGCAGTTCCTCAAATGTCTCGGTATTCATTCTCAAAAAGTTTTTAAAGTCAATGGTCTTAATTCTTTAAAATTATCTATATGGCTAAACTTTTTCTTCTCTAATAGCCACTTCTTAACCCAGCGTTTTCTTTCCTTTCTTCGCGAATTATTTTCTAATAGCAAGGTCAGCGCAATTCCGATTTTTTGACATTTACTAGGAGCCATTTTGACAACTAACCTTTATGTTCTGTGATTTTAACCTTTACGACTCAAGATTCGAAACACACTGACTTTGTTTCTATTTTCTGTGCACACTGCGAGATCGGGTGGTGTGGAGAGCAGCACCCGATTTTCCTTTTCCTATATGCCCTGCGAATCGGACCCTGCAGATTGGGTCGTGTGTAGAAGCTTTAAAATGCCCAAATTGTTGCTAAGAATATAGTCCCTAATTTTTTTTTAATTTTGGAATAATTGACTTTATACTTAATGCAAATTTAAAACCGTTGCACGTCATACACTTTAAGTGACGTCAGATATCGACAGTGTTGCCAGCTTGTAACCAAAATATCAAAACAAGATAAATATGCAAAAATTTCCCATAGTTTAGGTATATATTTGTTTACTGCATAATAACTTTCACCATCAACTTTAGTAGATCCAACACTTCTTGTATTTTCATCTTGCCAAGATTGACCATTGGCACTATTCTGAAAAATCCATGTTTCATTCAAGAAAACGAATTGGTACAAGAATGCTTCTTTTTCTTAAATATATTTTTTCAAGAATCTAGTCGTTTGAAGGCTACATGGAAAAGTTCCATAAGCCCTCTCCTCAGTTCATCTTTTTACCATCTCAAGCCTATTTCCTTTAAGAGGCTTCTTAAAGAGTTAAGACAACTATCAAACAGTTGTATGTCTTTTAATTTCTAAGTTAAAGTTGTCAAAGTTACATGATGTTCTAAAAAAAGTTACAGCTTATACATAACCAATAATGAATAATACAACTTACTTGTTTCATACATTCCATAAATAGTGTCACGTATAGAACTTATATCCAATCGTGACACATTTACAATTCTCTTTAAATAAAAACGTTTCCTTTTAGGTGACTCCAATAATTTATTTTGCTTAACTGTTGTTGAAACTACGCTTACAGCTATTTTTCACAAATAGTAAACAACGTAATCGACAGGAATATGTGTGTGCACTTTTGTTGTTCTTAAAAGAACAGTTTTTTTAATGCTATTTATGATATGATCTGAAGTTTTTGTTAAAAAATTAACGACACAGCAAGACAGAATCACAAAACAATAATTAGGGTTAGTTTTGCATAAACGTCAAACAAAGCCAACGAACGAGCTGCCACCGCACCGTTTACATTTGTGTTGCCAACTATCGGCTCATAAAATTCAAATTATATTAATTATATAAGCTTAAATAAACAAAATATTTGCTATAAGTGGGTTCGTATCATAGAAGAATACTTTAAGTTTGTAGTACATTTAATATCGCATAAAGTTTTAATAGTTTTTGTCCAAATTTAATTTCTTCGTGTTTTCTTACGGACTGACAATTATCAGCTGACTAATGACGTGCATCGGTTTTAAATTTGCATTAACTATATAATAATATGTGCTAACCTAAGTTGATTATTTAAAAAAAAAATGCAAAAAAAAAACAAAGAAAAATAAAAGTAAACAATTCTTTAACCTGAAATTGTATAAAAGGCATTTATTACTAAATATGTTTTTAAATTTTTAACTAAAAAGGATTGTCTTATATTACACCAGCATTCCCCAAAAAAAAACTCGACGCTATTAGCATATTTGTTTTATTTTCGAAAGTAAGTGTACATATTTTTATATGGGCAAATAGTGACAAAGTAGTAGACTATTAATAAGTATATAATATATAATATAATATATGATCGGTCGACGATGGGCTTAAAAATATATAGCCATAATACATCGTAAGTTAAAAAAAAAAACATGTCGCACAGTAAGCTTTTAAAATTTTTCCACGTGTCCTGTACTAATTCATTTCATATGTCAAATTACTCTTGTCAAACATTTGACATATGAAATGAGTTAACTAACAACAAGCGGAAAAATTAAAAAAGTGTTTTTATTTTTATTTTACAATTGAATTAATGTTTTAGAACATCTCTCCTGTTGGCTGAATTGTCAACTCCGTAATCTAAAACAAAAATAAATTTAAACTTTCATATAAAATTCTCAGGAAGAAATGATAAATGGAAATGGAGAAAGTGAATTTTTAATGACGTTCGGCAAGCAAGCTATTTGTAGGAGTCTGAAAGTTCGTTAACTAGTTGTTCGTATTTTGCATCCATATTGTTGCCTAAAAATCCCCTTACGAATGAGTTCCAGGCTCTGAGTTCTTTGTGGCCCAATAAAAATGCCTTCTTTTAATTTGGCGTCACTTAACTGGGAAAAGACTTAGGTATTTAAATCTTTCACCCTCTTTATTCCTAACCTTCGCAAAGTTTTGCAAAAGAGAAGGCAAAAGGACATTTTTTGGGTCTACAAGGGGCACATACTTAACATTTCGAGATTCCGGTTGAAATTCACTCCTATCCGGTCAAATTTTCGTTACATAATGTGCACGACAGTCTCACAAAAAAAAAACAGCAATATTTTGTAAATTCTCCCTGAAGTTCCACTAAAATTGCTATACCTTTTAAATCCCCCACGTATCTGCCATGTTTTCATAGGTTTCTTTTATTGTCACTGAATGGGCAACTGGTATAGATGGTTTCAAATTTTCATTATGTTATAACACATACTTTAAACTATATTTCAATGAGTCTATGAACAAGCGCCAGTCACAAGGAGAATGCTCTATATTGAGTTCCTGCTTTAATCCATCGATATCAGTACACTCACATAAAGAATTTTCCATATTGTAAAATGCAGATATCGTAGCATTTCCCTTTTCTAAAAGTTGTAATTCTTGTTTCTTTAGCTAGTAAATTCCACTCCTTAAGACGGGAACCAAGAAGTTCTGACTTTCTGACTGTTGCTTTGACAACCCCAAATCACATACTAAATCATTTAACTTACTTTGTACAATGAAATGTGGCTCGCCGGGACTGGGACCTGGTGTAAAAGTGGGGTCGGTACACTGTTCTTTGGAGCTGTCTGATGATTCATTATTATCTCCATATATCTGTCAAAACAATATCTTGCCAAGGCGCAGTCGGTACTGGTAAGTCTGCATTGTGAGGAACTGGTCTTATGGCAGCAGGCAAATTCGGATATTCGACCTTGCGCTTTTCTTTTCTGGAATAACCTTCAGTCTTTGTCATGAAAAAACAGCAATCGTCAAAATGGTTGGTGGGTTCTCGCCATACCATTAGAACTGCAAAAAGCATACTTTTCTCTTCCCTTTCATCCACTGCATCAATAACACGCTACAACTGACACAGCCCACTGCTTGTCTTGTTCACCAATTAAAACACCAAAATACATGAAATAGGCTTCGTTCACATTTTTAGAAAATGGTCTGGCTTGACTGCATCAGAAACTCTCCGTAAGTATAACAAAACTTGTCATTTTCGTCGTTAAAAAAACTTTTTTAACTACACAGAAATTATATACAACTATGTGTCCTACATTTGATTTGTCACAAACATATTCCCTCTTGCTGTCGATTGATTTTTAAAATCTGAAAGATCTGTTGAGACTGATTCACATTTTGTTTTTGGACGTGTATTTTCTGTTTTTAATAGTAACACTTTTGTTAGTAAAGTCTTCTATCATGAATCGCTATACGAACGCCGAGATGACTGACATCAACTTCATTTACAGACTTGCTGATGGCAATTCATTAGAAGCTGGGCGGCTGTACATTAAACGATTCCCTAACCGTAATGTTCCTGATAGAAAAACCATGAACCACCACACAAAACGAAGCGGGGGACCAGGAAGTCCAATGACAGTAAGAACGGCAAAAGTGGAGGAGAATGTGCTGGACATGATACAGGAAGATTCAGGTACTTCTACTCGAAAAATTGCAAATACTTTGAATGTAACTAATGGGACTGTTTGGAAACTCCTTAGTGACTATTTGTTGTACCCATACCACATACAACGCATTCATGCACTTGTTCCTGCTGATTTTCCTCTAGGGATTGCATTCTGTCAATGGCTGTTGCACACATTGGTTCAAATCCCTCAACTACTGACGCTGGTTCTTTTTACCGATGAATCGAATTTCTCAATAATGAATTTTCACAATAACCATGTGTGGGCTGAAGAAAATCCCCATGAGGTACTTGAAGGTCGTTTTTAATATCAGTACTCGTTGAACGTTTGGGTTGGAATTGTGAGTGACTGGCTAATTGGGCCAGTATTTCTACCAGGAAGACTTACCGGCGAGGTATATCGCAACTTTTTAGAACAGACGCTACCTCAGGTTCTGGAGGATGTACCATTGGCAAGAAATGCAATGTGGTTTATGCACGATTGTGCATCAGCGCATTTTAGTGTGGTTGCTCGTGAGTTTTTAACTGTAACATACGGAGATCGCTGGATTGGTCGAGGTGAACCTCACTTATGGCCTGCTTGATCCCTGGATTTAAACCACCTAGAGTATTTTTTATGGGGCCATCTAAAGTCATTAGTTTATACTACTCTAGTGGAGAATGTGAAAGATTTAAGAAATCGGTTAATTCCTGGGTGTAACTTAATAAGAAACGACCCTGGTGTTTTTGAAAGAGTTCTGAAAGAGTTCAGTCAATCAGGAGAAGATTGGATTCTTGCATCCTTGCTGGAGGTAGTCTGTTTCAACAGTTCTTGTAGATCAAGAAATTTTACACGTAATTTTTGGCAATAAAATGTTGTTATTGCCGAAAATTTGTCTCGCCCTGTATCTTCGAAATAAAGCGGCTTTTCAAAAATCATGAAAGAACAAAATATTCTTAGAATAGTCCAAGGAATAAGTCCTTTAATTTTTACCTATGTTTAATAAACACCTAATATAACACGCCTGTCGATTATGATCCGACCCTGTCTAGTATATTCTAATAAGTTTAGCATATTTAACAATAGCGACCGCTTATCATCGATTACCGGAATCATTAAGGCAACGGTAGAGCTTTGGACATACTATACCCAATATTTTTTAATTGTCCAATGACAGTGAACGGATTAATTATGTTTTAGAGTTGTGAGTTAAGTCTTCTGAAATATCATCCACGACTTGCCAGGTTCTAGTAATAAAATATGAGAAATTACATTCTCTATTATTGGTGAAAATAGTCTTAGATACCATTTATGCAATTATCTTAGCTTTATTAGGACCTATAGGAGAAATAAGGGCAATGTAAATATTTACCTGTACATGAGGTGGAGCTTTTAACACATACAAAACAGCATCGGCAACATCTTCGGATAGCAATTTGGGAGCGGCCCCAATAGCCTGCTTTAAGTCAGGGTTTTTGAAAACGCCACTTGCTTCAAAAATTTCGGTTTCCACTACTCCTGGGCTAATACTCTAAAATTTAATAACTGTATATAAGTCGATGCAAGCAAAGCCAATTTACACATCAACAACAATTGATGACCAGTTCTGTGGCGCAACTAGCCGAAAACGATGGACGATCATTCTCAATGGAAACATAGTAAGTGGTTGGTGGGACATTTAAGTAGCTTAGTTCATATAGATGCGAATCACGAATTTCGCATTCGAAAAATTACCTGTTTTGTCCTATATCATATAGATTCGAATTTCGTTGGTGTTTTAAGGATGTTTTAGTGTTGGTTTTCAACATTTTAAACGGTTTAAATTGTAAATGTTTAGTTCGTTTTACCCTTATTTATTTATTTCTCCTGTGATTTCTACATTTTTAATATGATTATAATTACTTATCTATAAAAAATACCACAAAACTTAAAAAAATACTTAACATTTAAACTTAAAAATAAGGTTATAGGAGGTTAATGTCAAAATAGCTGTGCGGTGGGATACAAGGGCGCATGCTTGTCAGAAAAATCGCACGAATATTCGCAAAATATTGAAAGTCATTCAAGATTCCCGCCCCCCAGATTTTAAATTTTGCGAATTCGCAAAATCTTAAAACTTCGTTCTGACACTTTTACCGCCAATAAGATATTTAAAATTGGCCAATCAGAGAATTATTCGCAATTCGTGATTCGCATCTATATGAACTACACTTTCGCCAAATACTTACCGTAACTCGTATCTTGCTTTGGTTTCCCGCTAGTTCCTTTCGAAGAGTTTTTGTAAAAGCAGTGACAGCGTGTTTTGAGGCTGGATATAAACTTAGGTTAGGTAAGTTTGGAACATTATGACCTACAACACGATTTGAACAAAAGCTACATTCTCATTAAAAAATCGTATCTCACAACATGGGAAAAATGAAGCAAGTTACAAAGCAGGTTTTTGTCAACGTTTGACATTTTGACAATGCCTCGGGACGTTTTTGGGATTTTGCGAATAAATACTATGGTTTTCCAAAAAAAATATTTTTTTCAAAAAATTTGAATTTTTTGTTTCTACACAAATTTGCTCTATTTTATAAAGTGCATTAATCAAGTTTATCTTTGCTAATTCCTATCCAGCTCCTCCTAAAATAAAGAACTCGCCCTGAAAACATGTACAATGGTTTTATTCAGGAACTTAAATCAACAACAAAATCAGTTCTTTGTACACTATAATGACTCATGTGAAAAATAAGTACAAGCACTTTGGAGTGCGCCAAACAAAAATATTGATTGGATGAACATTTTTAAAACCTTGTTGGACCGCCTCTATTTAGAATGACGTCCCTAACGCTCTCGGGCATAGAATTCACTTGTACGGCAATCCAGTTTTGGGGAATAGCTTCCCATTCACGCAATTCGCGTCCACCAATTCTTGCAAATTTTGATATTCATTCCCTTCCCGATTCAACCGCAACTTAAGGTTACTCCACACATGCTCTATAGGGTTCAAATCCGGCGACTTAGCAGGCCAAATTATTCGCGTGATATTGTGTTCCCTAGGGAAGTCGTTGACGATTCTTGCTCTATGAGAGCGAGCATTGTCGTCGACTAAAATAAAGTCGCCCCCAAAATTCTCTGCAAAGGGTAAAACAATATCTCTCAAACATCTTCCTATAAGACGTTGCGGCAGTCATATTTTCCCCAATCAGTACAATCAATTTAGTCCTACCATTCCTCATGATTCCACCCAAAACAGTCACGCCGCCTCCTCCAAACGCCACCCTCGCTCCATATGCTCTTCTCTGAATCGTTCCCCTCTTCCTCTCCACACTAGAATCCGCCCATCAGAATTATACAGGTTAAATCTAGCCTCATCCACAAACATGCACCTAGCCCATTCTGCTATTCCCCAATGTTTATGGTTAATTGCCCATGTCCCTCTTGCAGCTCGATGGATCCTTAGGAGTTGGGGACACGCTGCTCGTCTTCGAGCATGTAAATTGCGCTCGTGGAGGCGACGCCGAATGGTCATGTAGGAGACATTTAAACCTGTAACATTCTTTATCTGCCTTAAATTAAGAGTTCCTCGGCGTTTTACAGCAAGCAGTATACGCTGGTCATCCCTACGAGTAGTCATCCTGGGTCATCCTATTCCACGACGATATGCCACCCTTCCCGATATCGCGTACCTGCTTAAGAGTCTGGTCTGAATAATACCACAATACCAATACGACCATCGAATTAAACCCATGTGTGGTTTCCAAAAACAATTAAATAAAACAAAATCTAAATCACCTATCCAATGATGTCTTCGAAATGTACAAAATTTTTAATTGTTACGAGGTGGATCTAACTTTTATGCTCCTGAGGATGACCTCATAGAGGTCGAAACGTAGGGTAATAAAAAAACTTGATCCTCCAATTTAGTTTGATTGACCTGAGTCCAACCAAAACAAAACATCCTAAGATAGGTAATATGGAAATTTATACCAATATACGGAGTAACCCGAATTTACTGTTAGAATAAAACCATGGTACATGTTTTCAGGGCAAGTTCTTTATTTCGGGAGGAGAGGGATAGAAATTAGCAAAGATAAACTTGATTAATGCATTTTATAAAATAGAGCAAATTGGTATAAAAACAGAAAATTAAAAATTTGTGAAACAAAATTTTTTTCAAAAATCATAGTAGATATTTGCAAAATCCCAAAAACGTCCCGATGCTTGGTTAATATCTACAAAATGTTACATTCAAGAAATGTCAGCATGGTCTTTCTACAAAATGGGAAATTTTTTTCAAAATGCATGACATTTTGTTTTACCCTGTATTATAGCCCCCGGTCGAAATCTAAGAAGTGGTTACTAATGATTCAAAAGACGATGAAAAGACCTTTCGAAATTTGACCTGCTTTTTGAAATGCGTTCAGTATTTCAGGAATCACAAGGTATCAAATTTGACTAAAAATGCGCTTGTAACGATAATTATGTGCAGCAGTTTAAAACAATCAAGTCTTCCTCCACAAAACTTAATAATAAAAAAGGATAGTTATGTTCCCTACATATTTCGGGCGTCCAGACGCCCATCTTCAGGGGATACCAAAATCGAGTTGCCTCAAATTAATGAGTACAACGAGATGAGAGTAGGAATAAAGTCATTCATAATAAATGCAAACCTTTAAAGGGTTACTGCTAGATTTTCCAAAAAAGTAGCAAAAATGTCGGCTTTTAAGTTATTCTCTAAATAACTAAAATACGGTGAACTCTAAGCGGGATCAAATATGGTAAAGTCTGCGCGTTTTAAGAAGTCCGATATCGGATTATATCACCAAGGGATGTTATCGCTTTTAAAACAGTAAGTCGGTTAAGTTACAATATCTTCGCACCTTCGCTATACTTGAGCACACCGAACATCCCACTGGTTTACTGTATTCTATTACTGGGCGAAATCAGAGGTTTCAAAACAAAATTATCTTAGAATTACGCGTTGAGCATAAATAATAATTAAATAGATAATTAAATTATTTTGCTATTATTATAGTTAAATCTATATCAGAGAAGATCTTAAGAAGACTTCGAAAAAAGAGTGAAGAGGATTTGGACAGACCATATAAAAGGGTTCGACTCCATTCAAAAACCTTGGATTTATCCCAAGGGATAAAACTCTCTATTAGTAATATTGTTTATGATATGTATAAAGCCAAGGAATATGTTACCCTCAAAGCTATTCTTGAAAAGATAGAGCAAAAAAAACTTTGCGATATTGGAACTAACAGTTTGTCCATCATCTTAAAACATATGGGTTTCAAATATAAAAAAACGAACAACAGAAAACTGCTTTGCGAGCTGTCCAATGTTGTTTCGAAAAGATGGCAATTTTTAAGGGATTATTTAAACAACAAAAAATCGGAATTGTCAAGACAAGTTGTTTTTCTTGACGAAACATGGGTACTTGCAAACGGAACTTCAACAAAAACGTCTTGGCAGGATGACTCAAAGCATTGTTATTCAAGTACCCGTGCAAGTAATGGAAAAAGGTATATTATATTACATGCTGGTAATGAAGAAGGTTTTGTTTTAAATGCCAGTTTGATATTTTCATCAACAAAAAAAACTGATGATTATCACGGCAATATGGATGCTGAAATTTTTGAGCATTGGTTCGAGGAAAAACTTTTAAAAAGTTTAGAAAAATCTTCCTTAATTGTTTTAGACAATGCCTCTTACCATACGAGACTCGAAGAGAAATTCCCTACAAGCAGCTGGAAAAAGGAAGAAATAAAAGAGTGGTTGTCAAAGAAAAACATAAACCATGAAAATTTATATTTAAAAAGTGAACTTTTAAGCAAGTGTAAAGAGCAGTCATTTAAAAAAAAGTATGTTGTTGACGAATTAGCCCTCAAATATGGACATCAAGTTTTGAGATTGCCGCCCTACCATTGTCATTACAACGCAATTGAATTGGTATGGGGTATTAGCAAGAACTTTTATGACAAACATGCCTGTAAAAATATCGGTAAGCCTAGCGTTATAAAGTTATGGGAGGAGGCGCTTAGCCAAGCGGGCAAAGAAGAATGGCGGAAATGCATTGAACACACAGAAAAAATTATTTTTGAATCTTATGAGACAGAACAGGTTATAGACGAAGTAAGACCGTTAATTATTACGAATGATGATGATGATGACGATGATGTTGATTCTGATGAGTCTGAAAGCATGGGTGAAATTTCAAATGCAGAGGAAGACTACTTTTAGTAGTACCTATCTACAAGTAGGTACGTTCTGTCGCAAGACTACAAAATCGGTTCTTTTTAGAACCAAAACTTTATAAAAAAGAATTCGTAAAACTAATTTGTCTGAATACTACAAAAGCTAAAAAATTATTATTTTTCTTTACCTAGACTAATTTTTTATTTACTTTAAATTATTTTATTTAGAAAATGTAATTCATCAACATCCAAAATTACCTTCAATATAATTTATTGTTTGAGAGCCACCGACATAATGTTCAAGAGGTTTTATGGCTTAGCGGACTTCTTAAAACGCACAGACTTTACCAGTAGAAACAATATGAAAGGGCTTTTTAGAAGTCATAAAATATAAAGAATTAAAAGTTACTAATGCTAAACACAAACAGGTAAAAATAAAATACGCAGGGTATGCTCATGTGAATTTAATTTTTGGGAAGCCCTTTCCAACTCTTCGAAGGCAATAAGACTTTATGCTGAAAGATTTCCAGCCCGAACATTGCCAAGTCAAAAAACTTTTCAAAAGTAAACTTTTGAGTGTTTCGCATAAAAACCGATTTGTCTGGAAAATTGTCAGTTTTATCCAAATAAATTAAAAGTACCTTTTTTGAAGAAGATGACCACAGTATTTAAAAAATCAGTTTTCATCTCTGTCAAATGAAACTGTTCAACATTTTGGACCACTAGTGTGGTGGCAAGTCCGTTCCTGACTTCCCTGACAATGTAAAACATCTTATTATTACATTATTTTATGAGAAAATTTACCTGCAACGCTGTTGATGTTAACAACATGTCCATCAATTTTGTTTTCTTGCATACTTTCCACAGCTTGCTTTGTAGCAACAGCTAGGCCAAACAGATTGGTATCTATAATTCTTCTCCAAGCTTCAATATCACCTAAAACACGACGAAAAATTGTTACACTTCACATTGTGGCAACTTGAAACATGAAACGCGTTTTACAAATTAGCAACACAATAAATGGTAATTTGATCATCAAACAAATTAATTTCATATATTATCAGAGAGAAATTCGGATTTGTCATTGGGCCGCTAACCATCCATATTTTTCGAGAGAAGCGGTGGTCACCCCTGTAATGTGCCCCAATCTCTACCCTAAATTCCACAAACAATTTTCTTTTTAATATTTCAGAATTTAATGTCCTTAAAGTATGCCGTGGAACTAATCAAGCACGCCCTAAATTATTACTCTTGAAAGGTAGCCTAGGTAAAAGGTAAAAGCCGACGTTAAATGAATTTTTCGATAAAGTCATAACGAATTACTTCAGACGGACAGACGTGTCGCCATATGAAGTGATTATAAGCTCCCACATTCATTCGCTACCAAACAGTAGATATAAGTTAACTAAAGACTGGCTTCTACCAAGACCCGATTAATTTCGTTAAAGCAACCTTCCAAATGGAAACCCCTATATTTTAGTTCAGATCTGTAATCTCTAAGAACAGCTGATTTTTAAAAACATAACACACTTAGGGCCTAAAATTGATAGTTTCGTAGCTACAGGGTAAAAAAAAATATTTTTTTAAAAGTATTTTTAATTAAAAAAAAAAATGAAATAAGCTATTTAATTAAGTCTTGAAATTGTCCTCCTTCTTGTGCCTGGCAGTACCCCAAGCGATCAATAAACTCCTGTTGGACTTTTATTATGGTTTCTTCTGAAATATTCCTGCTATAGTCCGTTCATTAAGTGATTTCTCATATCGGATTAAGGATACATAAATTAAATATTACCTGGCACCTGTAAATTCCAGTAACCCTCAATAAGTTATCTATTATATTAATTAAATGCTTAATGTACAGGTAGTGACTGAGACTGGAGATTTCTTTGTATTTTGTTTGTCGATTTGTCTTCTAAGAAAATGGAACAATTCATTTTAATTCTAATAAATATTTGTCAATAAGTAATTTATTATATCAATTAAATGCATAATCTACAGGTACTGAGTGGGACTTTCTTTGTTTTCTTTAGTTTGGCTATATTTATATATAAATATTTGGGTTAGTTTGGCTTATTTTTGTCTCACTTGCTAACGTAACGTTCGAAAGCAGATATATTAAAATGGCTTCTGATAAACATGTTCTTACACCGAATAAAAGACGTCTTATTTTAAAAGTTGAGGAATATTTCAAGAAAGAGAAGGAAAATGGTGGTCCTTTATTATCTACGGTGGCGGTACAACAACGAACAGCGGATTCCTGTGGCATATCACGAAGAACTCTGATAAATATTCACAATTTAGAAAAATCGAAAAGAAAAATAAAAAACGCCGTTTAAGTTTGAAAACCAATGATTTGCCAAAAGAAGTTAAATGTCAAATCCGAGGAGTTATTTATGATATGTACAAACAGAAAGAGGTGGTAACTCTTGATTCGATCCTTAAGAAAATCAGAAACAGAGAAATATGTGACATTGGACGTACTAGCCTTTCATTAGTTTTAAAGCAGTTGGGGTTTAAGTACCACAAAACTAACAACCGAAAATTTTTTTGTGAGCAACAACACATTGTTTCTAGGCGGTGGTCGTTTTTGAGGAAATACCTAGCTAATTTAAAGTCCGAGAATTCAAAACCTGTGGTATTCTTAGATGAGACATGGATTTTTGCGAAGGGAAACCAAACAAAATATTCATGGCAGGATGGGTCAAAATACTGCTATTCAAGGGTTTCATCCAAAAATGGAAAAAGATATGTCGTAATACACGCCGGAAGTCGAGAAGGATTTTTGCCAGATGCAAGTTTAGTTTTTACTTCATCGAAGAAAGTGGAGGACTATCATGACAATATGACTGCCGCGATATTCGAGAACTGGTTTGAAGAATATGTGCTAAAATCACTAGAAGAACCCTCGATCATTATTTTAGAGAATGCTTCATATCACTCACAAGTTTCTGAAAAAATACCAAACAATAGTTCCACCAAAGATGAAATGAGGAACTGGCTAAACACCAGAAAAATAAAAAACGACCATATATTTTTGAAAGCAGGTTTGTTATCCGAAATTAAAGTACACACTGCTGGTAAGGATAAGTCTTACATAGTGGACTCCCTCGCGGGGAAATACGGTCACGAGGTTCTACGTCTGCCCCCATACCATTGTGAATTTAATGGTATTGAATTAGTGTGGGGAATTTGCAAAAACTACTATGACAAGCATGCATGTCAAACGACGAACGAAGAAAGCATTTTAAATTTATAGAATGAAGCTTTGAAACAAATTGGACCAGAGACTTGGTCAAAATGTATTGACCACGTGGAAAAATTGGTTCAAGATACTTTTGAGTCGGAACAGGTCATTGATGAAATAAGGCCAATTATTATAACTTCTGATAGTGACAGTGGAAACAGTGCTGATAGTGATATTGACGATTAAATGTACATTTTATGTAATAAAATTTCTCATTATTATTATTATGATTTTCTGACAGGTCGCGAGACCTGTCATGCACTCCCTCTACGGGGAACATTCACTCATCCCAGATATCACCGATATCAAAAGGATTGAGCTCTGTGGGGGCCCTTTCCGTGTTATTGGGCCCGTGGGGTTCTTCTTTGATTACCCATATACTTTTTGACTGTTCGGCTTGTTGAAAGTAGCACTGCTTTCTGCATATCCTTGTAGAGATCTTGAGGTAAGTCTAGTGTTCTAAGGTTTTCCAAAAGCTTGTTTGGGATTACTTCTGTTGTTGAAACAATAATCGGCATGGTTTCGATGCTGTCCATATTCCACTGTGTTCTTATTTGCTCCTGGAGGTCTCGATACTTCGCTATTTTCTCAGCATGCTTCACTAGAAGGTTGTTGTTATTTGGTATAGCTACATCTATCAGAGTCGTTTTCCTGGCCCTCTTGTCTACCACTACAAGGTCCGGTCTGTTGTGGGCCACCGTCTGATCAGTAAGAATAGTCCGGTCCCAGTACATCTTATAGTGGTTGCTTTCTAAGATTGTCTGTGGTGTATATTTATAATATGGGATCTTCTCATTTTGGACAAGCTGTAGTTTCACCGCTAACTCCTGGTGTAGGATCTTGGCCACTGCATCATGCCTCTCCTTGTATTCTGTTGCAGAAAACATCTGGCATCCTCCCGTGATGTGTTGGATCGTTTCTGCCGTTTGACATCCATATCTGCATTTATCTACCTGTACTGAGTCGTCTCTAATTATGTATTTCAGGTAGTTTCTAGTTGGTATGACCTGATCTTGGATTGCCAGTAGAAATCCCTCCGTTTCAGGAAACATCTGTCCAGAGATGAGCCAGTAGTTCGACGCAAGACTGTCGACGTGATCCTGGGCTGCCTCGTTCAGGTGTCGTCCGTGCAGATTTTTTTCCCTCCATATCTGTAGCTTTTCTTCATTGGTCTTGTGGTGTTGTGGGGCATTCTGATCCCTCAATCTTAGAGGAGTAGAGTGGTCTGCTTCGCAAATAGCATGGTGTAGGTCTGAAGTTTGGGCTTTGTTGCGGAAGTACTCCCTTAAGTTGGTTATTTGTTGATCCATTATTTTCCCAATATCTGCCAGACCTCTTCCGCCTTGATGTCGTGGTAAAGTGGTCCGCTCTACCGCACTTCTTGGATGATGTTTGAGTGTTTTGGTAAGTTGGGTTCTGATTTTGCGCTGTAGCCCTTCGATGTCAGTCACGCTCCAGTCTACAATGCCGAATGAGTAGGACAGAACTGAGCAGGCGTAGGTGTTAATTGCTTTGAACAGGTTCTTGCTGTTCAGTTTCGTTCTCAGAAGCCTTTTTGTTCTCTTAAAAAACTTATATTATATTATTATTATTATTATTATTATTATTATTATTATTATTATTATTATTATTATTATTATTATTATTATTATTATTATTATTATTATTATTATTATTATTATTATTATTATTATTATTTACAAAGTTATGAAATAAAAAATAATTAAATAAATAATTTTAATGGAAATTTTAATTACGGCCCATATATCTAAAATTAGTCGAAATTGTTTGAGGGCCGCTGTCTATTTTATTCTAGACTAATTTTGACCATAATCGGTTAATGACAAATGCGCATTCACTCACTGAACCCACTATATCTGTTGTTATTCGATTTTTTATATCATCAATATTGGCAGGTCTTATTTTATAACCAACATTTTTCAGGTGACCCCACAACAAGTCAGTGGTGTAAGGTCTGGAGACCTAGGCGGCCATTCAATAGGCCCACGTCTTCCAACCCACCTGTTCGGAAAAACTTGATTGACATAGTGGCGCACTACTGCTGCATAATGTGGAGATGCGCCGTCTTATTGGTACCACAAATTTTCATCTAGAATTGCAGGATTATTTCTACTCAGATATAAGTTAACTAGCGTAGGGATAAGAAAGTCTTGAAGAAACTGAAGGTAATTTAGCCCGTTTACATTGTTGTCAAAAAAATATGGCCCAATAATTTTGTTTTTCACTATACCCGCCCAAACATTAATTTTTTGAGGATATTGAGTATGATGCTCACGCATCCACCTGGGATTTTCTTGTGTCCAATATCTACAGTTTTGCCAATTTACTTCACCATTTAATTTAAAAGTAGATTCATCCGAAAATAGGATATTTTTAACGAACAAAGGATCTGCATTACATCTTTCCATTAATATTTGACAAAACTGCATCCTACGATCTTAACCATCTTCATTCAACTCATGAGCCAGTCGGATTTTAAACGGGTGCCACTTTTCTACCGTTATTAGGTTATGAATGGTCATAGCAGCCGCCTCATGATCTATGCAAATCTGGCGGACGCTGTCATGGGGATATTATTATATAGCCAATAAAATATTTAATTTCTTATCATCCGGAATAGCTGGACGGCCTTTCCTGGGAAGATCTTCCACAGAACCTGTTTCTCGAAATTTTGTTTCAAGTTTACTCACTGTTGATCTAGTGATTGATCTTTCTGGGTACTTAGCGTTGAACAAAATACAAACTTCTTGTTGGGTACAAATCCTATCACTATATCCAATCATCATAAGAATTTTTATTCTTTGTGTGGGAGATAAACGCATAGTAACTAAATATTAAAATTAATTTTACTACTTCTACTAAACTTACTAGAAAAATTGAATATAATGACAGCATAATCAGTGGCGGAACAACGTAGCCACGGGCCTGTGTGCGAAAATTTTGCCGGGCCCCCATTATGATACGGAGTATTGATCATCATATTAATTATTAATTACGAATTAACTAGTAAAATCCGTTTTCCTTGCTTTTGCATGAGTAAAATTCAAAATAAGATTATAAATGTCTTTTTTTTTGAGCTTCCTCATTTTTTATCGTTCATGCAATTTCTCAAATAAGTTTTAATCAACTTTAACTTGGAGAAAGACCGTTCAGCTGATGCAACCGAAAGAGGGATGGTCAAAAAAATAATACAGGTAGTTACAATTTCACTAAAACTGGAAGATGAATAATAATTTTTTACCAAAATAAAATCTAATAAATCAAAAATAGGAGTTAAATTATGTAAATCATTCTTAAAACATTCTCTAAATGAAAGCACTTGGAATGAAATTGTATCCGCAATATCTTCTGGATATTGAAGATGCAGGGCTTGACTCATATCGTAAATATCCTTATCAGAAAGAGAAGGATCTCATAAAACGTTGGGGATCAAAACGCGAAAATAAGAACAAATTTCGTAGAGGCCAGAACTTCGATTTTTTAATTGAGCTGTAATTATATCTATAGTTTTAAAAAACACATTTATTCTAAACCAATCATCACTTGTTTGAACTTGATAATGGTTATTCACATCACCAAAAAGTATTTTTGGTCTTGATATCCTTTTGTTTTCGAATTCAGGAGTAGTGCCCCATTGCCTAGCCAAAATAGCAGCTTCCGTTTTAATTACATCAAAACTATTTCTCATTTGATTTATGATCCCAGTGGCTGTGGTAAACATTTTAGACGCAGCTTCAATATTTTGCTCTTTTTTTTGTAAAAGTTTTGACAATGCATCAATATTTTTTAAAATTTTATTTTGAAAAACAATAAGGAAAGCGGTTTCAAATTTTTCCAAGTTTTTTTTAAAGACTTTGCTTCATTAACTTCCGCTTTATTTATAGAGGTTAAAATTATTTTTGCCACTGTTTTTAAGATATTCACATATCTAAAACGGAGAAGCTTCTAATGCATCTTGTCTCGATGACCATCGAGTAGGTGTCAATTTTTTTAAAGTTATTTTGGCATTAGTTACACTTTGCAAAAGTGGCCACCGTTTAATGCTTTGTCCAAAACAAAACATAGACAATTTTAACTAAATTGTAGAAACACATCGCACAGTGGACATAATAGGCATTAGGCGATAATTTTAATATCTCGGCTTGAACGCCATTGTATATGTCACTCATATTCGCCGCGCCGTCATAACCTTATCCACGAAGTTTTTCTAAAGGCAGCTCGTTTTCCATTAAAATATCTAATATCTAAACAATAAAAGCTATAAATGCCGTTTTATATATAAGTATTTCAGTTACTATCTATTAAAGTATTGATTAGGGTAGTTTTGTGGGTCAATTTCCGGAGTATTGTATTTTTTTTCTATGAGAATATTTTGTTTTTTGTTTTGCATTTTTTTATATTTGTGGCTTCGCTCCCAGGCCCCTTTTTAGCCCGGGCCCGTGTGCTTCGCACACCTGGTACACCGGTAGTTCCGCCACTGAGCATAATGTCATTATCTAAATACCATAGTTACTACATAACCGCAAATAAGTCTACTTAAAAAAAAAAAACCATAACAGCAAATAAGCCTACTTTTCAAAAAATGTATCTTAAATAAAATTATTTGATATTTTAGAATAGAGTCTTTTTTTGTTTTTTTGAAAATCTTTAGGTCCATTGCGACAGTTTTCAATGGATTGGGATATAATTCCGTTATTGCTACACAGCTTCCAAAAATTAGTATTCAAAATTTTTCTCTCATCTTCGAAATCTTCTTTATATATGTATCCCATTTACATGCAGGCAGCACCTGGTGATTATTGATAAGTTGTTTTCTTTTTCTTTTGATTTCATCTTACCTAATATGTTTTTTTATTTTTCTTTATATTCTTAGATTTCTACTTTTTATTTACCCAATATCAGAGGTTTCCATGTTTTCAATTTCCTTTTCAATTCAGTTTTAAATGGCTTGATCCATTAACTTTTATAAATTCGCAGCATGTTTAGCTTGTTTTTTTCCCTTTGTGTGTTACTAATGAGTTGGCATAAAACTTCCAAAGTGCTTTCGAATTGGTACCCAAATTAGTCATTTCGTTAAATACTTGGTGTTCCACATCCAGGATTTTAGCTATATTCCGATTTTGTACTTCATTCGACTCAGTCAGATAGTTTAAAGATGTCAAGATAAACCCATCTTCAGTTGTCACTGGAATATGTTGTGTATTATACCGGGGCCTACCGAAACTGTATTATCAGGAATGTTGGGTGCTTTGGGCACCATAGGAAGAATCTTCTTTGCCCTACTTGACATTTTTCTATAAATATTTAAAGGGTATCAAAAACTACTGGGAAATGTTTAAGGATTTCTTACATTTTTGCACCAAATTTATCATGGAATAAAGTAAATTTATTGTCACTATTTTATTCATTTACCAAAATAGCAACAAATTCAGAAACACTAGCCATTTTCAAGAACGTTTTCCAACAACTGCCGGAAAGTAACTAAACGTTTCAAATTTTTGAAACGGTGAGGCACAGGAAAACTACCTGTGCCTCTACCTACCCGAACTCGGGACCCCTGATAATAATCATAGGTAAAATAATCATAATTGGACTACACCTATGGAATACGACAAAGACCACTGGGTTTTGTAGTTCAATAATGATTTATTACTCTCTCGCATTAAGCAACAGACTATATGGATATTTACTTAGGGAAATAAACCTATAAAACCAAGTCCTTTACCGAAATACGGGACTTTTGCTGATCCCGACAAAGATTACGGGACAGGGGCACATACAAGTCAAAAAACGGGACAGTCCCGTTTAATACGAGACGTATGGTAGGCTTAGGCAGAACTGAAATGTTTAAACAAATTTTGTATCAAATACAGGTAAAAATATAATAAGCTTTTATTACCATTAACAATGGGAGAATTAGCTGACACTCCCGCATTATTAACCAGTATCGATATAGGACCAACATTTGTAGTGATCCACTTAAATGTTTCCAAAATATCATCTTTGTTGGATATATCTACTTTATGCGGGATAAGTTTGCCTTTTTTACCGGCTGATTTCTTTTGCAAATCATCTAGCCTATCTTTGCGTCTGGCTAAAGCCACAACCTAAAAAAAATTGTAAGTATTAATAGTTTATTAACTTTTATTTATTCACTCGTATATAGGGTGTTTCGTTAAGGTCGGCCACCGGCCATATCTTGGAAACTACTGGAAATAGAAATTCAGAGAAAAAAAATTATATCATTGAGAAAACTCAATTGGTTGATTCAACAGTCATGTGACTGTCAACGATGAGATGTTTGTTTCAATTAAAAACCATTGGGGTAATTATTTTTACGCGTTTAAAGCGACATTTTAAATTTGTTAAACTTTAACTGTTGGAACAAGAATTAAATTTTTGATTCAATAATTACTTTTCCATTAAAGTAAATATCATATAACTTGTTGAGTTGATGCTAGCGAAGATGTTGAGTGAAATAATAACAACATTATCTTAAAATGTTAATTGTTTAATTCAACAGTTTAGACTGTTACTTCTACCGCTGGCACTACTGGACTAATGCCGCGCATCTTGTTTCGCACTTGTCTTTTGTCGCTTGTCGACGTATGATGTGTGTACGCATGACGCCATTGCATTCTAGTGAAGTTGTTTGAAATTTGAAAGCTGGGAGTGTTGTTATTAATTATTATATACAATTATAAGGTAAGAAATATTAGTTGTTAACTTATTTACCATTAATTAATTCGCTTAGAATCATCCAAAAGTCATAAAAATCAAGATTTAAATTATTGTTCAAACGTAACTTTACTTTAAAAAGTTTTCTGCTTTAAGTTAGCTGTTTTCATATTTTCATAATATGTACCTACCTAATTTACTTGTTCTAAGTTTCTTAGATACGCTATACTTAAAATGTGTTGCAAAATATTTCGTATTTACTTATATACGTAAGAATCAGAAGGGTTACGGGATTATCCTTTTTACTTAACTGGAAATTTAATTTAATTATGGGTTTATCCTATCAGTTATGCTGATGCTTATACTAATATAGGTTTTTCTAAATATCTATTAGGCGTAATGTATGTATCTATATTTATTGATGAAATTGCCAATGGCATGCTAAGTTAATATTTTTTTTAAAGTAGAGCATGACGGATGAAGAAGCCTTACTGCAGATTGCCGACCACAAAATCCTCTAAGGTCTGATTCCAAAGAACAAAATTAGCAAATAAACTACTAAATTATTCAACAATAATGAAGTCTCAAGTAATATACCTATATAACTGAAAATAATGTAAGTTTATGTAAAACTGTGTATAATAGAATATTTATATTAATAATTTGTTATTTTTTACTTTTGTACTTAAGTGTTTTTATAAATATTATATATTATTAATACCATTTTCTAAGCTGTTAGAATTAAATAAGGTTTACCATTTGTAAAGGATTGACACGAAAATGTACTTATTGGTTTAAACTAAATAGGACTATACTCTTGCTGAAATAGTGGGCTGAACTATAAAGGATCTATTCACATTTAAACGGATATGGAAGCAGGTTGGTACCTAATAATAGCATTTTCAATATACAATTGCTTATAGTAGATTCTTTTCAAAAGAATACTATTTCAACAAAATTATTTATTTAATTTAGATCAATTACTAAATATTCGACTCAATACTTCACGGATTGTAATCCAACAAAAATAAAGGTTTTTGGGTCAATATTTTGGAACTGTTAATCCAACATTTAAAGAACTTTAAATAAAACAACCAAACACTTTCAATCAACGATCTCGGAGTGTTAAATCGAAAGCCTAAAGTATCCATTACAATATTTTGAAAATGTTAATTAAATTAACTAAAATATTTAAGTGAACAGCTAATAAATGTTAAGCCAATAAATCTCGTATTTCAAATCAACATTTAAAACATTTTGAATTAAACAGGATTTTCTTGTAAGTATCTTAGGATTTTTTAATAGACAGCTTTTAACTGTTAATTTAAGCAACAAAATGTAACATTTTTAAATGGTTAATTCAACTCTTAAAAAACATTGCTTGTATTGAAAGTGCAAAAACTGTTGATTGAAACATTTCCAACCCTCTCTAAGGTCATTGAGAGGATCATGGAGAGCCAAGTAAGAGAGAACATTGCCCGCCGTCCAGTCTAGTTTCCGCAGGGCTATAGTTGCACGACTGCCCTGTTAAAGGTAACAGACGATATTCTGGAGGCCTCGGACCATGGCGATTCGAGAGCATTGGTTCTTTTGGACTACTCAAAGGTCTTTGACAGTCTAAATCATGATCTTTTGTTGAGCATACTTAATTATCTCAGCTTTGATGATGATTCACAACTTCTTAACAAGGAGTGATTGATAGAGGTCAAATGGTCTGGCTTAGTGGTAACTTGTCGAATCCTGTGAGAGTCCCATGCGGTGTACGTTAGGGCTCAATACTGGGCTCCTTATTTTTTTTTTTCTATATACATTTCAACTCATTACTTATTTGAGGTATTCAACTGCACACATTTACGCTGATGATACACAACTATACCTTTCGTTTAAGCCAGATATAGTTTTGAATGCGAATGATAAATTGGACCATGATTTAGATGTCCTTAAGAAGGCATCGGAAGCACACTGCTTGAAGATAAATCCCACTAAGTCGCAAGTGGTGCTGTTTGGTCGAATACAAAGTCGTAACCAGAGTCAGAATCTTCTTCACGTTATTTTAAATAATGAAACTTTGAGCACCTGCACTACAGCAAAAAATCTGGGGATGCTAGACACATAAATAGTTGTATCAGAAAGGCGTTTACTAATTTGAAGTTTCTTTGGACAGCGAGCACTACTCAATGAAAGTCTTAAAAAAGTGTTGTGCGACTCCATTGTCCTATCGCATTTTAATTATTGTGATGTGCTATATGGTTCCTGTCTTTTGGATGGTTAATCAAGAGAATACAGCTTATTGAGAATGCATGTGTGCGTTTGATAGGAAGTATCCGCGGTCGTGAGAGAGGTGTGAGTGCGAAGCTACGTGACATTCATAAAAATAAACGTTACATGTTTCGGTCTTGTTCAATAAGATAATTTGTAATAAGTGTCCTGATTATCTGTACGATAAGGGGTCAAATTCAAACATAACCATCGCAATTTAGAAATTCGACATAAATTTACGATAACACCACCTGCACATCTCACTAATATGTATGAACGCTCCTTCACTTATCAGGTCTCGAAAATCTACAATAAGTGCCTATCGATTTTAAAAACGTCTGTGGTTATAAGTTCAAATTATTTGTAAAACAGAATATTAAAAATTTCCTCTGAACTTGCACTAGCTATTATGTGATACCAAAGAAACTTATAGCTACGCAATAAGTTTCTTTGGTGATACCAATATGTTTTACTATAGATCGCACGGTCTATCGCTATCATATAGGGCTAAGTCTTGGGAATGGCCCATAAACTACACCGATTTTATTGTGTAATGATGATTATAAATTCCATATTTTTAAACTACGTTTTCTGTTATACAATGTTAAAACTTTCTTGGTTGAAATAGGAGGCCAAGCTTCAACTCCGCCAATTGTAATATTACATTGTAAATTACAATAAAGGCATGTTTATTTTGTTTTATTTATATATTTAAAAATAACCACTTCTTTATTTAAAGTGTTCTTTTGGCAATTACTCTAAAACGAACGAAGATATCGAACTGCGGTCTTCACGTGTCTTCTTGCAAATTTAATCTACTTTCCGATTATGATATCATAAGTATACCGTATGGTTTAAGTTTTCGGGGTATTATAAAAGAAAACAATTATCATTTCAAAGGGCGCCCTCTAGCAATTTTACTGGAAACTAAAGTACTTACATTTCTGTTCCAAACAAGCGTAAGTTTACTAAAATCGGATAAGGAGTTTGGAAGTTACAGCGATTTAAATGATTACACTTTTAATTTTTTTTTACACTCTTTTGAAAGTCGGTACGCCAATGAGCCTTGGACCAAAATGATTCAAAATTATCCAATCTTTCTAATGATGTTACCAAAGGTATATTTTAATGTGGAATTTTCGAAGAAATTAAAAATTTAAATATTTACTTTTCAATCGTGCCCCCTTGCGACAAAATACGGAACTCAAAAATAATTTCCAGGATTTTCTCATGGCCGCTTTAGTTAAGAAATTTTTTTCCCTGAATTTCTATGTCTAATAGTTTCTGAGATATGGCCGGTGGCTGACCCTAATGAAACACCCTGTATTATAATAGCTAGACGTGATAAACAAAAACACCCAATCTATATTGGTAGGCACTTATGTTAAGTGTTTATGATATGTACACAGCGTATCTCTAGATATAAGAATGATATGCGAATTTTTAAGGGTATGACTTTACATAAAAAATTAATGGCAATTTGCTTTATAAACTATGGTCCAAAAATGTTCTGTTAAGAAAATACAGGGTGTTAAAGTTTTAGGAAAAAAATGGAAATTAATTAATATTTTTGAAACTACTTCAGATATTTCAGTGATATTTAGTACGTAGCGACAATTAATAAAAGTGCATATTTATCAATATAAAATAAAAAATGGTACGTCAATCGTTTTTTCCCAAATGAAAACTATTTTTGAATTGACCGTTCAATCTGAAACATAAAAGCTCCCTTATGTTGTTTCCTGCGAGGCGTCGTTTTGGACTAAAAAGATATAAACCGTTGTATTGTCCAAGAAAATTATTCTAATCATTGAAGAACACAATTTTGCAATAAATCTAGTTGCCATGGAATATGTCGCTGGCTTTTTACATCTGGCATTTTCTAGTAAGCCTCTGTCGTTCAAGTCTGTGAGTTGTGAATTATTTATTTCTTTTATGTTTACCATCTTGTTAAAAATGGTGAATTATTCGAACGCAGAAATGGCGGAAATGCATTACGTGTATGGCTTCGCCGACGGTAATGGAGAGCAAGCCAGACATATTTATCACCTGAGATATTAGTTAGAGCCGCAGCGACAAAAATGCCTTGGAACTCCCAAACGGATGAGAAGCACGTTCTTGTATAGTTCGAGTGTCGTTTTCGAAATCCGTGTTGTCGAGTAGGGGTCTGGCGCTCGGCGGTGAGCGGCTATAATATTTTTTCCAAATTTTGACCAGCGGTTTAAAAAAACATTTCCCAAACGGATGAAAATTACTGGAGGGCATCTAGGCAACCCCCCAATTACCGGAAAAATATTTTCATCCGATTTGATCTTTGCAAAGAGCTCTTCCAGGAACTCAAAAAAAAATGGAAAAAGGGGGGAAAAAAATTTGCTCATTTAAACTTGAAATTGGTCAGGGAGCTAGAGTTCGTGTCTGAGAATATGTGAAAAAATTATTTTTGCTCCATGTGTCGCCATCGCTTTATAACAGTTTTTTAAATTTTAAATGGGCAAAATTTGATAAAGTAATTCCAACATGGATGAAAATTTGCACACAGGTTCTTTGACACCTACAGAATATCGAAAAATTATTTTCATCCAAATTTATTGCGGCCAAGACCAGATCTTTCAGAACATGCATGAAAATTTTTACTTACCATTGAATAGTCACTCAACATTTTACCGCCTCTCGGGAGCATTTTTTTTTTTATATTTTTAAATCAGAGACAAATAAGTTTACGAAACTTCCATCTAAATCTCGCAGAAAATTTACGGAAAACTCCGGGATCAAAATCACGCGTGCTGGCGAGGCTTTTTGTTATTTGGCATAGTTTAGTTGGTTAGTTAGCTTTTTTTAATAGCATAAATAATAACGATTCATTTTAGTCCGGTTGCATGCATGCGGCTGATTTTTTTTTTAATTTCGGAGTTTGGGTCCATTTAATTGTACTGGAGGTTACGGCAAGGATCAAATCGGATGAAAATATTTTTCCGGTAATTGGGGGGGTTGCCTAGATGCCCTCCAGTAATTTTCATCCGTTTGTGAAATGTTTTTTTAAACCGCTGGTCAAAATTTGGAAAAAATATTATAGCCGCTCACCGCCGAGCGCCAGACCCCTACAGACTCGACAACACGGATTTCGAGAACGACACTCGAACTATACAAGAACGTGCTTCTCATCCGTTTAGGAGTTCCAAGGCATTTTTGTCACCGCGGCTCTAACTATATCCCAATCGTGCTTTACCAAATAGTCGAACCTTTTCTAATATTCATCGTCGTCTTGTTGAAACTGGTAGCGTCTGAAGAGCTAGACTTAAATTCAAACTGGAATGGTACGTAAAACGAGTTCTATCTCACTCTGACTTTATAATGTTCCTGTCTCGTGTGGCTTCAGATCGATAAATCCGTGGCGTAAGTAGGTGAGGCTCTGTATTATTCTAATTGGAATTTAAGTCTACATCTGAAGGTAGACCTCTAAGTGTGAGAACACCTAAAATTGAGGAAGCGGTGCTGCACGAAGTCGAAGAACATCCTGAAATGAGTACGAGGAAGACTGCTAGAAACTTGAATATTTGCCTACAAATTGTTTGGATAATGTTAGTGGATTTTTTATTATATCCGTACCATACTTTAAAAGTACTTAGCTAATTTTTAAAAAAATCTTTAAAAATTTCCACAACAATCATTTATGGGCGGAAGAAAATCCCTATGCCGTAACCGAAACCCATTTCCAACACCAATTTTCGGTTAACGTATAGGCAGGAATTATTGGTAACCACTTTATTGGCCCATTCTTCTTACCGAGACGACTTGACGGACAATCTTACCTCAATTTTCTTTAAGAACAACTGCCTCTGCCGCTTGAGGATGTTCCGATAGCATGTGATACATATTAACGCCAGCACATTTCAGTGTAGTGGTTCGCAATTATTTACAAACTGTTTATCGAAATCGTTGGATTGGCGTGGCCACCAAGGTCCCCCGACCTTAACAGCTTAGATTTCTTTTTGTGTGACCATCTTAGGACGCTAGTGTACAGAAGTCCCATTAACAATGTAGAGGAATTAATAGGAAAAATAGTTGCAGCATGTGATAGCATAAGAAATAGGTACTTCGGGGATATTTCAACGAGTACGCAATTTCATGTGTAGGAGGGCGGAAGGATGCATATTAAGTACAGGGGGCTATTTTCAACAGTTTTTCTAATAATCGCAGTTGTTCATTACACATAGATGCCAACCCGTAATGTGTTTAATTTTTCCTATTAAATTCATAATAATTTTGCAGTTTTTTTTATTCAAAAACGGCGCATCGCAGGAAAACAACTCAGGACAGCTCCTATGTTTCAAATTGAACGGTGAATTCAAAAATATTTTTTATTTGGGAAAACTCCCTAATTACTAACGTTGAATCAAGACATAAATGTTACATTTAAAATTTATATTAATAATAATTTATAAGGTCATGTAAAAAGTCACTTTTTAAAAACACTGAAATACATAAATTATGTTTAAAATTGATGGTTTAAAAAATATTACATACTCGTTTTATGTATACTTGTTGTTATCATATACCGGCACAAATAAAGCTGTTTTTATTAATCAGGTATTAAATAATATTTATTTTTATTACCTGAAGTCCATTTGCAACTAATGATTCTGCAATTGCAAAACCAATTCCTGAACTGGCCCCTGTTACAACAGCGATTTTTCCTTCCCAACGTGACATTTCACTCACTTCTCACGCTCAACTAACAAGGTTAAGGACGTACTTACTTTTTTCAACCCAATGTACCGCTATATATATGCTGTTTATTAATCGAGTAGTACGAGTAGGAACTGAAGTAGACAATACTACGAAATAAAAAACACGCGTAGTGTGCAGTAATGATAAGCCAGAACCGGTTAAACACAGTAATTGGAATTTGAACAGAAATTGGTTATAAGTTGGATCCCAGCTAAACTAATACCAACATCTCACATGCTTAATAAAAACATTCAAATATGATAATAAAAGACCGTCCTTGGAACCGACAAAACTTGATGTTGGTAACAATCTTTAAAATATTCATCCTAAATATGTAATAAGCTCATTTTTTCATAGACTAAAGTGCCCAACCTACCTTGGTAGTTCAAGGCTTTCCAGGTTGTTTGTGAGATCATGGTCACCGATCAAGCGAATGGCCCTTCTTTGAATGGGATCTAGCCATCTCAGGGTATGTTTAGGAGCAGAGCCCCAAATATGCGAACAGTACTCCAGCGATGGTCGAATTTGGGCTTTATAGAACATCAAAAGTTGTTGGGGTGTATAGAGGTTCTTAGTTCGGAAAAGTATTCCAAGTTTCTGCAAGGCTGCCTTAGCAATGGCCGCAACATGACTATGCTAAGACATATAACTATCCAAATTGACGCCCAATAAACGAATTGGTGAAGCCAAGGGAATCGAGTGTCCCGCCATGACTATATTCAACATTAACTTTTTTAGAAAAAAATTGCCGCCTGGGTTTTTTTAGCGTTAAATTTTTGGTTACTGTCACCCCAAGACAGAATTTCTTCCAGGTCTTCGTTGAGATGTGAGACCTTTTGCCGCCTATAAAGATGTGCATTGGCAGCCGATGTCCGAGCATCCAAAGTAAAAGATGAAACAAATGTGCTATCATCAGCGAAGCTATACAGGGTGTTTCAGAATAAGATGCTGACCCTTAACGGTGTGAATCCTTAGGTGATTTTAAGAAGAAAAGTTCTAATTAACATATATCCTTAACCTATCAAATTTCGAACTACAGGGCGTTAAAGTTTTAAGAAAAAAATCGTTTTTCTATCATAACTTTAACAACTTTCTAGCTATTTTTATGAATTTTTCACACATGCCCTCTAAGCATCAATAGCCATTTTTTGGTGTAGAAAAATTTTAAAAATTTTTAACCAGTGGCGTTCTGAAAGGGTTTGGACTAGACATTTTGGAAAAATAATATGTACGCCACTGCTTTTTCTCAAAATAAAAATTATTTTTAAAATACTCATTCATTTTAGGCCAAATTTAATATCATCTTGCCCTTTTATCGTCCGACAAACAGTTTCCGACAAAAAAAATAAAAACATTAAATGCGCATTCGCTATGTGCCTATGGTTTTTGACAAGTAGTTCAGTAGAGTTTTTCACTGAAAATTAACCGTTGGATGTGAAGAGAATAGTTCCGCCAGTAAGTTTGCTTTTTCCTGTGCTTTGGTCGCAATGGTGCCATCAGAACGTGTTAGAGGTGGAATGGTTGACTTGGTAAACTTCTGACTGACGGCCTTAGTAGAGGTAGTAGCTTCTTAACTAACTTTAAACAAATGTTGTTCTTTTTTTTTAATACACCGAGTTTCAAAAACTTCATTTGCTGTTTGTTATATTTATTCTGTTGCAATAAATTAATTTATTATTATACCATGCGAGAAAAAATCATTTTCATCCAAGAGGGCTTGGACTGAAAAACGTAGGGATTGGGATAAATTAGCGATGAATAAAATTACTTGTAACGACTGTCAAAGATGACATTATAACTGATTGATTGATGATGCTGGTATTTACTGATACCCAACAGTACGGCCTTTTACTTTTTCGACGTACTCTCGGTTTGACGTGCCGGTAGGGCTTGCGAGCTTCTTTGACTCAGACTGCTATGCCAGCCGTAGCCTAGCTACTGGTAGGGTTTTCCATGCTAGACAGGTCTCTGTGGGTAGAAGCCAGACTAAGAGGTGTACACACGCACGAGTAGTGCCTACACACACTTCACCTTACACTTACACAATAACCCAGGCTTAATCCTAAGGTGTCATGCGGAGCTTCTAGGCTACTAGGCGACCTCCTAGAATACTTCAGCCTTGCACCAGCAATTGGGGCGCTGCTGGTGTGGACCACCCTTTCCCCTACGCTCGGACCAGATATGGACCTTGATTGACTCAGAAATGAGCGACTTCTTCATTAACACTCCAGTAGGACTCTTGATAGAAGAGAACACCACTACAACAACTGAGAACTAAGGCAGTGGCTAGTACGGCGGGGAAAAGACTGCCGAAGTGGAATAGATAGCTGCAGGGATGGACAAGATTGGTCTGCAACAACCACAGCTTTCGGGTTAGTTCAGGTTAGTAACTAACCAAAGCCAAGCAGAGCCAAAGAAAGCGAGGGAAACAGTGTGGGAAAGAAAAGACCACACTTAGATTCGAGCACACCTCCCTCTGCAAAGCAGCCCGAAAAAAGAGCCAGGAGTCATACGGGACCGACTGATGCCTCTTACAGTAGGGCTGCTAGTGAACTGAGAATGGCGGTTATCCATAGACGACATCCTGATATGACATTGAGCCGGGAGCAAGCGGACCTGGTCCAAGACAAAATTTAAGCAGTGCTGGATGAAACTCATCAGAGGGCAGGAATCCTCCGCAGCCTGACGGGACTTACCTTACACGGGAGGGATTCTATGGATCACGTGTGCAAACGCCGAAACCAAAACATGGCTGCAGCAAGTAATTGCAGACATAAGAGAACTCTGAGAGGGGGGGCGTTTTAACAGTGGTTGAAACAAAGGGCTTTCCAAAAGGGACCAAGGTCCTCGTCTGGATACCAGAGACCGTCGAGAAAAAGTTAGTCAAGTCCCGACTAGACCTTCAAAATCCAGGTCTAAAAGTGGAAGACTGGCTGACCTTGAGCCGTAAAGCAGAGGAGAAGGGACAAACGCTAGCCTTCTTAATGGGCGTCGTTTAGGGGCATTGAGCAAGCTCAACTCAAGGGTTTCTACAGGCTCGGAAGGGTAACCTTTCGAGTAATAACGAGCGCTGGGAAGAAAAGGTGAAGGTAGTACAGGTGAATCTTCACCTCAGCACGGCTGCCTCGGCTGTACTGTGCAAGGTGATGGAGGACTGTGACATCGCCCTCGTTTAAGAACCCTGGGTAAACCATGGAGCCATCAAAGGTCTCTCGGGAGTACGAGGGGAATTGCTTTTACAGTAGAACCCGTGAGCGACCCAGGGTCTGCATATTAATTAAAAAGAACATCAAAATCTTGCCACTAACTACTTCTGTTCCAGAGATTTTGTGACAATAAAGTTAACATCGGGGGGAAGGGGACCGAGTAATATCGTTATTGGATCGGTGTACTTCCCTCACGATGATCCAGGAGCGCCACCACCCAGTTCCATGGAGCAGTTAGTGAGGGACTGTAGAGGAAATGGATCTCAGTTGCGACACGAATACACATCACCACACTATCTGGGAAAGCACGAACACCAACAACAGAGGTGAGTCAGTCACGGGTGCGTTTCGACAGGTCTTGATGAATGAAGATTCGTCTGTTATGGTCCGTTGGTATGTTGCATGTAGTAGTATCTAGCTGGATGGATTTTTTAATTTGTAGTACTTTGTTTCTGGTGTCTTTCTGTGAAAAGGGTACAAGGACCGGCTTTCTATCCGACTGGCTTGGAAGGATTATTTTAATTAAAAAAAATTAAGTTTACCGATAAACGAAACAAATGTAAAGGTTCTGTTGCCATAATTTCGCATCAATTTAATATTAAAATTAATTAGCTTAGCCTTTTGGTGGTTGGTTTGTTGGTGGTCCGGTGGTTAGTAAATAATAAATTATTAATTAAAATTAAAGTATGTAATTTATTTAAATATTAATTAAATATGATTATCAATCATTAAAATTTATATTTAATATTAACATTAGTAGTGAGAAACGGACAGAGCGAGGCCAGGTGGTGCTGGTGGTGCTGGTGGTGCAACTAACCCAGGTGGTTCGGTGGTGCGTTTTACGATCTAACCCGGGTGGTTCGGTGGTGCGTTTTATGACCTAACCCGGGTGGTTCGGTGGTGCGTTTTATAACCTAACCCGGGTGGTTCGGTGGTGCTGTTTACAAAATAACCCGAAATTAAACCCGACTTTTTACGACCTAACCCGGATGCTTTCGTGAGGCGGCTTCTTATCTAACCCTAACTTGAACCTGAATATTTATGAACTGACCCGAGATAAAACCCGACTTTTTACAACCTAACCCGGATGCTTTCATGAGGCGGCTTCTCATCTAACCCTAATTTGAACCTGAATATTTATGATCTGACCCGAGATAAAACCCGACTTTTTATGATTTAACCTTAGTGCAAACGCCGCTGTTAAAGCGATATAGTAAAAAAAACTCGATTAAAATTTTATCTTGTTCGCTAGACCAATTAATTTCCAAATATTATAATTAAAACATACAATCACTACACTGGCGCACCGTCAAAAATCGTGCTTGCACTATCCCAACGTACAGAGCGTCCGCTTCAGAAAATACGGTGCCGTATTTTTTGCGCCGAACGCTCTGGAGGAACACACTCCGATTTGCAAGTACATACACGCTTTGTCGCGGCAAAGCTCGCCGTCAAATTACGGCCACTCTTTTGCGGTACCGCTTTGTAGGAAACCAAAGCTTTAGTGAAACGCCGCTGCCCCAGAACTCTGTCCATATTCCTCTACTGTGTTAATTTATGCGGGTAATAAAACCGACAAGGGTCGGATCGGCCTGCATACTTATAGAGGTAAAAAACCGCTTTAGAATGTTTTTGGTATATCTTTTTTAGATAATTTTGGGGGAAATAATTTGCCTGAGATGCCAATTAAAAAAGCCTACATTTAATTGTATTTTAGATTCTTGAATTTTGTACATGGATTAAAAATCTACTATTTCTTGAAATTGTATACATTATGTTAGATAATTATTAATATAATGTTATTAAGACTTTGTAAATATCTGTAAAAACTGTTCTAAATCGTGTCATTTCTGAAAATTGTATACTGAGTGATTAGAATTTAGTAAAAAATTAAAAAAATGTTTTAATGTTATTAAGACCTGTGAAAATGACTAGAACCGTTCTTAATCATGTCATTTCTGAAAATTGTATACTGAGTGTTTAGAATTTAGTAAAAATTAAAAAAATGTTTTAAATTTGTTAAATCATGTGAAATCTTGTATAAAATGACTAGAACCGTTCTTAATCATGTCATTTCTGAAAATTGTATACTGAGTGTTTAGAATTTAGTAAAAAATTAAAAAAAATGTTTTAACGTTATTAAGCCCTGTGAAACTTTGTAAAAAATGACTAAAACAGTCGCAAATCGTCCTATTTTCTTAAAAGTGTATACTGAGTGTTTAGAATTTAGTAAAAATTAAAAAAAAATGTTTTAAATTTGTTAAATCATGCGAAATCTTGTATAAAATGACTAGAACCGTTCTTAATCATGGCATTTCTGAAAATTGTATACTGAGTGTTTAGAATTTAGTAAAAAATTAAAAAAAATGTTTTAACGTTATTAAGCCCTGTGAAACTTTGTAAAAAATGACTAAAACAGTCGCAAATCGTCCTATTTTCTTAAAAGTGTATACTGAGTGTTTAGAATTTAGTAAAAATTAAAAAAAATGTTTTAAATTTGTTAAATCATGTGAAATCTTGTATAAAATGACCAGAACCGTTCTTAATCATGGCATTTCTGAAAATTGTATACTGAGTGTTTAGAATTTAGTAAAAAATTAAAAAAAAATGTTTTAACGTTATTAAGCCCTGTGAAACTTTGTAAAAAATGACTAAAACAGTCGCAAATCGTCCTATTTTCTTAAAAGTGTATACTGAGTGTTTAGAATTTAGTAAAAATTAAAAAAAATGTTTTAAATTTGTTAAATCATGTGAAATCTTGTATAAAATGACTAGAACCGTTCTTAATCATGACATTTCTGAAAATTGTATACTGAGTGTTAAGTATTTAGTGAAATGGTGGCTATTTAGTTAATTCGTGACTTGTTTTGTACAGATTCTTTAGCATTTCTTAAGAACCGAAAAAGAAAACAGAAAAGAAAAAATAAAAGAAAAAAACAACTCCAAGTGTCTTTGCGAACAATCGGCAATAAAATAGAGTATTTCAGTTTTTAATTTTTCGTAAATAAAAGTTGGTTAGATTAATAGTCTCTGTGAATATAATAACATAAACAAAGTGATATGCCGTAAATTTAGGAGTACAGTATAAATTATGCCTCTATTAAAATATACCGCAATAACTAACTACCAAAGGATTTTTGATATTTTGAATATATTTGATGCTCATAGCATTATCACATTTCCAAAGGCTCTAAATTTTAGAAAAATGTTCTAATAGAATATGTCTATCAATATAAAGTAAAGGTATTGTTAGGTTTTTTTAAAAAATACGACCTACAACAGTCTCTGCTACAGCATGGCTGACTCTGTAGAAACTTCTGTGAAACCATAATAATTATATCAATAATCGAGTTGTCGTTATGATAATATTTTCTTCCAATATCCGACTCCACTATCCATAAAAGTTATGTTAGAAAATTCATAATTGAGCGCATTGTAATTTTTTAAAAAGAAATTCACTTCACACACAAAGATGTAGCCATTCAATCCATGAAAATAATGCAAGTCAGTATGCGTATGTTATGGCTAACTGTTTAAATGTCTATTCCTTCCACGTTTATCGGAAGAAATACTTTTTTATACTAGTATTTTAGTTGAAAATAAGATCATAAATCATCTATACAAAACAAGCGTCCCTTATGGATTTGAACGAAAATCATAGATTCGACTATTTTCATGAAAAATAAATCTAAGTACGGAATAATGCAGGAAGATTATCTATTTTCTTGCTTTAGAAAGTGATGTAGTTAAGATTTATAACTTAGGAATAAATAAATTATTATTAATCTTTTCGACCTATTTCTCTTGCATATTTAATTTCTTTGATAGTAAGAACTAATCTTTTTATTTTACAAAGTAAAAAAAAGCTAAAGATCGGCGTTGTCAGTCAGGTATAAGAACTGATTTAACACGATGGTTTTTGTACAAACGTTCACATACAATTGTATGCTTTTTAACCGATTGTGTTGGAAAAAATGACGATTTATAGATTAGATATTTAGACGAAGAGCTAACCTTCTCAATAAAGTATTGATTATTGCCCTGCTAGCTAGACAACACTTTTTATGTTAGTCAAAAAAAAATTTTTTTTTTCGGACGCTATTACAGATTTCATCGTTAACTAACAAACATTAAGACCAAAAAATTAGCGTGCAAGATGAAATGTATAGGTTCACTTCATTTCTACATTATTTTACAACTCTCAATCGCATTAAAAACAAGATCGAATAAAAAATAACTTATGACATATGGACGAAAAATGTTTTTCGGGCTATTTAGGTTAGCGACCACATTACGTCTGAAATACTACATTTTTCGAGCTTATAACATAATTTACTATTTTAACGTTAAAATAGGGGAAATGATGTATCAAAATGGATACTTTTTTTTTTGTCGGTCACGAGATTATAGTTTCTTTTAAAATGAACTCTAATATTTACAACACAAAATATCCTTTAAACCACATTAGTTTAAAACTCGTCTGTCGCTTTCCCTCTATTGTGAGTTTGATTAAAGTATAGCGTAGTATATATTTAGATGAATTTCGCAAATGTTGAATACTTTCAAAACTGAAAAAGCCGCCCTTTGCAATAAATATCTCCGTAGAGTTAGCTACCCTGCAGATTAAGGGTATTTCAGCGGATAATCATATACAAATTCAAAGATTTTGTCTATTTTAATGGATTAACAAACAATATCTATAGGATGACTTTACTGATAAAAAAAAAATAACAAAATTCCATAAAGAGCAGCTGCATAGCCTTATCACATCAAACTATATTTTTATTTCGTTCTATTGTCAAAAGTCTGTGTTTAGGGGATTATCGTTCATTTTAAAATGAACTCTAATATGTACATCACCATAAACTACCTCTTAAGCCGCCGTAAAAATACACTTTTCGATTTACCTCTATATTGATTTTCTAATATTAAATATCTACAATAGTCGAAATTCGCTCGCTAATACCTATGTATGCAAGGTTTCTTCAAAAAATGACAATTTTATTGTTTAATGGCTTGAAAAAATGGAAAAAGGAGGTTTTTGCATCCATTTATTTCCAGATGAGTGTTAAAAATACTTATAAAACTCGGTATACCGAAGATCAACCATTAATGAGAGGGTTGAGTCCTGTTTGCCAAATCCTGATTTATAATTTGACGTTGGCAACGGTACAATTTTTTAACATTTATCATAAGAGGCGTATATTTTTGGGGCTTAGATCTACCAGTTTATCCACGCCCCATTTATTGTTAGTGCTTTAGTAATTTTACTTTCCAATTATTTTTTACCAAAACGCGTAGTTGAAACAGTGTCTATATCAGACGATATAATAAATTTTAAGGATTAATTTGCTTACAAATACACTTCAATTTATTTAGGCTAAAGCAGCCAGACATATACTGGAACTACGAAAACCCTATTACAATTTGGTTGCCCAGAGAAAATTTTGTAAAAAACATAGCTTTCTACACAAATGCTTGCACATTATGTACCTATCATTTTAAGATACCTGGCGACATCAATGTAAGCATTGACATAATGACGCAAGATATAGGTAGGTACTAGAATATTCAAGATTTCTATTAACGATACACTTCAGCATACATGCGAGATGTCATTAATGTCTACGGAAGGCAACAGACATACCAGCTATTTTTACATGGGATTCCATAGACTTGAACGCTTCTTGTTTAGAAATATTTGATGTCATCTTGAGGAGTTCCGTATTGAAGCATCAAACCTACCTGCCAAATAATTGACGAAATATGGGATATCATAAAATATGTCCCCCATCGAACTAAATGATCCTGTAAACCAGCTTCACAGACCGTAATTTGTGATGCTAACACGATTAATACGCAATAGAACAAGATTAAGAAACAAAATTTAAAGTAGCTCTTTATCACACGAAAATAATTAAATAATTTACGGTTACAGAACAATAATTATTTTAAAAAGCTGTATAACTAAATATACTATGTTATTAGGAATATTCTGCCTAAAGTAACAGCTGATCTTAGTCGAAAATGAGATCGTATTATTGATTGTTGAATTCGTTAGGTATGAAATAAAATTAGAGATTTCGTCTATTTTTTTCACGATTAAAAAAGAATACCTCTATTTAGCTAAAAATGAAACGATTACAGTGGTAGATTAATTCACTTTACCAAGCATGTAAACTACTAATTTTGCAATAAATATCTTCTATATTTCTAGGTAGGTTTACTCGAAAATGTTGGGCTATTTTCATCAAAAATCCCGATACGAAATTGAAAAATTTGTCTATTTTTGTCGGTTTACAAAGTGATAGTGGAATATTGATTTATCAAAGAACAATAATTATTTTAAAAATGTTGTATAATTAACTAAATGTCGGTGTTATCAGACAGGCAAGAAGTTATTTATCTGAATCTTATTTGTACCATTAGCGTTTATATACAAATGTTAGTGGTTTTCAAAAATTGATATCTCGGAAATTATTAGGTTTAGACTTATAATACGCTTATTAAAAAATAATGACTACTTTATGCAAAATTCAAAAATATTATAAGATGTAGGATATCCCAGTAACTTAACCAAAGATTTTCGGTCTTCGTAAAGCTTTATACGTTTCTTCAGCGTACCAAACATTCACTTTTTTAAATATTGACATCGGGTTAGGATTCTGAACATAGGATTAACATCACTCCAATAGTGAACATGTTGCGTTGTCACAGTTCCATTCGTCGAAAAGTAAACAAAACCGTTTGAGCTACGTGGGGAATAAATAAAGTTAGCTTGTTGAAAAATTTTAATATTTATTAAGGTAAAAGACTATAAATATATCGATACAACACTTTGGCATTTCTAATACTACAAACATGAATATCTAAAATGTGATATTTAAAACCATCAACTCTCTCTCCCTTCTCTAATTTTGGTACACCAATGCTGTCTTCTAAGTTTATAATATATGGCGTCCTGCAGTTTAATTCCAAAAATGTTTTAACTAAAAATTCCTCTTTAACACGTCCTTTAACGTAAATAATGTCTGCGTCTATCAGATTGTTGGATATGATATTATGTAGTTCCTTGTAATCGGTATCACCATAATTATAAAGGATACCATGATGATTTCCAAATAGATATTTGACTTGTTTCTTGCAAGCCTTACTTAAGGTGTCGAATGGTTTAACTGGTTTAAAAAAGTAACTTTTCATACTATTTCCATCATAAATAGCCAATTCTTTCGCGTAAAATTCAGGTATGTTAAATCCTTGAATATCGACTACAACGAACTTCATTGTCTGAAGACTCAAATCAAGCAAGTATATTTTCATATTTTTATCGCTCTTAAGTTCGATTTCAAAAGCACACCCCCACTTTTCGATAATTTCACAGTCTTAGCACATAGATCTTATATTTTTATTTACGATCAATTCATCTTTATTCGCCAATCGTCTCAAACGAGTCTGCTTTTGAAAGTAATATAGCCTTAGTATTCAGAAAATATTAATAATATCGGAGCTTAAAACATCCTTGACACTAAAAAATCATTGTGTTTCCTAACAAAACCCATCATCTTGTCTATTTAGCTTGCTTTCCTATTGTTTAGCAGGTTAAATAAAATTATTATTTCGCTCTTTTTGTCGGTACTGAATCGTTAGGGGAATACGTTTCTAGTTCTATAAGAGAGACAGTTAAAATTTATGTAAGCAATCAAAAATCCTACACTATGAGCTACTTAGTTAAAATTTCATATTTCCTTCCTGGATCAGGCAAAATTTGTGATGTGTCGGACAAAATTTATAAAAATACGAAAAAAAAAAAATGCTGGATGCATTTTTAGCGTGACTTTCTATTTAATACCATCTTATTTCAAGCTATAATTCGGTTGTCAAAATGAGAATAAAATAATTTTCCCATGGTTTATGTCATCTTAAAAAAGTCAAAAGGTTATATTCTGTAGAGGGTCAGATACATTCAAATTTAAATATTTTCTCCAAGAAGAATTTTAAGATAGTATTATAGTAAATAAAAATTCTATACCTCCAATATTTCTTGGAAACATATCGTGTTCTAGCGACATAACCCAAAAGTACCTCTATTCAGAAACGCATCGTACTTTTCTTGTCAATAATTGTCTCATTGTCCCATCCATTACATTATTATAATCTTAAAGCACCTGTTACCAGCATTATCTGTTTTTATGGTTTTCATAAAACATAGCGATTACCGATGAAAATTAAACGAAAACTTAATAAATAACTTTTTTTTTCAACTGAAATAGACTGATTTTCGATGGAAAAATGTTACTTATAACTAAAAATGAATATAAGACATATACGCAATGATATTTAGAATAAATCAATGTTTTCTAAAATTACTATGAAATATTCACAAAATCGTTTCGTTATAACCAAAGCAGCAAGGCTTGCAGATTTCGTATAGAGTTCAAACGCGATACTGAGATGATCTTTTTTTTTTTTATATTTTTGTAGAATAATGCACCACTACGTTGTAAGTACTTGAGAGAGGACTTTCTTGAAAAATCCTCAAATTTCTCTGCAATTTTGTTCCTTCTAGAGTTAAATTCACACAGAAAACCCCGTATTCTTATCTTTCAGGTTGGTATATTAAAAAGGGCTTATTAGTATGGTTTAGAAAACAAGCAATATTAATTAACGGATGTTTTTTCGTCGTATGAAGAGTTGAAAAATTTTTTTTTTCCACTCCAATGGTTGCGATGCAGAGAGTCGGGTTTCATCATAATCTTTCAGGGTAGCTCAGGTTTGATTGCATGTAGAGAGTCGGGTTTCATCATAAACTGTCAGGGTAGCTCAGGTTTGATTACATGTACTAAGGTTAGTGCTCCTTGCAATCGGTTTCAGGTTTGACGCGCCCCCCTCAGGTTTGTTCAGGTTTCTCAAACGTTTGAGAAACCTGAACAAACCTGAGGGGGGCGCGTCAACTAACGTAACGTAACTAACCGATTGCAAGGAGCACTAACCTTAGTACATGTAATCAAACCTGAGCTACCCTGACAGTTTATGATGAAACCCGACTCTCTACATGCAATCAAACCTGAGCTACCCTGAAAGATTATGATGAAACCCGACTCTCTGCATCGCAACCATTGGAGTGGAAAAAAAAAATTTTTCAACTCTTCATACGACGAAAAAACATCCGTTAATTAATATTGCTTGTTTTCTAAACCATACTAATAAGCCCTTTTTAATATACCAACCTGAAAGATAAGAATACGGGGTTTTCTGTGTGAATTTAACTCTAGAAGGAACAAAATTGCAGAGAAATTTGAGGATTTTTCAAGAAAGTCCTCTCTCAAGTACTTACAACGTAGTGGTGCATTATTCTACAAAAATATAAAAAAAAAAAAGATCATCTCAGTATCGCGTTTGAACTCTATATGAAATCTGCAAGCCTTGCTGCTTTGGTTATAACGAAACGATTTTGTGAATATTTCATAGTAATTTTAGAAAACATTGATTTATTCTAAATATCATTGCGTATATGTCTTATATTCATTTTTAGTTATAAGTAACATTTTTCCATCGAAAATCAGTCTATTTCAGTTGAAAAAAAAAGTTATTTATTAAGTTTTCGTTTAATTTTCATCGGTAATCGCTATGTTTTATGAAAACCATAAAAACAGATAATGCTGGTAACAGGTGCTTTAAGATTATAATAATGTAATGGATGGGACAATGAGACAATTATTGACAAGAAAAGTACGATGCGTTTCTGAATAGAGGTACTTTTGGGTTATGTCGCTAGAACACGATATGTTTCCAAGAAATATTGGAGGTATAGAATTTTTATTTACTATAATACTATCTTAAAATTCTTCTTGGAGAAAATATTTAAATTTGAATGTATCTGACCCTCTACAGAATATAACCTTTTGACTTTTTTAAGATGACATAAACCATGGGAAAATTATTTTATTCTCATTTTGACAACCGAATTATAGCTTGAAATAAGATGGTATTAAATAGAAAGTCACGCTAAAAATGCATCCAGCATTTTTTTTTTTTCGTATTTTTATAAATTTTGTCCGACACATCACAAATTTTGCCTGATCCAGGAAGGAAATATGAAATTTTAACTAAGTAGCTCATAGTGTAGGATTTTTGATTGCTTACATAAATTTTAACTGTCTCTCTTATAGAACTAGAAACGTATTCCCCTAACGATTCAGTACCGACAAAAAGAGCGAAATAATAATTTTATTTAACCTGCTAAACAATAGGAAAGCAAGCTAAATAGACAAGATGATGGGTTTTGTTAGGAAACACAATGATTTTTTAGTGTCAAGGATGTTTTAAGCTCCGATATTATTAATATTTTCTGAATACTAAGGCTATATTACTTTCAAAAGCAGACTCGTTTGAGACGATTGGCGAATAAAGATGAATTGATCGTAAATAAAAATATAAGATCTATGTGCTAAGACTGTGAAATTATCGAAAAGTGGGGGTGTGCTTTTGAAATCGAACTTAAGAGCGATAAAAATATGAAAATATACTTGCTTGATTTGAGTCTTCAGACAATGAAGTTCGTTGTAGTCGATATTCAAGGATTTAACATACCTGAATTTTACGCGAAAGAATTGGCTATTTATGATGGAAATAGTATGAAAAGTTACTTTTTTAAACCAGTTAAACCATTCGACACCTTAAGTAAGGCTTGCAAGAAACAAGTCAAATATCTATTTGGAAATCATCATGGTATCCTTTATAATTATGGTGATACCGATTACAAGGAACTACATAATATCATATCCAACAATCTGATAGACGCAGACATTATTTACGTTAAAGGACGTGTTAAAGAGGAATTTTTAGTTAAAACATTTTTGGAATTAAACTGCAGGACGCCATATATTATAAACTTAGAAGACAGCATTGGTGTACCAAAATTAGAGAAGGGAGAGAGAGTTGATGGTTTTAAATATCACATTTTAGATATTCATGTTTGTAGTATTAGAAATGCCAAAGTGTTGTATCGATATATTTATAGTCTTTTACCTTAATAAATATTAAAATTTTTCAACAAGCTAACTTTATTTATTCCCCACGTAGCTCAAACGGTTTTGTTTACTTTTCGACGAATGGAACTGTGACAACGCAACATGTTCACTATTGGAGTGATGTTAATCCTATGTTCAGAATCCTAACCCGATGTCAATATTTAAAAAAGTGAATGTTTGGTACGCTGAAGAAACGTATAAAGCTTTACGAAGACCGAAAATCTTTGGTTAAGTTACTGGGATATCCTACATCTTATAATATTTTTGAATTTTGCATAAAGTAGTCATTATTTTTTAATAAGCGTATTATAAGTCTAAACCTAATAATTTCCGAGATATCAATTTTTGAAAACCACTAACATTTGTATATAAACGCTAATGGTACAAATAAGATTCAGATAAATAACTTCTTGCCTGTCTGATAACACCGACATTTAGTTAATTATACAACATTTTTAAAATAATTATTGTTCTTTGATCAAATCAATATTCCACTATCACTTTGTAAACCGACAAAAATAGACAAATTTTTCAATTTCGTATCGGGATTTTTGATGAAAATAGCCCAACATTTTCGAGTAAACCTACCTAGAAATATAGAAGATATTTATTGCAAAATTAGTAGTTTACATGCTTGGTAAAGTGAATTAATCTACCACTGTAATCGTTTCATTTTTAGCTAAATAGAGGTATTCTTTTTTAATCGTGAAAAAAATAGACGAAATCTCTAATTTTATTTCATACCTAACGAATTCAACAATCAATAATACGATCTCATTTTCGACTAAGATCAGCTGTTACTTTAGGCAGAATATTCCTAATAACATAGTATATTTAGTTATACAGCTTTTTAAAATAATTATTGTTCTGTAACCGTAAATTATTTAATTATTTTCGTGTGATAAAGAGCTACTTTAAATTTTGTTTCTTAATCTTGTTCTATTGCGTATTAATCGTGTTAGCATCACAAATTACGGTCTGTGAAGCTGGTTTACAGGATCATTTAGTTCGATGGGGGACATATTTTATGATATCCCATATTTCGTCAATTATTTGGCAGGTAGGTTTGATGCTTCAATACGGAACTCCTCAAGATGACATCAAATATTTCTAAACAAGAAGCGTTCAAGTCTATGGAATCCCATGTAAAAATAGCTGGTATGTCTGTTGCCTTCCGTAGACATTAATGACATCTCGCATGTATGCTGAAGTGTATCGTTAATAGAAATCTTGAATATTCTAGTACCTACCTATATCTTGCGTCATTATGTCAATGCTTACATTGATGTCGCCAGGTATCTTAAAATGATAGGTACATAATGTGCAAGCATTTGTGTAGAAAGCTATGTTTTTTACAAAATTTTCTCTGGGCAACCAAATTGTAATAGGGTTTTCGTAGTTCCAGTATATGTCTGGCTGCTTTAGCCTAAATAAATTGAAGTGTATTTGTAAGCAAATTAATCCTTAAAATTTATTATATCGTCTGATATAGACACTGTTTCAACTACGCGTTTTGGTAAAAAATAATTGGAAAGTAAAATTACTAAAGCACTAACAATAAATGGGGCGTGGATAAACTGGTAGATCTAAGCCCCAAAAATATACGCCTCTTATGATAAATGTTAAAAAATTGTACCGTTGCCAACGTCAAATTATAAATCAGGATTTGGCAAACAGGACTCAACCCTCTCATTAATGGTTGATCTTCGGTATACCGAGTTTTATAAGTATTTTTAACACTCATCTGGAAATAAATGGATGCAAAAACCTCCTTTTTCCATTTTTTCAAGCCATTAAACAATAAAATTGTCATTTTTTGAAGAAACCTTGCATACATAGGTATTAGCGAGCGAATTTCGACTATTGTAGATATTTAATATTAGAAAATCAATATAGAGGTAAATCGAAAAGTGTATTTTTACGGCGGCTTAAGAGGTAGTTTATGGTGATGTACATATTAGAGTTCATTTTAAAATGAACGATAATCCCCTAAACACAGACTTTTGACAATAGAACGAAATAAAAATATAGTTTGATGTGATAAGGCTATGCAGCTGCTCTTTATGGAATTTTGTTATTTTTTTTTTATCAGTAAAGTCATCCTATAGATATTGTTTGTTAATCCATTAAAATAGACAAAATCTTTGAATTTGTATATGATTATCCGCTGAAATACCCTTAATCTGCAGGGTAGCTAACTCTACGGAGATATTTATTGCAAAGGGCGGCTTTTTCAGTTTTGAAAGTATTCAACATTTGCGAAATTCATCTAAATATATACTACGCTATACTTTAATCAAACTCACAATAGAGGGAAAGCGACAGACGAGTTTTAAACTAATGTGGTTTAAAGGATATTTTGTGTTGTAAATATTAGAGTTCATTTTAAAAGAAACTATAATCTCGTGACCGACAAAAAAAAAAGTATCCATTTTGATACATCATTTCCCCTATTTTAACGTTAAAATAGTAAATTATGTTATAAGCTCGAAAAATGTAGTATTTCAGACGTAATGTGGTCGCTAACCTAAATAGCCCGAAAAACATTTTTCGTCCATATGTCATAAGTTATTTTTTATTCGATCTTGTTTTTAATGCGATTGAGAGTTGTAAAATAATGTAGAAATGAAGTGAACCTATACATTTCATCTTGCACGCTAATTTTTTGGTCTTAATGTTTGTTAGTTAACGATGAAATCTGTAATAGCGTCCGAAAAAAAAAATTTTTTTTTGACTAACATAAAAAGTGTTGTCTAGCTAGCAGGGCAATAATCAATACTTTATTGAGAAGGTTAGCTCTTCGTCTAAATATCTAATCTATAAATCGTCATTTTTTCCAACACAATCGGTTAAAAAGCATACAATTGTATGTGAACGTTTGTACAAAAACCATCGTGTTAAATCAGTTCTTATACCTGACTGACAACGCCGATCTTTAGCTTTTTTTTACTTTGTAAAATAAAAAGATTAGTTCTTACTATCAAAGAAATTAAATATGCAAGAGAAATAGGTCGAAAAGATTAATAATAATTTATTTATTCCTAAGTTATAAATCTTAACTACATCACTTTCTAAAGCAAGAAAATAGATAATCTTCCTGCATTATTCCGTACTTAGATTTATTTTTCATGAAAATAGTCGAATCTATGATTTTCGTTCAAATCCATAAGGGACGCTTGTTTTGTATAGATGATTTATGATCTTATTTTCAACTAAAATACTAGTATAAAAAAGTATTTCTTCCGATAAACGTGGAAGGAATAGACATTTAAACAGTTAGCCATAACATACGCATACTGACTTGCATTATTTTCATGGATTGAATGGCTACATCTTTGTGTGTGAAGTGAATTTCTTTTTAAAAAATTACAATGCGCTCAATTATGAATTTTCTAACATAACTTTTATGGATAGTGGAGTCGGATATTGGAAGAAAATATTATCATAACGACAACTCGATTATTGATATAATTATTATGGTTTCACAGAAGTTTCTACAGAGTCAGCCATGCTGTAGCAGAGACTGTTGTAGGTCGTATTTTTTAAAAAAACCTAACAATACCTTTACTTTATATTGATAGACATATTCTATTAGAACATTTTTCTAAAATTTAGAGCCTTTGGAAATGTGATAATGCTATGAGCATCAAATATATTCAAAATATCAAAAATCCTTTGGTAGTTAGTTATTGCGGTATATTTTAATAGAGGCATAATTTATACTGTACTCCTAAATTTACGGCATATCACTTTGTTTATGTTATTATATTCACAGAGACTATTAATCTAACCAACTTTTATTTACGAAAAATTAAAAACTGAAATACTCTATTTTATTGCCGATTGTTCGCAAAGACACTTGGAGTTGTTTTTTTCTTTTATTTTTTCTTTTCTGTTTTCTTTTTCGATTCTTAAGAAATGCTAAAGAATCTGTACAAAACAAGTCACGAATTAACTAAATAGCCACCATTTCACTAAATACTTAACACTCAGTATACAATTTTCAGAAATGTCATGATTAAGAACGGTTCTAGTCATTTTATACAAGATTTCACATGATTTAACAAATTTAAAACATTTTTTTTAATTTTTACTAAATTCTAAACACTCAGTATACACTTTTAAGAAAATAGGACGATTTGCGACTGTTTTAGTCATTTTTTACAAAGTTTCACAGGGCTTAATAACGTTAAAACATTTTTTTTTAATTTTTTACTAAATTCTAAACACTCAGTATACAATTTTCAGAAATGCCATGATTAAGAACGGTTCTGGTCATTTTATACAAGATTTCACATGATTTAACAAATTTAAAACATTTTTTTTAATTTTTACTAAATTCTAAACACTCAGTATACACTTTTAAGAAAATAGGACGATTTGCGACTGTTTTAGTCATTTTTTACAAAGTTTCACAGGGCTTAATAACGTTAAAACATTTTTTTTAATTTTTTACTAAATTCTAAACACTCAGTATACAATTTTCAGAAATGCCATGATTAAGAACGGTTCTAGTCATTTTATACAAGATTTCGCATGATTTAACAAATTTAAAACATTTTTTTTTAATTTTTACTAAATTCTAAACACTCAGTATACACTTTTAAGAAAATAGGACGATTTGCGACTGTTTTAGTCATTTTTTACAAAGTTTCACAGGGCTTAATAACGTTAAAACATTTTTTTTAATTTTTTACTAAATTCTAAACACTCAGTATACAATTTTCAGAAATGACATGATTAAGAACGGTTCTAGTCATTTTATACAAGATTTCACATGATTTAACAAATTTAAAACATTTTTTTAATTTTTACTAAATTCTAAACACTCAGTATACAATTTTCAGAAATGACATGATTAAGAACGGTTCTAGTCATTTTCACAGGTCTTAATAACATTAAAACATTTTTTTAATTTTTTACTAAATTCTAATCACTCAGTATACAATTTTCAGAAATGACACGATTTAGAACAGTTTTTACAGATATTTACAAAGTCTTAATAACATTATATTAATAATTATCTAACATAATGTATACAATTTCAAGAAATAGTAGATTTTTAATCCATGTACAAAATTCAAGAATCTAAAATACAATTAAATGTAGGCTTTTTTAATTGGCATCTCAGGCAAATTATTTCCCCCAAAATTATCTAAAAAAGATATACCAAAAACATTCTAAAGCGGTTTTTTACCTCTATAAGTATGCAGGCCGATCCGACCCTTGTCGGTTTTATTACCCGCATAAATTAACACAGTAGAGGAATATGGACAGAGTTCTGGGGCAGCGGCGTTTCACTAAAGCTTTGGTTTCCTACAAAGCGGTACCGCAAAAGAGTGGCCGTAATTTGACGGCGAGCTTTGCCGCGACAAAGCGTGTATGTACTTGCAAATCGGAGTGTGTTCCTCCAGAGCGTTCGGCGCAAAAAATACGGCACCGTATTTTCTGAAGCGGACGCTCTGTACGTTGGGATAGTGCAAGCACGATTTTTGACGGTGCGCCAGTGTAGTGATTGTATGTTTTAATTATAATATTTGGAAATTAATTGGTCTAGCGAACAAGATAAAATTTTAATCGAGTTTTTTTTACTATATCGCTTTAACAGCGGCGTTTGCACTAAGGTTAAATCATAAAAAGTCGGGTTTTATCTCGGGTCAGATCATAAATATTCAGGTTCAAATTAGGGTTAGATGAGAAGCCGCCTCATGAAAGCATCCGGGTTAGGTTGTAAAAAGTCGGGTTTTATCTCGGGTCAGTTCATAAATATTCAGGTTCAAGTTAGGGTTAGATAAGAAGCCGCCTCACGAAAGCATCCGGGTTAGGTCGTAAAAAGTCGGGTTTAATTTCGGGTTATTTTGTAAACAGCACCACCGAACCACCCGGGTTAGGTTATAAAACGCACCACCGAACCACCCGGGTTAGGTCATAAAACGCACCACCGAACCACCCGGGTTAGATCGTAAAACGCACCACCGAACCACCTGGGTTAGTTGCACCACCAGCACCACCAGCACCACCTGGCCTCGCTCTGTCCGTTTCTCACTACTAACATTTATTTTGTGATTTTTTTATGGATGAATTAGTATACTACAACAGGCTGCGCAGAATATGCCTTAGATAAGAAAATAATTTATTGAATTAGTCTTTTGCAGACCCTCTGGGGTACATTCGGTGCAACTGTCTATTAGCATTTTAATATTTGAATGGAACTCATACAATGCCAGGAAATCGGCACACTTTAGTTTAATTAATATAATACCCTATTATTAATTCAATTAATTTTTTAAATGAAACAGTCTTTTGTAAATAACTGGAGAACAAATAAAGATATCGAATCACGGTTTCCGCCAAAATTAAGTTATTTTTATGCTCTTTAAGCTGAGTAATAAAAAATATATGATGCCATTTAATTTCATTAAGAAACTTTGAAAAAGCTGAATCATGCCTAAAGAGCGCCACCTACAAGATGCGGTATCTACTAATTACCACGAGCAAAGTCGGTTTTTTAATAAGTGTAAAAGTGTCTATTAAACGAGCCTTAGCTGATTAAATTTGGGTAATGCATATGGAAGATACAGCAATTTAAAAAGTTTTTTCCATAAGCTTCCACCACCCACATTTTTGAAGATACAAAAAAAGTCTTAGAAGCAAGTTTTTGCAAAAATTAACGAACTTTTTATTTCCGTCTTTAAAATAGTACTTTAACACAGTGATTATCTAATAAAATTCGACTTTTTAGATATATCCTAGTAACTGTGCACCCTAGCGGTCATTTTGAAAACTTAAAAATATTTTCCAGCAATTTCTTTTGGCTGATTTAGTAAATAAAATATTTTCCCCGAAGCCGTAAGGTTTATGGCTTCCATAATATCGTGCCTTGTCGACCCTAGTGGGACACCCTGTCTATTAATCGATTGCACTCAAATTTTACCAAGTTTAATAACTTCCCGGTGAGTCACTTTTCGGCATATAGGAGTTTTGGATTTCTAAAATTGATATTTTCGATCTGCCCTAATGTCTAATGATACTGCCCGGGACTATGTAATATGTATGCGATTTTAGAACAAATCGGTTTTCTCTCAATTTCTATGATGTTTCTGGAACAGGGTTAATTGCGTTCAAGCCAAAGTAATAAACTTGAACTCTGAACCTTTTAATTTACTCATAAAATTAGGAACTTAAATTGGAAAGTCAGCAATTTGTTATCATAATAATAAAGTATAAAAATGGATGCAAAATAATTAATGTAAAACATGTCGACTGAATTAAAATAAATATTTGACATATCATATGAACATTTAAATCATGCCAAATCACTTTTACAACAAGAAGAAATGTCTGCCCACAAGTTTCAATCAATAATGCTCCCGTACCTCTAAAGAATGAAGTCAAATATCTTGGTCTTCACCTAGACCAGAAGCTAACGTGGAGAACACACATTAAAGCGAAAAGAAAACAACTAGACATAAAAGTTAAAAATATGTATTGGCTAATTAATAGAAAATCGCAGCTATCAATAGAAAATAAAATATTGATTTATAAAACTATATTAACACCAATATGGACATATGGCATCGAGCTATGGGGATGCAGCAAGCCATCAAACACTAAAATATTGCAGTCCTTTCAATCCAAAACGCTTCGAACACTAATAAATGCTCCGTGGTATATCTCAAATGAAACCATACATAACGATCTAAGAATACCGTATATCGATGACGTTATTAGAACCCACTCAAATAAGTATAGAATTCGATGCACAGACCATAACAATCAACTTATCAACAACCTGTTGAACCCTCCATTGGAAGAAAGAAGACTAAAAAGAAACTGGCCCGAAGATTTATAGAATAAAATCCAGAGAACCGTTATTGGACGGTACCTGACTCAAGCCACCTATCGACGCCAAACTATTTACTTATTACTCTCTTATATAGTAGATTGTAGATATGCAGTTATAAATAAAAAAAAAAAAAACATATGAACATGGTTCCGCAAATGCTTTCTGTCCGAGATACGGGGTGTTGAAAAAAATATCTTAATTATTACTCGAATAAGATACTTTTTCTTTTGAGAAATGACTGTCGTTTTTAATGTTGTATGACTCTAGTTGATACCAAATGGGCAGTATCTCAGACTGTCGCTTAATAATGATAATAATAATATTAAAATAAATTTATTAATATATACATATACAGTGAAAGCTCCCATAAGCGGACAGTCACGGTTCCCGCTTTTTTGCCCGCTTATGGGAGGTTCCCGCGTCAGAGAAACTTTTATTAAATAAATACATACAGATGAAACAATAGATAATAAAAATAAAATTTATTATTCAAATATGTACATGCATGTAATAATTGCCATGCACACCAAAACTTGTAAAAAACATCCAACATAAATATTCAAAGTTATTTAAAATTTGGAAAAAATCTTAAAATGCCTGACTGCTTAAGCTTCCTTTGCTGTTCTTCCATGCGGCACTTTGATTTGTTCAAAAGTCACATAGTCGTCTTTAGAAAGCTTTTTTAGCTCTTTAGTGTAATTTAAAGCCTCATCGAAGCACTTTATTTTATTTTCCTTTTCTTGAACGTCCTCTATTTCGTCATCCGTCTCGTTGTTTCCATCATGCTGACTAAATGCAGTAACCTGTTTTCCGAAATCATCATCTTCTGTTGGTGTGTTTTGATCAATGTTTATAAATTCGTCTAGATTTTGATCATTGACAACATTCAACTTTTCAACAGCCCTTATTATTGTCGCAAGGACATACAATGGTAAGTCATCTTCGGGGTCAAAATGGGAAAGCTTCGTATCCGCTTTTCTGAAACAATTTTGAATTGTTGCTGGACCGACCCTAATTTTGCCATGTCGTTTTTATAAAGTACAATGCCTCCAAAACATTAATTTTTTTTGCAAGTTCAGATGATGATTTAGCACAATCCATGTTTGATAAAATATGTTTTAAAACCTGATTACGGTAATAAAACTTGAAATTCTGAATGATCCCTTTATCTAGTGGCTGACAAACACAGGTTGTACAAAGAGGCAAAAAAATAATTTGTACATTTCTTAGGTGTAATTCTCGAGGATGTGATGCGGCGTTGTCTAAAAATAACAGAATTTTCCTATTTTCAATACCCATTTTTCGATCCAACTCGTTCAACAATTCAGCCATTATTTCGCAAGTCATCCAGGCTTTTTTGTTTGACTTCCACATGACAGGTTAAATCTTTAATATTTATGTTTTTCAATGCTCTGGGATGCGCCGATTTTCCAATCACCAATAGCTTTCCTTTATGCCCAGTCATGCTTGAACAAAACAACTTTAGTTAGTCTTTCTTTTGCCAATTTTCCTCCTGAACACTTCTCAGATTTTAAGGCGAGTGTCTTATCTTATATTATCTTATCTTATCGGCATTGCAAATATCTTCGCATTGGTACCCGAGAGTAGAGGAAAACGGAGAGAGCGAGGCCAGGTGGTGCTGGTGGTGCTGGTGGTGCAACTAACCCAGGTGGTGCAGGTGGTGCGTTTTACGATCTAACCCGGGTGGTTCGGTGGTGCGTTTTATGATCTAACCCGGGTGGTTCGGTGGTGCGTTTTATGACCTAACCCGGGTGGTTCGGTGGTGCTGTTTACAAAATAACCCGAAATTAAACCCGACTTTTTACGACCTAACCCGGATGCTTTCGCGAGGCGGCTTCTCATCTAACCCTAACTTGATCCTTAATATTTATGAACTGACCCGAGATAAAACCCGACTTTTTACGACCTAACCCGGATGCTTTCATGAGGCGGCTTCTTATCTATCCCTAACTTGAACCTGAATATTTATGAACTGACCCGAGATAAAACCCGACTTTTTACAACCTAACCCGGATGCTTTCGCGAGGCGGCTTCTCATCTAACCCTAATTTGAACCTGAATATTTATGATCTGACCCGAGATAAAACCCGACTTTTTATGATTTAACCTTAGTGAAACGCCGCTGTTAAAGCGATATAGTAAAAAAAACTCGATTAAAATTTTATCTTGTTCGCTAGACCAATTAATTTCCAAATATTATAATTAAAACATACAATCACTACACTGGCGCACCGTCAAAAATCGTGCTTGCACTATCCCAACGTACAGAGCGTCCGCTTCAGAAAATACGGTGCCGTATTTTTTGCGCCGAACGCTCTGGAGGAACACACTCCGATTTGCAAGTACATACACGCTTTGTCGCGGCAAAGCTCGCCGTCAAATTACGGCCACTCTTTTGCGGTACCGCTTTGTAGGAAACCAAAGCTTTAGTGAAACGCCGCTGCCCCAGAACTCTGTCCATATTCCTCTACTGTGTTAATTTATGCGGGTAATAAAACCGACAAGGGTCGGATCGGCCTGCATACTTATAGAGGTAAAAAAACCGCTTTAGAATGTTTTTGGTATATCTTTTTTAGATAATTTTGGGGGAAATAATTTGCCTGAGATGCCAATTAAAAAAGCCTACATTTAATTGTATTTTAGATTCTTGAATTTTGTACATGGATTAAAAATCTACTATTTCTTGAAATTGTATACATTATGTTAGATAATTATTAATATAATGTTATTAAGACTTTGTAAATATCTGTAAAAACTGTTCTAAATCGTGTCATTTCTGAAAATTGTATACTGAGTGTTTAGAATTTAGTAAAAAATTAAAAAAATGTTTTAATGTTATTAAGACCTATGAAAATTTGTAAAACTGTACAGAATTGTATTATTTTCTGAAAATGATATACTGAGTGTTTAGAATTTAGTAAAAATTAAAAAAATGTTTTAAATTTGTTAAATCATGTGAAATCTTGTATAAAATGACTAGAACCGTTCTTAATCATGTCATTTCTGAAAATTGTTTACTGAGTGTTTAGAATTTAGTAAAAAATGAAAAAAAATGTTTTAACGTTATTAAGCCCTGTGAAACTTTGTAAAAAATGACTAAAACAGTCGCAAATCGTCCTATTTTCTTAAAAGTGTATACTGAGTGTTTAGAATTTAGTAAAAATTAAAAAAAATGTTTTAAATTTGTTAAATCATGCGAAATCTTGTATAAAATGACTAGAACCGTTCTTAATCATGGCATTTCTGAAAATTGTATACTGAGTGTTTAGAATTTAGTAAAAAATTAAAAAAAATGTTTTAACGTTATTAAGCCCTGTGAAACTTTGTAAAAAATGACTAAAACAGTCGCAAATCGTCCTATTTTCTTAAAAGTGTATACTGAGTGTTTAGAATTTAGTAAAAATTAAAAAAAATGTTTTAAATTTGTTAAATCATGTGAAATCTTGTATAAAATGACTAGAACCGTTCTTAATCATGACATTTCTGAAAATTGTATACTGAGTGTTTAGAATTTAGTAAAAAATTTAAAAAAATGTTTTAACGTTATTAAGCCCTGTGAAACTTTGTAAAAAATGACTAAAACAGTCGCAAATCGTCCTATTTTCTTAAAAGTGTATACTGAGTGTTTAGAATTTAGTAAAAATTAAAAAAAATGTTTTAAATTTGTTAAATCATGCGAAATCTTGTATAAAATGACTAGAACCGTTCTTAATCATGGCATTTCTGAAAATTGTATACTGAGTGTTTAGAATTTAGTAAAAAATTAAAAAAAATGTTTTAACGTTATTAAGCCCTGTGAAACTTTGTAAAAAATGACTAAAACAGTCGCAAATCGTCCTATTTTCTTAAAAGTGTATACTGAGTGTTTAGAATTTAGTAAAAATTAAAAAAAAATGTTTTAAATTTGTTAAATCATGTGAAATCTTGTATAAAATGACTAGAACCGTTCTTAATCATGACATTTCTGAAAATTGTATACTGAGTGTTTAGAATTTAGTAAAAAATTAAAAAAAAATGTTTTAACGTTATTAAGCCCTGTGAAACTTTGTAAAAAATGACTAAAACAGTCGCAAATCGTCCTATTTTCTTAAAAGTGTATACTGAGTGTTTAGAATTTAGTAAAAATTAAAAAAAATGTTTTAAATTTGTTAAATCATGCGAAATCTTGTATAAAATGACTAGAACCGTTCTTAATCATGGCATTTCTGAAAATTGTATACTGAGTGTTTAGAATTTAGTAAAAAATTAAAAAAAATGTTTTAACGTTATTAAGCCCTGTGAAACTTTGTAAAAAATGACTAAAACAGTCGCAAATCGTCATATTTTCTTAAAAGTGTATACTGAGTGTTTAGAATTTAGTAAAAATTAAAAAAAATGTTTTAAATTTGTTAAATCATGTGAAATCTTGTATAAAATGACTAGAACCGTTCTTAATCATGACATTTCTGAAAATTGTATACTGAGTGTTAAGTATTTTAGTTGAAAATAAGATCATAAATCATCTATACAAAACAAGCGCCCCTTATGGATTTGAACGAAAATCATAGATTCGACTATTTTCATGAAAAATAAATCTAAGTACGGAATAATGCAGGAAGATTATCTATTTTCTTGGTTTAGAAAGTGATGTAGTTAAGATTTATAACTTAGGAATAAATAAATTATTATTAATCTTTTCGACCTATTTCTCTTGCATATTTAATTTCTTTGATAGTAAGAACTAATCTTTTTATTTTACAAAGTAAAAAAAAAAGCTAAAGATCGGCGTTGTCAGTCAGGTATAAGAACTGATTTAACACGATGGTTTTTGTACAAACGTTCACATACAATTGTATGCTTTTTAACCGATTGTGTCGGAAAAAATGACGATTTATAGATTAGATATTTAGACGAAGAGCTAACCTTCTCAATAAAGTATTGATTATTGCCCTGCTAGCTAGACAACACTTTTTATGTTAGTCAAAAAAAATTTTTTTTTTCGGACGCTATTACAGATTTCATCGTTAACTAACAAACATTAAGACCAAAAAATTAGCGTGCAAGATGAAATGTATAGGTTCACTTCATTTCTACATTATTTTACAACTCTCAATCGCATTAAAAACAAGATCGAATAAAAAATAACTTATGACATATGGACGAAAAATGTTTTTCGGGCTATTTAGGTTAGCGACCGCATTACGTCTGAAATACTACATTTTTCGAGCTTATAACATAATTTACTATTTTAACGTTAAAATAGGGGAAATGATGTATCGAAGTGGGTACTTTTTTTTGTCGGTCACGAGATTATAGTTTCTTTTAAAATGAGCTCTAATATTTACAACACAAATTATCCTTTAAGCCACATTAGTTTAAAACTCGTCTGTCGCTTTCCCTCTATTGTGAGTTTGATTAAAGTATAGCGTAGTATATATTTAGATGAATTTCGTAAATGTTGAATACTTTCAAAACTGAAAAAGCCGCCCTTTGCAATAAATATCTCCGTAGAGTTAGGTACCCTGCAGATTAAGGGTATTTCAGCGGATAATCATATACAAATTCAAATACCTCATTTGTTTCGGAGCAGTAACCATCAACTTTTACACCATTTAAAACAGCTTCTTTACCATTAGCAGCATGTAAGATGTTGATTTTTCTGTGATTCTCGGTCCAAAGTAACCAATCTATGGCAATTTTGCTCTGCCTGTTTCTCCATCGGTATCCATTTTTTGGTATGATTCCTATAGTATTAGGCTTCAAAAAATGTCTTCTAAAAATTGTATTGCATGCTGAAGCAATAGTTGTAGCTTCAGTAAATGGACATACATTGGTAGTTTGTATAAGTTGTTCTCTAAACTTTAAACATGATTGCGCAAGGATTTCGACATCCGATACGCAGTAGTCTACCAGATCTCTTTGCATATCGAAACCATCATTTTCATGTTCTACAAACCATTTAAGAAATTTGGCTCTGTCTTCTTCTTTCATACTATCTGAGGAGTAATATTGAATTGATGGTAGAGGTCCTATATAGTTTTCATTTGCCTTTGTATTAAATAGGTGCGGGAAGTAGCCTTTTTTAAAAATATCCTCAAGTCCAAATGCCTTTGGTAGTTTGGCTTAAGGCATAGGGAAATAGTTAAGTGAGTCGATAAATTTTACATTTTCAAGTTGCATCGTAATTATTTTGGTACCTCTCATGATTAACTCAGGTGTAAAATCTGTCTTTGTCATAATATAGTTTAATATAAACTGGTGATCAAAAGCCTGACCATTATGGGCTATTACAATAATTTCTTTAAAGTTTTTCCTCATTTGTAACAAATGGTTAGTAAATGTTCCCGCTGGGTCTATACCTCTGACTTTTTGTAACTTTAGACCACATTTTTTTTTTTACAAGTATCTGCTTCAGAATCCATGCACTCATCGCAGTATTGTTTGAAAACACAGAGATTGACTTGATGTAAAAACGTTGAATTTTCCAATAGTTTGTCTTGACTCGTCTCTAAATCGTAGAATACAAAAAAGATCATCTTTAATCTTAGGTTTTCCCTTATCAGGCCGAATATAACATAGATGATCCTCGGATGCATGTTTATTACAAATTTTACAATAAATTTCACCACATGCATGTGCTCTTTTGGCTTTAATGGTTTTTAAACAAATAGAACATAGTTTAATTTGTTCGCATACTGTAAATTTGCCTGACGAATAATCCTTTTTATGATTTTCGTAACAGTTTTGACTTCTAAAAAATCATAGACAGTCCTGGCATTTAATTTTTATTGCTATTTCGCAAGCAGAGGCTTGCTGACATGCCTGACAGCTTCCACCACATCGGTGCTCATTTTTGTGATCATATGGGACGTAACACTTTTCACAAAAATAGTTAGAACAAAAAGCTGCTGTCAGCGATGTAATTACATTAAAATGGCTTTTGTAATGTAATAAGTTCAGCCGTTTATTGCTTTCAGTTGAACCTTCAAATATAATATTTCGTCCTTTTGATCCATAGCTATAAACAACTAATTTATATTCTTTTAGATGATTTTGAAATTGTATTAACTCGGGAATTCCACCTCCTGCCTCAGGAATGCTAATTTTAGCTCTCTCCAACAATGATCTTGTTCTTTCGGTTTGAATTTTACTAATATCTCTTCTAACCTTACTGAATTCGGGATCTCTTTTATTATGGGCAATGGCGACTACCAAAGCACGTGGTAAACACAGGTTATCGGTATTTTTAATACTTATAATACCTCGTCGCTTGTCGCATTCCTCGTGAAAGCTGTTATAATTTTTTCCTCTTCCCCCACCAACAGGTAATCTAACAGTTGTCACACTAAGACAAAATGATTCTGTATTAAGACCTGCTGAGTTTGACTGATAAATGCCACTTATAACACTCCAAACATCTTAAAAGGTTATATCTTTAGCTGCTTTGAAGCGAATCTAACCTTCTCCTCGGTTGAAGTCTTTAGAGCAAAAACTAAAAGCCACACGATCTAAGGGTTGTAGCCCTTCTGTAGCGTTTTCCACCCAACCAACTGGTTCAACTCCCTGTGGAACAGGTTTTAACTTAAACTCTAGAGTGCGTCCTGTAAGGTTAAATTCTCGTAACTTTTTAACAACGTCTTTAACAATAATAAACTTCTCCATCTTTCTTTTTTTTTTGTTGTTTTATAGTCTACTATCTACCTACATAAAAAAAAAAAAAAAAAAAAACAAGTATATTTTCATATTTTTATCGGTCTTAAGTTCGATTTCAAAAGCACACTCCCACTTTTTGATAATTTCACAGTCTAAGCACATAGATCTTATATTTTTTATTTACGATCAATTCATCTTTATTCGCCAATCGTCTCAAACGAGTCTGCTTTTGAAAGTAATATAGCCTTAGTATTCAGAAAATATTAATGATATCGGAGCCTAAAACATCCTTAACACTAAAAAATCATTGTGTTTCCTAACAAAACCCATCATCTTGTCTATTTAGCTTGCTTTCCTATTGTTTAGCAGGTTAAATAAAATTATTATTTCGCTCTTTTTGTCTGTACTGAATCGTTAGGGGAATACGATTCTAGTCCTATAAGAGAGACAGTTAAAATTTATGTAAGCAATCAGAAATCCTACACTATGAGCTACTTAGTTAAAATTTCATATTTCCTTCCTGGATCAGCTAAAATTTGTGTTGTGTCGGTCAAAATTGATAAAATACGAAAAAAATGCTAGATACATTTTATCATGACTTTCTATCTAATACCATCTTATTTCAAGGTATAATTCGGTTGTCAAAATGAGAATCTAAAAAATCCTCGTGTTTCCTCACAAAACCCATCATCTTGCCTATTTAGCTTGCTTTTCTATTGTTTAGCAGGTTAAATAAAATTATTATTTCGCTCTTTTTGTCTGTACTGAATCGTTAGGGGGATACGTTTCTAGTTCTATAAGAGAGACAGTTAAAATTTATGTAAGCAATCAGAAATCCTACACTATGAGCTACTTAGTTAAAATTTCATATTTCCTTCCTGGGTCAGGCAAAATTTGTGATGTGTCGGTCAAAATTTATAAAAATACGAAAAAAATGCTGGATGCATTTTTAGCGTGACTTTCTATTTAATACCATCCTATTTCAAGGTATAATTCGGTTGTCAAAATGAGAATAAAATAATCTTCCCATGGTTTATGTCATCTTAAAAAAGTCAAAAGGTTATATTCTGTAGAGGGTCAGATTCATTCAAATTTAAAAATTTTCTCCAAGAAGAATTTTAAGATAGTATTATAGTAAATAAAAATTCTATACCTCCAATATTTCTTGGAAACATATCGTGTTCTAGCGACATAACCCAAAAGTACCTCTATTCAGAAACGCATCGTACTTTTCTTGTCAAACTTGACTTTGTTGTAATGTTGTATGCAGAGCACTTTGAAAACAAAAATTAGATTAGAAACCGCCGCCTCTTAAGGTATACTTTTTTAGGTCTTACATAGGGTACACTGGTATACAGAACAAATGTCATCTTTAATTGTCTCATTGTCCCATCCATTACATTATTATAATCTTAAAGCACCTGTTACCAGCATTATCTGTTTTTATGGTTTTCATAAAACATAGCGATTACCGATGAAAATTAAACGAAAACTTAATAAATAACTTTTTTTCAACTGAAATAGACTGATTTTCGATGGAAAAATGTTACTTATAACTAAAAATGAATATAAGACATATACGCAATGATATTTAGAATAAATCAATCTTTTCTAAAATTACTATGAAATATTCACAAAATCGTTTCGTTATAACCAAAGTAGCAAGGCTTGCAGATTTCATATAGAGTTCAAACGCGATACTGGGATGATCTTTTTTTTTTTTATATTTTTGTAGGATAATGCACCACTACGTTGTAAGTACTTGAGAGAGGACTTTCTTGAAAAATCCTCAAATTTCTCTGCAATTTTGTTCCTTCTAGAGTTAAATTCACACAGAAAACCCCGTATTCTTATCTTTCAGGTTGGTATATTAAAAAGGGCTTATTAGTATGGTTTAGAAAACAAGCAATATTAATTAACGGATGTTTTTTCGTCATATGAAGAGTTGAAAATTTTTTTTTTTCCACTCCAATGGTTGCGATGCAGAGAGTCGGGTTTCATCATAATCTTTCAGGGTAGCTCAGGTTTGATTGCATGTACTAAGGTTAGTGCTCCTTGCAATCGGTTTCAGGTTTGACGCACCCCCCTCAGGTTTGTTCAGGTTTCTCAAACACTTGAGAAACCTGAACAAACCTGAGGGGGGCGCGTCAAACCTGAAACCGATTGCAAGGAGCACTAACCTTAGTACATGCAATCAAACCTGAGCTACCCTGAAAGATTATGATGAAACCCGACTCTCTACATGCAATCAAGCCTGAGCTACCCTGAAAGATTATGATGAAACCCGACTCTCTGCATCGCAACCATTGGAGTGGAAAAAAAAAATTTTTCAACTCTTCATATGACGAAAAAACATCCGTTAATTAATATTGCTTGTTTTCTAAACCATACTAATAAGCCCTTTTTAATATACCAACCTGAAAGATAAGAATACGGGGTTTTCTGTGTGAATTTAACTCTAGAAGGAACAAAATTGCAGAGAAATTTGAGGATTTTTCAAGAAAGTCCTCTCTCAAGTACTTACAACGTAGTGGTGCATTATCCTACAAAAATATAAAAAAAAAAAGATCATCCCAGTATCGCGTTTGAACTCTATATGAAATCTGCAAGCCTTGCTACTTTGGTTATAACGAAACGATTTTGTGAATATTTCATAGTAATTTTAGAAAAGATTGATTTATTCTAAATATCATTGCGTATATGTCTTATATTCATTTTTAGTTATAAGTAACATTTTTCCATCGAAAATCAGTCTATTTCAGTTGAAAAAAAGTTATTTATTAAGTTTTCGTTTAATTTTCATCGGTAATCGCTATGTTTTATGAAAACCATAAAAACAGATAATGCTGGTAACAGGTGCTTTAAGATTATAATAATGTAATGGATGGGACAATGAGACAATTAAAGATGACATTTGTTCTGTATACCAGTGTACCCTATGTAAGACCTAAAAAAGTATACCTTAAGAGGCGGCGGTTTCTAATCTAATTTTTGTTTTCAAAGTGCTCTGCATACAACATTACAACAAAGTCAAGTTTGACAAGAAAAGTACGATGCGTTTCTGAATAGAGGTACTTTTGGGTTATGTCGCTAGAACACGATATGTTTCCAAGAAATATTGGAGGTATAGAATTTTTATTTACTATAATACTATCTTAAAATTCTTCTTGGAGAAAATTTTTAAATTTGAATGAATCTGACCCTCTACAGAATATAACCTTTTGACTTTTTTAAGATGACATAAACCATGGGAAGATTATTTTATTCTCATTTTGACAACCGAATTATACCTTGAAATAGGATGGTATTAAATAGAAAGTCACGCTAAAAATGCATCCAGCATTTTTTTCGTATTTTTATAAATTTTGACCGACACATCACAAATTTTGCCTGACCCAGGAAGGAAATATGAAATTTTAACTAAGTAGCTCATAGTGTAGGATTTCTGATTGCTTACATAAATTTTAACTGTCTCTCTTATAGAACTAGAAACGTATCCCCCTAACGATTCAGTACAGACAAAAAGAGCGAAATAATAATTTTATTTAACCTGCTAAACAATAGAAAAGCAAGCTAAATAGGCAAGATGATGGGTTTTGTGAGGAAACACGAGGATTTTTTAGATTCTCATTTTGACAACCGAATTATACCTTGAAATAAGATGGTATTAGATAGAAAGTCATGATAAAATGTATCTAGCATTTTTTTCGTATTTTATCAATTTTGACCGACACAACACAAATTTTAGCTGATCCAGGAAGGAAATATGAAATTTTAACTAAGTAGCTCATAGTGTAGGATTTCTGATTGCTTACATAAATTTTAACTGTCTCTCTTATAGGACTAGAATCGTATTCCCCTAACGATTCAGTACAGACAAAAAGAGCGAAATAATAATTTTATTTAACCTGCTAAACAATAGGAAAGCAAGCTAAATAGACAAGATGATGGGTTTTGTTAGGAAACACAATGATTTTTTAGTGTTAAGGATGTTTTAGGCTCCGATATCATTAATATTTTCTGAATACTAAGGCTATATTACTTTCAAAAGCAGACTCGTTTGAGACGATTGGCGAATAAAGATGAATTGATCGTAAATAAAAAATATAAGATCTATGTGCTTAGACTGTGAAATTATCAAAAAGTGGGAGTGTGCTTTTGAAATCGAACTTAAGACCGATAAAAATATGAAAATATACTTGTTTTTTTTTTTTTTTTTTTTTATGTAGGTAGATAGTAGACTATAAAACAACAAAAAAAAAAGAAAGATGGAGAAGTTTATTATTGTTAAAGACGTTGTTAAAAAGTTACGAGAATTTAACCTTACAGGACGCACTCTAGAGTTTAAGTTAAAACCTGTTCCACAGGGAGTTGAACCAGTTGGTTGGGTGGAAAACGCTACAGAAGGGCTACAACCCTTAGATCGTGTGGCTTTTAGTTTTTGCTCTAAAGACTTCAACCGAGGAGAAGGTTAGATTCGCTTCAAAGCAGCTAAAGATATAACCTTTTAAGATGTTTGGAGTGTTATAAGTGGCATTTATCAGTCAAACTCAGCAGGTCTTAATACAGAATCATTTTGTCTTAGTGTGACAACTGTTAGATTACCTGTTGGTGGGGGAAGAGGAAAAAATTATAACAGCTTTCACGAGGAATGCGACAAGCGACGAGGTATTATAAGTATTAAAAATACCGATAACCTGTGTTTACCACGTGCTTTGGTAGTCGCCATTGCCCATAATAAAAGAGATCCCGAATTCAGTAAGGTTAGAAGAGATATTAGTAAAATTCAAACCGAAAGAACAAGATCATTGTTGGAGAGAGCTAAAATTAGCATTCCTGAGGCAGGAGGTGGAATTCCCGAGTTAATACAATTTCAAAATCATCTAAAAGAATATAAATTAGTTGTTTATAGCTATGGATCAAAAGGACGAAATATTATATTTGAAGGTTCAACTGAAAGCAATAAACGGCTGAACTTATTACATTACAAAAGCCATTTTAATGTAATTACATCGCTGACAGCAGCTTTTTGTTCTAACTATTTTTGTGAAAAGTGTTACGTCCCATATGATCACAAAAATGAGCACCGATGTGGTGGAAGCTGTCAGGCATGTCAGCAAGCCTCTGCTTGCGAAATAGCAATAAAAATTAAATGCCAGGACTGTCTATGATTTTTTAGAAGTCAAAACTGTTACGAAAATCATAAAAAGGATTATTCGTCAGGCAAATTTACAGTATGCGAACAAATTAAACTATGTTCTATTTGTTTAAAAACCATTAAAGCCAAAAGAGCACATGCATGTGGTGAAATTTATTGTAAAATTTGTAATAAACATGCATCCGAGGATCATCTATGTTATATTCGGCCTGATAAGGGAAAACCTAAGATTAAAGATGATCTTTTTTGTATTCTACGATTTAGAGACGAGTCAAGACAAACTATTGGAAAATTCAACGTTTTTACATCAAGTCAATCTCTGTGTTTTCAAACAATACTGCGATGAGTGCATGGATTCTGAAGCAGATACTTGTAAAAAAAAAAATGTGGTCTAAAGTTACAAAAAGTCAGAGGTATAGACCCAGCGGGAACATTTACTAACCATTTGTTACAAATGAGGAAAAACTTTAAAGAAATTATTGTAATAGCCCATAATGGTCAGGCTTTTGATCACCAGTTTATATTAAACTATATTATGACAAAGACAGATTTTACACCTGAGTTAATCATGAGAGGTACCAAAATAATTACGATGCAACTTGAAAATGTAAAATTTATCGACTCACTTAACTATTTCCCTATGCCTTAAGCCAAACTACCAAAGGCATTTGGACTTGAGGATATTTTTAAAAAAGGCTACTTCCCGCACCTATTTAATACAAAGGCAAATGAAAACTATATAGGACCTCTACCATCAATTCAATATTACTCCTCAGATAGTATGAAAGAAGAAGACAGAGCCAAATTTCTTAAATGGTTTGTAGAACATGAAAATGATGGTTTCGATATGCAAAGAGATCTGGTAGACTACTGCGTATCGGATGTCGAAATCCTTGCGCAATCATGTTTAAAGTTTAGAGAACAACTTATACAAACTACCAATGTATGTCCATTTACTGAAGCTACAACTATTGCTTCAGCATGCAATACAATTTTTAGAAGACATTTTTTGAAGCCTAATACTATAGGAATCATACCAAAAAATGGATACCGATGGAGAAACAGGCAGAGCAAAATTGCCATAGATTGGTTACTTTGGACCGAGAATCACAGAAAAATCAACATCTTACATGCTGCTAATGGTAAAGAAGCTGTTTTAAATGGTGTAAAAGTTGATGGTTACTGCTCCGAAACAAATGAGGTATTTGAATTTGTATATGATTATCCGCTGAAATACCCTTAATCTGCAGGGTACCTAACTCTACGGAGATATTTATTGCAAAGGGCGGCTTTTTCAGTTTTGAAAGTATTCAACATTTACGAAATTCATCTAAATATATACTACGCTATACTTTAATCAAACTCACAATAGAGGGAAAGCGACAGACGAGTTTTAAACTAATGTGGCTTAAAGGATAATTTGTGTTGTAAATATTAGAGCTCATTTTAAAAGAAACTATAATCTCGTGACCGACAAAAAAAAGTACCCACTTCGATACATCATTTCCCCTATTTTAACGTTAAAATAGTAAATTATGTTATAAGCTCGAAAAATGTAGTATTTCAGACGTAATGCGGTCGCTAACCTAAATAGCCCGAAAAACATTTTTCGTCCATATGTCATAAGTTATTTTTTATTCGATCTTGTTTTTAATGCGATTGAGAGTTGTAAAATAATGTAGAAATGAAGTGAACCTATACATTTCATCTTGCACGCTAATTTTTTGGTCTTAATGTTTGTTAGTTAACGATGAAATCTGTAATAGCGTCCGAAAAAAAAAATTTTTTTTGACTAACATAAAAAGTGTTGTCTAGCTAGCAGGGCAATAATCAATACTTTATTGAGAAGGTTAGCTCTTCGTCTAAATATCTAATCTATAAATCGTCATTTTTTCCGACACAATCGGTTAAAAAGCATACAATTGTATGTGAACGTTTGTACAAAAACCATCGTGTTAAATCAGTTCTTATACCTGACTGACAACGCCGATCTTTAGCTTTTTTTTTTACTTTGTAAAATAAAAAGATTAGTTCTTACTATCAAAGAAATTAAATATGCAAGAGAAATAGGTCGAAAAGATTAATAATAATTTATTTATTCCTAAGTTATAAATCTTAACTACATCACTTTCTAAACCAAGAAAATAGATAATCTTCCTGCATTATTCCGTACTTAGATTTATTGTTCATGAAAATAGTCGAATCTATGATTTTCGTTCAAATCCATAAGGGGCGCTTGTTTTGTATAGGGGTAATTCCAAGATAAGTTGAAATAATTGCGTTTCAAAGCATTTTACCGGTAATGTTTAAAAATTTGCCACAATTTTTTTCCTTGTCAATCTTATTTAACCTTATCTAAAACTGAGATTAAAAAAGATCGAGAAATTTTTCGTATTTGCAAAAAAAAACGGTTATCTTTAAGGTAAATGTCATATATGTTACCAGTTACCGACATGGTCCTTCAAATTGATGAACGCGTAATATTGTTAAGATTCATATTGTTTGCTCTTTTCCGTCAGCAAATAATTATTTATGTACCGCTTTATTATTACTAGGTAAGTATTTGTGAGATGCATTCAAGGATTTGCCATAATTTTATGAAATATTAGCGTATCTGGGAACGATGTCAAATATGTTACCCAAGAAATAAACACAATAACGTGCGACGTGACAACATTGTTTTTTACCAGTCGACCAGTAAACGTAAGTTTAGTGTTTTGGGTTGATGTTGATAATAATTTTACTGTGTTTTGTGAATTTACAAGAAAGTGTTTGAAAAATATAGTACCCAAAGCAGGTGCGTATGTTTATTATAAGTCAAACATGTTACTCCAGCAATCATATGTATTTTTATAACAAATTGTATACAAACTATGCAAACATAACCTCAAATGTGAATACTTCTTTTATTACTCTGAACGCGCCGATCAGATTGAACCTGGCGGCAATTTTAAATTGTAATGTGTGAAATGTCAAATATGTTACCGTCAAATATGTTACCACTCCTTAGGTAACATATGTGACATAAGGTAACATATATGACAAAATTATTATTTATGAATAATAAATTATAAAACCTGTTACAATTTTGTTTATTTTTTATAGAATATGGCTTTAACCGCAGCAGAAAAGCAGAAGCGGTACAGAGAACGGCTTAATGCAGACCCGGAGCGACGGAATGAATTTCTTAGAAAAATGCGAGACCATGCAAGGAAACGAAAAGATTTAAAACTGGATAAGCCAATAAAAGAGTTGTCTGGACGAGAACAAAGGCGCAAAAGAAAGTATTGGCAAGATAAGCAAAGGAAATGTCGTCAAAAAAAACAGGACGAACAACGGCAATTGGATCATATTATGACAAATACGCCTCCTAATACTCCACCTCCTGGATTACCACCAGTTTTACAGAACAGTGCGTCAATAAGAGGAAGAAAAAGATTGAGAAAAGATCGATCAGCAGCGTACAGACGCATTGCGAAGTTAGAAGAGGCATTAGAAGGGGCAAGAAAGAAAATCAACAAATACAAGTCAAAAGTTCAACGCCTAAAGACAAAAGTCTCTGACACACCTAGTACATCTAAGTCTCCATTATCTAAACTAAATAGAGAACTAGCAGACCTAGTAGTACCGCAGCCAGTAAGAAAAAAATTATTATTCCAAGACGTTCTTCTTACAGAATTAAAAAACACCTACAAGTGTACCCCAAGTGAAAAAATAAAGCAAACACTTTCGCAAATTTGCAAAGGACCGAACGTGAAAAAATATAAATTTGTAGCTAAAGCTTCTAAAAAATTGGGATTTAGATCCAATAATAGTAAGAAAGATATTCAGAGAAACCGTATTAATAAATTACGCAAGAAAGTAAGGGACTTTTATTGCCGTGATGATAATAGCCAGCAAACTCCTGGAAAAAAACAGACAGTCACCTTTCGAGGCTTAAAGAAGCAAAAACGCTTTCTTTTGCAATCAGTTATCAATCTCCATAAAAAATTTTGTAAAGAATTTAACGTCAACTTGGGAAAATCTACCTTCTTCAAATGGCGCCCTTTTTACGTAGTCCAGGCCAAATTGTCAGAAAGGGATTCATGTCTATGCAAGAAACATGATAACCTACAAAAAAAACTGGATACAATAACCAGAGAAAATTTAGTTGATAGCGCAGATCTAGAAACGCTCTGTGGAACTGTTAAATGTGATACTAATTCTATATCATGTATGCTTAATAAATGTCAAGTTTGTAAGGACAAAAATGCAATAACTAAAGAAATTTATTTTAATAAAAAAGTTAAATGGTTTGTTTGGAAAACAGAAAGAAATGTAATAGAAAAAGAAGGAAAAACACAACAAATTTCAAAAACAGTAAAGAACCAAGAGGAAGGATACTTACAGGATTTAATTACAGTTTTTAATAAGGAATTTAAAGAGCAATTTTGTCCGCATGTCTTTCGAATCAGACACCAATTTAAACAAAGCCAAATATGCAAGTCAGAGTTATGCTATGATGAAGCTGCTGTTCATATCGACTTCTCGGAAAACTACATATGTAAACTGGGTACGGAAATTCAAGCTATGCACTTCGGTGCTTCTCATAATCAAGCTACTCTACAAACGGTAGTGGTTTACCTCGAAAACGGAGAACATCAGTCTTACTGCACCGTCTCTGATTCCAGGAGACATAATCCAGCAGCAGTGTGGGCTCATTTAATGCCTATATTATTGGAACTTAAATCAAAAAATATTGACGTCATCCACTTCTTCAGCGATGGGCCAGCCTCACAATACAAAAACAAAGACAATTTTTTTTACTTTAAAACGTTGTTCCATCAGATCGGTTTTAAGTGTGGCACCTGGAATTTTTCAGAAGCTGCCCATGGAAAAGGAGCACCGGATGGTATCGGTGCTGCTGTAAAAAGAATTGCCGACAATCTCGTCGCTAGGGGAACCGATGTAGGAGATGCTAAGGCTTTTTTTGAGCAAGTCCGGAAGAAAACAGAATTAATAAAAATGTTTTTTATTAGCGAATGTGATATTACAGATATGGACCATAAAAAAGATGGCATAACAATAAAGAAAATACCAGGAATAATGAAAGTTCATCAAGTTTTGTCACTGGATCGTGAAAGTACTCTTTATATTAGGGAATTCTCCTGTTTTTGTAAAAAATTACCAGTGCTGGATTTAAATTGCTTTAACTCTAAAGAAATCAAAGTCTTTGAACACGAAAACCCAACCATAAATATTGAAGCCGAAGAAATTATTGAAATAGAAAGTAACACTGCCAAGGAAGACTTATATTCAGATTCAGATGACATTCCTTTATCGGAAATTAAAAACCAAATTAGATCTTCTTTACATCCTATTACAATCGGAAACTTTGTAATATGCAAATTCACTTATAATGAGGGAACTAAACATGAAATGGAAAAACGTTTTGTGGCTTTAATTCTTGGAGTTGAAGATGATATGTCATACTTAGTCGACTGTTTAAGGAAAAGGAAAAATGAATTTGTTTTTCCTAATATTGAAGACAAGAACATTGTTAAGCCTGAAAATATTTGCTGTGTTTTATCAGATCCGAAAATTAAGAGAGGCTGTTACGATTTTGGGCAGAGTATTCCTCAAGAAATGGCACTTTTTTAGTTTCTATATGAAAAATTTGTAGGTTTTAAGCCTAACAGTTCATTAGATCGCAATGTTTAAAATAATATTAATGTTTTTCTATGTTTTAGATAAGCTTCAATTTTTTTGTCACATAAGTTACTGCCGGTCACCTATGTTACCATTTTTTAAATATTATGTTTATTTTAGGTTTGTCACTAAATTTAACATTCAGTGAGTCTTTGTAGTTCTTGGTACTTCAGTAAACAATATATTTTGTGTTTTTCTTTATTCATTTTACTTTTACATCCCATTCTGACTCTTAGTAACATATATGACTGTCATATATGTTTTCATCTAGTAATATACCATAAAATGCAAAAAAAGGAAAAAAGTGCACTGCTGATGCTAGATTTGTGATCCAAAGTGTATAATTGATAAGTATTTCAAAATATATCACGGCTGCTGACTTAAAAAAAAAAAAATATATATGTATTAGCAAGCAACTTATCTTGGAATTACCCATAGATGATTTATGATCTTATTTTCAACTAAAATACTTAACACTCAGTATACAATTTTCAGAAATGTCATGATTAAGAACGGTTCTAGTCATTTTATACAAGATTTCACATGATTTAACAAATTTAAAACATTTTTTTTAATTTTTACTAAATTCTAAACACTCAGTATACACTTTTAAGAAAATATGACGATTTGCGACTGTTTTAGTCATTTTTTACAAAGTTTCACAGGGCTTAATAACGTTAAAACATTTTTTTTAATTTTTTACTAAATTCTAAACACTCAGTATACAATTTTCAGAAATGCCATGATTAAGAACGGTTCTAGTCATTTTATACAAGATTTCGCATGATTTAACAAATTTAAAACATTTTTTTTAATTTTTACTAAATTCTAAACACGCAGTATACACTTTTAAGAAAATAGGACGATTTGCGACTGTTTTAGTCATTTTTTACAAAGTTTCACAGGGCTTAATAACGTTAAAACATTTTTTTTTAATTTTTTACTAAATTCTAAACACTCAGTATACAATTTTCAGAAATGTCATGATTAAGAACGGTTCTAGTCATTTTATACAAGATTTCACATGATTTAACAAATTTAAAACATTTTTTTTTAATTTTTACTAAATTCTAAACACTCAGTATACACTTTTAAGAAAATAGGACGATTTGCGACTGTTTTAGTCATTTTTTACAAAGTTTCACAGGGCTTAATAACGTTAAAACATTTTTTTTAATTTTTTACTAAATTCTAAACACTCAGTATACAATTTTCAGAAATGCCATGATTAAGAACGGTTCTAGTCATTTTATACAAGATTTCGCATGATTTAACAAATTTAAAACATTTTTTTTAATTTTTACTAAATTCTAAACACTCAGTATACACTTTTAAGAAAATAGGACGATTTGCGACTGTTTTAGTCATTTTTTACAAAGTTTCACAGGGCTTAATAACGTTAAAACATTTTTTTTAATTTTTTACTAAATTCTAAACACTCAGTATACAATTTTCAGAAATGTCATGATTAAGAACGGTTCTAGTCATTTTATACAAGATTTCACATGATTTAACAAATTTAAAACATTTTTTTTAATTTTTACTAAATTCTAAACACTCAGTATACACTTTTAAGAAAATAGGACGATTTGCGACTGTTTTAGTCATTTTTTACAAAGTTTCACAGGGCTTAATAACGTTAAAACATTTTTTTTAATTTTTTACTAAATTCTAAACACTCAGTATACAATTTTCAGAAATGCCATGATTAAGAACGGTTCTAGTCATTTTATACAAGATTTCGCATGATTTAACAAATTTAAAACATTTTTTTTAATTTTTACTAAATTCTAAACACTCAGTATACACTTTTAAGAAAATAGGACGATTTGCGACTGTTTTAGTCATTTTTTACAAAGTTTCACAGGGCTTAATAACGTTAAAACATTTTTTTTAATTTTTTACTAAATTCTAAACACTCAGTAAACAATTTTCAGAAATGACATGATTAAGAACGGTTCTAGTCATTTTATACAAGATTTCACATGATTTAACAAATTTAAAACATTTTTTTAATTTTTACTAAATTCTAAACACTCAGTATATCATTTTCAGAAAATAATACAATTCTGTACAGTTTTACAAATTTTCATAGGTCTTAATAACATTAAAACATTTTTTTAATTTTTTACTAAATTCTAAACACTCAGTATACAATTTTCAGAAATGACACGATTTAGAACAGTTTTTACAGATATTTACAAAGTCTTAATAACATTATATTAATAATTATCTAACATAATGTATACAATTTCAAGAAATAGTAGATTTTTAATCCATGTACAAAATTCAAGAATCTAAAATACAATTAAATGTAGGCTTTTTTAATTGGCATCTCAGGCAAATTATTTCCCCCAAAATTATCTAAAAAAGATATACCAAAAACATTCTAAAGCGGTTTTTTTACCTCTATAAGTATGCAGGCCGATCCGACCCTTGTCGGTTTTATTACCCGCATAAATTAACACAGTAGAGGAATATGGACAGAGTTCTGGGGCAGCGGCGTTTCACTAAAGCTTTGGTTTCCTACAAAGCGGTACCGCAAAAGAGTGGCCGTAATTTGACGGCGAGCTTTGCCGCGACAAAGCGTGTATGTACTTGCAAATCGGAGTGTGTTCCTCCAGAGCGTTCGGCGCAAAAAATACGGCACCGTATTTTCTGAAGCGGACGCTCTGTACGTTGGGATAGTGCAAGCACGATTTTTGACGGTGCGCCAGTGTAGTGATTGTATGTTTTAATTATAATATTTGGAAATTAATTGGTCTAGCGAACAAGATAAAATTTTAATCGAGTTTTTTTTACTATATCGCTTTAACAGCGGCGTTTCACTAAGGTTAAATCATAAAAAGTCGGGTTTTATCTCGGGTCAGATCATAAATATTCAGGTTCAAATTAGGGTTAGATGAGAAGCCGCCTCGCGAAAGCATCCGGGTTAGGTTGTAAAAAGTCGGGTTTTATCTCGGGTCAGTTCATAAATATTCAGGTTCAAGTTAGGGATAGATAAGAAGCCGCCTCATGAAAGCATCCGGGTTAGGTCGTAAAAAGTCGGGTTTTATCTCGGGTCAGTTCATAAATATTAAGGATCAAGTTAGGGTTAGATGAGAAGCCGCCTCGCGAAAGCATCCGGGTTAGGTCGTAAAAAGTCGGGTTTAATTTCGGGTTATTTTGTAAACAGCACCACCGAACCACCCGGGTTAGGTCATAAAACGCACCACCGAACCACCCGGGTTAGATCATAAAACGCACCACCGAACCACCCGGGTTAGATCGTAAAACGCACCACCTGCACCACCTGGGTTAGTTGCACCACCAGCACCATCAGCACCACCTGGCCTCGCTCTCTCCGTTTTCCTCTACTCCCGAGCAACAAAGAAGGAAGTTTCCCCATAAATGCATCAACTGTTTCTTGATTTACATCAGCTGCTTCGCCGGAAATGCATTTAAAATTGACGTTGTGTCTTTTATGCCACTTTTGAAGCCATCCATCAGACGCATTAAAACTTTTGTAGCCGAACTTTTCTGCAATTTCTTCTGCCTTTTTCTCCTGATATAGGTATCCTTCGATTTCTAGAACTTAAAACCACTCAAAACATGCTTTGTCGATGTTCAAGCCTTCAGTTTTGAAAAAACTTCTTTTTTGGTGCACATTTACACCAAACTGCCACAAACTTAGGATGCCCTCTTTATTTCTTGTTATCATCGCTACTTACGTCTTTCCTATGTGAAATTGCGATGTTATAGCCCGAGTTGCTAGCTTTTCTTTATCAATTACATTCACTACTTCCATTTTCTCTTTCAGTGTTAACATTCTTTTTTTCGGGGCCATTGTTAACAAACACACACGTCCGATTCTTTGGCAAAGCTGGTACACAAAGAACAGCACGTAAAAATAAACCGGTAAATTCCCTAAAATTTAAGGGGAATCACCGAGTGCCGAACTGAAATGTACGTTAACATCTAATCCGCCTGGCTATTGGAGCTTTGTGGTCGCTTATGGGAGATATTTTCTAGTCTTGTGTAAAGAAAAAGTTGCCCGCGGACGTTTATAGGAGCGCCCGCTTATGGGAATGTGCTTCATGGGTTACTTAAAGTATAAAACTAAAATCGGTTCCAAGAAATTTGGCCAGAGAGGTAATCGCTTATTAGAGCTGCCCGTTAAGGGAGCCTTCACTGTACATAGTATATTCCATATACACAACACAAAATACAATCAAATATTAGGTAAATATGAATATAGAAAATAATAGGTCATGCAACTAATTAATAGAACAAATATTTGCATTGAAAAAGAGAGCGGCCTGCCATTTCTTTCATCAAAATAATTGTTACTTAAATTTGTGAGCCCATGTTCATATGAGATTTTTTCTTATTTTAGAACGATTAATACACCCCTAAGTTCTCTTGATGCTATTTTTGAACACACTTTATAAATTTATATAAAAATAAAAAATTACTAAATCATTTGAGTTCTATGAAAATGTTCGTAGCCCGTCTTTAAAAGCGATTGAAAATGTATATTATTGTTTAATTTGGCCAGGGAGGAATCATTAGGAAACTTTAACACCTTGTATATCAGAAACGGGGCAACTCCGGACACATGTTCATATGAACTTTTTCTCTTAGAATATCATAAGGAATTTATGTTACGTACCGTACTTCTGAAACACCCTAATCACGTTTTCCTGATTCCTCTAAACATTCTAAACAACAATTATGAAACATGTCATATGGTTAAACCCATAAGTTTAAGAAATAATTTGAATTAAAGGACATAAATACAACAGGTAAGATATTACCTACATTTTGTATTTTTCCAAGCTGGTACCAGAATATTTTGCGTTAAAACTGTAAAAAAACATAAAAATTGTACTAAATGTACCAACGCAAGTTTTGTCCAAAATTTAATAACAATTAAATTAAATACAAGCAGTAAAATTAATAACAAATTTACAAGAACAAAAATAAATTTAAGTAAGTCGTTATTCAATTAAATGTTGAAAATGTCCCCCCCCCCCTCCCCACAGTTTGTCAATGGGCTAGGTTATAATAAAATTTGTCGATGACGTTTTGTAACTTTTCTTGGTTAATATATTTACATTCTTCAATAATTCTTCTTCTCATTTCGTTCAGGTCTGCAGGTTTTGTCACATACACTTTATTTTTTAGTTGTCCCCAGAGAAAATAATCAAGGGGCGTTAAGTCTGGCCACCTACCGGGCCATTCTATGGGGCCCCTTCGCCCTATCCAACGGTTAGGAAAAGTATTATTTAAGTAAACTCTTACAGCTCGCCCAAAATGAGGAGGAGCTCCGTCCTGTTGAAACCACGTATGTCGTAATAGTGGTCCTACTGTATTGGTTATTGCTTGCACAATTTGATTTTGCAGCATGTGGAGATAATATTCTGCATTCAAATTCCCCTCTATAAAGAAAGGTCCCACTAATCTATTGCCAATAATACTGGGGGTATTGAGTGTGTGTTTCTCTCATCCAATGTGGGTTCTGATCAGTCCAGTAACGACAATTATGTCGATTGACATTCCCGTTTAACATGAATGTTGCCTCCATTCGAAAAAACTATTTGATTAAAAAAGTTGTTATTTTCTTCCTGTTTTTGCATTATTACTTCGCAAAATTTCATTCTACGTTCGAAATCGTCTTCTGATAATTCCTGGACTATTATATAGGGATAAAAATTAATGTTTTTTAAAATAACTGTTGTTTAAGATAACTGATTTAAAGCATACATAAACTTGGGTAGCAGCTTTTTTTCAACGACAAATGTGGATCCTGAACAAAATGAAGTAATGTCTCTAATTTCTTTTCATCACTGGTTGCCGATTTTGGTCTTACGGAACGAACTTTATCTCTGCAACACCCGGTTTCCTCGAATCTTTGAACTATTCTCACAACTGTCGATTTGGCTATAGGCTGTCGGTTTGAAAAAGTTATATTAAAAAATTGCTTGGTTTCAGTAAATGATCTTTGGTCGGTCTCCAAAACCTCTGATCATTAGTAAAGTTATACGTTCCCTTTCGTTATGACAGTGACGCAAAACATTCTGGTACCAGCTTGTAAAAATGAAAAATGTAGGTAATATCTTACCTGTTTATTTATGTCATAGAAACTAAAAACATAATGGAAAGACGCCGAGAAGTAAGAGGAGGACAGAACATAAATCTGAACGAATTAAGAGAACTCAACAAAACTATTTCCTCAGCAATCAGAAAAGACCTACGACATCATAACACCAGGGAAGTACAGTCAGTGATTGAAACAAATAAGAGTCTGAAGGTACTAAGGAAAAATCTCAGCCCAGGCTCAAAAAACATAACGACGCTGAGGAATACAGAAGGCAGAGTCACTACGAATAAAGAGGAAATATTACAGATTCTAGATGAGTTCTATAGGGAGCTCTATAGACGACCCGGACACCGCATCAAAACCATTCCATATGTGCAAAATGAAGGCTCCGAAGACATACCAGATATAACAATATCTGAGATTGATAGTGCTCTACGCCAAATGAAGAACAATAGAGCACCAGGAGACGACGGGGTGATGATAGAGGCGATCAAGGCAGGCGGAAGATGTGTCCTGCAGACTCTTAGCCGACTCTTCACGGAGTGCCTGCTCAAAGGAACAACCCCGGAGCTATGGCACAATGCTGTTATCATCGTTCTACACAAAAAAGGTGACAACACTGACTTGAACAATTACCGCCCAATCAGTCTTCTCTCTCATGTCTATAAACTCTTTACCAGAGTAATTACCAATCGCTTAGGCCCCAAACTCGATTTTTATCAACCGAGAGAGCAGGCGGGATTTCGAAAGGGCTTTGGAACAAATGACCATCTTCTGGTAATGAAAATATTGATCGAGAAAATCATAGAATACAATAAACCCCTGATCCTAATATTCGTGGACTACCGGAAGGCTTTTGATGCCATCCATCACGACAAAATGCTGAGAGCCTTGGCGGAATGTAGAATCGACCACAGATACATCTCACTGATAAAACATATATATGAAACAGCCACAGCTAACGTCAGAGCACATGCCGACACCAACAGATTCCAAATAGGAAGAGGAGTCAGACAGGGAGATACGATCTCACCCAAGCTTTTTACGACCCTTCTGGAGTCCGTATGCAGACGGATCAACTGGGACTTATCCGGTATCAATATTGATGGAGAGCAGTTGAGTCATCTGCGATTTGCGGACGACATAGTCTTAATTACCGACAGAATAGACGATGCATGTAGAATGTTGGAAGAACTTAACAACGTTTCACGTCAGGTGGGGTTGGAAATGAACCTGTCCAAAACTAAATATATGACAAACCTTGTATTGAGCAATTGCATTGCGTTGAACAGTACCCCAATAGAGCAGGTTTCCTCTTATCAATACCTGGGTCATGAAATAAAAGTAAATAGAGACAACCAAACACACGAACTTAACAGGAGAATTGGTTTGACCTGGGCTGCTTATGGAAAACTGAAACACATCTTTACATCCAACATTCCGGTATGCCTGAAACGCAAGGTCTTTGACCAATGTGTTCTCCCGGTTCTGACCTACGGTGCTGAAACACTGACACTTACTAAACAATCTCGAAATAAAATCAAAATAGCACAAAGAAAGATGGAGAGAGCGATGTTGGGAGTGTCATTGCGAGACCGGATTGCCAACAACATAATAAGGCAACGTACCGGCGTGGCCGATGCCGTAACGAGGATAAACCACCTAAAATGGAACTGGGCCGGCCACGTGGCAAGAATGTCCGATGGACGGTGGACAAGGAAGATTGTTGAATGGAGGCCAAGAGAAGAAGCGTACCGAAATCGAGGGCGGCCACCAACTAGGTGGACAGACGACTTAAAGCGAGTCGAGACAAATTGGATACAAGCGGCCCAAGACCGAAGAAATTGGGCAATGTTACGGGAGGCCTATGTCCAACAGTGGACAAGATAACGGCTGAATGATGATGATGATGATTATTTATGTCCTCTAACTTAAATTATTTCCTAAACTAATGGGTTTAGCCATATGACATGTTTCATAATTGTTGTTTAGAATGTTTAGAGGAATCAGAAAACGTGATTAAAAAGGGGTCATTCCATTTAAATAAGCCAAAGTTTTGTTTACCATGACTGTTTGAGGCACCCTGTATAATTACAGGTGTCTTAGTTTTATAGATTTTTTTAAGGCCTACAACTTTTATACCGGAATAATTGACCGGTCCGGGACTTCTTACACACTGTGTATTTGTGTATATGCACTTTGCATATATTTCGTCCTTTATTAATATACAGGGGTGATAAGCCCGCCGCAGGCCAGTTTTTTTTTGGAGCACGCCCAAATTTGGTCAATAGTATATAAGTCGAGTTGGGTTAGTCCTCGCGGATGAGATAAAATAGTCCTTAGATCAGATCTAAAACAGCTGATCGTTATATTACTTCAAGGTTATCGGTTAATTACGGAATGGTTCTTTTGTTTGATAAACAACATAACCTTACTTTTCTCCTTTTTCGTAAAAGTCGTAAATAAAAATGAATAAAAGTTTGTTAATCCCAATGGTTTAATTCGGCTACGATATGATGATGATACCAAACAAATAAAACAGGTCAAAAAAGCGCGGAATTTGTCAATCAGCAAATCAACGGATTGTATGTATCCTCGGTTTTCTTGCTCAAAAACTTTCGATGAAAAAGATGATGCTCAAAGTCATCGTCCCGGTTAAAACGAACGGAATTCGTTTGTCATCCGTCATCCAATCCAACGATTAAACCATGAGTTCCCGTGCATACGAATTCCGACCACCCGATGTCCGAAAATTTGTCAACTCCGGACACATGTTCATATGAACTTTCTCTCTAAGAATATCATAAGGAATCCACCCCTTTATGTTACGTACTGTACTTCTGAAACACTCTGTATAAGCATCAGATTAAAATTGTTTCACAATAAAATAAGAATGTAGGGGAGAGGGGGGACATTGGGACACGGGGCACATATGGACATTTCAAATTTTGGCGCCACTAAGCGTAAAGTTTAATTGTACTGCCTATCGTTAGAGCGCACCACGTACCCATTTTATTGTAGAAAAGTTTCGACGGCGTCAAGCAAGTCAGTAGCTAATTACAGTTTGTTACGTGCACGTGTCCGGCGTGGTAAATAAATCGGAAATCGTTTGAGATCGAATATTTCCCATGTGGATGCTAGAATTAACTCAGTTGAAATTCTAAAGGTAAGTGGACTTGTTTATGCTTACTATGTCTGTATGTGCTGATGTAATTATTTATTTTAGTTATTTATATAACCCCACTTTGTTTATAAGCATGATTGGGGTAGATTGGGGCATCTAGTCGGGGGCACATATGGACACTGTCCCAATCTGCCCCAGAGAAAAATGTGGAAAATGACTGAAAAGAATTTTCAAGCATTAACATGGTAAGGACTTACAAGAGGAAGACCAATCGTTCTGCTATATCGGAGGAGAATATAACTGCCGCTGTTGAAGATGTTTTGCAAGGAAGACTTTCAATACGAACTGCAGCCACAACCTACAACTTGACAAAATCGACCGTGGGTAACAGAGTGAAAAAAATAAAGAGACGACGTCTGGAAGATCTTGACGCTCCTGACAGATAAGATTCAGATGATCAAATATCATTTTCATCACCATTCCAGTCAAAGTATTCGTCTCAACAAGTTTTCACATCTGCTCAAGAAGAACAACTGGCCAAATATTTTATCGAAAGTTCGAAAATAAATTATGGTCTCACATATACACAAGCTCAAAAACTGGCATATGAATATGCCAAAAAACTAAATGTAAAGTATCCGCCGAGCTGAAATAACTCATTATCCGCTGGAAAGGATTGGATGAAATTATTCATGAAGAGGTATCCAATTTTGTCATTAAGGAAGGCAGAAAATACCAGTATGGCAAGAGTCTCCGCATTTAATGAAACAAATGTGAAGGAATTTTTCGATAATTTACAGAGAGCTTTAGAAAAGTATAAGATACCACCAGAACGAACCTACAATTTGAATGAAACAGGCGTGGCCACTGTTTTAGATGCACCGAAAGTTATTGCCAAAACTGGTACAAAACAAATGGGTCAGGCAGTATCCGCCGAACGGGGAGAGCTTGTTACATTTTGCGGTATAATAAGTGGAGTTGGAAATACAATTCCTCCGGTCTATGTATTCCCAAGAGCAAAATTTAAGGATGTTTATGAAAGGTGCGCCCACAGGAAGTCTTGGATTAGCCAACAAGTCAGGGTCAGGATGGATGACATCTATATTATTCTTGGATCTAATTAAACACCTACAGAAGCATACGAAATGTACGAAAAGTGAACCAATATTGATTGTTTTGGACAACCATGAGTCCCACACCAGTCTCGAAACTATTTTATATTGTAGGGAGAATGGAATTATTTTCGTTACGTTTCCCCCACATTCATCCTCTTGACGTTGCGCTATATGGCCCATTTAAAACCTATTTGAAGCAAGCTTTCAATGATTGGTTAGTAAACCATCCTGGCAAAAGAGTATCCATTTATGAAATCGCAGAATTGACAGAAAAAGCGTATCAGGAAGCTTTTACACTGTCCAATATATGTTCTGTGCTTAGAAAAACCGGTATTGTGCCTTTTGATAGAGGCATTTTTAAGGAAGATGACTTCGCTGCTGCATCTGTAACAGATTCAAGGGCTCCAGAAGCAATAGACGCACCATCAACATCTACGTTGGTCGGTAGCATGAGCACTCCATCAACTTCATTGCAGCCGGATGTCATATCTCCAGACATAATACGGCCTTACCCCAAAGCAGAGAAAAATAAATTAAATTTAATAGGAAGACGACCTGGAAAATCACGAATTCTAACAGAGACGCCAGAAAAAGATAGACTAGAAGAAGAAAAAATAGCCAAGCAAAAGAAAAAGCAAGTTAAACATAACCTATTTGATAATGTAGAGCAACAAGCGAATGATTCAGAGGATTCCGGGGATGTAAGCTACGCTGATGATGAATCTGACTGTTTAAGTGAAATGGACCGTGAAAATTCCGACGAAGAATTCATGCAAGATGTAGAGGCTATCATAGATCCTGAATTTGGGATGCCAAATATCAAAATCGGTGACTTTTTGCTAATTAAATATTGCACGAAGAAAACCCAAAAATATTATGTTGGAGAAGTGGAAGAAATAGTCGACGGAAAATATTTGATAAATTTTCTCAGAAAGAAAAGAACTGGAATTACCTTACCCCAAGTAACTGATAAGGACCTAATAGAATTGGAACAAGTGGAACTAAAACTACCTAAGCCAAGAACGTCTGAAACAACTGCAAGGTCTAGTTCAATAAAGCGGTTTCAAGTAGACTTCCGTGCCTATAATGTCAACTAAATGAAATGAAAATGTTGTGTTTAATGTATTTTTTTTTTACTGTTTATACGATTTATGTTAGAGTATCACCTTTATTCACCAAATGAATATGACTAAAACTTTTTGAATAAAGCAATTTATTTTTGTCCACATCTGCCCCTACAGTGTCCAAATCTACCCCAGCCAGGGGGCACATCGGGACAATTTGGATACTTGGTAAAATATCAAAATCTGATTCATCTATTAGTGGGTAAGCGCTAAGCTTATGGTGATAGATAGTACACTTATCAATGTCAACAACATAACATTATATGATCAATATATTGAAAGCCAAGCTATACACAGCTAATTATATTTGTAGCGTCCCAATGTCCCCCCCCCTCTCCCCTACTGATAAAAATACAGTATTTTTAAAATATATTTATTACACCAGTACTGCCCAAAAAAAATTCGGCGTTTAGCATATTTGTTTTATTTTCGAAAGTAAGGGTACCTATATATTTATATGGTCAAATAGTGACAAAGTAGTAAACTATTAATAGGTATATAATATATAAAAAATAATATATAATATATGATCGGTCGACAATGGGCTTCAAAATATATAGCCATAATATATCGTAAGTTAAAAAAAAAACGTCGCACAGCAAGCTTTTAAATTTTCCCGCGTGTCCTGGATGAATGTTTTAGAATATCTCTTCTGTTGGCTGAATTGTCAACTCCGTAATCTAAAACAAAAATAAATTTAAACTTTCATATAAAATGTGCTGGAGCAACAATAAAAAGCACAAATATAAATGAAATAAATTCCTGGGTGTAACTTAATAAGAAACGACCCTGGTGTTTTTGAAAGAGTTCGGCAATCAATGAGGAGAAGATTGGATTCTTACATCCCAGCTGGATGAATCTGTTTCAACAGTTCTTGTAGGTTAAGAAACTTTACATGTCATTTTTGGCAATAAAATGTTGTTATTGCCGAAAATTTGTCTCGCCCTGTATCTTCGAAATAAAGCGGCTTTTTAAAAATAATTAAAGGACAAAATATTCTTAGAATAGTCCGAGGAATAAGTCCTTCAATTTTTTTCCTATGTTTAATAAACACCCTGTATAACACGCCTGCCGATGATCCTACCCTGTCTACTATACTCTAATAAGCATTTAGCATAATTAATAATAGCGGCCGCTTATCAGCGATTACCGGAATTATTAAGGCAACGGTAGAGTTTAAGACATACTATACCAAATATTTTTTAATAGTCCACTGACTGTGAATGACCTGTATTCGGATTAATTATTATGCTTTAGAGTTGTGAGTTAAATCTTCTGGAATGTCATCCACGACTCGCCAGGTTCTAGTAATAAAATATGAAAAATTACATTTTCTATTATTGGTGAAAATAGTCTTACCATTTATGCAATTATCTTAGCTTTATATTATAGGACCTATATAGGAGAAATATAACGGTAATGTAAATATTTACCTGTACATGAGGTGGAGCTTCTAACACATACAAAACAGCATCGGCAACATCTTCAGGTAGTAATTTGGGAGCGGCTTCAAGGGCCTGCTTTAATTCAGGATTTTTGAAAAGGCCACTTGCTTCAAAAATTTCCGTTGCCACTACTCCTGGGCTAACACTCTAAAATTTAATGACTGTATATAAGTTGATGCGCAAAGCCAATTTATACATCATCAACAATTGATGACCTGTGGCGCAACTAGCCGAAAACGATGGACAATCATTCAATGGAAACGTAGTAAGTGGTTGGTGGGACATATCGTCGCTCAGAAGTCAAAACCTCTTATTTCAAAATTAGCATATCTTAAGAAATCACAAAAAACTTAATATGCAACTTTCACTTTTTTTCGCTAAGGAGTCAAAACCTTGTACTTCAAAATTAATAGCCTTTCAGAAATTGCAAAAAAAACATTATGTACTTAAAATACAACTTTAAATGTTTTTTTTTTGGATTGTATATGATTGTATATAAAAGTCAGAAACAATATGAATTATATACCTACTTTTTTTTATTAAAATATGCGAGATACGAGTTTCTGAAATTAAAAGTGCATTGTATTCTAGGACTTACGAGGTTTTCTTTACAAAATGTGAGATACGAGGTTTCAGGATTTAAATGTCGTCGGCTCAATATCGCAAATATGGCATCTGAGCGACAATATGTAAGTTCGCCAAATACTTACCGTAACTCGTATCTTGCTTTTGTTTGCCGCCAGTTCCTTTCGAAGTGTTTGTGTAAAAGCAGTGACAGCGTGTTTTGAGGCTGGATATACATTTAGGTTAGGTACGTTTGGAATTTCATGACCTACAACACGATTTAAACAAGAGCTACATTCTCATTAAAAAATCGTATCTCACAACATGGAAAAAATTAAGAAAGTTACAAAGCAGGTTTAGTTTGACAATTAGGGGCATCAAATAATTAGCCAAATCTTGCAATCGAAATAAATAACGTCTTAGTTCTTAAGCAAATTCATGACAAACAAAATATTTAAGTTATTATTCTGGTACAAAAATTCATTAGCAACGCTAAAACATTGCCATAATAATAAAATATTAATTTGGTTTTGAGCGACTTATAAAACAAATTGTTAAAACTCAACTGGCGAACTATACTTTATTTCTTAATGGCACAGCGAAGGGTCATTAGTCGTACCTGGTCTTAAATTACACAGGTATCTTATTTCATAGTAGAATATTTCCAACTTACTTAGTTTAAAATTGAAAAAGTAGTCCATACTTGCAAAGGAGTTGGCGTAATGAAAATAAAACAATCAAGTCTTCCTCCACAAAATGTAATAATTAGAAAGGATAGTTATGTTCCCTACATGTTTCGGGCGTCTAGACGCCGATCTTCAGGGATACCAAAATCGAATTGCCTCAAATTAATGAATACAACTAGATGAGAGTAGGAATAAAGTCATGCATAATAAATGCAAACCTTTGAAAGGTTACTGTTAGATTTTCCAAAAAAGTAGCAAAAATGTCGGCTTTTAAGTTAATATCCAAGTAACTAAAATACGGTGAACTCTAAGTGGTATCAAATACGGTACCACTAGAAAGGACATGAAAAAGCTTTCTAGAAATCATAAAGTATACAGAGTGTTCTATTTAAAAAATAGAATTTTTAATATTTTGCATAATGTGATTCACCTGTATAATAAATGCACTGAACAGAAATATTTTTATGGTAAGCACAAGCAACATTCTAAAATATTGTTTTTTATACTACGATCCCAAAATCATTGGCAAAACTGTTCTTATCACCATTGACGGTGTGCGGAGAAAATAATTAACATCGATTCACACACTTTTAACTGAAATAAAAGCATTCAAAACCGCTTGGGAAGATTGTGCATTAATAAGTCGTTACATGTTGCCAGGTTTTAAAATATTTCATTTAAATTCTCATAAAATGTACCAAAATCAGCATGTCATGAAGTGTCAAAATTGAAATATTGTATAGGGATTAGTTAGGTAGTAGATTATAAAGTTACGTTTTGCGTTTAACAGGTACCGAGTTTGGTTCTGGCCTCTTTGGCTGGATCATATAAATAGGTGGTACTTTGGAACAAACTTCATATATCGTGTGTGCGTATGACCTTAATAAGTATATTTGTTTAGTTTAACGCATCAGTATTTGCTGTTAAGCCGTATATAGTATTCACAGTATTATAAGATTAGTAATAAAATGGCGACATTCACACCAACAAAAAGATGTTCCAAATATTCTCCACTATCAGTGAGTGAAAAGTTATTATTTTAAATTTACATGATTGCATAAAATACGATTATCCGAATTTTGCTGTACAAGAAACTGTCGACCGATGTTCCCGAATGACTGGAGTTGGAAAGTCCACCGTTTTTAAATTATTACGGGAGAGAAAGACGGCAGGTCAAGTGGAACCTCCCAAGAAAAGTCCAGGCAGACCAGTAAAAGTCCTTGGTGAAGACACAAAAAGTGTAGTTCGAGGAAAAGTTCACTCTTTTTATTAAAAAAAAAATACCCACTCTAGATAAGATTCTAATGGAGCTTGGCCAGGATGACAGTATTCCGTTTATAACTAGAAAACTTTTATGGACCACTTTAAAAAATATGGATTTCGTCTGGGAAAAGCATAACCGTAAATCACTTTTACTGGAAAGCGATGAAATTGTTTGCTGGCGACGAAAATATAAAGCAGTACAGAAGAGAGCAGAAGAAAATATTTTATCTTAATGAGACGTGGATTAATGAAAATTATGGCAAGACAAAAATATCGCCAAGCTTTCATGGGATTTTTAAAAGAAGGTTTGCCAACCTTTTAGTCGTTCAATACGGGAGATAACCACGAGGACATAAATTCGAATGTTTTTGAGGACTATTTTGGTGAAATGATAAAAATCTTCCAGCTGATTCAGTAGTAGTTATGGATAACGCAAGCTATCATTCACGACGCACAGAGAAGACTCCAACTTCTTGGAGAAAACAAGAAATTATCGACTGGTTAACCACCAAAAGTATTGAATTTGAAGATAATTTGATAAAGAAGGATTAGCTATAGCAAATTTACACAAACATCATTTTATGAAATATGCCGTCGAAGATATAGCAGAGAAACATAGTTTAACTGTGCTGCGCACACCGCCATATTATTGCGAACTAAATCCTATACATCTTATATGGGCGCAAGTGAAAGGATTTGTAGCAAAACACAACACGACATTCAAAATGAAAGACGTTAAGCTACTGTTTGATCAAGCCATTAAGAAAGTGACACCAGAGAACTGGCGAAAAGCAGTCCATCATGACATAAAGAAGAGGAGACCGTCGACCCGTTAATTATAACGTCAAGAGGAGATGACAGTTCCTCAGATGACGAAGAATATTATGATTTTTTATAATTTAATTTCTGTATAATGTATTTTTTGTGTTTTATATTTTTTTATATTGTTTAATAAAAAATAAGTTTAGCTAATACTATGTACATAATCCCTAATTTTTATTCTGTTACCACACCATTTTCAGTGTTTGTGAATGGATAACAAAAGGCAAAACCCATAAATTGACCAAAACCCGGGTGGTACCACCTGCACTTGATGAAAAGAAAGAATTTTGCAATGATATCAACGCCAAATTATGAAAGTGGCTTAAATATTGGTTGGGTCACTCTGTAGTCCCTTTGCATACCTAATGAGCTTTTATTACTCTACACCTTTTTGAAATAGACTATGAAAGAAAGACTCATTATTACCGTATATAGTACGTCAACATTCAACAAGCGTTTTTGGCCCTCGATGGATAGGTCGCGGTGGGCCTGTTTAATCGCAACCAAGGTCTCCAGACCTAAATCACTTAGACTTTTACTTCTGGGGACATCTAGAAGAACTAGTTTATTCAACACAACTAAATGCTAGAGAAGCACTACTAGCGAAAATAATACAGCATTCTAACGAAGTCCGTAATGCCGGAATATTATTTGCAGTGCAGCGGAAAAGTATTCGAAGACTAAGAAAATGTATTGAAGTACGTGGAGCCCATATTGAAAATTTGCCAAAATAACATTTAAACGTTTTTATTATTTTTGTATTCTAATAACATTGTAAATTAATTAAGCTTCGATCAACCCTCTAGAAGGATTTTGAACTTGACAATGTCTGAGCTGGAAATATTTCAGCATAAAGTCTTCTTGCCTTCGAAGAGTTGAAAAGCGCTTCCCAAAAATTAAGTGCAGATCTGCATACCCTGCGTATTTTATTTTTACCTGTTTGTGTTTAGCATAAAAACCGATTTATCTGGAAAACCGTCAGTTTTATCGAAATAAATTAAAAGTACCTTTTTTGAAGAAGATGACCACAGTATTTAAGAAAGCAGTTTTCAGCTCTGTCAAATGACACCGGTCAACATTTTGGACCAACGAGTGTTATGGCAAGTCCGTTTCTGACTTCCCTGACGATGTAAAACATCTAATTATTACATTATTATACGAGAAAATTTACCTGCAACGCTGTTGATGTTAACAACATGTCCATCAATTTTGTTTTTTTGCATACTTTCCACAGCTTGCTTTGTAGCAACAACTAGGCCAAACAGATTGATATCTATAATTCTTCTCCAATCATCAATATCACCTAAAACATATTTTTTTTTAATTTAGACGAAAACTTGTTACACTTCATTCAGGCAACTTGAAATATGAAACAGTGTGTCCGCTTAAGTTCTCTACATATATGGTAAACTTTTTTAATATTAATTTTACGAAAAGAAGTTACTCTTTATAAAAAGTTCTGCTTACTGAAAAAATTATATTAGACTATTCAAGCTTGAGATAGTATGTACAGGACGATCAAAAAGTAAAAAAATCAAAATTGACCTAGGAGAAAAGTACCCTTAATTTTAATTTAAGAGCAAAATGGAATAAGAAAATGTTGATTGGCATTAAAAATTATATCTGTTTCTACTCTTAGTAGACTATTATTGAACATAAACTTAAAAATTTAAATCTTAATTCTTAATGGCATGTCCATTATCTTGCCACCATTTCCCACCTAAATTTGAATTTTAACTGTCAGCTATGGTATTTGTCTGAAACATCAGTTTGAATATTTAATTAGATAAATATACCGTTAAAATTGAGTATGCAAGATAAAATTGAAATAATTTTAATTGTTGGTGAAAATTACAAAACGTATCGGGAAACTGCCGAAATTTTTAACTACAGATATCCTGATAAAATGATTCCTTTCACAACAGTAGGGAACATAGTGACTAAATTCAAGACCTTTGGAAGTGTGGAAAATAACTACAATAAGAAACGTAGACAATGGGTTGCAAATAATGAAACTGTGAACCAAGTAATGTTGTCTGTTGTCTGTAGTAGAAGATCCTAAAAAATCATTGCGAAAAAGGTCAACAACATTACCAAATGATGTAGGGAAAACTACGACTTTAAATATTAAATGAAAACAAGTTTCGGCCTTACAAACCAAAATTTATACATACCTTGAAGCCAGGTGATTTTGAGCGACGCTTAGAATTTTATTCTTTAATACAAGGAGAGTTAGAAGATAACCCTTTCATGACAAGAGATATAATTTTTACCGACGAAGCAACCTTTACCTCAAACGGGACTGTAAGTTCACAAAATTGTCGTTGGTGGAGTGACGTTAATCCAAAGTTCACTATACAGACATGTGATTAGTACTTATTTAAAACAAATGTGTGGCGCGGAATTTACAAAAATAGAATAATAGGACCTTTTTTTTGCGACAAAATTTAAATGGTGAACGTTACTTGCATTTTTTAAATAATTATTTGTTTCATTTTATTCATCAAGATGGTGCACCATGCCACAGTACGAGGAATGTACGACAATACTTAAATACCCTTTTTAATGGAAAAGTTATCGATAGATATTCTGACCTTTTTTGGCCCGCTAGGTCTCCGGACTTGAGCCCCTTCGATTATTTCTTGTGGGGCTACTTAAAACAGAATGTATACCTACAAAGGCCATTTCAAAATGTTGACCATTTAGAGAGGGTAATAAGAGGGATAATTACAAATATAACTCCTACCATGATTAGAAATGTTTTAAGAGAATTTTCTGCAAGAACGGCTAAATGTATTGAAATTGAGGGAGGATATGTCGAGGCAAATGTACAGTGAGGGACAGTTAATGAATATTTTTATTTAAATTCATATTTTAATGTTTATTATTATAATTGTATTTTTCCAAAATAAATTATCATGTTTCTATCAATTATTCAAATGCGTCATAACATTACTACGAAACAGGGATAAAAAATCAAAGGTTACGTTTTGTATCATCATCCTGTACATACTATCTCAAGTTCGAATAGTCTAATATTATTTTTTCAGTAAGCAGAACTTTTTATAAAGAGTAGGTAACTTTTTTTCGTAAAATTAATATTAAAAGTCGACAGACGCCTCGCAAAATGAACTGATTATAAGCTCCCACATTCATTATTTACCAAACAGTAAATATAAATTACCTAAAGACTAGCTTCTACCAAGACCCGATTAATTTCGTTAAAGCAACCTTCCAAATTCAATCAACTTAAGTACCAACTTGAACGCTGTCGACACACGTCAATTATTTAAAGAATTATTTCCGAATCCAAGACTCATCTAATCATGACCAGCCGAACAGTTGAACGAGGAAAGAAAAGAAGTTAAAGTTGAATCTAACTTAAAAACGCAAATGATCTCATATACTAAAAAATAGAAATATTAATGTCTAAAGGTTTGTTTCCAAGAAAATTACGTTATTGTCATTGTTATTGCATGATACAGAATTAAAAAAAAAAACAAAATGCAATAAAGAACCTAAAACTAATCAACCCTTCTACCATTTCAAAAGTAACTTTCGATCATAAAAGCTTTTTGTTCTGCTGTGAGAACCATATTGTTAGAGTCAGCAATTTTGGAGCCCGGCGCCGTTGGCGGGAATGCAGGGTGATTGCCGCGGAACCGGCGGGACACTTAACTTTTGGCGAGCCTGAAGCCAAGAGCGTCCGTGTGATTCACACAAACATTATTTGCTTCGTTAAATTGATAATTTTTGTCAGTGTCGTTTGTTTATTTCTTGAATAAATTGTTTTTACTCATTTGAACTGTTTTTGTCAATGCTAGACTATACCGGGTGTTAAAGTGCTTATAACATTTATTTAACATTTAAAATTTTCTAACTCTTTAAATCAGAAGTGCGATTGTGCCCTCGTTCCATACTTTTTGTGGAAGAAAGAAAACCAACGTCATGGAAGCTTTATTGTCGGAGATGTTGGAAAGTCTAAAACGCAGCAGAACGGCTCCTGAGCAGGCGGATTTGCCACTTTTTTGCCCTGATATTGATGACTCGACTGTGTGGATTCAACAAGTCGCCCAGATAAAAAGGGAATTTGACTGGTCTGATCTGCAGGTATTGGTAAGAGTTGGTCGCTTTTTATTAGGGGATGCTCATATTTGGTATGAAAATTGGTCGCCGTCTGTTAGAGACTGGGGCAGTTTTAAGAATGAATTTTTAGAATCGTTTCCCCAAAAGAAAATTCTTGGTCGTTTATTGAGTGAAGCTTCTACTTTTAATAGCTCAATGTGTAATACGTACATTGCTTATGTCCATAAAAAGGTTGCTTTATTGAAAAATTTGCGTGCTCATTGGAATTCCGCTGATTTAATTGAATTGATTGTTTATGGAATTCATGATAACAAAATCCAAGAATCTGTAACTATGAGAGATTTTAATTCAATTTCGGATTTGATTGCTTATTTAGGTACTATTCCAAAATGTGTATCTATTGAAAATAATGCTAATACTTCAGAAACAATTGTTTCTCCAAGAAATATTCGTCATGAAAAATGTGAGTTAACAAAGTCTAAAATATCTTGTTATAAATGTGGTCGCTTAGGTCATGTTAAGCGAAATTGCCGATCTCGCAATAGCAATTCTCTGAATTTTAAACCCGATAAAAATGTAAGAGTTAATTCTTTTATAAAACCTATCCATAATGAAACTTTTACCGATAATACTGTTTCAGCTAAAAATAACAAATGCAGTTTTTGTTTTAAGTTGGGTCACGTACTTGAAAATTGTTTTCTTAAAAATTCGATTGATAAACGCCGAAATGTGAATTTTATTTTAAGCGAGAAAAACAGTGTGCCCACCAAAATAAACATTGATAAGTCAACCTATATGGGTTTAATTGATACCGGAGCTGAAGTGTCTTTGATGTCGGATAAATTTGCTGACAAATTTAAATCAAGATTAGTTTCACAAGAATTTTTTATCACAGGAATAACTCGTGATACTTTTGTTTCAAAATATAAACTTGAAGCTGATGTCGAGGTTACGGGTCAGCACACGAAGTTAATGTTTATGTTAGTGCCATCTCATTATTTAGAGTATGATGTCATCATAGGTTGTAATTTATTTGCTGATAGTAGGCTTGCTGCTGTAACAGATTGTGATGGCACGTGTATTATAAAACGACAGTTACCGGGTGTCTTAAGGATTTCAGAAGATTCTGAAAGTAATTTAGATCAGTTAAAAGTTCCTGAAGAATATCGGGATGATTTATGTAATGTTATTAAAAAATATTCTGATTTGTTGTCTATAGGGTTTTCGGTTTCTGCCGTAAACAATTGTTTTATGCAAATCAATTTAATTGATAACTTTATTGTAAATCGACGACCATATCGACTCTCAATGAGTGAAAGAGCGGAAGTACGAAATATTGTTGATGATCTTCTTAATCATGGCATTATTAGGGAAAGTACTTCTCCTTATTCCAGCCCTATTTTGCTGGTGAAAAAGAAAGAAGGGTCTTACCGAATGTGTTGCGATTTTAGAGAACTTAATGCTCATACGGTTAAGGACAAATTTCCCTTACCACGGATAGATGATCAACTTGATCGTCTAGGATGTGGTAAATTTTTCACTTCGTTAGATATGGCTTCCGGGTTTTATCAGATACCCATTCATGCTGATTCGATAGAAAAGACTGCCTTTGTTACTCCGGATGGGCACTACGAATTTCTTCGAATGCCTTTTGGACTGGCAAATGCCCCATCTGTATTTCAGAGGTCAATTAACAAAGCCTTGGGAAATTTAAAACACACCGTGGCGTTAGTGTATATGGATGATATCCTGATTCCATCGGATACTGTTTCACAGGGTTTGATCTATTTAGAGCAAGTTTTAGAAGCTCTAAAATCGACAGGATTTTCCCTAAATATTTCAAAGTGTTCCTTTTTACAAACCAATATTGATTATCTCGGTCAGGAAATTTCTGCAGAAGGTATTAGACCAGGACTGAGAAAAATAGAGGCTTTAACGAAAATAACGTCACCAGGCAACGTTAAACAAGTTAGGCAATTTTTGGGTCTCGCGGGATATTTCCGAAAATTTGTTCCGGAGTTCGCAACTCGAACGGCGTGTATGACCATGTTAACCAAAAAAGATGTTCTATTTTTATGGACCCATGAACACGAGGAAGCTAAAAAGTACGTTGTAAATTGTCTTACTTCACGACCACTTTTGGTAGTATTTAATCCTGATCTTCCTACTGAATTACATACTGACGCAAGCTCCGTGGGATACGGAGCTATATTGATTCAAAAATATGATGCGGAAAGCAGAGTTGTCGCATACTTTAGTAAACGCACTTCAACGACGGAAGCCAAATATCATTCATATGAGTTAGAGACTCTAGCCATAATAAATTCACTGAAACGTTTTCGCGTATACCTCGTTGGCATCAAATTTAAAATTATAACTGACTGTAATTCTGTTAAGGCGACTGTCAATAAACGCGAAATTGTTCCTCGCATTGCAAGATGGTGGACATACCTCCAGGATTTTAATTTTGAGATTGTATATCGAAAAGGCTCATCTTTAAGTCATGTGGATTTCCTTAGTCGAAACCCTGTAAGTGTTCTACGAGTATCGAAACATAGTTCTTGGTTGCATATTGAGCAGAAAGGGAATGCGGAGATTCAACAAATGTTAAGAGATTTGGAGGAAGGCAAGCTTGATTCAAATCAATACGTTACAAAAAATGGTCTCTTGTGTCATCAACAAAATGGTCCTAATAATCAAAAAATATTTAGGTATTTTGTCCCCAGACAAAGTAGGCTAGGTCTTTTACGTTTGTTTCATGATGAACAATGTCATATAGGTACGGAAAAGACAATCAGCCACTGCCTTGTCTGTGCAGTTAAAAAGACCCGAACAGGTCCATTACAAGGTAAGATATTAACACCACCAAAACCAATAATTCCTTGTCATACAATACATCTTGATTGTTTAGGTCCATTACCATCAACAGCTGATAATTTTAAGTATGTGTTGGTTATAATCGACGCTTTTACAAAATACTGTAACTTGATACCCTTAAAATCAGTAAAGGCGGATGAGACACGGCAAGCTCTAGAAAGGTTTATTTCGTGTTTTGGCACGCCTAAAGTATTTGTAATGGATAGTGGAACGAATTTTCACAACCTTAGTTTATTTAAATTTTTTGATGAGTTTAATATTCAATATCATTTCATTACACCTGATATTCACAGAGCTAATGGACAAGTAGAACGGTATATGCGCACTATTATGAATTTCATAAGAATTGAAACGCGGCTTAAGGTTGAATGGCCGAACATTCTATGGAAGATTCAGTTGGTTTTAAATTCAACATTTCAAAACTCAATAAATTGCACCCCGTTACAAGCTCTAATTGGCATAGAAGCGACAACTCCATTAATACAGGCAGCTCTCACTGACCTATCCCAAGACTTGACGCCTGTCCGCAACCTTAAGTTGGACCGGGCAAGAATCGCCGAAAAATTACAATCTAAAAGTGATGATGTCATAAGCCAGATGAATACAAAAAGGCGCGATACTGTGCAGTATGCGGTCGGTGATTTTGTTTTGTTATATAGGGCGAGCAAAATGCACGTTAGCAAAACTAATTTTGAATTTATTGGACCTTATGAAATTGTAAGCATTACCAAACAAGACAGGTATGAGTTAAAAAGAGTCGGTGTAGGCAAACACAAAATAATAAAAGCAGCCAAGGAACAGTTACGACTTTGGCCGAGTGAATGGTCGTTAGGAACTGATTTACAAGAATTAATGAATCTGTTTGAAACCAAAGGTAAAGTAAGATTTTTTTTTACCAGTAAATGGGTTTTTTAATATTGAAATGAGATCTGAAGCATGGGGTCAGCATACTCCCATGGTATATTTTGTTTATGTTTTCCGGGATTGAAACAATATCTCGAAGCATGGGGTCAGCATACTCCCATGGCATATTTTGTTTGTTTTCCGGGATTGAAACAATATCTCGAAGCATGGGGTCAGCATACTCCCATGGCATATTTTGTTTATGTTTTCCGGGATTGAAACAATATCTCGAAGCATGGGGTCAGCATACTCCCATGGCATATTTTGTTTATGTTTTCCGGGATTGAAACAATATCTCGAAGCATGGGGTCAGCATTCTCCCATGGCATATTCTGTAATGTTAGCCGAGATTGAAACGATATTTCGAAGCATGAGGTCAGCATACTCTCATGAAGTACATTCATTGGCAATAGAGCAAGATGCCTCTGTTTGTACAATTTCTTTTGATAAATCCTAAAATGTTGTTTATTACAATTTACAGACAATAAAGACGCCGCAATGGTTGCAATTGGTACATGTTTCGAGAGCGAAGCATCCGTCAGTCAGGCCGTGTTAGAGTCAGCAATTTTGGAGCCCGGCGCCGTTGGCGGGAATGCAGGGTGATTGCCGCGGAACCGGCGGGACACTTAACTTTTGGCGAGCCTGAAGCCAAGAGCGTCCGTGTGATTCACACAAACATTATTTGCTTCGTTAAATTGATAATTTTTGTCAGTGTCGTTTGTTTATTTCTTGAATAAATTGTTTGTACTCATTGAACTGTTTTTGTCAATGCTAGACTATACCGGGTGTTAAAGTGATTATAACATTTATTTAACATTTAAAATTTTCTAACTCTTTAAAATATGTAATTTTATTAAAAATAAAAACTTCAGAACTTGACTGTTGTATTTTTCATTTACTAACTTTTACTTAAGCTGTGCATTCACGTTCCTTATTCCTCGGTCTGTACGGACGACTTAAACCGGTAGTGAGTGTCCTAATACGGACGTATTTCCGGTGGGAATCGTAAACCGACGGAAATCTGTTGCTGCTTGAGTTTCATACGAATGTATTGTCAATACGTCGGGAAAACGGATTGTATTGGTATTGGCATTGTCCGTATTATTGTCGGTTATATTTGGTGGTTCTTAAAATCTACGCATTTTGATTATTGCTTATTTACTTATAGAATCCTATTAAAGAATTATTTTTATTTTCCCGTTTTGAAAGAAAATACTGTTTTTCAGTGCACTTTTGGCAACGAAAGCAAATGTTTTTGGGATATTAAATAATAAATACTAGAAGTAGATATACAGTACGTATGTCCACGGATGGGGTTTACAAGAGGACAAATGAACTAAAAATTGAAAGATACGAAAAAAGTCACTCTTAATAAACGTTTTTTTGTCTAGAAAATACGATTCATCATAAGAAACTTCAATTTTTTTATACAGGGTGTGTAAAAACTGCAAAAATGTTATTTTGCTTAAGAGTAAACATACTTTATTTTGAAAGATACGAAAAAAAGTCACTCTTAATAAACGTTTTTACTTGAATAATGAATAGGTGATACTTGTTGTCAATGTCTTTGTTTAATGAAGTAATTATAATAATAATAATAATACGAACATTTTTATTAACATGAAAAGAATACGATAACGATTTCATAATTCAAAAGCTCCACCCCCATACTCGACACATTTTTCTAATTGCTTTCTCAAATAAGTGAAAGAATTTCTGATTTCTTCCTGAGATATCGATTGGACAGCCTGGATAATTCTGCCCTTCAGCACTTCAATATCATTTGGTACTGCGGTAGCAAAAACAATTTGTTTTAAACGGCCCCATAAAAACATATCCGCCAAGGTTAAGTCGGGGCTTCTTGGGGGCCACAAAACTGGGCCATTCCTGCCAATCCACCTTGGACCAAATCTGCGGTCAAGCCATTCTCTAACCTCACGAGCGAAATGAACTGGACAACCATCTTGCTGAAAATACATATTTTTTCGAAAATTAATGGTAGATTTTCGAGTTTATCATGGAAAGATGTATCCAGCATTTCTAAATATGATAATCTATTGCACGTGTTATCAAAAAAATATGGCCCTATGATGCCATGGATGGATATCGCGCACCACACGTTAACTTTTGTGAAATATTGTCTTCTCGTCATAATTCTGAATTCGGGATTTTCTAAAGACCAGTACCTAACGTGCTGGGTTGCAACGGTTCCATTGGTAGAAAATGTACTTTCATCAGAAAACATGATACATTTATAAAAATCAACATTTCCACTTAAAATTTTGTCTCCTATCCACAAGCAAAAATCAAGTCGTTTCGCGTCATCCTCTTCCAATCTTTGATTAAAGTGCGGTTTATACGGATACAATTTATTTGCTTTAAGGATCTTCTGAATTTGACTTTTCTTCACAGCTTCCAACTGAATAACACGATTTCTAAGGGACGTCGTAGGATTTTCTTCAACAGATTGAAGAACTAAGACTGATCCAAAACCGAACCAGTTCTCTGAAACTTTTTTATTAACTTGCAGGTTGTCATCCTAGTTATTGGGATTCCTACAAATTTCTCGGTAAATTGTTCCATGACGTAGCGGTATGAAACTTGACCATCCCCATAACATTGTATTATAAAAACTCTTTGTTCAGTAGATAGCATTTCTACTTAAATAATAACTTCATTAAATGAAGACATTGACAACAAGTACCTATCACCTTAAGTGTCATTATTATTTTAACTAGGTTCACCAGCCAGAGGTGTGCCAGCGAATACTTTTTGGGAAATAATTTTTACATAGGTAAACCTTTTATTTTAATGAATTGTTCTACTTCGGTTTGTTGTGTAGGAAACACAAAATAACAATTTTGCAGCTTTTACCCACCCTGTATAAAAAAATTGAAGTTTCTTATGGTGAATCGTATTTTCTAGACAAGCAAAAACGTTTATTAAGAGTGACTTTTTTTCGTATCTTTCAATTTTTAGTCCATTGGTCCTCTTGTAAACCACATCCGTGGACTACTGTACCTATATATGTTTGATTCGAACCTGTCAAGTTACTGACGTTTTTAGGTTTGGCAGAACGAAATGTACTATTTTATTTTTTTGAAAATACGGGACCTACCTGCTGCTACATGGGGAGGGTGGGGAGAGAGAGAGAGACAGGATTTTCAATTTCATGTCAAACCAGTGGCGGCTCGTGATATTAGAACCAGGCAGTGCTGCATACTTATCAGATGTCAGAAGTGAACGACATGTTTTTAAAAGTTATTATAGAGAGTGTTAATGAATGTTACGAAGATATTTAGGTTGAGTGATAGTGCTCGTCAAAATAGAAAAGAAAATACTCATAAACATGCGGTCACAAGGTCTTCATTTTTGATATCAAATCAAAACTTTAATTATTTTAACATTTTTTTTACCTCCTTCCCATGCTTTCTGAGATAATTATTTCAAATTTGGCACACTGTAAAAAGCAACATTTTTAATGTTTTGCAAATACCTACTTAAATCATCTCGACGTGTACAAGACGCGTTTCTTAAAATAGGAAAAGCGATGTACAATTCTTAGCAGATATTAAAGATAATGAAATGTAGGTCGTTTACGTAACATAGAACAAACCTTACTAATAAAAATTTCTATATCATGTCAAACGAAAACAGTCTTGCATAAAATTAAAGGATCCTATCCTATGGATATTTACTTACGGAAATAAACCTATAAAATCAAGTCATTTACCGAAATACGAGACTTTTGCTGATTCCGACAAAAATTACGGAGACAGGGGCACATACAAGTAAAAAAACTGGGGGGTACCGTTTAATACGGGACGTATGGTAGGCTTAGGCAGAACTGAAACGTTTAAACAAATTTTGTATCAAATACAGGTAGAAATATAATAAGTTTTTATTACCATTAACAATGGGAGTATTAGCTGTCACTCCCGCATTATTAACCAGTATCGATATAGGACCAACATTTTTAGTGATCCACTTAAATATTTCCAAAATAGCATCTGTGTTGGATATATCTACTTTTTGCGGGATAAGTTTGCCTTTTTTACCGGCTAATTTCTTTTGCAAATCATCTAGCCTATCTTTTCGTATGTCTAAAGCCACGACCTAAAAAAAATTGTAAGTATTAATAGCTTATTAACTTTTGTTTATCTACTCGTATATGGGGTGTTTCGTTTAAGGTCAAATATCTTGGAAACTACTGGACATTCAAATTCAGAAAATAATAATCATAGAGGCCTCCGCAAATGAGCTGAAAGATTTAAGACCGATCAGCATATTGCCAACCCTCTCTAAGGTCATTGCATGACTGCCCTGTTAAAGGTAACATGATATTCTGGAGGCCTCGGACCGTAGCGCTTTGACAGCATTGGTTCTCTTGGACTACTCAAAGGCCTTTGACACTCTAAATCATGATCTTTTGTTGAGCATACTTAATTATCTCGGCTTTGATGATGACTCACAACTTCTTATCAAGGAGTATCTCATTGGTATAGAGGTCAAATGGTCTGGCTTAGTGGTAACTTGTCGAATCCTGAATCTTCTTCATGTTATTTCAAATAATGAAATTTTGAGCATATGCACTACAGCAAAAAATCTGGGGATGCTATTAGATACTGATCTAAGATTTTCTGGACATATAAATAATTGTATCAGAAGGGCGTTTACTAATCTAAAGTTAATCTTTGGTCAGCGAGCACTACTCAATGAAAGTCTTAGGAAAGTGTTGTGCGACTCCATTGTTCTATCGCATTTTAATTATTGTGATGTGCTATACGGTCCTTATCTTTTGGATGGTTAATCAAAAGAATACAGCTTATTCAGAATGCATGTGTGCGTTTGATAGGAGGTATCCGCGGTCGTGAGAGAGGTGTGAGTGTAAAGCTACGTGACATTCAGTAAAAATGAACGAGAGACGTGTGTTACATAGTTTGGTCTTGTTTAATAAGATAATTTGTAATAAGTGTTCTGATTATCTGTACGATAAGGCAGTGGCTTAGCCACAGGGGGGCGATCGCCCCCTCCCCGCCTCCCCCTCCCGCCCCTCTTGGCCTGGCGCCCCTTTACTACTTAAAAAATAATTCTGAAAAAACAAGATCGGTCTTATTTTTTTTTTCCTACGAAATTTGGGCGTGGTCCCAAAATTTTTTTGCCTGCGGCGCTTTAGCTCCACGCTCTGCGCCCCTTAGATGAAGAGAAAATAATTTAAAAATATTGTTTTTGCGATTTTCTTGAAAACTCTACAGGGTGTCCAGTTTTCGTATGTTTTACGGGTTATCTCTCGGGTTATCTGCGTTATTAGTAAAGATAGAAGGTTGCGGTTTTCGCGGCACTTTGTCACTTTTTTGAGAAACAAAGATGTCACAAAGAGAATTTTCATAGCCCCCTTAGTTTTTTAGATACGGGGTGAATTTGAAAATTTTGCGTTTTGGGACACCTCTCGGTTACGCTGCAACTTATCAAAAAGGTAAAAAATGAACTTATTAGTTTTTTTCACGTAGAATCCAGTGGCTTGGTCAGATTTTTTCTATGTTTAATTGTTTTCGAGAAAAAGAGCAAACTTGCATTTTTTTTTAAATGAGACACCCTATATATTTTTAGCTATTATGATTCATTTTATCACAAGCTTTTCAAAAATATATAATACTTTATAGCTGTTCAATGTGAAGCTCAAAATTTACATTTTTCAACACATTTACACTTTTTTAAACGGCACACCGTATAATTTTTAAGATTAAACAATAATTGTCACAAGCTTCTCACAAATATAAAACACTAATTTTAAAAATATATACCTATAACAATAACTTTTATAAATATAAATAACTCAGTTGTGTTATACGTTCAAAAATTAAAAGGTACAATTACTTGATGATTTAGGAAACTGTCTCATAAATATTGCTTAAACTGTTCTCCATTATGCCTAAGACATGTTTTACACATTGTTCTGATTCGCCTCAGTGCATTTAAAATAATAAAAGGCCGTGCCTGTAACTCCCTAAAGGCTCTTTCAGTGGCTTCTCTTAAATCTGCCATCGTTTCGTACTGGACGGTATAAATTTTATTTTTTAGGTAGCCCCACAAAAAAAAATCCAAAACCGTTAAATCGGGTGACCTGGGTGGCCATCTTACAGGTCCATGTGTTCCAATCCAGCGGCCAGGAAAATTATTGTTAAGATATGCTTTTACAATTTGAGCATTGTGAGCGGGAGCTCCGTCCTGTTGCAAATATAAGCTATTAAGATGAGCTAGGGGCACATTCTCTACTATTTCGGGCACAATGTCACAATGTTTTTCAAAATTTCTAAATATTTATTAGCAGTAAGATCGCCTTCAAATATATTATATAAAATTTTACTTCCCAGTATGAAGCATGAAACGCTAAATCCAAATCTGCCTTGCCGTTTCCGTGGAAATATAACATGTTGATTTTCCTGGCACCAAAATCTAGTATTTTGGCGATTAAATAAACCGGCACTGGTAAAATGACTCTCATCAGACCATATAATCGTTCTTTCAAAATGATTTTCTCTATTTACATTAATTGTAATTATCAATTACAAAATTCTACGCGGCGCTCTGCGTCACCGAGATGTAAGTTTTGAACGACATGAAATTTGTATGGCTTAAACTTGTGTTTTTTTAGAATAGTTTGAACCCTTGATTTTGTAACACCGACAGAACCTTCCACTGTTCTACAAGAACTACTTTGATTTGTTTCAATTGAAGCCAAAACGTTTACTTCATCAATGTCCTGGTTTTCCTTATTGTAAATACTAGGTCGGGGTTTGGAAAATGAACCGACTTCAATTAAGTTTGATTTTATTTTTAAAAATATTCTTTTATCCGGCTGTCTTCTTTCTGGGAATCTGCGAATATTACGTTTTTATAAATATTAAAATATGATGAAAAATATAAAAAGATGCCCATACCTGTTAAAATAAACTTCTAATGCTTCATCCAAATTTTCGTTACACTGAATATAACAAACGAACATATTATCGTACTTTTCATAATTCTCGAATTTTGCATTCGCAGCCATAATTAAGAAAAAACTGCTATTTATCGAAACTAAATAGAAATAAAGAACAGAAAATGGATAACCTATTCTGCCAGTAAATAAAGATTTTTTCAGATAACAAGCCTGTCATCTTTTGTTTTCCTAAATACCCGTCATGGCCTAGTAAAAAAAAATTTTAATTTGTGGAAAAATGTAAATTTTGAGCTTCACATTGAAAACAGCTATAAAGTATTATATATTTTTGAAAAGCTTGTAATAAACTGAATCATAATAGCTAAAAATATATAGGGTGTCCCATTTAAAAAAATGCAAGTTTGCTAATTTTCTCGAAACCAATTAAACATAGAAAAAATCTGACTGGATTCTACGTGAAAAAAACTAATAAGTTCATTTTTTACCTTTTTGATAAGTTACAGCGTAACAGCGTGTCCCAAAATGCAAAATTTTCAAAATCACCCCGCGTATTTAAAAAACTAAGGGGGCTATGAAAATTCTGTTGATGGCATCGTTTGTCTCTCAAAGAAGTAACACAGTGCCGCGGAAACAGCAACCTTGTATCTTTACTAATAACGCAGATAACCCGTAAAACATACGAAAACTGGACACCCTGTACCATACTATCAAGTTCATATATTCTACAAAGAGGTGTAGGAATATAAAAGCGATTTTTTAAACCAGTGACATCTTCTTGCACTACCTTAGGTGAAGAGAAATTAATTTAATAATATTATTTTTTGCGATTTTCTTGAAAACTATACATACTATCAAGTTCATGCCCCAAATAAAAAAAAAACTTTAAAGTTTAGCCGTTTTCTATTAAATGACGGCGTCGTATCTGGTGCGCCACCATGTATATTATTTTGAAAAATGTATCATCTTTGAAAAAGACGAGCGACACATAAACCAAAGAAGGCGAATAAATAAATGTCAAGAGGGCTTTAAAATTTTATTACCCTTCATGGCGGTCGCCCGCCTTGCAACGGGTTTCTAATCAATGTACCTTTCATTTAGGTGAAACATTATTCAAAACTAATATTTGGAAATCAAATTTTAATACATATTTGTTATTTTATTATTTTATTATTGTACTGCCTTTTGATTGTGCCTGCATTTATCTTACCCATTTGCCCAGTGCAGTCAGTTCGTTTCGTTTTAGGGACAATAATTGCATTAAACCCTAATTAAAAGGTAGTGCAAGAGGACGTCACTAGTTTGAAAAATTGCTTTCATATTCCTACACCTCTTTGCAAAATATGAACTTGATAGTGTGAGCACCCACCTTAAGTGCTGACCACGGAAAAGATAACTTAATCTTGGTGTTTACCAAGAATTGTTTTGGGATGATGTCGACTTCGCGGAATATAAACATTGGGCTAATTTTTAAGAGAGTGTGATTTTTATGGGACTTGCCTTGAGAATTCGGTGACAAATAGATCGATTGAAATGTAATTCGTTTTGTATGAAAATCAACGATAATTAAATAAAGTGTTTTTTTAATTAAAGTGTTTTACTTGGTCGTCGACTAAACCAAGTGTTTTCATCAGAAGTGGGATATATAAAGAAAAGAAAAGAGTTTTTAAGACATAAAACTGTGTTTTACGTACTTTTGGATGTGTCTGTGCAATGTAGAGTTTTGCCGTCGATTCGTTGCGATGAATCTGTGCAATGTTGAGAAGGCCGTCGATACGTTGCGATGTATCTGTGCCAGTTTGAAAAAACCGTCGCCACGTTGCGATGTGTCTGTGCAATGTTGAGTTTTGCCGTCGATACGTTGCGATGTATCTGTGCAATGGTTTTAATGCCGTCGACACGTTGCGATGTGTCTGTGCAATGTAGAGTTTTGCCGTCGATTCGTTGCGATGAATCTGTGCAATGTTTGATAAGCGGTCGGAACCGATCTCTATGCAATGTTGAGTTTTGCCGTCGATACGTTGCGATGTATCTGTGCAATGTTTGAAATGGCATCGAGATTGGAAGACCCTGTGCACACTAAAATTGAACGCTGTTTAGCAAAGTACAAGAAAAGTTTCTGCTGGCACTGTTGTTTTTAGGTGAATGGTCGACGATCATCCAGTCAGGATGGCCGATTGTGAGCACCCACCTTAAGTGCTGACCACGGAAAAGATAACTTAATCTTGGTGTTTACCAAGAATTGTTTTGGGATGATGTCGACTTCGCGGAATATAAACATTGGGCTAATTTTTAAGAGAGTGTGATTTTTATAGGACTTGCCTTGAGAATTCGGTGACAAATAGATCGATTGAATTGTAATTCGTTTTGTATGAAAATCAACGATAATTAAATAAAGTGTGTTTTTAATTAAAGTGTTTTACTTGGTCGTCGACTAAACCAAGTGTTTTCAATAGTATATACAGTTGTAAAAAGAAAGGCAAAAACAATATGTTTAAATTATAATAAAATTATAAGTGGTAATTAAGTTCAATCTACGAAAAGTAAATATAGATAATATAGTTATTATTTTATTTAAATAGAATTAGAATGAGCAGTGTATATGCAATGGTGGATGATACTTTGACGCTCGTTTATTTCCGGAAATTTTGGCTGCTATCTTCACTCCGGTAGTGTTTATTATATATGTACACAGCGTAGTTCTAGACATAACAATGATATGCGAATACTAAAGGTGACTCTACATGAAAAATTAATGATAATTTGCTTTATAAACTATGGTACAAGAATGTTCCGTTACAATAATACAGGGTGTTATAAAGTTTTAGGAAAAAAATAGAAATTAATTAATATTTTCGTAGCTCGAAATATTTCAGTGATATTCAGTACGTAGCAACAGTTAATAAAGGTGCATATTTTTCAATGACTTCGATATTTTTGAGGAAAAAAATGATACGCCAATGGTCTTTTTCCCAAATAAATACTATTTTTGAATTCACCGTTTAATTTGAAACATAAGAGCTCTCGTTTGTTGTTTTCCTGCGATGCGTCGTTTTAGAGTAAAAAAACAGAAACCGTTGTATTGTCCAAGAAAATTAATCATTGAAGAATACAATTTTGCAATAAATCTAGTTGCCATGGAATATGTCGCTTGCTTTGTACATCTGACATTTTCTAGTAAGCCTCTGTCGTTCAAGTCTGTGAGTTGTGAATTATTTATTTCATTTTATGTGTACCATCTTGTTAAAAATGGTGAATTATTCAAACGCAGAAATGGCGGAAATGCATTACGTGAGTTAAATAACTTCGTTTGCACAAAACACTTTATTAATGCAGAAGTTATTCTAACAATGTTCACAAATTAGGGATTAGATTACAAATGTGACTCAACTACTTGAAATACGAAAATTAAGTGATTGCTTTTGAATTGGTAGCGTATTTATAAGTTCAGATAACATAAACAAAAGGGGTCTAGATTTATCATTGTAACGGGGTGTCTAATAATTATATAACTCGTGTATGGCTTCGCCGACGGTAACGGAGAGCAAACCAGACTTATTTATCACCCGAGATATCCCAATCGTGCTTTGCCAGATAGTCGAACCATTTCTAATATTCATCGTCGTCTTGTTGAAACTGGTAGCGTCTGAAGAGGTAGGCTTAAATTCAAACTTGAATGGGACGTAAACCGAGTTCTATCTTACTCTGCCTCTATAATATTCCCGTCTCGTGTCGCTCGAGCAGGTGACGCTCTGTACTATTCTAGTTTGAATTGAAGTCTCCAATTTTCAACGCCAATTTTCGGTTAACGTATAGGCAGGAATTATTGCTAACCACTTTATTGGCCCATTCTTCTTGCCGAGACGACTTGACGGAAAATCTTACCTCAATTTTCTTCAAGAACTGCCTTTGCTGCTTGAGGGTGTTCCGATAGCAATAAGAAACCATAATGTGATACATATTTACACACAATTACACCAGCACATTTCAGTGTAGTGGTTCGCAATTATTTGCAAACTGTTTATCGAAATCGTTGGACTGGCATGGCCACCAAGATCCCCCTACCTTAACAGCTTAGATTTATTTTTGTGGGGCCACCTTAGGACGCTAGTGTACACAAGTCCCATTAACAATGTAGAGGAATGAATAGGAAAAATAGTTGCAGCATGTGATAGAATAAGAAATACTACGGGGATATTTCAACGAGTATATACGCAATTTCATGTATAGGAGGGCGGAAGGATGCATATTAAGTGAAGGGGGCTATTTTCAACAGCTTTTCTAATAATCGCAGTTATTCATTACACATAGTTGCCAACCCGTAATGTGTTTAATTTTTCCTATTAAATTCATAATAATTTTTTACTCAAAAACGGCGCATCGCAGGAAAACAACTCAGGACAGCTCTTATGTTTCAAATTGAACGGTGAATTCAAAAATATTTTTTATTTGGGAATACTCCATTATTGCTAACATTGAATCAAGAGACAAATGTTACATTTAAAATTTATAATAATAATAATTTATAAGGTCATGTAAAAAGTCACTTTTTAAAAGCACAGAAATACATAAATTATGTTTAAAATTGATGGTTTAAAAAATATTACATACTCGTTTTATGTATACTTGTTGTTATCAGATACCGGCACAAATAAAGCTGTTTTTATTAATCAGGTATTAAATAATATTTATTTTTATTACCTGAAGTCCATTTGCAACTAATGATTTTGCAATTGCAAAACCAATTCCTGCACCGGCCCCTGTTACAACAGCGATTTTTCCATCCCAACGTGACATTTCACTCACTTCTCACGCTCAACTAACAAGGTTGAGGACGCACTTACTTTTTTCAACCCAATCTATCGCTATATATATGCTGTTTATTAATCGAGTAGTAACTCAAGTAGACAATGCTACGAAATAAAAAACACGCGTAGTGTGCGGTAATGATAAGTCAGGACCGGTTAAACACAGTAATTGGAATTGGAACAGAAATTGGTTATAAGTTGGATCCCAGCTAAACTAACACAAACATTACTCATGCTTAATAAAAACATTCAATTATAATAATAAAAGACCGTCCTTGGAACCGACAAAACCTGTTGCGTGTAATAATTTTTAAAATATTCATCCTGGTTATGTAATAAGCTAATTTTTTTTTTTATTTTTTTATTTTTTTTATGATAAGGCACAGCGCTGCAGGATTAATCCTTTATGGCGCTCCGCGAGCGGCGCGTGTGCGCAGGAAACGATTTACGTTGGTCTTGAATCTTTGGAGATTATACTCGTTGGGGAACAAGACCTCAGGGTGGTCGTTCCACAGTGATGACGTTCTCCAGATGAAAGTATGTTTAAACAGTGTCATTCGAGGAACACTAAGCTAAACCACGTACGGGTGGGCTGCAGTGGCTCGTCGTATATTTCTACCATGCACCGCTCTGGGTGGAATCAAGCGGGAACCTCAGTTGAGCACTTGCCATGAAAATATTTGTAACATAGACTTAAGTCGCCAACCTGCCTTCGATGTTCAAGGCTCTCCAGGCTTTTTTATCAGATAATGGTTACCGATCAAGCGAATGGCTCTTTAAATAGAATCCAGCAATCTCAGGGTATGTTTAGGAGCAAAGCCCCAAATATGCGAACAGTATATACTCCAGCGCTGGTCGAATTTGGGCTTTATAGAGCATCAAAAGTATACCAAGTTTCCGCGAGACTGCCTTAGCAATGGCCGCAACGTGACTATGCCAAGACCCAAGTTGACGTCCAATAAATGAATTGATGAAGCCAAGGGAATTGAGCGTCCCGCCATAACTGTATCCGATTCTTCAACATTAACTTTTTTTTTAGAAAAAACTGCTGCCTGGGTTTTTGTTAGCGTTAAATTCAACTTGGTTACTGTCACCCCAAGATCGAATTTCTTTCAGGTCTTCGTTGAGATGTGAGAGAGACGTCTTGGTGTCTATAGAGATGTGCATTGGCAGCTGATGTCCGAGCATCCAAAGTAAAAGATGAAACAAATGTGCTATCATCAGCGAAGCTATATATAGGATTTTTAGATTTTCCAAAAGATCGTTAATGTATAGTATAAGGACGGTGAGCGACAATACAGAACCTTGAGGTGACTCCGGCGTTGATGTTAAATATGCCTGAAAGGAATCCGTTCATCGCCACTCACCACTCACAAGGAACGGTCTTTAAGAAAGCTTGACAGCCATGAACCAAATTGAACCGGCATTCCATATGCTCTCACTTTAGTTAGGAGCCCCTCATGCCATTCTCGGTCAATTATTGTTTGAGTTTTGTTTTGATTAACCGTGACAATAGATGACTTGCCGCCAGAATATATATTTATTATAAAGATGCTCCTAGTGATTAATTAGGAACGAAGTTATTTTGTACAATCTTATTACCGTTTCTTGCCCTGTCATATACTCTTACTAAAATCAAATAACTCTGACCTCTGACGCCTGATGTAAACAAAAGCTCTTATGTTGAGATATTCGCCAGAGCCGATCACTCAAGCACGACCTTTATTTAATTTTACTTTTACAATTAATTATCGTTTGCGTCAAAATATTTCGGAGAAAAATGTATTGGCTTTAAAGACTGAATTAAAATGGTTCAAACCATCAACAAAATTATTTGCGACTTTTTTTCTTATTTTGATCCAATGAATATCCCTTTATATTTTGTGATGTACTTATGTTTAGTAAACACCCTATGCAGGGTCCCAACTATTTCATAGGGACAGTAGGTAGGTATTGCTATGTCGGCAGCAGTTAAAGTTACGGGGGCGGTTAAATTAGAAAAAAGGTGCGATTTCCGAAGCTTACCTAGGTATTAAAAATATATTTTCGTTGTTGCCAAATTTCTGTTAGTTTCGGAAATACAGGGTAATTTATAAAAACCAACGATTATAATTTTGTTAGATATTTTCGAATCTATTGATTTTAAAGACATAGTTTAAATTTAAAAATTTTATATTTTTTTCGCTCTACAATATAGTATCCTTAGATTTTACGTATGACGTTTCGTTTTCGAAATATCATCAACTTCATTTTTTTAAATACGGACCTGGGTTTTTTCTTTGCGTTTTTGACGTCTTTGGGTAGTCAACAGTTTTGAATGGTTTTTAGTACAGTGGTGTAGTCGAAATAATAGATATAAAGTAAATACAAAGTTTTTATCAGTGGCAAATAGCTTATTAATTTACTATGTTAATTCTTGCTGTTTAAAGGTCTTGCATTGAAAATTCTTCATGGTAATCTGCTTTTCAAGGAAGGGTCAGGTTAGTTAAGCCTAAAATAAAAAAAAAAAACCAAACTACCAAGGATTAGTTCATAAAAATATTTAAATATACTTGCCTTATTTAGTTTCATTAAGATCATCATTAACAACTAACTACATACAATATGTATTGTAATATGTAAGTCCAATCATACAATGCACGCATAATGCGATGTAGAACGCTATTTACGAAGCGGTGGTTACAAAGTGCCTGTTTACGAATGATCTTCGGGCATATGGATGGCGCTACGATACGCTGGTTACGATTATGCGCCCGGCATTCTCCATGATCTTCTATTGCGTTGTTCCAAACGTGAGTACCATAAGCGAGAAGGTCTCCTGTAGACTTACGGAATCCATACTGGCGGTCCATAATAATGTTGAAGTCTTCCAGGTATTACTTTAATAATTTTTGGTTGATAGCCTTCTCCATAACTTTTGATATAACCGAAAGCAATGCGACTGGACGATAGTTGTTTGGCAAGGTCATCTTATTGGTGCTATACTCCCTAAGCTCCCGCACAGAGCTGCGAAGTTTTGTCATCAGGAACTCGGCTATACGGATACCGATGCCCATAAACTCTTTGTGTGTCCTATCATCTGACCTGCATTCACCGTAAATCAGTAACATATCTACTTTTTCTTGGTTAGTGTATTGCACCAATTTCATAGAATATTATCAATTCGTATAACTGACAACGTCACAAGTACAATGAATCCAATGTCATAGTACGTCGCAGTGTTTCACTTACCTTATGGAAGGTACATTATTTACTTTTGCCAGATTTAGGTATCTATTAAAGTTAAAAAACTCAAAATTTGAAATATGCTCACAAGATAAAAAAGGAAGCTGGAACATCAAATAGATATTTTTGTGAAGAATGCAACTTAAAAATTAAAGCGAATCGAGCTGCAATTGAATGTAAAATGGAAGGCAAAAATGGGTACCATCTTAAATGCACCAAATTAGACAATAATAAATTTGATTACTTTTCAAGAGAATTAAAAAAACCAAAAGGTAAAAGATGGAGTTGTTACAGATGTCTAGGAATTATAGAAGATGAAGGTAATCAAAATTTAGACGATCCAAAAAATCACAAATCTTTTGAATCGGAAGAAAGTGTTTTAAAAATAGTAAATGACAAAATCTGTTATTTTTATATCTGAAAGATTTGACGACATGAAAAAAAGAATGAAGAAATAATTGCATTACTAAAAAATATAAATAGAGGAAAAGAAGAAATCAAAGTAGAAAATAACTCTTTAAAACAAGACGTTATGAGATTTAAAAAATAAATTAATTTTTTAACAACAAAATTAAATATTGAAGAACAAAATAAAATCATAAATAATATTGAAATAAAAGGAGTTCGAAATCAAGAAATAAAAAATGATGAGGTCGCTACAAAACAAATTTTAACCAAAATTGGAATAAACAACAAAAAAGAAGATATATTAATAGTACGAAACAATTTTAAGAACGAAGAATACAACAATAACATTCAAATTAACTGTAAAAATCAGAAAATAAAAGAGAAGGTTCTTTAAAAAAACGAAAGCTTACTTATTTAAAAAAAAATGGAAAAATAATGTCTCAAAGTATTGATCTTAAACTACCAGGACCAGAAACAAGTACTGAAAGGCAAAAAATGTTGACGAAATTAAATTATTTAATACCGAGTTATTTAAATTAAATAATTATGATATAATTTATAATATCGGAGATATCAATAAAAGTCACGGTATCATAGGGTATGTTAAAAATAAAAACAATTACTCTTTTGAAATTATCGCTTTGGGAAAAATAAGAGTAATTTTCTTAAAATTATCCGTTGGAAAAAAAATTAATATTATAAACATACAGGGTGTTATTTAATAAGTGTCAAATATTTTACAGCACGATTCCTCAGTTATTTATAAGGTGAAAAGTTCATATAAGCATGGGTCCGCACTCCGCAATCCCTTCATTTTCAAGATTTATTTTTATTTTTGTTTTTCGTAAATAATGTTTGAAATAATGTCTATATTTGGACGAAAATAGGTACTTGCGGGTTTTTTAGCGCTATTTCACTGGTGCTTGTTTCCGGGTGTTCTCCTACCAGATTAAGAACTGCTTCCTCGGTTTCTTGGGTTCTTACCGTCCGATAGTCCGATGTGCACCCGACCGTTGAGTAGCTTTCTCAAACCTTCCTGTTTCCCTCAACCGAGCGTGAATTTTTGAAAACGTTTTTGAAGTAGGAGTTGCGCGGTTCGGATAACGCTCCTCATATGCATTTCCGTTAGCAAGTCCGTATGTAAAATGTATGTCAGCATACTCAGCATTGGTAATGTTTACCATTTTTTAACAAGTAATCACAATAATAATAAATAAAACTATTTAACTATGCGTCGAGATATTATTTTTGACATGACACAAAATAAACATTGGAATATACTTACTTTACTAGGCTACTTAATACTTTTATTTTTAAGTTTTTAAAATTGTTTCACTTTTTGAAAAACACATGCATCGATTAATTTAAATCAAAATATCTCAAATCGGCTGCTTGTAGCGACTTTTGACAAGCATACCATTTTCACGTAAAAATGATAGAGGAATCGATTTTTCTTCTAGAGAAGGTGATACATACATGCACGAAAAAGTTGTGACCCAAAAGAGAAAAATACCTGTAGGTAGCGCCTCCTACAATTAAGGGCCAAACTAAGATCAAATTTAAATTTCTCATATTAAAAAATCTTCAAATATCAATTTTCGTCCAAATATAGACATTATTTCAAACATTTAAAGAATTTTTTTGATCATATCAGATATACCGTGATAGGCTAAAATTATAGAAAATATACAGGGTGTGTCAAAAAGTAGATATAATTCATGTAGCACATACCCTATCCTTATCTCTAACGGTTTTAGAGAAAAATTACATCATAAAACGAAAATTATTTTATTAAGTGTTGAAAATGCCAACTATTAACTTCTTGACAATATGCCAATCTACTTAAAAACCCTTCTAAAACATTATTTACAGCATTTTCATTAATTTGCCTAATTTCATATCAAATTTTAAATTTTAAGTCTTCCAAATTTTGTGATTTATCCTTATACACTTTTGATTTCAAATAACCCCAAAGAAAGAAATCCATTGGTGTAAGATCGAAAGATCTTGCAGGCCATTCTATGGGTCCTCTTCTACCTATCCATCGTTCGGGAAATACAGTATTCAAATACTCTCGTACTTGTCGAGCAAAATGAGGCGGAGCACCATCCTGCTGAAACCAAATAGACGTTTCTGGTATATTAGGCTGATTCGGATTTGGAAAATCCGCTGCTAGTGTGGGAATTAATTCATTTTGAAGAAATTGTAAATACCGGTCTCCTGTAAGATTTCCATCGAAGAAAAAAGGTCCAATAATTCTATCATTTAATATTCCTGCCCAAACATTTACTTTTTGTGGGTTTTGCGTGTGCTGTTCTCTCATCCAATTATTTGTACTCCAATACCGAAAATTTTGTCTGTTTACCGAACCATTCAAACAAAACGTGGCTTCATCGCTAAAAAGTATGCTGCGATGGAAAAATAGATTTAAGTTGCAAATTTCCATCATAGTTTCACAAAACTGTAGTCGGCGGTCGGGATCATCCTCGTTTAGCTCGTGGAGCAATAACCTAATTTTGAACGGATGGTACTTTTCTTGTTTCAATACCCGCAAAACAGATCGTCGGCTCACATCATTATTAAGGGCTACTTCAGTGGATGCACTATGGGGATTATCTTCAACTTCTGTACAGTTTTGTATTTATTAGGTGATTATATTTTGTCACTTAATAATTATTACGTAAAGAACCCACAGGGTCGAGTTATTGAAAGACATTAACAGTGACACTTGAGACGCGATAAGCGTGTGACCCGAGACCCTTTTTTAAGTGGAAAACGGTTGGAGTTAGTTTTTAGGCAGAGAATAAGATTATGTTTATGTTTTTAAAAACCTTCATAGACAACGCGTCGGAAGAGGCAAACACTCGCCCACCATTTTATTAAACTAAATAAAATGATTACACTTATACAGAGTATTTAATTTATTACAAAAGTAACGCGATCTGTTTGGATCCACTACACAACAACTTCTAACAAAATGTTCAATTTTGTGTTTTCACTACTTTTTGGATGACCTGGCCGTAGACGATCCTTTACATTCCCTGTTTCCCTGAATTTCTTCTCAATTTTACTCACTGTAGATCTTGTAATCGGTCGTTCTGGATACTTAGCGCTGAACAAGTTACAAACTTCTTCTTGATTTCTTGTTTTGTCTCCACATCCAATTAAAATTAAAATTGCGATTCTTTGAGTTTCATTTAAATGCACCATGATCACCGTTTTTCAAAATTATACCTAAAATTATTTTTGATTGATACATGACTTGCTATCGTAGTGACAATTCATTTAAATTTACCTGTTTACCTTTAAGTAGGTACATGTAACTTTTTTTTAAAGAAAAATTTCGTTTTATGATGTAATTTTTCTCTAAAACCGTTAGAGATAAGGATAGGGTATGCTACATGAATTATGCGCAGAATTTGACGAAGAATTCAAAATTCGACTGAAAAAAATAGGGTTCTATTTAAAATATCAAAAAATTTTTGCTACATCTACTTTTTGACGCACCCTGTATAATTTCTTTTCAAGGCAAAAAATTCGGAAGAAAAAATGATAATCGACGTGTCCGAGCGTTTTTTCAAAAAATTAATACCTGATTTTTAAATGAATTTGTTTCATATTTTAGCCCACTCGGTAATTCTAGTAGGTGATATAAATATTGATATTTCTTTAAAATCTAAAGATAGTAGTGAGTATTTAAACTTGTTGACTGAACATAATTTTATATCATTTATAAATAAAATACGTGAGAAATAAAAGAACATAACCCTTGACCATATCTTTGTAAAAACAAAAGAAAATTTAGATAATTTTAAATCAATAATCTTTAAATATCAAATAATGAATCGTTACCCAATAATTTTACAAAAAAGACTTACTGGTAATAATGGTAATAAAGAACGTTTATTAATGTACAAAAATTATGTTAATTACTATAAATTAAAAGAAAATATGGCAAAAACAGATTGGACAAATTTCCATTCATATGCCGAAACAAATGTCTTATCTAATAAGAGAATAAGAAATTCAAAATAATGTACAGAAACGTGCAACTCAAATTAAAATAAAAAGAAAAAAGAATGGATTACTAGTGGCTTACTAAATTATATTAGGACAATAAACGAACTCTATTAAAAATTACAAAAAAATTAGAAAGATCGATTTTTATTAGGTATTTAATAACCTAAAGTTGGTGAAAATTTAGCAAATAAAATCAATAAATGTAATAACACATTTTTAAATAAGAGAATAAACAATACAAACTCATTTTATTTAATTTAATTTATTTACTATTTTAAAAAATGGAGATTCAAGTAAAATTAGTAATTATAGGCCTATAACATTAATATCTTCATTAGCTGAAGTTTTTGAAAAGATTTTAAAAATTCGAATTGATAATTATTTAGAAAAAATACATTTTATTTCTAAAAAAACAATTTGAGTTTCAAAAAAATAAATCGACGCAAAATGCTATTTTCTATCTACATAAATACAGATTTTTCTACTTTTCTCGAAAACGAATCGTCCGATTTTAAAAAATCAAACGTCAAAATAAAGCACTTTGAACGACCTTTCAAACAAGCTATTACTTGATACCCCTTGTCATTTAAAATTTTTAAGGGGATGACCCCGGGGGCAGAGGGTAAAAGGGGGTGAAGTAGTTTTTAGTTAAAAAGTTGTCCCCTTTGGCAAATGTTTTGACGTGTCTCGGCGTTTTTTCTTTTAATCAGTGGTTTTCGATAAATCCGTGGTGGGAAGTTTTCAAACACCCTGTATAATGCATTAGATAATAAAATACCTTGTATTCGTATTTCTCTGGATTTAGCAAAAGCCTTTGATAAGGTTAGCCTGTTAGCTATAATTTACTATTAGAAAAAATTGAAAATATGTATTAGATTTAGAGGAAAGAGGTAAGCAATTAGAATAATTTAGAAACTTACTTATATTATTACTTACTTAAAGATAGACCAACTAATGTTAAAATAGATAAAGAAGAAAGCTATTCAAAGGTATTTAAACTTCCTCAAGGGACAACTTTAGAATAATGATTTTTTAATATTTATATTAATGATTTATTTAGTATAAATTGCGATGGGAAAATTCATAGTTTTGCAGATAATACTGCTATTTTTTAGTGATACAAATTGGGACAATTTACATAGGTGCATTCAAAAAAAAAAATTTTAATTATTAAAAATTGGTTTGATAATAATTTAATAATAATTAATTTTAATAAAACCAATTATCTTCCTTTTACTTCAAACCTAAATTATGTACCAAAAAATATGAATAGTATCAATATAAACGATGACATTCCAATTTTCAAGTAGACAAACAATTAAGTTTATTAAGAATTATCACCAATTTTTAAAAACATTTAAAAATTCCTGGATATAAAACATCTAGAAATATTATATTATTGAATGAATGAATGATAGTGTTTTATTGTCTAAAAGGTATAATAATAGATAAATCTTATTGACAAAGCATGATTACTTATACAACTGAGTTGAGACACATGACTTAAAAAATTCGGAGTAAAACATCAACAATGAATACATAATAATAGAATAAGGTACAATCAAGAGTTTATCACATGTTTTAACATGATAACTGAAGTGCAGTTAATATTAAATATTATTTATGTTTAATCTTTATAAAAAATTTTGAGTTAAAAATGGTAGCAAAAGTATCAACATATAACAGTTCCTATAAACTACAATTTAGAATAACTAACGTTAATCTAATAAAAACCATTATTAGAAATCTCAAAAAGTAAGGTTATATATTATTTTGTTAAAAAAATTCGTCTATATTATAAAATGCACTTGTCAATAGCTTGGTCTTTAATTTTTTACGAAACAGTTTAAGGTTTTGGCTATTTCTTATTTCCAAGCTCAGGTGGCTATACAGGGTGTCCGGAAAATACGTGTACAACGTTTGACGACAGACTCCTGACGTCAAAATAGGTCGATCTAAGCCGACTTAGTTATATCCGAAATTGTCTCGTTTAGCCGGTAAAGAGCGTCAAAAATTTGTAAAAATATTGGTTTTTCCTAAATTACGTGAAAACCTGCTAATCGATTTTAATGATTTTTAGTGACCTTGTTGCTATGGCATTTAATAATTTGACAATTATTGACAAATTGTCATCAGTCTATGAAATTGACTAAAATATACAATCAACATTCTTAAATTACAAGTTCATTTTACCATTAAACATGGAAAATTATACGAACTCTAAGAAGGTTGACATGCTCCTGGCACTTGTATCTGCCGTGCTCCTGGTATACGGGTTTTGTCAAGGAAATGGGCGTCAGAGTGTTAGGGTTTACATGGAGAGATTTCCTAACCGTCGAATACCAAACCACCAAACATTTGCCACTATCGAGCGTTATCTTCGGGAAACGGGCATGCTTTGAGAATTTACAAGATCTGGAGTAGCCAATCTGCACAACGAACATATTTATTCCGATGAAAATCCACATGCCATTAAAGTTGCACATCATCAGCATCAGTTTAAATCAAATATTTGGACAGGTATTATTGATCGCTACCTTATTGGTCTTATTGTTGTTCCAGGCAGGTTAGATGGAAATATTTCTTTAAATTTTTTGCAAGGCACATTACCAATTCTTCTGGAATTTTGCCCCTTTTACTTCGGGGGGAAATGTGGTATATGCATGATGGTGCCCCGCCCCATTTTTCCGTTGCCGTTCGGCAATACTTACACCATCAATATCCCAACCAATGGATTGGAAGGGACAATGATGCACCAGTAAAATGGGCACCACGTTCTCCGGAGTTAAATATGTGTGACTTATTTTTGTGGGGCGCTATTAAAACAGAAGTTTACAAGACTCCGGTAAATACACGCCATGATTTATTGACGCGAGTTTTAAATGCAGGCAACCATTTTAATAACCCCGAGACATTAAATAGGGTCCAATATCATTTTTTAAGGAGTGTTAATAAGTGTATTCAGCAAGATGGCGGTCATTTTACACATTTGCTTAAGTAATGTTTTCGTTTTACTTAGTTTCTTACAATATTTTTAATACATACTACTACAGCCGGTGACTATACTACTAGAAAACGTCATTTTATAGAAGTAGTCTACATACTAAAAATCATTAAAATCGATTAGCAGGTTTTCACGTAATTTAGGAAAAACCAATATTTTTACAAATTTTTGACGCCCTTTACCGGCTAAACGAGACACTTTTGGATAAAACTAATCAGCTTAGATCGACCTATTTTGGCGTCAGTCCATCTGTCTTGTAAAATGAATTTGCTGGTGATTAGGAAAATGAGTTTTATTTTTATGGATAGGGTATGCAGTTTCCAAGATAAATAAGCATGCAAGGGTTAGTATATTATTGGAGATTAAAAGTGGCTTGCAATGAGGTCTAGGATGTGCATTGCATAAGTCCTTATGGTTCTTTTCTGGAGGATAAAGACAGACTAGAAAATATACTGTGAACAGGCACCCTAGAATGCAAGGGCATATCTCAGGTGCGATTCAACATTGGCAAAATAAATGCTGCGAGCGAAGTGTGCCTTCAATTCCTGAGAAGTAATTGAATGGCAACCAGACAGACAGTGGCGGCTCTACCATAAGGTCATTTGGGCAATGACCTCCCACGCCAAGTCACCATCAACCACCTAACATATTAATATTTAACTTTAAAATTAAAATTGATTCAATCAACCAAACTTTACTGCTCGGATACTATTACCTCTAAAATATCCCTCGTATTTATTAATGCAATGCACACGCAGCAAAACAAACTAGACGTAACGCTACTTGTTATGCGTCCCCGCAAAAATTTCAGGTCAAAATCGAGCTTGCCCACGAAAAATAGCGTCACCCAACAAAGCCTGTGGGGGTAAAGAGAGGAATAAATAGCACGTTATCACTCTCGCACTTGTATTAAATTCGAAGAAAAAGAGGTTTTGTCGGCTGTCAGCCATTTTTTTTTTGATTGAGCTTAGACGCACGTTGCAATTTATTTTTAGAATGAATGGGAAAAAGACAGAAGACCGTTGATTTCTGCATTCGGCAGTCTGTAGTTCTTTATAGGGATGTTGATTATGATATCGAAAAAATATTATATCTTTACAGATTTTTCGTCATGTGTCACTGCGCGAGCGGTGCCGTTGACGAACATACATTCATCGTTAAAAATATATCGCTATATACAGGGTCTCCCAAACTCGATGGCACATTAGAAGTATCTCGAGAACTAATAAAAATATATTTTTGAAATTTTGAGAATGCATATAAGACATAAAATTCTAGCCTTTAAAAATAGTTTTAAAAATGCGGCGTTGCCAGTTGTACCCCTCTAATCTGTATAGTTACTTTTTTCTATTGATACTCTGATATATCGGAATAAAAATTAAAAAATTTAAAAACATGTCCAAAGAAAAATATCATTTATTTGATATTATTGATATTACGATACATCCCTATATATATCTGTCTCTCTGTCGTTCTGACAAAAACCTAACCTATAATATAATGAACCTGATTGTTTTTGTTAATTTCTTGAGAATTGGTGTTGTGTTTTTTACTTTTCCTAATTGAAAAGCAGGTAAATTACCATCATTGAAAAAAGGGCGTGGCACCCAAAAAAGTTTCGTCTGCGGCGCTATTTTTTTTTAATGACCTCCCACTTCAAATGCCCACGAGCCGCCACTGCAGACAGAGGTCAATTTTTTACAATATGTTGCTGAAACTTTAAGCTGTCGTCGAAAAATTAACCCAATAAATCTAGAGTTATCAATAGAAGTGATAGAGCGATTACCTATCTTGATGTTATTTACCGTACAGTTAAACTTAATCATGTGAGTCTTCGAAAGATTCAGACAGAGACGATTTGAATCACACCATTCTTCAATATTAGAGAGATCACACGATATATCAGTCAAGAGTTGGTCTTTATTTTGATTTCCCCATGCCACAGACGCATCATCCGCGAAAGCCGAGATGGAGCCAAATATGTCAAGCTGAAGAAGATCATTGATATAGATCAGAAATAAAGTTGAACCCTGAAGCAAGCCGCATGAGCTACGTTGTTTACTGGATAACACCCCGTTCAAAGAAACAAACTGATCGTGTTCCGTGAGAAAAGATTGAATCCATTCAGAAGCGATTCCGCGAAAGCCAAAAACTGAGAGTTTCAGCAGCAGTATTTCGTGGCTCATGCAATCAAAAGCCTTCGATAAGTCACAAAACACTGCCGCCGAGGTCTCTCTTTTGTTGATACTGTGAAATAAGTGTGGCAAGAAATTAAACATGGCATCAGATGTACTCTTGCCCTGTTGAAAACCATACTGGTGTTGATTTAATATCTTATGCTTTTCTAGGAAGGAAGTAATACGTTTGCGAGCAAGGGTTTTAACTAGTTTTGACAGTGTGGAGACGAGAGAAATAGGCCTATAATTAGAGGGAGAACCCTGGTCTCCACCTTTATAGACAGGGATGACCTTGGCAACTTCTAGGCTTGATGGAAAAATCCCTGTTACAAACGAGGTGTTAATGGCACAAGATAATGTTAAGATGGCATCTTCTGGCAGTATAGCCAGTATTTTTAGGGAAATTCCGTCTTCACTTGGAAGTCCGCTTGCGAGTCATTTGTAAATAACTCGAAAACAAATGAAGATATCGAATCACGGTTTTCGCCAAAATGTAGCTATTTTTATGCCTTTTAAAGTGATCAATAAAAAAATGTATTACGCCATTTAATTTAATTAAGAAAATTTGAAAAAAACTGAATCATGCATTAACAGCGCCACCTGGAAGACGGGGTATGTACTAGCGCCCATGACCAAAGTCGGCTTTTTAATAAGTGTAAAGGTGTTTATTAAACGAGCCTAAGCTGGGAGATATATGGAAGATAGAGCAATTTAAAAAGTATTTTTTCCATAAGCTTCCCCCATCCACATTTTTGAAGATACAAAAAAAGTATTAGAAACAAGTTTCTGCAAAAATTAACGAATTTTTTATTTCCGTCTTTAAAACAGTACCTTAAAACAGTGATTATCTGATAAAATTTGACTTTTGAGATATATCCTAGTAACTGTGCCCCCAAGCGGTAATTTTGGAAACTTAAGAATATTGTCCAGTAAGTTCCTTTGGCCGATCTAGTAAATAAAAAGATTTCCCCGAAGCCGCAAGGTTTATGGCTTCCATAATATCGTACCTTGCCGACCTTAGTGGGACACCCTGTATATTAATTGATTGCACTTAAATTTGGCCATGTTTAATAACTTGCCAACGGGTCTCGTTTCGGCATATAGGAGTTTTGGATTTCTAAAATTGATATTTTCGATCCGCCCTAATGTCTAATGATACTCACTGCCCGGGATTATTGTCAATAAAATGGCGAGCTCCACATGATAATTTTATTTTCTACACCTCTAGTCCACTGTGCGTTGAGGTCGCGGACCACTGTGCCACCCAATGTCAAGTTTAATTAAACAAGTCAGCACTTTCGGTGTATAAATACTCGAACATTGGGTGGACACGGTACCTTCGTCTTAACGACTGGTCACCTTTCCTGAGATCAGGAGCGCCCAAGTGTCTTAAAGACTCCAGGTTACTCTCCTGATCTTTCTTAATTAGCGCATCCCTTGAGAGACCCCATTCGACAGTGTTGGCCAGGTCAACACCCCCCACGAAGACATGCTGGCACAGCTTATAAACTATTAAGCTGTGATGCTGGGTTTCCTCCAGGCTACCTGGTAAATGATTAAATGATTAACGAAGTATAAATAAAAGAGTGTATTGTTTTCTAGCCGAATCGTTTTTATTCACGCCCCGTTAGGGAAATCAACCCCCAAGTGACATGGTGGAAACGCCTACCGATTCCCGAGCAGCTTAATCCCCCTGTTAAGCTGAGACAATACCAAAAAATAATCCAAGACAACGAGTCCAGTTACCAGCGGAGGGATACCTCTATGGTCGCCCCGCTAGTACCCCCCAGTCGTGACAGTTCAGTTACCCCTAACAGAAGTAGAAGCTAACAATTTGGTGGATGCAAGCTAAAATGCATTGATTAATGTCCAACTACGAATCACGAAGAAAAGAGAAGTCAAGGACCAATTTGAACAGGACGGAGCCAACCCATCCCTGTGAGACACGGTCAACTATAGTAGCGAACCCATAGGACCAAACACCCCGAACGATGAACATCACACTGAATAAAGGCTATCTACTGTCATAGGGGTAGGACCTGCTAGAACCAGCAGAGGGAGGACCAGGAGGACGAAGGTCAACTATCATCACCATCAGCCAGAAACATCACTCAAGAAGAAGAAAGGACATTAATAGATTTTCCCCTATCCCCGCCAAGTCAGCGATCAGCATTGGACCAATGGGTATTAAAGGCAAAAAACCATTCATTCGCCGATCGTACAGAGCCATGGATAATTTAGAAGAGTATGGAATTATTAGTTTATTCTTTTTTACCATAAGCGCGTATCTGATTTTAGGCCCTTGAAGAGTGTTTTTTCATTATAACTTTAATTTCTCTATTTATTTACAAAATCATTTTTATCATCATCAAATCATTTACAAAATCATTATTTTAAATTGCAGCAAAGTGTGTCATTTATTTAAATAACAAGAATGCTGATGACTGTTTATAATTTTTATTTTAGGCAATATGTAATATACTATTAGGAAACAATTTAAAGATAATGTTTAATTAGTAGGTCATAATTTTATTTAATGGATTTTTTTAGGTGTCGCATGTTTTGATTACGTTTTGTTTTTTTTATGACGACAATTGATAATATTTTTTAAAAGGATTAGTTTATAGGTACGGAAATTATTTAACTGAGGAGTAATGGTTTATATTTTTGTGTTTTTTTTTTAAGTGGTTTAAGGCTTTATCTGTAAATATTTGCAAAGTTTTCATTTATAGGTTTGGTCATACTGCAATTTACTTATAGTTTATATTTTCTTAGCTGGTTGTAAAAGATGAAAAATGTATGAAGGAGAAGCAATTAGATAAATGGAAAAAACAGTGACAGAGAGGGTAAAACAATACCTGTTCGAAACATAACTGCTCAGAGCGTCAAATTTTGTGTCCTGCTTGGGGACCCTCAGCACGGCAGACTTTTTGGTGATTTTGTGGTTGGTGGTCACCGCAGTCTTGCGTTCCAGTAGGATAGTTTCCCCAATTTGGCTGAATTTTTATGACTGTTTATAAATGTTGTTCTGTTTAAATGATAAAAACGATGAATCAGTTTGGATATACAGGGTTTTCATTATAAAAGTAGCCACCCCGGTTTTAGGTAGAAATAACTCCTTTGATACGAAATGTCAAAACTTGTCAACTTTTGTCTTAAGGGGGTAAATCTTTCATCATATTTTTACTTATACAGGGTACGTCAAAAAGCTGGACGTATGTCATTTTGTATTTTTTCAATGGAAACCCATAACTTTTTTCGTATTTTTGGATTCCCCTACAAATAATAAACACTTTTTGTATTACACATCCTATAGCAATTTATTTTCATAATAATAAAGTACAACAATTGATGAAAAAACATATCGACTGGATTAAAATAAATATTTGACATGTTAAAAAATGGAACACAATAAATTATTCTGTACAGGGTGTACAGAAATAGCAACAAAAAGGGATGTACCTATGTATTATTGCAAACTAGGAAAAAAATATCATATGAACACCGCAAATGCTTTCTGTCCGAGATACCCGGTGTTGAAAAAAAATATCTCAATTATTACTTGAAAAAGATACTTTTCTTTTCAGAAATGACTGCCGATTAATTTTTTTTAATGTTTTATGGCTCTGGTTGATACCAAATGGCCGGCATCTCAGACTGTCGCTTAATAATGATAATAATAATATTAAAATAAATTTATTAATATATACATATACACTGTGGCCCAAATTAAAGGAGTATACTTTTTAATTGTGAATATTTTTTTTCATATTGCACTGATTTAATTTATTTTTGGAGTGATGATGAACTGAAACCGTCTCAGTAAAATGTTTAATTTTTATTAAAATATTTTGAACAGGGCTGGGTTGACAGGTTTTTTCAACAAACGTGCGCTTATGTTCGTTGCAAACGGATACCGATTTATTTAAATTTCAGATGATACGTTTTTTTGGCAGTTTAACTATCGAAAATTCTCCAGTATAGGTCTCATTGTGAAAGATTTTAAAATCCAAGAAATATAATTTATTTGGTTCATTGATGTACTAAAACATTGCGGTTATCATTTTGGAAATTTGAAGTCGTGTGAACCATGATCGCAGCATCCATGGCCGTTATTAAAAATCAAAGTATCCATGACTGTTATTAAAATAATAAACAATGTTATTTTTGATGTTTTGTACGATTCGTGACAGCTAATCCGTACACAATGGCAGTCTTAAGTGAAGAGGATCGAATTCTTATCAAATACTTTCGACAAAAACATAATTACGGTGCAAGAAAAATTGTAAAGGAGTTTCCTGAAAAAAATTGGTATGTTGGAACAGTTGGAAAGTTTTTAAGACATCTTAGAGAAAATAATGGATCCATAAAAATAAAAGTTGGAAGGGGAAGGAAGAAAATATTATAGAAAATATACGACCTGAAGAATCTGTAGGTACCAGAAAAATAGCGAAAGGAACAAGAATTCACCGTTCTACAGTTCAAAGAATTATAAAAAATGATTACCAACTTAAAGTTTTTAAAAAAGTTTACTGTCAAAAACTTAATGCCAATGTGAAGGAGAAACGATTAGAAAGATGTAATCTATTACTACAAAGATTCCGTTCTCGGGAACATATCGCAAAGACATGGTTTTCAGATGAGAAGATGTTTTACTTGAGGCCGCCAAAGAATATACAAAATAATCGGGTATACGCAAATGTGCGAGTAAAGAGGGAAATCCCTTTGGAAAATTATTTAATCGAGAGAAGTCACTTTTCACCTGGCGTAATGGTCTCTGTGGTAGTTTCCAAATTGGGGAAGTCAAGTCTTATTGTTGGAGATGCCCGAGTAAAACTGAACTCGGACGCGTATCAACGACAAATTTTACATCACTTGCTTCCTGAAATTGAAGCAATCTGCGACGATTACGTGTTCCAACAAGACGGTGCTCCTTCCCATACCTCTCGGAGTACAAGAATGTTTTTGTTTGAGCAATGTCCCGATTACATCGAACCGGAGATGTGGCCACCCAATAGTCGAGACTTAAACCCTGTTGACCATTCTATATGGGAAATTTTAGAGGCAAATGTTCACAATGGTTGAACTAGCTCTTTGTCGGTTGGGATGGGTAATAAAACACTGATAGGCGAAAGAATACACGTATAATGAACCAATAACCATAACCGGACAATAACACTGTTTAGAACACTTTTATCAATAACTCAGAGCCTCTAGAGCTCCCCAAACGTCTTCCGCTCTCGACCACTGTCTAACTCTCCCCCCTGGTTCCCTGACTGACTATCCTCTCCCCCGGCCGACAGACAACCTTAACTATCAAACCCTCTAGAGCCGGTAGCCACTACATGGTCAAAGGTTTAACACCATCGAGAAGCTAAAGGAAAGATTACAGTTCTGTTCGAATAATTTTAACCAGGACATAATCAATGCAGCTATTGACCTATGGCGAAGGCGACTGCAATCGGTGATAGAAGATCATGGTGGTCATATTCATAATGTTATCCTGTAAATCTTTAGACTACTTTCGATTTTAAGTGATAGTTAGTCTTGATATCATTAATTGTTAATATTATTAAATTTGTTAATTAAGATGGAACAAAATAAATTGTATTTCTTGAATTTTAAAATCTTTCACAATGAGACCTATACTGGAGAATTTTCGATAGTTAAACTACCAAAAAAACGTATCATCTGAAATTTAAATAAATCAGTTTCCGTTTGCAATGAACATAAACGCACGTTTGTTGAAAAAAACCTGTCAATCCGGCCCTGTTCAAAATATTTTGATAAAAATTGCACATCTTACTGAGACAATTTCAGTTCATCATCACTCACAAAAATAAATTAAATCAGTGCGAAATTAAAAAATATTCACAATTAAAAAATGTACTCTTTTAATTTGAGCCACAGTGTACATAGTATATTCCATAAATACACAACACAAAATACAATCAAATATTAGGTAAATATAAATATAGAAAAGCATAGGTCATGCAACTAATTAATAGAACAAATACGTACTTTTGAAAAGACAGCGGCGTGCCCTTTCTTTCATCGAAATAATTGTTACTTAAATTTGTGAACCAATGTTCATACGACATCTTTTCTTATTTTGGGACGATTCATACACCCCTAAGTTCTATTAATGCTATTTTCGAGCACACTTTATAAATTTATACAAAAATAAATAATCACTAAATCATTTGAGTTTAATAAAAAGGTTCGTAGCCCGTCTTTAAAAGCGATTGAAAATGTTTATTATTGTTTAATTTGGCCAGGGAGGAATCATCCACTAACATATCAATGGGCGGTAAAAGATTGTTTGGATCGGATTCTAAAACCAATTAAAGATCCACCAATCGAAAAAATAGAGTACTTTGCAAGCACTCAAGCGGCTCATCCAAATTATGGAATTCCCAGGAATCCCTAAGTAATGCAGCTCTCCAAATCTAAAAATGTAATTAAGTACAGAGGGTGCTTCTTCAACATTTTCAATTTCAATTCATTAATGTTTCAAAAACACTACAACCTGATATCGTTTTTTTGCACCTTGCATATCCTCCTGGGACCTAGCGTCCGTTTAAATGGACATGTAGTTTTTAAATGATATCTTTTTAAAATTTATTTTGATGCATTTCCGACCAGGTGGTCATTATAATGGACATTCAAGGGTGCCACCTGGTGCAATTTTTAGTAATTTCTTTTAACGCACGTGTTGTAAATCACCTGTTCTCTATTAGAAGAATGGCCACTTCTCGCAAAGCTATTTATGATGGTAAGTACTTGATTAATATTGATAACAATAAATAGTCTTTATTTAAAATATTCAACAAATAAACAAACATATTATTTGGTAAGAGTGACGAGATCTAGTAGAGCTACTCATCTAACCACTCAGTGCGAAAAGTAAATAAACAGTAAAGAAATATTATGAAAATTAAAAATATAAGGAAACATACAGTGTGTGTATAAAGTCTGGAAACGGCTTAATAATAGTTAAATAACATCACAACTTATTGGCCGATTTAAACCAAATTTGGTGGAGTTGTGTAAGAGGATCTGACGCACTGAATGACGATATTGGCGTTGTTGCCAGCTTTTTAGTTTGTCTGGAATTCGAACGAATTTTGTATTTTTAAATGTAACACCCTGTATATTTTTTCATTTATAGTTTACTTTAAATTTGTTACACTTTCGGTATAACATACTTTGTTCCTAATATCAATAGTTTTCGAAATAACGAGTACAAGTAAGAAAAAATATATTTTTTATATTAAATGTTCAAACTGTTTTCTCTATTGACAGTGTGCTAATTGAAAATAAAATTTTTCAATTGTGTTGTAAATCATTTCTGGCGTTATCAATTCAAATTCGTCCAAAATTCGACGCTGCAAATCGGCCAAATATTGAGGTTTTGTGGTATAAACTCTGTTCTTCAAGTGTCCCCATAAAAAGTAGTCAACAAATCAGGGGACCTAGGTGGCCACTCGATTGTACCCCCTCTACCGATCCACCTATTCGGAAAAGTGTTGTTCAAAAATTCGCGCACGTTTCGACCTGTTGGAAGAATGCACTTGCATAATTTGGACCCATCACCTTTCGTACAGTAGGCACTATTTGCGTTTCCAAGAGCTCAAGGTAAAGTTGTGATGTCAAATTTCCATCAATAAAAAATGGACCGATCTTGTGGTTACGCAGAAGCCCAACCCACACATTCAATTTTCCAGGGCGTTGTGTATGACCTTCTCTCATCCAGTGGGGATGTTCATTTGCCCAAAACCTACAGTTGTGTCTATTGACTTTACCATTTAACATAAATGTTGCTTCGTCCGAAAATACTATAAATTTGAAAAACTGTTTTTTTTTTATCAAAGCTTGACATCATAATATCACAAAATTCAATTCTTCGCTCATGATCACCTTCTGATAACTCTTGAACTACGTGTATTTTGAAAGGGTGATATTTATGTTTTATTAAAACATTATGGACGGATTTGAAGCACACGTCATTTACTTGAGAAATTTTTCTTAATGGAGAAACAGGGGTTTCAACAACATGCTGTAAAATTTCTAAACTTTTCTCTTCATCTACTACTGCTGGTCGTCCTGATCGTCGCCTATCTCTACAATTTCCAGTTTCTTCGAACCGTCGGACAGTTTTTAGAACAGTTGCTATTTAAATTGGATTTCGGTTTGGAAATGCGTCATTAAATAGATTTTTAACCTCTTCGTAAGACCTGACCCTCTCGCCATATCCTCTCATCATAAGAATTGTAATTCTTTCACTTTCAATTAAAGACATTTGAACTGGTGTTTTATTTATTAATAAATAAAACACAATTTGTTGATATCTTCAAAACACGTCGTTATTTCGAAAACTACTGATATTAGGAACAAAGTATGTTATACCAAAAGTGTAACAAATTTAAAGTAAAAACTATAAATCAAAAAATATACAGGGTGTTCTATTTAAAAATATAGAATTCCTTCGAATTCCAGACAAACTAAAAAGCTGGCAACAACGCCAATATCGTCATTCGGTGCGTCAGATCCTCTTACAGAACTGTACCAAATTTGGTTTAAATCGGCCAATAAATTGTGATGTTATTAAGCCGTTTCCAGACTTTATACACACACTGTATACAGAGGTAATGTCTAAATTCATTTGAAATTCAACGGTGTGTTCATTGGAAAAACGCTAGGACCAGTCGATTTTTATTTCTTAAAGTGTTCTTTTTATGGTAAATTCATGTATACAGGGTAACCCAAAAATAAGTTACGACCATCAACTTCATTTTTTCAAGAGAAAATATCAATTCTTTATTTCATTTTTAAATTTTGCATCGAATTCTAAGTATGTTTCATGTACCATACCCTATACCTAAACTCAACAGTTATCGAAAAAATTACGATTGAACATATTATAAAGTACGACCTGTTTATTTAAAAAAAAAAACAGAACAACAAATTAAATTAAGTCTTGATAATGTGCGCCATTTGACAACATCCAAGGCGATCAATAAACTCTCTTTGCACGTTTTCAACCATTTCCGGAGTTACGACACGCACTTCTCGTCGGATCCTCTCTTTCAACTCCAGCAGATTGTTTGGCCTGTCATTAAATACTTTCGATTTAAGGTAACCCCACAAAAAGAAGTCCAGCGGAATTAGGTCTGGCGACCTAGCAGCCCATTCGATAGGTCCTCTCCTTCCTATCCACCAATTGGGGAAGGTTTGATCCAAAAATGTACGCACATTGGCAGCATAGTAACAAGGAGCACCATCTTGCTGGAATATCAGTTCTTAGTCAGGGAAGTCTGGGTTTATTGGATTCGGAAATAAAGCCACTAATGCTGCAATTAATTCAACTTGGAGAAATTCGAGATATACTTGTCCAGCAAAAGACTGTTCAAAGAAAAATGGGCCAGTTACTCTTCCGCGCACTATTTCACACCAAACATTTGTTTTTTTAAGGGAACTGGTTGTAGAACCTCCATCATCCAATGCGGATTTTCTGTTGCCCAATAACGACAATTTTGTCTGTTCACATTACCATTCAAACAGAATGTAGCTTCATCGGAAAAAATAATATTTTTTACTAAATTATTATCTAGATTGCGCATATTTTGCATGCGTTCACAAAACTTATTTCGCCGATCGAAATCATCTTCAAATAACTCATGCACTGGAATAACTTTGTATGGGTGATATTTGTGCTTTTGAACTATTCGGTGAACAACAGATTTCCGCATGTGCAAATTGGCCCTAATGTGCGACAGAGGAGTAAATGGATTTTCTTCCAAGGAGAGCAAAACGTCAAGTTGTTCATTTTCATCTTAAACAGGACGACCAGATTTAGGCAAATTTCTAACATAACCGAATTCTCTAAATTTAGCCTCTATTCTACTCACCACCTTTTGACATATTGGAGGACGAGCAGAATGAATTTCATTGAATAATTGAGCTGTTTCTATTTGAGTACGTGTTCTATCACCAAACCCAACCATTAACGTCACCCTTGTGAAAAACGCAACTTTGCAACTACGCTTGACATTTTTTTTTTTATTTATTTATTTATTTATTACCTCAAATCAGTACAGGTACTGGCACCGAGGCCTACACGCCTAATAAAAATATATATTAACTATAAAATGTATATAGGTAACAGGTCTTTAGTTTTAATATAATTTTTAAAATGAATGTAAGTCTTTTTAGCTGTCTTACTAATAATGTCTTTTTGTAAGGTTGGATTGTGGGTCGAAGATACACCTATGATGGTAAAGTCTTTATTAATGCACAATATATACAATTACAGTAAATGGTGTAAGTCAGGCCGGATCCACACAAGGATGCCGGTGTACTATATGTCGGTAACACAGGGAAAGCGTCGAGCCGGATCCACGCAAGGATGCCGGTGTAGTTGGCTATTAGGATCCACGCAAGGATGCCGGTGTAGTTGGCTATTAGGATCCACGCAAGGATGCCTAAGTAGCAGTGCTGGCTATCAGGACCCACACAAGGGTGCCAAAGTAGCCGGGTTCGTTCGCAGAGCGTTACTTCTCCGTAAGAGCAAGGATCCACGCAAGGATGCCAAGGCAGAAGCAGAGAAGAGGAGCTCGTGAGGAACTGCCGTCTCAGGGCTCGGGGCTGCCTTTTTGATCGCTCCGGCGGCTGGGTCCGTGACGTTAGAGGGTGGGGGTGCTGGCTGGTACGGGCTCGAGCGGGCCGTGGCGACGGTGGCGGCACTGAGAGGGGTAGTACGGCGAGTTTAGATACTACAGGGGGTGTTGTGTTACAATCTCCCCCTCAGAGCCTAGGTGACGTCCTCGTCCTTGGCTCTGTTGGCTGGGTCTTCTGGGGGTCTTCCTGGGTCGTCCTCGCTTCCGAAGGGGTACCGCAGGCACTGGTGGGGTCTTGGGTACGTCCAGGTCGGATGGAGGTCTGTAGGGCGTCAGGGCGGATACGTGGTAGGGCCCAAATTCTGCATCTGGCTGCTCTGGGTGGGCAATCTTGTAACTGGTAGGTCCTGGGTGCTGGGTGATCACGTAGGGTCCATCACGTCGGGGGGCCAACTTGGTGGAACGGTGCTGGGCCTTGTTGCTCAGCGTGTGGGAGGTGACGTAGACGTAGTCTCCGGGTTGGAGGTCTGGGGAGGGGCGTCTTCGGGAGTCTGCGTGAATCTTGCGGCGATCTTGCTCCTTTTCATGCGTTTCTCGTGCTAGGTGCAAAGTGTCGGCGATTCGTAACAGGCGAGACGTCACAGTGGGTATGAAGGTTTCCTGCTGAACGATGGCACGAAGATCATGGGTGACTTCTACAGATGAGCGCAGCTCCTGTCCGAATACCAAGTAGGCTGGCGAGTATCCTGTGGACTGGCAACGGGCGGTATTCATTGCGAAACGAATAGCGGGTAACTTCTCAGGCCAGGTGGTGTGATCTTGTCCGACTTGTATGGCTAGTTGAGTTTTTAGATCTCGGTTTCGTCGTTCTATCGGATTAGCAGCAGGGTGGTAAACGGGGGTGAGGCATTGGTCGATTCCCAGACAATGGGTGACGCATTGCATGACTGCGCTGATGAATTGGGGTCCATTGTCGCTGATAATGCGGCGAGGTAATCCAAATCGGAGGCAAACTTCGTTGACCATGGTCAGGACCTATTTTTGATTTAGTTTGGCCCAAGGCCCAAGCAGAACTTCGGGCCCCCAATATCTTATATAACTTTCCAATAAGAATTTTTCTGCTTACCTTTGGCACCTTCACTTTTTTGTTAAAATTCATGATAAAAAAAAATTGTATAGTTAAAATTTAATTTTCAATTAATTAATTAAAAAATTGCTTTTACTAAAAAAATAAAATAGTTTTATTTCACAACAACATAAATAAGATACAAAAGACTAATTATATCTAAGCGGTCCTTAAACAAAATTTCCAATTGGAAATTAGCATCACAACAAAAAATAAATAAAAAAGCTTTTGCTTCTGAAGAACAACGAACAAACTAAAGAGTTAATAGTAAACAGAAACATCTAATTAATTCTTTTTTTACGTACTTTCATTTCAGAAAACTTATCTATGATACTATTTATTTCTAATTTATCGAGAATATCGCTTTCTACGTTTAGAATTGCCAAAGATGAAACATTTTCTTCATTCAATGAGTTTCTTAAATAGGATTTTACCCGTTTTAACGCAGAAAATGATCTCTCGCCGGATGCGTTACTGATAGGAATAGTTAAATATATTCTCAACAATACCTCAACGTTAGAGAAGGTCGACAAAATATTGTTGTCAATTAAAAATTTTAACATTTCCTGGGGGTCTTTGGAGGAAATATCATTTCATTTACAAAGTGCCTTAAATTGTATAATTTCATCCACTAAATCTTCAGTAGCATCCACATCCATATTGTAATATTTTTAAATATTTTTTATACTTACATTAAATCTTTCATCCACGGGTTCGAAGAAAAATACACCAAGAACTTCATTTACACAATCATAAGCTTGCATTCTCATTTTTAATTCAGAAATTAATTTGTCACATATAGAAAAAAATGTATTTATTTTAAAGTTCTTAGCACCGCTTAAAGTAATGTCTTCTGCAGGGCCTTCATCAAAACACTGTTTCCTTTTACGAACTCTTGAAATCTCATCCTTGTAAACAATAATATTAGGCTAAATTTTTTTGGCTTTCTCTTCAATTTCATCAAATTGCTCTCTAAAAGTCTTGAGAAATTCAATCAATCCGTTATATAGTGTACAGTTAGATTGGCTTGATTATCTTGTAGAGATTTACTGGTGGAGTTTATTATGTCTAGGATTCTTTTCCAAATTGCTGTCATCAAGGCAAATTCAAATGTATTTAATTTATGAAGTAAATCTCCAGCCTCTGTTCTGGTGGACTTCTTTTGGTTTGCATCGTCATTTAGCTCTATTAACGCTGTTCTTATTTCACTAAACCCAAGCGCAACAGGTTTGATAGCATCAGCTCATGCCGGCCATCTTGTATCACATACTTTCTTAACTAATGGTAATTTAGTTTTTAAAACCGATAGACATTTTTGAAGTACGCTCCATCTATGTGTTGACGCAGAAAAGAAGTTATATAAGCATTGTACATTTTCAAAGTATCTGGAAGCTTCTGAACAACTTTTGGCAGCACTATTACCGACCAAGTTTAAAGAATGACTGCAAAATGGTACAAAATGTGCATTTTTTGTCTTTTCTTTTATTTTTGCCTGCAATCCGTTATACTTCCCGGACATATTGGATGCGTTCTCATAACTTTGGCCTCTGCAGTAATAAATATCGATATTAAGGTCACTTAATGTGGATTGTAAAACATTTGATAGACTTTCTGCAGTATGAGAGGATATTGCCACAAAACCCAAAAACCTTTCTACTGATTGACCAGTAGGTAAAACATATCTTATAATGATAGTTAGTTGATCGATATGAGAAATATCGGGCGTAGAATCGACGATAATGGAAAAGTATTTTGCCACTTGCAATTCTGCGATAATAACATTTTTTACCTCACTTGCAATAAGGTGGATAAATTCATTGCAAATGGTTGAAGAAAGATTGTTAACATGACCACTTCCAATGTTACTATATTTCTGGAGGTGTCCAGCTAAAAACGGGTCAAACTCACTAAGAAATTTCAACGAGCCTAAATAATTACCATTTCCTTTTGTAAAAAGTTTAGTCGTGGAACCATAAAATGGTAAACCATTTTTTGCTCGAAACTTAATGGTTGCAAGCACTCTTAATAAAACAGTTTTCCAGTAGTTTTTTTCCTGCAAGTAACTTTTTTCGATTTCTGTATCTATCCTGCCCTCTATTCGACTTCTATTAATCATTGTACTGAATGAAGTTATGTGTTCGGAAGACCTTTCGTGGTTTTTCAAGTACTGAGTCACATTTTTCCAGTCAGTGTAGCCATCGGCACTAAGCTTGACATCTTTCTTCGAAAAAAGTTTGCAAACATAACAGTACACACAGCATGATTTGGGACTGTAAACCAACCACTCACTAAGGACTTTTTCGCCATTTTCTTTAAATTTATAAAATGTTGAACTTTGTAAGCATCTAGATTTTTTTCCGTCCAATTGTTTTAGGCACCCACTAATTTTGTCAATATTTTGTTTAGGTCTGTTTCTAAGAACAAATTCTTGAAATTCCAAGGTTATAATTAAAAATTAAGTTAAACACCTGCAGTGGCATATTTATAAATAGAAAAAAAAATTATTTCATTTTCATTATCACACGGCTTTTTTTTTCTTGGTGTTTAAATTTAAATTGGAATGGTTTATAATTATATGTTTTTATCCTCTTTCGGGGGGTCCAGCGGGCCCCACAATCCACCGGGCCCAAGGCCCGGGCCTTATGTGCCTTATGGTAAAATAGGCCCTGACCATGGTCCAAGCACATTCTTCCGCGGTGGCTTGAGATAAGGCGAACACTTCTATCCAGCGAGAGGCGGTGTCTTCAATGGCGAGAACCCATTTCTTCTGATCGGAACTTTCGGGTAAGGGGCCGAATAGGTCCATTGCAATTATTTCGAAACGGTGACGCATAGCTGGCGTCTGTATTAGTCCGGCGGGCACTAGGTTGGTTGGTTTGTATTTTTGGCATTCGGGGCATGTTCTAACATATTCTGTTACCGCGCGTCGAATACCGGGCCAATAAAACCTTTGGAGGATTTTGTTGAGGGTCCTGTCTGTCCCGTAGTGTCCGGCAACTGGAGAATTATGGCATTCCTGTAGTATCTTCTGGCGGTCCTGGCTAGGAACTACTAGTTGTGCTTCATCTGACCCACTATCTGGATTGTAGCGATACAGTACTCCGTGTAAGCAAAGGTATCCTCGGGAGGTCCATGGAGCAGTGTCTTCCAAGGAGTCTTGATCAAAGCAGACTAGGATCTTCTTGAGTTCGGGGTCTTCCAACTGAGAGGTGCGCAGGGTGACGGCACTCGTGCTAGGAAGATCGATACTGATTAAGCGAATATCGGGTGACGAGTCTTCGCTGTCAGGCACGGGAGGTCGTGATAATGTATCGGCTACGACGTTGGCTTTCCCAGGAACATAGCTGATTTGTAGGTTGTATGGTTGCAGTTGCAAGGCCCATCTTGCTAGGCGGCCGGCGGGCGATCGGAGAGTCATCAGCCATTTGAGTGGTTGGTGATCGGTAATGACAATAACAGAAGTCTCCTCCAAGTATCCTCTAAAGCGGTTGACGGCCCATACAATGGCAAGTGCTTCTCTCTCGGTGGTGGAGTAGTTTCTTTCGGGGGCGGTGAGGAGGCGACTGGCGTACTCAATGGGCCTCTCATCATGACCCTCCCCCTGGAGTAAAGCTGCTCCAAGGGCGTAGGCACTGGCATCGGTTCGGAGAATAAAGGGTTGTTCATGCTCAGCTTGGCGTAGAACGGGGGCGGCTGTCAGCGCGTCTTTAAGTTTTTGGAAGGCTTGCTGTTGTTCTTTGTCCCATGTCCAGGTGGCTTTCTTGCGTGTAAGCTTACTAAGGGGTTCAGCTATCTTTGAGAACTGTGGTATAAATTTCCTGTACCAACTACAGGTTTGTAGAAACGTGACGGTCTGTTTTGCATTTGCCGGTGCTGGTAGGTCATGGATGGCACTGACCTTAGCTGGATCGGTGTGGAGACCATCGTTGGATATCACATGTCCTAGGTAGCGGATACTGGTACACCCAAAGTGGCACTTGTCGCGGTTGAGGCGCAGTCTGAACTCGTTTAGCATTAGGAACACACGACGGAGGTCCTCTAGGTGCTCTTCAAGGCTGCCGGAGAGAAGGATCAGGTCGTCTAGGTATGCTAGGAGCCGTAGGTCTGGTAGGCGGCGGCGGAATCGGTCCATCAGTCGCTGAAATGTAGCAGGGGCGTTGCGGAGTCCAAACGCCATGCGATTGTAGCGATAGGTACCAAACGGCGTCACAAAGCATGTCTTGTCCTTGTCTTCTTCTTTAATCCTGATTTGGTGATAGCCGGCGCGTAGATCCATGGTTGACAAGCAGTTGACTGGTCCGATGGAGTGCAGCAGGTCATCCAAACGTGGCAGGGGGTACTGGTCGGGGCGTGTCACAGCGTTCAGTCGGCGGTAGTCGATGCATAGGCGAATGCCTCCTCCGGATTTGGGAACTAGTACGGTGGGGGCGGCCCATGCACTGTCGCATTCCTCGATAATATTGGCTCGTAGCAGGCCCTGTACTTCTAGTCATAAGGCTTCCCGTCGTTGTGGTGTAAGCTGGTATGGCGGCACGCTAATCGGAGCTTGGGTTCCAGTGTCGATTTGGTGCTCAGCAAACGGAGTCGGGGGTCCTTGTAGGTCGAATAGAGATTCGTGCTGGTGCAGGAGCTGATTTAGCATCTGGCGCTGTGGTAGATCGAACTTATAGGCTTCATCCTCTCTTAGATCTAAGGCAGCAAAGGTGATGCTTGGATCGGGTGCAGGAAGATCGTCCCACATGGCGTCGATAGTCTCCATAGCGTCCAGGAACATATATCCCTGGCGGGAGTACGGGTTATATGCATGAGCTGAGGATTGGGGTTCTAATGTAGTGACGCTCAGGTCCGGGCCATAGTGGTTGGCTAGGTCCGAGTGTTTGTCGCTTTCCATTAGGGCATCGTCACAGGCATGTGGTTGTTGTCCTGGTGGGCTTACTGGGGGTTTTGGAGAAGGCAGTAGTGGTGATAGCATTGCTGGGATGGCGTACTCCTTGAGGATAGTTTCCACTAGTCCGTCCTGGTCTGTTTCCATGCGGCAAAGAGTGTGGTTCATCGCAGAATCCTCCTTGGGAGTAAAGAGATGGGGAGTATGTGGGTTGTCCTCGAAATACCAATGCTTCTTTCCAAAATTCAGCACAAGGCCGGCGGCCGTAATGAAGTCTATGCCTAGTAGGGTCTGGGCATAGGGGGCGTCCGGGATGGAGCAAAATGACGTCTGGATCGTACGTCCTTGGAGTGATACAGGTACCGTGACCATATGTACCGTTTGTGACCGGGTGTTCCCATCAGCCATGGTGACGTCCATAGGTCGCTCCTGGAAGGGGTATCCTTGCTTCTCCAGCATTTGGCGTAAGGAGGCTCCGGCAAGGCAAGCGCGTGCTCCTGTATCCAAGAAGGCGGAACCAGTTGACCCATTGATGCTGATGTTCACCGCTGGTCGTGCTCGGTCGGCTAAGGTGATGAAAGAGAAAGCTGTCGTGGTGCGGTCTGTTGATTTAGCGTTGCAGGTGGGGCAATTGCGTCTAAAGACTCCGGGGCGTTGGCATCCGAAGCATCTGATGCTGTTTCCTTGGGAGTTGGCGCTCGTCAGTGGCGCTGGGAGATTTTCCTTGTTTGCTTGGCTGGCTTGCTTTTTCCTACACACGGAGACGTCGTGTCCTATATTCCGACAAAACTGGCAACGAGTTTTTAGTTTTCTTGCTTTGGTCTCCTTTGTGGTATCTTCAGGAACCTCAACAAGTCGGGTGCGCGTCAGCAGGGCGGCAAAGGTGTCGACGCTCTCACGGGGGATTCTGTCCCGAATTCCTTTGGTTAGAAGTCCGTATATCATGTCCAGCTGCATTGATTCTAGCAAGGGTGGATCAATGTGGGTAAGCAAGGCGCGCTTCTCTGCAATGAATTGTCCTGTTGGAGTGTTGGTCCCTTGTCTGCTTCCAAACAGGTTTTGGTATACTTGGTATGCCGGTAATCGGGGTGCAAACTCGTTCCTGATTAGGATTTTGGCGTCCTCCCATGTGTGTACTGCTGATTTCACTCCAGTCCACCAGGTGTGCGCAAAACCTTCTAGTAATAATGCTAGGCCTCGAATAGCGTTGGCATCTGATATTCCTTCGCTCTGTTTGAAGAAATCGGCACTGTCAAGGAAGTCATCGACGGCTTCCTGGGTCCTTGTTCCATGGAAACGTGCTGGACAATGGGTAAAATGCTTGGCTGGGGCTGCTGGAGGCTGAAGTTGCGTTATTAAATCCTGCAGGGCTTCCGCAGTCAGCGCTATCGCCGCTTGTTGCGCCATCGCAGCTTGTTGACGTGTGACTGGAATTTTACTGATGTGTGGTGTAGACGGCGATGAGATCCAGGGTTTCCTGATGGATTCGGTGGTCGTCTGGCTGTTCCACAGAAGTGCAGAGAAAATTACACACGCAGCCGAGTAGGCACAGTATTCCACTAGTAGCTAACACTATGTACACTATTTCCATTCACTTGAAGAAATTGTCTATTTATCCTCGAGCCCCACACGTTGGGCTGCCACTGTAAGGTTGGATTGTGGGTCGAAGATATACCTATGATGGTAAAGTCTTTATTAATGCACAATATATACAATTACAGTAAATGGTGTAAGTCAGGCCGGATCCACACAAGGATGCCGGTGTACTATATGTCGGTAACACAGGGAAAGCGTCGAGCCGGATCCACGCAAGGATGCCGGTGTAGTTGGCTATTAGGATCCACGCAAGGATGCCTAAGTAGCAGTGCTGGCTATCAGGACCCACACAAGGGTGCCAAAGTAGCCGGGTTGGTTCGCAGAGCGTTACTTCTCCGTAAGAGCAAGGATCCACGCAAGGATGCCAAGGCAGAAGCAGAGAAGAGGAGCTCGTGAGGAACTGCCGTCTCAGGGCTCGGGGCTGCCTTTTTGATCGCTCCGGCGGCTGGGTCCGTGACGTTAGAGGGTGGGGGTGCTGGCTGGTACGGGCTCGAGCGGGCCGTGGCGACGGTGGCGGCACTGAGAGGGGTAGTACGGCGAGTTTAGATACTACAGGGGGTGTTGTGTTACATTTTGGTATTTCATTATACACCTGGATGCTTCGGAAAATTGGCGAGTCCTGACATGTTTTTGTTCTAGAGTATTTGTTTTTAAGGTTTATGTTGGTTCTCACATTATATTTATGAAAGTCTAAATTTTTGCTCAACACCACACTTGATTTTAGTAATCTGTTTTGTATACAGTATATTCGTTTTGATTGTTCCAGTTCTTTGAGTTGTCTAATGGTTAAGAAAGGATAATGTTTATAAATAAAGCTAGTTGGCGTATAGTAGTCCAAAGAAAAAATACTTTTTATAGCCTTATTTTGACACCTCTGCAACTTATCCAACATAAATTCACTTGTGTTCCCCCAACACGGCATTAGATACCTTAAATGCGGCTCAACAATGCAATTGTATAAAAGATATCCTGAATTTTGGTTCAACTATTGAGCACATCTTCTAATATTTCCAATAATGGGAGATAGCTTTTTAATTACGTGGTCTATGTGTGCATTGAAAGTTAGGTCATTTGTAATGATTAATCCAAGATACTTATATTGTGTAACTTCTTTTAGAACTGTGTTATTAAGTTTGATGTTTGGCTCAATTTGTTGTTTGTTTTTTTGTTTTAAAATCATATACACTGTCTTTTCGCTATTTATAGTGAGTTTATTATAACATAGCCATTTGTAATAAATTTCCAGGTCACTATTTATAGCGCTCTCAAGGGAGTTTTGGTTATTCGACGTATAAACCAGTACAGTGTCATCCGCGAACATGAAATATTTACCAGTCAAACCAGCATACTTGAGACTATGTACATATAGCAGATATTGCAGTGGGCCCAGTACGGAGCCTTGGGCTACACCTACTTTAATTTCTCTTTCATCACTTGAGGTTTTATTTATAATTGTGCACTGTTTTCGGTTGTATGATTACGACTGTAAAAGATATTGGCATGTTTCACGAAATCCCATTTTATTTAATTTTTCTAACAGCAGCGGTATATCGACAGTGTCGAATGCCTTTTGAAGATCTACAAAAACCGCAGCAACGTATTTATTTTGATCCATTTCGCTGCTATGTATTCCAGAAGCTCATCGGCGGTTCCCAAAGTATTGCTCTGCTTTTGGAATCCATACTGTCCTGTGTCAAAATTGGAGGTGGTTTCAATAAACTCATTTAGTCTTGCTTTTATAACTTTTTCCAAAATTTTTGAAAATACACTAAGTAGAGTTATGGGTCTGTAGTTATTTACATCAGTTTGGCTTCCTTTTTTATGTACTTATTTAAAGTAAAATTTTCATACGGTTTCTATGGGACTAAACGGTGACGACAATAAGTCAACATTCAGAAATACCAGAATTAAAAAGAAAGCAAAATAAACACACAATAGTATGTTTTGCTCGATTTACAAATAAATCATCAGAAATACGGTCTTACTTATCGATATGTTCAATCGTAATTTTTTCGATAACTGTTGAGTTTAGGTATACAACACGGTACATGAAACATACTAATACATACATAAAAAAAAAACAAATTAAGGAATAAAAATCGACGGGTCCAAGCGTTTTGCCAAAAAACACCCCGCTGAATTTAAAATAAATTTAGACATTACTTCTGGGACTAACTACTGTATAAATTTACCTATGTGTTATATACACAATAAAATAATTGAATCGTTTATTTCAGAAAGGTACTATCGAACATTTTGTTACTTTTGACAAAATGAGTAAAAACTTATTGACAGTTTAGAAAAATATGATAATACTATTTTTTTGACATAAGTACTTTAAGACGGAGTTGTTTAGATATTTTTTTATGGCAAACCATGAATTTTTTTGATAATGTCGGAAAAAAAAGAAAATTGCAAAAATGCAGCTAGTACCATTCTAAAATAAATGAAATTTTTTTAAGGAATCGGCTTGACGTTATCATTGAAATATGAAATAGGTTAATATTTATTATTATATTATATTATATTAATTATATAATATATATATATATTATATATTATATTATATTAATATATTAATATTTATTATTATATTACAATATTTATAGGTTTATTCTACTTGACAGCTCATGCGAACATAAAGTTCGGTAGCGCTAGTAGCCATTTATATGAGAAAGGGACTAACTGATGTCACTTGGTACCTTTCTCAAATAAATGCCTGAAATTATATTGAATTTACTGACATTGTATTTACGGAAGATGGTCCCTTTTTGCACCAAAAGGTACATATATCTTAAAAGAATGTAATGAGCTAAAAAAACTGAAAATGGCCGAAAATGTTAGTTAGTCCCTTTCTGAAATAAACGATTCAATTATTAAAAATCCTATAAAATATAATTTATATAAGAAAAGAAAAAATTGAAGAGAAATCATGCATCAAAGGAGATTAGTGCAAACAGAGAAAATATAGTACGACACACGATAAATGGCCATGACTAACTAATGCCTTTATACTTGATACCTACTTGTCCTTCTATCTTGACAAATAAATCATTCCGGTTCAGGGTGGTAGTAGGAAGATTGAAACAATGCTTGTATATGTACAAAAATTTATTGTGTATTGCTGACTTTGACGTAAATTATTAATATGCGTAAAAGTAGTAGGCCGTAATATATAATTTTTATTATACAGGGTGTCATACGTAGAAGGTCCACCCCCATTTATTTTCTTTAGTTTTTGAGATATCGGAATAAATTATTTCTTGTTTGCAAAGGCTTTTTTGACATCTGTGTAATTACCGGGTTGAAAGTGCGGAACTTCTACGTGGAACACCCTGTATAAAACCGTATGAGTCAAATGAGTAATCTCAATAGTTTGAATCTGTACTATCACTATCATCCACTGATATAATTAAAGGTTTTATGTTTTCCCAAAATTTCTTATAATTATTTTCGACTTCAAGTACATGATAAACGCACGCTCTCCAACCGCTCACTGGTATTAATTCACACTGAGTTTTAATTACTTCCATTACATTAGCGGACATTTTTGGGTTTACATTATTGCGTCTAACTTTGTTTTTTATTTCGGACCATATCATTTCTATAGGATTCAAATCGCAATGGTAGGAGGGCAATCTAAGTGGTATGTTACCGGATGCTTTTATAGCCTGTGATAACTAGCATCATCATAAACGAGTACACTGCCTGGTGAGATATTTGGAAGAAGAGAATTTTTCATCCAATTTTCATAAAGCTCACTTGTCATGTCCTGATGGTAGTCTAACGAGCAGTCCTTAATGTTTTTTGCTGAAAGTAGCAAAGTGTTCAGCACCCAGCCCACCCTCGAGCCACAGTGTAAGATGGATATTCTCTTTCCTCGAGAAGCAAGTACATCTAAAATGTACTTTGATGAAAGATCTTGCCATCCTTTATTTATAGTGTCATGGGTGTCGAACCAAGTCTCATCTAAATAATATACAGGGTGTTTCCTAAACTCTCTAAAAAAATGAAGGAGGTGAATCCTCACCTTATTTTAAGACGAAAATGTGGTATAAAAGTTTTTCGCATGTCGCATCTTTTTCGAAATACAGGGTGTTAAAAAAAATTAGTAAAGCACAAATAATCATTTTAATAATTGATTTAAAAACTTTTAATAATGAACTCACATGAACAACAGTCAAATAAATTGCTGAAAATGTCCTCCATGAGCCAGTAAACACCCATGTACACGACGTGCTAAATTGTCTTTTACGAGTTGGAAAATTTCGGGCCCGGCGCGAATCGTATTAAAACCATCAATAATACGCAGTCGAAGGTCTTCTTCAGTTTCAGTAGGAGTAGTATAAACGAGTTGCTTAAGGTGACCCCAGAAATAAAAATCCAATGGATTCACATCCGGCGAACGGGGTGGCCATATGGCCATGGGTGAGGTCCTCCTCTACCTATCCAACGAGCAGAATATTGTTGATCTAAATAGTTTCTAACATGTACTGCAAAGTGAGGGGGAGCGCCGTCATGCATGAGCCACATTAAAGTTCTCGTTCTTAATGGCACTGCTTCCATCAATTCTGGCAATTCATCTCTAAGGAAGTTGTAATAGACACCACCAGTAAGTCGATTTGGAAAAAAATACGGTCCAACTAAGCTATCTCCAATAATCCCTGCCCAAATATTAAAAGAAAATGTATACTGGTGATGTCCTTCGCGATGATAGCATGCGAGGATTAACTTCCGCCCAAATATGGTCGTTGTGAAAATTTATGATGCCTTGCCTGGAAAAATTTGCTTCATCTGTAAATAGTATTTTTACCGAAAAATGTGGGACCCTTAAAGAATTTTCTTGAAATCAGTTACAAAAATTAACTCGATCTGGAAAGTCTCTAGGCGACAAAGCTTGCACTCTTTGTACGTGATAAGGATAAGTGAATAGTCCTTTAAGATACTCCATACTGTTTTGTAACTCACATTCAACTCGTTCCCGATTTTCCTCGTACTAGTGCCTGGATGTACGGTTCTAACTGTAAGTGGGCGGCTGCCTATTTTGCCTTTTGCAAAGCTACCTGCAGATAGAATCGTGGGGACACAGTAAGAACCGTTATTTTACATTTACAATGCTTTCTTGTTATTAATCATGCCTAAACAGCGTCACGTAGAAGACGCGGTATGTACTAGCGCCCACGACCAAAGTCCGTTTTTTAATAAGTGTAAAAGTGTCTATTAAATGAGCCTAAGCTGATTAAATTTAAGCAAATCATATGGAAGATACAGCAATTTAAAAAGTATTTTTTCCATAAGCTTCCCCACCCACATTTTTGAAGATACAAAAAAGTCTTAGAAACAAGTTTCTGCAAAAATTAACGAACTTCTTATTACCGTCTTTAAAACACTATCTTATAGCGATTATCTGACAAAATTTGACTTTTCAGATATATACTAGTAACTGTGCCCTCAAGCGGTCATTTTGGAAACTTAAAAATATTGTCCAGGAATTTCCTTTGGCCGATTTGGTAAATAAAAAGATTTCCCCGAAGCCGTAAGGTTTATGGCTTCCATAATATCGTACCTTGCCGACCTTAGTAGGACAGCCTGTATTTTAATCGATTGCACTCAAATTTTACCTTTTCGCCATATAGGAGTTTTGGACTTCCAAAATTGATATTTTCGATCCGCCCTAATGTCTAATGATACTGCCCGGGACTATGTATGCGATTTTAGAAAAAATCGTTTTTCTCCCAGTTTGTATGAAGTTTTTAGAACAGGGTTCATTGTGTCAAAGTAATAAACTTGAACCCTGAACCTTTTAATTTACTCATAAAATTAGGCACTCACATTGGAAAGTCAGCAATTTATTATAATAATATTAAAGTACAAAAATTGATTCAAAATACTTAATGTAAAACCTATTTAGTGTAAAACATATCAACTGGATTAAAATAAATATTTGACATGTTAAAAAATAGAACACAATAAATCATTCTGTACAGGGTGTACAGAAATAGCAACAAAAATGGGTGTACCTATGTATTGTCGCAAAATAGGAAAAAAATATCATATGAACATATATACAGGGTGTCTAGAAAATTGTACAACGTTTGACGACAGACTACTGACGTCAAAATAGATCGATCTAAGCCGACTTAGTTATATCCAAAATTGTCTCGTTTAGCCGGTAAAGGGCGTCAAACATTTGTAAAAATATTGGTTTTTCCTAAATTACGTGAATACCTGTGATTTTAATGATTTTTAGTATGTAGACTAATACTATAAAATTACGTTTTCTAGTAGTATAGTCACCGGCTGTAAATAAGTGGAAGTGTTATAAAAGTGATATAATACGTCAACATTTCTCCTCATTTTTTATATCAACGGCGTTATGACAACCCAGATATTTTTGTCGAGTGACGGGATGTATTTGGAAGCTATTTTACCTCTTCAATATTTTTCGTTGGATGAGCTGTTTTGCCAGAAAAAAAACATTTACAATTACCTGCATACATCAATTATTAACATTAGTAATAAAATTAAAATCAAATTACCTGTAACAATAATTTTTTTAGTGACCTTGTTGCTATGGCATTTAATAATTTGACAATTATTGACAAATTGTCACCAGTCTATAAAATTGACTAAAGTATACGATCAACACTCTTGAATTACAAGTTCATTTTACAATGTACAATTAAACATGGAAAATTATACACGAACTCTGAGAAGGTTGACATGCTCCTGGTATACGGGTTTTGTCAAGGAAATGGGCGTCAGAGTGTTAGGGTTTACATGGAGAGATTTCCTAACCGTCGAATACCAAACCACCAAACATTTGCCAATATCGAGCGTCATCTTCGGGAAACGGGCAGCTTTAAGAAAAAATTTGAAGGCAGGGTCGTATGCGAACAACTCGAACTGTGGAAACAGAAGAGAACGTTCTGGAAAGAGTTTAAGAAGAACCAAGTACCAGTACCCGTCGCTTAGAACGTGAGTTACATGTTCCTAAAACGATTGTCAATGAGGTTTTAAAAGAACAGTTGATACATCCATATCACGTGCAAAAAAGTCCAGGAACTTTTACCGACTGATCCCCCATGCGGCTTACATTTTGTCAATTTATTAGAAACAAAAAAATCCGTGATCCAAATTTTTGTAGAAAAATATTGTTTACTGACGAGGCGTGCTTTACAAGATCTGGAGTAACCAATCTGCACAACGAACATATTTATTCCGATGAAAATCCACATGCCATTAAAGTTGCACATCATCAGCATTAATTTAAATTAAATATTTGAGCAGGTATTATTGTCCTATTGTTATTCCAGACAGGTTAGATGGAAATATTTTTAATTTTTTTGCAAGACACATTACCAATTCTTCTGGAAAATTTGCCCCTTTTACTTCGGAGGAAAATGTGGTATATGCATGATGGTGCCCCGCCCTATTTTTCCGTTGCCGTTCGGCAATACTTACACCATCAATATCCCAACCGATGGATTGAAAGGGGTAATGATGGACCAGTAAAATGGCCACCACGTTCTCCGGAGTTAAATATGTGTGACTTCTTTTTGTGGGGCGCTATTAAAACAGAAGTTTACAAGACTCCGGTAAACACACGTCATGATTTATTGACGCGAGTTTTAAATGCAGGCAACCATTTTAATAACCCCGAGACATTAAATAGGGTCCAATATCATTTTTAAGGAGTGTTAATAAGTGTATTCAGCAAGATGGCGGTCATTTTACACATTTGCTTAAGTAATGTTTTCGTTTTACTTAGTTTCTTACAATATTTTTAATACATACTTCCAACTTTGTTGTACTTTGTTTTATTACTAATGTTAATAATTGATGTATGCAGGTAATTGTAAATATTTTTTTTCTGGCAAAACAGCTCATCCAACGAAAAATATTGAAGAGGTAAAATAGCTTCCAAATACATCCAGTCACTCGACAAAAATATCTGGGTTTTCATAACGCTGTTGATATAAAGAATGAGGAGAAATGTTGACATATTATATCACTTTTATAACACTTCCACTTATTTACAGCCGGTGAATATACTACTAGAAAACGTCATTTTATAGTATTAGTCTACATACTAAAAATAATTAAAATCGATTAGCAGGTTTTCACGTAATTTAGGAAAAAACAATATTTTTACAAATTTTTGACGCCCTTTACCGGCTAAACAAGACAATTTTGGATATAACTAAGTCGGCTTAGATCGACCTATTTTGACGTCAGGAGTCTGTCGTCAAACGTTGTACACGTATTTTCTGGACACCCTGTATATATTCTTATTACTTACTTACTTATTTTGAAAAAGACAGCGGCGTGCCATCGCTTTTCTTATTTTGGGACATTTCATACACCCCTAAATTCTCTTGATGCTATTTTCGAACACACTTTATAAATTTATACAAAAATAAATAAATACTAAATCATTTGAGTTCTATGAAAATGTTCATAACCCGTCTTTAAAAGCGATTGAAAATGTTTATTATTGTTTAATTTGGCCAGTGAGGAATCATCCACTAACATATCAATGGGCGGTAAAAGATTGTTTGGATCGGATCCTAAAACCATTGAAAGATCCACCAATCGAAAAAATAAAGTACTCTGCAAGCACTCAAGTGGCTCATCCAAATTATGGAATTCCCAGGAATCCCTAAGTAATGCAGCTCTCCAAATCTAAAAATGTAATTAAGTACAGAGGGTGCTTCTTCAACATTTTCAATTTCAATTCATTAATGTTTCAAAAACACTACAACCTAATATCGTTTTTTTGCACCAAGCGGATTTAACGGCTGCATTTGCCAAAAAGACCAATCTATGAACAATTATTAAATGCATATCCTCCTGAGACCTAGCATCCGTTTAAATAGACATGTAGTTTTTAAATGTTAACTTTTTAAAATTTATTTTGATGCATTTCCGACCATGTGGTCATTATAACGGGCATTCAAGTGGTGACACCTGGTGCAACTTTTAGTAATTTCTTGTGACGCACGTGTTGTAAAACACCTGTTCCCTATTACAAGAATGGCGACTTCTCGCAGAGCTATTTATGATGGTAAGTACTTGATTAATATTAATAATAATAAATAGAAGATATTCAGACTGCTGAAAGTTTTGCTCCTTAAACACTAAAGTACATATTTACATGTAAATGAAACCTCTGCTCTAACCTTAACCAAATAGAATTCAAGAAGTGCTGGGTGACATGATCAAATTTTCTAAGCCCATAACAAAATCTTGAGCAACTGTTCTAAAGCTTTTGCAGACTGTTTTTATCTTCGAGCAACAAAACAGGCCAAAAAAGTACATCACAGTATGGCAATGATGATAAAATAAGCGAATCGCACAGTCTTAATTTGACGGGTGTCGACAGAAGGTTTTTAAACATGTGCAAGGTTCTTAATTTGCCATAGCTCTTTTGTAGTAAGAATGACGCATGGCCTAAATGTTAATTGAGAATCAAAGTAAATACCCAGGTTCTTGCATGATTCGGGGGCTTGATATTGAGGTTTCCAGAGATATCATTAGTATTTTTACCAAATAGGAGTAGCCATAAAATACAGTTAGAATATTAGCGTAAACCTATTAGATACCTTTAAATTAATTTAATTTAATTGTAATCGGCCATAAGATGTTCCGTCCATTTGAATGGACGTCAGGCCGTGCATGAGGAGTTGATGAGGAAAAAGTGCTTCAGCCACTGGAAAATGATGATTCCATATTGAGATATTAGATGATGAAAAAAAGAACGATATTGCTGAAAATATTGAGTATGTTGGTGACAAAGAAGAAGACCCTGAAGTATTTATTGAAAATGGTGATGATGATGAGGACCTACTTTCTTTGAGTATCATTCGAGATAATTTAATTGCAATTAATGTAATTAATAATGCCTCTAAAATAACTCCCTGGAGAACAACATCACTCGTACCTTCTAATTTTGAAGGACTACCGGCTGAAGTTTTAATAATAGTTCTCACTGGAAATGTACCTATCTATGTATTTTGAAGAAGAAGGATTTCAAAGAAATTGTGACTGCACCAACGCGAGAAACGTCGAAATAAAAGGTGTATCCCTTTGTACCACACTATGGGAGACCAGACATTTTTTTGGGCTTTTAGCGTTGATATCCTGCCTAAAATATCCCAGAATAAGAATGTATTGGACTAAAACAACCAGAGCTGCAGCCATTGCAACCGTTATGACTCGCGATAGATTTTCTCCAATAAGAAGGTATACTGAAGTTGTTGTTGTTGATGGTGACATATTAGAAGCGAAAAGTTCGCCCGATTAAGAATAGAGTAAAAAAGGGTGTTTACTGCTACCTCGGAAAAAGATTATAGCTGTAGATGAACAATGATGAGGCAAACCCAATCCAGAGGTTTTGAAAAATATTGTTTGTGCTGCGATAGATGGCCTGGCAATTAATTTTGATTCATATCAAGGGAAGAGTACCTTTCCTGACGAAACAATTACACACCTTGGTGTGGGAACTTGTGATTTGCTTATCACACACATTACATCCAGGCAGCCACTTGTATTCTAATAGATACTTTACTACCATTCCACTTCTAATGGTAAGGTGGTTATTGTAAAATGGACTGGGAATCCAACCTGTTGATGGCGGTAGAAGATGTTCTAAGAATGCATATGATAGATAGGATGATTACGGAATGCTACGGAATACAGGCCAGATGGAAGAAATGAACTGTTAAAGTAATTTTACATTTTCCTAACTTGGTGATGGCAAATTCATGAGTTTTATAACGACGAGATAAGAAACGATCTAACATGAATCCGAAAAATATACAGTAATATTTTTATTTTAAAATTGAGCTGGCCACCGAACTTTTGTTAAGCGGGCAGGAAATCTTTATGGATTCGCCAAGTTCTTACGCATTACAAGAAAACAGAAATTTCTTTAATGAATTTCACAAGGATTTATAATATTTTTTTTATTTTTATTATAGTTTGGTTAAAATTAGTTCAAACACACTTTATATTGTACTTTTAAAACAGTATTTTTTTGATGTAACCACGACCTAATGTCCATTAAAATGGACGTTAATTTTTTCCCACATTTAATAGAAAAATTGAAAAAATAATTTAAAAAGTTGTTTGTATTATTACCCTATCTAACCATCTACAAGATTTCATTACTGTGCAGTCAAAATAACCCTTCTGGGTTCCAGGAGGATAGAAAGTCCAAACATACTTCATTCTAAGTCAAAAAATGAAAAGACAAGAAAAAAAATCACACAACCGAAAAAGAGTCCTTAATCGTCTCAATGTTTTGCTAAAGAATGTTTGCGAAATCATGATACCTTTCAAAATATGAGTTCTACGGGGTGTTACTAATGATAGGCCGTAATTCCAAGGGATAATTCCTGAACCAAAAAAGTAGAAAAGTTCATATAAACATGTGTCCTAAAAAATCTGGGTTTCAAGTGGTGTCAAAGTTTAAAAAAAAATCGTTTTTTAATTTTAATAAGTTTATGAAATAATGAATCAAAATTATTATCTGTTACAATAACAAATTTCATGCAAATTCGTTTCCAAGGAAATGCTTGCGTTTGTTTCCAAGGCATGCTTTGATAATAATAAAAATGAGAAGTAGATTGGTAATTATTCCTAGCATATAAATGTTTTTCCACTACTAACCTATAACATCGCCATTATTGACCGATTATTAACGTTAGAAATCGTTTTTCTCTACCTTATAAGTTATTATTGACCATGGTCAATAATAAGGCATTGAAATCCATTAAAGCCGTATTACAGTCACGCAACTCGATGCAAGTCCATGCAAGACGCAATAAGAATTGCCCAAAGGCATGCGCAGTCGAAGCTCAGCTGATCCCTTGGTGCAACTAAGTTGCACGAAAATTTTATCGGTCTGGCGCGATATTTATTGCATTGCTCGTGCAAGTCTGGGGGAAAAGTAGTTACTTTTGTGTTACCAACAGTATTAATGGTGTATAATGATGCAGTGAGTACTTTTTTCCGCTTTAATTTATTTATTTTGTTCATTTATTTCATTTCAAACACAAAATATTTCACAAACACCAGAAAATCACAAAATAAAACAATAACAATAACAAGTTTGAGGTTAGAAGGTTTGTTGCAATTAAGAAAAAGTTGCATGGACTTGCACACTGTTTTACATTGTGCAACTTTCTTTCATGCAATACTTTGACCTTGCCATTTATTGCTGCAATTAGTTGCGTGACTGTAATACGGCTTTTATTGACCGATCTTCAAGAATTTATTTGAACGCAGGTAACTTGATTTAAAAAAAAAAACGGAAAACTCGCGAAATCTGATGACATAAATGAACAAAAATTGACATTGACATTGACAAAATATTTTGCCAATCCAAAGCGCAGGTAACTTGATTAAAAAATATACTTACACCTACCTATAATTTTTTATAATTATTAATACTATAAAGATAAATGTCTTATAAAAGTTTGTAGTAGTGGAAAAAATATTATATTAACCACGGTTTAGACAGCTTATAGCCCTCGCGTCTTAAATCCCTCGTCGCTGCGCTCCTCGTGATTTAACCTTGCCGCTCGGGCAATAATGATGGCTGCTTAAACCTTGGTTAATAATATACTATTAAAGGCAATTTTCTCAAAAACATTTCGTTTTATCGTGATAAAAGAAGAGGATATTTTTTGAAGATTTTTCAATGGCCTTCAATGGTGCAATTAAATTTTATGAAAAACTTTAAACAAAAAAGTTAAGGTGCGTTATCTTAATGGTAGGGGCCAATAAGACCCTTTGGCATTAAAAGATTTATGTCAAATTTGGAGCAATAATACATAAGGATAGTAGTAATAAGTGTGCCATATTTGATGAGGATCATCTAGCAAGAAAAAAGTTATAAAGGAAAAATTATTTTAAAAAACAAATTTTGACACCCCGTAATTTCATTATTTTTGATTTTTCGAAAAAATGTTATATGAACTTGTACTATTATTTTTTCGAGCCGAATTACCCCCCAAGTTTTTTGCTCATCATTTCCGGACACCCTGTATACACTTCTTTGTTAAAATAAACCAACACTGTCACAAAAAAACATTGATAATTTGATTAGCTAAATATCAAAAAATTTAAAGCCGTGAGTTGAATCGAGTTGTTTTTGATACATGGTATTTTTCAAATGTTGTCAAAGCGCCCCTCGAGTTATACTAAACCTGTAAAATCATAGTAAAAACCCTCTTTCCAATATTTTTCAGTTTATGCCATCAGAAACGTACCTGTAAAATAAGTTCTACCCGTTCAGCTTCCTCTTCAATAAACGCAGCCACATCTAGAGCGCTTTTAAACTCCAACTCAGTGGCATCCGTATACTCTGGACAAATGTACAATGCGACTAAATCTCTGGGATGGAGCACCCTTGGTGTAATCGCATCAAAGCCATATTGTTCTAGAACATAGTCAGGAATATGTTCTTGATATGCTATCAGTTCCAATTTTCTATTAGCTTCTTTAACATGATCCAAGGTGTCGCTGGATGTTGGGGCTGAAATAATAGGGCTTGGTCCAGTGATGTAAGGGAAATTATCAAGGTCCCTCGGTAAATTTAAATTTAAGGTCTTGATAACAAAATATGTTGAACACATTTTTTGTCTGTAAAAGTGTGCGGTCAAATTGTAATTTATTTACCTTCTACTAAATCCGAACAGCTATCTAATTGATTTACAATTAAAAAAGTTGCCAAAAATCATAATTGGTAAAAATATGTTATTAAATATGGGATATAAAAAAATGGAAGACTGTACAGGGTGTTTTTTTTTCGTTGATATTATAGGGTATAGGCTAAACGGTAAGAGATACAAAAAAAACTAAGATGTGTCCCCCTCTGTTTCTTAGTGTTTAGTTTAATGGCGCAATCAGATCTACGCTAACTAGATTGGTTTAGAAGATACAGGGTGATTCTCAAAATCTGCGATTTTTGTTATCTTTTATTACTTGGTTATTCATGGAGATAAAAAGAAACTTTCAATACGAAAGTTTTATGTCTTTTTACACATAATTCAGTAGAGTATTTAAGAAAAATATAGATATGTTAATTTTTGAGGTATTATCAAAACTAGCATTTTCTTAAATGGGAAAATTGAATTTTTTCCTGCGACTGCAATCGTATATAACACTTGATATTTTGCTTCGTTCTAAATAGCTAAAATACCAAAAAACAATATTTTTTTTAGTTGGCCATGGATTGAATCATTATTCTTTAAGATTTAAGAAGTAGTCGATGGTCTGTGGTTATGTATTTTAAAGGGAAATGAAAGTCTGTCTTTACCACCAAAATTTTTTATATTAACTACACCACACCCTAGATTTGGGTATCGAGGGCATATATATGGGAGGGATTCACCATATGAGTTAGATGTTCAATATAAGTTTAAAAATTGAGTCGGACTAGTTTCGACCTTAGAAAAGATCATCATCAGCAACTCTATATAATTATAATATAAACAAGGTGAAACACAGTAGTGGATGGTTCAATGAATGTGTGTGCCTGCCCATGGACTTGACTGGGAACGTCCCTTTGGCTACACAAATAGGTTAAGAATAAGGGGTTAATTGATACACTTGTTGAGTATTGAGTGTAGAGGTTTTATATTTATTTGACGTAAGCCAATAACTGTAAACAGTAGGAGAAATAGGTCTTAGACAAGTTTGTTTTTACTCTTGACCCATGCTAGTAGAGAAATGATTTTATTTATTTTCATTACATATATTATTGAGAAAAAGGGTGATGATTTTGAATTTGTGGTGGTATTCTTTGTGGAATAGACTTTTTAATTAAGGTGGGTTAATTTTTAATTTTTAATAAAACATTTTTAGATGTAAGATAGAACTAAAGGTTTGTTTTATGTTAAATATAGGTACCTTTTAGTTCGTTTTTTTATTTTATCTGCAAAGGGAGAGAAAAAATATTTTAGTTTTGAGTATTTTAGGAATTAATTTCATAGTAGGTTTATTAAAAACTCAGTTAACAGGAATATTAAAACATTGATAAACTAAAACAACAACTACATAAAACAAAAATTTATGATAACAACTCAACAATTATCTCATATACTTATATGTTCTTTTCGATAAATTTGATATACAGGGTGTTTCATTAAGGTCGAAGAGCGGCCATATCTCGGAAACTATTGGGCATAGAAATTCAGGAAAAAAAAATTAATGACTAAAGTGACCATGAGAAAATCCGCATTTTGCCGCAAGGGGGCGCAATTGAAAAGTAAATTTTTAAATTTTAGATATCTCCGAAAATTGCACGTTAAGATATATTTTTGATAACACCATTAAAAAGCTTGGTCAATTTTGCATAATTTTGGTCCCATGCTTATTGGCGTACCGACTTTAGTAAGAGTGGGGGAAGCCGTTGAATGTGTAATCATTTAAATCGCTGTAACTTATAAACCACTTATCCGATTTTAGCAAACTAAAACTTGTTTGGAAGAGAAATGTAAGTACTTTTAACTATCGTCTTGAGTGGTCCATGATACTTCTCAATAAAAATACAAGAGGGCGCAATTTGCAATAATAACACATTTCTTAACTTTATTCATTTATTTCAAATCATACGGTATAATTATGATACCATAATCGAAAAGTAGATGAAATTTGCTACAAAAAATGTTAAAACCGCAGTTCGATATCTCCATCCGTTTCAGAGTTATTGCCAATAGAATAATTTTTAAAACTTTAAATGAAGAAGCGGTTGTTTTCATAGTTTTGTGATCAAGCATTCCATGACAAAAAATATTTTTAAACCTTATGGTTAGGTAGGTTTGTTTCTCTTGTAGCAAATTTCATCTACTTTTCGATTATGGTATCATAATTATACCGTATGATTTGAAATAAATGAATAAAGTTAAGAAATGTGTTATTATTGCAAATTGCGCCCTCTTGTATTTTTATTGAGAAGTATCATGGACCACTCAAGACGATAGTTAAAAGTACTTACATTTCTCTTCCAAACAAGTTTTAGTTTGCTAAAATCGGATAAGTGGCTTATAAGTTACAGCGATTTAAATGATTACACATTCAACGGCTTCCCCCACTCTTACTAAAGTCGGTACGCCAATAAGCATGGGACCAAAATTATGCAAAATTGACCAAGCTTTTTAATGGTGTTATCAAAAATATACCTTAACGTGCAATTTTCGGAGATATCTAAAATTTAAAAATTTACTTTTCAATTGCGCCCCCTTGCGGCAAAATGCGGAACTTAAAAATTATTTCCAGGATTTTCCCATGGCCACTTTAGTTATAAATTTTTTTTTCCTGAATTTATATGCCCAATAGTTTCCGAGATATGGCCGCTCTTCGACCTTAATGAAACACCCTGTATGTTTACTAAACCTTAATCCGTCATCAAATAGCACCCCTAAGTTACAATAGGATTGCGTCTGCTTGGTTTCAGAATCGGTAAAAAATGCCGATCCTTATAAAAATCATATTAAGAGGTAGCTCTCAACTTACCTGCTAGTTTCGCTAGTTTACTTAAACTAAACATTGTCTTTTGTCTCGTGGCCAGTTCTGTTTCATTTTCGGCTAGTTGACGCAAAGTGTCCGCGGCGGCTGAAAAATCTCTATCGAAAGTTTGCTGCATCCAACTTAAACTGGGGTATGCATCTAAAAACTTGCTTAGTTTCTCTTGGCCTTCTGGAACTTTTCCTGATACCTGCCGATACCTAGAATACCGATTGGCGATGACATTTTCTTGAACAACCTCGTTAAGGTGCGCGTCTAAGGTTACCTCCCCCCATTCCCCCTCAATCCTAACTACTTTTGATCAACAAAATTGAAAACACTGATATTTTGGTATGTTACACACCAACTAAAATACTACTTTTTAGTGTCAATACCTCATCTATTGACATACTGTCGAATAGCTGGACGCCATTTTGAAAAATTTGCTAAATGGTAGAGATAATCGAGTAACAGAGTGTTAACCAAAATATATACAGTGTGTGTATAAAGTCTGTAAACGGCTTAATAACATCACAATTTATTGGCCGATTTAAACCAAATTTGGTACAGTTGTGTAAGAGGATCTGACGCACCGAATGACGATATTGGCGTTGTTGTCAGCTTTTTAGCTTGTCTGGAATTCGAACGAATTTTATATTTTTAAATGTAACACCCTGTATATTTTATCGTTTATAGTTTTTACTTTTAATTTGTTACACTTTTGGTATAACATACTTTGTTCCTAATATCAGTAGTTTTCGAAATAATGACGTGTTTTGAAAGTACCAACAAATTGTGTTTTATTTATTAATAAATAAAACACCAGTTCAGTTTTGATGTAAAGTCATAAAAGCTGTCATTCTTACATGCAAAAATGTCTTTAACTGAAAGTGAAAAAATTACAATTCTTATGATGAGAGAATATGGCGATAGGGTCAGGTCTTCCGGTCTTACGAAGAGATTAAAAATCTATTTAATGACGCATTTCCAAACCGAAACCCAATTTCAAAAGCAACTGTTCTAAAAACTGTCCGACGGTTCAAAGAAACTGGAAATTGTAGAGATAGGCGACGATCAGGTCGACCAGCAGTAGTAGATGAAGAGAAAAGTTTAGAAATTTTACAACATTTTGTTGAAACCCCTGTTTCTTCATTAAGAAAAATTTCTTAAGTAAGTGACGTCTGCTTCAAATCCGTCCATAATGTTTTAATAAAACATAAATATCACCCTTTCAAAATACATGTAGTTCAAGAGTTATCAGAAGATGATTATGAGCGAAGAATTGAATTTTGTGATATTATGATGTCAAGGTTTGACCAAAATAACCAGTTTTTGAAATTTATAGTATTTTCGGACGAAGCAACATTTATGTTAAATGGTAAAGTCAATAGACACAACTGTAGGTTTTGAGCAAATGAAAATCCCCATTGGATGAGAGGTCATACATAACACCCTGGAAAATTGAATGTGTGGGCTGGGCTTCTGGGTAACCACTTTTTTATTGATGGAAATTTGACATCACAACTTTACCTTGAGGTCTTGAAAACGTAAATAGTGCCTAATATACGAAATGTGATGGGTCCAAATTATGCAAGTACATTCTTCCAACAGGACGGAGCTCCTCCCCATTTTGGTCGAAACGTGCGCGAATTTCTGAACAACACTTTTCCGAATAGGTGGATCGGTAGAGGGGGTACAATCGAGTGGCCACCTAGGTCCCCTGATTTGTCGCCTAACGACTACTTTTTATGGGGACACTTGAAGAACAGAGTTTATACCACAAAACCTCAATATTTGGCCGATTTGCAGCGTCGAATTTTGGACGAATTTGAATTAATAACGCCAAAAATGATTGATTGATGAAAATTGTACTCCCTATTTCGAAAACTACTGATATTAGGAAGTATGTTACCAAAAGTGTAACAAATTTAAAGTAAAAACTATAAATGAAAAAGTATACAGGGTGTTACATTTAAAAATATAAAATTCGTTCGAATTCCAGACAAACTAAAAAGCTGGCAACAGCGCCAATATCGTCATTCGGTGCGTCAGATCCTCTTACACAACTGTACCAAATTTGGTTTAAATCGGCCAATAAATTGTGATGTTATTAAGCCGTTTCCAGACTTTATATACACACTGTATATATTTTTTGATGAATGCAAAATGGTAAGCAGCTTTTTTTCAATATATATATTTGTTTCTTAATTGGCAGTCATTCCTAAAAGAAAAAGTCTCTTAAATTTTTTCGATAGTGCAAACCGTAATTTAGTAATAAATTAAAATAATAAACAAATTCTTCTTTACAAGCGTCAGTAGTTGATTTATTTTTAGAAAAACTCAAGACACTTTTTCTATTAAAAAATTAATTTAATTAAATTAATTAAATAAATAACGACTTTATTAGAAATTACAAAAAAAATGAATCGTTACAAAATGCAAAGTAATAAATTAAAATAAAAATTATCAATACAATTATTAATTAAGTAAAATGCGAAGTCTAGCTTGACAAAGTTAGCTACTTAACATTAAATCGTTATTATAAAAAAGAGCTTATGTCACAGATTGTGTAAATAATTGTGGAATTGTCACAAAATTAAATGACAGAAAAATCATTTAAAGCTTTAATGCGTCATTTTTGTAAATTTTTTATCGATCCAGAAGTTTTAAAGTTATGGCTGATTTACAAAACAGTCCTCATTTGGCAGATATGCATTTCGTTTATGCTCTTGCTGATGCCAGTTGAAAACCAGGAAGGTCTTAAAAACCTGATAATAATAGCTTGCGAAAATATTAAAAACACCCCAGGAATTTTTGAACATGTTAGAAATACAATGAGAAGACGGCTAGATGCTTGTATTTTAGCAAAAGGTGGCCACTTTCAGCAGTTTCTCTAAATCCAGTTTGTTTTGTGTTTAAATTTAGATTAACAAAGAAGTTAATTGTATTAGAAAAAATTTTAAATAAATTACTTCTACTATAAATAATTCATAACATGTTTTGTACCGGGTGTCCCACTAAGAATGGCTGTCGGCCGTATCTCAGAAAGTGTTAGTCGTATGGCTTGTGGAAAAAAAATATATTAGGTAAAGTGGTCATGAGAAATTGTTGGAAATTATTTTCAAGTTTCTCAGACTGGCGCTAGAGGGCGCAACAGTAACGGTAAATATGAATCACGAAGTTTCCTCAAAAGTCGCCTAGTTAAGGTATCCTGAAAATAACATTTCTGTATATTTCGAAGATTTATTAATAAGATTCACCTATAGAACGTGTTCGTCACTTTTCAAATAAAGTGGTTGGGGAAGGTTGAACATTATTTGTAATAAATGCTGATTACTCCGTTCTGGCTTAACATAATTTAGTAAACTTAGTTTTGTTTAAAAGGGCTTTTCTCACTCTATATATCATCTTATAAACTACGGCAATATGTGTTTTACACTATGCGCTAGGGGGCGCTGTCTTACAACTTCACAAACATTGCGCGTTCTTACCATAATTGTAAATATAATAGTATATTCAATTTTACCTGATTACAAGGATGATTAAAAGTCTAAGAAGTCAGCGAAAACCGCAAGTTAATATCTATTTTCAATCCGGAGATATCAACAACAATAATCATAATTACGGAACATTATGATTTTATTTTCAAGTTGCCATTGTAAAGGTTTTTTTAGGAGTCAAATAGGCCTTGTAAAAACAAAATATGAATTGAAACTGTGCACGCGTGTCACCTTTCATTATTACGTCAAAATTTTTGTCGTGCCAACAGTGTTGTGTCGTATTTGATTTTCAAAATGCCTCTGTTACTTGAAGAAGCGGTTGACATCATTGCGGTGTATTTTGAATGTTTGGGAAATGCAACAATTGCTGAACGGGTTTACGCAGTACGATATCCTCAAAGGCGCCGATACGACAGTAGAATGTTTAATCGTTTAGCTAGCCCTTTTCGTACTACTGAAAGTATTCGTCGCCCTGTATATCGCAGACGCCGCCGAGGTCGAACCGAGGAAAACATTGTAAATGTTTTGGCATATGTGAAATTTAATCCACAAATTACTATTAGATTAATTGTTAGAGACTTGGGCGTTACTCGCTCTACTGTGCATAGGATTTTATTAGAAGAAAGGTAAGTAGTTATATCTATATGTAATAACTCTTAAATAGTTTAGAATAATGCCAATATTTCTCTTAATACTTTTCAAGTCAATGTAATAAGTATTTTGTTTTTCTTTAGGCTACATCCCTACCATATTGTGCTCCACCAGGCTTTGACCTCGCAAGATTATGATAGAAGATTGGATCATTGCTATTGGTTGCTCAATATGATATTGGAAGATAGAAATCTCCTCATTGGATGCGGGAGGTGCAGCATCAAGGAAGATGGAGTGTCAATGTCTGGTGCGGCATTTTGGGTAGCAGAATAATTGGACCGTTTGTATTTAATGAGTCGCTTACTGGGCAAAGATATTTACATTTTTTAAATTACGAACTCCCAATTCTTCTCGAAGATGTGCCCTTGGATATTCGCAGAACTATGGTTTTCCAACACGATGGATGTCCTGCACATTTTGCGGCAAACGTTCGTCAATTTCTTGACGACACATTTCCTGCAAGGTGGATAGGAAGGGGGAGTATATTTCCGTGGCCTGCCAGGTAATATTATAGGATATATTGTGATACTGTTAATGAAGGGTAATTTCTATTTTAGATCACTCGACTTAACATGCCTAGATTTTTATCTATGGGGGAGATTGAAGGATCTTGTTTTCGTTACCAGACCCACCACAAGGGAAAACATGATAGAAAGGATAATGGACAGCAGCCGCCGTATCCCTATGGCAGAGGTGGAAACTGCAGTATTATCAACCAGGGAGAGATTGGAGTCGTGTATACAGAACGATGGGCGACAATTTGAACATTTAGGGCGCCACTGAGAATTATTGTCGTAACGATATATTTACTTGAAACATACGTACCTTTATATTTTGTTTTTCCAAGGCCTATTCGACTCTTAAAAAAACCTTTACAATGGCAACTTGAAAATAAAATCATAATGTTCCGTAATTATATTGTTGTTGATATCTCCGGATTGACAATAGATATTAACTTGCGGTTTTCGCTGACTTCTTAGACTTTTAATCATCCTTGTAATCAGGTAAAATTGAATATACCATTATATTTACAATTATGGAAAAAACGCGCAATGTTTGTGAAGTTGTAAGACAGGGCCCCCTAGCGCCTAGTGTAAAACACATATTGCCGTAGTTCATAAGATGATATATAGAGTGAGAAAAGCCCTTTTTAACAAAACTAAGTTTACTAAATTATGTTAAGCCAGACCGGAGTTATCAGCATTTATTACAAATAATGTTCAACCTTCCCCCACCACTTTATTTGAAAAGTGACGAACACGTTCTATAGGTGAATTTTATTAATAAATCTTCGAAATATACAAAAATGTTATTTTCGGGATACCTTAACTAGGCGACTTTTAAGAAAACTTCGTGATTCATATTTACCGTTACTGTTGCGCCCCCTAGCGCCAGCCTGAGAAACTTGAAAATAATTTCCAGCAATTTCTCATGACCACTTTACCTAATATATTTTTAAGTGAGGAATGAAACACAAAGTCTGCTCCACTAATTTAATAAATAATTTCAGATTAAAATCCCATACATGTTTCAAAGGTATAAACCTTTATCTTCAGTGGGTAATTATTAAGATGTTGTTATTTATGAAGAGACCAATGACATTGTTAAATTTTTTTAAACTAATGTTGCAGAAAAATTTTTTTAAGAAAACATATGTAACTTTAATTAGGTGACTAATACATATTAAGAATAAAAGTAAAATTAATTAAATAAAATGTTCTTATTCTTAATATGTATTAGTCACCTAATTAAAGTTCCATATGTTTTCTTAAAAAAATTTTTCTGGAACATTAGTTTAAAAAAATTTAACAATGTCATTGGTCTCTTCATAAATAACAACATCTTAATAATTACCCACTGAAGATGAAGGTTTATACCTTTGAAACATATATGGGATTTTAATCTGAAATTATTTATTAAATTAGTGGAGCAGACTTTGTGTTTCATTCCTCCCTTAAAATATTACTCCACTGTGAGATGGACTACTTCCATAAAATTAATATATTTTTTTTCCGCAAACCATACGACTAACACTTTCTGAGATACGGCCGACAGCCAATCTTAGTGGGACACCCGGTACTTATTTAATCAGTAAATTAATTTTGTTTAGTTTATATTCGTACTGCATTAGAGTTATCTTTAAAACTACTGTTTTTTTCAAAAACATAGTAGAGACAACTTTTGTTCAGCTTGTATCAATAATGCATAAAAATGCATCAGAGTTTAAAAAAATCAGTGGCGTATCAAATATTTTCACAAAAAAAAATATTGATGGTATCTTTACGCACGCCACTGGTGGGTAAGCAAAACCTTTTTTAACGAAAAAAAAAAGTGCAGTTTAGCACAAAATAAGTTGACACCAATTTTCAATACCGTATCTTCAAGGACTTTCGAAATTTAAAAAAAAAACATATCTCTTTTTAAATTATTTTAACACCCTGTATCTTAGGGGGTAAGCATTTTAGGGCATATGTCCACATGAACTTTTCGTCTTCAGAAATCATATCCTAGATTTTCTTCATGTACTTAAGGATCACCCTGTATAAATTGTATTGATTCGGATAATACTCGTTTCAATTTTTTTAGTAATAATTGCAGTGTAGCAAACATTTTTTGATGTAGGCCATCCGCAACTCCCGCGTCTAGAGCAAAGTGAACGTCCGAGCAAATTGGTATTTTTCGCATATGGTGTGGCTTTATCTGGGGCAGTAATAGTGGTGGGGAGGCCAGGTAGGTAGGTTTATAAAAACGATAGTGTTTATTAACAGAAATTACTTTCATGATTAACTAGATTATTGACCCGTATGCTAATTGCAACTATTATCAGCAAGCACTAACCGGTAATAGCTTAAAAGCTCTCTACAAAAAACAAAAGGGTATCCTAAAAATAGAAAAATATACAACTAACCTGTTTAGCAATTTCGCTTGTTTCCCTTCCCTTAAGTACCAATTATAGACAAATTCTGAAAAGCCAGTGTCTTTGAACCTTCTCATATATTCATTTAATCGTTCGTCGTTATTGGTGCTCTCAGAAACTACCATTAGTATTTCAAAATCTAAATATTTTTCTGCTAACATTGCTGCTTTTTCCCAAGCTTTCTCAGTAACTAAAAAAAATTTCATGATATACTAGAGTTAAAATCCACTAAGAAGAGGCCACGGCGTCATCAGCATACAAGCGTAAAACGTGTTCTATCTCACTTTGACTTTAAAATGTTCCTGATTCATATCGATCGAGATCGATAATTCGTGGCGTAAGCAGATGACGAGGTGGCTTTTTCTTACTTGTCGCGGATTCTACACCAACGAAAATAACGAATATAAAAAAAATGGTTGTTGTAAATTAAATCTATTCAAAACAGTCAGTAAAGGTGAATAAATGCACGTGAATCGTTCGAATCGCTAAGAGCGCCCACGTAAATGTGACTCTGAAAGGGAGAAAACATCTCCGCCCAGCGTAATCCAAATCAGTCCTTGTTGCAGCAGAAGTATAATAAAGTCTCCAGAAGATATAATGCTATTGTCAAAAGCTACATCTCAAAACTCCAAACCCAATAAGAGAAAAATGCATTCTGCTATCATAATAGATACTCCAGAGAAAGTCGAAATAAAGGAACGAAGAAGTCTGGAAGGCGTAAAAAAATCAAAAAAGAAAAAAAATATTAGAGTTTCTGACAAATCCGATACGAATTCAGTGTGTAATACTGTGTAACCTGCAAGATGTGGGCACTAAGCACTGCACGAGAATACAAAGATTTAGTTTAATCTTTGTTTGTCCAAATATTGAATCTGATAATGATTTGTGGGATTAAAAGTTTTGTTGATTTTTGCTATGATTGATGTTTTTTTTCTTTACCACCCTGTATAACATTAACGCGTTTCTTTTTGTCAAAAATATAAACTGCTGCCGCTTAAACAAAGGAACAATCTTTAAAAATCTGACAAACTTAAATTGATTAACCGTCTTTTAACGACAGAAGTTTAAAAATAGGCAAAAAAACGACGTTTCTTTAGGCTGATGATTGTTAAAAGAAAAAGCAAAAACTTAGAAATCACCCTGTATAATAAATTACATTTTACATAACTTACCTAATGGTCTTATTAGTTTATTTCTGTCTGAGCAATATTGCTTGTACAGAATTTTCTCCCTTCCACTAGATTTGACACTAGCTAGGTGTGATTTTCTTCCATCCAAGATTAGGTCTGTCAACAAGACAAAATCGTCTAACAAAAGATCTCTCAGTTGGCCTTGTCCAGTTACTCGAAGTCCATAGTTAAGGGTTAGGGAATGCTAAAAATAGGGATCGTAAAAATAATAGTAATCTGTAATAATAATAATAAGCTTTATTGTCTAACACAGGGGTCTCTAAACTTTCCAGCCTTAGGGCCATACTGATTACTTCATCGCTAACAGATAGCGCTCAATTCGCGTCGAACCTCGTTGGTTCGAGAAAGCTCGGGTGTATTCCGCTCACTTCTAGATGAGTAATTCGAGTATAAAAAGGCTAGCGGCGCGACCGCGAGTCAGTCCACCTAGGGAACGCGAAGGAAGCGAATCTGTGTGTTGTGAAATAAAGTAGTGCGTAACTCCTATAAACGTGTTTGTGCGTGTTAAAAAAAAACATCTTCGTAACAGTATTTTGATTTGACTCGTTGTTTTTGTCTGTGATTTACTAGTATGAAAAAAAGCGAAAAATAGATAGTGGAATGCAGAACATTCAAAGATCAATGGAACTTTTAATATTTCGTAATTGAGTCCAGTAAGAAGGCGCTATGTTTGATTTGCAATGAAACCATAGCCGTTCTCAAAGAATATAACATTAAACGTCATTATAAAACGAAACATTTTAAAAACTACTCAAAATATACTGAAAGTTTGCGGACAGAAAAATTTGAAGCTTTGAAGTGCGAATTGAAATCGCAGGAATCTTCGTTTACGAAACCCAATACTGAACAAGAGGCTGCCACTCGTGCCAGCTTTCGTGTTTGCAGTAACCGAAGAAATAAGCCCCGAAAAGGTAAATTTATTTAAATCTTGTCAGTTTGTCAGCAAACACCGTGGCTCGGAGGGTAGAAACCATCGCAGAAAATATATCAACTCAACTGTCTGACAAAAATGGACATCTTGAGTGGTTTTCGCTGGCCTTGAATGAGTCAACGGATGTGTCAGATACTGCTCAGGTGTTGATTTTTATTCGAGGAGTGGATTAAAGCTATGAAGTGTATGAAGCTATGAAGTGTATGAAGAACCATGCAAGATTTTTCATGAAAATTTTTGATATGTTAACCAGAAAGACAAAAGACACAAAATTAAAAAAATGGTAACTTATGGGTTTTTTTAAATGAAACGCCCTATACTATACATTGTCACATCTTTGAAATCAGCTTAATTTCCACATTCCAAGAATGTCAACGTTCGAACCAGTCGTTTTTAGTTAGCTTGGCGATTTAAAACAAAAATGTGACGTTTAATCGCTCTGGCCATGGATCACTATGGAAAACAAAACAAATAAGTACAACGCTATAACTGCAGCGCAAGCTTTGTTTCGAGGATGAAAAAGGTTTAAGTAAACTAGACTTCGCAAGATGGAGCATTTATGGCGGTTTTGATGGCATCCAACTCATAAGTTTTTAAATTTTTTGGGTTAAATGTAAATAGTGTAGTTTTATTTTAAAACATATAAACATATAACATAATATCAAGTGCGTTGAAACGGGAGTCCTACATAAATACCTTCATTTTTACTTGAATCTGTTTAATTTCATTGATGAAATTGTTAAATATCTAACTGTTTGTTTACAAATTGCTTTTGTCTAATGTGACGGCAAATCAACATAATCTTTTTTTCCCCGCTAAGGCAAAAGTGCCCTATCCTCTTTGGGCAAAAGTCTAATTATTTCTTTGCGCATGCGCAATCTGTACATAATAATGTGGTATGCTTGGTCGTCACCTAAAAACAATTGGATCTATTTATGGCCTCCTCGCTCACCGCATTTGAATCCCCTTGATTTTTTTCCTTGGGGTCATGTTAAAACAAGAGTGTATAAATTTAAACCTGAAAACCTAGGCGATTTGGAAGTCCAAATAAGCGCTGAAATTCGTACAATAGCACCAGAATTCCTTCGTAACACTTAGGGAGAATTTACAAACAGTTTAGGATATATTGTCAAGCAGCAGAGGGCTTCCAAATCAACTAGGTTTTTGGGTTTGAATTTATACTGCACTTCAGTTTTAAGATGACCACTAAGAAAAAAATTAAAGAGTTCAAATCTGGCAAGCGAGGAGGCATAACCAAATTTTGCAAGCTGTCCACAATAATAAATTAAATTGTTTTTAGATGCCAATCAAGGCCTACCAGATTATTATACAGATATTTGGCGCTATGTTTTAGTACGATTTTAAATTGTCAATATATCAGAAACAGCTGAAGAGGACATGTTATATAAATTGGGTACTACGGGTTTTCTGAGCGGGTATGCCGATGGTTCTCTAGTTACTTTTCGCAGCATACACAGGTGGTCGAACTGGACGGAGTAAGATCCCAGGCCATCACAACAAACTTTGGTGTCCCGCAAGGAAGCATCCTTAGCCCAGTATTATTTAGTTTGAATAACTCTGACTTGCCGAAGCAACTACAGTCCTGCTCTGTCCACCTCTACGCTGACGATACCTAACTTTTAACTGGATTCGTCCCCGAAGATGCCACTCGAGCACTTCAGGGGGTTAATGAGGACCTGGACCAGTTGTTCAGGTGGTCTTGTGATCATGGTCTGCTGCTTAATGCTCACAAGAGCAATTATATGATAATAAGTTCAGGTATTCTCAGAAATAGGTTCAAATTTTTTAACTCTTCAACTTTAGATATTAATGGAGTTCTGCTACCACTTAAATCAGGTAAAAAACCTGGCGTTGACATTCGATAAGCATATGGATTTTAAGAATAACACAAAAACTAAGTTATCATTGCTATATATCAAACTTAAAAGCTTACACCCATTTAAATATACAGTATGTCCACGGATGGGGTTTACAAAAGGACAAATGGACTAAAAATTGAAAGATACGAAAAAAAGTCACTCTTAATAAACGTTTTTGCTTGTCAGGAAAATAGGATTCGTCATAAGAAACTTCAATTTTTTTATACAGGGTGGGTAAAAACTGCAAAAATGTTATTTTGCTTGAGAGTAAACATACTTTATTTTGAAAGATACGAAAAAAAGTCACTCTGAATAAACGTTTTTACTTGAATAATGAATAGGTGATACTTGTTGTCAATGTCTTAATTTAATGAAGTAATTATAATAATAATAATAATAATAATACGAACATTTTTATTAACATGAAAAGAATACGATAACGATTTCATAATTCAAAAGCTCCACCCCCATACTCGACACATTTTTCTAATTGCTTTCTCAAATAAGTGAAAGAATTTCTGATTTCTTCCTGAGATATCGATTGGACAACCTGGATAATTCTGCCCTTCAGCACTTCAATATCATTTGGTACTGCGGTAGCAAAAACAATTTGTTTTAAACGGCCCCATAAAAACATATCCGCCAAGGTTAAGTCGGGGCTTCTTGGGGGCCACAAAACTGGGCCATTCCTGCCAATCCACCTTGGACCAAATCTGCGGTCAAGCCATTCTCTAACCTCACGAGCGAAATGGGCTGGACAACCATCTTGCTGAAAATACATATTTTGTCGAAAATTTAATGGTAGATTTTCGAGATCATCATTGAAAAATGTATCCAGCATTTCTAAATATGATAATCTATTGCACGTGTTATCAAAAAAATATGCTCTATGATGCCATGGATGGATATCGCGCACCACACGTTTACTTTTGTGAAATATTGTCTTCTCGTCATAATTCTGAATTCGGGATTTTCTAAAGACCAGTACCTAACGTGCTGGGTTGCAACGGTTCCATTGGTAGAAAATGTACTTTCATCAGAAAACATGATACATTTATAAAAATCAACATTTCCACTTAAAATTTTGTCTCCTACCCACAAGCAAAAATCAAGTCGCTTCGCGTCATCTCCCTCTTCCAATCTTTGATTAAAGTGCGGTTTATACGGATACAATTTATTTGCTTTAAGGATCTTCTGAATTTGACTTTTTTTCACAACTTCCAACTGAGTAACACGATTTCTAAGGGACGTCATAGGATTTTCTTCAACAGATTGAAGAACTAAGACTGTAGCAGCATCATCATGGTCGTATTTCTTCTTTTTTTTTTTGAGATCCAAAACCGAACCAGTTCTCTGAAACTTTTTTATTAACTTGCAGATTGTCATCCTAGTTATTGGGATTCCTACAAATTTCTCGGTAAATTGTTCCATGACGTAGCGGTATGAAACTTGACCATCCCCATAACATTGTATGTTTAAGTGTCATTATTATTTTAACTAGGTTCACCAGTCAGAGGTGTGCCAGCGAATACTTTTTGGGAAATAATTTTTACATAGGTAAACCTTTTAATGAATTGTTCTACTTCGGTTTGTTGTGTAGAAAACCATAGGCATCGTAACTATAGATCCGACACGCCATTCATAAATGCTATAAAATTGTGATGCCAAAATCGTTTGTGGGCAAGACGCTGTGAGGAGCTAGGTGGGGCCGAGAGTGGGGATTACGCTGACTTTACATATGCATGCGACAAAACCCAGGAAAACAACATCCGCTATGACACCGTATATGCCGAGTATTGTCGAGTCGATGCGGATGGCCACGAAAATGATGAAATCTGGACGGATCCGTTATTGCTGCGTTGCCATACTACAGATTTTTTACAAGGTTTTAGGCAATGTTATATATTTCCCACATCATGTTAATCTAGTTAATCATAGAAGTTAATACTTTTAACAGAGAGCCCAGACAACTACGTTTTCTGTGGCGTAAGCCTGGCAAACCAAGTGGATGGGAGCAGCTTGTATGTTGATTTACTTTACACTGGAATACAATGATGACATCACGTTTATTTGTTATTGTTCGGCCTAATAGTTAGGATGTCTATGTAGAAAACACATTCATTAAGAGTGGATTTTTTTCGTATCTTTCAAAATAAAGTATGTTTACTCTTAAGCAAAATAACATTTTTGCAGTTTTTACCCACCCTGTATAAAAAAATAGAAGTTTCTTATAATGAATCGTATTTTCTAGACAAGCAAAAACGTTTATTAAGAGTGACTTTTATTCGTATCTTTCAATTTTTAGTCCATTTGTCCTCTTGTAAACCCCATCCGTGGACATACTGTATACAGGGTGTTATGGAAATGACTTATTATTTTTTAACCCGTAAATATATAGGTCGAGACGAATTGGGGAAAAATTGCTATAAATGGCGCTCGAAGCTAGAAATTCGAGAAAAATGCCTTCAAAAATTTAGGTCCAAAACACCTACGCGCCAATGACCCAAACAGCTGATTTGGGTAATTGTTTACTTTAGTGCAAATGTTGAATTTTTCGCTAAAATTTTGTATATAGGCTAATTAAGGGTAGCTGATCACAATTTTCCTTTTGCGTTTAGGCGGCAAATGCACTGGTTTTGAGAAAAAAAAATGTTAAAGTTTTTCTAACTCACCGGTATGTTATTTTGCATGTAATCCTAAAATGTTGCTATTTCCAATAAAATATTACTTGTCGGAGTCATAGTATACACTTCTGAGTTGAAATAAACGAAATATGCCACAAGGAAACTCTGAAAAACGGGATAACTTGTAAGCGAACAGAAAACTCTACGTTATCTGGAAAAAGACGGGAGACAGCTCACTGACAGCTGGCCAAAAAAGCAGAAGCAAACTGCACGACCCATGTTGTCAGATTGTTAGTGTATTATAAATTGCCTATACTTTGCAATTCATTTTTATTAATTGAATGAATCCTATTGGCTCGAGCTAGCATATCATTCTCCTGGATGGAAGCCATTAATAATTACAAGAAAAAGAAGAACAATCTGGCAACGTGAGTGCAATGAATCTGAAAAGAGACGTTTCTACTTTGTCGGCGTATTAACAACGAATTTAAATAAATTTGTGCCTTTTCCATTGTTTTTTTGCTAAAATGTTGTTCTTATTTTATGAACAGATAGTTTGGTGAAAGTTTTATCACATATTTTGAAGGGAAAACCATAAAATCTAGGAAATTGAAAGGAAAGTGAAACGCGACACCCAAAGAATACCCTAACCTGTAAGTGAAAAACTTTAACATTTTTTTTTCTCAAAACCAGTGCATTTGCCGTAAAAACGCAAAAGGAAAATTGTGATCAGCTACCCTCAATTAGTCTATATACGAAATTTTAGCACAAAATTCAACATTAATTGCACTAAACTAAACAATTACCATTCCAGCAGTTTGTCTTGTCAAAAACACATGTGTTCAGGGGCATTGAACTATCATGGAAGGCGCACATAGTCCGGTTTTAAGGTATTTTACAAAATTCAAAATACTTCCGATTTTAGAAAAAAAAACTATCAAGTGTAACTCTAGACCACCTCAGGAGTGGCCCCTTAAAATATAATAAGTCATTTCCATAACACCCTGTATAACCCGTCAGCCTGAAACTTATGCTCGTCACTTACGAGACACTTTTGACCAGAAGCTGATGTGGAGTGCATGTCGACAATGTGGTAAACAAGTCGATAGATACCTTTTGGCAGCTCCGAAGCGCGGTGGATGCCACTTGGTATTTAAACCCCGCATCATGCGCTGGCTCTACACGGCGGTCATCAGATCGAGGGTCGCCTATTGTCTATGGCTCTATGGTCTGGTGGCCTGGGGTGGAAAAGTCACCGTGTGCGCCAGACTGGCAAAAGTACAGAGACTTGCAAGCCTGGGCATAACAGGAGCAATGAGTACCAAACCCACGGCCCTATTGGATGTCCTACTGGGGCTGTCGAGCCCTCCTATCTGGATTCAGAAGGAGGCTATGGCGACATACCTAAGAATGTGGGCCACTAGGTGCTGGAAAAAAGTGGGTGACTTAGGCCACACAAGGATAGCTCGGAGGATGGGAAGGGAAATTCCAATACTTACCTTCGAAGCAAAGCCAGTTGAAGGAGTTCTGAGGTTGAACAGGAAGTTCACTCTCACGATCCCTAACAGGGAGAAGTTGGAGGGAGAGCACGTGGAATTCCCTAAAAATGCTCGGGTAATACGGAGACGGTACCCACTGTAAAGGTTCGCGACGGTTTTCCAAGCAGAGCGATATGGCATCCTCTCGGTGGCAAGTATGAGAGAGGTCATGGGCTATCAACAGCGAACTATACACGGTGAGTCGGGAGGAATGGGCCTAACTCCTAGGATGTAATCTATGCACCAAAATAATAAAAAAAAACTCAAATGTTGTTATCCAATATTCATTTATTTTCAAGTTATAAGGCAAAACAAAATATTGCATTAATTTAGCTTTCCTGTATTAAATGTTATTATTGTTTGCTTTTGATTGTTGTGCTGTCACTATCCTATTAGTGTCAGTATAAAATGTTACATTCATTCACCGTTAACTTTCGGATTTGTATCATTTTAATTTTATAAAATGCCACACATTTATTCACATCTCGAATACGCCAATATGGCTTTTATGTATGGTTTGTCTAATAGGAATGCTACAGCGGCTGCTGAAGAATATGGTGAACGATTTCCACATGAAAGAACACCGAACAGAAAGGCCTTTATCAGAGTTTTCAACAAACTGCGTCATCTTTTACCACACATACTTTTTACTGACGAAGCTACATTCACCCGTGACGGCATCAATAATAATCGAAACTCCCATGTATGGTCGGACGAAAATCCTCACGCAATAGTCGAAAGTAATTTTCAACACAGGTTTTCAGTAAACGTGTGGTGCGGCATGATCGATAATAATTTAATTGGCCCTTTTCTTTTGGAAAATCACCTTACAGGGGATCACTACTTAAGTATTTTACAAAATGAATTGCAAGGACTACTGGAGGAGATTCCTTTAAACATCAGAATTGAAATGTATTATCAACACGACGGAGCGCCTGCCCATTTCGATCGTCGGGTCAAGCAATAATTAGACCAAAGGTTTCCAGGGGTTTGGATTGGTCGCCGTGGTCCTATTAGTTGACCTTCTAGATCGCCAGACCTCACGCTGTTGGACTACAATTTATGGGGTTGGTTAAAAACTGAGGTTTACAAAGTAAAAGTAGATACTAGGGATGCATTAATTAGACGCATTACAAATGCTGTACTCAATATTAAAGAAAGGCACGAATCACTTAGAAGATCCACGCGCGGCGGTATTTTTGAAAATTTATTAAACCAATGATTTATTTAAAACAATGTTAATGTTGGATATTTTGGTTTAACAATATTATTATTTTATTTAACGCTGTAACTTGAAAATAAATGAATAATGAATAACAACATTTGAGTTTTTCCTTATTGTTTTGATGCATAGATTACACCCTTAGAGTTAGGCCCATTCCTCCCGACTCACCCTGTATAGTCTGCCAACTTACGAGTTGTTCGGATCGTGCAGAAGTGTGCGGACGCTCTTAAGAGGCTCGCAGAACGGATTGCTTGGTCTGGATCCCTGTACATTGCAGAAAGCATGGTAACGGGACGGCCGACGAGCTAGCCAGACTTGGGGTCGGAGCTCCCTACCTAGGACCCGAACCAGCAATAGGCATATCAAAACAACAGGCAGGAGCAGCCCTAAGGAAATTGGCTGTTAACCTCTCCAAGGAGGAATGGCGGAAGACCCCGGGCTGCAGGCAGGCAAAATATTTCATAACTTGGCCGGATAAGGCTAAACAGGAGTAGGGGGTGTTCATTTATAAAGTATATAAATCTAGATGTCCGGGCTACCTGCGGAAATTTATGGTGCCTAGACAGAACCTGTGATGCGATTCAATATTCCTCTTCACAGAACCCCGAAGTTTAGGAGTTCATTCGTATTTCTGGCTGTTGACTTCATGAATACCTATTACGACCTAGTGATGGGCTATTCCCTCAATGGCTTCAGATTTAAATATAGGGCTCATCTATTGGAGAGTGCATGATTTCAGAATGTGTGTATATGGGTTTCCTCGCCTTTAGCAATAATATTTTCAGGGAGGGAAACTAGATCTAATATTAGTTATAGTTATTGTGAACTGTTGCTTGCCTACTGACAATATTGGCACCAATAATGATATTTTTCGGTCCTACTCAGTTCTGTATCTTTGTACGCTATACCCATATTAGGATAAGACGACTTTCCTACTGTTCTTTTATAGAATAATATTTTAAAAAAATTTCCTTTGCACTAAATGAATTGAGAAATGTTTGTTTGTTAGACCTTTGGGTCGACGGAAATTTTTCCGAGGTTTCTTGTGAATCCTTGCTCTGGTCGGATGTGTGAAAAACATATGTGGCTGGAGAAAGTTTTCACTCTGAAACAAGACCGATGTTCGTAGTGAAGAGCTACATGCTGCAAGAGCTGACCCTGCTTTCGACTGAAAACATCGGATCTAGAGGAGCAAACCTCGAACAAAAACCTGCCCAAGGGCAAAAAAGCACACACACCTACACTATACACAAAAACCTGGGGTGCTCGTAATGCTTCTGGCCCCCGGTTGAGGCCGATCCGGAGAGGTAGCAGAGAAAAAAGCTGGTCAGGCACACCAGACTGCCGCTGGGAAGTACAGGGGCCCACCCTTGACTAGCCAAGGTAGGGGGCTGCCCTATCACCCAGTGAATAATCTTAGGCCACGTAGTAGTGCCAGGGGGCGCCTGATTAGAGCCCTGCTGCGTGGTCTGGGAGGCTTCTTCTGCGGCTGCCGGACTTCGTCGCCGGGGCAAGGCCGATCGGCGCTGCGGTTGGGGGGCCGGAGGTACCGGCGCGCCTCAGGACTTTACATTCAACACATAACACAACCACCCCCCTAATACAAAATTTTTTTAGATGGAAGACACGACAGAAGAAATAGGAAAGAACGTGCCAACCATTGATGAGGAGAGAAGGCCCCCTAGCTTTCTGGCTGAGGTAGAGATGTTCTCGACGGACTCTGAGGTTGACGCAGACAGACAGTCTGCTAGAGAGGAGGAATTCTTAAGGTCTTCGGACAACGCGTCGGAGACGGAACCGAGAGGTTCTGCCGAAGATGCGTTGCCGGCAAGGGCTGCTAGCGCTGTGGCCAAGACGGACCCAAAACGATCCACCCAAGCGAAGCCGCAAGGCACTGCCAAAGTGGATCCGAAGGGGTCTGATGAGGTCCAGAAGGCTAGCGCCAACTCTGGGACTCGACGCCCGAAAAAGGAGAGAAAAGAAGAAGAGGAATGCGGCGAGCAAGAAAGCCAGGGAGCTGGCTTCCAAGAACCCCGCAAAGGATGTGGCTGGCCCCGCACCTACCGTTTCCGAAACATCTCGGGAGCAGGGTAGCGGAAAGAAGCTGACAGAGGAAAGGAGAGAAGACGCCTTCAGACCTCGTGGTCCCACCGGCAGGAGGTTTAAGCGGGCTGCCGAAAGAAGCTCCCGCATCTGTCCGTTGTAGTCACCCTTCATTGGTTCGCAAGGATAGGGGTAAAAACAAACAACTTGTTAGATTGAACATCAAACTTCGTCTCTTGTCTATTCAGTAAATCTAAGTCAATGCCCACAAAAGTGCTACGATAGCATATGCAAAGTATAGTTAAAATTGCTTATACTAATTAAACAACTTATTGGTTTCCTAAAAGCGCTGTGCTGGATAATAATAATTGATGTATGCAACTATCGTAATTACTTTAAAAAGGAAATTGAAGTCAAAGACCTTTTGTCTTTGTTAGTCCAGTACACCTCCCTTGGGAAAGGAAAAAAAAAAATTTAAAACAAGAAAAATTTGTTTTTGATTAATCGTGGTAAAGCTTAATTCTATTTTTATGTACTAATGTTGGTTTATTTTTGATATTCAATAAAATATTTGGGTGCGAATCTTCTAAAACTATATAAGGACCTATGTATACACAATCTAACTTAGTATCCATATTTTCATTTAAAACTAAAACTTTATCTCCTATATTATAAATAATATTATTACAGTTTTTGTCAAATTGTTCCTTTCTTTTATATTTGGAAGATATTAAGTTATTTCTTGCATCGTTGCAAGCAACTTGTAACCTGTATTTTAATTCATGTGGATAATTGTCAAAATTATATAAAGGATCTACGTTATTAGAGATATTTGATGGTATATGGCTTATTTTTCCAAAAACAAGTTCATAAGGAGTATATTTGGTTTCAGTATGCACAGTATTATTGTATGAAAAGCACCAATATGGTACCCAAGTACTCCAATTGTCTTCATGATTTGCTATCTGAATTCTCAAATACGCTCCTAAATGCTTGTGTGAATTTTCTAACGCACCAAGAGTTTCATGGTGGTAAGCCGTTAAGTTTAAGGTTTTTATTCCTAATAATTTACAAGAATCCTGAAATACATTCGCTACAAATTCCTTGCCTTGATCAGTAACAGTCTCCTGAGGGATACCGTATCGTAATATAAAATTTTCTACGAACGATTTGGCAACACTGTAAGCTTCCTTATTTTGTAGTGGATAACATTCGACAAATTTAGTAAGTTCACATTGAATTGTTAATATATAGCAATTATCCAAACTATCATTTTTAATTGGACCTACTATATCAAGAAAAATCTTTTGGAATGCTGAAGTAGCTGTGGAGGTTATTGTCATAGGCTGTTTGTTTATTTTGCAATATTTATGCCGTTGACAATCATTACAGCGTCTGACAAAATCCTCTACATCTTTCTTCAATCCAGACCAAAAATAACGTTTTTTAATATTATTGTACATTCTATTTATACCTGCATGTCCACCTGTAGGTAAATTGTGAAAATCATTCAGTATTAATTGTTTCATTTCATTGTTTGCAACACGGTTAACATTGCTGACAATGTTTAATTTAATACCGTTCTTTAAAAGTTCTTTCCTATATCGCGATATGTGTTTTATAAATTTCTCATTGTTAGTATTTTTTAATATATATAATTCCGGAATTTGATATTTTTTGCATAAAATTCCAAGATCCCTCAACGATGTACCTAGGTCAAGCGTCGATCGGTGATCTTGATTAAAGCAAATTATTTGAGATATCTCATCATATATAAAAATTTTATTATTTATGTAACCATGGTTTATTCTATTTTTATATTTATTGAAATCGATTTCATTTACTGAACGTAATTCTATACTGTCGACAGGAGGTTTTAATAATTCTACAATTCCAGGGTGATCAAGCCTTTCATTCTGAGAATTTATTAAATCCGGCTGTTTTTGCACATTCTGCCTTTTTGTCTGTGCACGCGTCATTATATTTACACTATTATTTACTTTTGCAGTAATGTCTTTAAGTTCTGTTGATTCGATTTTAATGCGCGATAAAGCATCTGGGTTAACATTTTGAGAACCTTTAATGTAGTGTATGCTAAAGTCATATTCTTCTAAAATTAGACGAAATTTCGTTAATCTACTGGATGGATTAGTCATGCTAAATAAATATATAAGGGGACGATGATCTGAAAAAATTTGAAATTTTTTACCGTACAAGTATGGTCTAAAATGTTTAACACTCCATACTATTGCTAGTAACTCTTTTTCTATAGTACAGTAATTTTGTTCCGCTTTATTTAAAACTCGAGAAGCAAAAGCTATAGGTTTATCGTTACCATTACACAAAATAGAGCCAATAGCATACCCGCTAGCGTCAGTTTTAAGAATAAAAGTGTTATTTTCTGAAAAATTTGGATATTGTAGCAAGGGCGGATTAGTGATAGCTTGTTTCAGTTTATCGAAAGAAAGTTGACATTTCTCAGTCCATGCAAAAATTTTTCCTTTTCGAGATAATTCATTAAGTGGTTGGGCAATTTGAGCAAAATTGTTAATAAATTTTCGATAATAATTTGCAAATGCTACAAATCGTTTTGCTTCATCAGCATTTTGAGGTATTGGATATTGAACAATTGCTTTTAATTTTTCTGGATCTGGAGAAATTCCATCAGATGAAATAATATGACCCAAATATAAAATTTCTTTTTTAAGGAAATCACATTTGCTTGGATTGAGTTTTAAATTAACTTTTCTAAGTCGTTGTAAAACTTTGATAAGATTTATGTTATGATTTTGTAATGAATTTCCGAATATTATGAGATCATCAAGATAAATAAAACAGCTTTCATAGTTTAATCCTGACATTGCTACCGTCATAAGTCTAGAAAATATAGAAGGACTAACCTTGAGCCCCATTGGCAATCTTTTCATTTGATATTGACCTTCGTTTGTAGTAAATGCGGTATACGGTCTACTGGCTTTATCTAATTCTAATTGATAATACCCTTGTGATAAATCAAGATGAGAAAAATACAAGGCGCCAGATAAAGAATCTAAAATTTCCGCAATACAAGGTAAGGGAAACTTTTCATCCCTTAGGGCCCGCTGGTTGACTAATCTATAGTCAATCACAAGTCTAGTTTTCTTAATCCCGGAACTATCAGGTTTTTTGGGTACGATTAAAATAGCCGAATTCCATTCGCTTTTTGCCTCTTCTATAGTGCCTTTTCTAAGCATTCTATTAACGTGGTTACTTATATCGGTTTTTTGCGCATGCGGTAATCGATAGGGTTTAACGTATACAGGTACTGCATCGTCTTTTAATTGAAGTTTTTGTTTGTAAAGATTGGTAACAGTAAGTGGATCGCCCTCTAAATGAAAAACGTCAGAGTATTTAGCACATATTTTTTGTATAGAAAGTTTTTCTTCTATATTTAGTGTAGACATATCTATCGAATCCAATATTTTGTCAATTCGGTCTATAACTAAATTGCCTGTTTTGTCAAAGTTATAAATTTCGAAATCTGATGCACATTGTAAACGTGGTTTAAAATTTCTAATTTGTACTTCACGCTCGTTAACATTCACAATTCTTACAGCAATTTTTTCATTGTAAGATGATACAACAATTCCTGCAACAAGTACACCCTCACATAGCTCTTCTGGCAAAACAACGAATTCACCACTTTTATTTATTTCGCAATATGTTATTACCTCACTTCGGGGGGGTAATGATATGCAAGAATCATATTTGGAAATCATAGGTACATTTACCTTATTATTAAAAATACAAAACGAAAATAAATATGTTTCATAGTTTATATTTGCCCCATATTTGGGAAAAAAATCTGAACCTAAAATACCATGAATGCCTGAACTAAATTTATCTGTTACTAAAAATACATGCTGAATTTCGTAATTATTTAAAGAAAATAAAATATTCGCTACTCCTAAGGAATAAGTAAATCCACCTACACCTACGATTTTAGTCTTTTTTGTTTTATCAATTCGTTCATTTCCATGTATACTTCCTGAAAAAATTACACTTATACTTGCTCCTGTATCTAATAAAAATAACATGTTTTCCATTCGGTATCTTACTTGCACAAAATTCATACCATTTAAGTTTAAAATTACACACTCATTCATTGCATTGTAATCACATTCATTCTTTATTACATTATTGTTTACATGATCATTTTCTTTAGGGACGAAAAAATTTTTGGCTACTTGATCCGGTACTTAAATTTGTGTTATTAGGGCATTCGCTGAAATCGTTTGAAACATCTGTAACGTAAGTCGCTTGTTGACCCCTATAATTATTTTGTCGATGTCCGCGAAAATTTGAATGGCTGCGAAACGGCCTTCCCGATGTGCCTCGAGATGCAACGCGGCCTTGACCTCTATAATGATTGTTATTAAATATTCGCTGATTATTGTTGACATAGTGCCTACCGTTTGAATTGCTTTGAAAATTAAAATCTCTACCTCTATTATTTGACCTGTTTACGTTAAATCTTCCTCGATAACCTCGCGTATTATTTTGCGTTTGCATGTGAAATGTGGTTGATATCGGGTTAAAATTTTTAATTTTTTCTTCATCCTTAGCCCCTATTATAGCATCTTTTAATAACGTATAATTTCTAGCCTTTATTACCGTGCGTAGCTCACTATTTTTCAATCCATTTGCAAAAACATTTATAGCTATTTTTTCATTTACGCTGCGCAAAATGGGAATACTGCTATCGTTTCCGTCGGCCTGAGTAATAGTTAAGTTTGTAAATAATTCTTCAATATTTCTAGCGTATTCGTCGATAGTTTTTCCATTTTGCCTAACGCAATGTAACTCAGTAGCCAAAGCAGCAGCAGACTTTTTGGTTAATAAATGAATTTTCATATCTGAAATTAGATTATTGACAGTCGCGTATGTTTTTTCTAGTCTTATTTTCGCGCTTTGAGAGAGTCTAGTTTTAAGTACATAATTAATTAAGAGTTTGTGGCTGTTGTTGTCTAGTAATTCACTGTAAAGTTCGATTGCATCTATTAGTTGTTTTGTGGAATCCTCACTACCATCCATAGCTGGTAATAAGGATGCCGCGGTTTTTAAATCGAATTTATCGGTCATGTTGGAATCGCTATTATTACTAGATTCTCCTATTTTGTCTAATCTGTCTAAAATAATTTTCCGCGAATTTGCAATAATTTTTTGAATCTCGTTCGCATAAGTCTCAACTGCTTTGCTTACTTTTTCGTCACTAGAAACTTTTTTAAAATCTTCTATAAGTTTATAATATTTAGTGTCCAATAAACCTACATCTAACAATAATTTATTAACCCTTTGAGCATTTTCCCTTCTTTCAAGAGGATCTCTAGTAATATTATTATAGAATTTTTTTGTAGTTTCGTACAGTTCCTTAAAGTCACTAATATCGGCGCTCATTGCCTAACATTATAAAATTTATATATATCCTAATATTTAAAAACAGAGCCCAAAAAAAATGTAAGTACAGAATAAAAAAAAATCAACACAATCTAACCTCATATCCTTATAGTACTGTATCCTGTCCCTGTTGTCTGCCTTCTGTCAGCTTATTTCCAACGGTGCGAACTAGCGGCATTGCGCCTACACTAGCTCGTTCCCTCGATGCCAGCCCCGGTTTGGTAACAGCTGGTAGCACCTATCGTTGATGGCTGTCTACACAAGTTCTTGGCTTCTGGTGATTTCTCTTCTAATTTTTCTGGTTAAATTCTTTTTGATTTGTTGATAACAGTATGCAATGATTAGGAACACAACTATTGCAACACTTAGTAAAATCGCAACTTCCCATATCGACGCACCTTGTGATGTAGTTTGACCACCGCTGTTGCCCGCTTGAGCAATTACAATTTCTTCTTTACTTTGCGATTTACCCATATTGTTTTTTGTTACTTATGCATCACTTAATCACTTATTGCACACAACACACGTAAAATAGTAAAACTTGTTAAAGGACTGGCAGGATCGCCATGTAGTCACCCTTCATTGGTTCGCAAGGATAGGGGTAAAAACAAACAACTTGTTAGATTGAACATCAAACTTCGTCTCTTGTCTATTCAGTAAATCTAAGTCAATGCCCACAAAAGTGCTACGATAGCATATGCAAAGTATAGTTAAAATTGCTTATACTAATTAAACAACTTATTGGTTTCCTAAAAGCGCTGTGCTGGATAATAATAATTGATGTATGCAACTATCGTAATTACTTTAAAAAGGAAATTGAAGTCAAAGACCTTTTGTCTTTGTTAGTCCAGTACACCGTGGTGAGGCTCCATGGAGCCCCCCAGACCTCGCTCGGCGGATGGGGGTGCTGGGAGCAAGAGGTACAGGGAGACGGAAAAAACTCCACCAGGCAGTGGAAGGAGCCATAAGAGGGCCAGAGGAATTCGACAGACCCGAGGGGAACAACACCATCGTTCCCCTCTCCTAAGGGACGGGGCGTCTGGTTCGGGGGCGGCTGCCGGCGGATCCCAAGGGACTACGCCGCCAGCGGTAAAAAGGAAGAACCAGGTCGTCATCCGTTCCAACCGGACTGGCGGAATCATAAGGGAGGAAGAGGCGAAAAGCATCCGCGACCACCTGGTCGAAGAGATGCTTCGAGCCATGGCAGGACCTGACGGGAAACCGCAAGGCCCGGAGCTCCGTTTCAGGAACTCTGGTCGAGTGGAGCCCGGATGGTTTCTTGTCATGGCTCAGGACGAGGACTCGGCAAGGTGGATTCTTGAGGGTTGCGCCCCACTTATTGTTGGAGAGATAGCCTTCACAGCCATTAGGGCCGCCGATGCATATCCAGACCACAGGAGGACCAGGGGGGTGGTTCGTCACCTACCTGGTAGAGCAGGAGGTCGTCAGGCGGCTGGAGGGATCTGGGTGGGCTCTCTACTTTGAGTTGGTAACGCTCGCTGTGCGAAGGGAGCCATCTTGAAGTGGGGCTGTCCGCAAGGATCCGTCCGGCCAGCCTGAGGCCAAAAAGAAGGAATAGGCTCTCACTGCCGTCCATGATAAACCCCATCATGGATAATTTGCGGGTAGGTCAAATAAATCTCCAGCACAGTCGGGATGCTACCGGAGAACTGGTTAGCGTTCTGACTGGTGAGCGGGAGATTGTACTGATACAAGAGCCTTATGTTTTTAGGAATCAAGTCAGGGGTCTTGGAGGAGCCAGCCACATCCTGGTGGTTGGGAAAGAGGACGATGACAGACCGAGGACCTGCATTATGGTGTCCAAGGAGATCAGCGTGGTACCACTAACTCAGCTGGGAACTAGGGACGCCACAGCAGCCGTGCTCGAATATAAGGTGAGTCAAGGTAGTCGTAAGTTATTAATCTGTAGTTTATATCTGCCGTATGACGCGCGACCGCCCGTTTTAGAGGACTTAGAGCGTATTATTGCGTTCGCAAGAGACAAAGGTTGGCCGGCTTTAATCGGGTGTGATGCGAATTCGCATAGTGAAATTTGGGGCAGCACCAACACAAACGCCCGGGGTGAGGCCCTTATACAATTCCTGGCTCATACAAACCTTAAGACAGAGGTAGCGAGGCCATGTTTGTTAATAGAAACCGGAAGGAAACTATTGACATTACACTGGCTTCAAGAGGGTTGAGCAAAGATATTTCAAATTGGCGGGTCTCTAGTGACATTTCGATGTCTGACCATCGAATGATCAAACTGGAACTCAAATTTGACAAAAAGGATGCAGCCCTGAAGAGAAACCCAAGAGCGACGAACTGGAAAAACTACATCGCCTCTCTCACAAGCAACAAGGAACGATTCAGGTCCAAGTACAGAATAAAGAGGAATTGGAGAATAAGGTAAGTAGCCCTAGCGCAGCGATCGTCTCGGCCTACGAACAGTCGTGTCCGCTGACAGTTGCCACGGGAAGGAGGGTTCGCTGGTGGATCGGTCACCTAGTTGTCCTGCGGAAGGCCAGCAGACGAGCCCTGAACAAAGCAATGAACAGCGGGTCGATGGAGGACTGGGACGTCTACGTGGAGGCTAGAAGGGTTTTTAAAAGGGAACTTCGCCGCAGGAAGAGGGAGTCATGGAGGGCCTTCTGTGGAGAACTCGACTCTGTACCGGAGGCTGCCCGACTGGCTAAAATCCTCAGCTGCGAAAGCAAAGGGATCATTGGATCCTTAAAGAGACAGGACGGAACATGGACCAGTTCCGGTGAGGAGTCACTTAGACACCTACTGGACGTTCACTTCCCTAGTGGTGGACCGGCGCCGGCTGCTGAGGAGGCTGCGCCACCGATTCCAAGTACGGATTGGGGCGTGGCCGACGAAATAGTGACTGGCTCCGCGATAACCACCTGGGCGGTGAATGAGTTCAGTCCGTATAAGGCGGCGGGACCAGATGGCGTGTTCCCAGCTCTGCTTCAGAAAGGTCTAGAGATTCTGCTCCCTTATCTGGAGAGCATCTTCCGGACCAGCATTGCTTTGGGTTACGCGCCAAAAGCCTGGCGATCAGCAAGGGTCACCTTCATTCCTAAGAATGGTAGAACTGACTACTCGGTCGCCAAGGCTTTTAGGCCAATAAGTTTAACCTCTTTTCTGATGAAGACACTAGAAAAGATGGTCGATAGGTATATGGTGGAGGTTGTGCTAGAAGCGCATCCTCTACAGGATAGTCAACATGTCTACCGACGCGACGTGGACGGTCAACAGAGACAGCAATTTACGCCGTGGCAGCAAAGGTGGAGAGGGCCCTACATTACAAGAACGTCGCTCTGGCGATCTTTTTCGATCTTGAAGGTGCCTTCGATAAGGAAAAACCGTCGACCAGTTGCGACTCTCCGAGAATGAGAGAAGCGCCGTGGGCGGTTATAGAATGGGTTGGATCTGCACTCAGGGAGCGGCAGGTGAGCGCCACCATCGGGGACGTTCGGCTGGAGATCGGGGTGAGGGGTGGTTGCCCGCAAGGCGGCTGCCTATCGCCCACCTGTGGTGTCTGGTCATGGACGGCCTGATGGCGAGGCTTGCAGATGCTGGCTTCTGCGCACAGGCATACGCGGATGATGGACTCGTCCTTGTGAAGGGGAAGTTTCTGGGCGTGGTGTGCGATAGGATGCAGACGGCCTGCACGATAATGGAGGAATGGTTCGAGGAGACGGGACTATCGGCCAATCCAGACAAGACCGAAATGATCCTGTTCACAAGGAGGAGGAACATAAATGAGTTTAGGGCGCCTCAATTGTATGAAAAATCTCTTACATTGACGCCGAAGGTCAAATACTTAGGAGTCACCTTTGACCAGAAACTGACGTGGAGGGCACATATCGACAACGTGGTGAGTGGTGACCAAGTCGACGGCGACCTTCTGGCAGCTCCGACGTGCGGTGGGTGCCAGCTGGGGTTTAAACCCCCGTATCATGCGCTGGCTCTACATGACGGTCATCAGACCGAGAGTCGCCTATGGCTCTGTGGTCTGGAGTGGAGAAGGTTACCGTGCGGGCCAGACTGGCAAAAGTGCAGAGGCTTGCTGGCTTGGGCATAACCGGAGCCATGAGAACCACGCCCACGGCCGCACTGGATGCCCTGCTGGGGCTGCCGAGCCTTCCCATCTGGATTCAGAGGGAGGCAATGGCGGCATACCTACGAATGCGGGCCACCGGATGCTGGAGGGGAGTGGGCGACTTAACCCGATAAGGCCAAGTTAGAATGGATTCTCAACAGGAGTAGGCGTGCCCTGAATCCTCTGGTAGGACTCTTAACAGGACACTGCAAATTGAGGAAGCACCTGCATACGATGGGGGTGGAGGAGGACCCGATATGTTCGGGATGCTTGGAGGATGAGGAGACACCACTGCACTTCCTGTGCAATTGCGAAGCACTGGGAAGACTCAGACGACAAGTCTTTGGGACAGTGGTGATCCCACAGGAGGAAGTCAGGACTCTTGCTTGGAGTGACATCCTGACCTTCATGAGAAGGTCGTGTAGGTTCGGCGAGAGCCTGGGTGGTTGAGTGGATGGGGGAAGACTTAGGGGTAGGTAAAAAGAATCGCATTTGGTCTACTTGCCAGGTCCGTGTGCCTCCCCTCACCTACTACTACTACTACTACTACTACTAGCCCTTTTAAATTAAATATTAAATTAGATGAGGTATGTACAGGTAGCATGGAAGAACTGCTAGATAATGCTACCTTTTATGCAATCTTACAATAATGCTTCTTTTTCTTTTTGCTGTTTTTGTAACTGCAGCATAATTTACATATTAATATTTAAATACATTTTCTCGTCGTATAACTGTTGTAAATGTTAAAAAAATTGTCACATAATATATTATAATTGCTGTTAGTGAATACCGTTCCTGGGTTTGTCCCGTTGTATATTCCTTAGAATAAATAAATAAATAATAAATATTTATCTATTTTATATGAAACGTTTCTACAATTTAACGAGGATTTGAAAATGCCATTATAAACCAGAATAATATTTTTAATAGAAGAGTTCAGACACCTAGGGGAAATAATATAACTAGGCAACATCACCTAGAGCACCAATGAATCGCGCATAATTTGAACCCCTGGACACCCAATTTGAATAATTTACGTTTAACAGCTTTTGAGACGGTTGCGCGACCCTTGACTAATATGCAATAACACCTGATTAACGCGTTAACAGTAATAACTAGAAATATATAGATCTACATACTTGCAACATAAGAGCATCAACAAGTCCTTCTGGTCCAGCAGCTGCAGTCCAAGGGAGATACTCCAAATTCATAGACCTGGAAACTTCATTTAAAGCAAACGTCTCTAAAGCTTGTTGCCTATATTTTAGCACTTCAGTTAGAACATTCAACATAATTTGATTTCCGTCACGTATGGTCCTCGCCACATCATCAGGACTTAAAGATGAATGCGAAGAATCCTCACAAACTTTCGACAGCCAAAGAAGGCCTTCATGAACACGACTTATTTCTCGGAAAAAAATATCTTGTCGTGAAAGTCCCGATCCAATTTCGGTACTATAATTCTCGACAGTTCTTTTCAGAACGTCTTCTAACATGGAGCTAGCTGGCAGACTTTTCATTACTATCGCAGCTGTAATTTTCTCTGAGAGCTCGGACAGAAAGTTAATTGTGTTCATGTGAGAATCTCTAACAGTAATACCAGTCAGTTTATCCCAGAGACCAGATTCTTTCAAGAAATTTAAATACAGGGCATATGCCTTTTGTTTATCTACAAGCTGTTGTAAAACTAGCATTGAGTGCGAGCTTCCAAGCCCCTGAGGTTCTTTTTCGTTTTGAGTCCATCTTGGATCTCCAGCCGGTATATCATCTAGAATATCTTTGCTGATTTTTGCTATCACGGTGTCTAAAGGACCATCTATTGCTGGAAGTAAAGGCATTTCACTTGGAAAGAGCTTATTTACCATATCGTAACACTCGGACTAAAAATGAAAACTAAAAATAAACAACTAAAAAAGAGCATGAATAAAATGGTGGTCCTTAAGTACGTTCAAGTATTCTAGGGGGTGGTTCCCTAGGACATTCCTAAGAAAAAAAGGTCCTATAAACGTATGTCCGCAAATGCCCCAATTTTAAGATAAAGTGTGTTATAATTCTTAAAAAAAAAACGATTTTTGATAATATTTTAAAAACCTTTAAATATTAATTTTTTGAAATTTGTTAAAACTAAAAAATGACTGATGTCATACATGCCTAATGACTGATGTAATGTGGTTTAAAATATCAACGCAGAGAATTACTAAATTAATATGCTGCCTTTACCGGCCACCAAGCGATACCCATTATAGAGACTTGTTCTCCTCACTTGCCAATACTGTCGACTTTTGCAAACCCACCATCCCAATTCCGAAGTTGTCATCCTTGGCGACTTTAACGTACACAATGTCAACTGGCTCAAATACCCAAACACAACCGACGAGCAAGGTCGCGAAGTCGAATCCTTTGCCATCAGCTCTGGTCTCACCCAACTCGTGGGTGAACCAACTGGAATTCCAGACCGAGATGGTGATTTTGCTAGTTTGTTGGATCTTTCTTTAACTTCAAACCCCGACTTGTACACTGTCATCGTGAAGCCTTCGTTAGGAACGTCTGACCACAACCTTATTTCGGCACTGAACAAACTACTAATTAGTGCCGAACAGCCTCCTAAACCACGTAAGATCTGGCATTATACATCAGCTAAGTGGGATGACCTAAAGGACCATTTTCGGACCTTTCCTTGACGGAACGTTTGTTTTACCTCTGACGATTCATCCAATTGTGCTAGCAAAGTATCGGAGGTTATTCTTACTGGCATGGAAGCCTTCATCCCCTTCTCAAAAAAGTGCCCTTCTAACGGCAAGTCTTGGTTTACCAAAAATTGCGAACAGGCTGTAAAATCAAAAAATTATTTTTATCGACAATGGCGTCAAAACCCTACCGCCGCAAACAAGCAATAAACCAAACAAAAAGCACACAACCAGACGATCAAGGACAAACTTCCTGAATGTCCTAACGGATAAAGATCATTTTGGTCGGTAGCTAAGGCCGTCAGTCAGAACTTTACCAAGTCATCCATTCCGCCTCTAACACGCTCTGATGGCACTATTGCGACCAAAGCACAGGAAAAAGTAAACTTACTGGCGGAACTATTCTCTTCACATTCAACAGATAATTTTCAGAGAAAAACTACACCGAACATTAACATTTTCCCTGTAGAATCGAGAACGCCCGAGTTTGTTTTCCGGCAGCGCCATGTTAAACGAATCTTGAAGGCTGTTTACACCAAGAGAGCTTCTGGTTCTTCCAGTTCCAGCCATCATAATTATGACATGCGCTGATGAATTGACCCCGGTATTTTGTAGGCGTTTTAACTTATCTTACAGAAAAGGAATATTTCCTTCTTCCTGGAAAAATGCGCGAGTCCAGCCCATACCCAAAAAAGGCAAGAAGACCTTGCCAAACAACTATCGTCCTATCGTCAAAAGTCCTCAAGATTCGTTTAACATGGCGCTACCGAAACACAATCTCGGGCATTCTCGATTTTACAGGGGGAATGTTTGGTGGAGTTGAATGTGACAGCAAAATGATCTTGATTCGTTAGGATATTCAAGAAGTTTGTCTTTGGTCCTCTGGTTGTGTGCTTCTTTGCTTTGGTTTATCGTTTGCTCGCATTGGTTTCGAGCATTAACAAATATGGTACGATTTTCGGCGGTAGGGTTTTGACGTCATTGTCGGTAGAAATAATTTTTTGATTTTACCGCTCGCTCGCAATTTTTAGTAAACCAAGGCTTGCCGTTAGAAGGGCACTTTCTTGAGAGCTGTTCGGCATTAATTGGTAGTTTGTTCAGTGCCGAAATAAGGTTGTGGTCAGACGTTTCTAACGGAGGCTTTACGGTGACAAGGTACAGGGTGGCCAACTAAGAATGCGAGGTACTGTATCTGGGAAACTATCCATCGTAGAGGCTTGCGGCAAAAAAAATTATTACTAAAACGGCCAAGAGAAAAACCTGGAAAATGGCCGCTAGGGGGCGTAACTGCAATCTTGAATCTAAGAAAGTGATGTTTCTGTAAATTCCGCTACATTAACCTAATAAAAAATCCTGATCTTTAAAGTCGAGGATAATCTGAACCTTTTTTGTTTGACGCTTTTTGCAGTATCTCTAAAAATAAAGTGGTGGGGGGTATTCAAACGTTTCCGTAAATAACATCCTGTATCTTCGAAACGCCTAAGCCGATTTGAACAAACTTGAGCTCGTTAAAAGGAGCTATTCTTGGGCTACAAACATCATTATATTTGAAGTTTTCTAAGTTTCACATATCGCCGCTAGAGGGCTTTTTTCGACATTTCAACAGAAATGGTTAATTTTCTCAACAAAATAAAATGCATTGGTATGATTTTTTTTCATGAAAAAGTAGCTAAATGATGCCTAAACTAGCTCGCGAAAATCGCATCTCGATATCCTGTTCCTAACCCAAAATATCGGCAATAGAAAATTTTATACTAAAATCCCTTAAATTTTCATTTTATTGTAACTATATTTTTCTGGAATTCTTTCTATTATGTAAGTTGTGGCCCTAAAAAGGACCGATTTATAAAAGGAATATTTTTAATGCCCCCGCATATGCTTGAAATGCTGACCATCACGTTATATGCACAAAAAAGACAATTAATAGAAGCAGGCCATGGAAACAAAACAAATACCTAATCAAAACATAAATAATCCAAATTGTCAATAGTTGTCAAAGTTTTGCGTTACTTTGAGTAATTTTTGTGTTTCAAGTTAGGTATTCGTTTAAACTTTTTTTAATTACTTTTAGAATGCACCCATATCATGTCGTTTTGCATCAGGCCTTGAAAGGGGAAGATTTTGATCGGAGGTTGGACTATTGCCATTGGATGTTAGGTATGATACGCCAAAATAGAGAATTTTTATTTCAAATTCTTTGGACCGATGAAGCCACCTTTAGTAGTGACGGGAGAGTCAATCTACATAATATGCATGCACTATTGGTCTGCAGAAAATCCGCATTGGTTGCGTGAAGTTCAGCACCAAGGACGTTGGAGTTTAAATGTGTGGTGTGGCATACTGGAAGGCAGGGCCATATTTTTTTGAGCAATCCCTAAATGGCAATGTCTTTCTTGACTTTTTGGCCAATCAATTACCGTTGTTGTTGGAAGATGTGCCGTTGGAAACAAGGCAAAACTTGTTTTTGCAGTTGGATGGTTCCCCAGCACATTTTGCCGTTAATGTACGAGAGCATATTAATGCAGTATTTCAACAGCGGTGGATTCGAAGAGGAAGTCTGTTTCCATGGCCTCCGCGATCACCAGACCTAACTTGCCTGGATTTTTATTTATGGGGGCGGTTAAAGGACATCGTGTTTCAGACTCAACCTACGACCAGAGAAGATTTGAAAAACCGGATTCGTAATGCAATACGTAACATACCGAGAGCCGAAATTGAAAGTGCAGTTTTGTCTACCCATGAGAGGCTTCAGCAATGCATAGAACGTGATGGTCAGCATTTCGAGCATTTGCGGAGGCATTAAAAATCTTCCTTTTATAAATCGGTCCTTTTTAGGGCCACAACTTACATAATAGAAAGAATTCCAGAAAAATATAGTTACAATAAAATGAAAATTTAAGGGATTTTCGTATAAAATTTTCTATTGCCGATATTTTGGGTTAGGAACAAGATATCGAGATGCGGTTTTCGCGAGCTAGTTTAGGCATCATTTAGCTACTTTTTCATGAAAAAAAAATCATACCAGTGCATTTTATTTTGTTGAGAAAATTAACCATTTGTTGGAATTTCGAAAAAAGCCCTCTAGCGACGATATGTGAAACTTACAAAACTTCAAATATAATGATGTTTGTAGCCCAAGAATAGCTCCTTTTAACGAGCCCAAGTTTGTTCAAATCGGCTTAGCCGTTTCGAAGATACAGGATGTTATTTACGGAAACGTTTGAATACCCCCCACCACTTTATTTTTAGAGATACTGCAAAAAGTGTCAAACAAAAAAGGTTTAGATTATCCTCGACTTTAAAGATCAGGATTTTTTTTATTAGGTTAATATAGCGGAATTTACAGAAACATCACTTTTTTAGATTCAAGATTGCAGTTACGCCCCCCCTAGCGGCCATTTCAGAAACTTGAAAATATTTTCCAGGTTTTTCTCTTGGCCGTTTTAGTAATAATTTTTTTTGCCGCAAGCCTCTACGACGGATATTTTCCCAGATACAGTACCTCGCATTCTTAGTTGGCCACCCTGTACAAGTCGGGGTTTGAAGTTAAGAAGCGTCCCAATTGGTTCACCCACGAGCTGGGTGACGCCAAAGCTGATGACAAAGGTCAAAGTTGTGCTTAAATCGGTGATGGAAGTCGCACCCAGGATATAAATAGCTGACCGTACTAATCGATGATATGACCTTTGTTTCCGTTAATGTTAATGGACTCCATTGATGTTCGAGTTCAGTCTTCTTATATTACAGAAGTCAATTTGGAACCTGCTAATTTTGAGTCTTTTAACAACTTCAGTGGTCACACCATTTCCATTTGGAACGTTGTTTGAAGAACACGCCTGGCTATTGGAAATGGTGGTATAACATGGCTTGATAAGGCGCCAGGACCAGGACCCTCCATAATAACCCTATTACCTCACCAAAATTTCATAAAAATATTTAAAACCGTTCTCGTGTAACACTTTACAAAACACACCCTGTATAATCAATACTTCTCGTGCTGAAAATTTTTAAGAAGGTTGGAGAGAGTCTTAATGCAAGTAAGCTGTAACAGCATTAAATTTTGATTTGAATAACATTTTTGAGGTGTCCTCTAAACATTGTTTGCAACTAAATGCTAGCAAGTCGGCTATACCCATAGGTATCGGCTATACCTAATTCTTTTTGGCAGAAAAGGTGAAAGGGATCGGTTTTTATTAAATAATAATCATTCGGTTTTTATTAATAATGAGAAAATTTCATTTTGCGATTCGGTCAAAAATCTGGGTATGTTAGTGGATAAAAATTTGAGATTTACAAATCATATATCTACAACTACATGCTTACAAAAGGCCTATTTAATGTTAAGATTTATTTATCAGAATCGAGAATACCTTAGTAGACAACATAAAATAATGCTTTGCGAGTCTTTGGTATTATCTAAATTAAGCTATGGAGATGCAGTCTATGGCCCGTGTTTAAACAGTATTGACATATTTCGAATTCAAAAGCTTCAAAACTCGTGTCTTCGATTAAACACTATTATTTAAAAGACTACTGGCTGAACAAAATGGACAATAATCTTACACCAAACACTAATGTTGATCTAAAAAGACGCTTTATGATGGTATAACTCTGCTTTTGTTTTGTTTTTTTTTTCTTGCGGAAACATTTTCTTTGTTTTTCTTTGTTTCTCTTTTTATTATCATTATTATTATTATTTTTATATAAGGTATATTGTATACATACTTATATTTATAGACTTAACAATTTTGTTGGGTATAAAATTCAACTATATTAATAATTACTAAATATGAATGTTATTCTAGATATTTGTGAACTTTCTTGTTTTTTTCTTTTTTCGGGTTAGATAGAACAGTATACTGGGACCACTAGTAGACTGAATCTCGCTTATTTCGAAATCAACATATTTTTATTGTAATTTTTTTTTTTCTGTTGAAATAAAGACTTTTATTATTATTATTATTATTATTATTATTATTATTATTATTATTATTATTATAATACTAATTAAAAAAGAGTAATAAAAATAATATAGTTTCGTTAATTAATTTTTAAAAAGTTTTGTTGTCTTCTGAATGGAAATGACTTTATTGTCTGTGTGCCTGTCCATTTCAAATAGTTGTGTTAATACAATATCCAAAACTAAAAACGTGTACTTACCAGCTGATTCTTAACGTGAAAAATAAACGCAGCCTTAAGTTGGCCTGCTGTATCTCTATGAGCATTATAAATTTCGTAGGGGTCCATATGGTAAACAGATAGATTGTTAACTGTAGAAAAAGAATGGTCACCACCTGCAGCTTCAAGAACTGAGGAGTGTCCAGCAATAGAATGTATGTCTGATTCAGTGCCAGTTACAGCTACAAGCCCGTGTTGGCGAGAAAAGAAAATTGGCAAGTTAACACACGTAGATCCACCTAAAAAGAAGTCAATTAATAAAAGAACTTTACACATTTACAGTGTGTAGTTACACATATATCAGGGTTGAGTTCCAAATATATTCATTCTACAGCCTCTTAAAGCCTGTCCAGAGATATAGGAAAGTAACACTTTGAATTTGAATGGAATTGTCCAAGGGTGGCCATAAACAAACAATTGCCTTGGCTAAAGCATATATGTATTAGTACTATATGGCTATTACCCTGAATATCTTGAAGCGACAACAGAGATAGAAGATCCAGGGTCATTTCGACTTGTGCGCATGCGCCGTAAGGGCATTGCCAAATGTACTTTTATGTCTTTAGAACAGGGCAGAAGAGTGAGCCTTGAGCAATGATAAAAATGATAAAATTACCAAGAATCTTGCTTAAAAATTGCAAAATAATCATTAAGTCCGTACTTCCAAGTGTTTTCAAATTATTTGTTTCCATTTCTAAACTAAAACGCGTCAAATAACAATTATAACTGAAGGGTGACAACGTCTCATTTTTGCCCGACATAACCTCGAAATCTGTAGCAAATGTTAATTTGGTTAACAGCTCGTTTCATCGAGTTGATTTGTTATTATTAACAGCTTTTGTGTACTGTTTATCTTTACTTTTCTGCAAATTTTGATTGTGTGTGTGATCATTTTGTGACGATGCCGAGGCAAAACAGAATATTTTACATTATTTTAAACAGGCGTAAAAACTTGAACAAAGACTTATCGTTCTACAGGTATGTACCCAGACCGGATGTTTCTTTCTTTCAACTTACTTACGTTAATTTCGTGAGGGAACATTAACTAGGTCAGCGTTTCTTAAACTGTGTTCCGCGGAACCCTGGGGTTCCGTGAGGATCATTTAAGGGTTCCGCGGAACTAACGTAATTTTTTATTAATGCCTCGACGAAATTAAAAAAACAAAGAACTATCGAAAGAAATAATCGTTTATTCAAAATACTATGTGAGGATATGGGAAGTGTACATACATCCCTTCTTTTACTAACCCGTATTTTTGAGCTAAGAGACGAGATGCGTGCTTTTTTTTTAGAGCACAATTTTCTAATTAAAATTATTTGATAGAAATTGGCTTCTTAAAATTGCCTATTTAGGCGACATCTTTATTAAGATTAATGAACTGAATTTAACCTTTCAGGGCAAACAAGTGAATGTATTTACTGCCCACGAGAAAATTGTTGCTTTCAAGAAAAAAATAGAATTTTGGAAAAGTTGTATGCGGTGCAACAAGTTAGATTGCTTCCCAACAATAATAGTATATTATTAACCAAGGTTTAGACGGCCATCATTATTGCCCGAGCGGCGAGTTTAAATCACGAGGAGCGAAGCGACGAGGGTTTTAAGACGCGAGGGCTATAATAAGCTGTCTAAACCGTGGTTAATATAATATTTTTTCCACTACTACAAACTTTTATATGACATTTATCTTTATAGTATTAATAATTATAAAAAATTATAGGTAGGTATAAGGATATTTTTTAATCAAGTTACCTACGCTTTGGAATTGGCAAAATATGTTGTTGTTTTGTCAGGTGGCTTTGTCAATGTCAATTTGTGTTCATTTGTGTCATCAGATTTCACGAGTTTTGCGTTTTTTTTTTAAATGAGCGAAGAAAATGTTAGTGATAATATTATGTGTACACCTCCCGAATTAAGGATGGAAGCAGAAAAAATGTTGATTGTATCGATATTTTACAATATCAAGTAATCTAATATGTATTGATAATTATCTGGTTGCCTAACCACAATGAATTGATGTTGTAGAATTAAAAAATCAAGTTACCTGCGTTCAAACAAAATTCGGTTAAGGTCAAAGATCGGTCAATAATGGATTTCAATGGCTTATTATTGACCATGGTCAATAATGACTTATAAGGTAGAGAAAAACTATTTCTAGCGTTAATAATCGGTCAATAATGGCGATGTTATAGGTTAGTAGTGGAAAAAAGGTTTTTCAGAAAAAGAAGGGGTTGAAATAGGGGAGACATTTATTGAAGAAATTATTCAGCACCTGACGGGTTTGAGTGAAGCTTTTAATCGGTATTTTCCAAATGAACAGCAGATTAAATATCAAAATGAATTGTGGATTAAAAACCCATTTATTGTCAATGCACGACCTTCGACCATGCCAGCAGAAGAATACGAAACTTTTATTGAAATGACAGCTGATTCATCGTTGCAAGAAAAATTTAAATTAATGCCGTTAGTGGAGATCTGGTGCAGTTTAAAAAATGAATATCCACAATTGTCGCAAAAGGCCTTGTTGACGTTACTACCATTTGCAACTACATATAGGTGCGAAACAGGGTTCTCGGCTTATGTGTCGACAAAAAATAAATACCGCAACAGACTTGATGCCGAATCTGATATGAGAATTCAACTTTCATCCATAAAGCCTAATATTAAGGTTATGTGCGATTATAAGAAGCAGGCCCACTCATCTCATTAAAATTGAAACCTAAGAGTTCTGCAAATACGTTATTTTATAAATCTTTGAAATAATTTTTAAATGACTTTTTGAAGCCAATAGATATTATTTGAAATAATTGTCTCTTTTGTTGCAAATAATCCCCTTACAGAATGATGCATTAAAACCTTACTTTTGAACCAAGCCAGGGGCTCCACGATAAAAGTGGACATTAAAAAGGGTTCCACGTATTAAAAAGATTAAGAAACGCTGCACTAGGTAGTCTATTTCCTAAAGATTATAATTTCCCTTGCTGCTGTTGATATAATTAGGTACCTACCTATTTTTACCGAAAATTGCATGTACTTCAAAGAATCCTACAAAAACCTATTATTTTATACGTTGAACTCTAAAAATAATTGTAAAATATCTAATAAAAGTTTTATTAATATGTTTACCTGCGTTCTATTTCTAAACATATCAAGAACTTTAATGTTTGTTTACAAAGTTCTGTCCAGTTGTCAAAGTCAAATGTGATAACCTCATTTTTTCCCGTTAAAACAAACGGCTATTTATTTTTTATAGCGAATGCGCACTGCGCGAAATGACCCTGACGGAACAAGGAACCTCGGCTTCACTACGTTTACATTGGTTAAATGGGCAAGGCGCCATATAGTACTAATACATATATGGGCTAAAGCTTATAAACAAGGACAGATAATTGTGAAAAATTTTAATATACAGGGCTGCCCAGAAGTCCGGAATAAAATTAATTTAGCCTTAACCTGTAACTTTTGAGGAAAATGCTCGGACACGTCAATTTAGTTTTATATATGCTCATATTTTAACGTTATTCGTTTGTTTTTTTTATAGATATTTGTCAAAGATAAGACCACATCGATCTTTTTTTTAAATGGAAACATACAGCTTGTGATACATCATTTGAAAGCTAATATCTCGTACAGTATGCTCATAAATTTTGGCGCGATTCTGTCAAGCTATTTCAAAATGGCGAGTGTTAAAAGTTTCAAAAAAAATCTCTATTTAAATAAGCGGAAATGATAAATCATTGATGTTTTTTTACCTTTCAAGGTAAGAAATCTTCATTGTTTCACGTTCTGACATTTTGTGACATTGTGACTTAACAATAGTTATGGTTTATTTGTTATTTATTTTGCCAAAACAAATAAAAATGTAACGAAGCAAAACAAAACACAACAAAAAGGTGGTTTAACGTGGCAAATGCTGGAAACGTCCTCCACCCTCTACTTGGCATGCTCCCAGACGATGGTAAAATCCGTCGACGGAATTTCGAATGGCTTCAGCCGTATGTTATGTGTCTCCAATCTTATTTTGCTTTTCAAATCTTCAATATTATTTGGCCTATTTTGGTAAACTTTTTCTTTTAAATATCCCCAAAGAAAATAGTCTAGAGGCGTTAAGTCTGGGGACCTCGGTGGCCATTCAATTGTACCACGTCGTCCAATCCAGCGACCTGGAAATATCTGATCTAAATATCTTCTCACATTGACACCAAAATGCGAGGGAGCACCATCTTGCTGAAACCAAATTGTTTCATTAGGTATATCTGGATCTACTTCGTTGGGAGAAATTACAGCTAGAGCAGACCTCAACTCGAAGGTCAAGAAATCCAGGTACCGTTCAGCTGTGAGGTTTCCTTCCAAAAAGAATGGCCCTAGAATTCGGTTATTAATGATACCTGCCCATACATTTACCTTCTGGGGCCCCTGAGTATGCGCTTCAAATATCCATTGTGGATTTTCTCGACTCCAGAAGCGATAATTATGTCTGTTAACCACCCCGCTTAAATAGAAAGTAGCTTCATCCGAAAATAATATGTTCTGTGGAAACCCATTATTCTCGTCACACTGTCTCATTATTTCTTCGCAAAATTGCAAACGCCTATCATAGTCATCTTCTAAAAGCTCTTGGACAAGACATACTTTATAAGGGTGGTATTTTTCTGCTTTCAAAAATCTTCCAATAGTACCTCTAGATTTATCATGATTTTGATTTGATATTTTCAAGGAAGATTACACCAAAAGGCAATTAATTGAGGTTTTACAAAGTTTAAAACTACAAATGGAATACTTTGTGATAATTATGCAAAAAATCTAGGGCATACAGTTTTAAGGCTTTCACCATACCATTGTATATTGAATCCAATCGAACATGTTTGGCACCAACTGAAATCTGCCATTCGTCGTAACAATATTTGCCCTACTATTAACTCCAGTATACTTGAGCTTATAGAAACTGAAGTTTTTAACATCCCTTCACAAAGTTGGGCAAATTCTGTTACACATGTTGAAAAAGTGAAAAAACCTATATCCATATAAACAATATAGCACAAATAATAATTAGAACAGATGATGATAGCGATAGTGATATTGATATATTAAGTGAATAATTATTATAAGTACCGAATAATTTGTATATTTTTGTAATCATATACAGTGTCACCATTAAAGTCCGCACCATATGGAACTTTTTTTTATTAATGAGGTTAGTTAAAATTAAATTTCGGCAATCGTTTTTGCTTCAAATTAGACTAAAAATTATATAATCAAATGTCACCATCTGTCATTCGGTATCTGTCAAAAATTACATTTTAATCAAAAAATGCTGAAAATGGCATTGTTTTACCGAATTTCAAAAAATTTTATTAGAAAAAGTTGTTTCTAGTACAATTCTTGGCCTAAATACAAAGTTTCAGTTTTCTAGCTCAAAGTTGATTTTTTTGCCAATTTTTCTAATTAACTTTTTTTTTATTTAATGTAAGTTCGCTTAATGGATATTAAACTATTTGCTTATACCATACTCAATATTTTTTTTAGTTTGTATGAGCTTTTTTTTACTAGAATGCCATTTTTTTTCGAAATCTAAAATTAGAGGCAAAAAAATTTGACACAGGTGCTGCAAAGTTATCCTAATTTAAAAATTTTAACAGATAGACGTCAGATATTCCATTTTTTTGATAGTACATACACCTAAGAAGTTTAAAAAACTTATAATAAAATTCCCAGATATCAGATTAGTTCAAAATTTAGACACATTTTCTTTTTATCCACAATAAAATATCAAGGCAATTTTGAATTTTATAAGTAGGCTATGGAAAAAAAACGAATTAGAGTGCCGAATAAATAAAAGAAATGTCATAAATTTGAATATTTTCGCAAGTTATAGTTTTCAGTGTTATCACCAATGTTGTCCATTCAAGAAAAAATAGAAATTGTCTTAATTTGTGGAGAGAATCTAGTATCTGCCATTTTTAATTAGAGGCATCCAGAAAAAAATTTGCAGCATAGCACTGTTTCAAGAATAATGTCAAAATTTAGAGAAACTGGATCTGTTCAAAATATTTTTAAGAAACCTCACGCGGCAAGTAAATACGATGAAGCAGCACAACTTGATGTTTGTTTAACTGTTATTGACCACGGTCAAACTAGTGTAACCAAGATAAGTGACTCAACAGGGTGCAAGAGGGAAAGCGTTAGAAAAATTCTTCAGAAAAATCCATTTCGGGCATATAAACCCAAGTTTATAAACACATTAAAAGAACGCGATTTTGATATCCGACTTGATTTTTCGTTTTGGTATCAGGGACAATATGAGGAGAATATTCTTTTTTCATACAAGATATTATGGACAGATGAAGCCACTTTCTCTTCGAATGGTACCGTGAGCTCACAAAATTGCCGATGGTGGTCCCAAGAAAATCCTAACTTCACAATTGAATGTCGCGACCAGTATCATTTTAAAACCAATGCTTGGTGTGGAATTTTGAAAGATGAGCTTATTGGACCATACTTCTTTAGAGTAAACTTAACTGGTGAAAGGTACCTGAATTTTCTTGATAACGAGATTACCGAAGTTTTGGATAACATGCCCTTACACCATAGACATAACTTATGGTATCAGCTTGATGGTGCACCCATACATCAAACTGTAGCAGTGAAAGAACGCATACACCAATTATTTCAAAACAGAGTTATAGGGCGTGATAGAGAATGTCACTGGCCACCCAGGTCGCCTGACATAACCCCACTAGACTTTTTTCTGTGGGGTTATCTTAAGCAGAAAGTTTATAAGAATCGACCGTTTAGAAATATCGACCATTTGGAACAAACGATAAGACAGTGTTGTGCGGATATAAGACCAAGCTTTTTACAAAATGCTGTCAAAGACGTTTATAGGCGGACGGGTGTTTGTATAGAGCGAGAAGGACGTCACACTGAAATGTGAAATTTATATTGCTTTTGTGTTACCTATTTAAAATGATTAAAGTTCCTTTTTGTTCCTTTTAATAATAATGATAGTTTTAAGTATGAAATAAAATTTTTATCAAATATTTAGATGTATTTGTCATTTGAAAAACGAAACATCTGACGTCTATCTGTTAAAATTTTTAAATTAGGATAACTTTGCACTACCTGTGTCAAATTTTTTTGCCTCTAATTTTAAATTTCGAAAAAAAATGGCATTCTAGTAAAAAAAAGCTCATACAAACTAAATAAAATATTGAGTATGGTATAAGCAAATAGTTTAATATCCATTAAGCGAACTTACATTAAATAAAAAAAAAGTTAATTAGAAAAAATGGCAAAAAAATCAACTTTGAGCTAGAAAACTGAAACTTTGTATTTAGGCCAAGAATTGTACTAGAAACAACTTTTTCTAATAAAATTTTTTGAAATTCGGTAAAACAATGCCATTTTTCAGCATTTTTTGATTAAAATGTAATTTTTGACAGATACCGAATGACAGATGGTGACATTTGATTATATAATTTTTAGTCTAATTTGAAGCAAAAACGATTGCCGAAATTTAATTTTAACTAACCGCATTAATAAAAAAAAGTTCCATATGGTGCGGACTTTAATGGTGACACTGTATATAATTTTTAATAATAAAATAACTTTTAATTTCACATTTAAACATAAATAAAATATTATTTAATGTCTTACTTATTTTTATTACAAACCATTCCAAGCAAAATACGGACCTGTTCGGCCATATTTCAATTTTACAGCTGGCCCGGGTCTTTCCTAATAGGGATCAGTTAGTCACTTTCTTATATCTCTGAACAGACTTTACCTCAAACTGTCTTAATTTAGGTTTGACTCTAACCTGTAGATAGGTTACTTTCTAATAAATAATAAGATAAACTTACTAAAAATATGATCATTCGGATGGTGAAATTCCAATGTATCAGGATCTTCATGGGGCTTAATTACAATTATGTTTTTGGTACTATAAATGTAGGCATTATTTCCAGATAATATAAATCTATAGTTTAAAGATTCTCCTGGATTATCGTCTCTATAAAGACCCATAATTTTCAACAACAAAAAGTCTCTGGGTTGGGTAGGAGGATTGGGGCTCTGGGCAGGTATTGAAACCATTGCGTAGTACACCTACAAAGTAACAATATATGTTAAAAGGTGACATGCCTCCAGCCGTAAGCAAAATTATTAACTTTATTTCAGTAATATTTTTAAAGTCAAAGTCAAAGTCAATTATGCTTTATTATCCAAAGAACAAAACAATTCTTATTGATAAAGCTATACAAAGGAAAAAATGTACCAATTCAACAACTACATCCGAAATAACCAAAAAATCATATATACCACTACATCACCGTTATTCATTAGAGTAAAAATATAAAACACATTAAATACAGGTCTTAAAAGGAACATTATTTTAAAACAGATTCAGAAAAAATAAACAAACATACCTTTAGCACACCAAAAAAAAAGAAAAAAAAAAAAACATATAAGACATCTTAATGCATATTCAATGCGCACAGAATAAACGTCTGCTCAAAGACTCCATCATACCCAAAATCAATAAAAGTTTTCCTCAAAAAACTCCGATAAATCGTAATAAGGTCTCACAACCAGCAGCCCCTTTAAACTCTTTCGAAATCCCCTTTCATTTCTCATCTGCCTCACTTGTAAAGGCAAATGATTAAATATCTTTTTACTACCAAAAAATATGGATTTATGGGTTTGGGATGAGGTAGGACGAGGCAGAGAAATGTTGTATACACTTCTCGTGCCATATACAGATTGTCTCCCTATATCATCCTGATGCTTCTTGTGCATCTGGCATGCTGACTCCAATATAAATATCGACGTCAAAGTCAAAATTTTGTGCAACAAGAACAAAGGACGACAGGAGTCTCTATAATTAGCTCCGCTTAAAAACCTCACAGCTCGCTTCTGTATCAAGAACACACTGTTAAATAATTGTTTTGCGCATGCACCCCAGAAGCAAATCCCATAGCGTAAATGGGACTCAATCAAAGCAAAGTAAGCCTTTCTTGCAATCTCCCTATCGAGCTCGCTAGACACTACTCTGAGTGCGTAACAACCAGATGATAATTTCGAGTTTAAATGTTTAATATGGCCCTCAAATTTCAATTTGCTATCTATATATATCCCCAGAAATTTATTTTCTTGGAGATTACTTACAACATTATTGTCCAGAAATACGTCATTCAAGATACACTTAAATGACATCACTCCAGTCTTAGGGTAAATGTTTTTAAAAAATTAAATAGAAAATAGATGTTTTATCGGTTTTTTAATAAGAAACAATTATTTTACAATAAATAAAATTCTCAGCATACTAACACCTTATCGGTCAGATTTTAAGGTGTTTAGTGATCTTATTATGTATAATGTATGGTTGGCTTTTTCAAGGAAGTGATTAGACCTAAATACTTCTTTTTGTAAAAATGCCGTGTCCACATATGGTACACAAGGCTTAGCATTGCGATATTCTTAATAATGCCTAGCCACTGGCCGTGTGTACAATATATGGACATTCAAGGACAAATGACGTCTGTTATACTTACTTCGAGCGAAATATAACTGGGGGCGTACGCAGAATAGGTTTTAGTTTGTTGTGGTGGACTGCCGAAAGGAAGGTACGGTCGACTTTGCGATTCAAAATCGTTATTATGGCGCGCGATAGAAAAGTACTAAGTTCTTTTGAGTTGGAATTAGAGGTGGAAAATGCAGCCGATGAGTTACATGATTATAGGAACATGAGTGATGATTTTTCTAATTATTCAAATGCAGATTTGGACCCAACATATAAAGAAACAGATGCAACGTGCACGAGTGAATCTGATAACGAACAGTTAGCGAAAAAAAGGAAAATGTTCATGAAAGGTTTGTTTGCCAAAAACTGAATAAAATATTAATTTGTGTACCTGTTTTTTAATTTTAGGAAAATAAACCCCCCAACAGATATACCTAGAAATAATACATCTCGTGATCAGTTATCTAGAGCAATGGAGGATGATAGCTCTTTGACTCAAGATAGTGATTTTTTGACAGATAGAGTCCAGCCAGAAAAAAAACGTTTTTCAAGACTCAGATTGGGAACCAATTACAAGGAATTTTGCAACTTTTGAACTTCCTTTCAACCTTGGCATTCCTGAAGATTTGAAAAACGAAACGACAGGTAAGAATGAATTGTCATTCTTTGAAATGTTTATCTCTGAAGATGTTATAAATATGATTGTGACTCAAACAAATATATACGCAGAGCAAGAAATTCTTAGTGGAATAGTAAATGAAACAATTACTAAAGACTCACGTTTAAATTCATGGAAAGAGGCTAACTACAATGAAATTCGTACATTCATAGCGTTTCTTATTTGGATGGGACTTGACTCAAAGCCATCATTACCTGATTACTGACATTTCTAAATACATGCTCCGAAATCGATTTAAATTGCTCTTACGGATGTTTCACTTGGCAAACAATGACTAGTGTCCTGAAAATTACAGACTTCATAAGGTTCAAAGTATTTTCGATAAAATGAACGCTAGTTTTCATCGTTGTATGGTTCCAGAGTCATCTCTCTGCATTGATGAGACGATGATCCCGTTTAGAGGCAAGCTGTCCTTTAGACAGTACATAAAAGAAAAACGTCACAAATTTGGGATAAAACGTTTTAAAATTTGTTTGCCGGGGGGCTATACAAATAAAATAAAAATATATTGCGGTAAAGAAAAAATTGGACAACCGGTTGCGGAAAGGGTAGTTATGTAAATGATTGAACCATAAACAAGTCGTGGAAGCTAAACTTAAGAAGGGAGAGATCGTCGCCAAACAAAATAAAAATAATGTGGTAGTTATGAAATGGCAAGACAAGAGAGACGTGCTTTTACTGTCGACAAAACATAAAGATGATATGATAGAGGTAACGCACAGAGAAGGCCTCAAAAGAAAACCAGCAGCTATTATCGAGTATACGTCAGATCAGAGGACAGCTTACTCTAACTCATTACGAGAGTCCGTCAAATGGTACAGAAAAGTGGCATTTGAGTTGATAAGTGGCACTTCAGTGGTGAATTCTTTGATTATTTTTAATTCAATCAACCAAAGCAAAATGTCAGTTACAAAATTCAAAGAGAATGTGTGCCTGCAACTTCTTCAGAGCAGTAACCCACCCCTTCCCATACAAGTTCAACAAAAACATGAGCTTACTCAAAATGCTCTAAACAAAAGAGGCAGATGCACAATTTGTTATAAAAGAAACTCAAACTACACGGTAGAAATTATGCTGTTAAAAACACAAAACGAGTCATATATGTATGTAATGGATGTGAAGGAACCCCATTTATGTGTTTAGACTGTTTCTTTGCCAACCATTTTTTCATAAAGAAAAATTAAAAAAAAATATAATCTATAATAACAGACGCTGTTAGTTACTTTTCTATTCAAAGAATTACGTTATTTTTGTTTATGTACTCCGTATTTTTATAAAAATTTTTGAAAAAATAAATGTTCATTACAAGTTTATTGTCTTATTCGTCATGCCTCTAAAAATTAAAAAAAATCCAGGCCAATTTATTATAGTATAGTGCTACGCCAGACCCATCGATATTCCCATTTAAATACACGGCAGATGTGTACCAGCGACACACACATGGCCGAGAAGCTTTTAATACCTGTGTCCAATATGTGTACACATGGCAGATAATTAAAATTGCCTGTGTCCATATATGGTACACACGGCAGTTAAAGTGTTAAGAGAAGCAGGTTAAAAGTAAGTGAATTAAAAAAATGCTTCTCGGACCACTACTCTTTAATTTATACACTTCAGATTTACCTAAACAGGTGGGTTTCTGCTCCGTTCACCTCTATGCGGATGACACACAACTTCTGGCAGGCTTTTCACCCGAGGATGCAAGTTGGGCTATCCAACAAGTTAATAGTGATCTAAATAATATTTTTGTGTGGTCTCGCAATCATGGTTTAATACTTAATGCAAAAAAAAGCAATTACATGATAATTGGTTCCAATGCTGTTAGGAATAAATTTTATCAGCATAACTTTACTACGTTACATATTGAGGGATCTCTGCTACCATCTGTTGAGCATGCTAGAAATCTCGGTGTAATATTTGACATAAATCTGAATTTCGAACTTCACACCACAAAAAAATTATCGTCTGTGTATATCAAGTTGAAAAGCTTGTATTCATTTAAATATATCGTGTCTGATAAATTAAAACTTATGTTAGTCGAATCACTTATATACCCAATATTGGATTATTGCAATGTGGTGTACTTTAAATACTTAACCCTAGAGTTTCAAAATAAGATTCAGCTCGCTCAGAATTCATGTATCCGTTTTGTAAACTGTATTAATAAATTTGATCACATAACCCCCGTTTATGTTGCAAACAATGTTCTTAAATACAAATTTCGTGCTATGCACCACATGGGTGTATTTGTCTATAAAATTTTTAAATCCAGATGTCCCAATTACCTTTTTGAGTATATGGTCACTAGGCAGGACTTGTTTCAAAATAAGATTCAGCTCGCTCAGAATTCATGTATCCGTTTTGTATACTGTATTAATAAATTTGATCATATAACCCCAGTTTATGTTGCAAACAATCTTCTTAAATACAAATTTCGTGCTATGCACCACATGGGTGTATTTGTCCATAAAATTTTTAAATCCAGATGTCCCAATTACCTTTTTGAGTATATGGTCACTAGGCAGGACTTGCACAACCTGAATCTTAGGAATATGATTAGGTTTGACATCCCACTGCACCGCACATCTAGGTTCAGAGATTCTTTTGCTTTTTTGGCTGCGGATTTGCTTAACTCGGATGTGTTTATTTATTTATTTTTATTTATTTATTTATTTATTTATTATTACAATGTACAATAGGTATTGGTAATATAACAAAAAATATATGTGCAATATGGACTGTGTGTCTGTGTGTGCACAAGGAGACGATTTTTCTCTTGATTAACAATAAGAAAGAGAAAAAAAAAAACCAAGAACAAAAAAAAAATATATGCATAATCATTATGAATAATTAACCTAGTAGTAGTAGCATGTTTGTTAATGCCTATCTATCTATATTACAGATATAAAATCCTACTTAAACTAGAACATTTATGGTAAGATATCATGCTAAAAAGGCAACGGCATTCCTAATTCTTAGAGTGTTATTTTTAATCCATTCATTAAGATCCCTTTTAATTGTTCGAAATCTACTGGTTCTGAATTTCATTGGCAATAAATTTAAAATTTTGGGAGCCACATAGGAAACACATCTCTGTGTGGCACTGAAGTGTGTGTTAGGTAAAGTTAAATTATGATTAAGGTTAGCTCTTGTTAAAATATTATGACTTATGAAATTTTGAAACATATTTCTAGTAAGTGCAAATCTAATTACACCATTAACGTACAATTGAGCAATAGTGAACAATCCAGATTGCTGAAATAGCAACAGAGAACAAAAACGTCTAGACTTAAAAAGAATTATTTTTAAAATATATTTTTGTGCGAGGACAGCATTCTTTAGGGCATTTTTATGGGCTGAGCCCCAACATATTATTCCGTAATTAAGGCAGGATTCTGTCAGTGACTTATAAATTGTGATAATTAAATTTCTGCTAAGTATGTTGCGTAGTTCATAAAATTTATAGATTAATTTTTTTAATTTATTTTTTACATATTCGGTATGAGTAGTCCATTTTAAAAACTGATCAAAATATACACCCAAGTATTTCGTGCTTTCTACCGATCTAACAATACCTAAACACGCACATCTCCCAGAAAAATCACATCCATTGGAGTGAATCTTAATTATATTTTTTTTAGGCAAACCTTTCTTATTCATTGCAAAGCACATAAAATTAGTTTTATTTACGTTAAGTGTTAGATAATTTAAATCCAGCCATGTCTTAACATAAGCCATTGCCCTTTCAGCTCCCTCAAAGACTTCATCCCATGACCTACCCTTGCACAGAAGAACTGTATCATCAGCAAAACAAACAGTTTTAACATTAGGTATTATGGTCGTCAAACTGTTAATATATATTGAGAATAGAATAGGGCCAAGCACTGTACCCTGTGGAACACCATAATTCACCCTACTGAATGAGCTATATGTTGTATTTAATCTAACTTTTTGAAATCTATTACACAGATACGACTGAAATAACTCAAGGACTTTACCCCTAATCCCGACATATTCAAGTTTACTCAGCAAAATATGGTGATCCACAGTGTCAAATGCCTTTGAGAGGTCCAGGAAAATCGCCAGCGGCTTTTCATTATTATTAAAGCAATTCACAATGAAATCAGTGGTTTCATGCAGAGCCACGTCTGTTCCCATCCCCTCCCTGAATCCATACTGTGAATCCGATAATAGTTTGTTAGAATATAAAAAACTACACAACCTTTTTTTTATACATTTTTCAATTACTTTACAAATAGGATTAGTAAGAGCAATTGGTCTGTAGTTATTAATATCAGTATTATCTCCACCCTTGTGCAAGGGTACTATAACAGCTTTCTTAAAAATATCAGGAAATACACCAGTATCAAAAACCAGATTCACAATATGCACAAGAGGCCTGATTAAGGATTTATAGTTTGACTGAATAATCGAACCACTAATAGAAAAATCCTCCAAAGAAGAGGAACTTTTTAGTGAGTTTATAGAATTAATAATTTCTTCATCTGTTATGGGATGAAGGAACATCGTGCCGGGAAACCGTTTTTCATTTGACAAAAAATGTGGTAATATCCTAGGCCTACTTATTTTGCTCGCTAATTTGGCACCGACAGAGCTAAAAAATTCACAAAGCTCATTAGCAATATCTCCTTGATCAGTTAAATCATGATTATCTGCATTTTTTAAGACAGAAATACTTGTCTTAGACAGATCAACATTGGTCACCTGCTTAATCAATTCCCAAGTTTTTCTTGGGTCACTATTTATTGCATTTAACTTTTGTTTAAAATAAGTTGATTTCGTTATTTTAATCATTCTACTTAATCGATCACGATAATCCCTATAATTTTGCCTTGCGACAACATTATTGGGGCTAAGGATATGCAACCTATGTAAGCGATCTCTAGTTCTGATTGAAACAAGCAGCCCAGGAGTAATCCATGGTTTAAGACGAACTTTTTTATTAGGAATTAATCTAACTGTCGTTGCAGCAGTTGTATGCTTATATAACGTATTTAGAAAACATTCTGAAGCTATATTAGGATCTATACTTACTAAAACAGTTTCCCATTTCTCTCTCATAAGACCATTATTCAATCTATTGTAGTCTATTCTCCTAACAGTTCTTTCCACTTTGCTAGTATTTGAGACATGCTCCAAATTAAATCCAAAATCAATATTAAACAACAATGCATGATGATCAGTAATAGAACTATTCAATATTATCAAATTGTTAATATAGCGTTTTCTACTTTTCATAAAAATATGGTCAATGCAGGTCTTACTATAACTGGTTGTTCTAGTGGGTTTATTAACTTTAGATAGGTAACCATGGCTATTTAAACAATTTAAATAATCGTTAACAATTAATGATTGGGTATCAAGTAAATTTATATTAATATCACCAACAAAAAGTTCAATGTCGCAACAAGTGAAATGATTGTTAGTGAATAAATCAGATAATGCTAAAGTATAATTGTTGGGACTAATTGAAGGAGACCTATAATGCGAAACAACACCCACTGTAGTACCATTTTTAACCAGAGTAATTCTAAGAAACTTAAGGTTATCTATCTGTATTATTTTACTTATCCTAACTATGGAACTCTTACAATAGATTAAGGAACCATCACATTTATTGTTTTTACTTTCATTATAATATACCTCATATCCCTTAATGTTAAAATTATACTTGTGATTCAAGATATGCGTTTCAGACAATACAATCACATCAAAATCACTACACAGAGACTCTAAGTATAAAACAAGGCTATCAAAATTTTTATTTAAGCTCCTAATGTTGACATGTAATAAATTTAACCGATCATTGGTATGTTTGAAAAACTCAACATTTTCAAGATTATCGCATACCATGACATGACCATAGTGGTCCTCATGGTCATCCAACAGAGAGTTTAGCTCAGAAAAGGAAAAAAACTTAATTAAAATTATACCGTATTTAATTGAGAAATAAGTTTATAAGCAATCTTGCTTGATTTTATCTACATCTTCTAGAGATCGTATTCTTATCAAAGGGTTGTTATCTGCTTTTCTAGCAAAAATTTTACCATCCTTGACCCACACATACTTAAATCCACTATTACGCAGGGTGCGCGCAGAGATGAACAGATCTCTTGTATCCTTAGACAAGTCTTCATTAATAAAAATAAGGTTTGTTCCAGGGAGGTTACATTTCTTACTCTCTAGTTTACCCTTAAGCTTTCTTTTTTCCAGCAACTGACGTCTATCCTCAACCGTTTTGAAGGTAACTGCAATTGGGGTATTTTCTTTTGAGCCATTAAGCAGTTTAATTTGTATATGATTAAGTTGTATATCTGAGTCAATATATTTAAGTACTTTTTCAGCTTTCTGAATTATATCATTAGGTTTATTCTTTAATTCATCCAATGTACTATTGACTCCCATTATAACAACATTTTTTGATCTATTTTCGATATCTTTTATTTCACAGTGTCCCCTTAGTTTTCTTAATTCATTCCGGATTTCATCATTTTCTTTCTTTAGACACAATATTTCCTTACTAAACAGGGTATTCTTTTCTTTCTGAACTTCATATTGTTCCGAGTAAAATTTCAAGTCGATTCTAAGATCACGAATTTCTTCTCTGAGACCTTTAATACTATCCATTATATCTTGATTACTGTTGTTATTTGGTTTATGTTGCTCAGTATCAGATAGTACCATTGATCTCCTTACACGATTCTCAACACGGTCTTTACAGTCATCACAAAGGAATTTATTATTTAAATCCCTCAACACTTGAACATCAACATCTGTAAGACCAACGCAATCCGCATGTAACCAATTTTTACACTTATCACATTGTACGGATGCCTGAGATTTTGTAACATTTGCAGCACATTTCCCGCACTTAAAAACCCTTGGTTTTACCATTTCAAAAGCTGCCCTAAATATCACTGCTTGTAACACAAGGAATGGAGTATATTATCAAAAAATTCAGTTAAAAGCAATGATTTCAGTACTCACAATGCACTATAGAATCTCTTATCAGTAATATCGGAATGCAGGTTTTTATGATACGAATGCTCGTTTGCAAAACAATTTGTTAAATTAATAATCACTGCATAAACTAAGTATTCTGGATGAAATTTACACATTCACTGCATCACGCGACAACACCAAACCATGCAAAAACTGGCCGTTTTTACTCGACTTAAACCTTTCAAAAACTCGAAAAACTCGAGAGAAACAACTGTTTGTCGCCTAACGACTACTTAAACTTTTTTAATCTTATACAAATCTGTTCACTAGCGACCTTCAAATATAAATATAGAAAACTGCTGCAAGTCATGTAACTGGTCCGTATAGTATGTAGTGTACAATCAAATTTTCATTTGTGAAATGTAAAATCCTTTGTCTTAGTGATTATAGCCCGTATCGATTAGTTTAGGTTATGTAAGGTAGCATGGAAGAACTCACCAGAGAATGCTACCCTTTATGTAATGTAATTTATCTGCAGGTATATTATTATTGCATAATAAATATTTTTCTATTCTATTCTATTCTATTCTATTCTATTCTATTCTATTCTATTCTATTCTAAAAGTAGCTAATCTTTTGGTAATCCATTTTAGGAAGTTGTGGTGGAGAAGGGCCTCCAAGAAGAGCAAGAAACCCTTAGTTAGAGGAGCATATTCTGGATGAGAGAATGCTACCCTTTATGTAATGTAATGTATCTGCATGTATATTATTATTGCATAATAAATATTTTTCTATTCTATTCTATTCTATTCTATTCTATTCTATTCTATTCTAAAAGTAGCTAATCTTTTGGTAATCCATTTTAGGAAGTTGTGGTGGAGAAGGGCCTCCAAGAAGAGCAAGAAACCCTCAGTTAGAGGAGCATATTCTGGATGAGATTGCTGAAAATCCCTCTAATAGTGTAAGAAAACTATCGGTCCGACTTCATGCGACAAAGTGGGTTGTTCATGAAACCCTTCGATTTACCTACATCCTTACCACGTACCTTCCATGTCTCCCGCTGATTATACTGCAAGCGTCAACTACCCAAATTGGTTTTTACAACGATTTAGACAAAATCATTAATTTTACTAGTATTGTTTTGTTCACGGACGAAGCCGGTTTCACCCGAGACGAAATAATAAATTGCCATAATTTGCATATCTGGAATGGAGAACATCTCCATGCAACAGTACAGAGAAAGCACCAACAAAAGTTCATTATTAACATGTGGGCGGGGATTATTAGGAATTATCTCATTGGGCCGTTCTTTATTGAAGGCATATTAGATGGTGCCAGGTATTTGCAATTCTTGCAACAAACCTTAAATGGTTTATTAGAAAATGTGCCTTAGAAATTAAAAATCAGATGTGGTATATGCACGACGGTGCACCGCCCCATTTTAGCAATTTAGTTCGTCAGCACTTATCAAATAATAGACGTGCTTTGGACTTCCATTGTCATTATTCATGATATATCATTGTCACTAACCTTTAAACAAGTACTGTTAAATGCTTTTGGTAATCGATAGATAGATCGAGGTGGGCCTATTTTATGGCCACCGAGGTCGCCAGATATGACTCCATTGGATTTCTTTTTATGGGAAAGAGGCTTGTATATTCGACGCCAGTTCACACCAGGGAAAATCTGATAGAAAGAATAACACACCATTTCAACGAAATTCGAGACAATCCTGGAATGTTGTTTCAAGTACAACGAGAAAACATTCGTCGGCTAAGGAAAAGTATAGCGGTACATACATATACATACACCCATTTCGAAAATGTGCTGAAGTAAATAAGAAGCAAATCTTTCACATTTTCAACATTCTTGCATTTAAGTGATTTCCCAAATGTTAACCCTTTCAATGTTTTCTTTATGCGGCACACTTCGATTTGGTAATGTATCAGAATAAATTCTTCTGACACATCCGTTGACTCATCCAGGGCCAGAGAAAACCACTTAAGATGTCCATTTTTGTCAGATAGTTGAGTTAATATATATTCTGCGAAGGCTTCTACACTCGGAGCCACGGTGTTTGCACTTTTTCGGCTACTGCAATTACGCATTCTTTGATCATTTCTCCATCGGTGACTGTCCGCAAACTTCCAGTATATTTTGAGTAATTTTTAAAATATTTCGTTTCATAATGACGTTTAATGTTATATTCTTTGAGAACGGCTATGGTTTCATTGCAAATCAAACATAGCGCCTTCTTACTGAAGTCAATTACGAAATATTAAAAGTTTCATTGATCTTTGAATGTTCTGCATTCACTGTCTATTTGTCGCTTCTTTTCCATACTAGTAAATCACACACCAAAACAACAAGCCAAATCAAAATACTGTTACGAAGATGTATTTTAAACACGAACAAACACGTACTTTATTTCACAACGCACAGATACGCTTTCTTCGCGTTCCCTAGGTGGACTGACTCGCGGTCACGCCGTTAGCCCTTTTATACTCCAATCACTGCTATCTAGAAGTGAGTGGAATACACCAGAACTTTCTCGAACCAACGAGGTTCGACGCGATTTGAGCGCTATCTATTAGCGATGGATAGAGGGTACACTACCTAACCGTGTGTAACTACCAGATGTCGTCAAGTGTCGTGGTCGTAACAATACAGTACAACACAATAGTGATTGAATTGAACTAGCGAATTTAGCAAGCGTATGCTCGCTCAGACGGCGTACTCGGCGACTGGTCTAGAAATTATAGATAATGGCAGGAAAATTAAAACGGTGTTGGCCCTTGGAACTTACTGGAGTAATCAGTATGGCCCTAAGGCTGGAAAGTTTGGAGACCCTGATCTAGATTGCATATATTTTGCATACGTTCACAAAACTCATTTCGCCTATCGAAATCATCTTCAAATAACTCATATACATCTCCTACATTAATGTTTTTTTTTGTTTTTTACATTATCAAGAAATAAACAGTATTACTTATTAGCTTTTTAGTGTGTGCTTGATTTTTGCAATAAATCTGAAAACATTGAATATCTCCGAAACAGTTGAATATAGGTATAGGATATTGTACATAAAATATGTCTAGAGCTTTCTGAAGAATCCAAAAATTGAATAATATACAGGGTGTTGCATTTAAAATAAGAAAGTTAGTATTGGCCACTGGTACATGACACACCCCGTATAAAAAGTTTTTATTGAAAAAAATGCACAACTAGAAATACCAATCGACGTGTCCAGACGTTTTTTCGGACACCCCCCTATGTTTTTATTATCGAATTTAGCAGTTAGCTGACCATACGTAAAGAGTGTAATTTGAGCTTTAACCAATTGAGCTCATTGTACCAGGTGATCCATTATAAATGTCACCCCCCATTAACTCCTTTACTTCAGGTTTTAGAAAAAAGGGTTAAATCCAAAAGTTGTAGGATATTTTCCGGAGAAACTTTTACGCCTATTGAAATTTATACAGGGTGTCCCAAATAAGTGTGGCGAAGTAAAGTTATATTTTTTATGAGGGAGCCCTTAAATGCTGGTTTCAAAAATATATGACACATTATAGCTGTGTTTAATATTTGGCCCAGAATACGCCAAAAACTAATTTTGACTTAATTGGCCGTGCATCGCCATCTTGTCATGAATCGTCTTGTCTTTTGTTTAATTATGACATTAAGGATATTTTTAATGCTTGATTTTGGCAAGAATTAAATAGTAAAACTGTTTAATTATGGTTTTTTTCAATTTCAAATTGTTTCTTTATATGTTAAAAAAAATAAAAATGCAGCTTAAGTAAGACGTGAATATATGAAAATCCATAGGGAAGATGGCAATAAACACGCACCATCTAAAAAGGCATTTAAACGTATTATTAATGTATTATTTCAAAGGAATAAATCTTTAAAGCGAAAAAGGAGAAATACTGATTCAAACCAAGATGAAGAATTAGACGTGTATTTATATTATATTGGTATGATACATATTTTGTTTTTGTTATTTTGTTTGGTTAACTATGCAATATTTTTTTAGAAAATCCTTTAAACTCTATACGTGACTGAGTTCTTGATCTGCGCTTAAGTTTTGGAAAAATTCGGAGAACTTTAGGCAAAAATAAATAGCACCCTTTTAAATTGACAAAAGTGCAGCACCTAGCTGAGGAAAATAAAGCCCAAAGACTGATATTTTGAATTATTTTGTAGGCTTATGCTGGAAATATTGGACAATGACTCACTTTTTATCATAAAGCCGACGAATCATCTTTCACGACAGCAGGGGTACCCAACAGAAAAAATTTATATTACTGGTTTATAGAAAATCCGGAAAAATATTTTGGAATTAAACGTTCTGGTCGACGTTCTATAAATGGTTGGTGTGGAATTGGAAGAAATATAATTCTAGGCCCTATATTTTATGAAGGTTCAATGACTGGCGCTAGATACCTGAGGATTTTAAAAGAAGATGTAGAAGAACTTATAGATAATAAGCCACTTAACGAAGCGATCCAAATTAGATGACAACAAGATGGAGCGCCTCCCCATAATGTTGCTCGAGTTAGGGACTACTTTAAGAACAAATATAGAAGATGGATTGGAAGATACGGGACAATTATATGGCCAGCTAATAGTCCAGATCTTACACTTTAAAACGATAATAGTAATATAATTAAAGAATAAATTCGGAGGAAATAAACAATCTAAATAATAATCATCCTAACTGGCTTAATAAAGCTTTAGATAAATTAAAGAAGGGTTATTGACTATGTATTCAAATGAATGGTGGTCACTTTAGCCGATTACAAGAACTAAATAGATAGATAATAATAAATCAGTTTTTGTGTTATATTATTATTACCTATTGTTATTATAGAGTTATGTATACCTATAGGGTTATATAGTTCAAATAAAGTGTTATAAATTGGTTATTAACCTTGTGTTTTATCATTATTGTAAAGTATAAAACAAAAAAAAATAAGACAGATGTAAAAACAAAAGACAAGACGATTGATGACAACATGGCGATGCACGGCCAACTAAGTCAAAATTGAGTTCTTGGCATATTCTGGGCCAAATATTAAAAATAACTATAATGTGTGATATATTTTTGAAATCAGCATTTAAAGGGCTCACTCATAATGGTATAATATACAGGTATCCCATTTTAAAAAGCATAACTTTATTTCACAATACTTATTTGGGACACCCTGTATAAATTCAATAGGCGTAAAAGATTCGCCGGAAAACATCCCACAACTTTTGAATTATAGCCTTTTTTCTAAAACCTGAAATAAAGGAGTTAATGGGGGGTGACATTTATAATGGATCCAAGTCATTTTTAGACATTGTTTGTCTCACTTTGTTTCATTTGATTTTAAATTTTATTTTCTATAGTCTAGATATATTAGTTATAAGATATCTATGAAAGTGTATATGTACTTAAATATTGAATAAATAAATAAATCAGTAATAAATAAGAAAACCTTTTGCAAAAAGTGCAATCAAAATGTTTACAGAAATATGGAACAATTTGCAGTACCGTTTGTTTAACTTGATCCTTAAGGGCGGTCGGCATGTTGCAACGTGTGTCGCAACCCAAAAAAACATAAGTCAATAAGTTTACATAGAGTTATTGATGTAATTAAATTTCCCTTTGTATGTTGACACATACGGGTGTTTCGCACCTAGCTATGTATTCTTTTTCTGAATATACATAACAAGCTGACAATTATATATTATATTTAAGAATAACATGCATCCGTTGTTGAAAAAAAAAAAAAAAAATTAAGCAAAATATTTAAATAAATCCTCAAAACTAGAATATTTACATGATAGCAACAGTGACATGACACTGCATAGCACACTGACTAATAACGGAATGGTAATAACTTTCTCCAATACATGCCTATACGCTAGAAGTTTGCGACTGGTTCGGTATGGGTATAATACCCAATTTTCAGAGTGTTGTATTTGAAAGGAACTAATTTTAGACATTTTCTCAAGTAATCGAACCAAATGTATTTTAAACCACCCTGTATATTGCAACTAAAATTTGGCAATAGTGTAAAAAGCCTATGGGCATTGCCTAACTCTTAGCCAAATTGCAGTGCCTTAGAATGCCATATTTCAAAAATATCAGCATTTGTTACAAGTCAAGTTTCTCAATAAAATCAGTAACACATAGGTATAGAACGATAAAAAGAAAAGTTGTTAAGAAACTAAGAGATTTCAAGAAAAGGTTTATATAGGATAAGGTATAAATAAATTTTAGGAACTGAATTAGGTAAATCTAAATTATATTATAATTTAATTGTTTATATGGTATTTATAAAAAAGTTTATCTTACCTGGGGTGACATATGTAAATTAACAGCAGCACATAGCATTAAAACACCTTCCCGATCAGGTTGCATGTCCAAAATCCATATATCAACATCTGTATGATCACATACATCCCAGTGGGATATATGTGCTCTAAAGGCCTCCTTTACTGGTCTAGATAGATCTATGGTCCATACCATTTGCTCTGGGTCGTTGTCTACCAAAGTCCATTTTTGAAAGTTTAGGCCAGCTAGTACATAGAGGCTATACATCTGCTGAATACTTGGAACTGCTAACAGACGAATTATTCTCTGGAATATGATTAACAAGGTTATTATTTATGATTGTGTTGAAAAATGCAGCATGCAAATAAATTAATTAAATGTGAAAAAACCATATACATATGGCCTGGTATGGTGAAATTATATATTTTTTACGTGAAGATGGATTTAATCACAACAAAAATGTTACTTACTGTCTCACTACCCTGATCACCAGCCATAGGGCCAAAAAATATTGACGATACCCTTCGGCCAATCCCACCAAGCCAACTACCAGGAGTTTTTAAAGTTCTGCAATGAAGTTGATGTCCATAATTGCCTTGCTTGTACTGTACTAGCACTACAGTGCAAGTAGTCGTGACAAAAATACATCCTTGACCACCAATATCTATGAGACTATCACATTCTTGACCATTAAGGTCTACATGTTGATCCACTGAGCAGTGGTCATGAGAGATATCTAGCCAATAACGTACCATACCTAAACAAAGGTACTTACTTATTAAGAAACAGAAAAACAACTGTAATTTGTGTCTATCAACTGTCTAATTGATATTTTATTAACTGGGTCCAACATCAAAGACAGTCATATTTACAAAATTGCCGAACAAAAAATATAATAAAATACTTTAGTAGTGAAACATCATGATTAATAGATACAAAACTTTGGAATTCACAAACATAAGATTGAAAAATATACTAACCTTCTGGTGATACAGCAACACAAGAGGGATAATTACTCCCCTTGTTTAGAAAGACAGACACTAATTCTGCTCGATGAGCCAGATCACTTTGAGGCAATTTTAGTTCATGACAAAGAGGAAACCTTCGTTGATTTGGGGAGCCTCCTGGTTGAATACTATGAAACTGCCATGCAAACAGTCGTCTGCCACACACAACCCATGCATAACCGCATTCTGCCACTCTAGCTGTTATAACAGTACTCTCTAAAAGAAAAATTAGGTATATAAAATCTATATGCTCCAGGTTTAGTAAATAACTTACTATCTGAAAAAGAAAAGGCTTCTTCAACAAGTACAGGTACAGGCAATCCAAAACGTTCTACAAAATTGTGTGGAGACTTTAGAACAATATGTACTGAGGGTAGCCTTCGGCTAAGAAATAAACAAATACCTAATTAGCTTCTCTAAACTATATACCAAAATAATTTATAACTACCTATCATTTAGGCTACGGCCTAAGCCGATTCTGCTTGAAGTAGAGCTTCTAGATCTAGGGGAAAAGGGACTGTTAAATAGTGGACTGTTTAAGTAAGTTCTATCCATTTTCCGTCAAAATTAAAAATAATTCATAGGTACAAACACAAGCCAGATGAGGTTTTTACAAACAAATAAAAACCGCTAACCAAACTTTTCAGGTTAGTTTATGCTATCTCGGCAATCTCTTCCTTTTCGTGAACTTGAGCGCATGAGCGACGAATACACGATTTAAACAACGATGGCTGGACGGATGCTGAATTTAAGCACGAGGCCATTGCAAATTGCAACTTGTAACAGTTGTTACCCAGTATAGGATAAAATAGAATACAATCACAGAACAGGGGCCGAATTTCGAACTCAAATAAGGCAAGGCACCCCAAATTTTCGTTGGATATATTTTAAGTTCTGCGTGAGCGCCTGAGACCAAGCCAATCAAAATTAAAATAGGATCCGGCCCCAGTTCACGTGTTGAAAAAGAGTCATCCAACTAATTAATTCGGTTACTCTTTGGTGTTAATACAACTGTAGGTCATAGAAATAAGAGGAGGTATATATATCATAGAAATAAGCTGACTTGAGAGTTTATAAGCTGTGACTTGAGCTTGAGCGACAGGCCCATAGAATAGGAGGGGACAAGGCCAAGTGGCCAAGGAAGCCAAACGCGAGCATCAATAATTGTTCTGTGCATATCTGTGGTGCAAGAACCACAGAAGAGACAACAGCGAAGAAGGAAAAAAAGAAAAAAGTGTACATTGACTTAAACCGGTTACAATAAAAAAATTAAGAAATCCTATTTGTAAGAAAAATGGAAGTGGCATATCGTCAATTGCACTGATTCGCGAGCTTAGAAATTAACGCGTTATTTATACAAGAACTTGAATATTGAACGTGCCTAGATTTGCTTTTAAGCGACTATGAGAACACAGCTATACCCAAAACCCCCATTGAAATAAGAATCCGCCCTTATTTCTATGATTGCCCCTATCTGCAACAGAACAATTTAATTAAAACTGGTCAATTTAACTGCAAATACGAACAGGAATAACTTTATTAATCGTTTGCTGATTCGAAGATTCGTTGTATATAGATATTACGATCTGGATATCAATTTTCTTCTCACCATGATATTACGTTAGCGCAAATTTTTATGTTCTGTGTTAGCGCCATTACCCTATTTTTACGTTCATTTCATATGGAAGAGGAGGCGATAAGTCTTTTGGTGAGTTCGGCTTGCCAAAAAGGAGCTGGAGTGGATACAGAACAGATCGGCGTCACATGATTACAGAGTTAATGGAGTAAAATGTTCTGACCCGGACAGTTTCGAGCAAAACAAACAACATACATAACCTAAACATTTTTGCTTTGGGGGGATTAAAGAAAATAGTTAAACTGAATAATAATAATAAAACCTGATGGACCCTAAACTGCCATTAGTTGAATTTGCTAAAAATATTTATTGTTTCGATTCTTCATCTGAAGATGATGAAGTTTTGGAAAAAGTCGATAATTATGCAGAAATCACGGTGCCTTTTTTATCAGACCAGCAGTTTAAACAAAACTTTAGATTAAACGTGCACACTTTTGAAGACCTATTAAGTAAATGTAATCAAATTCTTCAGGATGAAAATGATTTTCATAGTGGCTTTCCGAAAACAACGGTGGAAAAGGAACTAATGATTACCATTTGGTACCTTGCAAACATGGAAAGCTTAAGGTAGCTAGTATGCATAAAAATATATCTGATATAGTTTTGTTATTAATGACTTTTTGTAGATCAATAGCTGAAAGATTTGGAGTATCAAAATCAACATGTTGGGACATTCTGTATCGGACTTGCAATTTGATTCTAAAAGTTAACAAGGTTTGTAAAGTTATATCGTGGCCTAACAGAGAAAGGCAGGCGGAAATCAGAAATAGTTTTTCCACTCATGGGTTTCCAGGTTAGTGTTTCATAGGTGCACTCTGCCACTCTGTTTCAAGTTTTTTTAAACCACTATAAGTGCCTATTCTTTAAGAATGCCTGAAAATTGTTGAAATAATAGCTGATACTGTGATTTTTGTACTTTTTCAGGAATAATAGGCTGCATCGATGGAAGCCACATACGCATTACTGCACCTAAAGAATATCCTAATTCGTATGTAAATAGAAAAGGTTTGTTTTTGTAATTTTTTTTATTTCCAACATTCAGTAAGGCTAAATATTTGAATTATTTTTTCAGGCTTTCACTCACTATTGTTGCAAGGTACTTGTGACAATCGAAAGCTGTTTATTGATGTGTATGCAGGACAAGTAGGCTCGCTCCATGATTACACATTATTTAGAAGATCTGATTTGTACCAGAGGATTACAAATGAAGAAGTTGAATTTTATGAAGACAGTCATTTAGTTGGTGATTTGGCTTATAGACTATGTACATTTCTTTTAACTTCCTATAAAAATAATAGGATCCTGACCCCACGTGAAAAAATGTTTAATATTTTATTAAGTAAAGCTCGTGTTTCAATTGAAAATTCGTTTGCCTATCTGAAGGGAAGATTTAGAAGATTAAAATTTTTAGAGACTAAAAGAATGGACTTAGCAAGTCTCTTAATTGTTACAAGCTGTGTGTTTCATAACATATGTATTTTAAATGGTGATATTCCAGATGAAATAATGAATTTGGTACAAGAGGTTGAAGAAGAAAGGAACAATGATCCACATAATTATAGGGATTTTGATGCAGATTTGAATAACCGCATTGCTTTAGCAAAAAGAAATAACATATGTAATGCTTTGCCAATCCTGCAAAACAATAGGAATAGGCAACAATAAATAAATATGTTAACTTATAAACAAACACATTTGTATTTTTTTTTACCAACCTAGTCAAGGGTACATTATTTAGAATAGGCTTGAATATTCTATATAAATAAAATAAATGCTATCATAACATCAACATAATGCTTATTAACTTAACAAATAAACTAGTTGCACTTTAAAATCACAAGTTTAAAAACTAGTTTTAAAGGAACTGAAAACCAATAACAGGAACTTACACTAATAAAAAAACTTAAATTAAATTCTTTTTAAACCAAACATAAATATTTGCTTCAGTTCTGCAGGAAAACTACATTTTTTCTACCATTTTCTCGAAAAGGTCATTAAATCTGTCTAACCTTGCCATTTTTTCCGAGTGTCGTTTAGAAACCTAAAATAAATTAAATAAGCATTATTATTAAAAAGCGATTGTCAAGCTGATTAAGCATATCCCACAATTTCAGATCATGTATATCGGCTGTGCAAACGAGTGCAAATGTATGTCATATATTTTCACTCGATATCAACAAAAGTTAAGTATATTAAATACACTGTTCCAATTTTTTTTATTAGCACACATAAAGCAGTATTGTGAACAATACAAGAAGATTGTTGGAACAAATGTTTATAAATATATAATGTTTCCTGGAAAAAAGATTTAGATGCTTCGAGATATGTATATTGTTGCAGCAGGTTCTTTCAAATCATTTATTCATGTTAAATACAATTTTCTTGTTTACATACGTCACAATAAATATATCAGAGTCATTCACTACAACTTTGATTTTAGGGCAGTATACAGGTCACAATTTTGGGATTTTTTTTAAAGTGTTTCTAGTGATGTAAAAATATGGTCAAAAAAGGAAAAATAAAACTCAACATTGCTATCATGCCATAAAGTTCCTCAATGATATATCTGGAAATGTACTTAACCTGCATCTAAAAAACATAGGTATCTAAAGACTATGGGATAACTTATGCAGGTAGGTACCTACTCTAACCTTTATAATATTAAAAGATTTACAATTACTTACCTCACTCTCCCTATTGCGTCTTTTTCTGCTAAAAGAACTTTGAGGTGTGCTTGTCTCAAAATCTGAGTTTGATGCATTTAATATTGCATTTTCCGAGGCTATTCCACTGCTACTTGTAGGTGTTATGTGACCTCTTGTACCAATGTTACTGTTGGCTTTACTTTGCAAACCAGAAAAGCTACTGCATGTTGCCATTGGTGTAATTTCGGGTCGTTTATACATGAAGCAATGGATTTTGTTAAAGTACTCCCAATGCCTTCTGTTCTTTCCTGAAGTGTTATTATGCAGGAGAACACTTTTATATGTTCGTTTTAGGCTTTTCCATTTGGATTCAGCTTGCTTGTAGGTAATATTTATGCCCAATATTTCATTGCACCTTTTTGAAATCTCTTCCCACACATGTTTTTTTACTTCTGCCTCGAGACGTTTAATAAATGTTTCAATAGTTTCAATCAAAAAAAGTGTTCTTTCTGGTGTCCATAATTTGGTTAAATCTACCGATTCATCAGCTGTAGCAACATTTTCTTCATTTGAATCTATGTCTGGAGCATCACCCTCTAACTGCATATCGAATGTCCTTGCAACTTCCTCTGTTAGTGCTACATAAATCATTTTTCCAGCTGAAATTGTACAAATGAGATAATTATCTTCTATCACTAGTAGAATAGTAATGAGAAATACCTATATTTTGTGCAAACTTACTCTTTTTCTCTTGCAACAATATTTTACCATCTTGGTAAAATATCTGGTTACCGCTTTCGTAAACGGGATAATGGGTTTGCTTTGAAATACTAGTAGCCATTATCTAAATGAAATCTACTGAAAAAGTTTAATTGAACTCTATTTTTGTTACAAAAATATAAAATTCACAAAAACATCAACCTAACCAAAAAAATTTAAATTTTTATGACTGCGCAAGTGCAAGCCTACACAACGAACACCACCTTTCGAGGGTAGGGTTTGTGGAGTTAACTCTTTTAACGCTGCTTTTACGCACCCGAACTACACGGGGTTTACACTATCTGCTCTAACAGGTTGTACCCGAACTACTTTAGAGCTAAAATTGTTAAAACAGTTAAAGGAGCTGGCAAGCCGAACTCACCTTTTATTGGGCGATAGGGAGTCCTTTCTATTCTATGGGTTAGCGTCGTAGTTAGCGTATACTAATATAACTTTGGTAACACAATAAACGAAAGCCCAATCCACAAAAAATATAGCTATATTTTCTTTGCCCAAGCCCATGCAAGGACTCATTAAAGAATAATGATGTGACGCTTGCACAGATTTTTATACGTTACTGCTATGGAGTCCTCCATAATTACTGTGAAGACACATAATTCTTATTTTGATTATCGCTTCAAGAGTAGTTAAGTTACTCTTTGGTTTTATGTAATCGTGTTTAGATTTCGAGTTCTTCAAGCATTTTTACTATCCTGAATTCCTGGATTCCTGTAAATGCAGAACTCAACCTGTAAATCTATACAAAGTTTAATTTCTCCTCGCCAGATGGTGGCCTTATCCTATCATGGGGTGTGTTTGGGTTGACGCTCGGAATACTCCGAGCGTGCTCTTTCTACACTTTTCTGGGCGTCTATTCTCGAATCAGGGGAATGATCATATCAAGGAAAGTGATCTGTTTTCTGTCAATTTTTTCTCTTAGAAATGTCCAAACCAAACAAAAATTCTTGTAAGTCAAAATAACTATTCACTTCAATCAAGAGTTCTCTCGGAAAAGTGCGTTGACAATCATGAGTGTTTATTAAAAAGGTCTAGGGCTAATATCATTTATGTGTTTGTGTCGTAAAAACTACCTTAAATTTGGGAATTGACCATAGAAAAGATATTTCTATGAAATGGACAAGTTGCAATCGCAATTCTCGATATGTTTGGTTGTCAACCCACACCCACATTCTTTTAGAAATTATACGTTCGTGCGTCAACCCAAACGTACCCACGGTCAATGATCATATTGAAAGTCATCCACAAACTAAAATATTGAACACATTTGAACAGTTTATGATGTGTGTGTGATTTAGGTGGCGGCACCTATGCGCAGCTTTCAAAATCGAATAGTTTTTGATTAAAACGATAGATGGCAGAAGCTATGGCGCTTTGCTAGTAAGTTGGAAATCGATGTTGCCGACCGATCAAAATCTTTTTGTAACGTTAACGTTAGTTTTGCCGCTTACCTATGTCGGCAAAGAAAGTAGTTTTATCTAGCTCTGAAGTTTCCTAATCGGTTTAAATCAATGTTTTCCAACGAAAAAGTGTGTTTACGAAGGGATAATCGACTATGAATTTGTGACGTTTTAAATATAATTTAAAATTTTAGAAGTAAAATCCCATTGGTTTCTTATTATGTCCGAGTTGAGTGCAATGTGATACGTAATGGCGGGTAAGGCGTTACAGTGGAAATTGGTGGCTAATCCCACTGGCCCCCAACCTAGGCCGCGACATGGACACCGAGCAGTTGCCATTAAAGACTTAATGGTCGTTTTCGGTGGCGGAAATGAAGGAATCGTCGATGAACTTCATGTTTACAATACAGGTACTGCTTGGAGTTTTGACTGGTGGCTGGTAAATATGGCGCGTTCGTTTGTTTTTGTTTATGTATGAAGGGCAGCCTAATTTAACACTAGCCCATCTCTTCTCACACGCATATTTGTTGTCAATAACATCAATGAATTTGATGCATTTTGTTTAAAGATAATGAAATGTCATTTTTGCTTGGATTTGTTTAGTCGGGAAACAAATATGGCGGCGTACACATAGCGACATGTATAAAGACGCGTAAACCCGGCTTTTATCATTTAATTTTAGCTATGCGATAAATATGTCGTCCCTGTAAATTCCCCTACCTACAAACCCTTTGTTAAATAAGCATTTATTTATTTTCTTTTATTTATAAATTTGTTTAAAGAAATAACCTATACATCTCTCTCTGCGCTGCAGGAAGCGTTTTCTGACCAATAGAATTCCTGCATTTTAGATTCCTGTATTCAGGCGCTAAATTTAAACTATTTTCAACGAAATTATCCATGAAAGATAATAATATAATATATTTTCTTATATTTCTGCTTACAAAACACACACTGCCCAAAAAAGGCAATACCTGAATAATACTAGAATATAAGTTAATACAGGTTTTAAATGCAACATACCATCAACTTTTTTTCTTTTTTTAATATTGATATTAGAAAAACAAAACATTTTTTAGCTTTATGTAGGGTTAATTCAATTTGATAGGTACTTTAAAAGTAATTGCACTAATGTTACCTCCAGTCATAAGTAATCACAATGCAATATGCAATTGTAAAGTACTGCTTTATTTATTTTAGGTATGTTTATTTATAATTAAAATTGTAACTTCTATTTTTTTTTTTTTCAGCTACCAATCAATGGTTTGTACCAGTGACAAAAGGTGATGTACCACCTGGGTGTGCTGCATATGGTTTTGTTGTAGAAGGTACCAGACTATTGGTGTTTGGTGGTATGGTTGAATATGGCAAATATAGTAATGAATTGTTCGAGTTACAGGTAAGTACAGTATGCAGCTGACAAGTTCTCGTATATTTCAAAAGAAAAGGGTTTGGTTAACAATTAAGTACCTATATTAAAATTTAAATACACAAATTAAATTATGTTCTTTAACATTGACAAGAGGCAGTATTTTTCTGGGCCAAAGTATCCTTTTCTTAATCAGCAGCTTTTACACTAGAACAGGAAAATTGTCAAGACTTGAAAGTTCAGCATCTGCAACTAGTCTTGTATAATATAAATAAAATGTCTGGTCCGAAACAGTTTGGTGAAATATTTTGCTTTGTTTTATGATTCTTTACCAGGTTTACTATTTTTCTTATACAGGGTGGTCAAATTAGGATTGGTTGCAAAATTATACGAAATCTAAAGAACTTTGCCAAAATGTTTATTATTATGGAGGTATTATAATTAGGATTGTCCAAATGCATTTTTAAAAAAATATTTTACATTGTACAGGGTGGCCTAAAAAGTGTTTATGAAATAAGCTTTTATTATTTTAAATGGGGCACCCTACATATTATGGTTGTAAATTAAAGTCCCCTTTCCATGGCCTTGATATAGGGCTATAAATAATAAGGGCCAGAAGTTAGTAGTTAAAATAAAATTACCTCGTTTGTGAAGAACATCCTACTTTCCATGACATTTCTCATTTCTAGAAAACCTATAAATCAATTAATAGAAAACATCCCTGTCAAAGTTTTCTTTGGATGTTATTATAGTTTATGGAGAGACTAAGTAGTTTTGTTTCCAAATATTTTACTTTTATACATGGTGTTGAAGGGGACACAAATCATAAGTTTTTTTTTTTTAAATGGAACAGCCTGAAATTACTGTTTTAAAAGTTGCTGATTTCAACTGGCCATCATTCATGGTATTATTAATTTTTTAAATTACTTCATTTTTTATTCAAATTGACATTGACAATAAATAATTAAAATACCACCTAAAACTTATACATAAATTACAAGTCCTTGTTGCAGATATGTATAGAAAAAGATAACAAATAGGATATAGGACAAGTAAACGTATTTAACATAATAATAATATACAGGGTGTCCGGTAACTTATGGGCCATAGAGCAACTGGAGATAGTAGATATAAAAATATGTCTTTTGAGCCAAATTTGCCCAAGTAAAATGTTAGAGGTTAAAGAGATACAGGGTGTTGAAAGTGAAAATTAATTTTCGAAAAATGATAATTTTGAAACGGTTTAAGATATCGAATTCAAAATCGGTATAACTAGGTTTTCGAGAGTGAGAAATTCGAATTTGGTGTTAATTTCAAGATACTCCCTAGAGGGCGCTTGCTACGTGCTTCATGTTGAACTAATTCATCCATATTTTTTTTAACCGTGCAGTTACTAGTATTTATACTTTAAACTATAAAAGAACCTACCCTTCTATGTAAAAAAGGTACTCTTGGTCGATCTCGATATCTCAAGCCGTTACCCAGATTCTAGCGTCTGAATGTTCCATTGCACATTCTGTTGATTGCTGAGAAATATTTAATTCACAAAGTGTGCCTTGCATTTTGACAAAATTTGTTGCGGTGAAAACTGTCATTATTTTCTACTTTTTCCCGTCAAAGGTACGTAAATAAAAAGTTTTTGCAATATCCAAGTACTGTAATCTTTTCAAATAAAAATGCCCAGGCTTAATAAGTTTTCTAACCGTGATTTACGTGATATGGTCTGCGTTTATGCACAAGAGAATTATAATAGTCGTGCTGCACTTAGAAGGTATGTAGAACTCTACCCAACCAGAATCATTCCAGACCGAAAAATATTTCAAAGAATATTCAATCAGTTAGGTGAAACAGGTTCGTTTTATGTCAAAAATCCTGGTGGATGACCGAAAACTATAACGGTCGAACAAGAAGAAGAGATCTTGGTTCGTATCGCGGAAAATCCTGAATTAAGCACTAGGCGTTTGGAAGCTTCTACAGGAATAGGTAAATCGACCGTCTCAGAAGTCATCAATGCAGAAAATTTATTTCCTTACCATTTCACGCCCGTTCAAAATTTACTGCCAGGAGATTTGCCAGTCAGATCAGAATTCTGTCAAAATCTACTAAATAAGAATAACGAAGATCCCATGTTCCTGAGAAAAATATTATTTACTGATGAGGCAACTTTTACAAGACGCGGAATTTTTAACTGGAAAAATAATCATCACTATGCTTTGGAAAATCCACGACTACCCAAAGAAAGACATTTTCAGCACGAGTTTTCGATAAATATTTGGTGCGGCATTATCGACAATTTCTTGATCGGCCCATATCAGCTTCCGCAGAGACTTAATGGAGAACAATATTTGCAGTTTTTAGAAAACGATTTACCTTACCTTCTGGATGATATACCTCTGAACATAAGACACAATATGTGGTACATGCAAGATGGTGCCCCAGCACACTTTGCAGTTCCTGTTCGAAATCATTTAAATCAGCGTTTTCCACATTGGTGGATTGGTCGCGGTAGCGAATTTCCTTGGCCACCGCGTAGCCCAGATATTAACCCAATAGATTTTTATCTGTGGGGTCACATGAAGGATTTGGTATATGGTGATGAATCCAATACACGGGAAGAACTTGAACAAAAAATTCAAGAAGCCGCCATTGTTATAGGAGATAATCAAAATATCTTCCTGAATGTGAGACGTCATTTGTTAAAAAGCTTAAGAAAATGTATTGAAGTAAACGGTGGACACTTTCAACATTTACTAAAGTGAATTAAAACAAATTTTTAATAGTTTCCAATATTTTCATTTTGTTTTTTTTTTCTGCCTTTTTATCATCAAGTCCTAGAATCTGGGTAACGGCTTGAGATATCGAGATCGACTAAAAGTACCTTTTTTACGTAAAAAGGTAGGTTCTTTTATAGTTTAAAGTATAAATACTAGTAACTGCGCGGTTAAAAAAAATATGGATGAATTAGTTCAACATGTAGCACGTAGCAAGCGCCCTCTAGGGAGTATCTTGAAATTAACACCAAATTCGAATTTCTCACTCTCGAAAACCTAGTTATACCGATTTTGAATTCGATATCTTAAACCGTTTCAAAATTATCATCATTTTTCGAAAATTAATTTTCACTTTCAACACCCTGTATCTCTTTAACCTCTAACATTTTACTTGGGCAAATTTGGCTCAAAAGACATATTTTTATATCTACTATCTCCAGTTGCTCTATGGCCCATAAGTTACCGGACACCCTGTATACAAAAATTAAATTACTTTACAGTTGAAAAACATACCCTAAAAAAATCATCCAGTGAATAGAAAGCATTTTAGAGTTGTACTGTTTTTATTTTAGAAATAATAAGCTTATTACTTTTTATATGAATTGGAATTTTATTATAAAATATAGGGCAAGGGATTGTGGTGGTTCATTATATAATCTGCTGCAAAAGCAGAAAGGGCTTTTCCAATATGAAGATGTTTTGTAGCCTAAAATATAGATTTTATTTGAGTTTCTAGTGTCTTTCTAGTCCTGTATATCTGAAGTATATTGAAACTTGTAGGAGTGTTTTTTATTAACAAAATTCAGTGCACTAAGAATCATAATACCAGGAAGTGTAAGAATCTTATGCTCTCGAAAGGTTTCTCTGCATGACTCAAGTGGGCTTAAGGAGTAGATTTTACGAATAGTTTTTTTTTGAAGAATAAATAACCTTTTAAATGTATGTGCAACCGCCTGTAAATGTATGTATGATTTTATTGTAAGTAATATAATGGTACCTGTGAGATAACGATGTTTGATAGACATTTTCGTTTTCTTTTTTTTATTATATTTAATCAACAAATTTACCTAACTAAATATAGTTAGGTATATAGATATCGGTATCGGTATATCGGCCATATCGGCCTTCTTGCCCGATATCGGTATCGGCCCATATCGGCCAAGAGTATATCGGTATCGGCCGATATATTTTTTAAAGAAATTAAAACATAAGTTCATAAAGTAAAATAAATAAATAAAGAATTTTTGAGCTCAATTTTAGTAGTCTGCACTCCAGAAAAATCAGCTCCTTCAGCTTTGCCGAGATAAATCAAAAGTGTCTTAAGTAATGATATTATTTTCGAGATAGATGCACTGTTCTTACTAAAAATGTTGGTAATCTCTTCAAAGGGTTCTAATAAGTTTCATAAGTTTTTTGCTAGTTCCCACTGGTGATATGCTAGTTCCTTATCTTTTAAAGCTGAATCATCCATTATAAATATATTTAAAGCGTTTTTTTTTCTACCAAACGTTCCAACATATAAAAACTTGAGTTCCATCATGTAGGTACAGGGTTATCCAAGCAAGACTAGACAAGGCGATTTTTTGACTTTTCCTGTACTTTTATAAAAAAACTGAAATAGCCTCTTAAGTCATTTTCTCCCGCGAATTCGAATATCTTCAGCAAAAAACAATTGAACATCAAACAAAAGTACTAGGGGTCACTTTGATATTTTTTTAAATGGGATGCCGTATTTTTAATGAGCTTATCCGATTTCCCATATAAATTTGATCTAAAATGTTGGATTTTTAATTTTTTTTTTTTTTTTTCAACATTTTCCGAATTTAAAACTGAAGAAAAAAGGCGTTTTTGAATTAAAAATCCAACATTTTAGATCAAAATTTATATGAGAAATCGGATAAGCCCATTAAAAATACGGCATCCCATTTAAAAAAATATCAAAGTGACCCCTAGTACTTTTGTTTGATGTTCAATTGTTTTTTGCTGAAGATATTCGAATTCGCGGGAGAAAATGACTTAAGATGGCTATTTCAGTTTTTTTATAAAAGTACAGGAAAAGTCAAAAAATCGCCTTGTCTAGTCTTGGTTGGATAACCCTGTACATCCTGAACCAAAGATTTTCTCGCCATATTAAGAGTCTTTTGAATATTCTTCAGTCTATCACAAGCCAAAGAGGAGTGACTAAAATAAGTTACTATACGCCTCGCTTTTGCGAATAAATCCATGATTGATCGTTGACTTTCTATAGAGTCTTGTATGGCTAATTGTAAAGATGTATAAAACAAGTTTGGTGTTTTAGTTTAACTTCGTCGATGCCCTTTTTTATGTTGGCGGAATTGTCAGCCAAAACCAAAAGAACCTGATTATGAACTAACTTCCATCTCTTCAGTAAATCATTTAACATCTGGGCAATATTTAAAGCTGTATGTGTTCCTGGAAAATGTTTGCAGGCCAGTACAAATGAACATCTTTCAGTCGTTTTAAAATCCATCCAATGAGCAGTAGAACACATAAATGAATTGTTATTGTGTTTGCACGTTTATAAATCTGTAGTTACAGAAACTTTAATGTTTTCTTCTAAGGAAAGTGATGATGATAATTTTTCACTAATTGTTGAAGAACATTTTTGGTAAATATCAGGAAGTATATTTTCTCTAAAATATTTATCAGAAGCATATTGTAACAAGGATCCAATTTTTTTAAACGCTGTTTAAAGCCGACATCATTCAGAATACTGAAGGGTTGTATACCTATAGCTAATAATTCTCCGATAGAATAGTGAATGTCTTTAGATTTAGTACTATTGATGTCCCATAACTGCATGTTATCAAAGGATTCAAATATCTTTAGCTGTGTGGTTTTACTTGAGCGGGCAGTTGAACATAAGACGGACATTAATTGTAGCTAATTTATATAGCAAAATATCCATAATAGAAAATATAGCCGATATATCGGTATCGGCCGATATCGGTATCGGTCACAAAAAATCATCGGTCGATCCCTAAGTTTTATAAAGGTTTTTAAGTTGACAATGGCATAATAAGCAGAGTTTAGTTTTGCAGCAACATTGTCTACACGGGCTGTCCACTTTAATTGTGAGTCTATGTAAAGACCCAGAAACTTTTGAGAGAATTATTATTAATTTTAAGTTTAAATCAGGGACCTGTCGCTTTTTGTAGAATGCCATGTAATGGGTTTTATTTGTGTTAACAACTAGGCGATTTGTTTGGCACCAAACAGAAAATCTAAGCAGAATTGTATAAGTTATTTTAAGTATTTGATTAAGTGTAGAAGCATAAGGGATATTTTAGTTTATTCTTTGGCAGGTTTCTAATTTTGTCAGAGAAACAATTATTTTACATTTTTTTGAAGGTATGTATAGTTGTATTTTTCTGGTACTAAATTACTTTCATGGCGAGTATCATAATCATGTTTCACATCACAATCGTGGAAAAGATCCCTATTATCACGTACAAATATCACAGAGTTAAAAATGGTACATTCCTATTACCGTCGGAATATTTTTTACTACTTTTTTGCATGACCATAATTCTGTGTATTTCTGATGAACTACCCCAAGATACAATACAACTGTGTCAGATGACATAAAATAGTTTCCACAGTTAACATTGTTTTTTTTTCATAAACGGAATTAAAATGTGTCGCAAATGCGTCAACAATGGATTGACCTGTATGATATTCATTATTTTCTAAAAACATGTTATATAGTGAACATTATTGAACCCTTTCCATTATTGAAAAGTTTGTAGAACAATATGGAATCCTCCCTAATGTCCCGCTGTATTTGTTCTATGTATGTATTATACGCTAATTTTATATTATGCTTTAGTTGTGCCCGAAGTTGAATGAATTCATTTTTAGTTTGTGTATTGCCAGTTTTCTGACTTTTTACGCTAAGTTTTTTTTTTTTTAATTTTTAATTATAGTGTGCATACTCTTATGCTTGGGAAATTCACGGAACTTATCATGAAACCCATAAACCATCAGGCTTAGGACTTACCATAGTTACTATGATTATTGTTTGCAATAGATGCACGTCCTCTTGTATTGTATTCATGTGTCTGTAAATGACAAATGCTGTTGATACTGTATTGTATTAAATAAATAAATAAACATTTTCTTGTAAGAGTCAAATTTTCTAAGTAATTTGCTGTCATAAGGGCTTCACCCCAATATTCTGTTGGCAAATTTGCATCATTTCATCTTTATGATTGTATTCCATTTTCTTCAAATTTTGTTTTACCTGATTCCCATTAAGTATATTATCCCTGTCTGTCAGATCTTATTTTCTTACATATCCATGCAGTTTTTCTAGAACTTCTGATTTAACAGGTGCACAACAGTAAACTACTATATCTGCTAAAATCATCAATTGAGTCAAAAAATATTTCTTTTCGTCTGGTGTTTGAGTATGCATTGGTCAGTAAACATTTGAGTGTACAAGATCCAAAATTCCATGAGCTTTTATTGAGTACTTCTGGGGAGAAGAACGCCTTATATTTTTTTCTCAAGTACACGTTTCACATACTAATTGACATCCCGTAAACCATTTTTTTTTTACTTGTGTCAGTTACAAAGTTTAGATCACGATGACCAAATCTTTTATTCTAGGCGTGAATACACCTTCTGTTGCACAGCCATCCCATATAGCTAAAGGTTCATTAATACAATTGATTTGCGCAGATTGCCACAATTTTTACCTACTGCTGCAGTCTGATTTATTAATTTCAATTTTACATCTCTATCAAAAAGAATCGTATAACCTAGATTACCTAAAGTAAATTGGTTACTAAATGAAGTATAAATCTGGGCCGGCGAAAGACCTATTGGAGGTCTAGTAAATTCCACTCCCCAAAATTGAAAAGTTTTTGTAAATTAAGTTATTCTTTAGAGGGAATAATAAATGCGATCACTTAAAACACTTATGGTATCATTCTCTGAGGTGGTTCATCTGCAGCACAACGTGTATTTTTAAAGAAAAAGAGAGCGATTCGATCTATAGGTCTTAGCTTCAAGGAATCATGTAAACAAACATTCATAAATGAATCTATCATTACCTTATTTTCAATTTTCATTTTCGAAATTCTTAAATTTGTTAGACAAAATATTTCACAATTTAGAACTCAAAATATGTACCTCTGTTACAAGATTTGGCCGTGATTTTCAGTATGACCTCCATAGACTTGAATTATATAAATCAAATACCTATTATATCGGCGCTATCTTGTACAATAAAATTCCGATTCATATTTTTTTTTTTTTTTTCAAAATCAATTAATATTAAAGGTAATAATAAGTTTAATACTAAAATAAAAACAATACTACTCGAAAATGCTTTGTATTCGCTGGATGATTTTTTAAGGTATGTTTTTCAGCTGTAAAGTAATTTAATTTATGTATATTATTATATTATGTTGACTTGTCCTATATTCTATTTGTGATCTTTTTCGGATTAATAAATTTATTTCATTTATACTTAGATTTGTTTTACAAGACCTGGTGTCATTTTTCAAAGTAAAATCACCATTTTTTTTTTGTCCATATGGTCCAACCCTATATTAGTTTATCTCCTTTTTGTGTGACTTTGCTGTCTTAACGGAAATGCATTAAATATTCTTTGATTCATTAAATTGTTATGCAAATTTGCGCATACCTAATCAGATGATAATCATGGGAATTAAATTAGATTAACCTCACAGTTCTGGTTTTTCAGGCATCAAAATGGGAATGGAAGAAAATTACTCCCAAAAACCCAAAAGCAGGACCTCCTCCCTGTCCGAGATTAGGACACAGTTTTACCATTGTTAATAGCAAAGTATACTTATTTGGTGGCCTCGCAAACGATAGTGAGGATCCCAAAAACAATGTACCACGGTAAATTGATTTGGTATAGATCTTCGAAACTTTTTCTACATTATTTATATTTGCAGGTATTTAAATGATCTATATACACTAGATATAAGAAGCAATCCTATGCAGTGGGACATACCAGTGACACATGGCCCATCACCCCCTCCAAGAGAATCTCACACAGGTGTAGCCTATGTTGACAAGAAACGCTTTAAATCTTATCTGGTTATTTATGGGGGAATGAGTGGGTGCCGGTTAGGTGACTTATGGTTTTTAGACACTGATAATATGACATGGAGTAAACCTGTTGTGTCTGGAATTACACCCTTACCAAGGTATAGTTTCCATTATTTTATTTCTGTTATTTTGTTTGTTTCTCAACCAAATTAATTTTAGTCTTTATTGTAATTATTAAACATTAATTACAAAAGGCGAAGTTGAAGCAGGCTTTCCTACTTAACCTAAAAAATATATACATTTTTTATCTATCCACTATTTAGCAAAGAAAAGTAAAAATATTCTGTACTATAGGTTGAACCCTATTAGGGTATTATACAGCGTGCCAGAAAAGTTCTAGACATATGGGAATTTTCTTGATTGTTCATTTTACGAAAAGAAGTTATTCTTTATAAAAAATTCTGCTTGATGCACAAATAATATTGACATATCAAAACTTAAGATATCATGTACAGGGTGGCAAAAAAATATAGAAACACAGAATTACGTTAAGAGGGAAGTACCCTCAAGTTTTATTTTAGAGCAAATTGTTATAACAGAACTTTACTAAGGACTACAAAATGTGGTCAGATACAATTTATTTCTGACCTTGAAACAGTAACAATACTGATAATAAGGCCTAAACATTTAAGTATTTACAATAGGTAAGGTAGGTTATATTTTAAAGCAACATAATATTAATATACAATATATAATTTAGAGTATAGTAAACAGTAGGTAAGTGAGTCTATTAGTTTGAGTTTAAATATATTTTTAGATTGTGACATAGTTTCTTCATTCTAGTGAGCGAATTTTATGTTCTAAAATCAACCTATCTACCTCGATAACCGCTTGCATTACATTGAGTTGCTTTTCTTCTGTTGTGGGCCATTTGTTGTGTTGTTTCTTAAATACATTTTCGACGGAACCAGTAGCTTTAAATTTATTCATTACGTTTGCTATAGTAGCGCTACATACCATTTTGTGAGGGTGTCTAGTATTAAATATGAGTACGGCTTCCCTAATAGGTTTATAGTTATCTCCGACGATAAGTACAATTTCTATTTTCTCCTGCAGCGTTAACTTTACAACCATGACGAAACTAACAAAAAACTCTTGTTGATAAGTCGAAAAATAGTAAATGATTTTTGACTAACATTCGTTACTATAGTATTGCACATAGTTGTTGCAAAATTGTTGCAGGTAACTGGTAAAGAAATAAAATAAAAAAATATTTTCCAACGGCCTATTGATGGTACCCTGTAAGTTAAAATATTTCAACGAAAAATTGTATCTGACCACGTTTTGTAGTCCTTAGTAAAGCTTTCTTATAACAATTTGCTCTGAAATAAAAATTGAAGGTACTTCCCTCTTAACGTAATTCTGTGTTTTTATATTTTTTTGCCGCCTTGTACATGATATCTTAAGTTTTGATATGTCAATATTATTTGCGCATCAAGCAGAACTTTTTATAAAGAATAACTTTTTTTCGTAAAATCAACAATAAAGAAAATTCCCATATGTCTAGAACTTTTCTGGACACGCTGTATAACTGAAATATAATAACAAGCATAAATTAGATAATAAGTTTTATGACTTCTTTAACTGCCTATTTTATTATGCCAGTAAGTTGTCTGATGTGGAGGGGTATTTTATTATATAATTTTGCCACATTATGACTTAATGATTTCTCAAAATTACTAGAGGTGTGTGCCAGAGTAATCATAGTATATTCGTGGCGAAGTTCCCAATTGTGCATGTCACTACGAAATTTATTGTTCTCATATAAGTAATCGGGGCACCCTTTAGAGATGATACTGTTGTAGAGAACTACAGAGTGTAGGACTCTTCTTTCGTTCATTCGTAACCATTTTATTTCGTTTAGTTTCGCCGACACTCCCCTTTCACGCTTCCTAATACCCCCTATCAGACGCACGCAAGAATTCTGAATTATTTAAATTCGCCGAGCATCAACACTTAGCAGACAAGGACCAGGGCCGTAACTAGGTGATATTCTACTATAGGCTATAGGCAAGGTTTTCTTTTTGCGCCCCCTAGAGAAATGCGCTGCAGTAGGGAGGGGGGATACTTTAACATTTTTTTAAAGAACACCCAATTTATATGTATAACTTTTTTTTTACTTTTTATTAAGTAAGTTATAGGTTTGTTAATATTCTTTGGTTTAAAATTTTTTTTTTATCAGTTAATTATTAAGTTTACTTAATAATAAGAGAAGATTATATACAGGGTGTCTGTAAAAGGTCTTTACAAAAACCTACCACATATTCTTCAGACCAAAATTAGCCGATTTAAGTAAACTTACTTAGTACAAAGTTCCTTAGTTTGGGCGCTAGACGGCGCTGAAGTGACAATTTTTGAATCGTTTTTCTGGATTAATTTAAAAACTGCTCGTACTATTTTGCCGAAATTTGGTACGTTGGCATAGCTTTATGGAGCAAAAAAACCCATGCCACAATTCTCATTAATATCAGTACATGGGCGTAGAACCTGGGTTTTTTACTAATTGCTTGTTTCAGATTTCTATGCCAATGGAACAAGAGGGGTTTGGGCACAAAATTCAGATAAACCAACTCATTTGCTTCAAAAAAGGTACTCTTAATAAGACTCGTTTCCTCTGACGGTTTTCGAGAAATTTGCATTTTATTACCTACTTAATACGTATTAGTTTTTACAAAAAAAGAAAATAACTAAATCATAAACAGAAATAAATAGAAAGATCATAAAAATTGCTAAAAAGTCCACCATTTCCATGAATACAAAGATTTATAGTGGAAGAAAATTAAAACACACTCTTTGCAGAACTTGTTCATCGCCCTTAAGAATATTTATTGCATCTTGAATACGTTGCCACAGTTGTTCTGCGTTATCTGGAGTTGTCCTGTAAACCACTGTCTTAAGATGCCCCCATAAGAAATAATCCAATGGAATTAAGTCCGGAGATCATGGTGGCCAATTTACACGGGCATTACCTCTACCAATCCATTTATTTGGGTACTGCTGATTCAAAAAGTTTCTAACATTTAATGCAAAATGTGGTGCAGCTCCATCGTGCATAAACCACATATCTCTCCGAAGTTGTAAAGGTAAATCTTCTAGCAAATCTGGCAGCGTATTTTGTAGATGTTGCAAATAAATTTCCCCGGTTAATCTTTGTGGAATAATGACAGGACCAACAATGTGATTACCAATTATTCCAGCCCACACATTAATTCTAAACTCATTTTGAAAATGTTTCACCTTGATAGCATGTGGATTTTCATCCGCATAAACATGTTCATTATGAAAATTTGTAATCCCTCTTCTTGTGAAACATACTTAATCGGTAAACAAAATATTGTTGGCAAAGTTGGGATTCTCTTCTCTCTGCCTATGAACAAGCCGACTAAAAATCAGGCGCATTTCAGGATCATTAGGTAAAAGATCTTGAACTGGCATCTTATGGTATGGATATAGCAACTGTTCTTGAAGTACTTCATGAACAATATCTTTGGACACTCCTATTTCCCTACCTAGCCTCCTGGTGCTTATTTCTGGATCTTCTGCAACAAGTTCTAAAATGTCTTTCTCGACTTCAGGAACCAATACAAAACGCTGTCTTCCATTATCAATGGCTTTAGGAGTAAATTGGCCGTTTTCCCGCAGACGTCTTTCAACAGCAGCAAACGTCGGGTGGCTTGGTATACGACGATTTGGAAACCTTTCGGAGTAGACTCTGACACATTCTCGACCATTTCCTTGGCAATACCCAAATACTAATATCATATCGGTATATTCTGCAATAGTGTATTGCACCGCCATGATAATTCACGACAATTAAAGTTTTCTAATAATTAATGCGAGCAGATAAAATGATTGAACGTTAGCAACAATATTAAATTTACAAATTTGACAACAAATCTTGTGTTGTCAGATGAAACTAATAATAACCAAAAATAACAATCGTTTGTGAGGTGTAAGGTCGTGTTGTACATACCTAAACAATACCGTGCGAACAAATAGCAGATCATAAGAAAACTGTTCAAGAGGCTTTTTGTAGTAAATAAGTTGGTTTAATCTAAATTTTAAACTTAAACCTCTTAACTTCCATTGGCGTAGAAATCAAAAACAGAAAAATTCTATAAAACCCAAGAAGTACTACGTGGTAAAAGCTACTACGTATTAAGTAATAAGATGCAAATTTCTGGAAAACCGTCAGAGGAATCGAGTCTTATCAAGAGTACCTTTTTCGTAGGAAATGAGTTGGTTCATCTGAATTTTGTACCTAAACCCCTCTTGTGCCATTGGCATAGAAATTTGAAACAAGCAATTAGTAAAGAACCCAGGTTCTACGCCCATGGACTGATATTAATCAGAATTGTGGCATGGGTTTTTTTGCCCCATAAAGCGGCAAAATAGTATGAACAGTTTTTGAATTAATCCAGAAAAACGATTTAAAAGTTGTCACTTCAGCGCCGTCTAGCGCCCAAACTAAGGAACTTTGTTAAGGTAAGTTTACTTAAATCGACCAATTTTGGTCTGAAAAATATGTGGTAAGTTTTTGTAAAGGGCTTTTACAGTATGTATTGTGAAACTAAAAAAAAAAATAGATGAAAATAATTGGAAATGTGTAGGTTTAAATAAAACAGGGTTGGGCTGATTTAAATCAAGTGATTTAAATCATGATTTAATGAAACTATTTACTTTTAATTCAGAACAATGAACAATATAACATATTAAAAAAATAATTTTCAAAAATCAACAGTATATAGAACTCGCGCTTTTAAGAAATAAAAAAGTAGTAGGTATATAATACATATAAACTTTATGTTTCTGTATTTTTGTTTTCGTTGTATAGTTTAAACAAAAATTCTAATTTTCCTCCTTTTTCTACACCCATCCTGTTCCTAATATCAGAGTGTACAAAGCCAAAAGTGCTAAACACTCGTTCTACTGATGCTGAGGAAGCAGTTGCGCATAGGAGTTTTCTTGCAAGAAGCGCGTTCTGACAATATTTTGGGTAGAATTTAGACCTACATTGTTAGACCGACATTAAAATAATTTGTATTAATTTGAAAAGAGAGAAAAATGTTAAATTTTTAATAAAATCAATAAAAATCAAAAAAATGAATGATTTTTGATTTTTTTAATAAAAATCAAATTTTGCCCAACCCTGGAATAAAATACTGACAAATAGACTCTACGCTCTACTTAAATATTTGATTAGGAAGATAATTTTACAAACAATATTTTCTTAACCCCGAATATCTCCGTTCATGTTGGATTTATGAAAAAATTTTATGAGACATAATTTGATCAAAAATTAATTATCTTTAAGAACCACAACATTTAAAAGTTCCTGTTATCGAAAAAATTCTTTGCACCATGGCGCCACCTACATCTTGTATTATTTAAACACATTTTTTACACAGTTGTAAAGCCAATCATAGAGGCTAAAAACTGGCGTTTAAAGAATTTACATGTCACTTATAGTTTTCGAAATATTTGGCCTGGGAGTTTATATTGAAACACCCTGTATACTGGAGAACCTCTTGTTTATCAATATAACACTAGAAATAAAGGTAAACTGGTTCCAGTGTATTGGAGGCTGGGGAGATGTATCGAGAGACACACCTTTTCTAACCTTTAAAAAACGAGTTTTGTGTATTTTAATGGAAAACGCATTCTACTCGTTCAAAGAGTTCCTAGATTTCAATTTTCTGTAAGATTTTAAATTATTATAAACCTATCACATATTCTTCAAACCAAAATTACTAAGTTGCTTAGTTTGGGCGCTAGACAGCGCTGAAGTGACAATTTTTAAATCGTTTTTCTGGATTAATTCAAAAACTGCTCATACTATTTTGCCGAGATTTGGTACGTTGGCATAGCTTTATGGAGCAAAAAAATGCCACAATTCCCATTAATATCAGTCCATGAGCGTAGAACCTGCGTTTTTTACTAATTGCTTGTTTCAGATTTCTATGCCAATGGAACAAGAGGGGTTTGGGCACAAAATTCAGATGAGCCAACTCATTTGCTACAAAAAAGGTACTCTTGATAAGACTCGATTCCTCTGACGGTTTTCGATACATTTTCTTTATCTTCCATTAGCGTAGAAATCAAAAACAGAAAAATTCTATAAAACCCAAGTACTATGTGGTAAAAACTACTACGTATTAAGTAATAAAATGCAAATTTCTCGAAAATCGTCAGTAGAATCGAGCCTTATCAAGAGTACCTTTTTTGTAGCAAATGAGTTGGTTCATCTGAATTTTGTGCCCAAACCCCTCTTGTTCCATTAGCATAGAAACCTAAAACAAGCAATTAGTAAAAAACCCAGGTTCTATGCCCATGAACTGATATTAATCAGAATTGTGGCATGGGTTTTTTTGCCCCATAAAGCTATGCCAACGTACCAAATTTCGGCAAAATAGTATGAGCAGTTTTTGAATTAATCCAAAAAAACGATTTAAAAATTGTTACTTCAGCGCCGTCTAGCGCCCAAACTAAGCAACTTTGTACTAAGATAAGTTTACTTAAATATTACAAAACTAAATGAATGTACATTGTATATAACTGTAAAAATATGAATTACTTAATTAATAAACATGTAGGGATACAGGGTGTACTGATCCCTCCAAACAAACAAACAAACAAAAAAAAATCGGCTAATTTTGGTCGGAAGAATATGTGGTATGTTTTTGTAAAGACCTTTTACAGACACCCTGTATATCGGTGTCGGCCGATACCCTAATTATAGGCCATATATTTTAATGAAATTTTCTTCATAAACTCGCGTCATTAACTACCTCTTAAAATATGTACGTGTTGTTCTGGAACACCCTGTATATTGCCAAAAATAATCTAAACCAAAGATTATTTTTTCCAGATCTCTTCACACATCCACTCTTATCGGTCATCGAATGTTTGTTTTTGGTGGCTGGGTACCGGTAGTCGCCGATGAAGGCAAGTTAGCGATAAACGAGAAAGAATGGAAATGCACGAACACAATGGCGTGTCTTAATTTGGAGAGTATGAACTGGGAAGACTTAAATATCTATAACGAGCACGAGAGTAGTGTTCCGTGTGCTCGGGCTGGTCACTGTGCTGTAGGTATTAGCACCCGGCTGTATATTTGGTCTGGCAGGGATGGTTACAGAAAAGCCTGGAAAAATCAAGTTTGCTGTAAAGATTTATGGTTTCTAGAGGTAGATAGACCCCCTGCACCTAGTAGAGTTTCTCTAGTGAAAGCTGGAACCCATTCGCTAGAGGTCAACTGGACTGGGTCACCTTCGGTGCAGACGTACGTTTTGCAGATCCAGAAGTACGACCTACCGCCAGCAGTGACTCAAGCCCCTAAAGCTGTAACGTCCCAAGCTAGCGTCCCTCAACTCATGAATTCACCAAAACCAGCTCAGTCAGTACCTGGAAGCCCAACAAGCATTTCTGTACAACAAGCTAGGACTCCTTTTGCCCCGTCTTTAAGTCCGACCAAAGTACAAGTCAAGGCACGTAATCCGATAAAAGCAACTGTTGTCACTACCCCACAAAGTTCACACTTGCAACAAACGATCAACAGCGCGATTCCCACAACACTTTCTTTAGAAAGTTCAGTCAAAGTGTTGCAACAAAACCAAACTACTACTGGACAAATGTCAGGAATTCAAGCACTGGCTGCAGCAGCTGCCGCGACTCAGAAAATAACTTTGGCACAGCCGACCCAAATCAAATTAGCTAACCCTTTAAGAGTCCAAGGGGCTCAAGGGACGACTATAATCAAAACGGCTTCGCCTCAACATGCTGGCAAACAAGTTGTGGTCAAACAAGGCACAAATATCATACAGAAACCTGGTGGCGTCCAACAGCAAGTGGTTACACTTGTTAAAACCAGCACTGGTATGACTCTAGCCACCCTACCCAAAGGTGGTAACCTTATACAAAGCAAAGGTCCCGGACAAGTCATTTCACAACAAACCAAAAATACTATAGTAAAGATTGTTCCTAGCAATTCTGGTAATAAAGTATTGACGACCTTAAAAACCATCCCCTCAAATATGATTCAAATGAATAAAACGACTGGAAAACTGGTTTTATCGAAGGGCGCGGGACAGATTCCAACATTAGGCAATCAGCAAGTGTTAGTAGTTAGTTCAACGGGAGGCCTCAAAAATATACAAACAGTAACAAATGCCCAAGCAGTCAACATGTCGCTGGTTAAAACAAACACAGTTAACACCAATCCTATGATGACGGCGTCTTCAATTCAGGGTATTCAAGGGGTGAAGATTACCAAACCTATTACCATATCCATGCCAATGCAAGTTGTTGGATCACCAAAGACCATGACGCTTGCAAAAAATACAGTAAGTATTATAATATCTTATTCATTTATTTTCCTAGATAGTTAAATTTAACTAATATTACTTGTTATAAATTATGTTTTTTTTTTCAATTTTAATTTATTTTATCCTTACTATTAGTATTTAAATGTCCTTTATTGGGTTCGAAAATGGCTATGCTAAAACTAATTTTACAATATTTATTATTAAAATATACTTGTTTTACTGCAAGATACTTCTGCAGTGGAACAGTGCTAATAACGTAAGATCAAAAAAAAAACAACGTCCTCCAATGGCGTGGAACCAATGATGCATGTCTTGAATTATTACTGTTCAAAGGTACCTTGGTAAGAGGTAAAGGTGAATAAAAAATTAAACTGTCAAGTTCTGAACTTTTTATTTTTAAGAAATGTAAATACCGGTTGATACATGGCTTAGTTGAACATAGGAAATCCCATGTAAATTTTGAGGTGGCTAAATATTGGCTCCCCTGTACATTTCAAACTCAAAATAAGCTTTATTATCAGAAGACGTTCTCATCGACAAATATGAAACAGTATAAGTATCTAACTATAAAAAAAATACAAACAACAAAAATTAGACAAAGATAAAGATGATGTACCTGTATGTGACACCTAGTAATTTTTGTTTTCCTTTTTCCCCTTAGAGATAATCGGAATAATATTCCCACAGGCAATAGTAAGCCTTCTCCAGCAACATCCGTTTCACAGATTTTTTAAACAATTTAGGTGACTGTAGAGGTCCTTCAGGTTATTAGGTTTATTTTTATACTTTCATATACAGGGTGTCCGGAAAATACGTGTACAACGTTGGACGACAGACTCCTGACGTCAAAATAGGTCGATCTAAGCCGACTTAGTTATATCCAAAATTGTCTCGTTTAGCCGGTAAAGGGCGTCAAGAATTTGTAAAAATATTGGTTTTTCCTAATTTCCGTGAAAACCTGCTAATCGATTTTAATGATTTTTAGTATGTAGACTAATACTATAAAATGGCGTTTTCTAGTAGTATAGTCACCGGCTGTAAATAAGTGGAAGTGTTATAAAAGTGATATAATACGTCAACATTTCTCCTCATTTTTTGTATGAACGGCGTTATGACAACCCAGATATTTTTGTCGAGTGACTGGATGTATTTGGAAGCTATTTTACCTCTTCAATATTTTTCGTTGGATGAGCTGTTTTGCCAGAAAAAAAATATTTACAATTACCCGCATACATTAATTATTAACATTAGTAATAAAATTAAAATCAAATTACCTGTAACAATAATTTTTTTAGTGACCTTGTTGCTATGGCATTTAATAATTTGACAATTATTGCCAAATTGTCACCAGTCTATGAAATTGACTAAAGTATACGATCAACATTCTTGAATTACAAGTTCATTTTACCATTAAACATGGAAAATTATACGAACTCTGCATGCTCCTGGTATACGGGTTTTGTCAAGGAAATGGGCGTCAGAGTGTTAGGGTTTACATGGAAAGATTTCCTAACCGTCGAATACCAAACCACCAAACATTTGCCAATATCGGGCGTCATCTTCGGGAAACGGGCAGCTTTGAGAAAAAATTTGAAGGCAGGGGTCGTATGCGAACAACTCGAACTGTGGAAACAGACGAGAACATTCTGGAAAGAATTGAAGAAGAACCAAGTACCAGTACCCGTCGCTTAGAACGTGAGTTACATGTTCCTAAAACGATTGTCAATGAGGTTTTAAAAGAACAGTTGTTACATCCATATCGCATTCAAAAAATCCAGGAACTTTTACCGACTGATCCCCCCATGCGGCTTACATTTTGTCAATTTATTAAAAACAAAAGAATCCGTGATCCAAATTTTTGTAGAAAAATATTGTTTACTGACGAAGCGTGCTTTACAAGATCTGGAGTAACCGATCTATCTGCACAACGAACATATTTATTTCGATGAAAATCCACAAGCCATTAAAGTTGCACATCATCAGCATCAATTTAAATTAAATATTTGGGCAGTAAATTGGTCACCACGTTCTCCGGAGTTAAATATGTGTGACTTCTTTTTGTGGGGCGCTATTAAAACAGAAGTTTACAATACTCCGGTAAACACACGCCATGATTTATTGACGCGGCTTTTAAATGCAGGCAACCATTTTAATAACCCCGAGACATTAAATAAGGTCCAATATTATTTTTTAAGGAGTGTTAATAAGTGTAGTTAGCAAGATGGCGGTCATTTTACACATTTGCTTAAGTAATGTTTTCGTTTTACTTACTTTCTTACAATATTTTTAATACACTTCCAACTTTGTTGTACTTTGTTTTATTATTACTGTTAATAATTGATGTATGCAGGTAATTGTAAATATTTTTTTTTCTGGCAAAACAGCTCATCCAATAAAAAAATATTGAAGAGGTAAAATAGCTTCCAAATACATCCAGTTACTAGACAAAAATATCTGGGTTGTCATAACGCCGTTGATATAAAAAATGAGGAGAAATGTTGACGTACTATATCACTTTTATAACACTTCCACTTATTTACAGCCGGTGACTATACTACTAGAAAACGTCATTTTATAGTATTAGTCTACGTACTAAAAATCGATTGGCAGGTTTTCACATAATTTAGAAAAAAAACAATATTTTTACAAATTTTTGACGCCCTTTACCGGCTAAACGAGATAATTTTGGATATAACTAAGTCGGCTTAGATCGACCTATTTTGACGTCAGGAGTCTGTCGTCAAACGTTGTACACGTATTTTCCGGACACCCTGTATAGTCGATTTTTTTGTAAGGGTTGAGGATGGTATTGGCAATGGCAAATTACGATATTGTCCTGTCGTGTAGGAGGAGTCAGTATTCAAAAACTTATATCTAGTCTTAAATATTAGAGTGACAGTCTCCAAAATAAACAATGATGTCAGTGTCAATATTTTTTTTTGCCAAACAATGGTCTGCATGAGTGTCTGACTTTGGACCGACAAATATATCTTACTGCGCGTTTCTGCAGAACAAACAGAACACCGAGCAGTTGCTGACGAGAAAACCCACAAAATACAACTCCACGTCTGAGATGAGATTCTATAAGCGCGTGGTAAACTGATTTTGTAATATTTAAAGCAAGTTCATTGACCATCACTTTGACTGCAAAACATCCCGAAGCTAATTTCCTGCTCAGTGCCCTGATATGATTCTCAAATTTAAGGCCAGTCAATGACGGCCCAGAAACTTAGTACTAGGACAATTCTCAAGGAGTGAGTCATCAATGACCAAGCCCTCCATAGCACGCTTAATACTATTTACATTTGTTTTTTCGACATTTAGAGACATCCAAGTTCGAAATAACACCATTCTTTGACTTTAACCAAATCTGAGGTAATAATATCTTTTATCATAAGAGCATTGTTAGAGTGCCATAATATTGTAGTAGAGTCAGCGAAAAATGTGAACTCTCCCCCAATGTCGATAGATGTCAAATCGTGAATATATGAAAGAAAAAGAACTGGTCCCAGCATTGAACTCTGGGAGACTCCCCAGTCAATCACATGGCTCTCAGAACAAACAGAATCCTTGAAAACACTCTGACTTTTGCCCCCAAGATAGGATTTAAGCCAGTTAAATGTTTTTCCCCTGAAACCATAGCAACTGATCTTCCGCAGCAGTATCCCATGACTTACGCAGTCAAAAGCCTTTGACAAGTCACAAAACACTGTCGCGGTACCCCCCCCCCCTCTATTCATATAGCCGTACACGCCCTCCAAAAGACGAAATTGGTATTTTTATTCTGAAGGAATCCGAGCTAATTAATATTAAGAATATCGTTATTCTCAATAAATGATATTAAGCATTTTTTAAACATCTTTTTAATTATCTATGAAAGAGTCGATAACAGTGAGATGAGGCAATAATTGGATGGCTCCTTATGAAGGGAAATAACTTTGTCACACTTTAAGCATGAGGAAAAACTTTCCATTTTCCAAGACATATTGATTGCCCCAACCAACACCCTCAGCGCTGTTTCGGGCAAGTTTAGGAATATTTTAATGGATATATTACCTTCCCCAGCTGAAGTTTTGTTTATTATTTCCGTGAACGTTTTTTTTTTTAAGTTCATATACATCTGTAGAAAAAAATAACGTTTTTTTTGTGACACCTTATTTAAATACGTCATTGGGTCAGTAGCAGAATTGAAGTTACTTGTCAATTTACCGGAAATTGTACAATAATAGTTGTTGATGGCATTGAGTGATAGCTGGGGTCCCTCAGACGTCAACTTTGTGAGAACGCAGATGCTTCTTTTATAAAGAGATGTGGATTTTCAAAACTCCACATTCTCATTTGTTGGAAATTTAAATTTAAAAAAAATTTTTAGAGACGTTTTCATTATTAAGCCAGTTACCCATAAACCACTCTGAAACTTGCATTCACTGCGGATTGTCGTTTAGTAATAATTCTTGGACTGATCTTAGACGATAAGCGTGCATGTGCAGGTCACATTTCAGGACTGTATTGCAGATTCAGTAGGATATATTTACTTGATGGCTTACACGCCAAATAGGGGTTTGTGGGTGTTCTTATATTTTTCATTTTTTTTAAGTAAAAACTTTAGAACTTGACAGTTCTGACTTTCATTCACCTTTACCTTTTACCTAGCTTACCTTTCAAGAGTAATAATTTATGGCATGCGTGATTGATTCCACGACATTCTGTTCTTAGAGATTTAAAATGAGATATTGCTCACTTATTATTATCGATATCTTGTTGAACAAAATAAACTACTAGCACAAGAATAGAAACAACTATTCTTGTGCTACTACTAGTAGCCTACTAGTCTTTGGATAATTACAGGTTTGATTTAGAAAGAACTTTGCACCAAGCACTCTTTTTGTAGGTTGCCTTCATTTTAACGTTGTCTTAATTTAGAAATAAAAATAGGGTAAAAGGGACCTTTAAAATGAGGTATCACTTACCTCCTTTTGAAATTTTGGCGAGGTCATAGGGATTTGGGGGGACATGGTATAGTATGCTATCAAAAATTTTTTTGACTGGGTCCCCTTTGAAAAAAGTCACCCTGTATAACGTAGCAGTTTCTTTTGTTAATTTATTTTCACCCTTTTTAAAACTTGTTTTATTATGTTTGTATCTCCAATCAATTTAAATTTATCTTTCATTATCAGAAACAAGTAATGATTGGAGGAAAGCAGCTAACAGTGCAAATGACCTCAGGTACAAACAAAACTTTGACGGTAGTTCAGCCTTCTCAGATAAGTGGAGTAGGCAAGATTGTCCGCCTTCCTGCAACTTCAAATATCGTTAATAATGCCGAACAACCAAAGTTGATGGTTGTGCAGAGACCAAAGCAAGCTATTACACAACCAACAGCAACCTTAGGTAAGATATTCTATAAACAAAAGTCGTCCAATTACATAATTATTGATTCTGGTATTACTACTATTTACATAATTTTAAAATTTTAATTTTAACTCTTTTTACATATATAGCTTCATCGTCTTTTGAAGGCCCTGCCACGACGGATGCAGCACTCGCTGCCTTAGCAGCTGAGGCTGGCCTTATTGACCCTGAACCAGAAAAACAATTATTGGAGAGTAAAGACGTTATTATGGCACCTGTGGATTCTGTAATAATACCTGACGACAGTCCAACCAATTCACCCATAGCAGTGTCAGAAAGTGCAGATGCTTCTGCTACTGGATTAATGGGTGGTAGCACTTATTTCCAATTGAATCTAAAGGGAGGCTTTAGATTACCACCAAAGGGTTTTAGATATAGGTCATTAGGACTCAAGGGAGGCAGTAAGGATGAAGATAACGTAAAATCCCCGACAACTACTGCTGAAGCTGATTCTACACAAAGTGTAAATGGGTTGGCTAAGCCGAAAGACCTGCCTGTTGAGGGTATGGATGAAGGAATGGAAATGGATCTTGTTCCAACAGAAGTCAAAAGTGAACTGAATGCGGAGGAATCTACAGATATCTCTCACTTCAAAGAGGAACAAGATGTGACAGATCCTTTACAAGCAGGCGCGAGCGAAACCTCTCTTGATTTAGACCTCAAAAGTGAAGAACCAGACAGCGGGTTTAATTCTTCCTTTACATCGAATCAAGCAAACGATCCAGAAAATTTAGATAATGATGAAGAGCAGGGAGAAGAAGATGAAGAGGAAGAAGACTTGGAGAAAATAGATACCAACGAAGATCCATTGGCGGCATTGGCCACAGCAGCACTGGATGCCTCCAAAGACATGAAAAAGACTGAGTTTAATGGACCAGTAATACCACAGGAACCCGTCAAGGTAATTTTGATTTTATTATCGGAACCTCTAAGGATGCTTAATCAAGTGTAGTTTAAAATCGTTTTATTCTGATATGAAGCTATTTGGATGGAGGTAGAACTTCATATTTCCTAAAATAATATTTTTTTTACGTAGGGTCACTGGTACACAGTGGGATTTATTAAAGGCACAAGCTATGACGTACAGAGTTACTTCCTTTTATCAGACACAGACGATTTGACAGTGGACGACCTTCCAGAGTTATCCAACTTCCCAAGAATCAGTTTGGAACCAGGCACCGCATATAAATACCGTGTTGCCGGTATTAATTCTGTCGGGCGAGGAGAGTGGAGTGAGGTAAAAGTTGATACATTCTTACTCTTACTTACGTTTTAATATTAGCAAAAATTAAAAAGTTAAACTATTAACCATTATTATTACTTACTTATTATATTACTAAAATTATTTAAATTGTTCGAGGTATAGGTAGTTTTTAAAGCGCGCAGTGCACAGCAGCGCACTAACTGTACCTAATACTTTAAAGTTGTTTTCTCAAAATACATTTTTTAAATTTAATTGGCTATTGATCTGATTGGCATAAAATGATTATAACACGTTTCAAGAAATGATAAAAAGTTCAATGAAATGATATTAGCTGATCATCAACAAGTTTTTAAAAGACCTAATAAGGTTATAATAATGTGCGCTTGCCACAGTTTTATCGTCATAAAAACTTTTTTGTATTACTTGAAACCTGGGATAAAACATACCGGGTGCTCGCAAATAATTGGTACACATCAAAAGCACAGGATCACTTTGTAAACATATTAGTCTGAATCCACATGCATCAGTGATTACGGATATCCGTATGCGTGTTAAGGATAGGTAAAATTGGCATCATTCGAATAGAGACGCGTGATACGGACTTAATTACTTAGTTAATACAACCTTGAAAACTATGTCAGATAAAAATGCCAGATAGTCGCACTTAATCGTAAAATCGAATTTGTTACATAACCTCAAATCAAATCAAATACTTTATTCATGCGAATGCATACACAATGTTCCCATAAATAAATAAATAAACTCTTTATTTTAACATTATGCCAGCATACAATAAAATAGTGTCACATAAGATGCAGGCTTTCTTAAGTTCTAATTACTCAAATATCTATAATATTCTTTAACGGTATATGGTTCCGTATTTACAAGTAGATTAAAAACAGTTGTTTTTAGCTTTTTCATGTTGTTAATTTGTCTAATAACATTTGGCAAAGAGTTATAGATTTTAATACATTGGTAATATGCACCCTTTTCATACAGTGCTAGCCTATGTGTAGCTAGGGTATGTGTAGTTCAGAGCCCGTGTTGCATAAGTTCTTTGTGAATCACTATTCTCAAAAAGTTGTTTATGTCTAAAGAAAAACAATAGGTATACTGTCTTGTAAGTAGACTGCAGACACTGTCAACAGCTTATGCTGTTTAAATTTGCCTCTGCACGATTCTCTTTTTTGACAAACAAGATCCCTCAAAATGTCTCTGCAGTTTCCATACATTATGCCATATCTCATCCTAGATTCAAAGTTCGCGTAGTATAACATTTGTTTAGTTTCGAAATTGACATTGTGACAATTCAATTTTGTCACTAATAAGTCATTAGAACTGGCCTAATCATAGTAACTTGATATCACATACATAACATGTATTAGTACTATATGGCGCCTTGCCCATTTAACCAATGTAAACGTAGTGAAGCCGAGGTTCCTTGTTCCGTCAGGGTCATTTCGCGCAGTGCGCATGCGCGAGAAAAAGAAAATAGACGTTTGTTTTAACGAAAAAAAAATGAGGTTATCACATTTGACTTTGACAACTGGACCGAAATTTTTAAACAAACATTAAAGTTCTTGATTTGTTTAAGATTTTGTATATTATTTCGATTGAGAAAAGAAAAAGAGCGCAGCTAAACATATTAATAAAACTTTTATTAGATATTTTACAATTATTCCTAGAGTTTAACAAGTAAAATAATAGGTTTTTGTAGGATTCTTTGAAGTACATGCAATTTTCGGTAAAAATAGGTAGGTACCTAAGTATGTCAACAGCAGCAAAGGAAAATAATCTTTAGGAAATGGACTACCTAGTTATTGTTCCCTCACGAAATTAACGTAGGTAAGTTAAAAGGAAGAAACATCCGGTCTAGGTACATACCTGTAGAACGATAAATCTTTGTTTAAGTTTTTACGCCTGTTTAAAAGAATGTAAAATATTCTGTTTTGCCTCGGCATCGTCACAAATTTATCACACGTCACACACACACAATCAAAATTTGCAGAAAAGTAAAGATAAACAGTACACAAAAGCCGTTAATAATACCAAATCAACTCAATGAAGCGAACTGTCAAACAAATTAGCATTAGCTAAAGATTTCGAGGTTGTGTCGAGTAAAAATTAGACGTTGTCACCTTCCGGTTATATGAAATTGTTATTTAACGCGCACTTGGAAGTACAGACTTAATGCGTATTTTACAATTTTTTAGCAAGATTTTTGGTAATTTTATCATTGCTCTAATTTTCTAAGGCTCACTCTTCTGCCCTGTTCTAAAGAAATAAAAGTACATGTGGCAATACCCTTACGGCGCATGCGCACAAGTCGAAATGACCCTGGATCTACTATCTCTGTTGTTGCTTCAAGATATTCAGGGTAATAGCCATATAGTACTAATACATATATGATCACATATCTGATTTGAATTTTAGCTTTAAAACTGGTGAAAAGTTCAATTTTTGCTTTCTGTATGAAACTACACACCTACCTTTAGCGCCAAGCGTGATTACATTTTGCCCATATCTTCTATCACCTTATTTTCCTTGCATTAACTACCCTATCATTTCATATACAACAGTATTTTTGTGGAAATTTCTTTGTTTTGGTTTTCCATTTTTACCTGTCAGTTTTAGTTCCAAACCATAGCTGGCTGATTGTCGTTAAGACAGGTGGCCATTGCAACTAAGACTAAGACTTTAGTTCCAAACTTTCTAGGTTAACTTCTTCTTTTTTTCAAAGATGTTAGTGGCCTGTATATCAGGCAACCAAATTCGAACGTGACCGTTTATAATAATTAATAAAAACTGAAGAAACGCCACTGGAGCTGTAAACACTTTTAAGATAGTCGATTCAAAATTCCAAGATCATGACCAATTAATTATAAATCAAATCTGAATCATATATTACATCAAATTGACAGTAGACAGCAAACTAAAAAGAAAATAGGAAATTTTTCGTTTAAAAGTGCTTTATTGTCTCGATATTACTTGCAGGCTGCAGGTTTGATAAAATAGCAATGTTAAATGAAAAAAATGGGGTTCAACTAACATATGTCGCCTGCTGCTTCATATAGTAATTGAAAAGTAATAAGGTATATTAAAAATTTAGCTAATGAGGCCTTTAAGCCCTTGACCATACATACAAGAAAACACATTTACCTGGGAAAAGCATGGTTTGTTTCATTATGGGATTTTGCACCAATATACAGGGAATATGAACAGGTAAAAACGAATTACACTCACCTTGGTGACCGGACTTGACTAAAATAAAGCCCCAGAAGGCACTTTAGGACAAAGTTGACGGGATGATACAGAAAAACAGCATGGTATGAAAAAATTTACCTACAACAGCGAAAACACAACTTAAATTCCACGTAGGTGGTTTCTTTAGTGCCCACGGTAAACTCGCGCCAAAAATATACCACGTCCTTAAGAATTACCGTAGAGGCGACGGAAAATATGGTCTTCAAATCCTATATCCTGCAGGGATAATTCAGAAAATCCTGGATTTGAAGCCGGTTGCCTGTTTCGCTAAGAAAAGTCAAGTGACCAAGTAAAATTAAGAGCTATCACCCGTCAACAATGTCACAAAAAGCAGGAACGTCAAAAAGAAAATAGAGCAAATTTCAGCGAACCACTATCATCTATTTAAAATCCGCAACGTGTAACATGCAGCATTGAATTTCTTTACTACATACTAAACATGACATTCCCATGCCATTTTACTATCTAAAAACATACCTAAGAACTTAACCCGAGAAGAGTCAAACAACGAGAAGTGACAAAATCCCGAGTTTAGCATTGATTAAATGGGGAGCAAATTATATGTCCTTCACCTTAAAATTTTGACAGTTGGCCTGGTTATTACACTAAAAGAAGCACTAAAACGATGAAGAAAATGCTTTACACTGAAATAAAGATGTGGATACCTAGTAAGAAGTAATTTTTTTATGAATATCTTCTGTGTTTCATGTAATTGGCTTTCCAGCAAATTTCTTAAAAAAAAAAAAATTAAATAAAATAAAAATATTTTTGAAATGTTTTATTGATTGTTCGTTACTTACTGATAGTACATTTTAAAAAGGAAATGAAATAGTATATTACATACCAAGAGTGGTAAAAGCCTATTACACACGATTTCGAAAAATACGGTACGAGCGTTAGCGAAAATTGCCCTTGTTAATGCAGACATTATAATATTACGTAACTGGTCTTACGCACAGCTTGGCTTTTACAATATAGTGTGTGTAATTAGAGTTTTACGGATAAAGTAGACAGTGCGTAAGTAGGTTCTTACTAATATAGAAGTAGAAAAATATTAATATTTTTAACATTTGTAAAAATCTTAAATTACTGGGGTCCTTAATTACTCTTGAGGGTGAACCTACCTAGAAAAAGGGTCAGTATACCTACATTCTGAACCATTATGCGGCTTTAATTTGATATGTATGCAGGTAGAAATTGTTTTTTAGTCCACTCCTATAATGCTACAAACCATTTTTTTTTGTAAAGAGTATGTTGGATATTTTTTACAGATAAATCTGCTATTTTTCAATTCTTCGATAGGTACATGGACAATAATTATAGGTACTTGGAACTTTAACGGTAGGTAGATAATATGATATTTTATTTTATTTAAACAACATAAGTTGTAAATTTCGGAAAACCCTATGATTTTTTTTATAATGTGTCTATTACTATTTACTCTTTACTTATTTTACCTGATCTACGCGTAGAAATATGATATTATTCGATAAAAACTACTAAATGAGAATAAGTACTTGTGCTTTCAGGAATATTTTTCAAAAAAACACAAGATCTGTTAGGAAGATAAAAACAAGTTCTTTCAGATTATTTTGGTATTTTTTCCTTCCCGTCGCCTTTCCTTAAAAAGGTACTTGTTTTTATACATTTAATATTAACTTCACTTAAATAACATAATAAATAATGATAGGTCTTTTCCATATACCTTTCACGTAATAAAATACAGCAGATAAATACAACAAAACAAATATCAACAAATGTATCATAGCGGTGCAAATGTACTTACTGTTCAGTATCCTTTGGAAATGAAAACATGCTTATTCCTTGACCTTCTTTTGAGTGACACCCTCGAAACGCACAGGTATTACCAGTCATAGTTTTATAATAGCACAGCACTCACAAAAATAAACAGTTAAACAATACACTTATTTAAACAAAAATGACAATTAAACTCGATAACGATAACTCATCGACTACCGGACTAACGGGCCGGCTTAAACTTATGACAGTTGTCCAGGTTACCTCCCACTACATTGATTTCGCCAGATGTCATATTGTCGCTTCTCGTTTGGCTTTTCTCGGACTTAACACTATCCCTTAAACTAACATCATTGTTATTCATAACTATGGTGTCTGGTTCCTCCAGTGTGGAACGGTTTGTTTTAAGCAAAGTGATAGCTGTTTTTGTTTTATTCAGTATCAATTTATTTTTTGCAAACCATTTATTCACTTCACTCATAAATTGCTGAACATTCATTTCTAGAGTAGCAAGGTCTGTGTATGACAACAGAATGTTTGTATCGTCCGCATAGTTGGTTATGTTACAAGTCTGTTGTATTCTACATAATTCGTTTATGTTGTTGATATACAAAACAAACAATATTGGTCATATAATACTTCCTTGTGGTATTTCTACCATAATAGATTTGTTAGCTGAAAATACTTTATTTGAACCTCTACCTATTACTACCCGTTGCTCTCTACCCGGACATCTGGCACCTTCTCAACCTGCAGTAGCAGTTAAAAGATCAACGTGTTAAGTGATTATGTATATCTCCATGAACTCAAACTCGAAATGCTTTATTCTTAAAAATTGTATACAACTCGTTAACAAAGCAACCCTAAAACCTAAAACTATATAAAATGTAGTTCCATAGTCAGCAAACATTAATTACACATCACAAACCAAGATTAAAACACTTTTCCATTGAAATAGATCGCAATAGAGGCCCAGCACTCTTATTGTAAAACTTCACTGTAAAATTCCGCGATGGTAGAGTAAACCTTACCAACTAACAGATTCCTTACCTTTCTTTCAAATTGCTTTTCCAAGACAATATGCCTACATTCCACTGGTAGATGATTAAAAAACTTCTTGCTATTATAAATTATAGAGTTTTTAGATAAAGCTGTTGTTGGTATTGGAAGGGTTGTGACAAATTTTTTTCGTGTTGCGTACATTGTTTGGGATTGGATTTTGTTTTTAAATTTTTTTATGGACTAGACATACACTTTCCAAAATAAAGATCCTGCTAATGTTAAAATTTTTTGGGCCAAGAAATGCCCTGCAGGAATCTCCAGATCTAGCCTTACACGGATATCGTATAGCTCTCTTCTGCAAAACAAAAACCATATTAAATAAGTAATCGGAGCATGAAGCCCAAAAGCACAACCCGTAATGTAAGTGGGATTCAATTAGTGTAAAATATACGTTACGCGCAACAAACATGTCAAGTTCACGGGAAATTACCTTTAGAGCATAGCATCATCCCCTGGCAATCTTCTTGCTGACATGAGAGTAAAAATTTTTTTGCTGTCAATGTGTGATCCCAGAAACTTACAAGTTATTTGCTCAACCTTCTCATTATGCCACAATATGGTTGTATCATGGACTGATTGAAAAGTCGTTTACATACAATAGAAAAAGGAGTGGGCCTAGTACAGATCCCTGTGGAATACCCGACACAAAATGCCACCGTCCGTACACCTTGACGACCGACTGAAATCCAAACTGGACACTGCTCAGTAGATGATGTTTGTGCACGCCCTGCAATCATCCCGGAATTCTAGGCCGGCCAACACCCTAACAGGCTTCCTCTGCACACGAAAGATTTTATCCGGCCCTGCCGCACCCCACTATGCCATAGGACCAAAGACATTAGAACTAATAGACGAAACGATTCATTCATAATTCCCATAAAAGTATCGACTATTATTGTTTTAAAATAATTGGCGAGTGCGAGAGAGAAAGGCAGATCTCTTAGACCCGGTCGACAACATTGTAAACCGTCCCTTGGTTTTGCTCACCAGTGGTGTAGAGGTTAAAACCTAAACAATGTATGAAAATAATACAATTATTTTTACTCGTTTACTGTTAAGTTGCTACCATGAGTTATTTATCAATATCTACTCTTAATTGTTTCTAAGTATAACAAAACTTTTTTCATTATGCATAAAAGTTTTAATAAAAATGGCGCTACACATTACACAGCATTACACAGCATTACGAACCCATACACTACACCAATGCTTTCTATAAAACAATAACCTAACCATACTTACAGATGAAATGATAAATTTGGATTAAAATTATCCACTTTTCCACACACTACACAGGCATGAACCTTGATTGTTTATTTCTACACTAATGTTTAGACAATACACAAAGAAATCAAAAATAAAATGCAAAAAGGGCACAAAAACACGAACTAGCTGTTAGGACAGATTGCCAACGTCGCAATCGCTATCGTCGTTCTTAAAATCTCTCCGGTTGTAAAATTGTATTACAATTTTGCCGTAGTGCCTGAGATATACAGGGTGTTTCGTGTTTCAATAAAAACTCCCAGTCCAATTATTTCGAAAACTATAAGTGACATGTAAATTCTGTAAACGCCAGTTTTTAGCCCCTATGATTGGCTTCTCAACTGTGTAAAAAATATGTTTAAATAATACAAGATGTAGGTGGCGCCATGGTGCAAAGAATTTTTTCGATGACAGGAACTTTTAAATGTTGTGGTTCTTAAAGATAATTAATTTTTGATCAAATTATGTCTCATACAAATTTTTGATAAATCCAACATGAACGGAGATATTTGGGGTTAAGTTTTTTATTAAAATAATTTTAACGAGTATTTTAATTATAAATATTTTTAATATCCTTTAGCAGATTTTAATTTAATTTTGGTAATGATAATTTTAGTTATAAAACGCTCGTGTAGCGCTAAATTATTACGTCCAGTGACGCCTCGGGACGCCTTAACAAATAATATTTGCAAAAAATAAGACTCCACTGAGTTTTTGGTAATTTTTATATTTTTTTCGGATTAAGCAACTAAAAATATCCTTTTATTGTCTGTTAAATTGTTTTCATATCTTGCTTCGTTTTCGAGAAATAAAAATGCATATCTCTTTAAAACAAAAATCATTAAATAATTAACATTATTATATTATTAACACTCAGTGTCAGTGTCAGAATTTGCAATTTCTATATTTTTAAAATAAAAATGGTTGACCATATAAATCGAGACAAATTGAACATGGTTTTAGTTTATGGAGAATGCCATCAAAATGCTTCAGAAGCTGTGCGCTGCTATCGAGCTCGTTTTCCAGATAGACCAACGCTCGATCGCAAATCTTTTGTAGCTTTGTGTACCAATATAGCTGCATATGGTAGCTTTAAAAAGGGAAAGGTTCCAAGAAGGAAAAGGGGGCATTCCAGGATCTGTCTCCTGTTCTGAGCGCCAAACACTTTTTTCTTAATTTTATTTGTTGGTTGTTTGCCTACTTTGATATTAAAAGTAGTTTTTTGTCCAGTGTGATCTGATATATGTGTATTGTGTATGCATTACTTCTGCCTTGTATGAGTCACAGTTCGTAAGTATGTTGTCAAGGCAAGTCCCTGAGGTCCCACCCATTCTTGTGCAGTTCAAAATGGACGGACGTACGACGAACGCTGATACGGAGAAAAGTTCAAATTAACCAACTTGTCGTGAGGGCAGCATATTTCTCGCTGTGTCATTCTTTCTTAACTTCAACCCCCACTCGTACACTGTCACCGTGAAGCCTCCGTTAGAAACGTCTGACCACAACCTTATTTCGGCATTGAGCAAACTATCAATTAGTGCCGAACAGCCTCCTAAACCACGCAAGATCTGGCATTATACATCAGCTAAGTGGGATGACCTAAAAGACCATTTTTAAACTTTTCCTTGGCGGAACGTTTGTTTTGCCTCTGACGATCCATCTATCTGTACTAGAGAAGTATCGGATGTTATCCTTACTGGCATGGAAGCCTTTATCCCTTTCTCAAAAAAGTGCCCTTCCTAACGGCAAACCTTGGTTTACTAAAAATTGCGAACGAGCTGTTAAATCAAAGAATTATTTCTACCGACAATGGCGTCAAAATCCTACCGCCGAAAATCGTACCATCTTTGTTAGCAAACGATAAATCAAAGCAAAGAAGCACACAACCAGAGGATCAAAGACAAACTTCTTGAATGTCCTAACGGATCCAGATCATTTTGGTCGGTAGCTAAGGCCGTCAGTCAGAATTTTCCCAAATCAACCATTCCACCTCTAACACGTTCTGATATCACCATTGCGACCAAAGCACAGGAAAAAGCAAACTTACTGTCGGAACTATTAGCCTCACATTCAACGGTTATTTCTCAGGGAAAACTACACCAAAGATGCCCCCTGTAGAATTGAGGATCCCCGAGATTGTTTTCCGGCAGCACCCTGTTAAACGAATCTGGAGGAGTCTTGACACCAAAAAAGCTTCTGCTCCTGCCACTGCAGCTCACTCGTACGTGGTTTAGCTCAGTGTCCCTCGAACGACACTGTTTGAAAATTCTTTCATCTGGAGGACGTCGTCACTATGGAACGACCTCCCTGAGGCCGTGTTCCCTAACGAGTATAATCTCCAAATATTCAAGACCAACGTGTATCGTTTCATATGCACACGCATATAGGATTAATCCTGCAGTGCTGTGCCTTATAAAAAAAAAGAAATAAATCTCGTCTCTCGTAAACAATACTGGTCTGCGACCACTCTGCAGATGTTCTTATAACATAGGTCACACCATGTGACTGGATAATAAATTATACTTAGCAGTCACGCGAGCCATTTTTAGCACCACCTTTTGCATAAGCGCAGATTTCGTGTAACAACCATGGGCGTTTCACGTGTACGAGCAGCTGGTGATTTTATTGTTATGCATCCATCACATTATCCACAAGGATCCTAAACAAGAAGTGCGTTGGTGGATGAGGAAATTGTATAGTTCGATTTCATTAATTTAATGGATATCGTTGCCGCGCGAGCCAATCGGAACTGTCGGTTTCTACGGCCGCGGCAAAGCTGAGTGCTTTGCTCGCGCGCAGTTTGGACGGGTGTGTCGCTGCCTCACAGGTTAGTTCTTGCGGCAAAATATTGAAAACGACGCGACCTACCTTAGGGATGTAAAATTACCGTCATTTAAAATTTATGACATAACCCACGCTATACAGTAATGATTGATGAAATATGTTAAAATTAATATATTCTACCTTTTACTGAACTACTACACTTGGCGGCAGAATTTAATTTATAACTTTCTACTCATTATGCTTTATTTATTACTTTAGTCTTATTTTCCCAATACAGTCACTTAGTTTAAATCATATCATACATCAACAAAATACTCCAACCGATACAAAAACTATAACGCAGTTTCCTTTACGGGCGTTGGCGCATGAGTGTCTTACGTGTTCCCGCGTGTTGACATAACCAAACTAGTTTGTAACCGCCATAATGAAAACTACTATCGTCATAATGAAAATGACCGTTGTCATTTTAATATCTAGCGGTAAAATGACAAAGTCGTCATTTTGCTGTCACAATGCAATGTCGTATTTATTATGATCGTGACCTGACCCGTGTCGTATGACTTGGCCCACATCCCTACCTACCATGGATAATGAGAAGTCGCCGTCTTTCTGCAACTGAAACCGTATCTCGAAATTAAGTGATAATTTTCTCTAATGGTTGTTTCGCAAAAAGTAAATTTGGTGATGCCCTCGCGTGACCAATCAACAGAATTGCTTCGGGCGAACATGGCGCGCGCGCTAGCCTGGCATGATCAATACACACCTTTAAACGCGGCTGCCGCGCAATCCACTGTTCAAGTGTGTAGTCGATACGCGGCTTCAGAATAACAAAAACATTTAATAAAAACAGATGCAGATTTTTGACGATAGTTGTTCGTTTGCTTTTTTATACAACAGCGATTTCGTATCCCCATATACAATAATGAAGTGGATTGAAATCGGGGCTTCGAACCGGTCAAGGGATCTAGCTCCGCGGACCTATCCAGCGGTCAGGAAAATGAGTATTTAGGTAGTCTCTGACACGAGAGGATAGCCTGCCTAGGGAACTCCAATGTTGCCAAAGCAATTCAATCATTGGTGGCGTCAGAAATAGGCGCATGTCGGTCGGAAATGTCAAACAAGATATTATGTTTTATGTTACGTAACGGATTGAAACATTATATTGCTTAACTCAACTAAATAATGCTGTAACTAATAAATATAGACTTTATTGGTTAAACAGGCGCTAACACGGCATCTAATCCACCTTTTTGGTTCCAATTCGCCTTTTTCAAGTTCACCGGCCAATTATTTACCAGCCCTTTTTGAGTCGATCTACTTTAAAAAAAAGTAAAGGAGTTATATAAAAACTAAAAAAAAGTCATAAGAAAACTAAAAAAGTCATTAAGAAAAAGTGCCCGAAACGGGAATCGATCCTGAGCCTATGGCATCATACACAAATGCTATATCCACAGGACCACTCAATTGCTTACAAACTTCAGTTAATCTAGTAACCGTAGAATAAAAGCCAACGAGACTAACATAACCTACAAATTTAAAAACAGCTGATCGAATAACTTTGGCAACATTGGAGTTCCCTAGGCAGACTATCCTCTCCTGTCTCTGACAGGATTGTGGCGGAGCTCCATCTTACATGAATAACATGTCTTGTCTAGTTGTGGTGGAAGGTTATCTAAATAATCGGGTAACTGAGTTTCTAGAAAGTTAAGTGTTGTAGTAAATTAGGTAGAACTTCGAATGAACCTAATAAATCATTAATATTAATCTATATTATATAATAAGGAATGTTTGTTTCTTTTGTTGTTTGTTCCTTATGCATTCATCCGATGGCGATGAAACTTTGGTGAGTTGTTGTGGGCACGCCAGTGAAGGTTTCTATCTAACTAGAACTAACTTACAAATGTTTAAAAAATATATTTTATTTAGTGAAAGTTTCTGTCATTGTCAACCTTCACAACACGGCCACCCGTAATATAGTTGGAGTCAAGCAAATATTTGACGCGTGACACTTCCATCTTGTCATATTTGTCCAATACTAGTTATTTCGATTTCACCAACTTTATTACAGCTGATACTTAGTCAGGGCCGGACTGACGAATATTGTTATTTATAAACCTTTGCAGAAAATGATTGCTGGGAAACACTACACAAATAAAGACCATAGAACACTATAAAAAGGCAATAAAATGATTTAAATACTCAAAATCCAAAACCAAATACAGAATGTCAACAAGACAACGACATAACTCGTTATGGAATAAATAAAATGCGGATCTGGCCCATATGATTTGACCAAATCGACGAGAATTACGTGTATCTCTTTTTAGTCATATAAAAGGATAAATATACAAATACTTCGAGTGGGTGGTAATTATTATAATATAAATTAGCCATTAGTAACTTTTATATTATGAGTTGCCTGCCGTATTTGACACCCATGACAATATGGAAGTGTCACGCGTCAAATATTTGCTTGACCCCAACTATACACGATATACATTGGTTGTCTATTCGGGTATCGGAATCCTAAACAATAAAAGGTCCCTTTAGGTCTAAAAACGGGATAAATTGCAGCGGGAGAAATGCAACGAGATGAGTGGCATGGCAACGCATGCTGGGCACCCGCTGGTAAAAATAATAAAGCATAACAATAAGACCACACCATCTTAAATTCGTGTTAGAAATGCCGTTCGGACACCTAAGTCTTATTTCTCTAAATTTCAAAGTCTTCGGGCGTCCTGTTTCTTAAATCCGTCTGTCTTTAATTTGGATACATTTCCAAATATCTCGGATGCCGTATATAGCGCATTAAGCGAGTATTACATCTAGATTTTTTTCACGGCCATCGTCATGTAGTTCGTTGCGATTTTCTTCAGGAATTTGGGTTGGCTTAACGCTAGTGACGACCGTCGTGAAGTTTTTGACAATTGAAATGTCAATAAACCAATGCACCAACGTATCAAAATATCGAACAGACGTTTACAATTTACAACTTAAAAAAAGAAAACGTTAGGACTAGAACTCTAAATTAAATATACAAACATTTGTCCGGTAAGAATTTGATGGTGCTCCTCTTAAAAGTCTGGCTCCGATCTTATGGCAAAAGGGAGCGTATTAAAGGGTTTAGTAGCCATATATAAAAGCGCTCCATTAAAAATGGTGCAATTATGCACAGGCACACCCAAGTTTTTACTAAATAACACTAGTGTTAGGAAGTAGAGTGAGGGCGTGTCAAGAAGATACTTAATTCCTTAAAGTATTGTCTACGCAGGATGTTCGTGGGTGGAGTTTAAGTACGCATTATATGCGTTTCTAAGCAATAATAGCAGACATAGCGCCTCATGAGGAACCCCAGAACATAACACTGTAAGTTAAAAGTGATTGCACAGAGGCTAAGTAAAACTGTTTAAGGGTATTTAAAGAGACTACCTCTCGAAGTCTACGTGCCAGGGTATAGGCTGTGTAGTTTCGAAAGTAGAGAGTTTGTTTAGCAGGTCCAGCTGAGTAATGAGTCCAAACTGACCCCCAGAAACCTGACACTATCTATTACCGGAGCATACTTGTTTTCACCTTAGACATACAATGACCCGCTCCTATTTGAAGTTTTTTGAAAGGCAAGAAGACTCGTTTTTGTGGTATTAAGCTTTAGAGCGTGAGCAGTACACCAATCTCTCTATTCCACCCGGGTCAGACAATACAATGGACGTATCATCCGCTTACTGGTAGACCACACCCCCCACAAGGATCATTCACATACAGCAAAAAAAACAGATGCTCCAGAATGTATTATAGGGGCGTAGTGGACCGGTAATCCCTCCCATTCTTTGAAACGCAAATCAACTGTTCCCTATCCTGCAGATATGATGAAGTGTGAGTAGTTCCCTCTTATTCCATATTCATTGAGTAGTAAGTAATATCCCATGATCAATAGTATCAAACGCCTTTGACAGATCAATGCAACTCTCTAATTCCTTTTGACAAATAAAATAACTCTAAAGATAGCCATCTGGGTTGAATGATTTGGACCGAACCCATACTGATCATTACAAAGGATATTTTGAGCAGGTAATAGTTTTGTAGGCACTTGTTCCATACGTTGAGAAACGTTATTAACAACTTCTGTATGAACGATTGGCCTATCCTTTTTTTATGTCACAGAGCCATTTGCGCGAAATAAAGTGAAATTGGCGTGTAGTTGGAAACTTCTTGTGGGCCACCTTTTTTATTAACAGGGATCACTTCGACTTTCTTCAAGTTACAAGGAAAAACTCCTGCGAGAAAACATGTATTTATTATGTCAACCAATGATGGATGACCATCGGAATCTCGTCCAAACCTGCTGAAAACTTGTTTGGCAGGTTATCAATACCTGAGTTTATCTCTGGATCATCAACAGGGAATAGAAACATTGTTTGGATGTCCCTTGCCTTACCAATCTCAGGATCCACATAAGAAGCTCTGGGAATATTACATTTTTTTTGAAAATATCAGCATTTACCTGGGCATCCTCCACAGTGTCTCTATGTGCTGCCGTCAGGGTTATATTGGGGTGTTTACTTGTCTCGGCAGTGAAAATGCCCCAAGCTGTTTTTGTTACATTGTTTAAATGAATAATTCTAATTTCATTAAGAACTGCCTGAGAGTTGGATAGAAACTGACGATATTCTTGTCTTTCCTGCTTGTACTGTCTATAGACAATGGCACAATTAGTCATCTTTTTTTTTTCTTCCGAGGGTCCGTGCAAATGCCGGATGCACTTCAGCCAGGTTTGGCCCATTGTGCTCACCCTAGTTTGGTCTTACACCCACTCATTTATTCCAGTTCCTTGCACTAGGTTGTGGGGACTGGGGAGAGTGTTGAAATATCTTTTGGTTCTAGTCTTGGTTGCCCGAGTGTTTGTTGACTTTTCCGATCCGATGATTCGCAGTGGCAAATAATATGCTGTACCGTTTCACTTTCCCGCCCGCATAACCTGCAGCTTAGGTCTCCGTTGTACAGTTGCATACGGTGCAGGTGCTTCTTAACGGCCATATGTCCTGTCAGAATTGCCGTGGTAATTCTCAGCTGATTTATGCTCATCAGAAGTAGCTGTTTTGTTAGTTTCGGGTCTGGGTCCCCAATGAAAGATTTGCTATGGTTTAATCCCTGTCTGTTGTTCCAGTAGATTTTGTGTTGATTCCTTGTCCATCGTTTTATTACATCTCGTACTGTTTCGTGCAAGTTTGTCACTCTTTTCCTTTTCTGTAATACCTTCATGTCCTGGTACCCATTGTAATATTACTTTGTTGGCTTTTGTCAGGGCCACTAGTTCCTCTTGGCATTTCCATACCAGTCTTGATGTCACCTTATTGCATGTTAGCGCTCTAAGAGCTGCTTGGTTGTCGGAGTATATATGGATTCGCTTATTAAGATAAGTCCTCCCATTGTTTTCATAGCACACTGTAGGATGGCGTAGATTTCCGCTTGAAACACCGTGGAAGAAAAAACCATCTCTCTTCGGTATTACTCCGTGTATCCCTGCTCCGGTACCGTCTTTGGTTTTTGAGCCGTCTGTGTACCAGATTATTTCCCCAGGAGTATCTGGTGTTTTATTGTTCCACGCATCCCGTTCGTCGATTACGGTCTTGAATGGTATGTTATAGCGATATGCAGAGTTTGTGTGGTCTGATCTCATTTCTAACTCAGGACCCCTTATGGTATCGCATAGGAGTGCGTGCACAGTTCTATGCCGCCCAGAAAGTGACGTAGAACTCTGTAGTCTGTAGTCCCATTCTTGCCTCTGCTTTAATCACCAAACGAAGTGGAGGAAGGTCTAGGATGTTCTCCATTGCGGATGTGAGGGTCGATTTCATGGCCCCTGTGATGCTCAAGCAGGCCAGTCTTTATAGGCTGCCTAGCTTTGATATTGTGGTTTTCTGCTGTGCTGCTTTGGCCACCAGACCAGTGCTGCATACGTAATTGCAGGTCTCCCTACCCTGGTGTACAGCCAATGCACCAGCTTAGGTTAGAGTCCCCATGGTTTTTCGTACATCCGTCTAGTAACTGCCAAGGTTACTTCCGACTTCCGGATTGTTTTTTCCACGTGTTTGTTCCAGGTCAGTCTAGAGTCCAAAGTTATTCCTAAGTATTTGACCTCTTCCGACAGTGGAATGTTTACTCCTTGTAGGGTTAGGGGTCCCAATTCCTCCTTTTTCCTGCGTTTTGTAAAGGGGATTATGACAGTCTTTTGAGCCCTTCCTGCCCTACCCATATTTCCACGATATTGAGAGCCCTTTGCATTCTCTCTCTCTTACTGTCGTGTTGTATTGGCCTTGGGTCATTATTGCCAGGTCGTCCGCATAACCCACGATATGACATCCTTCTCTGTTGAGTGAGCGTAGCAGCCCGTCCATGACCAGGTTTCCGAATAGAGGTGAGAGTACCCCCCTGTGGGCTCCCCCCTGTCACTCCGCTGCCAATATCTCACTAAGCAGATCCGTATTTCTTTGTTGTTGCTTACTAATTCAGGAGTTAGGGTAGTCCCTGAAGGGCACCACTCTAATTCGCCCCAGGTTGAATTTGAAACGTTCGAATCCGACACCTTTTGGCCAGAAGGAGCTGTCGTAAACTAGATCTTTAATTTCTGGTTTCACCCCAATCATAAATCGCAGTTTCCTTGCCTTTTGAAGTTTTGGTTTACATAGTTTTACAGTAACGTCTTTGGTAAAAATCTTTAAAAAATCCTTACTTGTCAGATGGAGTAGAATAAATATAATATACTAATTAGGAAAATATTTCCTAGCCATCTGATATAAAAACCTTATACTATAAGGCCGTATTTGGCTAACACGGTTAGCGCTACAATACTAAACTGATTGCTTAAAACTACCAAGTCTTTGGTTTCTGTAGCAGCATGCTTGGCTACATAGTTTTGTATAATCTCCTCTGTGACGGACTCTTTAACTTTTGATAGCTGTCATTTGTATTAATGGCGTCATTTGACGTCTTCCTCTTGGAAACTGGAAGCCGTCGCCGTCGTGTTGTTAATTGGCCGGGTTTGTGTTACCTGTCTCTTCTTCTTCGGATTGTATTGGGGTTAGATTGCTGCTTTCGCCCACTCCAGTTTGCGCCACTTTGGTATTCAGCCCACGCCTCTCTTCACTTTGGTTATCGGCTGACACTGACGGCTGTTTACGCGCCATTTTGAGGTTAACGCAATGTCTAGGTCTGGATCTTTCGCCACATGCTTGCAGATCGCACTTTTTAAGCCTTTAGCCTGCACCAAACACGCCGGGTGAAATGTTTTACTGCATTTAGCACTACTGAATTAATGCAAGGTGTTCTTTCCATGGTTTGCTACACCGTCTTAACTTGGCGCCATCTTGTCATCCTTTTGTAAGGTTATGTGTTTGTTTTATATTATTATTTGTATTATTTCTTGTTTGAAAAAGTTGTCGACAGAAAATATGGAAGATAAAAATTAGTGTTTTGCATGGTAAAATGCGGAAAACACTTAACCTTTCTTATTTTTCATTTTTTGAGGTTACAATCCTAACTACACGCAAGTTCACGGAAAAAATAGAACATGCGCTTATTTTGTGACGGTCGTCGCGAGGTGACTTCATGACGATCGTTATGAAGAAAATCTAGGTGTAATACCTGCATTAGAAAACAAATTATGTCTCAGCATATTTTATTGTACTTAATTTAACAGATGTGTTTGAAAAACTATTTAAAAACTCAAAATAAAGAGAAGGTTTGGCAATAATTAAATTTGTTGTGACAAAATAAAAACCAAAAAAAACAAAAATGGTATTTCTTAGGAACTTGCTAGTAACAGTTTTATCATAATAATTATACAGGGTGTTCCTTAATGATTTGCGAATATTTAAGGGTGTAAATCTACATGAAAAATTTTTGATAGTTTGTTTTTTGTTTTATAAACTATGGTCTAAAAATGTTCCGTTACGAGAATACAGTTTAGTTTAGGAAAGAAATGGAAATTAATTAATATTTTCGAAACTACTTGAGATATTTCAGTGTACGTAGCGTCAGTTAATAAAGGTTCATATTTGTCAATACAAAAATAATTTTCAGCTTTAACAGTGGCGTGCCTACAGGCACTGACTTCGATATTTTGAGGAAAAAAATGGTACGCAAATGCAATGCGCCATTTTTGAGTAAAAAAAAACTTGCGAAATTATTATTAATTTAATAGGAAAAATTAAACATATTAACATTTAAACATATTACGGGTTGGCATCTGACAACATTAACATAACATTACAACTAACATGGAGTGATTATTACAAAAATTGTTGAAAATTACCCTTCTTCCTTTAATATGCATCCTTCCGCGCTCCTCATAGAATTGCGCACTCGTTGAAATATCCCCGGAGTATTTCTTATTCTGTCACATGCTGCAACTATTATTTTTATTAATTCCTCTACAGTGTTAATGGGACTTGTATACGCTAGCGTGTTAAGATGGTCCCACAAAAAGAAATCTAAGCTGTTGAGGTCGGGAGACCTTGGTGGCTATTCTTGGGGCCCACCGCGGGCAATCCAACGATTTGAATAAACAGTTTTACATAATTGCGAACCACTACACTAAAATGTGCTGGTGTAAATATGTATTACATATGGTTTCTTATTGCTCTCGAAACATCCTCAAGCAGCAAAGGCAGTTGTTCTTGAAGGAAGTTGAGATAAGATTGTCCGCCAAGTCGTCTCGGCAAGAAGAACGGGCCAATAAAGTGGTTACCAATAATTCCTGCCCATGCGTTAACCGAAAATTGGTGATGGAAATGGGATTCGATTAAGGCATAGGGATTTTCTTAGGCCCACAAATGATTGTTGCGGAAATTCTGAATGGAATTTCTTGAAAAATTAGCTTCGTTTGTGAACAGAATGTGTGTTTGAAATTGCTAATTTTGTGCAATATTATGAAGATACCACTGACAAAAAGTCACACGTCCTGGAAAATCTCTGGGAAGTAATGCCTGTACTCTTAAAATATGGTCCGGATATAACAAAAAATCCACTAAAATTCTACAAACAATTTGATGGCAAATATTCAAGTTTCTAGCAATCTTCCTCGTGCTCGTTTCAGGATGTTCTTCGACTTCGTGCAGCACTGCTTCCTCAATTTCAGGTGTTCTCACATTTAGAGGTCTACCTTCAGATGTACCTCTTACCTCTTCAGACACTTCCAGTTTCAACAAGGCAACGATGAATATTAGAAAAGGTTCGACTATCTGGCAAAGCACGATTGGGATATCTCAAGTGATAAATACGTTTGGCTTGCTCTCCATTAACATCGGTGAGGCCATACACTTGAACGACAGAGGCTTACTAGAAAATGTCAAATGTAAAAAGCAAGTGACATATTCCATGGCAACTAGACTTATTACAAAATTGTATTTTTCCATTAATTAGATTAATTTTCTCGGACAATACAACGGTTTCTATTTTTTTACTCAAAGATGGCACATGGCAGGAAAACAACTCAGGAGAGTCCTTATGTTATGGCGAATTAAAAAATATTTTTCATTTGGGAAAAAGACCATTGGCGTATCATTTTTTCCTCAAAAATATCGAAGTCAGTGCCCGTCACTCTGTGTTGGATTCCTGGTCATCACAACATAGATGGCAATGAGTCTGCTGATGCGCTCGCCAGGGAGAGTGCGGGCATGTCCTCCGATCTAGCAGAGAATACCGTGGCTAGACCACTGGGATCGGTCAAAGAGCAGATAGATCGCATAGCCAAACAACTTGCAATAAGCAGATGGACAGAGCTAACAGCCTGTAGGATTTCCAAGCATTTGTAGCCCCTTCTTGATAACAGGAAAACCGCAGCGTTATAAATAAATAAATAAATAAATAAATAAATAGCCATTTATTTCCGACAGGCCGGAGCCCACTTACAGGAAACTCAAACAAATTAATCGAATTATAAACAAAAATCTTACAAAAGTAATGACCTTGCTATACTTAAAATCTAATAACAAAAAGTAAGAAACTAAAGCTAAGTTAACAGGAACCAATGACTACTAATGAGGATAGCCGGACATATTGCGCAAGTGTTTTAATATGGTTGGGAGGCTGTCATGAAATATGTCGGAGAGGGCTGAGATACGATTGAAGTTGTGGCACATTTTGTGAATGGGACCTTGAGGCAAAATATTGGATCTCGCGAATGCAAGGAAAAATGTAGGCCGATGTCGGGCACCTGTGCGGGGAACATGAAGCGATAGTTGCTCCAGTAGAAATGGGCAATCGATTTTAGAGTTAAGAAGTTTATGGAGTATCGATAGTGACTGTGAGTCGCGACGTACTGTTAAGGGCAACTCACCAAACCTAGCGAGGATGTGGCCATGCTCGAAACCCCGTTGCGGGTAGATACCATCCTCTCTAAACATAAGATACTTTAGGAATCGCCTTTGGACGGACTCCACAGATTGATTATGGCAATTGTAAATGGGGGACCATATTATTGAGCAATAATCCAACTTTGACCTCACATAGGAGTAATACAACAGTTTAAATGTAGATACATCAGAAAAATGCTTGCAGTTTCGCAAGACAAAGCCCAAGGTTCTAGAGGCGCTAGAAACCATTTGATCAATATGTGGAATAAAGGAGAACCTCTCATCGAAAACGACTCCGAGATCCCTTATGGTGGTGAGTCTGTTCAGTGTGGATCCGTTTATAGAATAATTGAATTGAAATGGAGTTTTTGTCCGAGTGTAAGAAACGACGTTACATTTAGAGATGTTGAGATTCAGTTTGTTATCCAGGCACCACTGGTTAAGAACATCGAGGCTGTCGCGGAGGGATACACAATCCGCGACAGCGTCGATGCGGTTAAATATTTTGAGGTCATCAGCATAGGCGAGTCTGTTGCAGTCAAGCGTCGAGACAAGATCGTTTATAAATATGTTGAAAAGAAGTGGCCCCAGGTTAGAACCCTGGGGGACACCCGACGTAGGTACAAACAAGTCCGACCTAAACCCCTCAAACTCAACAAACTGAGTACGATCCAGAAGGTAGGATTGTAATAGTGAGACAAGCCTGTTAGAGAAACCGAACTGGTCAGACGCCTTATGGAGTAGAATGTGGTGGTCAATTTGGTCAAAGGCTTTACTAAAGTCCGTGTAAATGACATCGACTTGGCTCCTCTTGTTAATGGCGTCACAGACGTAAACGGAAAACGAACAAAGATTAGTCATACACGATCTTTCGGAAAAAAAAGCCGTGTTGATATATATGATATTGTTATTACAACACAGTGGGAAAAACCTAAGAAATATCCCTGCTGTGGTTACCGGACACTATCTTTTCGGTAGACATGCCGAATGTATGCAAATACCAGCTAACGACTTCTGCAGAAGTTGCAGAGACGAAGAAGAGGAGGAAAGTATTCAACATTTCTTGTGTAAATGCCCTGGCCTTGCAGGAAGAAGGTTTAATGCCTTGGGCGAACAATTCTTCAATAATCTGGAGGAAGTAAGCAGCTTACAACTGGGTCGACTTACTAGGTTTATTAACAGTAGTGGCTGGTTCGAGAGAGCTACCAAGATTCTTCTGCGTTGTACTTCGCACTAGCCATAGTTGTGACATTTTAAACCTACGCAAGGTGTCACAGACTTTATAAATGTTACATGTTAGAATATTCTATCACATATAGGTATAAACATCTCATGCCACAACAGCATTGTCAAACAAGTAATTGCGAAACAACATCGATGCTGGTCTTGGATAGTCTTATCATAAGATTATAATTTACAATACAATACAATTAAAAGAGACACCTCGAATCTAGAACTTATGTTGGTTAATTTTCTTTTTCAATGAGTTTAGGGTTCAGGGAGACTATTGTAGATAATTATATATTGGTTTATAGGATTATTTTTACCGACATTAGTGCGGACATTTCTTCGATACATTTCATGAAAGTTTCTAGTGCCATGGTTGTGTACTTGATTCGTGAATTCAGTTTGAATGTTCCCTTTTTGCAATTTGTTTGCAGTTTTTTAAACATATACTTACTCTGTTCAATTTTTAAGATATCAGGCCATTTTAAAATACCTGTTCTTTCATATATGTCTTCAGTTGGGGTTCTCCAGTGAATCCCATCTAATGTCTTTACAACTTACTTTATAATCTTTGGGCTTTATTGAATAATGTTATTCCACATGTTCCCCAAATTATAGTTAGGCAGCGAAATGTTGATAAAAAGTAGGCGTTATAGATCGGATGTAATGTTTTAGAATCTAGATGTTGTATATATCTATTAGGGCATGCAATCCAGAACGTATATTGCAATCGCGGGATTTTCGGGGCCAAAAGCTAAATCCCGGGATACCGAGATTTGTCCCGGAAAATAAAAACACTAATAAATCCAAAGGATTTTTACGTATTCAACTTTTATTAAAAACTTTATACTAAAGTGGATAAAATAAATACATAAAAATTTTAACAAGTTTAGTTAATAGTAGAGTAATACTTGTGGTACTCGTAAAAACTAATAATATTTTAATAACAACAATTTAAATACTTAAAAAAAAAGAACGCAGCGAAATTAAAGCATCCAACGTCTTATCGTTAAGACTGGAACGAAACTTATTACAAATATAACCGGCTGATGAAAAGCATATTTCAGGTTCTACACTCGAAGGAGGAATAGTCATTAAAAAATTAAATGCTTGTTGCAGATTCAAACCACGATTTCACCATCTACAAATAAATTTATTTCTTGCAATATTGTATCAGAGAGTTAGGTTGTTTTCTGATTATTTCTTATTTTGGCTAACTCGTTACACCTATTTAAAGCTTTCTGTAATTTAACTTTTAGAGGTAAATTTTCTTTCTCTCTTATAATTTCGGCAAGAGGCATATCGTCGTCGTCACTGGTTTCAAGCTCTTGTAATAACTCATCATGCTCGTCAGCTAATCTTCTTAAAATATCTCCTATTTCTGATTTATTTGTGTTAATGTCAAGAATTTGGAAGCATAATAATTAGTCCCCATTGGATTAGAAAGAAATGCAAGAAGTCCTGATAATTTGGTCCTACGTTGATTAATCCGATTTTTTAGAGAACTTAGAAGATCAGTGCTGAACTCTGATTTTGCTTTCCGATCCCGGAATTTTTCGGGACAAATTTTAATAGGTTTCCCGGTGTTTCGGGATCCCGGGATTGCAAGCCCTAATATCTATATAGCGCTTCTACCACGAATACAAGTTTCTTTTCAATATGTTTATAATGATCTTTCCAATATGTTTATAATGATCTTTCCAATGCAGCTTATCATCCACTATCAATCACTGGTACTTTGCTTCATGGACTACTTCCCCCCCCCCAATCTCAACACTAAACTGTGCGATAGGTTAATTCTTTTGTGTAAACACCATATACATGTTTTTTTTTAGCATTTAATTGTAGCTTATTTTCTTTCGCGATTATTTTTGTAAACCAGTAGCATATCATCGGCAAATAAGAAATATCTACCTACTAGTCCAATATTTTGTAAATTTCGTACAAGTAATGAAAATAATAGGAGTCTTTACCAAGCCCTGTGGCACTCTGCTGTTTGTATTTAAAATATTACTGGATACACCGTTCACTTGTGTGTCTACTAAGTATGTCTTTAAGAAGTTGAGTGAGTTTTCCCTTACTACCATTTTTCCCATTTTGTTAAGCAAAATATTATGATCTACCACGTCGAAGGCCTAAATCAACAAGGATAGCCAAACTGTACATTTCCTCGTCAAGACTGGTCCACACGTAGTCCACAAAGTCCATAGTAGCATTTACAGTGCCACTTCTCTCTTGGAATCCATATTGATAACTGGACCCCGTTATGCAACAGAACCAACCAGCCATTTTAATGTTTCGAGATAATCAAGAAAAACATTTTCGATTTTTATTTGAAACATTTATTTATAAAACTTCATTTAGAGTGAACAAACATGACACGTTTTTATCATTTAGGAGTTAAACACGTATTTTAATTAAAAATAGCATTGCTAAAGGTGCCACAAGTAGTAAAAAAACACCTGGTTCCCTGTTGTTTAAGGGAAAATTTAACAATATCCATTAGATGCTAGATCCAAATTATTAAAAAGAAAATATTTTTAGAACAAGCAGTTTTAAAAACATTTCTAGAAAGGCAAAAGGACTTGGTTCCCTAATATTTAATTAAAACTGCAAAGTCACCATTATATCCGTCTATATCTTCTGTTATAGTTGGATCACCGATAAAACGTACGCTGATCTTCTACCGAAACTTTTTCATGACATTTCATAATACTTGTACATATAAATTCAACAAATTCTTTCGTTTTACGAGTTTTCCTTTTGCCGCATAATGTTCTTTATGGCTATATGTTTTTTATTTTTCTTATGTTTCTATCCTGTCTTGAAAATTTTTTTCCCTGTCTCTTTTCGGACGTCCCTGGCTATTTTCCAATACAGGTTCATTTTCGTTCTGGCCGTCACTAATGGGATAATCAGAATAGTCTTTGACATAGTTGCTACGCTTCTCACCATTTCCTTAAGGCTCCTGGCCAAGATATGAAAAAGCATTAGTTGAAGGAACTGCCTGGATAATATTTGAGTCCACTTCCAAGTTTTTATATTCGTTTAAAAGGTAGCAGTAAAAAATATTCCGGCCGCCCGCCGGCTAAACAAATTTCGTCAAATTTGCAATAGGGAACCAGATAACTCTGAATCCAACACGTGTTAGGAATAGGTTCTAGGTTTCTGTAAAAAAGATCTAAGTATCCTTGGATCTTTATAGTAAAATTTTTTTAACAGGCTTTTAGTTTTGCAACTTGGTTTTATCGTCCTACCCGGCCCTGGTAATTCAAATCTTTGGATCTTTGGTGCAAGTCGATGGTAGAACTTTTTAGGTTCTCATAATGATAAAATCTCATTTTTTCAACAATTGTCGGTTGGTTCCTTATTGCATAACGGAGTCCAATTGTCATACGATGTAAATTTTTGTATATAATTTACGTGTCTTTCCTTGTATAAGATTTCCAAAATTTTGCTACCACACAAACAGACCTATAATTTATCTATATAATCTCTACTACCACCCTTGTGAATAGGCGTCACTCTGCCCACTTTGAGAACATCAGGAAATTTACCTTCATTGAATGATCGATTTACGTATGGTGCTAAAACATTTTTGAGTGATACAATATCTTTAACATTAATGTGATCGTAACCTTATGCGGATTTGAATATTTCATCCTAAAAAAACCCCCAAATATCAGATTTTGTTCAAAAATGTTTACTTCCTACAAAGTAATTTCCACAAATCGAGAATCAATATTAACCTGTATCTTAGTTAACATCAACTGGGGAATTTAGGTACGTTTGGCTAAACACTAATATTTTTACATAAGGATCCTGTGGTTTTGCTGTATCATTCATTAGCGGACACCCTGTATAAAGTTACAAGTGCGTGAGTTTATTATTATTATGTATATCAATTATTAATAACCTTTTATTTTCGCAGGTCTCTGCGTTTAAGACGTGCGTACCAGGATTCCCAGGTGCCCCTTCAGCAATAAAAATTGCAAAAGCCAACGATGGTGCACACTTATCCTGGGAACCTCCAGGCTCCAACCCTCATGAGATACTTGAATACTCAGTATATTTGGCCGTAAAGGGAAAAGTAAGTATGACACATATTTTTATACCGGGTGATGCATGTGCCAAGTTTGAATAAATTTTAATAAGCCAATCCTAACTTATTCAATTAAATGTGATGGCAAAATTACGAAATTTTCATAGTTTAGGTAATACAGCAAACACCAGCAAATTATTATTTGGCATTGACAAAACGAAAAGTAGCGTAAGTGACAACATTCTCATTGAAGGCGCTTTAACTATAGTAAGGACGAGCTATTCCATTAAGGAAAAAGTGACTATGATTAAGTGGTATTGTACAGGAAACGGTTTAAGAGCAGTGTCTGAAATGTTTTCAGTTCAATTCCCTGATAAGCATATCGCTTTTATTTTATTAATTAAACTTATTATTAGTAAATTTGAGTCCAAAGGCAGTGTAATGAATAACTGTAAATGCTCAACTCAGAATGTCAATAGAGCTGAAGAAAGGGATAATATAGATCTTGATATTTTACTGCACATGGAGGAAAATAAAATTATTAAAACATCAAGCCACAGTGTTGCGCCCTTTAAAAAAGCGTAAATATTCTCCTTATAAGTATGAAAAACATCAAGAGCTACGGCAATGTGATGAAGAACGGAGAATGATATTCTGTTTTGAGGCAATGGAAAGAGCAAATAATAATAGGGATTTTTTGAGAAATATTTGTTATACCGATGAATTTACATTCACCCTCAACAACGAACCAAATGTTCAAAATTGCCGGTATTGGAGCCAAGAAAATGAACATCGTCTTGTTCATACTCGGACGCAATATTCACGAAAAATAAATGTTTGGGCGGAAACTGTAGGACATTACATTATTGGACTATTTTTTATGGAAGGCAACCTTACAGTAGGGTGACCAGGATTTATTCCGGGGACAAATTTCACCATTTTGTCATAACTGGGTGTTTTTTGAGCCTTTTAGTCAAAATTCCTGGTTAAGTTAAGGATAATAAATAAAAGTTTGAAAGTAACATAGTAAACTTTTATTAATGATATGATATACTAGAACCAAAACTGTGGAATGTATTTTTCACAAGAATGTATTCGTTTTAAAATATTTTCATTTTTTGCCACATGATCTTTAAAATCCTTACAAGACATGCCTAAATTCGTTTTGACCTGTAGCTCAGCTTTCACGGTTTCGACTTTCATCCTTGATTTTTCATCTGTCCAGATAAGATTCATGTTTAAAAAAATTGTTTTCACAGACGCGTTTGTTCCAGAAAGACACATTTCAAATTCAGCTATATTTTTTAAATTGCTATATGGGATGGAGTTGTTTTTAAAATGTTTAAAGACGTTCCACCATATCACCATCAGAAAAACTTTCATTTTCTTCTAGCTTATTTGAAAGATAATCTCGCAAATAGGTAACCTCGTCGAACAGGCTAGCCTCTTCTATATGAAAAAAGTCAATTGACCTCTCAATCTCGTCTCTTTGTGGAATCTGTTTTAAAAGCCAGCATTTTAGCATTCGAAGATCATCAGAGTACTCGTACTACGAATTTAAATAGTCGACTGCTCTAGAATATACAGCACCTTTGGACGGTCATAGCTTCCTTATAAGACATTTAAGGACCTACATTCATATGAACTTTTTTTCATATTTTCATATACAGAATATCCCCATAAAATATACGAACGAAGTTTCCGGACACCCTGTATAAGGTGTCAAATCGATATGCTCTAACTCTAAAATTCAAAATGCATATGGGAATTTAATAAAAAATTAAACTAACAAATTACTTTTCTATTACCTACAAATAATTGCCACACTAGCATTTTCACAATACATTTTTAACGCTAGACAAAAAAATCCAGCGGCATTATTAGATACCTATATAGGTATATTATGATTAAAGTTAGTAACACCTCATCCCAATAAAGTAAAAAGCCTTTGTTCTTCAAGTTTTGTCAGCAATGGTTTTACCATGACTGGAATAAATTGTTCGTGTTTTCGCGCTTGCAGCTTTTGACGAAGATCAAACATAATTTGGGCAGATTCGATAAAATTCCATCCACCTCCAGCATTTTTATTGTGTCGTAAAACAAACATAGGGTTCCATGAATGAGCAGGAACCATAATTCCGTTGCTGGATCATCAAACAGTGTGTTTAGTATTTACAGCCCAACTAGCAAAGATATTTTATAATTTTCAACTCTCCGTGCTATTTTATTTTATTTTTATTTTATTTTATTTATTAATTAACGGGCAATGCCCAATTTCACAAAAAATACAATTAAGTAAAGTCATATTTCTAACACAGAGTTACATACCTACATACTAATAAGTAATTATTATTGAAACAAAAGAACAGGAATTGATCATGTACGGAAGTACAAAACAAAAAAGAAGAACAAAAAAAGAAAAAAATTTATTTATTAATTTATTTAAGATTTTCGAAAAATTGGAGATTCGAGATTTCAAATTGAGTCGCGAAGCTGCTTCATAAACACGGAATTGGTTGAGAAAAAATCGAGTGCAGGATGCTCATTGGCTAGTCTACTCGACCTGGATATAAAGGTATTTTGGCCATAGTTAGTTCTGTGTGCAGGTATTGAGAAGGTATACCTTAATCTTGTTTCCCTTGAAGGAACATGAAAACCTATTTTATTCAGCAGAAGCGGGCAGTTATATTTATTGTTTAATATATTGTACAGAATTTTAAGGTCCTTAGAATTCCGACGCTCTTCAAGGGTTCTAAGTTGAATGTTAGATTCCAACTGAGAGTAAGTTAGTTCAGGCATGTTGAGTTTAAAAGCTATGTACCTTAGAAATTTATGCTGAACTCTTTCTATATTAAGAATGTGAGTATTATATCGGGGATTCCAGACACTAGAGGCATATTCGAGGTGACTTCTTATTAATGAGCAGTAAAGTTGTTTAATAGCATTTGTGTTGGTAAACTCGGAAGTAACTCGTTTTACAAAACCGAGAAGTTGTAGTGACTTTGATATTACGGATTGTATATGAGGGACAAAAGTAAATTTTGAATCGATAAGTACGCCTAGATCCTTAATTAGAGGGACACTGGAAAGTGGAGTATCTCCAATGAAGTAGGCCTGCCGAAGCGCTTCTCTGGATTTGTGGAAAATGACCAAATGGCACTTTGATACATTCAACTCCATACCATTGTTATCGCACCAGGTTACTAAGTGGTTCAAGTCGGACTGAAGTTTTAGGCAGTCATTTGAAGAGGACACCTCTATGTATAATTTTAAATCATCCGCAAAGAAGAGAAACTGACTATGCTCAAAGCAAGATCCCAAGTCGTTTATAAACAAGTTGAAGAGAAGGGGTCCCAAATGTGAGCCCTGGGGAACGCCGGATGGAACCTGAATACTTTTTGAGTGAAAGTTGTTAAATCGAACGGTCTGGGAACGACCTGTCAAGTAACTCTGAATCCAGCAGAGCAATGTACCACCCACACCGACACCCTCCAACTTGGATAAAAGAACAGAGTGGTTTACCCTATCGAACGCCTTGGAGAAATCTGTGTAGACAGAATGAACCTGAGAGCCCCTCTCCAAGGCATCGGAGACATAGTCAGCATAGGCAAGCAGATTGAGCTCGGTATTTTTGCCAGTTTGGAAACCGAATTGTCTAGGGATAATGTATTGGCCCAACACCGAGGTCAAAAAATTGGTTAGAATATGTTCGAATACCTTCGGAATGACACTCAATATACTAATTGGTCGATAATTTGTTATCAACGATTGATTACCAGACTTGTGGATTGGCGTTAAGTAACTCAGCTTCCAGAACTCTGGGAAAGTCCCCGATGTGAGAGAGAGGTCAAATATTTTGTGCAAGGGGCGCGCCAAGACAAAACTGCAGTGTTTTAGCAGTGATGGTGGTAAGCCATCAGGACCGGGCCCCTTGTTTATGTCCAATGTGTTTAAATGCAAATAAATATCAGAGATTGATATCGTATAATTAGTGACAGTATTGTTGTTAAATGAAGAGTGTGGCTGATGTTGATTAGGGCAAGGTTTGCTACTATAGACTTGAGAAAAATAATCTGCAAACATATTGGCTATATCTAATCCTGAATCACTGCAATTACCACTGTACTCAAACTCGCAAGGGGCGTCACGATTCTTTCTTTTAGAGTTAACGAAGTTCCAAAACTGTTTTGGATTGGTGGTTAAACAATTTTCTGTATAAGTAATAAAAGTGCTATTGGATTCTGCCAGCAGTCTCTTGCAAAGCAAGCGTAATCTAGAGAATTCACGGTAATCACATTGAAGTCTCGATATTTTGTAACGTTTATGTGCTTTCTTTTTATCTATTATGTGTTGCTTAAGCTCTGGTGAGTACCACCTGGGAAATTTACCAGAGGAAATTCGTTTGAGAGGGACGTACATTTCGATTGCTGAATAAATAAGGTTATAAAATATATTTACCGTATCGTCCAGGTCACGTTGAGCCAGTAGAGCATCCCAACATATACTTCCTAAATAATCGTTGATCAGATTATAATTTGCCGATTTGAAATCCCTATAATAGCCATCGTTTAAAAGAGAACTGTTCGTTTTGTTAAAGTTAAATGGCAAAATAATGTCCAGTGGTGGATGATAGTTATCCTGCGGCAACATGCAATCGTCCGTCTCGCGAACCACACAGCTGTCGTCTTGAAAAAGGACCAGATCCAAGATTGAGTTGGAAATGTTCATAGTCGTGTTTAATTGAAATAGGTTCTGGAATTCGCACAGATTAGACACCACCTCCAAGGACTCGACCTCGGTTGGAGCAGCAGGGGGCACAGATCTGACAATAGAGCTTAAGTTGTTATGTTCCCATAATGCATGCGGTAGGTTAAAATCACCCAAAATTCCAATCTTTGCATGGGGATGTTCTTCAGACACTCTGTCGATGTTGTCGCTAAACGTAACGTAGGCCGCGGTTGGAGAACGAGGCGGAAAATATGCACTGGCGAGAATTAGGGACTGCTTCCCAATTTCGATAATTACAAAAACATCCTCTATGTTGTCATTGATAACAATTTGCTTACTTTTAATAGTTTGATGAACAGCTATCAGTACTCCACCACCCCGGGAACCGTTGCTTGTCTGTAAGGATCTATCTCTTCTATAAACTCTGTAGTCGTGCATGAATAACTCGGCATCATTGAAGGACTCATTAAGCCAGGTTTCCACGAATACAATAAGGTGATAATGACACCCAGGGACTGATTTTAAGAGATAGTTGAGTTTGGTACGAAGGCCTCTTACATTTTGGTAGTAAAGTAGAATCTCTTTGGTCTGTGAAACTAGGCGTTTTGCAGGTTTTTTGTCGCAATAACAGGAATGCCAAGTCGATATATCACAAAGAGATTCGTTTCACCTTGGGCTCTTCGGTTTGCTAATTGGACACGAACAGCCTTTTCTTGCTCACGTTGCTTGGGCGTCAGGTCAGAGTTTATATAGATTTTACTGCCTTGAAGCTTTGAGCGATTCCTCAGTAAAGATAGCACTTCTTGCTGACTAGACAGCGTCACTCTGACAGGTCTACAACCATTCTTGTTGGTCTTACCAAGTCTGCTTACTTTAATTGTTTCTGGAGGGTTTTCTGTTAGGGTTCTAAGCAATTTGGGGATCTCGGATGCATCTTTACCCTCGGGTAGGTTAAATACCATCAGATTGTTTCCTCTTGCCTGACGATCTTGTAGCTCACTGTAGAATTCGTCGCCTGAGGGGGATGAAGCAGGCGGGGTTGATTGAGCTGATTTTAACTTATTGACCTCATCAGTCAATTGACTTAGGGCTTTGATAAGTTTCGGCACATTTAACAATCCGGCTTGACAGTCCTCGCAAAAGAATTTCAGAGTTCTTTTGGATTTAAGCTCCATTACTCTAATTTCCGACGCTGACAAATCGGAACACTCAGCTCTCCGGTGAACATGCCGGTTACATCCATCACAGGACAAAAGGGCAGAAGAATCATTTTCCACGGAATCGCATGCCAGGCAGCGCATATCGACAGCCTGTTATGACGTTTTAAAGTGAGGGTGGCACACAAAAGAATTCACAGTTCCGGCCTCGTTAGATTGACAGCGCGGCACACAAAATCGAGCACAATTCCGGCCTGCTAATCAAGAGTTTTTTTTGTTTTATCTTTTTATAGATGTTTAATCCGACCAACGTTTTTATGTGGCGATAAGGACGCTGGCTAGGTCACAATTTACTAATTTACGGAAAAACCCGGAAAAATTAGCGACGTGGAATATCTTTTACAGTTTTCAGAAGGGCCGATAACATTAGTTGACCGAAATCCAATATTTTTTAGTCGTTTAAACTAGCGATTTCTTTGTGTATAGCCGGAGCACGATGGGGCGATGTTTACTCTGCGAAAGATTGTTGAAAAAAAAAAAAAAAAAAAAAATTTTATTTTATAATTGCTTTATTACTGTTCGTCGAACACAATCTTGTTTTATTAAAATTGCCAGTGAGATAATCAAGCTTTTAAGAAGTATTTTGCTTTATAAGGTAGTCGTAAGAACGTTCTTAGAGCAAAAATACAAAACAGTTTTACGACAAATTTTAATACTGCTTTATAAACGTTTACACAACAATTTTATACGACATTTAAGCTTACCGGACAAATTTGTTTTATAGTAGATTTATACTAGTGTTATCTGATACTGATACATTCGTTTGCGAACATCTATTAAATTGTTTTATTAGCGCTATGTGAAACACTTATAAAATTAATTTATTAATATTTTCTTTCCGATATTATTGATGTCTAAAGCATATTGCACTTAGGTGGTACCTTAAAAAACTATTATATAATTATCATGAACACTGTCATAATAAAAGCTATATATAATAATTATAAAACACAAAAATGTTTGTAACAATACAAAAGCATTTATTAATACATTTATAAAACGAATAAGAGATTCTTGTTCGCCAAGTTATTATTGGTAATACACTAGATCTCTCTATAAAGGAAGCAGCAGGTGACCAAGATAAATACAAAATGATTTTGCTTCAAGTAATGTTGAACCAAGTGGTTCCAATGAAAATGCTTTTGTTCAGGAAGTTGAGCCAAGAAGTCTTGAAGAAGATGAAGATGTAATCAATAATTGGGAAGTAGAACTGTAGTACCGCAGTGGCACTAAGGGCTTTATTTCAAAATATCAATAGTCGCTTTCCCAATACACTTCCCCGAGACCCTCGACTTACTAAACAGACTAGACCTATATTAAATGCTGGCTTATTTTATATTTGTCTAGCAAAACGTGTGTTTAACTTACTTTAGTACAAAACAAAAAAGCCCAGCATTTTTCTTTACTTTTAAAAAAGAATAACAATCGAAAATGAGGTTAGGTTTTTTAAACATAAGCAGATGTTGCGCCAGACACAAATTTGCTCTGTTGTTGCTGCATCTGTGACATATTTGAGAAAAAATTATTTTCTAACTGATACACCCGGAGCATTTAAACAGCATTGATGCTAACCGTTTTGTTAATGTTTTTTAAATGTACTATTCAGAATTATTAATTCGGGTAAGCGTCGTGTGCGCGACTCTTTACTCCTGGTCTTACGCGCCATCTGGAGAGAGATGTTATAACTATGAAAACAATAGCAAACAAGAAGTCGTTGAGCAAACACGTATTGAGAGTTCAGAGGTGGACTTCAGTCAGTTAAATTTCTTATACACCAGGTGATTCACCATATAATGTACCATAATATATCCTTAACTTTTTTATTTGGATAGATAGAAAAGAAAAGTGAAAGACAAAGTTTTAGTAAATTATATGTAGAACGTGGTGCCGTAGTGATTTTAACTGATATACAGGGCAATAAACTTAACATTTTATTTTATTTTATAGTTTGATGGGAAATTCTCTTCTGATTCCAGTTTTATAGGTAATCACTACGTTAGATGAGCTCGCTCGGACACTCATATTGCAAGAAATATCAATAGCTCTCACGCATGGTAAACAAAAGTGGATATAAAATTGTAACTACTGAAAATAGACCACATCAACTAAATATACCTAAGATAATATACTTATAGGATGTTTAATTCAAAAAAAATAGTCAGTAGTCGCATGTTTTAAAATCGCCCTATATATCAGTTAAAATCACTACAAACTATAAAAATACACAATACATTATTATTCTCCCACTGTATAGTTACTAATTTGTCCAAGTAACTTTGTACACTAGCAGTTTTGGTGCTGTTTGAAGAAAAACGATTTTTTTTTTGCATCTTTGATATGCTATACAATCCGAGACAGTTTATTATAGAAAGAACACTTTATACTTTCCTATCCTAACTTTCTTGGAAATGTTCTCTGATAAAATGTTTTTTGAAAATCAGCCTACTCTCAATTTTTTTTTGATTTTCTTTCACGGAAATTAAATGTATAAGAACTACCATACTTTATATATGCACAAAGAACATTTAGAGTGATGGATCTACTATGTAGGTACATCTATAAATTGTTTATTTTTTTAACCAACCCTTTTTTCCTGCAGTACGTCTCTGTTTAACTAAAACATACCCATAAATAAAATATTTTATAAACATTTTTTATAGAGCAAAAGGACTCCCAAGGTGCTAAAAGCGTTTTATAACATGGAAGCCATATTTTGTGTTGTTCCAACTTCACTTTACGACGGCCATTTTTAAGTGTATTACAAAAAATAATTTTTGCAGTGATAAAATGCCTTAACTAACTTCTTTAGTATTTATATAATGGTATAAGATCGGTCCTTTGAATTATTTTATTACAATACAAGCCAAAATAAGAGAATAATATATTGAATAATACAATAAAATTTTTGACTTTTTCTCCTAACACTCAATAATAACTACTATATTTGAGGCGCTTAAAAATTTTGCTATATATATTCCATACATTATACAAAAAAATTTCTTTCGCAGTAAAATATCAACAATCAGATTGCAAATCGAATTTCTGTCTCTGGTATTGGTGTAGATATTAGAACTAAATGTAATATGGCTGATGTATTTACTCAAGCATATTTTATGCGTTACAAAAGATGCAATGCTTGCCTTTTTGTTATCTGAAGGACCATTAAAAAATAAATTATTCGCAGTGGGTACAATTTCACAACAAAAGCTTGCTTTTATAGTGTTAATCAAAACAAAAAAGCTACATCTGAGATAATAAGACAACTTTTATAAAACTGTTTTATTCCAGCTCGACAGATGTATAACTGTCGTAATAATAAAATAATATTTCGCTCTTATAACTGTTTTCAATAAAACCCTTTTATAATTGTTGCAAACTATGTTTTATAATAATTTTGTAAATCTTTAAACAATTATCCGGTAAAAGCTGTGGAAGCCATAATAAAACAAATTAAAGAACAAAATTGCTGCACAAAAGTGCGCCCTTTTTGGGTTTATAAGCGTTGTATAAACGTTGTTAGAACATTTATAGCGACATAGTTATTTTATAAAAATAGTTCTGTAAACGTTGTTAGGCCATTTATAAAACATAAATTGTTAGTTGGGAGGGCAGTGTTCTTCAGATAAGAAAAACGATTTCAATGGGCCATACATTTGTAGAATTCTATTTAGTGCGGGCATTAGAGACAGCCATCTTACAGACAGATGTCCCAAAATTCTAGAATAGAACAAATTCACAGAACTCTTTCAGTTTTGTTACACGGACGGTGTAAATATGGAAATATCCAAATATTTTTGTTATCATTCCCTCGACGTCTATCGGAACACAATTTATTGCTGTATGCGCACTATTGTGGACAATTATGTGCCACACAGCGTAAGCCTAAAATTGACTCCCAAATTTAATTTCAATTTTGTAAACACATTTTCACCTGCTTTTCTTTTAAGTCCACCAAAATTGCTATTTGTGTTGTCTGCTGATAACGCAACAACTTTATTTTCTAGTTTAAATTTTTCAATCACTTTTAAGATTTCTGTTGAAATAGTAAGCGACGTTTCTCTCGATACATCAATAAAATCTGAAAGTTTTGTTTTCACTTCTTTTTCAGCAGGATTAAAGAATCTTACAATTACTGGTAATAATTTGATGTCACCGTGATTGGACGTATCGCTTGTCAAAGATATAAAATTAACAAGGGTTAAGGCATAAACCAACTCTGAATGGACCCAGGGGACAAAAACATTTGTTACAATTGCTTCACACTTCGTTCTCGAACATGTGAATTTTTTGTTGTAAAACTTGTACAATCCATGGATCGAAAGCTTTGGTTATGGAAAACCGTATGATAGTAGTACCTTCTTGGATTGTTAAATTAAAGTCTACACCTTTTTAAAATAGTTAAATAGTTAGTGAGGGATTATGAAATTCCGGGGACGTTTAGCAATCGGGGACCAAACTTTTGATCAGGGGACGGTCCCCGGAAATCGGGGACGTCTGGTCACCCTACCTTACAGCAGTAACCTATTTGGACTTAGTACAAAATCAAATTGAACCCGCACTAGAAGAAGTTGTACGCGAAAACAGATCTGGTATCAAATGAATGGTTTTCCTGCCCATAATTCTCTCATGGTTAGGGAATACTCGCAAACTATTTTTAACGGAAATATTATTGGCCAACGGCATCTAATAATCCTTTGACCAGCCAGGTCTCCTGACCTTTCGCCAAATGACTTCTTTTTGTGGGGTCACTTAAAAAATTTTATTTATAAAGATGTAAAATTTGAAAATCTAGACCAGCTAAAAAACTGTATTTCGTTAGAATGTGAAAATCTGTGGTCTTAGGTATGTTATGTTAAATTAAAAACTTAATAAGAAAAACATAATGGTGTCTTTTATTTTGGATGTGTGATTGCCGGATTGGTGAAATGTGTTTTTAATGTGAAATAATCTTTATTCGTTATGTCCAGTTTTACGTCAATTTTTTACAATAGCGCCATAGAAATTATTTGCTGGTGTTTGCTGTATTACCTAAACTATGAAAATTTCATAATTTTGCCATCACATTTAATTAAATAAGTTAGGATTGGCTTAATAAAATTTATTCAAACTTGGCACATGGGTTTATTATATCGGCCTCTTCAAAAAATTATAATACAATTTTTCTCTAAAATGTACAGGGGAGCCAATATTTAGCCACCTCAAAATTTACATCGGATTTCCTATGTTCAACTAAGTCATGCATCACCCGGTATACATACAAGTATCTTACATCTTTTTTTTAATTATAAGAGTGCCTTGGAAAACTTTTGCCTGACAGGGTTTAGTTTTCATTGATATGGAATGGTTTATTACTCTTTTTGAATGAAATGAAAGTCGGATAATACACTCCTGCAGTTTAATCCGTTCCTCCCGACTCGCCCTGGATATTATGTATTTCTTTAAAGTAGCAGCTTTTCATGGTCAACCTCGATTGGTCTCAGGCTAATGCCCGGCCCTGTTGATTATTAACCACAAAAATTAAAGTGTTTAATATGTTTTTTGTTTACAGGATAAGGGTACCGGTAACGCCCCTCCTCAGCTCGCTTTCGTCCGAGTATACTGTGGACCAAGTAATCAGTGTGTGGTTGGTAATGCCTCGTTGCAAGCGGCGCACATAGACACGTCAACTAAAGCGGCCATTATCTTCCGCATCGCAGCAAAGAATGACAAAGGTTATGGACCAGCAACGCAAGTCAGGTGGCTTCAAGGTAAGTTTGCTATTTAGAATTTTTAACATTATCCTAGTATGTCCTTGGTGAACCTCTAATTATTGTCCCTTTAAAATAGCTGTTATGTCCTTATTTATCAGGCACATGAATAATTGCTTGAACATTAATATTTTGGATAAATTGGCTGATTATTATATTTCCACCAGAACTTCTTTAAAAATGTATAGCCAAATGAAACCGATTTGTATGTATAAGTGAGTTTTAATGGTGCTGGATGTAATCCAATTGACCAGATATTATACAGGGTGTCTGGAAAAATGTGGGAAATCTCTCGGATTCAGATAGAACATGAAAAAATGAGATGAGAAGTTCCAATACAATTTTCTCTTACAGGCGCTCCCTACGGAGATTTGTGCCCCTGAAGGACGCCTCTGAAATCGGTTTTTCTTGAATAACTTTTAAAGTACTTAATATAATTTAATAAAAATTGAATGTGATGGACACTAGTAAGGACTTCTTAAAATAGTGTCCTTGAAACATATTTAGCGTTTTTAGTTTACCAGGGGCGGACTAAGTTTTACAACTTAATGCTTACATTTTTAACACCCTGTATGATCAAGACAATCTGGGTAGCTTGCACCTTAGACTATAAAAAGGTTCTCTTGTTTATTGTCGATAAAATGAACCGTTTTCGAGAAAAAAAAATTAATAGTTGTAGAAGACTTATGTTTGCAATAAATGTGCGTCTTATTTATTTATCGGCAGAGAATGGTGGGCGATTCCAATTAATAAGGTAATACATATTATTGACTTTCTTCATAATTTTAGGAAAGTTTGGAAAAAATAGTACTGATGCTGGTCTGAAAAGAACCGTACGTACGCCGCAATTAGAGGAAAATATTTTGAATGCTGTAGATGCACACTCCATCAATGAGCACTCGAAAGTTATCAGCGTAGTTTAATACATCGAAAACAATAGTACATGAACTGATTCCTGAATATTCTCCTCGTAGAATGCAATTTGTAAACTGGCTATTGGATCAGCAACGAAGTAATGTAAACTTCATTAGCATTATTCTTTTCATGAATGAAGCAAGGATTATCAAAAATGGTATCACCAATTTACACAACACACATGTATGGGCGGATAAAAATCCTCATGCTACTTTTGTTTTCCATCATCAACATCAGTTCCAATCAATTAATATCTAAGCAGGAATTATTGGCAATTTTTTGATTGACAACTTTATTCGGACTTCCTCCAGAACGCTTTCCAGGGTTTAATAGAGCGCTTATCACTTGAAACCCGCCGAAACATGTACTTTATTCACGATGGAGCACCACCTCGATTCAGCGTTGATGTGCAGGAGCATCTGAATAACATCTATCCAAACCGTTGGATAGGTAGAGAAGGAACTACATCTCCCGACCTAACGCCGTTGGATTTTTACCTGTGGGGGACACCTGAAGAACTTGGTGTATTCCACTCCGGCGGCACTAGGGAGGAACTTCTACGGAGAATCACATTTCATTGTGATGTGATAAGGACCAAGGCTGGGTTATTGTGGCGGGTACAGTAGTCCTCAATTCGTCGTGCCCGCGAATTAATCAGAATTCACGAAGCCCATGTTGAACCCTCTTACGAAGTTTTTCAATAATTTCGTTAAGATGTGCGCTTTTTTAAATTTTTGTATTTTTTCGGATTAAACAACTTAATATGAAAATTTTCTGTTGTTTGAATTACTTTCGTATCACACTTTGTTGTCGAGAAACAAACATGGTCCTTTTTATTAAAAAAAGGCTATGTATTCGTTTATTATTCTTTTTCCCGAAAACGGTTCATTTTATCGACAATAAACGAGAGTACCTTTTTTGTAGTCAAAGGTGCAAGCTACCCAGATTTATTATTTTTAAACTAAAAAAGCTAAATATGTTTTAAGGACACTATTTTAAGAGGTCTTTACTAGTGTCCATCACATTAAATTTTTATTAAATTATAAATAAATAAATAAATAACCGTTTATTGTCTAACAGGATACAAGCCCAATCTAAAGACAATTGTACAATAATAATGAATTAATGAAAATGTTGCACTTAAAGTAAGTAAGAGAGAAGTAAGAAAAGTAAAATAAGTTACAAGTTATAATAATAATAACAATAGTAAATAAAAAATAACAATAGCAAGAGCTAAGTTGGATTTTCCATCATAGCGAGCTTCAATTTGCTTTTAAATTTTTGAAAAGAGTCGCTGAATAAATCAACCGACGCCAGACTCTCGACAACATTAAAGTTCATACATGTCCGATAGAAGAGAGGTGCTTTGGTGGCTAGGTAAGTTCTTACCGATGGCAGATAGAATCTGTTGTGATTTCTGGTATGAAAGGGTGGAGCTAAAAAGTTTAACTGACAGTAGGGCAGCACAGTCAATGTGGCCATTGCAAAGCTTGCATAGAAAGGCCAAGGAGTGTAGCCATATGCTCTTGGTGCAATGCCAAGAAGTTAAATCTATTCAGAAGCTGTAGGTGATCAAAGCCGCGTTGGGGATACGTACCGTCTAATCTGTAAGCGAGATGCTTCAGGAATTTTCGTTGAATGCTTTCTAGTCTATTAATGTGTATTTGATAAATGGGTGACCATATCTGTGATGCATAGAGCAGCTTGGACTTTACAAGTGTGTTGTACAACACTATAAAACACAGTGGAATTTCAAAGTGTTTTGTGGATCGGAGGAGGAACCCCAGCGACTTTAGTGCACTACGAGCAGTTGTGTCTATGTGGATGTTGAATGTTAATTTCTTATCAAAACAAACGCCCAAGTCTTTGACATGGTCGCAGTTGTCAAGAATGGTGTTGTTTAAGATGTAGGGGTAATCAAGTTCAATTTGTTTAAGTCAGAAGGACATTTTTTTACATTTATTTGTGTTCAGGTGAAGCTTGTTTGCCGTACACCAGTGCGAGATAAGGTCCAGGTCTAATTGCAGTTGTATGCAGTCCTCCCAACAACGAATACAATTAAAAATTTTTAAGTCATCCGTGAATAAAAGAGTGATAGAGTGATAGTATATTAAGTACTTTGAAAGTTATTCACGAGAAACCGATTTTTAGCGGCGACCTTCGAGGGCACATATCTCCGTTGGGAGGGCCTGTAAGAAAAAATTTAATAGGAACTTGTCATCTTATTTTTTCATGTTCTATGTGATTCCGAGAGATTTCCCACATTTTCCCGGACACCCTGTATACAATGTACTGGGTGGCCGAAAAAGAATGGACGCCGGCCATATCTCAGGAATCGTTCATTACAGAGTTTTCAAATAAAAAAAAATGGTTATAAAATCGACAAAAAGAAATGGCTGGAAATTATTTTCAAGTTTCTAAATTGACCGCTAGAGGTCGCTCAACCAATGACGAGGAAGATAATCTGATTTTTATCGATAATATGCCAAATAAAGTTATGTCAAAAATTAAGTGTTTTATTCTTTGGAGTATTTGGAATAACTTTGCTTTCATACATTTTGCTCCAACTCACAAAATAGACTAAGGGGAGGAGGGGGAATCTCTTTTGACGGAAATACCCATAACTCCGGTGTGCCTTAACCAAATTTAACAAACTTTGTTTCATTTAAAAGAGCTTAGCCTATAGTACCATTACTACCATTTAAACTTTTATGTTACTATTTTCTATTATACAGTGTGTCCACGGATTGACTATCGAAGAGGAAAAACTTTTTTATTTGTGGATTTATGAAAAAAAGTTATGTTTCATAAAAACTCCTGCTTGTTCTCAAACGACCAAAAAGCATATTATTTTTTTCAAATTTATATACCGAGTGTTCAGAATTTAGAAAAATATGAAAAAAGCTAAGAACAAAGTACCCTTATGTGTAAAGATAGGATAAAAAGTAATTAGTAAAAGTTGTTGTGGTTGAAAACCTACGTCTCATTACCAAGTTTTGACTTATTAGCTAAATGTACAGAGACTGGCAAAAAGTTCCAACCTATAAAATATGATTTGATTTAAATTAACGCATTTTGCAAATTAGTTAGTCTTTAGAAGGTATTATTCTGTAAAATCTTTATAGTATACGTTTCGATGACAATGGACGATTGTCATCGCGGAGCGACGTATTTAACAAATTAAAAATGTTGTCAATGTCATACTGCTCAATTTATGACAGTGAAAAAAAATGCTAACGTTAGAACAAAAAGTATTTATTGTCCAATGTTATGGTTTAGGAACAAATATTTCATAATCGTATGTAACAAGAATGTTTAATGAGAAATGGCCAAATCTTACCATTAACCGAATATCAGTTAAATTTATTGTTTCAAAATTTAGAAGAACAGGAAGCGTTTTAAATATTAAAAAGAAGAAAACTCCTATCAATGAAGAAGAACATGTTGGGGCAACTATTGCGCTGGATTCCGTTCGGCATTTTCCCAAAACATCGCTAAGGATCAGTTCATCCCAAATTGGAAACATTAGTAAATCATATTTGCAAATAATTTTTAAAGCTAATAAAGTCAGGTCATATAAACCTAAATTTGTTCATACTCTAGAAGCAAAAGATGATGCGATGCAAAAAGACTTGACTTTTGTTTATGGGTTGGTCAGAAATACTTACAAAATAGAAACTTTTTTCATAATACTATTTTTTCCGATGAAGCTACTTTCTCAACTAATGAAGTGGTTAGTTCCCAAAATCTACTTTACTGGTCAACTGAGAATCCCCATTTTCGAATTCATTGCAGAAGACGAGTGTGGTGGCAAGTCCGTCCCTGACTTCCCTGACGATGTAACACATCTACTGTAGTATGGTTTAATGAGTCTTTGTGGCCTCTATAAAATATTAAAATTTCATTAAATTATACAAGTCGGTTCAAAAGTTAGAGCCAAAAAAGTTGATCGCTGGGTTCCCCTTGGGACGCTGTATCTTCGTTAAGGGGCGCTGCCGAAATGACGGATATGCTATTGGTTTTTGGGTATTGTGAAGGAAATGGCCGCGAAAGTGTTAGGTATACAAGGAAAGATATCCAAAACCATCAAACATTTGCTGGAATTGAAAGACGCCTTCGCGAAACCGGTAGCTTCACACCTTTAACTGTCAATTATGGACGGCAACGTGCAATAAGGACTCCTGAGGTTGAGGAACAAATTTTGGAAATAATTGCTGAAGATCCAAAATTAAGCACCAGACGCTTAGGTTTAGAGGTAGGAATATCCAAGGATGTAGTTCATAGAACATTAAAAGAACAGCAGCTTCATCCATGCCATATCCAAAAGGTACAAGACCTTTTGGCTCCGGATCTCGATCAACGATTGGACTTCTGTCGATTCATTACCGAACAAAGACAACAGGATGTAAATTTTGCTAAGCACATTTTATTTAGTGACGAAGCATGTTTTACAAGAAGTGGTGTAACCAACTTACATAACGAACATGTTTATGCTGATGAAAACCCGCATGCCACGAAAGTAACTCATTATCAACATGAGTTTACAATTAATGTGTGGGCAGGAACCATTGGCAATTTCATTATTGGTCCTGTCATTTTACCGCCACGACTAAATGGTGTGGATTATTTAGAACATTTACAAAATACGCTGCCAGATTTATTAGAAGATTTGCCATTACAACTTCGACGAGATATGTGGTTTATGCATAACGGTGCTCCACCACATTTTAGTTTAAATGTCCGCAATTATTTGCATCGACAGTATCCAAACAGATGGATCGGTAGAGGAAATGACGCTCCTGTAAAGTGGCCGCCACGCTCACCGGATATGACTCCGTTGGATTATTTTTTATGGGGTCTTTAAAAACGATGGTATATTTCAGACCGATTAATAATGAAAAGGAATTGTGGGAAAGAATTTAAAATGCAGTCAACATATTAAAGAACGATGCGGAATTGATGCAAAGAGTAAATTTAAACTTTTTACGTCGTATTAATTTTTGTACTTATGTTAACGTAGGCCATTTTGAACAATTACTAAAAGTTTATGCTAATTAAATTTACATTTAAAATAAAATTGTTCCTCATTTAATTAAAAAAACAATTCATACTGAAATTCTTCCTGCAAAACTGGCTGTAACTAACCCAAGTGAAACATTTTTTTCCTGCCGAAAATTTACTAATAGCGGGATTTTTTATTCAAAATAATTTAAATATTCCGGTGCGACATCGAACACTAAAAACCGAAATATCTCAAAAATGGCTTACTTTAGCGGATTTTCATAGTACCTTTTTTGTTTGAAAATGTTCAGAAAATTAGTTCCTTAACAAAAAAAGGAAAAACTACGCTGATAAAAAGGTTATGGATAAGAAGTGCATTATGAAGCGCCCTCTAATGGCCCCGGTGAAAAGGTGTCCGTATTCGGGTTTCGCATCCCAAAAAACCCCCGAGTACCAAGTTTTAAAATAATACGTTAAAAAATGTTCATTAATTTTAAAAAATTCGATTTTTATTTTTTAACTTTACCACCCTGTATCTCGGAAAATTAGCAATTTCGGACTAAGGTAAGTTGCTTTAAATCGCTTATTTTGGCCTCAGGAATATGTGCTCAGATTTTGTACAGACCTTTTAGAGACACCCTGTATACAGGGTGTTTTATTAATATTGCGAAAAAATTCAGGATGAGTTTCCTTGCTTAAAAATATGAAAAGAAGTTCCTATAAATCTATGTCCGGATATGCTTCATTTCGGAAATACAGGGTGTTACAATTTTTAAGTGGAACAAAAAATATGTAAACCACTGCCGTTTTCCCTCTTGATAACACTGTTATGTAGGCAGTTTAATGGCTAATGCGAAGTACTTTTAGATAATTTTTTGGTTTCGGCTTTGTTTAGGAGAAATGCAATTTTATCGAACACTGATATGGGCATAGCGATATGCAAATAAATGCCATTAATTTTTTATTGTTCTTTTTCTGGAGAACGGTGGCTCGTAGCGACTTCTACTAAGTATGCCTTTGTCACGAAAAAATGATAGAGAAATCTATTTTTTGCTTAAAAATGTAATACAAGCACTTATAGAAAAAGTTATGACTCCTCAAAACAGTAAAAAGGCATGTTGGTGGCTACAAGTGGGAGCCATACTAACATCAATTTCGAAATTCGCATTTTAAAAAACCTCTAGATATAAATTTAAGTTTAAATATTTTAACATTATTTAAATAAAAATAAAACTTCAACTGTATCTCCGAAACGAAGCATTCCCGGACATAGGTTTATAGGAACTTTTTTTCATATTTTTTCGCAATATTAGTGAATCACCCTGTTGACCGCCCATATCCTAGTAATAAGTTAAAAGAGTAAAAATATGAAGTATTGCAAAGTGAACAGGCCAAGTGGAAAGTGTAGCACCAGCAGAACAATGAGCGAGATGCAATACGATGGAGTAGGGGAAAATTATTCTACCAATTTCTGATATTGCAATACTTCATATTTTTACTCTTCTAACTTGTTACTAGGATATGGGCGGTCAACCGTTTTCCACACCAGTATGTATATTATGCTGAGTAGCTACCGCAATGTATTCTATTCTGTTGCGTTTTTCCAAGCATCAAGTTTTGACAGTACCAAGTTGACCGTGTCAAAGGCTTGACTCATATCATAAAACAATCCGACAAAACTGTCTATGGTTCAATTTTAAAAAAAATTAATAACAATGATTGCTTTAAACTATAACAACAAGCAACAATTATTGTCGGGATCCGAATTTTTGACATTTTGTTGTTACTGTTTTGTACAATAGTTATACTTAAAATGCATTATTCGCTAGAAGAATTAATAAATTAAATATGGTTTATATTTTGGGAGTCATGTGAACTGTCCAAAATTTTCAGAAAAGAAGACATCCTCAGAAAATAGGATTAAGGGTTAAAATATCGGTTTTAGCGTACAGGCAGTAACAGAACAAACCGAAAGAGACTGTTGTAACTGAAAAATATAAACTTGACATCGCTTTATTGTCAGTGACGGAGGTTGGGTGTTCTAGAAATTAGTGAGAACCTTATCAATTAAAATATGTTCAGTGAAAGCATCACTTAGAAAAAGCAAGCTTCATCCAGACCACACCACCTTAACTAAACATATCAAATTAAGAAATAAATATCGAAAATTGGGAGAAAATAATCATGATTTGGCAACGCCCCAGACAATAATAAAACTATTTTAAGGTTACAATGGGACTTAATAGAAGTTTCAATTTTTGACAAAATATACAGGGTGCTACGTTCAAAAACAATCAGTAAAATTAATCCAAACTTCCCGAAATTTGGAAGTAACTCCTAAGATTATATAAATAGTAAACCCTAATGCAACTCTTTGCAAAAAATATTAATATCACTAAATAAATAGTGGCATATTTTGTTCCGACCGTACAAAAGCAAAAAAGTAGGAAAACAATTAATAGCTTGGCACCGGATTGGAAAACAAAAGGGGTATCAATGCGTTTCACCACCCGGTACCTATTATAAATTCCGATAAAACTTATTAAAACATTATCATGACACTCAAAAAAGTCCCTAAAATTTCATTCCTATAAATGTTCACTAGCTAGAAAAATATCCTGTAATTTTTAGAGGCTCACTATTTTCACCACCTTGATAATCTGCTCGGAACCCTCCTTCCCCATCCCTCCAAAAACTTTGTAAACTCTTTTGTTATCAAATAAAAATAATATGTATACTTTTTCCAAAGTCAATTTGATGACATAAAAAAGCTTCGGGGTTGTCAGATCTTTTTTTAAAAATTCTTTAAGTTTTCATTTTTAGAAGTGTTCTTTTATACCAGTATTTAGTTGATAGTTAGCAACCCTCTTTAAAAGATAGTTTGTAAATGTACTTTGAACCAAGAAATTTTCAATGTCAAAGACAGAAGGAACAAGCCATTCATGAATATTATAATAATTTTTTTAGTACTTCAGAAATATTATTTATACAAAAATAATTCAAATCAAACTAAAAAGGAATTTCACCGTTGTTAAACAAAAAAAAAACAATTAACAAACCCTTATGTTCTTCCAACACTTACGAAAACTTTGTAGAACTGGCAACACCCTGGCGATAGACCGTCGAGACCCACCAGCAATTTAAAGTGCGAACTATTTTTTTCCGAGTGGGAAAATTTATAGAACAGCATATAAATACAAATTTATATGCTGTAGACAAGAACAGCAAATAGTTAAAGGTTTTGCCAATTGGGTGATCCCTTATCAGCTTTAAAATCAGTTGATGTTTGAGGTATGCGATATTGGGAATCGGACAGCGCTGTGACTTGTTGAAAAGACTTACTGTAATTTACATATTTCATTTTCTGCTTTAACTGTGTGGTTTCAGACAAGTAAGTGTTTACTTGGTACCTATATTTTATTATATCAGTATAAGCTTTTCGGCGATAATTTGAAACAGAAGGTTAAGGTGAATTATCGCAGGAACATAATGAGTCGGTGCCAGAGTCGGCCATCGAAAGCGAAATAAGTCCGGAATTAAGAAACAAAGATTTACATGTTCAATGTTAACGCAATATCTTGTGTGTGTTTAAAAAAAAATCCGGGAAAAACTGAAAATGTACTTGTAATGAATTAACACAACTTTGGTATTATAAGAATTTATAACGTAATTAATTTGGGGACTGTAACCGGTCACTCCATAAAGGTCAAACCAATAAATCTAAAATTCAAAACAGCTGACAATACTACAAGGGATTTTATTCCGCGAACTATTTACAACTTTTACGAGAATATATATAGTGCCAACTTTAGAACTGGTTCGTGATAAATTGCGAGGTTACCCTGACCAATCTTTAGAAACATTGCGCGATGTCTTGTTAAAATGTGGCTTTAAGCATAAAAAATTAGATAATCTAATGGTTATAATGGAATCCCCGCGTATTATTGAACTACGACAGGACTATTTGCGCAAAATAAAGTAGTATCATGAATCCGATAAAAGTATAATTTATTTAGAGGAAGCTTGGTTTGATACTCATGATGTTGTTAAGTATGGTTGGGTAGACAGTACAAATTGTACTTTTGGTACACCGTCTTCGAGAGGAGAACGCATTATCATGCCGGAAGTTATTAAATGCATGTGTTCCTTGCAGGCGAAGTCACGGGTACAAACCTCTTATCGATATAAACTATAATGAACAAGCTGTAATATGTACTATTTAGTCATATTAAAAATTTACAACAATCCGCATTTTAATTATTTGGTAGAAGGGACGCCTATGGTCAGGAGTTTAATGCTTTTTTATGTCATCAAATTAAGCTTGGAACAACTATACTAAATTTTTGCATACTAAGCAATTTTTTTTTTGAAGGAGAAATTATTAAAAAAATTGTCTGTTCTTATGTTGAAATAGAAAGCCCGCTTAAAACAAATGTTTTATTATTTATCACCTAAATTTGCTAATTTGTTTTAGACACTGGAGTACAAAATAAAGCTACAAAAAGATTGCCAGAGTCCTCGCCAGCAAATGTAAAGAAAATGAAGATGCAAGATGAAATGTGAACGGATAAATAATAAAACGAACGATTGTGTTTTATGTAAAGAAGTATAAATATTATAAATATATATATATTGAGAAGTCAAGAATGGGCTGTAATTCTTATTTCGATTTATGTAATATTTTTGAGCCCTAATGTTGTATTTTTCCATTTGTTTTTTGGCTCCGACGCGACGGAGATTAAACATGATGTGTCGATTTTATTTATGTATAATGTATGACGATGAAACACCTATTTTTGTAATTAATAATATGAGTTGAATACTTTTGTTTTCGGTCGATTGATGTGATATCCTAAGGATATCTTTTAGAGAAACGAGTGAAAGTATGTAGTGTGACTGGATTTTTTATGTTTCCTTTTTACTGACATCTTACTGCTGTTTAGGACTTTTGTATTATTTGTAGATTACAAAAATGTATTTAGGGTTCTCAACTCATGTTTTTTCCTTTAATTTTCAAAACCCGGAAATATGGGCGTGTTATATCATCTGCGCATAAATTCAATTTAAATATTTTACAAGAAATTTTACCTTTTATTGATGATGCGTGGTAGTGTCTTTTTTGTACTCTTAGTTCAGATTTTTTTATTGTATTAAGGATATATTGAAATAAACATTTCCGTTATATTATGTTATTTTATTTGTTCATATTAGGTGTAATATGTATATAGAGATTTAAATTTAAAAGTTAGTTCATTATGAATAAATAGGCAATTCCTAAAATATTTTTACTTTAGTAACTTGTAAGTGGTTTCAGCCAATCATGATTATTTTGTAACATCAACATTTATCCCAGATAAAAGCATTTTCATACTTTTTATTTATGTTCTGGTTCATCTTAATATATTACATTATTAAATAAATTATTTACAAAATATAATTGTGTTATTTACAATGCCTGTTTAATAATGTTCATGTAACATCAACATTTATCCCAGATAAAAGCATTTTCATACTTTTTATTTATGTTCTGGTTCATCTTAATATATTACATTATTAAATAAATTATTTACAAAATATAATTGTGTTATTTACAATGCCTGTTTCATAAATCGTATCAATTTTTACATACCTCAGAAAACTGACCTACTTTTCTAGGGCTATCCTCAAAGTCACCATTTCTGTTAGTAACTCATGTTACTAATACTTTCAGCAGTGACCAATCAAATGCACTAGGCTTCTAAGCCCGCCCACAAGTTTTGTGACAGACTCGACTCCCTTACGAGGAGCCGTCAATAAGTATTCTGCTTCTTATTTCAATGCAAGGGCAAGGTGCTAGTAAATTGATCGTACCTCAATTTCCCTGCCGCTTCAATTACCTTGGGATAAACTATACTAATTTCTTTTTAAAAGTTGGTAATGATATTATTTATAAAATGTTCTATTCTGTTGACGTATGGCATGGCAAGTTGTGACCAGCAATCATCAAATCGCCTTTTTGCAAAATGCACTCATATTTGGGGCTCTGCTCCTAAACATACCCTGAGATTGCTAGATTCCATTCAAAGAAGAGCCATTCGCTTGATCGGTGACCATAGTCTGACAAACAACCTTGAAAGCCTTGAACATCGAAGGCGGGTCGGTGACTTGAGTCTAATTTTACAAATATTTTCATGGCAAGTGCTCAATTACTGAGGTTGCCCGCTTAATACCACCCAAAGCGGTGCATGGTAGAAATACACGACGAGCCACTGCAGCCCACCAGTACGTGGTTCAGCTTAGTGTCCCTCGAACGGCACTGTTTCAAAATTCTTTCATCTGGAGAACTTCATCACTCTGGAACGACCTCCCTGAGATCGTGTTCCCCAACGAGTATAATCTCTAAATATTCAAGGCCAACGTGAATCGTTTCCTGCGCACACGCACCGCTTCCAGAGCGCCATTATAAAGGACTTATCCTGCAGTGCTGTGCCTTATCATAGAAAAAAAAAGCTCTATGATCAAACACACAAGTTAACTTTTAACGTATCGTTTCCATGACAACAACCAAAAAAGAGCCTACTTGTTAATTTTTCACTATGGTTGAAAAACAAGTAATTTTGAAGTTAGCGTCTAGAGTTAACTTGTGTGTTTGATCATAGGGCTGAATATCCCTTTAATTCCGGTCCGGGTCCCCGGTTGGTACAGCCGACTTCACGCAAAACTTGACGGAAATTTATAACACGTCCTAATCCGTGAATAACTTCATGAATCTATTTGACATCAGAAAAAGCGTTTTCAATTGTCAAATTTCATGGTGAAGTATTTTCATGAACAAATTCCCAAGTATAATTCTGGCTTTAGAGAAATGTTGCAACACTGTTACAGTTTCGAAGCGTAGGCCATCTATGAACCAACTATCTTATTAATGCCACGGCTTAGATCCGCGACTTTTACTTTTCCTTTTATCAATGTCATAATGACTATATCGATATTATAGAGATTTGACATTCCGACTGAAAAAGTTGCGCGGGAGTATTTAAAAATACAACATAAAATAAATTGTAAGGTAGCTGTTGGTGCTGATCATAGAATAGGATAGCCCCTCTTATTTTTATGATGTTGATTTGATTTAATTGTAACATTACAGTCGTATTTCAAAACATATATTTTGGATGGAATACATATTATCAGCCATTCACTTTAAGGTGTGTTTATAAACTACTTTAACATCAAGATAAATTAATGAATAAGCATTTTATTAGGTCAGTTTATAAACTTAAATTGGTTAAGCCTATGCATAACAACTTATGGGACTAGAAGTCATTCGCCTACGGAATCTCTAGATAGGCATTCTTTTTGCACAGCTTATAAACTATTCTTTTTGTCTCTTACTCTACCCTACAATCGACATAATCACAAATTCATAGAATAAACGTAACGCGAGACAACCGAATACCGGTACTCCAGCTGAGTGCTGAGGACTAAAAAGGGAACGGCATAAAATATCGTATTTAAATGTGTAATTTTTGATTTACTTCCCTGTAAATAATAAGTCTTTGTCACTAGTTATAAAGCACAATATTTTAAACACAATCTATATATACATCACAAACTCAAGATTGTGATAATAAAATGGAGAGGTAACAACTCAAATTTGGCGCTAAAAATTAATAGTTTAGCGGCTCCTCCAATCAGAAAAGAGAAAGAGGTTTACGCATGCACTGTAGCCTTGGATACCGTGCGCGGGCCAATGCCAATTGTCGATCCTCGTGCGACCGGCCATATTGCATTGAATGAGTGCGTGAACGATAGAGGCTGAAGTAGCCATAAACAAATCTTCCAACATCTTAAAGTTGTGAAGACTTTTACCTATTTTGACCATCATGGAGAATTCCTACGGGATCGGCGTAGCCAACAGGTACGCACTTTTCCTGGACGACGAGTCCGATCCACTGGAAACGCTGTTCCAAAAGGAGCAAGAGAAGGAGCTCAAGAAAAAAACTAAAGTGGCCGAGAAGGAAAACAAAGGGAAGACGGAGCAACCCAAAGGAAAACAGGCTCCAACAACTCAGAAAAAACCAATTAAGGATACGACGAGTATTAAAGTCCAAGAAAATAAACGCGAAGGTAAGTTTGCAGGATAATCGACGGCCATTCTGCATAAACCAACAGCGCACATGTGAAAATACGCCGATTTTGTGCAGTTTTCGCGCGTTCCCCTGCGGACATTTATAGTGCAATTTTTTTTTAGATAATAAACCAGTTCAAAAGCCCACTACCGACGGAAAACCTGAACGTACTTTTAACAAATTCAACAACAGTGAAAACCGTGAAGAGCGAAATAACAGACGAAACCGCGAGGACAGGCCTGACAGACCTTATAATGGACCTTCTGAAAACCGGTAAGTGCAGGATTTTGTTGTAGGCTTTACCTTATCATTCAATTAAAACATAATACCCATACCCAAAGCTTATGTCTAAATTTGGCTATGCAAAATACTGTAACTGGAACACCCATCAAGGTTTTATTTTCTACTTTATTTGCTTGCCTTTTGTTTAATTCTATATCTAAAAGATCAATCTTACATAAGTTTCAAGGTTTCTATTTTTAGTGTGAATTTAATAACTTATAACCTTGTTACCATTAAATACCTACTATTGCCACAAAGGAAAAAATATGCAAATTGTCAATTGGAACTGAACAGAAGTGTTTGCAATGTTATCTGTGCGAATTATTGTTTGTTTATGTGTGTGGTGTGATTAGTACCCAAATATTTAACATGTGAAACCACCTCGGAAACCACTAAAGAAATGAGTTTTTAGTTTCCCAGCTATATTATTATTGGGGTTAAGTAGCTTCATTTTCATTGTTTAATGACAAACCAGACCTAGGTATAAGGTATCTTTAATTTTCAAGTTTATTCAATGTGCAACTATAATATGTTTTATATCTATTTATTAAGCTCTTTTGAGTCACTCACTCAATACAATTTAAAAAATAAAGAGTTATGCATTATATATATCCCATATCTGCAGAGAAACATTTTTGTCAAAAGAATGTTATACCCGGGCTTGTATTGTCAGGCAGGACATAGGAATTCCTATGTAAATTTTAAAGTGGTCAAATATTGGCTTACTTAATTTTTTTACAAAAGAAATCTATTAAGGTTTATTAAAGGGTGAAAGCTGTACTCAAACAGGCAAACCTTAGCTCTTGTCAGTCAACCAGTTAAAACTTGACTACTAAATCCTTTTTGCAACTTTGTAATTAATTAATAATTTAGTGTAGTTTTAACAATGACATTTCCAATGAGTTATTAATAAATAACAGTGCCTCTCATCTCAAATTTTCTTACACTCCTTTCTATTGTTGATTTAGCTGGTATTGACCTATTGCAAAAATAAGCGGCAAGCATGCCTTATACCCCCTGGATAAATATATCCTTGATTATACCATTTAATTCTTGTTTAGTGTAGCTCATCCCTAATCTGCTGGATTTTGCTGCATCATTGTTTAAACTGCTGGTGTTTTTGTTATTGTTTCCAACAGATTACAAAGTTGCAAATGCATCTTTTAAAATTTTCGTTGGATTTGGCTGATTCTTCTTCCAAAGAATACAATCATTTATCCTTAATAAAAACAAAAAATTTCTGAAGAAAAGTTTGTTGAATTAGGGAAGACAACATTTGACCACTTAAAAATTTACATGCGATTCCTATGTCCCGCCCCTGATGCAAGGCCCCTATCTATCTATAGTTGAATATTAATAAACTAATAGTAGGTGTACACAAAGTAAAAATAATATCCATTTATATATTTTTTTTTAGTTAGTATTATTCATCTTTTTTTCTAGTTTTACTCCTTTTTACAGTTTTATTTCCTGCATTGATCCAATAGTAAAATGCAATAATTTTATAAAATAAATAATAAACCAACTCATTTTTTTATATTATGTTACATAAGGTATTCTGTTCCTTGTCAAGGACTGTTTTTGTTCCCTGTATTTTTTACAAGTGAAACTTTGTTCGGAAAACCTTCAGGCATGTTTCTGGGTCTGGGAATAAAATCCAACTTTTAATTACGAAATGGAAACACGTTTTTAACACATTCCCTGCCATTTTGGTCTATAGGATGGAGAAAAAAGTATTCCAACTTTAAAACTAGGTCTAATAGACCAAATTACCATTTGTCATTCGAGTCTGTGGTCAGATTATTCTTAGGTGCCCTGCACCACTGACCAAGAGCCTGTTCTTCTCTGGGAGCAAACAAAAATTTTTGAAAGGCATATTTGGTTTTGTCCTATTTTATACAATGCTTCAAATAGTATCTGTGAAAAACAATATTCTCACATGGCTCCATCAAAAAAAAAAATTAAAAAATTTGTGTTAGTCAAGACTTGAAATGCAAAAATATTAACATTATTTTTAATAGGAATTAAAACTATTTTACAGTTTAATATAGGGTGTCCCATGAGTCATGGATCAAATAAAAAGGGGTAATGAAGGAGGTCATTTATAATAAAAATTGGCACAGTAACAGCACTATATTTTTTTGGGTTTGCAAGTAATTTTTGTAAATTGCTGCTTCTTTGAACCTTAAAAGTAATCTGAGCAATTTTTGCAAAACCAGAAATGTCTTTCATTTTGCAAAAGTTACATATAATTTTTCTATTTTTTACTGTATTTTAGCATCTTCAAAAAATACAACAGGATAAACAAAAGTTATCTGCTCATTTAGTGGAGCTAACAATTATTGAATTATGTCAATTATTGTATTTTTTAAGAAGTAAATACTTCAACACACTCTATTGCCATAAAGAATGCGAGTGTTCGGGATCATTTGTTGCCGATACTGACTAGCAATGCTCGCAGTAAGTTTAAACCTGTGGACCCTGTGATATGGCCGGCCGGTAGACATGTCCTGTGACAAAGGTACTGCACATTTTGATGTTCTCTGCTTTACAGTTTAATGGGTGTAGATTCAGTGAAAGGGGTGGCCAATGTATAGTTCGAGCGAAAACATTTATTTAAATCTTATGTGACAATGCTAAAACACAATAAAAATTGTATGCAACTTTTGCAAATTGAGAAAGATGTTTTTCAAGAAGCTACAGCTCAAAAAGGGCATTTATTAGTAACATTATCCTGTGACAGTTTTCTTTCAAGGATCATTTTCACCTTGGTTTCTGGTTCACTTTTCATATTTCCAATCAAAGAGTTTTTTTTGTTCCTTTAAAGGGGTATTGTGACCATTTTGGCAACAAACCATTTTATTAATGAAAATATCTACTAAAATAGTTGCAGAAAGATTGTACTCATCAGCACACCCCTTATATTGAGTTTGAAGGATAACAACTGTTAACTAGATATGACGGAAATATCGCTTGTAAAATACTTTTATGTTCATTTAGGCCTTGCAAAAATTATTGCATTATGCACAAGTATTAACTTTGAAATACGTTTTTAAATACAGCCATGTTTTTAGTTAAAGCATGCGCCAAACATTACAACATTACAATTACATTTTTTATTGCTGTTGTGAAAAATGACGGGTTCCCAAATAATAATGGATTGTTGAGGTTTTAATGAGTGCATGTGCATTATATGCTTAGGATATATTATATATTCTCACTAGGGTTGTAAAGATAATCGCCAATAGTTTGGATATTAATAAATAAAGTATGGTCAATAAAACTGAGTTTTCACACTTCTTAAAATTGTTGCTTAAGTTTTGCAAGTGGTACAGGGTCATTCAACCAGGACTGAACAGGGGCCTTTTTTTTTAGTTGCTCTGTATTTTTAATAAAACCAATATAACCATCTAGTTTATGGTTTGCCGTAGAATCTAAAATTGCCATTTAAAAAGCGATCTGACTTAAAACAAAGGAACTGTGGCTTAAAGTTGTTGTTTTTTTTTAATGGAACACCCTGTATATTTTTAATTTTTATAAAACGCCTTTCTTTCCTGATTCCATAAATATATAATTTGTAGTGATCGACCGATACCGATATATCGGCCGAGAGCCGATTATCGGTATCGGCCGATAGATGTAAATATTTATCGGCTATATCGGCCGATGTATAAAAACAACCATAGCAGCTTAAAACATTTTTATCTGCTGGGGATAATTTATTCTTTATGAAATATTTCCAATAAATACTTTTTCCATCCATTTCGCTACTTTGCACTCCACCAAACTCCAATAGGATTATTATTAACTATTAATATTATGTCTTTGTTAAAGATTAACTAAATTACGCCAAGAAATAATCGAACTTAAAACGATCTGCTTTAAGAATGCAATACTGAATGCACGGCAATAAACAATAAACGCACGGGATTCACCGAGAAATTCAAATTAAGGGGATTCACCAATGACTTGGCGCTGAGCCACATAAATTACCGCCTATTGCTGTGTTGCCAAAGTGCAATTTTTGTTTTTATTTTTGTGATTTTAAATTGAACGTTATAAAGAATTATAAATTATATTACAGAATATTCAGATTTTAGACATTAATAATGTTATCAATTAAAAAAGGCCGATATGCCGATATATATCGTTATCGGCCAAGACATTATCGGTATCGGCCGATTATCGGTATCGGCTAAAAAAGTCATATCGGTCGATCACTAATAATATAATTTGTCTATATTAGCTCAAACCGTTTTTAAGATATAAGCAATCAAATATTTAAAAAGCTGTATTCATTTGAGCTTAATATGTATGGAATGCCTTGTAAAAGAAAAGCCCCGTAATGGCGTTGCATTAAAATAACGTCAGAGGAGGTGTTGGAAAATAAAGTTTCAATATGCCTAGAATGCCTTGAATAACAAAACAAGATAAATAATAATATGTCAAAGTCCAGAGTTTTTATAATATGTGTATAATAACGATAATAAATAATATTACAAATTATAACTGCAATTTATAAAATTAATAAATAGTTAATAATTTAATTGTTCAATGTGGCCCCCATTATTTTCAAAGCAGGCCCGGTTGCTGTTAAAATATGATTTTCTACCTTAAGTCTATTAATTTCATTGTTAATTTTAATTTTTATTTCCTCAATATTTTGGCTTCTATGGCGGTAAACAACATTTTTTAAATGCCCCCATAGAAATGTGTCCATTATTGTAATATCTGGGCTATTTGGTGGCCACCTCATAGTACCATTAAGACCAATCCACTTGTATCGATGATTCAAAAAATTCACAACATCACGAACTGCATGAGGTGGTGCTCCATCTTGTTGCCAAATAATATTTTGGTTTACCATTAGCGGTAATTCGTCAAATGAGATTTTCAACTTCATTTTGAAGAAATTGGAGATATCGTTGACCAGTTAATGACCCATTAAAAAAAATTGCCCCAATTATTCTATAGTTAACCATACCACACCATACATTAACAGACGTTCTGCCTTGATATTTAAGAGTTTGGTATTTTCTTGGGTTAACTCGAGACCAATAGTGCACGTTGCGTCGATTATACATTCCTGATGTTGAGAATGTTGCTTCGTCTGTCCACAGTACCTTTTTAAACAAGTCAGGATCCCTATCTTGTTCTCTCATAATCATTTGTGCAACAAATTGAAACCGAAGTTCCTTTTGGTTTGCCGTCAGGTGTTGCATAGGGTGAATTCGAAACGGAATTAATTTATGCTTATTTAAAGTTCTTTGAACGGTGCTAAAACTCACTCTGTTTCTTCTTGGACCATACAGAATATCTCTTACCGCTTCCTCTATGGAATTCATTGGGGTAATACTAAAATAATTTAGTATTACACGTTCTCGGATCACGTTCTTCCATATCTTCGTTTGCGGTCGTGTAATGACTTTGTCTCCTCAAATAAACGTTTTAAAGTCAAAATTGTAAATTGTGTTTACTGATGCGATTCTATTAACTTCTGCGAAATATCTCCGCTGAGTTTCCCTTGCATTTTCCCACTTTTTTCTAGTGTGATTATCTGAAATCGTTCTTCCAGGGAATATTTAATTTTAACTAATAAATACTCTAGACTTTGACATATTAATATTATCTTTTTCAAGGCATTCTAGACAAATCGAAACTTTATTTTCCAACACCTCTTCTGACGTTATTTTAATGCAACGCCATTACGGGGCTTTTCTTTTCCAAGGCATTCCATACATATTAAGCTCAAATGAATACAGCTTTTTAAATATTTGATTGCTCATATCTTAAAAACGGTTTGAGCTAATATAGACAAATTATATATTTATGGAATCAGCAAAGAAAGGCGTTTCATAAAAATTAAAAATATACAGGGTTTTCCATTAAAAAAACAACAACTTTAAGCCACAGTTCCTTTGTTTTAAGTCAGATCGCTTTTTAAATGGCAATTTTAGATTCTACGGCAAACCATAAGCTAGATGGCTATATTGGTTTTATTAAAAATACAGAGCAACTCAAAATAAAGGCCCCTGTTCAGTCCTGGTTGAATGACCCTGTACATAAAAATACATGCATACATAAACGTAATTTTTTTGGGCTCTGGAGTGATACGTAAAGTTATTTCTTTTAAATTTTAATACCCGAAGCTAAGTTCCATGCAAACTGTATATTGGCGACAATGTCTGCCCTGATAAGAATGTTTCCATATATTTTACTGTTATTTTGTAGAACGAAAGTGAAGTGAAGAATATATTTTAATAATATTAAAGTTTTAGAGAAAGTCAATATTTTTTTTTCCCCTAAGAGAGGGACAACAATTTGATTCCTTAATCTTGTGTTTTATTTATTTCCCTATACCCACTTATTGTTTGTTAATTGTGTTAACTATTGCATAAAATAAATATATAAATTGGCATAAGTGTTTAAGTTTTTGGGACGTGTGTTCTGAAATAATTATTTCTAATACCAGTGACCGTGAAAACAGGCCTAGACGTGATAATGGTGACTTTGAGAATCGCCCCCGTGAACGTGTTGACCGCGGAGAACGTGGTGACCGCGGAGAACGTGGTGAACGTCCCGGTGAACGCAGAGAGGGACGCCCCATTGGCAATAGGCCCGGCGGACCAAGAGGACCTAGGAAAACTTTTGATGACAGGCGAGGCAAACGGGAATTCGACAGGCAATCGGGATCTGACAAAACGTAAGATCTGTTTTTTTTACTTGCTCAATTATCCATCATTTAAAAACTTGCCAACCTCGATAATACTTGATTTGAACAAAAACCACGTCAATTAAAATATGGAAAGGAAAGTTCAGAAGAATGTCGGGAGTAAAATTTAAAATTTGAAAAGTAGGGGTGAGACTGAAAATTCAGTCTTCACTAGTTTTAAACTTCATCTTTGATATCTAAATTTGACGTGTTATTTAATTTAAACTTAACTAAGTGAATTATTGAGGGCGGATAGTTTTGAAATCTAGTAAAAATAAAATTTTATGAATTCGGTTAGCGATTGGGTTTTTTTGACGTATTTATTGCACCGATCACTCACGTCTGGCTGAGAAGTTGATATAGCTCAGTTAACAAAGGGTAGTTCTAGTATCTCACCTTTTTACTATTTTACCTTACCACCCTTGGCAGGGTATTCGGTGCAACCTTTTTGAGTTTCGTTAAATTAGTACAGTAATAAAAAAAAGCGTGCAGGTCTTATAAGTAGTGATCTATTTACACAACCACAAACTAATTGTACATTTTTTTTTATGAATATAACTACCTAGTTAAAATACAATAAATGTTAACTGGCCTTGTAGAGTTTTTTTTTTTAATTTATCAATTTTGGTAGTGGGAGTTTCTTGCAGCGAAATAGCGCCACCCTGCCCATACTAATTGCCTTTAATAATTTAAATTAATACAGGGTGTCCGGGAAATTGTGAGAAATCTCTCGGATTCAGATAGAACATGAAAAAATAATATGACAAGTTTCTATAAATATTTTTCTTACGGAGATATGAGCCCCTGACGGACGCCGCTGAATATCTTTTTTTTTTAAATAACTTTTAAAGTACTTAATATAATTGTTATAATGTTTATTGTGGATAAAATGAACAGTTTTCGAAAAAAATTATAATAAACGAATAGTTGTAGATTGTAGACCTATGTTCGCAAAAAATGTGCGTTTTATTTATTTATCGGCACCAAAACAACGTGCTGTTGTTGCAAACGTTACTATGGTACGAAATAAATAAAATATTCTGCAATTTAGAACTTGTCATCTTTCACATTGCTGACACGTTGATCCTCTACTTCGATATTAATTGACTAATTTTTGGATTTCCTGGTGTATTTAATTGTGAATTAATTCGAACTAAGGAATACACGTTTATTGAGTATGCAGATATGCATCTAATGTATGGTCTTGCGTCTTGCAATGCTTTAGAAGCCAAAAAGGTTATATCACTAAAGATTTCCTAATTGTACTATGCTAAACCAGAAAACATTTCAATAAGTTGACCAAAGTCAAAGGGAGAATGGTGGGCGATTCCAGTTAATAAGATTATACATATTATTGACTTTCTTCATAATTTTAGGAAAGTTTGGAAAAAATAGTACTGATGCTGGTCTGAGAAGAACCGTACGTACGCCGCAATTTGAGGAAAATATTTGAAATGCTGTAGATGACACTCCATCAATAAGCACCCAAAAATTATCAGCACAGTTTAATACATCGAAAACAATAGTACATGAAGTTCTTCAAGAACAGCTGTTATATCCATATCATTTCTAAAAAGTACATGAACTGATTCCTGAAGATTTTCCTCGTAGAATGCAGTTTGCAAACTGGCTATTGGAACAGCAACGAAATAATGTAAACTTCATTAGCATTATTCTTTTCATGGATGAAGCAAGGTTTACCAAAAATGGTGTCACCAATTTACACAACATACATGTATGGGCTGATGAAAATCCTCATGCCACCATTGTTTCGCATCAACATCAGTTCCAATCAATTAATATCTGGGCAGGAATCATTTTGATTGAACGCTTAAATGGACAACTTTATTTGGAATTCCTCCAGAAGGCTTTTCGGGATTTAATAGAGCACTTACCACTTGAAACCTGCCGAAACATGTACTTCATGCACGATGGGGCACAACCTCATTTCAGCGTTGGTGTGCGGGAGCACCTGAATAACGTCTATTCAAACCGTTGGATAGGTAGAGGAGGACCTATTACCTGACCTCCTTAATCTTCTGACCTAACGCTGTTGGTTTTTTACCTGTGGGGACACCTGAAAAACTTGGCGTATTCCACTTCGGTCGGCACTAGGGAGGAACTTCTACAGAGAATTACGTTTCATTGTGATGTGATAAGGACCAAGGCTGGGTTATTGTGGCGGGTAAAGCAGTCCACAATTCGTCGTGCCCGCGAGTGTATCAGACTTCACGGAGCTCCTGTTGAACCCTCTTATGAAGTTTTTCAATAGTTTCGTTAAGGTGCCTCATATTACATCACTGCGTTTTTTTAAATTTTTGTATTTTTTCGGATTAAACAACTTAAAATTAAACTTTTCTGTTGTTTGAATGACTTCCGTATCACACTTTGTTGTCGAGAAACAAAATATAAATCACGGTCCTTTTTGTTAAAAATAAACCATGAATTCGTTTATTATTATTTTTCTCGAAAACGATTCATTTTATCGTAAATAAACAAGAGTGCCTTATCATACAGGGTGTTAAAAATTTAAGCATTAAGTTGTAAACCTTAGTGCGCCCCTGGTAAACTAAAAAAGCTAAATGTGTTTCAAGGGCACTATTTTAAGAGGTGCTTACTAGTGCCCATGGCATTAAATTTTTATTAAATTATATTAAGTACTTTGAAAGTTATTCAAGAGAAACCGATTTTCAGGGGCACATATCTCCGTAGGGAGGGCCTGTAAGAAAAAAAACTATAGGAACTTGTCTTATTTTTTTCTATTGTATATGAATCCGAGACATTTCCACATTTTCCCGGTCACCCTGTATAAAACACCTAAAGCCTTTTTGACATAACACACCTTCAAATTTATACAATTTATTATGCAACAATTTCACTTCAGTCAGAAGCCAATCAAGTTGCAGGAATCCTCACGCTAATTAAATTTTATTGATTTTGACTTGTTTGAAAGTGCTACAGAATGAAACTGTTATTTTCTCTGCAAACTATCGTGTACACAGAGAAACTGTTAAAAAAAAAAGAAGCCATTCTAGTAAGGCTGAGTACTTTTATAAATTGTCTTGATTTTGCTTAAAGTTTGGATTAAATTCATAAAAAAACAGGCTCATAGACAACAATTTTATTTTCATTTTTTGCAGATACCAAAATTGTTTAGTCTTTTAGGTTAGTATGATAAGAAATTGGTTTAAAATTTCAAGTAGAATTCATAAATCAAAAATAATCCATTAACAAAAGTAAACATAGTAACATTTTACCTAAAAATATTCTGGATATTGTGATACTAATTAGAACAATATTAAAATTGTAATAAATATGAAAATCACCTTCCAACATTGTATTATAACTATAAATTTGCTATAAATAACACAAGCGTCAAATTGATGTCCGAATTTTAATTGCCTTAATATACAGGGTGTTTCATAATTGCATGCTAATACTTGAGGTTCTTAATCCTTATTTTTGAGATACGTCATGATGTGCAAAAATTTAATAATCGCCCCCAAAACTGATTCGTTAAAAGTGTACACTACTGGGATTTCGATAAACCCGAAGAAATAGGCTTGATATATGTAGGGGGATATTTATTAAAAAAAAATGTTTAAAGCAACGTTTATGTCATGTTTGCGAGGAGTATGTTAGAACGTCAAGGAACAATTTTTTCGCGTAAAAAGGCGTATAGAAGTACAGAAGAGAAACATTAAGGCGGATTAATTATGCCCTCAATATCTTTTGTGCACTTTTTAATTTCATGTAATATGATCAAAATTTTAATCTTTCGGCTGGAACTGCTAGCATAGGAAAATTGCTAATGGCCAAGTTTTTTCAAGTCAGATTTTCTCATCCTTGTACTTTCCTCTGGCATACTGTGTTAGTTTATATACTAGGGTTTGGGTATACTACTATACTTTAAAATTCGCCAACAGAGAATTAAAAACACAAAGAATTCACAAAAAGTTGCTAAATTGACAATTTAAAAAAAAAAACTGTAAAATTTGGTTTTTAAATATACCTAGATATTAGTTATTTTAAGCTTCTGTTATACAGAGGGCTTACAGGGTGTCCTAAAAGGTATGGTCAATAATTAGGGATCTGGTCAAAATAGGGTCCGAAAGTCGTCTAACATTTTGTCCCATATCCCCCCATGACCGAGCTACAGGGACCCAAAGGGGAGACTCTGGAGATGTTACTTTCCTAATGTTTTCAATACTAGAGATACAAACTTGAAGTTTAGGTTTTCTAGTAAGCTTTACACGCCAAATCGAACTGTTATGGTTTAAATGTCAATAATCTAAAAGTGGCGCCAGAAATAGGGGAGAGCGGAGTTAAAATGTACTTAACTTTGGTTCATATTGACTTTGTACTTTTTTATGTCAAATTAGGAAACTTCAACGCGTTTTGCGAAAAAATGGTAAGTCTTTACCCGATTTAGGGCGTCGATTTTGAGATAAATCGTCAAGAAATTGTCTTGCATGCCAAAGTTATTGTATTTAGCTAGTTTAAAAAAGACGAGTGTGAATATGTTGAGGTTGTATGGATGTTTCAGCATTCATTTATTTTTTTCTTCTATTTCTTTTTCTCTTTTAAATAATTTAAAATCACATTAGGTATGTAAGTTATTTAATTTTTTACACGTACTTTTTATTGCAAGTACCATTAATTGTCTCTAATTTACTTACACTGTTCTATGCCAATTGGTTTTTGTTTGAACAAGTAAATAAATACATACATACAGATGTAGCAAGAATTTAGTAATTGACCTTTTTAATAAACGAGGTTGTAAAAATTATTAAAATTTGGGTTAAATAATATTAATTAGGTTTGCCTTTTTTGCATGCACGGTGGTTTTTAAATCGATCTATCTAAGAGTATCTTTTCGTGCACAAAGCGTTATAAATTTCTAATTTGTGACGAAGAAGTACAAATATCAATTTAAACATGTATTTTGACTCCGCCCTCCCCTATTTCTGGCGCCACTTTTAGTGTATTGACATTTTAACCATAATAGTACAATTTGGCGTAAGTGTAAAGCTTACTAGAATACCTAAACTTCAAGTTTGTATCTCTACTAGTGTCGGAAACATTAAGAAAAACATCTTCAGGGTCTCCCCTTTGGGACCCTATTTTCACCCAATCTACCGGATCCCTAATTATTGACGGTCACCACATTATTGTCCCAAAATGAACGCACATTTTTTTTTGTTAAAAAACGCATTTATTTCTTGAAATATGTCAAAACTTTACTGGGATTAGAAAGACTACATATCACGATTAAGTGTGAAACACAATATCCGACAAATGTCCACCGCGGCTTTGCTGGCAGGCCCTTGCCCTTTTGACGAAATTATTGATAACATTTTCACATATTTGTGGACGAATTTCATCAATGACGTGTCGAATTTCGTTCTTCAAGTCAAGAATTGCGGCTGGTTTATTGGCATAAACACGAGATTTAAGGAAACCCCAGAGAAAGAAGTCGCACGGTGTTATATCGCAGGATCGTGGTGGCCAATTCTGATCACCATTGCGAGATATGACACGACCAGGAAATTTCAGTCGTAACGAGTCCATTGTTTCACGCGCAGTGTGACAGGTCGCTTCGTCCTGTTGAAATCATAAGTTTTTCACATTAATTCAGCCCATAGAAACTCTTCTAACGTTGCACGATAACGTTCGCCATTCACTGTAAGTGCAGTTCCAGCCTCGTCTTCAAAGAAGTATGGCCCAATTATTCCGCCGAACCAAAAACCGCACCAAACGGTGACTCGTAGAGGATGCATTGGTTTTTCGTGAATAACACGAAAATTCTCTTCCCCCCCCCCCCCCCCCCCCCAAATTCGAAAATTCTGCTTATTGGCGTATCCACTTAATTGAAAATGTGTCTAATCACTAAACAGGATTTTCTGGAAAAATCTCCGTCATTTGCCTCGTTTTCCAGAACACAATTAACAAATTCACGGCGCAACCCATATAATCTGCTGGCTTCAATTCTTGGGTCAATTGGATTTTATAGGCGTGCAAATGCAAATATTTTGTAAGAATTCGCGGCATACTGCTTTTGGTAATGTTCACTTGCTGTGACCGACGGCGAATCGACATGCCTGGATTCTCACCAACACTTTTCGACACTGCTGCAATATTTTTAATAGATCGAGCAGTACGCAGTGATTTTATGTTTCCAACTAAACCACTTTGCTCAAATTTCTTGATCAATCTTTGCACTGTCGTATGTTTTGGTGCATTATTTCTTCCAAAACGGTTCGCACTCTACGAACTGTTTCCGCATAACCTTCTCCACATTAATAATACGTTTTCACGATAACAACGCGCTGTTCTGCCGTGTAGCGTTCCATGGCTATTAATTGCAATAAATTACATGGCAGTTATAAAATTTTCAGAAGCTTACCATGACAAAAACGAAAATGCCGCGATATTTAAAATGTGCGTACATTTTGGGACATCCTTTATATCTAGTAAACCCATTAATCCGAATGAATCACAATAATTTAAAATAACGTCACTTGCTGTTTAAAATTCTATTAATTAAAGAATTTTTACTGAATATCTATCGAAATAACAGCTAACGAGAGACTGCACGCCCTGCAGTTGTGCGGTCGGCTTTCTGCTTTTGATGTGAAAACATCAAAGGATTTTGGGCAAGTGACTTTACTCGGTGATATTTGTACTCTGACTATGCTATCAAAAAGGAAAAAGGCAGTGGTATACCTATATTAATATGAGCTTTTTTCCCTTCATCCAAGGATTACGACCGTCAAATATTAGCATGCAATTATGAACCAATCTACATTTCTAGGGCCGGTTCTGTTTTTACATTTTAGTACCTATTTTAGAATTTTATATTAGTTGTAATTCTTCCCTAATTAAATATTCACGTACAACAATATAAAAAGAGATATCGGTTTTTAACAAATATTTAGCATAATATTTGGTTGTTGACTGACAGTGAGATGTAACTCAAAGCGGCATCTCGTGACGTTGAACGTCACTGGATGTCGCTTTGATATATTTGTGCACATATCTTCGTGGTATTTTCCCTCTCGTCAGATTGTAGCCGTACTGACGAGCCGTGATACGGCGAAACGCGTCTAGTGAATGGAGCTGGCGAGAGGAAAAGACGAATATCTACTAGAAATGTAAAGCTTTTATCCCTCTAACCAAATCGTTCTATAATAACATGGCAAAACCCAAACTTAATTTCTTATTGATCACACAAATAAAGTGCTTGCAATTTTTATTGACGATTTTTGATCTAGGGAAAATTTCAAGTTACCGTTTTCGAACAAAAAACGCTACATGACAAAACTCCGCACCGTTTTTTGTTGAAAAGCAGTATTTTTCAGTAAAAAATGCAAGCCCGAATTGGGCAAAAAAAATATATAAGATGTATCCTATTAGTCATATTATTTAAAAGTTTTAAATATAAATGACGCTAGTTACGATACCTTATTAATGCAGCCATGGTTACAGAGGAGTTAAGCCAGTAGAAAAACGCGATGGTGCAGGTGCTCATAACTGGGGATCAACCAAAGATATTATCGAGTAAGTCTACCAGATCAGACTATCAAAAAGCAGCGTAATAATTTTTTATTTTTAGAGCTGGAGCGGAAGCTGACAACAGGCCTAGTAATGTTGAAGAAGTCTGGGGAGAAGTAACTGAAAAACCTGAAGTAAAACCGGACGAGGAAAAAAAGTAAGCTACGATTTCTTTTGTTTAGGTATAAGTAAAGTTGCCTTTATTTAGCTTATCAGCCTTTAGGTACTTTAGCTAATCTAGACTTTTTAAACAATTTTAAATAAACCAGGAATTCTGTGGATTCAAAATTAGACCCTGGACCTGCTTCAAACTAGACTATATTTTTATTTTTTTATTTATTTTATTAATAAACGGGATCAACCCCATTACAAAATATTAATAATTTACAAATAGAAATACCTAAATAACAACAGACGTTAGATAAAGCTACAGTAATAGTATATTACAATATTTTATATATAAATTAGATTATAACATTTTCACAATCAATATTTCAAGTGGAACATCTATACTAAACAATCCCATATTCATACAATAGTAGACCAAAGGATTCCCCTGTTATATGCTTTTGGGAGCTTTGAAAAACGTATTAACCATGTTCCCTTTTCGTATGTTAATTTTAAAAAGACTAAGGGTTTTACACAATTTTTTTCAAAATTTTATAATTTTTACTCTTTTATGACCAAAAAAGTTAATTTGTCCCCACACTGCATCTGAAATATAAAAAATTGACCTAAGAACTGGGCAGAACTAAAAATGGAATAGTCTTCAACTAAAACTTAAGGGTGGTTTAATAAGTAACTTGCTTCAATAATAATATGAAAGACCAGGGTCTAAGTTTTGTATCTTATTTTATTTGTCGAAATAATTCGCAGCGTTTCTTCAGGTTCGCGATTTCTTCCCTGACGCGGTTTACTTCAAGGTTAGTTGACCGCCGTGATGGCTTCTTCATTGCACCCAAATTTTGGTACAGCCAGGTAAGTTTTCAGTTTTGGAAACTGATAGAAGTCCAAAGGTGCCAAATCGAACTAACCTGAAGTTTTCTCATGTGCAACTCATCATGCCATATGAAATGTACTCAATTGACATACTTACTTATGGCCTCTGCTGACTCACGTAGTTTGTCGGCCAAAACGATATCGTGCAGTTTTTTTTGTCAATATTTTCTGGCGTCAGTAGATTTTGGAGCCCCAGAATGTGGTGCCCCTTGATGATTTTCCTGCCTCGCCTGAATTCCCTGACCCCCAACGTCTTAACGGTCATTTAGTAAACGCTTGGGTCACCCATTGCAGGCCCACTTCGTGAATTTCCTTCGGTTTTATATTCTTCCAGAGAAAAGTAAATCGCACCACAAATTTCAATTTTATCGGTTTTTCACTTCACTCTAACCCTTTGTGTTCAAACAATGAGCTGGTGTTGTTTGTCATCTATAGGAAGGAAGTTTGAAAACCACATACACACGTTGCTGTCATCCCCTCTTAGTATGGGAACCAAGTATGTTTCGTTATTAGGGGTAAATGTTACAAAGAGCTTACAGACCTATAACGGACGAGTCTATGGTGCCAGTGTTTGGATTTATTGAAAGATATTTAAAAAACGAGTTGTATTTTTCTTTTGGTTTTCAGGGAAGAACCTGAAGTCGAGCAAGCACCAGTAGAGGAAGAACCCAAAGAACTGACCCTGGACGAATGGAAGGCACAACGCGCTGGACGTGCTAAGCCAACCTACAACATACGTAAAGCTGGAGAAGGAGAGGACCCAAGCCAATGGAAAAAAATGTTTGAACTGAAAAAGAAAGAAAAGGAAGACGTAAGATATTTTGCTTGTCCGGCTTATAAAAATTCTAAGTGTAAAGTCTTCTTTTCAGGAATCTGAAGACGAAGAATATGATGTTTCTGAATATCCACAAAGAGTTGGCCGACAAAAACATATTTTGGACATTGACATTCAGTTTAATGACAGCCGGCGCCCTGGAGGTGGTAGAGGAAGAGGCGGTGGCAGAGGAGGACGGGGAGGTCGTGGCGGCGGTGGCGGTGGCGGCGGCCCTGGTAGTGGTGGTAGCACCGGAGGTGGTGGTGCTGGTGGTGGTGGAGGTGGAGGTCCTCGTGGACCTCCTCGTGAAGCCGAGCCAAGAAGGTTCCGTGATGAACAGGTGGGTTAATAATAGTTTTTAGTCTTACAATTACGTAAATATTTAGAGTGCAAAATTTTTATTTGGAACACTCTGAATACGATCGTGAGAGGTGTATAGGAATTTTACTTTGGAATACACCTATAACATGTGTTTTTTTTAAATACCGTTTTTACCCCTTAAATTACCCTTATTGTGTTCAACAATTTTTGTAATTTTTCACGAATGACGATCTTTCTTCATATTTTGAAGAAATCTGTTAAACATATCATAATTTCCTGCCAATTTTGAAAGATATCCTTCCAATTAAAAAAAATAAATACAACACACAGTGTGTAATGATTAGGAAACTTGCTTAGATTCTCTTGTATTGCTGCCGCATTTAAATTAGGGACATTTTTATTACCTTCTCGTAAATATTTATATACCCCTAATTATTGTAATAAATGTAAAAGTATCAAAAGACGAAGGCACTGAAATTTGGTTTGGTTAGTTGGTAAATTGGTTATTTATAATGTGTATAGGGAAATTAACCAGTAGAAATGCTGTTTTTTAGGATAGGACAACTTTGTTATTTTAAATTGAACACCCTGTATATTTTTGACTAGGTTGAAAGTATGATCCTTTACCACTCTTAAAATACCTACAATGGCGCCATTATTAATTAGACTTTTAGAAATATCAAGCATTTAAAAGATCTTTGTCAGAGCATTAAGAAAAAAGTCATTGAATTAACAAGTCACTAATGATAATTAAATTTCCTGTACGTGACAAGTTCCTGTCAGCAATAAATAATAAATAATAAAATATTTGCTATATTGCTAAACAAAATCCGATATTAGATACAAAAAAAGTATAATGAAGCTGCGCACAGTGTCGACTATTAATTTTTAACTTATGAGCACAGGCAGGACACCCCGTAGATTAACTAACCTGAACTAACCTATACAGGGTGATTTAAAAATACCTTGACAAACCTCGGAAGGAAAGTGCTGACGTTATAACAACAAAAGTGTTAATAAACTGCGGTTATTCTTCCTTACGAATATACAAAATGTTAAAAAAAAAATTAATAATCGTAGTTGTTAGAACTGAATGGTCAACACTGTGAGCAGCTTCAATTATATTTTTTTCTGTCTAATATCGGATTTTGTTAAATAGCAAATAAACATTTCCATATTTTTTTTATTTAGAAACGTGTTCTTGTTGTTTATTGGTGACAGGAACTTGTTACCTACAGGTAATTTAATTGGCATCAGTAACTTTAATAGATACTTGTATTCATTTAAATGCTCAATATTTTTAAAAGTTGTCTAGATAATGGTGCCCTTGTAGGTATTTTTAAAATGGTAAAAGATAACGTTTGCAACCTAGTGAAGAATATTGAAGGTGTTTAAGTAACAACTTTTTATCTTTCCCTGGGTAATTGCAAATATCCAAAAAACTTTCAGAGTCGAGTGAAATTCTCTGTGAAAACCGCAACTCAAAATCTGTGTTTGTGTTCAACTTATAAGTATTTAAAATGTGCCAATAACCGTGGGACACTCGGTATAAATTAATTATGTAATTCTTGAGTGTTAAAGATCATTGTTTTACTAACTGTGAGTTACGGATACTTTAACTGACAGAAGTTTTGCTTGACTATTCTCTAGAAAAAATCAATGTGTGAAATAAGGTGCTTTGTCACAAAGCATAGTAAAGTTTACATTGTATCGTTGACCTTTGCTGCAATAAATCTAATTAAAACCCCATTGTGTAGGTCCCCCAACATCTTTAAACCGCAGTAATGGGTGCAGGGTCAAAATATAGCTATCTGCATGTTGATATATTTTTATTTTATATTAAAGAGACATTTTAAACCAAAACGTTGAGATTCTATTAAGGTTTGTCTTTTTGTCAATTGTGTGATATTTAAAACTCATTTTAGGCACAAATTTTTCTTAGGCTTAAAATCCCTCTTGACCCCCAGAGGGTCGCGATTCATACTTTGGGAAACTCTGGCCTAAACCATCACTCAAATTAAGATATCTTTTCAGCAAAGACTGGGACACATTTTTAATTATTCCTTTAGCATCGGGAGATATATTACAAGATGCCCTACTCTCAGCACAAGCCCATGGATCAAATTTTCTAATTACAATTAAAATATGCCCGCCCAAGGGTCCGCAATTAATATTTCTTCATCCTAGTCATATAACTGCACAGTATCCGCTTGTTTCATAATATCGATTATCATACATTGATATCAAATCAATCTTCTGGTAAAAAAGCATTATTTTCTTGATTACATTTTTTACTCTTATGCTTAGTGAATTCAGTTTTTGATTGTATCTTCTGTAACTTTCAGCCAGGCAGCTTTAATAAGGCCCTAAACATTATCAAATGATTCCATTTTCGCCAATAAATCCTTAACCAAGATGGCCCTATAAAATGCTTTAAAATTTTAGATAATGCCTTAGTTGCGAAATAGATGAGCATATTTCACACTAACATTTTCAAATGCTTTTAAGGTGCATTTCCACCAAGCTTCTGATTGTTTAGCAATATGTGTTTAGTGGAGACGTAAATCTCGCGCAAACGTTTGAAAGCATTTGTTGGTGTTTCGACCGGTGCGGTGTCGGGATTTGTTGTTTGTGTATGTTGTCTGGTTTTTTAGGGAAGACGTAATAACAGCACCAAGCGCGAGTAAGTGATTTGGTGCAGGGTGCACAAATTAAGATTAATAATATGGAGTGGGACAGTGACAATTAATTGAATTGCACAAAGAAATATGGCAAGCTACTCAAAAGCATAGCGAAATTAGAAACTTGAAATCTTCCAGTGGCATATGGCAAAATTTTTTGAATATACCACTCCTATCGCCTGTTTCAGTCAGTTAGCAGTTGCGTTGACTGTCTTGTTTTCAGAAAATGGGAGTTCAAAGCCTATTTTTTCAATTAAAACAAGACATAATTATAGCTCGACACACGAGTCTGTGGCTACCAAAAGAATGCAAGCAAAAAAAAACTTTCTAGATCTTGTCACATGCCGTTACTTAATTTTAACATTTATTTGTTAGCAAGGAAACCCCGGTGTGTCGACCTGTATGAAAGATGCGGCACAAACAATACCTTTTCTTCTGGGTGCCATTTTGAATACTATATGTTGTTTGCGACTATTTTTGGCTGATGACCACAAAGTGTTCAATTACAATTGCAAAATTTACAAACTTGCTGAAAATGATTTTGAAATAGATATGCATGTTGTGACTAACCTGAACTAACCAATCATTTTTATATTTTTCTAGCCATGTCTTTCTTTACAAAACTTCCCACCTACGCATTTTTTACGTTTAAGCACGAAAAGATGAACCCGCCTCATCCGTTTTAAAAATGTCGAGTATTTTGTAACAGTGACACTTATTTTAAAAGTTTGTCGCGCTAATGCAGTGTTACCATACCTAACATAGATAAGACGTGATAATTCTGAAGGATTTCTTTACAATATGCCAAAAAGGAAATCAAAACCGGCGAAAAATTGCAACAGGTTGAGCCAAAAATTTACAGTGTTTTTTTTTGCAGGTTGATGAAAAAGCTCCTAGAGCCCCTAAGGTTGATGACGAGCGTGATTTCCCCTCTCTCGGTTAATGAATATGTTAAAGAGTTGCCGTTGATGGTAATTTGCCCATCACATACCATAAAAAACTGTATATTGCGATAAAATTTCTTTGTTAATACGTTGGTATAAAATTTAGGAATTTACCAACATATATAGTTTTTCACAATTATTTTAAGGTACACCTTGTTGATTTTTTGTGTGTTCGAATAAAGTTAAGCGACCCGCTTAAATTTAGTGGTTACTTGTTACGATATTTCTAAATTTAAGACGAGGTGTCCGTTAAAAGAATTGGTTAAAATATACAATGTATCCAAAGTAAAATATTAAAGCTTTGTAGTGATTAAAAAAAGTGAAATGAATTTTTTAGCCACTATAGAGCTTTTAGGAATTTAGCAATTTTTTATTCATAATTTCAGTGTAGACTGAGCCCTACCGACGATGGTTACTAGTCAGTTTTACGCTGTATTGTTGACAGTTTACGTGGCTGCTCATATAATAGTGTCATGACTTCAGTTTAAGAGTTTCTGATTGGCTAGGTCTCGCATTTCACTTTGTAATAGTTTGTTGATCGATTTCATAATGCAATGAATTTGTATAATTTTTAATAAAAACATAAAATCGATATACTCATTGGTTTTAATATTGTTCAAACTGTAGAACGGAACGTACTTAGATTTTTATAGTTTTTTTACTGTTATTTTAAAACAGTAATAAACCAATTTTAAACATCCTGCCATCTTTACTAGTTACTTTAGCCAATGGTCAACATTTTTTTAAATAGGTGCTAAATTGCATTATTCAAATCAACGTTCATTTGTGTTGAAACGATTTTAGGTAATTTTGTAATCAAAAGCTGTGACGGCTTTAGGCTAAATACATCAATAAATCCACCGGCGTTTCTGTTAAGTAGGACCAAATCGGAGAATCCTAGTCAAAATATAACGGTATTGATATTTTAAACATTTAGATGTCGCTAATAGCGAATCTGGAATCAACTCCCAAACAATATGGCAGATCCAGTATGGCTAACTGTTTTATCAAAAAGTGATTGGCTTTAAACAAAATCCAATACCGGTTGGTTTTTGAGGTCGCTAATTACAAATTTGGAATCGGAACTCTCAAAAACAATATGACTAATCCAATGTGGTGAGCTTCAAAAAGAGATCGGAAATCGATTCATGTTCGTACAAGAAATTCGATTGGTGCAGCTAGTTTTTTCAATGTTTATTAGAATTCACAACGATCTCTTCAACGTGTGCTCTGAACACTTGATTTTTTCGATATCAAAGTAACTCGATGGGCCTTTATTTACATGCACCTTATGTTCGAAACTGCTTTAAAAAAAATATATTTTTCTATTTCCGATATGACCCCTATCTTCTGTCTGATTGATCCCATTAAAATACTGTACTTTAATGTGAGCATTCAGACGAGCGTGCGACTGTCGACTAACAGACGTTCTAATGGTATTGTATAGTATGGGCACAGAAACGCTAGTCTTTTCCTGACGTAAGTGGTTTATTTTTGTTTTAAGCCAGTTTTTCACCAAACTGATAAAACAAAATAGAAACTTTTGTCGAAAATATCAAAACTCAACTTCTGACTTGACTCTTCAAACAGGCATGTCAAAGGTTGTAGTTTTGCTAGTTCAGACACGAGTGTCCAGTTTTTAATTGGTGCCTGGAAAAACATGTTGACTTGTAATCATTTTCACATTTAAAATAGCTAATTTTTGTGGAAAACAATGTTTTATTTGATTTTTCTCTCGACCGAATTTTTAATTAAAAACTGCTAGAGTTGGCATAAAACAAAGTTCCTTTTAATTAAATCTGTTGCAAAATAAGGGTGACATGACAGTTAAATGCTCTGTATAATACAGGGTGTAGTACAAACCCAGCTAACGCACAAATGTTCAAGAGAAAGGAGGTTCAATCGTTCTTTAACTAATGTGAGTAACCTAATTAATTGATTATCTGTGATTTTAGCAGTCTTGTGACTTAGAAGACGATTCCTTAGATATCAGCATTTTTATGAAAGAATAAAAATAAGTTTTAAATATTTAAACACCAGAAGAAAAATTTTATTATAATCTAACGGTCAAGATTTTACAGTGATAACAAACAATTTCTTCTTGCTTTCGTTTTTTTTTTAAGCAATTTCTCTACCATATGGGAATTACAAATTTTGGTTTTGATTTTTTTTCCAATTTTTGGCACAAGGACACTAAAAGTTGTTACTAAAACACTCCTCGGAATGTTTGTGTTAGCTGAGAAAAGGAATCCCTATCATTCGTCCTAATTTAAGTAAATGGGATTTAATCTTTTATAAATTGTAACTAAGTACCATAGTAGTGAAATGCACGTGAAAAGAGAATTTATTTTTTAAATTTAATCTCTAGTAATCAAATTAAACTGTTGGGTTAAAATCCAGTTGATTGTATTTGAATGTTATTAATTTTTCCTTTACTTGACTGAATTTATCAAACTCCTGGTGTTTTTGATAAAACACCATAACATAACACACTCTTTTTTTTTTATATTGTTTCTTAATATATAGCTTTAGTTTTATGATACTTGACTTTTTCATTCAAATAGTGGTAGTGAACTGTATGATACACCTTTTTCAATCAATCATTAACTGTGTTGTATAAAGTCATCTTTCACTAGACGTTTCAATTTTTCTAAATTACATAACCACTTATGTAAAAAACTAATCAATTACTGTTGCAAAGTTATAATATTAAAATTAATTGGCACTGGCTTAACAATTATTAAGATTCAGTGGTTCATTTTAATTTATGGTAGGTTAAACAGTTAGATCTTTTAGCATGAAATTTTTGTATATATATATCGGGAAATTAATAATTGTTATTCCTACTAAGAAGGCTTATTAAGTCGATATTACTGAAGTTTATTATTTTTAAATGATGAGGGCTTTCCAGATTTTTAAAAATCCGGTGGCTAAACTTTACAGTACAAAGCAAACAATATGCAGTAAAGTAATAAAGGGCAGTAATAAGTACTTTATATGCGTTCTTAGTATTTTGACTTTTGCAAGTGTAGTCAAGCCTATGGCATTAACTTGCAATTGAATACACACTTCCAATAATAGTTATATTGTATTAAATTCGTAATTGCTTCAAAACTAATTTTTCACAACGACACAACAAAAAAATAATACTGGTGGTGTTGGATGTCTTCCTGTTAAAAAAAAATCAGAACCTAGAAAATGTTTAATTAGCGTTAGTGTGGTGTATTCAAGTATGTATAAAAAATATATTTTCTACACAGTAAAAGTTACATATACCTGCAGAATTTTAATTAAACGAAGACAGATCAGTTTTAAAGTTGTGAAAAATTTTACCCCAAATATATCAAATGATATTTTTAAGCCTTAATTATATTTATGCTAATTTGCTTTAATGTTTTATAGTTTTCTTTTTGAAGTTTTTGTTGATTTGTTTTGAAACCCAGAGGTGAACCTGGAATGGAAAAAGGTGACTTTATGCTTCAATTTACAAAATGAATCAGTAGCAGGTTTCTGTGCCAAAGTAAAGTTAGAATCAACTAAGAAAAGGCCACCGTGTCATCTGCTTACGCCACGGTTATCGATCTCGAGCGACACGAGACAGTAAATTTTAAAGTCAGTATGAAGTTTGAGCCAGGGACCCAGACTAAAATGAAATAAAGAATTAAGGTTACAACCTCGGCTCCAAAAAAATTATTTTTTTAAGGACCAAAAAAAAAAGATTTTTAAACCAATCAGTCTTAAAATTATTCAAAAAATAACAGTGACGTTTTTATTATTATACATATATACGTACATAAACAGGGGGGGGGGGGGGGGAATAGAAAACAGTAAAGTACTAAGTAACTACCCCACTACACCATCAACTACAGTGACTTGCAAGTTGCAATTTTTCCTAGCAGGAAAGTCCCTTGATAAATAAATAACACAAACTCTAGCGCTACCTACTGATCACTGATCAGTGGGTACAACTAACCTGAATTAACCTTTTTTCGGATCAATTTTTGATAGTTTCGATTCACAACAATTATTAGAATGCGTACCGGTCATTGTCTAACCAATTCTCATCTCTACAGAATTAAAATAAAAGATAATCCTCTATGTGACTGTGGGGTTATAGATGACTTGAATCACATATTTTTTGAATGTCCTATATATCTAAGACCAAATGGAGATTTATATGAAAAACTGGTTTAAAAAAAAAAATTTCGCCCTTATCGATGTCTGACATTCTGTCTGTTCCTGACGATGAAACTATTGAAATAATCATGCATTTTGTTAACTTAAATAAGTTAAAATTATAAAACCTCAACTATATACCTCCCTTACTTCCCTCCTAGATATTCCCATGTAGTTTAGTGTGCTTTTATGTATCCTGCTTCCATATGTTGTGCTACTAACAATTTTTCCTCTAGAAATGAATAAACAATACAGATTAAGGAAGAATCCAAATTGAAGGAAAAATCCAGAGTTCCCTACATGGCTCAGAGCCAGACAGCTGGGGATCTCAAACGAAGCGAGCTGGCAATTGCCTAGTAGCAAAGCCATAAACAAGCAAGACAAGACAAGATAGTTTCGATTCAGTTGCATCCAAAATATCAATATTTTTGGATTCAATTTTAGAATATCTGTATGGTTCAGTTCTTTGCAGTTAAATTTAGTTTTGCTAAGTTCGGCAAATTGTCGTGCCTAGCAAATTAAAAATGAAAAATATCTATCCTGAACTAACCCAAAAAGCCGTTGTAATTTTTAGGGGTTCGGGTTCTGTAGATAAAATTTTTTTGCAGTTAAAATAATACATTGTATCGATTCCGGTCCGGGCCCCTCGATAGAACACGTGATGACGCAGTGGTTTTCTTAGTTGCTTTTAACTCTACAATGACAAATTTACCTCGAGTCAGATTGAGATGTTTCAACTGACCCAAGCCTAGTTTTAAATCGGAATAAGGCTTGTTCCAACCAGATCAAAAGCCCTACGAGGACCGTCCCCGAACGGTCGCTCAATAATCGATTGTCAAGTTCAAAATTTAATTGACAGGCTGTAAATGATCGTTCGGTGACGGTAATAGGTACGGTTTTGTGGTCTTGTTGGAACAAACCTATAGTTGCCTAGATGAATGTTACATCCGGCACGACGGATGTTTTGTAAGTTATGTATTTGGCTGATTGGTTTTAACGGTTACAAGCTTGTCTTACGGGCAAGTTGAAACAACCTTATCTCATGCGTTAATTGTTATTCCGTCACAACGTATAAAAAGCATAAAGTCACATCTACATTAGTTGTTATATTTCATGTTTTGCACTTTTAAGTATGTAAACAATTTTTCAATACAATCAAGTTTGTAATTAATATTGCCAATAAAACTGGGTTTTATTAACATTGTTAATAGTGTTATTTTCCTTTATTATTTAATGTAGGTATTCCCCACTACAGGGGAAATCCTTTATGACGCCTTGCGAACGCTATGTGCGTAAAGGATACGATTCACATTGGACTTGAGTCTTTAGAGATTACCTACTTATAATTCGAGGAATACTAACCTGAACCACGTACGGGTGGGCTGCAGTGATTCGTCATGTATTTCTACCATGCACCGCTCTGGGCGGAGTCAAAATATATATATTAGGGTGAAGCTAAGCTAAGGTGAAAACTTCAAAATGCGATGTTCACTTGTGGCTACTTCTCAAAAATACAGTTCTCCCAAATTTTTCGGACAATGTCTTCAGGTGCCACGCCCAAAATTTTTATTCTTTTGAAAAAATTTGTTAGACATCTTATTTGTGTAAAACCAACATAAATCTGTCTAAAATGCATAAGTATGTAAACAAAGTATGCCCTGAAATAAGAATTTATTATTTGAAATTTCATACTCGGAAGCAAAAAAACTTTGTGAAGCACTAAAGCTCGAAAACTGTTCATTTTATCGGCAATAAACAAGAGAACCTTTTTTTTAGACTAAGGTGCAAACCAAGCAAACTACCCCTATAAGTCTATCATACAGGGTGTTAAAAATTTAAGCAATAAGTTGTAAACTTAGTCCGCTCCTGGTAAACTAAAAAAGCTAAATATGTTTCAAGGACACTATTTTAAGAGGTTCTTATACTAGTGTCGCATCACATAAAATTTTTATTAAATTATATTAAGTACCTACTTTGAAAGATATTCAAGAAAAACCGATTTTCAGCGGCGTCCTTCAGGGGCACATATCACCGTAGGGCTTGTAAAAAAATTTTATAGGAACTTGTCATCTTATTTTTTCATGCTCTCCGATTCCGAGAGATTTTCCACATTTACCCGGACACCCTGTATATTTACAAAAAATCAGACAGTTTTTAGAACGAGGAGAGACATATTAATGTACAACTTTTAAAAAGGATTAAAGATATGAGAGAAGCAGGATTTAACGCTACAGTGAATTTGCTTGCCGGTACGTCCAATATCAAATCCTTGTGTATCCGTCTCGAGCGCCAGCGTTCTAGTCGTGGGAGAGAGGTCATTCACCCTGTCGTGAAACAGAGATATTAGTTAGTTTAATACTGCGACCTCGCACATTGTTTATTGGTTTAATTTTTATATGTATTCCTTTTTTTTTAGAGTAGAGCGATATTTTGAGCCACTGACATTTTCAGCCTTTAACGTTTGCCGTTTAGCAATTATGACGTACGAAAATCTAACCAAATAAAGTAAATTCTAAACCTTAGACAATTCCTTGTCTAAGTTCTAAACACACCTCGATATTCGAAAGCGACCGGGCTAACGACAATTAACGAACTTGCACGACCCTGATATAGGCACCCTAATATACATATGTACGTTTACCACAACCGAAAGGGTAGGGTGTAGGGTTACAATTAAGACTAAGCCGGCCATGCCCATGACAATTTGTCGCTTTAGCAAAGCTTCTTAAAATCCATCCCATGGGATTTTCAATGCAATCTGACATTGGAAGGGTTTTTAAAAACACGCCCCTTGTGACGTCATTACTTAGGCTGTCTAATTAGATAACGCCTATGGGCAACCTTGCCTATGGGCCACTTGCGCCACGTTAAAATTAGACAAGTGACTTAAAGTGACGTTTAATCCATATGTAACTGTCATACTAATATGACAATAGATATTTAGGATTTTTCTTTGTTTTTATGCGAGAGCATACAGGGAGAACAAGACACATAGCTTAATTATTTACACCCTAGTATTGTTGGTAGTTTTTTGGGTGAACCTAATCTTTCTCGTTCTGTAATTTTCACCACGAATTAATCATTTTCATATGACGTCACATGGTCGGCGGCCATTATATGCTTGGAGGGCAAACAAAGTAAATAAACACAAGCGTTTGGGTTATAAATTCAAGTTTTCTTTGCAGTTTGATTTGAAATTTAAGATCTGGGTTCGTTGTGTTAATAATTAAAGTGCCCTAAATAAAATGCCGTCCTTTTGGTTCAGTGGTTAAGGGGAAATAGGGACAATATACGATACTTTGGAATTCCTGCAGTTCTTCAAAATGCTACAGCTAAAACCTTAATCGACTCTCATAAGAACGACGTGAAATGTGGATAAGGGCTTTAAAAAGGGGCCTTTTAAGTAACAGCCAGCGAGAGTATGGAAGAATTTGCTCCAGGCATTTTATAAGTGGTAATATTTCATTTTATGTATAACGACCTAATAAAATGATCTCATGTAAACATTTGTAGGAGCTCCAGCAGAATTAGCAAACCAGGGAGAGCGTGCAGAAATACAAACGAGCAAAGTATCAGATAGGTGTATTATTGTAAATATAGTAGGTATATATAGTAGTGGGATTAATTGTATTATGAAGTAGAGATATTGTTGATTTAGGTTGAAGTTTTTTTTTTATTAAGTAATGTATTCTTGTAAATAGAACAGCAAATTATAAAGCGCCTGACGGAAGATACTCCGGGAAGTAGTAGAGAGGAAGAAAATGTTGAAATTAATGAAAACTGATGCCACACAGAGTAAATTAAGTATGAATGATTTATGCTAACTTTTCGAAGACTGTACTAATCAATGACGATAATTGCTTTATCGTCATTGGTACTAATAGTACTGTTTGAATATATTATAGTTTGGAGAAGTTGTTAAAAGAATGTGAAATAAATAAAAACTCCATCTACTTATTGTAACTTCTTTATTTATTCATCTACCAATAAGGTAGTACAAGGAAAGAGTTAAACATTTTCTGGCATCAAAAGCTTGCTTGAATTTGATTTTATATAACATTTTAATTTGTTAAATTGTTTTTGCGGGTTTAGGCCCCAATGAAATAGTAACAGAGTTATCCAAAACCCAAACCTTATAAGCCCCAATGAAATGGCAACAGATATATAGTTATCCAAAACCCAAACCTTATTAAAACTTAATCTTATCTTGCCGACTACAACATAAGCATTGGAATTTACTTCCTTCATAAAATTTAAATGCTTGCAAGCCTTTGTACACCTTCAGCTGCTCGCCAGTGTAAAACTATGTGTTAATATAAGGTAGTTTACCGAGTCCATCTTTGCTACTTCTGGCAGACATTAAATTATTAAATAATAATATTAAATATTCACTTCTTTTCATGTTTTGAAATTTTTAATTGGACACTACAAAATGTAAACAAGAGCAGATCGAGACACACATTAGGAAGTTCAAATAAGTATTACGATATTAATACAATTGGGACACGAAAAATTATTTAAGTCCAGGTAGCACAGGTAGATCACATCTTAGAAATGATCACAAATAAATCCCAAAAATTACTTTGAAGCTTATTGAATTAAACCGAAAGAGTCTAATAAGCCATTAGCAGAAACGGCCCGGTCATGAACCTTTGTTTGCCCTCCAGGCAGAATGGCCGACCTGTCAAAGCCACGTGTTTGGAAATGGTCAATAGCCCATTTTACCTTCATTCCCCTCCATACAAGTTTTTATCTAATGTGTTCTGTTCTGTGCTATTAGATGACTCTCTCCAAAGAAACCACAAAAGAAACCTATAAGTTTTTTTGCTGTCACCCATGGATTTCTCGCAACTCTCACCATAACAACGAAACAACACGTGGTATCGTCATGATTTGCCCGTTTTGAATATGGTGGATGGAAAAACAAACTTTATTCGCGATACGCTATAATTCAGTTTATAGTTTATATCTATTTCTTACTCGTGATATTAAAATAAAAGATCAATACCATTCTACCCTTTATTAATTATTAATTATACGAACCAACCTACACGAAACAGTACAAGAAAGCGCCAAATTTGAGCACAGGCCTATTTTTAAATTTCCCGCCATGCGCTATTACCTATCTACGTTACGTGACAATAATCACGATCACATTTTTAGGAATATGGGAAGAGATAAGAGATAACGGACACACCTACCAAAATAAACAATAATTTGTTTAGTTCATAGTCAGAGGGATATTATTTGACAAAATATTTTATCGGAATTTTATACAATTTTGTAATCGAGAACAAAGCATAAAAAAATTGTCCGAACGTACGTTCCAACACCCGATACCGGCAGTGGCGTAGACGCTCTACCTTTGGCACATCATAAAATCTCAAGTAAAGTAATAATAAAATTCGTAAGTTTTTGATAAAATTTTGCTGAACAAAACAAGGGAACAATAATAAGATGTCACGTTAGTTTTTTTATGTAAACGTTCAAATTTTTCAGGATATTAGGTAAATGAGGGGTACTTTTCCTTAAATTAGGAGAATTCATGTAAATATTATGCGCGCTACTGGACACTTCATAGACTGACTGGCCGGTTTAAGCATGGCGTCGCGAATACCATTTAGTGTCGATTTGAGGTGTTTTTGTTAAAAAAATGTGAAATAACTTTTGTTAATTTTGGGCGACATCTTAATAGAAAATGTAAATAGTCTTTTGCATACAAAGAAACAACAATATGAATTAGCGTTATGTTTTGTGAGACAAAATAGCTGAGTGCCCGGGCTTTCCTAGATCGAATTATGGCGTCTAACGACGATACAAGCGGAGACGACGAAAACAAGGGATTCTTTAAAAAAGACACAGAGTCGGAGACACCCCAAAGTAGATGTATAGCCTGTGACCTTATCGTTTCCGACTGCAACTGTAACATTCAGAGAAGGCCTTTTTGTGTCGAGCTTGACTTATCCAACGGAGGCAGCAGTGCAAGTAGTAAGTATTCTCCTATTTGTAAACATCAAAATTCTTTAGTATTCACTGTGTAAAATGTTATTATTATAAAACATTCTATTGGCAAATGTTCTTCGTAGCACTAAAAATTTTAGTTAAAACATTTAAACAAAGTATAGCCACACACAACACACTTTCCTTAACACAAAGCCCTTTTAGGTAACCCCACAACCCTGTAAATACGTTTTAGTAACTTATTCTACCTAATTCTGTCAATTTTTTTTAGGAGATGCACTAGTTGAGGAATTTGTACCTCTAAGCAATGGTCAAGATTCAATGGAAGGTTACGATAAAGAAATTGTTATAAATAACCCAGACCATCACAACTCATTCATTTTTGGAATACCAAAAACTCCCTCCATTACTGCTGACTCAGAGTCTAGTGATTTTTTGCAATGCATCATTATGAATGAAAAGGCTGTTTTGCCTGAAAATCCTGAGAGTGAAAAGGTTAATAATGGGGATGTGACTTTTGGACAAAATAAACTTTTTCCAGACAGAGACTGTGAGGACACTAGCACAGTGCCTAAGTGTGATGATGTTAAAAGTGAATGCAAAGAAAGCAGTGAAGATAATAATAGTGAAGATGCACCTGTGACTACTGATATAAAATTGAAAGATAAAGATTTAAAAGATCATTTAATGGCCTCTCCAGCAGTTTTAGAACATCCAAATAATTTAAATCTTAAACCAGAACCAACCACTGGCTGTGATACAACTTGCACTGATAATCCTGATTCTATGGCTCCAACTAATAATAATACAATTACAATTAAATCTGAGGTCAAATTAGAACCAATTACTGAGGATGAACATGCTGTACCACCCAGCAAAAAACGAAAACGCTGCTCTATGTTTGTTGACAATTTAGACCAAGCACTTCTAGATGGCAAGCTAGGCATGGACCTTCTTCAAGCTATTGAAGACCAATCCAACAAGCATCTGGAAACACACAAGTCCACTTCTACAGAATCTGGTTCTTCTGTAGTGTCGGAAGTGTTATGTTCCCCTAGGAAAGGTAGAACCCGTTCAGTTGATCTAATCGCGCCTCCTAATCAAGGCGTTAAACGTTCCCATTCGGCCGACGTTAATCATACGGATATTAAAATTAGAAAAATTGACTTTTCAGAGTATAAAGACAAGGTTAAAAGTGAACAGAAGTCTTCTAAATCCAAGGAAGTACATGACCGACGACACAGCAGTAGTAGTAGCAGTAGAAGACATGATTCAAAGAGCAACAAAAGTAGTAGTTACAGAAAACATTCAAGTAGTTCAAGTTCCAAACATCGTGAAATTAGACCCAGACTCTTAACAAATGGCAACTACAGCTATACACTTGAAGATGTAAGTATTGTGTATATATATCAGTTTATAACATTAAAATGCTTATAATACTTAGGGGTTGTACCACTTGTACCTATGCTAAATAAAATATAGCAGTATTAAAAGCCATACCTAACATAGAAAAATACCTACTTGTTGTCATATCAAACTGGCAACCATTTCTCTTGTTTTTTTAAAGTTGTAGGCTTATAACACATTAGGATAGGATCTGAAAATCTGTTTCAAAATGTTCAACTCTTCGTATTGTCCTTTATATTGACCTCTTTCAAGAGTTCATGTTTTTTTCTTGTTTTTAAAATATTAGGATTATTTCTTAACTAATCAAGTAAAGTAACTATTTGGCCCAGGGATTGGTGATTTCTATTACTCTGTTCTAAAAATGTTGTTCTATTTTGCCACTAGAGGGCACCTATATTTTATTTTTAACATTCTTCCTTTTTCCCTCCTTTCCATTTACTTTTTGCAGCATTTCTTTCATAGCTACCGTTTTAGAAAAAATTTTTAAATGAGTTTATTCTATCCTTCGAGTTCTTTAACAGATGCCCCGACAAATTCCTTTTCATCCATAATGTGCCAATAGAGATGATTTTCTTTAGCGGGAGTCATGCAGGTTGGATGAAAGAATCCTCCACATTTTAAGTATTTGATGCTAGACATTACAATCTTTCTGTAGTGTAAACGTTTGACCTTGTCACAGATATCTTTGACAGTCTGGGTCAGTTGGATCACCCATTCTACTCCTGTTGATAAATTTATTTATCATTCTTATATTATGTTGTTATTGTTAAGTTTTTGTGGTATTGGAAGATAAAGTGTACAATGAATTCTAGGTATACTTTTACTGTGATATATTAATGAATTAGGTTGTTGTTTACACTAACAAATACTTAATTAATTTTCACATCCCAATATTAAAAGCACCAATGCATTTTTTAATAGCTCCTAATAAAAAATTCAATTTTTATTCACACATGTTTAAGTGAGAATTACAAAAAAACTGGGAAAGGATAAATAGTGTGTCTGAATTTAATAGTATTTTAATACTATTAATATTTTTCAAAAAATATTATTTTTTTTAAATACCTAAACATTTTTGGGACAGTGTGTGTTTAATGAAAAAATGAATAAAATTGAAAGAACAAAAACAGAGCCCTCGAAAGGGCAAGAAAAATATGCATCCAGTGCTATAGAAATTGGTTTTAGCAACTGTATAAAATCTTCAGCCATCCTTTTAATACAGATATCTGAAACTTTTTTAAAAATCACTGGATCGGTTTGATCTTTATGCTCTTCACAAATTAATAACAATTTTGGCCGCTCATTTACATAGATCTCAAGAAGACAATCTGAAAGTGTATTTCATCGAACATCCTGAGGTAAGACCAATTTCTTGCCCCCTTTTTCTTTATACCAAGCATTTGGCAAATGGGTATTTCTGAAGTATTTCACAATATGTACTATATGTTCTTTTATCTGCGATGCTTCTAAATCTTTGGAGAGCAAACTAAGTAAGTGTGCCGAACAACCATATGTAATTATAGGGTAATTGGACGACTCGGTAATTTTTTTCTTCATACTGACCATGTTGCTCGCATTATCTGTAACAATACTGGTAACTTTGCAGTTATATTCAATTCAATTCAATTCAAAAAGTACTTTATTGGTAAAAAAAAATATACCTATAATTTTTGTTGACAAAGCATTCCTAACTTACCATAAGGTGAAAAATGGTATATTCATTTTTGCACTTATTTATTAAGTTAATAGCCAATTCGGCAAGATAGTCAGCTGCATGGGGATGACCAGATGTATCTATGCTTTCTAAAAGAACACTGTTTCCATCCTCTGCAGTCGAAACGACACAGATTATCGGCTCATTATGTATATTGGACCATCCATCTAAGGACATGCAAACAGATTGTCCAGATAACTTGTTAAAACAATTAGATTTTTCTTCTTCAAATATTTCATTCAAGAGCGTTGATGATAACTGAAATCTAGATGGTGGAAGGTAACCAGGTCTTAGCATTTCTATGGCCTTTCGAACCTCTTTATTTTCTATAGCTCTAAAACTGCAATTTGTTGCGTAAACGGCTTTGGCTATTTGTCTGTCCAATTCTTTTTTCTTATCTTGTCCAGTTCGCACAACAAAGGAATCCAAATAACCGCTACTTCCACTATTTTCACGTCCACCTACACTTCCCTTTTCACAGTTATCGCTTTTCTGTTTCTTTGCCAACTGGATAATTTCACTCTGGCTAGTTCCAGGCTGTGACTGACAATCACCATGCAGAGTTTCAAGACCACTGCTGATATCACTAGTTTCACTTTTGCAGGTTTCACAATGACTTTTTAGTCTGTCCACTAGACCTTGCAATTCTTTACCACACTTTTTACATACTGCTCTACAACCTAGTTTGCCCACCACTTTCTTTTTTATAAAATGCTGCCAAACACTAAATTCCTTTCTGCCCCGGCTTGTCATGAATTCAAATGTTTTGATAGATTAACCCCTAAAGCAAAAATATTACTGATAACTAAAATAAGTGCGTATCGTTTATATAGCCGGGCGTTTTCTGCCAGTTATTACAAGTTTCGACAAAGCGGCAAACTTGCAATACTGCGCGGACGAAATTTTCACGTTAATACAAGTTTCGACAAAGGCGACAAAAACTACGCGAACGAAATTTGCATGTTAAAACTTCTCCAGTTTTGCTTCGTATCTACTATTCCTGCCTAAAAATATTTGTTTACTTAACAAAACAAAATATAAGTAATAGTTAGAAATATTTAAAAATAATAATATTTGTAAAAGCTGGTAAATTTTTCTAAAAAATCAAAAAAATCATCGATTTTTGATTTTTTTAAAAGAATCATGATTCTTATCAACCCTGTGTACCTGTTAGCTACGTGATCAGGGTCTCCCTTCACTTTAATTTCGGAACCTACGACTGGACCATTTATTTCCACATGCATTTTGATTTATTGACCGACCCCTTAATCCTATTTTCATACTGGGCTGCACGAGCACTAATTCTAATCTACTATCATACCTTTTTTGCATGTTATAGCTTTCTTTATAGGTGAAGTTACCGATCCGATCTCATCCGGCCTCAAACCGGCGTGAATGGGGGGGGGGGGGGGGTGTTTAGATGCCGATACATTTTTACCCTTTCTTTACTTTGCACGATGTCAGACTGTAACGCCATGTCGAACCACTAAAATTCAAACTTAGTCGAAAAGTTTGCCAGGCCCGGGGATTGAACCTGCGCTACACTAGTCTCTGTGTATCCGAAACCGTGGCCTTAACAGCGCGGCCACGAGACCCTCAATCTACGTTTACACTACAATATTTACATCTTTATACATTACAGGTTTTTGTGTCTTACCAACTAATTTTTAAGCAAAATTTTGATTTTGAAAACACTCATAAATTTATTCCATTGCCCATTAACATTACTTTTCTCAATATTATATACCTCTACCCAATCTTGCCCCGCAAGCTACATAAAAAAATAGATTTTATTAGCCTTCAAAAATAGTTTCTAGTTTAAATGATTTTCTCTTGTTTATTTCATTTTAAAGTGACCTCTTGTGCCCTATGATCCGAAATGAAGTTTTCAAACACGACCGCTTGTTCATAGTCGGAATTTGTAAGAATATTGTCTATACGACTAGATGAGTTACTTCTAATTTTGGTATTTTCTGCTATAGTTGAAACTAAGTTAAATGAACTCGTCAAAGAAAATAAATCTGACATTTTCTGATTATCTTTCACCATTTTAATATTAAAATCTCCTCCTGTAAAAGTTAATTTATTTTCCTTAAATACAGGGTCGTTGGTATGTATGGAAACGGTCGATTATTCCTTAAAGTAAAACAGCTATCAAAAAATATCTAAGGCAAGGGCCTAGCGACACTTGAAGCACCGGTTCCCGTCAGATCACCGAAGTTAAGCAGTGTCGAGCGCGGTTAGTACTTGGATGGGTGACCGCTTGGGAAACACCGCGTGATCTTGTCTTAGGGAAGTGTGTAAAATGAATCGACATCAAAACCATCCTATTCACGCCGGACAGGCCGGATGAGATCGGATATCTCGTAGGATGAAGGTGCCGTTTCACACTCCCCAGTCGGTAGACCGCACGATTAAAAACCGTACGGTCGATGACCGGTTCAAGATGGCCTCTGATACGCCGACGACCGTAAAAAATAGTAAAAAAAAAAAAAATAAATTTTTGACAAAATTTTTATGGTTTTATAAAGTCTATTAGAAATAGAGCAAAACGGCTTACATGTCCCTATCTTACTTTTTACTATCTTCTCAAAAATACCAACTTCCGTTAAACCGGAAGTACTATATTTCCGACTTTTGAGCTACATCCGGTTTAACCGGAAGTTTGACACTTTTAGAAAGATAGTTAAAAACTAAGATAGGGACATGTAAGCCGTTTTACTCTAAGACGTACCGTTAGAAAGCTAGAAGCTGTCAAAATTCAAAAATATCATTTTTCAAAAGTCGATATTTCGAAAACTATTTGGTTTAGACTTATATAATGCACTTAATAAAAAATAATTGTAATTTTACGTAACATCCAAAAATATTCTAAGATAGAGGGTGCTCCATTAAAAAAAAAGTAACTTTATTTCTCTACGGCTTTCTGACTCATCCTGTATACTTAATTTTTTAAAATTGTAATAGACCATTAAAGACCCTAAAACTTTTATCTGGAATATTTTTTGCTAGCTGTTGTGCTTTAAGAGATAATAGACCGTTTCCATACATACCAACGACCCTGTATATGCAATAACATTTGTTCCAATTGTTTCATGAATGCCTATGTCTCCCGCAGGAGGTCTATATACAAAAACAATAATTACTCCTACCTTTCAAATGTACAAAGATGTAAAAAAAGCTTCACCTTAGGATTAGGGGAACAATGGGAATTACATTACTAGATGTATTAAAGAAATTCAGCGATTTTCCTCAATATTACTTTCTAAACAGAATGAAAACATGTTATAAAAAATATACACGTTGTTTTCGTGGTCTAGAAGTATCCAATATTAACAGTAAAATCAAATTAAAACTCGAATTTTCTGACATCATAATGTCCATCGTAAATTTAATTTTTTCCAAATCAAAGTACATTATACATACACTTATTGCTAGTTTATTTAATTATGGCCGAACTTTACACTTGAGACTTTTTTCACAATAGATTGTTAACCCACCATGCTTTCCTTCATCTCTACAAAACATTGACGTTAAGTTAAAATTGTCAACTAATATATTCCTTCAGACTTCCAGTGTTCACTGATGCACAGCACTTCACAATTTTTATAAGTATATTTAGCATGTCGTTAATGCGATCAACTGCATTACCAATTGATTGTTCATTTTGATGGATTACACTCTTTATATGAATGTTGTTTTTGTCTATTGTCATTTTTGTAAAAAATGGTTTGATGGAGATTCCCGGTAATTTATGTTTCTTTGGTATTGTCATTGTACAATCTTCCTTGGTATATAGGACATTGAGTATCTCTTGCCGAGTGTTGACTGTCTTCTGGCTTTAATCTCAGTTTAGTACAGTTCGGGCACTTTTCCTCTTTGCTGAAACACTCTTTATCTTTGTTTTCTCCTTCACATCTATGACAGCAATGCTTTTCTTTGCAGTATTTGGATACATGTTCAAACTGTGAACAATTGAAACAAATCGCAATAAGTGTTCCTGGACATATATACCTCCATTAAGTCTAGATTTATTTTTTGTTACGTAAGAAACCATTTAGCAACTGTGATGCTTGAAGAGCCCAGTTTTCCCTGTTTGGATCTCTGCATGTCTTTTTGTTACAATTTTTATTTTATCGGTTGCTATTGCATAACCTAAATCCGTTTCTACTTCCTCATTAAGATAAACAATGTCATCTAAAAATTTTTCATTTGTCGATCCTTTTCTCGTGCCTGTCACCATTAGCATTGGGATCATATTTTGAGTCTCTTTAATTTTTAATTTTTATGTTGGTCTAAGGACAAATCTAAACTTTTCTTGTTGAGCTTTGTTGTAACTTTCCCGTATTACTGCATCACTTTTTAAATACCTAACATTCTTAAATCCACCATCTGTATCTTTGGTAGACATATTCTGTAAAGTTGTTGCGTTGTTGCTGCAGCGCCAGTAATTTTGTCTATTGTAATTTATTTATTTATCATCGAGAGTCTTAAGCTTTTTTTGCACTATTGGTGTACAGGGTGACCAGTTTTCGTATGTTTTACGGGTTATCTGCGTTATTAGTAAAGATAGATGGTTGCGGTTTTCGCGGCACTGTGTTACTTTTTTGAGAAACAAACGATGCCATCAACAGAATTTTCATAGCCCCCTTAGTTTTTTAGATACGGGGTGATTTTGAAAATTTTGCATTTTGGGACACCTCGGTTACGCTGCAACTTATCAAAAAGGTAAAAAATGAACTTATTAGTTTTTTTCACGTAGAATCCAGTGGCTTGGTCAGCTTTTTTCTATGTTTAATTGTTTTCGAGAAAAAGAGCAAACTTGCATTTTTTTAAATGGGACACCCTATATATTTTTTGCTATTATGATTCAGTTTATCACAAGCTTTTCAAAAATATATAATACTTTATAGCTGTTTTCAATGTGAAGCTCAAAATTTACATTTTTCAACAAATTTAAATTTTTTTTTTAGTATGCCATGACGGGTATTTAGGAAAACAAAAGATGACAGGCTTGTTATCTGAAAAAATCTTTATTTACTGTCAGAATAGGTTATGCATTTTCTGTCCTTTATTTCTATTCAGTTTCGATAAATAGCAGTTTTTTCTTAATTATTGGCTGCGAATGCAAAATTCGAAAATTATGAAAAGTACGATATGTTCGTTTATTATATTCAGTGTAACGAAAATTCGGATGAAGCATTAGAAGTTTATTTTAACAGGTATGGGCATCTTTTTATATTTTTCATCATATTTTAAAATTTATAAAAACGTAATATTCGCAGATTCCCAGAAAGAAGACAGCCGGATAAAAGAATATTTTTAAAAATATAATCAAATTTAATTGAAGTCGGTTCATTTTCCAAACCCCGACCTAGTATTTACAATAAGGAAAACCAGGACATTGATGAAGTAAACGTTTTGGCTTCAATTGAAACAAATCAAAGTAATTCTTGTAGAACAGTGGAAGGTTCTGTCGGTGTTACAAAATCAAGGGTTCAAACTATTCTAAAAAAACACAAGTTTAAGCCATACAAATTTCATGTCGTACAAAACTTACATCTCGGTGACGCAGAGCGCCGCGTAGAGTTTTGTAATTGGTATTTACAAAATGTAAATAGAGAAAATCATTTTGAAAGAACGATTATATGGTCGGATGAGAGTCATTTTACCAGTGCCGGTATATTTAATCGGCAAAATACTAGGTTTTGGTGCCAGGAAAATCAACATGTTATATTTCCACGGGAACGGCAAGGCAGATTTGGGTTTGGCGGTTCATACTTCATACTGGGAAGTAAAATTTTATATAATATATTTGAAGGCGGTCTTACTGCAAATAAATATTTAGAAATTTTGGAAAACATTGTGCCCGAAATAGTAGAGAATGTGGCCCTAGCTCATCTTAATAGCTTATATTTGCAACAGGACGAAGCTCCCGCTCATAATGCTCAAATTGTAAGAGCATAAAATATCTTGGCAATAATTTTCCTGGCCGCTGGATTGGAACACATGGACCTGTAAGATGGCCACCCAGGTCACCCGATTTAACGGTTTTGGATTTTTTTTTGTGGGGCTACCTAAACAATAAAATTTATACCGTCCAGTACCAAACGATGGCAGATTTAAGAGAAGCCACTGAAAGAGCCTTTAGGGAGTTACAGGCACGGCCTTTTATTATTTTAAATGCACTGAGGCGAATCAGAACAATGTGTGAAACATGTCTTAGGCATAATGGAGAACAGTTTGAGCAATATTTATGAGACAGTTTCCTAAATCATCAAATAATTGTAGCTTTTAATTTTTGAACGTATAACACAACTGAGTTATTTGTTATTTATATTTATAAACGTTTTTGTTATAGGTATATATTTTTAAAATTAGTGTTTTATGTTTGTGAGAAGCTTGTGACAATTGTTTAATCTTAAAATTTATACGGTGTGCCGTTTAAAAAAATGTAAATTTGTTGAAAAATGTAAATTTTGAGTTTTACATCGAAAACAGCTATAAAGTATTATATATTTTAAAACAGCTTGTAATAAACTGAATCATAATGGCTAAAAATATATAAGGTGTCCCATTTAAAAAATGCAAGTTTGCTCTTTTTCTCGAAAACAATTAAACAGAAAAAATCTGACTAAGCCACTGGATTCTACGTGAAAAAAACTAATAAGATTATTTTTTACCTTTTTGATAAGTTGCAGCGTAACCGAGGTGTCCCAAAATGAAAAATTTTCAAAATCACCCCGTATCTAAAAAAATAAGGGGGCTATGCAAATTCTGTTTGTGGCATCGTTTGTTTCTCAAAAAAGTAACACAGTGCCGCGAAAACCGCAATCTTCTTTCTTTACTAATAACGCAGATAACCCGTAAAACATACGAAAACTGGACACCCTGTACATGTCGGTTTTACCTCTGTACTTGTTTGTTGTTTCGTGTTTGTTTTTACTTTACTAATATCAGCATAAGTATGTCTTTGTTATTCTTGTTGGACTATTTTCGATGGTAGGGTTTATTTTAAATGGAAAATCTGAATCTTGTATTTGATATTTTAAAGGAATTTTTTTTTTCTAAAGTAGGTACCAATTTTATGGATTAATAACGTCAGAGGTTTATAAACAATAATAATAATAATAATCCAGTTTTAACATGTTCTCTTCATTGCCATAACGGAAGTTACTACTATTATACTAAAATATTCTTCTATTGTAACTGTTCTAAATTTTCAACTGGTGTTTTAAAAATATTGTTCCTCAAATGAGGAAAATGAAGTAATCCATAACCATCAAACAAGGTGACCTGGGTGGGAATGCAATGTCTGTTCAAAAAACATAAAAAAGGTCTTTCACTTCCTTTTTTATGTCGTATAGCACCTGTTATCCCTAAACAAACAACTGATAATGCTGATATTTACTGACACCCAACCGTTATTAAGCTCTACCGCTAAGCAGTACTGCATTAAATGTAAACCATACTTTGATGATAATATTTTTTGCTCGCATGGTATGAGTATCTGTGTATATATTTGCGCCTTTACACTAGCCTAAGCTACAGTACAAAGTTCTTCAGTACCAAAGTATTTATCTTTAAAAAATTAGGTAGGTATACCTAATACCTACCTAACATTCTTTCAAGAAATTATTTTTATAATCTATTTATTAATCATTGATTTGCAGAATAAAATTGCATGATATATTTTTCCAGACTTCTCTTAAATACAAAAGATACTTCCATATAGAAACTCATACAAATGGGGGAGCAAACATCTTGCGAATGTATCAAGATGAGATAAAACATCTAAGCTCCACTGAAATAAAAGAACTGGCGCATGAATGGTTTAAACTTGCATTTGAAGAAGACAAAAATGGACATGCAAAATATGTCATAGCTGTTATTCATGGTTCAGCTACATATCTACCAGATATTTTGGAATATATGGCTGATAATTACCCAAACTTAACAGTAAAGAATGGTCTTTTGAGCAAGAGCTCAGATATTGAAACTACTACTTTGGCAGCTTATAACAGGAATGTAATTCAACATTATGAGGCAGGTACTGTAAGATTTGGACCTCTTCACCAGATTAGTATTGTTGGAACAGCCCATGAAGAAGTAGGAGGATTTTTTCCTGACCTGTTGGATTTACTTGAAGAAAATCAGTTTCTAAAAATGGTTAGTAATTATATTGGGTACTAAAACTATACCTTATTTATATTCCTGCTATTTTAGACTATGCCCTGGGGTTCCTTGTCAATATTGGATCAAATGAGGCCGTCAGAAAGTAATGATGGACCGATAATTTGGTGCAGACCTGGGGAACAATTAGTACCAACTGCAGATTTAAAAACACCAGTGAAGAGAAAAAGGTTAGTTTAAAGTAGCCTTAATTTTTACCTTTTAAAACCGTTGTTTTAAACCTGTTAAAACCTAAACTATCCTAAACTAACCTAAACTAAATTCTCTGAAGTATATTATTGTTTTTATGGAATATACAGGGTGTTTATTACTTGTACAAACTTTAAAGGGTGAAACTTTGACTAATTTTAAGATATAAAGTTCATATGAACATGGGTCCGCAACGGCTTGGTTCTTAAGATCCAAAAAAAATTATTTATTTGGTTTCTTGATTATATGTTAGTTCAGTAACATGACAATTTGATCAAATTCGGGATACTGCGAGTATTGATGATGAGAAACTCAATTATTTACTTATTTTGTTGTTTAATGTTAGATGGCGCCACATATAGTGTTGTAATTGGATTTAAATAACCATAACTTTTTTGTGTCACACTTTATGTCATTTTTAACTAGACAGACCTATTATCCATTTAATTTTACATACAAAAGGTATTCCTACTATTTGTCGCTGAAAGCAGCCGTTTTAGAAAAAAACTGGTTTAAAGTTAAAACTGCGTTGGAATTTTGTAAGTTGAATCATTAAGAGTTTTTGGAAAATAAACGAAAAATGTGTCTTTGATTGATTGTATTGTAATGTGACAAACTTGGATCATTTACAAGACTAAGACTAAACTACTTCTAGAAATAAGTTAATAACATTTACATTTACAATAATTGCTGAAAATGATCGCCGCCTACTGCAACGGATGCATCAATTCGTCTTAACATTGATCGACGAACTCTTTCGAATATACATACTGTCTGATTAATAATGACACACGATTCAAATATTCTGTTCCTTAGATCCTGTTCATTTTGGACTGGAGTTTTGTAAACTAGTCACTTCAGGTGACCCCACAGAAAATGATCCAAAGGATTCAAATCTGGTGATTTGGGAGGCCAGGCTTGCGGTCCCGCTTTTCCTATCCAACGGTTAGGGTAATTCTCGTCCATAAATTAACGCGCAGTCAAACTAAAGTGTAGCGGTGCTCCATCGTATCAACCACATCCTGTTTGAGGATTCTAAATCAACTTCTTCTAAATATTCAAGAAGTTCGTGCTCCAAAAACGTTCGGTACCCTTCGCCAGTAAGTCTTTGTGGAAGAATGCAAGGTTCAATAAGGTGATCACCAATAATTCCAACCAAGATATTCAGAGAAAATTGAACTTGAAAATGATTTTCTATGATAGCATTAAGATTATTCTCAGCCCAAATATAGTTATTGTGGAAGTTAATAATGGCAGTTCGAGAAAACGAAGCTTCATCTGTGAAAAGCACATGGCTTAAGAAATCCGGAGTTCTTAATAATCTATTACGCAACCAAATGCATAAAGGCGAAAATCTCTAGGTAAAAGATCCTGCACATGTTGCATATGATAATGTTCAAATCTTAAAATTTGCCACACAATTGTGTGTGTAATATTCAGTTCACGAGCCATTTTTCGTGTACTCATTTGCGGGTCTTCTTCAATTCTATTTAAGACAGCTTCTTTAACTGTTCGAACTCTCACAGGCCTTCCTGGGATATCTTTTGTCCTTTTAAAACTGCCAGTTTCACAAAGTCTTGCGTGAATATTAATAAAAGTTTGGACAAAATTTATAGAGGATTTGCAACTACATTCAGTGACTTCTGCTCTTTCTACGGGATGACGGGTGAGACTTCGGGTCAACGAATTCAAGCTAAGCAGCACAAGCATTGAAGGGCGTCACGCCAGAAACCATTGGCATAGTCCACAATATTATTTTGGCCTACAGGCGAGTAAAAGTGCTTGCCTTAGCAGAGGCCACAGCTAGCAGTATTTTCGTTCAAGGGCAAACTATTTATACAGGGTGAGTCGGGAGGAACGGACCAAACTCCAGGAGTCTATTTACACTCGAAAACAATGTGAAAAAACCCATATGTTCTTATCCGATTTTTATTTGTTTTCAGGTTATAGCATAATTAAAAATTTTTATCTTTCGTTCCACTTGTATCCAAATTTTCGCATAGTCAGAATATGCCATGTTCGAGACTCAAAAACATTTGATAACTTTGTTGTTTTGACAGTGTGTCAGTATATTGTAACAGTAATTGAACGTTTATTTTCAAGTTTAAATGATTAAAGTGTTACAAAATGCCAAACACCTATTAAAATTTATTCAAATTGTTTTACTCTCGACACATCCTGTATATATTAAAAAAAATAATCTGCCCCAAAACCGATCCTTTCATACTGACCACTCTTTCTGTAAATGACACCCCGCCTATACGTACAATCTGGCGTCGGCCATCAAGGTATGACCTTAATTCGAATTCAAATTCAAAATTTCTTTATTTCAAATTTTGTCTCTACATGTTCACCAGGTACTACAAAGACATGAAATGAAATGTTGTCACACGACTTAACATTCTTACTTACATTAGATGCCATAGAAATGTAAACATTAATGATGTGGCTTCTAATGTCTTGGAAGAGGCCAAAGCATGGTTTGCAGCCAATCTTCTCAAACTAAATGACTCCGCCGATTGACTGGCGGCTGGTGGTGAGGGCCAGCACACAAAATTCTTGGGTGTTGGGTGTCTTGCTGGATGCAAGCCTGCGATGGCAGGGTCACATTGATGGTCTGTGTGGTTGGCTGTCGGCGCCCTGTATGCTCTGAGGAAGGTCCGCTTCCCGCTTCAATATATAACTGATAATAATAATATATAATAATATAATAGTTACACCAATCATGAAGCATTGTTTTGCAGACTTTTTTTTTTTATTTTAGTGACGCATAGTTTTACGTGAATTTGCTCTTCATTAACAGGAGTGTGTTCCAATCTGCCAATCTGATGCTTGACAGATTTCGGTCGCTCTGTTGTCTTTTGGTTGCTGCAGCCAGGCTGTGGTTTGACGTAAAGAATGGTGTGACTTGAATTTACTGTCGCTCATGTTTCTAAAACTAACTTGCTTTAACAGTGACGTGTCTACGGGCACTGACTTCGATATTTTTGAGGAAAAAAATGGTACTCCGATGTTTTTTCTCCAAGTAAAAAATATTTTTTAATTCACCGTTCAATTTGAAACTTAAGAGCTCTCCTGAGTTGCTTTCCTGCGATTCACCGTTTTTGAGTAAAATAAACTTGCGAAATAACATGGAGCGTTTTTTACAAAAATTGTTGAAAATGGTCCCCTTCACTTAATATGCATCCGTCCGCCCTCCTTCTAATGGAATTGCGCCCTCTTTGAGATATCCTCGGAGTATTTCTTATTCTATCACATGCTGCAACTATTCTTTTTATTAATTCCTCTATAGTGTTAATGGAACTTGTGTACACTAGTGTCTTAAGACGGCCCCACAAAAAGAAATCTAAGCTGTTCAGGTCGGGGGACCTTGGTGGCCATTCTTGCGGCCCACCCCGGCCAAATCAACGATTTACATAAACGGTTTGTAAATAATTGCGAACCACTACACTGAAATGTGCTGGTGCACCATGGTGCATTATCCACATATGGTTTCTGATTGCTATCGGAACATCCTCAAACAGCAAAGGCAGTTGTTCTTGAAGGATATTGATGTAAGATTGTCCGTCAAGTCATCTTGGCAAGAAAAATGGACCAATAAAGTGGTTACCTTTTCTGCCCATACGTTAACCGAAAATGATGAATCCCCATATGTGGCCCTGAATGGGAAATCAATTGCAGAGTCTACCGGCATTAAGTTTTTAGGTGTTCACCTTTATCGTTGCTTGAAATGGGAGAAACAGGTTGTCACGTTGGATTCCAGAATAAATTTCCTCTGTGGTCTGTTGAGGAGATTGAAACACCAACTGTTCATTCACACAATACGACATTTCTATTTCGCGAACATCCAATCAATCATAAGCTATGGTATTCTCTTCTGGGGCTTTTCGAGGTGTGCTCAGAACATATTCAGGGCCCAGAATAGAGTTATTTAATGCATCTTTGGACTTCATCCAATGACATTATGCAAGCCCTACTTTTCAAAGTTAGGAGTTCCCACCGTACCCTTACTTTACTTTCTCTCACTGGTGAACTTTGTTAAAAAAAACCATAAACTCTTTGAAACGAATCACTCCAATCAGTCCAATATGTCAATGCTAACCAGAAACAGGGACACCCTCAGTATTTCTTCTCACAATTCGACTTATTTCGAAAATGGCCCTAAGTATAGAGCCATCAAGGCATACAACATGCGACCACGGAGTTGAAGCAAATACAGAGCCTGCACAGCTTTAATTAGGGGTAGGTAAAATAATCGATTAATCGATTGTGAAAATTTTAAAAATCATCTCGATTAATTGATTATTTTTCGATTAATCGATTGTTCATCGATTAATGGATTATGAATTTTTATAATCCTAGTGAGCAGCTTGCTAAGCGAATTCTCCTGTTATTTTTCGATTAATCGATTGTTTTTCGATTAATCGATTTAATCGAAATAATCGATTATTTTTAACAATCGACAATCGATTGTGAAAATTCATAATCGCCCAGCCCTAGCTTTAATAAAGCAGCCAAATTAATTCTCAGGAAAAATGTTTTTACTGTTTTAAATTTAATTGTTAATAATTATATAGTTTTTACACGTTTATTAGCCTATCAGTATTTCTGGTCATTTACACTCCATGTTTTATTTATATTTATATTTAATTTAGCTTTAGATATTGTGAAAATTCAAAGCATCTGCACTTTAGCCCTAAGTTATAATTTAGTCTAGCTACTCCTGGTGGCACCTTTTTTGTTGACTTTGTTTTGTCATATTGTATATGATTTTGATGAATGGACAAATAATATCCTATTTCAGAACTGGTATAAACGAATTAAGAAATCTACAATACTTGCCACGAATGTCGGAAGCCAGAGAGCACCTATTTGAGGATAGAACAAGAGCACATGCAGATCATGTAGGTGCAGGCCTAGACAGAAAAACAACTGCAGCTGTTGGTATTTTAAAGGCTATTCACGGAGGCAAAAATGAGGGACCCATAAATAGAATAACAAAAGATGTGGTGGCTTTTTCGCCCAAGTATTTTGATATTTTGGCAGAGAAGTTGCAGTTGGATTTGCACGAACCTCCGATTTCACAGGTAAAAGTTTCTGGGCAATATTTTTTGAAATCCAGTGTATGTAACTGCAGAAAGCCATTTTTGTTATTCAATATTTTTGACTGTGAGTTTATCTTTATGAATGGTGTTGTCATTAACAACATATTTTTTAGTGTGTAACCTGGATAGAAGATGCAAAATTGAACCAGTTAAGAAGAGAGGGTATTGAGTATGCTAGAGTTAACTTATATGATAATGATATTTACTTTTTACCAAGAAATATTATTCATCAATTTAGGACAGTAACAGCTGTAACCAGTATCGGTAAGTTTTAGTGTTATTTTTACTTGCTTTTTATTTATAGCATTTTTTTTAGCATGGCATGTCCGATTACGACAATACTATAATTTTGAGGTGACCGAAACAAAAGAAAATGCTTCTAGTAATTTTAAGGCAACTGATAATCACAAAGTTAAGACGCCAAAGCCTGTGAATCACACACAAAAAGATCCCGATGTCGAAAAAGTTAAACACAAAATAGATTTTGAGAAGTTGAAAATCAAAATAGGCGAAAAAGTCAAGGTCTTTAATGAACAAGAGAAGGACAAGGAGAAGAAATCTAGCAGCAGTAGTGACGAGAAATCCGCAAAATCTGACAAAGACAGGGATAAAGACAGACACAAAGAGTGTGATAAGGATAGAGACAAAAGGGACCACAAGCATAGAGACAGGCACGACAAGGACAAAGACAGACACAGAAGTAAGGATGACAAACACAGACATCACAGTTCATCAGGCTCACATAAAGACAGAGACAGGGACAGAGACAAAAAAGATAAACAGCATGATTATCGTAAAAGCAATTCTGATAAATCAAAGCATTCAAGTATTAAGAAACAAAATCCCACTAAGACTCATAGTAGTGGTCCGACGGAAATCAAAGAGGAGAATAGCAGAGAATTAAAACATCTGTCGTCTTCATCTTTCAGTGATGTGTCAACAACTACAATTGCACCACATAATTCGGATTCATCTTCACTAAAAAGTAGTAGCGCTAATTCCATAAGTAGTTCGCCTCAAAAATCTGAAAGGCGTCCAAGTGATGAGGGGTCACCTCTTAAAAAACCCATAAAACTAAAAATAAAACCATTACCTCCGCCTCCCTCAAATGACATTTTAGGTGATATACTCACCTCGATGACCAAGTGTGATCCACAAATTTAATATTAATATACAGGTTGACTAAAACATGTCAAGTCACTGTCTAGAGGGGCTTGCATTTTTTAATCAACCTGTTTAATAATGTTGCGATTTCCAGTGTTGTATGGGATGTCTCGGCAAAGAAAGATGGCTGATTGTATCTCGGATGCGGGATGATCAGGTATAGTGTCTCTTAACTTTTAAATTTATGCATGACAGGAAAATAAAAAATATAGAAATGTTTATAGAAACAAATACTTTTTTCTACAACTATTTATTAATAGGTACGAGGGTGGTTCCATATGAAAGACTCGTCTGCGTTTTTTTTTTATCTTACTTTATTTCTTGACCTAATGGCCCAGCAAGATTGTCAAAAAATAAACAAAAGTGACATAAAATATGTAATACAATTAAATATAAACAGGTTCACACTACATTCACCAACTTACACAATACACAATATATGTAGGGGAGACTGTTGTATACTGGGACAATATTTTTCAAATGATGATCATAAATTATTTATTTTAATCTTGAATCAGATTCTCAGCTAAGCATTATATTGGAAACATAATAGTATTATTTAAAAATAATTAAGACAATGAAAAAAGTGAAAGGCCGGATTAGAATAGGCTTGTCCCACTATACACCCAAGTCCCACTATACAACCTACCCCTGTTTCATAGTGGGACTAGGACCGTTACATACTGGGACAATCTGATAATAATGGGGTTAAGTGGAAATAAAATAAATGTGAGCCAGAAAAATTATACAAATTCATATTTTATTCGAAAACATTAAAAAAATATTGCTATCATTGCTAAACATTGGTAACTAAACTATAAAAAAACAAATGATATAAAATTAAAGAAACAAACAAGAAACGAATTTAAACAAATTTACGAATATTATTCTATATTATAAGGAGAAAAGTCATAATTAAAACACCACAGCTTGGAAGCTCGTTCAGTCCCTCCAGAAATAAAGGGAACAGGAAGTTTAATAACAATGTCCTCTCTCGTAATCAAATCTTCGTCGACATACTCTGCCGTATTAATTTTATCAACTTGCCCAACATAATATTTAATTCTCTTCTTCAATGGGTATTTCACAATAACTAAATCATGCATATTTATATCATAATCTGCTTCCGTTGTAAATTCGTCCGATATATCGGAACTGTCATCACACAAATCTTTAATTGACACGTCACTGTCACTGGAGTCTGCAAATAAATTTTTTGTGACAGCCTTTACCTTTACCTTCTGTGTTTTTTTGATTCCTTTGGCTATTTTCTCTGCTTCTTTTTGCTTTTTTTCTTCAATCACTGGCGTGTCGGTTAGGATCGTTGATGTGACTTTCTTTCTTTTCTGATTTAACTTTCTGGATTCTGCTTTTAAATGTGGTCTTATTGATTCGGGAGTAACAATATTATTTTTAGGAGTTAGATGCAAAGATAAATTATTTTCCGTATTCTCTCTAGAGCAGCCTACTTGAGCAGTGTCTTTATCTAAAGGCAAACCATCTGTATCAGAAATATCTGGGTCATTCGTAGAATTATCAGCATCAGGCTCTGCACGATTTTTAACAAACGAACACAAATAGTCAGATTCCTGAAATATTTCGGAATTAAAAGGACAGATCCCCGTATGTTGGAATCCTTTGGATATGTTGCTTGGTGTGAAAGGGGTTGCAAAAGATTTTCCAATTATATCCGCTATATTGTACAAAGTAACTGGAATACCTGGATGATTGAGCAACCATTCGTCCATGGCTTTATTGTAGTATCCCTTAAACGGACCGAAACAGGTTACGTCGAGTGGCTGGAGTTTGTGGCTACAATCTGGTGGTAATGTAACCAATACAATACCGTTCACCTTACAATATTGTAGTACTCTAACATCCATATGGCTCTCATGGTTATCTAGTATTATTAATATCTTGTTATCTGCATTGCAATTAACTGCATCTGCAACGAGCTTCAAATACTCCAAAAAGTTTGTTCCAGTCATCCAGCCACTGGGGTTTGCTGCACCTTTTGACCCAGGTGGTGCACCATTAAGCATGTGCAGTTTAAAGTTTTTGCTTGGGAAAATGAAAAACGGCGGTACATATGTACCATTAGCACAGATAGTGGCACACATTGTGACTAAAACTCCTCTCTCGGCGCTCGTCACCTTACCTACTTGCTTTTGACCACACGAAGTCATGATTTTTGGGGGCCTGTGTACAGTTGTCACTGCGGTTTCATCGCAGTAGTATATATGATTAGGATTAAAACCATATTTTTCAATCAACATTATGTTTATTGAAACTAGTTGCACGGCTTAAGCTGGTGGCTTCAGGTGTTCGTAGACTTATATTATGCCTTGCTCTGAAAAGTTTCATCCATTCCTCTCCAGCACTCTTATCTCGCCTCCAAGATTCCGGAATTGATTTTTCGTTGGAGATAGCAAATCTGTAGGCGAATAACCGGGTTTCCTTAGCTGATAATCCGTAACACATATTTGCGGCAGTAATCAAGTATTCACTAAGCAACTGTTCTTCGTCATCTGAAAAGATTTGGGAATATCCATGATGCCCATCGAAACTGAAACTTGCTTTTTGCTCTTCATCGGCACTCTTATATTTTGTAACATATCTATGTAATGCGGATTTGGTAACCTTATATTGACCAGCAGCATCTCTGATTTTAATATTTTCATTAATTACAGCTAACACAGCTTGCTTCATCTTGGCTGCATTTTGTATGTGCGTTTGCTTACTGTCTTTATGAGATTTGTTAGTTTTCCTAACCCTTTTTTGTTATCCATTTTCTGCAATCAAAAAGAAACACCTGTTATCTATGCTCTTATAAGTAGGACTAAAGTAACCTTAACTTAACCATATTACCATACGTAAATCATACGTAATGTATTTTATTAAAAATAAAATTTAGCATTATAGCTAGTCAAACCATAAAACATTATTTAAATGTATTACAATTGTTTGATCAAAATAATTACTGTCCATTGCAGTCCCACTATGCACAATTCAATTAATTTGCCATTATAAACAGTAGGGTTTATAGTGGGACAGTCCCAGTATGCACCCCATAATTGTGTCCCAATATACAACCCTAGACCTTTTTTAGGTTATGAATTTATGTTGCCAACAGAAACGTAAATATGACCAATATTAATCTCAGCTTACCTTGTAAACACTTTAGGTGGTATGTAGAGAAATTTTCACATATATCTTTTAGTAAATAACGCCGATATTCGACTCGATATCGACACGAAATTAGAAACTTTGCTTCTGAGAAATTAGATGCTCGCCGGTTTCAGACAAACTAAACAATTTGCTGATAATATTTTTAACTGATAATAACGTAAATGTCACTCTAATAAATAGTTGAAAATTATTTTTGAGTATACAGGGTGGTTCAAAAAAGCTTGGCGAATATAACATAAGGTTTTTTAAATGGAACACCCTATTTTTTAATTTATTTTTAGGTTCTGCATGAAATTCTGTAACTTTTTTTTGTTAATAATGTTATATACCTAAACCTAGTAGTTCTGATATTTTAATTTTTCTAGAAAGATATTAGTTTTCTCTCTTATAAACAATTGACAGTTCCGCCATTGTTTCTGAAGATGGACTACTCATATTTGGTACAAACGTTCTATTGGGATGACAAAAAAAAGCATGTAACGAAATTTGAGTTAGATGCTAATTTATAATAATAATATAATAAATTTATACATTTCGACTAATTTAAATCGAAAAATATTACCTTTTTTAAATGGCGCACCCTGTATATTATTATTTTTTCTAATAGGTTTAATAAAACTCTTCAACTGTCATTAAGTATGTCATATACCTATTTTTAATAGTTTGCGATTTATTTTGATTTTTTACCCTTGTTTTTATTACACTAACGCTATAAAATAAATAACAATAATTTTTCTGCTAACTAACCTACTTAATTTTTAATTAAGTATTACGACGTGATAAATGTTTAAAAATAGGCCCGTCTACTTGGATACACATGTTTAGTCTTTTTACTATATTTATCTGCACATTCCTTATCATAAAGGGTGGTATTGTCCTGCAGGCATCCCGTATCCTATTTTCCATATCTTCTAGTGTTGTAGGGGGATTTACATAAACGCGATCTTTAGTGTAGCCCCACAAAAGGAATACTAAAGGTATTAAGTCACATGATCGAGTGGGCCACCCAATGAATCCATCCCTACCGATCCATTTTTGTGGGTAATGATTGCTTTAAATTTCCCGAACTTCCCGATGGTAATGAGCAGGAGTTCCGTCTTGTTGAATCCACATTTATTCCTTTTCAATGTCGTGAAGGTCTTCAAGGAGCCGTGGTAATTCATTTTGCAAAAAGTTTAAATATCCATGCCCGTTAGGTGGTTCTGAGAAAAAAATATGGACCAATAACTCGATTTTTTATTCCACACCATACATTAAGCCACCAATGGTTTTGATTTTGAATTTCCCGGACCCAGAATAGTGCATATTATGGCGGTTAGCGATATATCGATAAAACGAATTTTCGCCCACCCCTAGTCTCAACTGTGTGATTTGCTTACAGGTGGTTTCTATTCAAATTTTATTGCGGAACACACTATGGCACACCAATGACGATAAAGCAATATCGTCATTGATGCACACAGTCGTAGACAAGCTGCATTCAGATAAAATTTGAATGGAATACACCTGTAAGAGATCGACCCAAAATAACAACAGTCGGCGTACAGTTTGGTATGTGAGAGTCGACCTTTATGCTTTGCAACGGTATATCGAGAGCTGTGGCGTGTACCAAACTGATGAACATCCAATCATTATTCTCTCATGATCCTAAAATAAATAATACGGACCTGAATAATTATTGTAATGAAGACACGAGCTGTGAAAGGTAGCTTCGTCAGAAAACATTAATTTGGACAAAAAGTTCGGATCGGCCCCTATAGCTTCATTTACGATGATACAAAAGTTTACTCGTTGTTCAAAATCACGGTCTAGAAGTTCTTGGTGTAGTTCCATATGGAAGTGATGATATTTGAATTTTCTTGTGGTGCAATTAGCTGTAGATTGGGTTGTGTCACATAACTTAGCTAAGTGACGGCTACTGACCTGGGGATTATCTTCAACATGAAGTAAAATCTCAATTTCTTCTTCCTAATTGGTAGCATTCCGGTTTACCACTACCATCAAACCGTTCCATTAAGCATTGAAAAGATTGTCCAGTTGGTATGCGTCTATTTTTATTTTAAGACAATTTTTATCCGCCTCGCCCGGTATATGAATCATGTATTAATTCATTTTTAGGAAAATCCATAACTATTTTATTTTTATGTACGTCACTTACAACAATAAATTAAACTATTATTACTTGCATTATTGACATTTCAAAATTTAACAATGCCTACATTTTTGTTTTGTCATGGCCAACTTATTTTAAAGCGTAAGTCCCGTTTCAGATGGACGCGTATTGTACGCGTGCGTACGATACGCGCGAGGTCGTATATCATAACGTAAATGTAGGTTTTCAAATGGACGCGTAGAGCGGATGGCCGTGAGCGCGTTTCGATTTATACGCGCGGGTGACGGCCCAGCCCGTGCGCCCCGCGTAGGAACGCGAGGCGCAGATTGCTCGTAGTTCAGTTGTTGGTTTCAGATGGTACGACGCGTACACGAGCGTATGTAGTTGAGAGTGCTTGTCTTTGTTGCCGATTCTAACCAAAAAATTATTTATTTACGTTGTGAACAGAAAATGGCTAATGATAATAGTTTTATCGATACTGAAATTCTTATTAGCGAAGTTGAACAGAGACCCAATTTATGGGATAGTTCGAACGAAGAATATAAAAATCGGGACTTAAGGCAAAAATCCTGGGATGATATAGGACAACATTTGGATGCTTCAAATAATTTTCTAATTTGCTATGTAATTCATCAAACGTTGCTGTTGACATACGAAAATAATTAAAGAATTTTCTAGGGTGTTCACGTAACTCCGAATACATCGTAACGAACGCACCTTTCATTAATCGCTTTTCAATAATAGGGTGCACCCATATCCTTTTCTTTTTTAGACTTTTTTTTAAAAGGCAATATGCAGTAATGGCAACAACGCTAGATGTTTCCCCTTGCATGTTTCTTTTGCTACTACTGTCTGCGACCGTCTGTACGCCCCATGTGAAAGTAAAACCACGCGTACACATACGCGTGACCTTTAGTACGCGCGCGTACCATACGCGTCCATCTGAAACGGGACTTAGTCCCGATAGTGTAATAAAAACAAGGGTAAAAATGAGTAAGTAGTAGTAGTAACAAGATTTATTTTAGCAATACTGCTACAATATTATAAATTCTAGTTTTTTTAACAATAATTAAAACATTTAAAATCACAATTTTATGCACCAAAAATATGTTTAAATAAATTTTATCAGATATTTTGTTTTCTAAGTAATAATATTTTAAAGGATTTTTTAAATTTACTTAAGGAATTTTGTTTCTTAATTAAAGAATCTAAATTATTATATTCGTGAAGTCCTTTAAAAAAGATTGATTTATATATCAAATTTTTTGTCACTTTCCCTAAACAAAAATTTTGATTGTTTCTGGTTTGATAGTTATGATTTTCAAAGTTTTGCGTTATAAAGTCTTTTAAATCAGATGGTAATAAATTATTTTGAATTTTATAAATGAAAATACAAACTAGGAAAAATATTAGATTTCTTATATTCAACCATTTAAGTTTATTTAACATATAATTTATCCTTGTGTATTTATCAACATTTAATATTATTCTCATTGCCTTATTTTGTAAAATTTGAAGTCTACTAAAAATTCCTTCATTTGCAGTATATAAAATTGTAGAGCAATACAAATAATGAGGTAAAATTATTGTGTTATATATTGTTTTTCTTGAAAATAAACTTAATTGTTTACTTACTCTTTTAAAATAATTAATTTTTTTCCCAATTTTAGATATAGTGTTTTCAAAATGAGCATCAAATTTTAATTTAGAATCTATTATTATCCCTAAATATTTAAAAGACTGAACTATTTCTAATTTTTGGTCATCTATAAAAATATTTATATTTTCATAATTTATATTATTTCCTATTGCCATAAATTTCGTTTTAGAAATATTTAATTTTAATTTATTTACTTTTAGCCAGTTTGATACCAATTTTAATTCAAAATTTAGACTATCTATGCAACTTAAAATATTTTTACCTTTTACGTATATTAAATTATCGTCAGCAAACATTTGAATATTAGTATTTGACAAAATATTTGGCATATTATTTATATATAAAATAAATATTAAAGGACCTAAAATACTTCCTTGTGGTACACCGATATTATTAAATTCCCTTTTTGAAAATGTTTCATTTATTTTAGTTATTTGTTGTCGAAAATTTAAATAATTTTAAACCATTTATATACAGTACCCCTTAAACCATACTGATATAATTTATTTCTATCAATAGTCTCAAAAGCACGTTTAAAATCCAAAAATACTGCCAGAATGATTTCATTCTTGTCAACACTTCTCTTCCAATTTTCAATAATATATTGTGCTGCTGTTTCTGTTGAATACATTTTTCTAAAACCTGCTTGAATATTTACTAAAATGTTATTTTCTTCAATAAAATTTAATATTTGTTCATAAACTGTCTTCTCTAAAAGTTTTCAATATCCCATAATAAATTTATCGGCCTCATTTCAGTACATTTTTTTGTATTTTTTACTTTTGGTACTGGTGTTATACATGAACATTTTAAATCATCAGGTATTTCTCCATATTTCAAACTTGTATTAATTAATTTAAGTAATATATTTCCAATGCTGCCAAATGTCTCTTTCATTATTTTTTTTGTTAAAATTTCACCATAATTATTATTTGATTTTATATTCCAAATTTTTATTTTTAATTCTTTTATAGATAGTTCATGAAAATGTTCTATTACATTATTTGATTTACTGATTTTTTTACAAATATTTTCATTTCCATTTTCTATTTCTGCAACTATTTCTTTAATACTATTTATGTAATACTTATTCATTTTTTCTGCGATTTTTAACTGATTCGTTTTTTTTCGATCTTCAAATATAATTTCTCTAATTAATTGTTGTCAGCTTTTTTTCTGATAGATGATAGATGACAACTTACAATTGTTATAACAATACCTTTTTATCAAAAAATGGCTTACTTAGCCTTATTAACAATATAAAAATATTAGGTACCAAAAAAGGTAAATGGTAACATTTAAACATAACTCCCCCCTTTAAAGGGTACCTTTAAAATAGAATACAATTTTAAAAAACGGTTAGAAACAGCAAATAGGTTCTAAACATCCCCATAGAATTCTTTACAATATCTATGGTGACTAATTATCAATTTCTTCTTGGAGAGGTAATGGACACAAATGTCTCGTAGACCTGGATATTTTTCCTTTTTGCGTAAGTACTTCTGCAACAGAACTCTTGAAACGCCATCTTTACTTGGGAACTGCTGGATAACACGTCCAAGAGACCACTTGTACGGAGGCTGCTTTTCATTACGTAGTAGAACTAGGGCACCATTATTAATCTTCGTAGGGCCCTCTTTCCATTTGTATTGAGCATGTAATTGGGAGATGTAATGTTTAGAAAATTGAGACCAAAACTGTTGGCATAATTTTTGGACATGTTGTATTTTGGTTAATCGGTTAAATTTTTTTTCTTGTAGATCAAGTTCAGGGACAGAATCTAAGGGACGTCCAATAAGAAAATGGGATGGAGAAATTGGGGCTAAGTCATTAGGGTCATTTGACATCGAAAATAGAGGTCTTGAGTTTAAGATACCTTCCACTTGAATGACTAGCGGGTTAAATTCTTCAAATGTAACATTATGGTTTATAAGAACTCGTTTTAAATGATGTTTGGCGCTTTTTACCGCAGCCTCCCATAGTCCTCCAAAATTTGGAGTATATGGAGGTATAAAAACCCAATGTATATTATCTTGACTAGTTGAATCAATAATTGAACCTTGGTTTGTTTGTAGAAAATTACCTAAATATTTTAATTCATTATTTGCACCGATAAATGTACTGCCATTATCAGAAAACATTTGAGATGGCAAACCTCTTCTAGAAGTAAATCGTTTTAAACATACCAGAAAACTTTCAGTTGTAAGACTGCTTACTATTTCTAAATGGACAGCTCACAGCCTTTGAACAAAAACATAAATACTGCTAAATAACATTTTACTAATTTAGCCCTTTTACCAGGTTTATTTAAAATAAAGAACGGTCCTGCATAATCAAGTCCAGTTATTTTAAATGGCAAACTAGGCTTATTGCGACTGTCGGGTAAACTAGCCATAGGACAACTTGCTGGTGTAGGATTAAATTTGAAACATATCATACAATTTTTAACTGTCTTTTTTGCTAAATTGAGACCACCTACTGGCCAATAGAATTGCCTTATAGATGCTAATAATAATTGGGGTCCTGGATGTAATAATTTTTTATGCTTATAGTCAAAAATTAGCTTTGTAAAAGGATGGTTTGAATGTAACAAAACTGGATGTTTAACCTCGTAGGATAAATATGTATTTTTTAAACGACCACCTACACGCAGGATACCTTTAGTATCAACAAAAGGAGCTAATTAAGACAGTTTATGTTTTTTTTTATCCAAATTGCAATTTTTATTTAACACATTTAATTCAGAATTGAAACATTCACTTTGAGCTAATCGAATTAACGATTCGTTAGCGTTATTTAATTCAGAAATGGGGCCCTGTTCCTGTTTGTAACTTTAGATTGTTTTTATGTTTTTTTTTGTAATTATAAAATCGAATACAAAGTGCTGTAACACGTCTTAATTTTAGTAAACTAGAAAATTTCATAAATAATTAATAATTCTCGTTAATTATAGTTTGCAAAATTGTGGTTTCCTTTTTTAATTCGGGTAATTGGTTGTAAGGAATCGAATAATTAGTAGCAGGCCAGTCACAAACATTAGTTTTAAGAAATGGAGGACCTGTCCACCAAAAAAATAGAGTTTAATAAAGTTTCTGGATTAACTCCTCTTGTAGCTAAATCCGCAGGATTATTTTTAGTATTTACGTATCTCCAATCATTTAAATTACATAATGATTGGATTTTCGAAACTATTAGCCACAAAGACTTTTAATAAACTGGGCTCAGTCCCAATCCAACTTAAAGCAACTTGTGAATCAGACCACATAATTATTGGAACAGAGAGTGACAATGCATTTTTAACTAACTCGATTAGTTGAGAACCAAGTAGGCTTGCACACAGCTCTTACTTGGGAATTGTAATTGTTTTCAAGGGAGCTACTTTGCTTTTTGCGCATAACAAATGAACCTGAAAATTACCTTGGATATCTTTGGTACGTACATAAATTGAACATGCATATGCATCCTTAGAAGCATCACAAAAACAATGAACATCAACTAATTTAAAACCCTCAGGAATCACTGATCAGGGTATAAATAAATTGTTAAGGCAAGGTAGACCTTTTAAAAATGAAATAAATAATTTTTCCAAATCTGAAGGGATCAAACTATCCCATGGTATTTTTGAAGACCATAACCTTTGTATTATAAGCTTGAATGTGATAATAGTGGGACTTAAAAGATTTAAGGGGTCATAAATTTGAGCGATTATTTTTCGTTTTGTCACTGGCTTATTAGTATCCAAACTAAATTGTTTGATATTGTATTTTAAATTATCTGAAATGGGAACCCATTGAATGCCCAATGTTTTGCAACTTTCATTTTTTCCTAAATCTAAAATTGAATTTGAAATATTGGAATGACTTATATCAGAAATAACTTGTGCATCATTGGAAACCCATTTTCTCAAAATTAAATGCCCTGATTCTAAGATTGAATAGATTTCTTTACATCTTATTTTTAATTCTGTCAAATCATTGGAACCTGTTAACAGATCATCAACATAAAAATCATTATGAATTATTTGACTTGCTTGTGGATAATTCTCAAAATTTATGTTAGCTAATTCCTTTAAACATTTAATTGCTAAATAAGGTGCTGACCTTGTCCCATAAGAAACTGTGTTTGATTGATATCATGCCACAAAATCTGTTGCAATGGCCTATATTCAGAATTCATTAGAATACAACGATACATCTTTGATATGTCAGCCGAAACTACATATTTGTGAATTCTAAATCGTAAAATTATATCTATTATATCATTTTGAACTTTTGACCCAACATACTGGATATCATTAGGACAACTACCGTCAAAAACTGTTCTTAACTTGGTAGTAATGCTCTCTGCTTTTAAAACACCATGATGAGGTAAAAAATAAGAAATGTTATTAGAATTGTTATTCGAACTATCTACAACTTTGGTCATATGACCCAAGGACTCATATTCATGGATAAAATCAAAATACAACTTTTTAAAATCTGTATCTGTAAATTTCTTCTCTAATGATAAAAATCTCTTAGAAACTATTTCCTTAGAATTGCCTAACATATTAGGAGAATATTTTAATGGTAACTTTACTACAAATTGTCCCTGTTCATTTCTAAATGTATCATTTTCAAATTGTTTTTCACACTCTAAATCATCTTTAGTTAAGGGCAAGTTCATTTTTACTTCTTCAAGTTCCTAAAACTTTTTTAATTGATCGTCCTCTGGGATATGTATTTTAGAAGAATTACAAACTGAAGAAAAATTTATTGCTACTGAAAAAGGCAGTATTCCAGTTACAATATATCCGAAATGGGTGTTTTGTAAACTTGGAAGATTATTTGATAATTTTATTTTATCATCTAGTATAAGATCCCAAAATAAACTTGCACCTATCAAAAGATCTATTTCTCTAGAAATATAAAATTGTGGATCGGATAATAAAATGTTTTTGGGTATATTCCAGCTATCGACGTTACTAACATGACATGAAGGAATATTATTTGTAATAATTGGACTAACAAAGCAATCAATTGTGCAATTAAAATTAGAAGTATTTGAAAATAAAGATAAAATACATTTTTTGTTAAGTTGGGAAACTACTTGGTTGATTCCCATAATTGTTAAATTGGTTTGGGTGCAATGAAGCTTTAACTTTTTACAAAATTTCTCTGTAATTAAATTAGATTGTGCACCACAATCTAATAATGCTCTACAATCATGATAATGGCCATCCGAATCTTTAACCTTGCATACAATAGTAGATAAAAGAACTTGAGACTGACACTTGACAGTTGGTCTTACCAACATGTTTAAAGTCTGATAATCTTCTTGATTTGGATCTTTACTAGCACTTTTAATGTGAAGCAAAGTATTATGTTTCAACATTTGATTATTATTTTTGCAAATTTTACACGGGAAAAACGTGCAATTGTCATGACTGTGACCTGTAAGTAGACAATTTTGGCATAAATTGTATTACATTATTTAGTCTTTCTTGTACTGATCAAGCTATAAACTCTTGACATATATAAATTGCATGATTCTTTTTTACAAAAATTACATTTAACTAAAGATGATGCTGAATTATTGAAAGAGAAATTCAATTGTGAATTATTAGAATATCTATTTTCATAATATGGTCTATTATTCATCATCTGGACAGGTTTAACCGTATATGATTGCATTAAATCAGTTTTATTTTTTATGAATTCTTGAAATTCATCAAGAGTGGGTAAATTCCCATCGTATTCTAATTTTTTCCATTCTCGTAAACTAACCTTATCGAATTTGCCAGATAACAAATGAATAATCAATGAATCAAATAATATTTTTGAATTTAATTTCATGCTTTCAATAGCAGTTACATGTTTCGTGATTTGATCTAACATTATGTTAAAATTATAAAAATTTTCTTTATTTAATTGCGAAACACTTAATAATTGTTGAAAATGGGTATCTAATAGAAATTGTTTTTTATCAAACTTGCCACATAAATTATACCAAGCTTGTTCTTTTCTACACCGTCAAGACCTTCGACAAACCTAGAAGCGCAACCTTGTAAAGAAGCCTTTAGAAATTGAAACTTTTGCAAATCATTTAAATTGGTGTTACTATCAATATCAATAATCGATATAAAACTAAGTTTAAAATTTAACCACTGCTCAAAATTTCCTGAAAAATTAGGTAACTTTAGTTTGGGCAGTAAAACGTTGTTTATAAGGAATCAAAATTATTTCTTGAATTTGCAGTATTATTATTGACTTGAATAACAGGTTGTATATTGTTAGATACATTATTTTTAAATTCGAATTTTATATAAGTGGATAAAATATCTTGAGTTAAATAATACCTATCTTGAAACTCCTCTCTTTCTTTGAAATGAGAATCTAAATCATTTTCTTCACATAAAGACTCGATTATTGATTGAATATTGTCAAACTCATGCAATAATGTTGAACTATTTTTAAATCGTAACTCAACATCATTTAAACTAGGCTTGTTATCAGAAAGTGAAGTTTTTATTTTATTAATAAACTTTTCTACAACTGATAACTTTTGTTTAATAGTACCTCTATTTCTTATAAATTTTTTTAAATCTTGTGAGCCTTCTGACTCATTTTTATCATTTGCCATATTTGGCAAATATTATAGTTATTAAACTTAAAAAAAAAAAAAAAATACATTTTGAGAAACATCAAAATAAATCGCAACCTATTAAAAATAGGTATATGACATACTTAATGAAAGTTGAAGAGTTTTATAAAACCTATAAGAAAAAATAATCATATACAGGGTGTGTCATTTAAAAAAGTTGATATTTTTCAATTTAAATTAGTCGAAATGTATAAATTTATTTCGAACGCTCTGTAGCATCTAACTCCAATTTCGTTACATGTTTTTTTTTGTCATCCCAATAGAACGTTTGTACCAAATATGAGTATTCCACCTTTAGAAACAATGTCGGAACTGTCAATTTTTTACAAGAGTGAAAACTAATATTTTTCTAGAAAAATTAAAATATTAGAACAACTACTAGGTTTACGTATATAACACTGTTAACAAAAAAGTTATAGAATTTCATGCAGAATCTAAAAATAAGTTAAAGAATAGGGTGTTCTATTTAAAAAAACTTATGTTACATTCGCTACGCTTTTTTGAGCCACCCTGTATACTCAAAAATAATTTTTAACTGTGTACCTTAACATTCTCTAAAACTTTTGTATTTAACGTTTTCTGGTAATTCCCGAAACAAGTGAGATAATGAACTTTACTGTATGGTTGACTCACCCTGTACAGTGGGGTTAGTTTTACATTTTATTCCAATTGCTCTTTTTTGCAATAAAAATAGACTCTGCTGTATAAATGAATATTTCCTAAAAGTTTTTTCTGTCGCGGCAGATGACTGAGGTAGTGATAAAATTGCTGTTGCTACATCCCTTAAAGCCGACTTAGAACAATGTCCCTGCCACCAAATCAGGGGATTAATTTTTTCAACACTTTTCTATAAGTAGTTCTTTGCAAACATTTCGGTTTTACCAATATATTGGGCCAATTCGACGATAATATTAACTTCAAGTTCTCTAAAAATTTCATGTTTTGCGGCCAATGTGGTTATAAAGTCAATTCCTAAAATATACAAGAAAACAATATTAGAAACTGAGTATATAGGCACATACCGCCATTTAGTTGTGTAAACCCACCTTCTGATTAAGGTGTTTACCTAGCTTCTGCGGATTTAGGATATTGGCAGCATAATATAAACCGCATACTACATAGTTTTTGCGCCATTTTAAAAGGGAATAAATTTAATCTTCTTACTTAGTTAGATGTAATCTCGAAACCTGGCCATCAAAAAAAATTTTATATTCCCAAAACGCTTCCATTACATCTGAGAGTTTTAAATCGTCTCCTTCTAATCGAATAATCCAATTAACAATGGGGCCAGAACTGCCCTAGATTGTTCTACTTTCTTCCAGAAAATTTCATAATCTAGACAGTTTTTTCTTACCGCTGGGTTAAGAAAATTGTCTTCCGATATGGCCAAACGTTTTAGAGCGTATCTTGTGTTCGATAAGTTTTTTAAGCAGGCCAGAATGGGGGTCTACCATCGAGTCACCTGACATAGTTAGCGTCGTTGCATTGTTTATAAGCTGCACCATTATCATCAAAAACAATTTCTCCCACAGTACTATCGCTCTGACACAATTCTGCAGGCAATTCTATAGAAAAATGCATGGAAGCTGCGAAGTTCATAAGAATAATATCGATGGCTTATATGTAATAGGACGTAACCCACTTTTTTTAAAATAATAGGTTTTTGCGCCAATAAATAAAGAATACTACTCTGCGCCTATTTGTAATGACTCATAAACCTATGACCAATCAAAATCTACCATTTCAGCTTTGTTTCAATATATCGTATCGTAAACCTTAGATTCTTGCATGTAATTTGGCGTATCCCACTGGTTTGTTTTGCCGGTTAGAGCATGTCGATTTATTGCTAAGTTTTGAGGTGTTTTATCGTAAACGCTTGTTAGTTTTACAATAAAAGTGGTACAGGTGTTCAGTAAAGTGAGTATATCAATATGTATTATGTTTTAACATTAATTATCAATTCCAGGTATATTTTTTACATTCTTTTATTGATACGTCTTATTACCAGTACAACTTTTAAGAAAATGATGTGTAATACGTCCTATTAGAATTGGCCAAAATATATCTAACTAGTGTTGTGTTTTGTTGTGAGGAGTTAGTTTAGAAAAAAATTAATAAGAAATGAAATCGCTTGTTACACAAAAAAAAATATTGCGTTTTTGCATATAACTTTTTCAGTTATACCCGAGGATATACCATATTTCTTCTGCTTTCAGAATTGTTTATTGAAATTTTTAGATTTATGTGTATACTTTACTCCATGATTTTTCAGTAGGTAATGATTTTCGATATATTGCACTACAACTTTGCAAGATCTTCTCTTAATTATTCTATTCTAAAAATGTGATGTATATATTATCAGGATAGATAACTAAGTTATTCGTTTATTTTCAGAAAAATGTCTGCCCGAAGCAGAAATATGGTTAAATTAGCCATTGCAAAACAGTCCGTCAATTCGTTGATATTATTTTTTGAAACTCAAAATACGAAAGACAAAGAAAACAACAAACCTAATCAATATGACATAGAGCAGTTAGTAGATGCTGGTTTAATTTTCGAAAATGAGCCTTATCAAGCTGATTCCAATTTGTTCTTGAATAAGGAGCCGGTTTATTCTAGTACGGAGGATTCAGACAAAAATTTTGTTTTGGCAAAACATGACGTACAACATCATGTAATTACAGAACTTCATTGTTTTGACGTTGCCGATATTCATGACTTAAGTCCGATAACGAGATCCGAAAACAGAACTGCAAGCGCTACCGTAACAGTTCTAACACCTGTCAGTTTACCAAGTGCGCCAAATTATAATAACCAGTTGGACTCTGATGAATCACATAATAATTTTGATCCTGACTACGTTGCACACCCTGATGAAATTGAAGAAGATGAAGAGGCTGAGGACGATGATGAAGAGAATAAAGAAATACATAATAATTATTTACAAGAAGATACTGAAATTATACAAGAAGAGCTAAGAGATAGTACTAGAAATGATACAGGAAATAAGAGATTTAAAAGAGCACATCCAAAAACTTGAAAACGAAACGAAAATAAAATTAAAAGAATGAAAGGGCAGGCTTATTTGGGATTTACTCGCAACAAGGATGGAAAAGTAAGTCATAACCAACAACGTCCATCCAGAAATTTGGTTATTTGTGAATCGGATCAATGTTTAAAAAATCAACGATATTGTTCTTCTATAACTAGAGAGGATTCAGAAAAAATGTTTTCAAAATTTTGGAGTTTATCTTGGCCAGAAAAAAAAGATTATGTTTTGTCCCTGGTCGACAAAATTCCAAGAAAACGTGGTTACACAGCAGGTCTTTCTAGAAGATCCTTTACATTTATTTACCAGTTAAATCTAAATGATATAAAACTTCAAGTGTGCAAGCGCATGTTTCTAGGTACTTTGGGGCTTAAGGAGAAGATGGCACATTCTTGGATAAAAAATAGTAGTCCAGAAACTGTAGAAAACGTACCTAAAATTGCAGACAGAATAGCAGGCAGACAGTACAGTCAGAAAAACGACCTACGAAGAAATCATTTAAAATCTTTCTTTGATGTACTGCCAAAGCAACCATCACATTATTGTCGGAAAGACAGTTCCAAAGTGTACCTTAAACAGTCCTTTAAAACAAAATCTCAGCTTTATGGCCTATACAAAGAAAAATGTCAGTTAGATAAAATAGACCCCTATACACTTTATCCTTTCAGCTGCATGTTCGACGAACTAAACTTGTCAATTTTTCGGCCAAGAAAAGACGAATGCGATGTGTGCTACTCATTTGAAATCAAACAAATCAACGAAGAATTATATAACAACCACATGCAAAGAAAAAACGTGGCAAGAGCTGAAAAAACAAAAAATAAGGAAGAGGCTATGCAGAATAACGTGCACACGTTTACGATGGATACACAAGCAGTAAAATTATGTCCAGTGCTTAATGTGGGTGCCTTTTATTATAAAACAAAACTGCAATTGCATAATTTTACTGTCTACAACCTGGAGTCCCATCAATGTGTAAACTATCTATGGAACGAAACAGAGGGGGATTTGAGTGCTTCCGTGTTTACCACTTGTATAACAAGACACATTCAAGAAAACTGTCTTACTGATATAAAACCAATTATTTTGTTTTCTGATGGCTGTTGCTACCAAAATCGCAATGCCATACTTTCCAATGCTTTATTACATTTATCAGTAGAGCACAATGTTGTTATTAAGCAAAAGTACTTGGAGAAGGGTCACACTCAAATGGAGTGTGACCCCGTCCATGCTCTGATTGAGAGAAAATTGAAGGATAGAATTATTCAGCTTCCAAGTGAATATATTTCGGTGATTCGCGAGTCTCGCAAAAAGCCTACACCTTTAGATGTCCGTTACCTAACCCACGAAGATTTTCTTAATTTTGATGAAAAACATTCATTTATATACAATTCAATCAGACCAGGAAGAGGTGTAAATGACCCGACAGTTACTGAACTTAGAGCTTTAAAGTATACCCCTGAGGGTAAAATACTTTACAAGATTAATTTTGATAGTAATTACGAAGAATTGCCTCAGAGAAACAAACAAGCTAATATGAAAGCATTCAAATATGAAAAATTATTTAAAGAAATACTTAAAATAAAGCACTCCAAATGGCTTCACTTACAGCAACTAAAAGGTTACTTAACTACTGACACACATGGATTTTATGATTCCCTTCCGCACCTGAATAATTAGTGATTTTTGTTCGTTATTTCAATTTGTTCTATAGCTTTTTCGTTATTATAATGCATTACAATAAAATATGTATTTACTAGAAGTATCTGTTATTTGCTAATAATATTATTAGACTGATTTTTGATACCTGGTGTATCATTTGATGTAATGACGTAACCCACAAAAAATATAATTTTTAATGAAGCGATATGTCGTATTACACATAATTATCTTCTAAAAGTTGAAAATATCAAATGAACAACTTAATATAAACATTACAACCCACCGTATATTCGCACTTTAAAATTTTGTAAATTTACTATTTCTGTTTAATACTTATTTAGTTTTTCTCATTTCCTGAACAATTGACAAAGTGGGGTTACGCCCTATTGCATATAAGCCATCGATATTTAAACCCTCATGTAATTCAAATTTTTTAGGCCACGTACCTGCATCTGCATTATGTACTAAACACTCCTTTATTTCCTGGGGACATTTGAAGCAACGTTGCAAATGAATAGTCATACGAGTTACATGTCTATAATTTGTTGCTTAATGCGAGAGAGTAATACAATGTAAATTTGCAATGACAGGACCCATTAAGCAGGGTGGACAACTTAAAGGTTGCATTGTAAATTTCAGGTAAATTGCAATGATAGTTTTTAAAAATTCCGTTTTTTCTTTTAGACCTACACACCCCAAATCGGTCCTAAATTAGGGTCACCCCAATTTGCATAGAATAGAAAGACGAGTTTGGCGAATGAAAGTAAGGCGACAAAGGCGTTTCTATGGGTTTAATTCACAGTGATATGGCGAACGGCGAAGTACCGTTATATTTCGTTTTGAAGCGATTTCGTCGACAACAAATTTCGTACAAAGAGGTTTATTCAACTTTACAATCTCCAGTAGCTCCTTTTTCAGCATATCTTTATGAAATGGCTTCTTTCTTACAGTAAGCCTCATAAAAGACTATTTCAACTACACTCTTGAAAACTGTGATAATATTGAACTAAATGATATTAACATGATTAAGATCTATATAAATACTTTACAGTGTTCCATATGTGCAATATATAGACCACCCTCAAGCCAGAGTGCTTTTTCCCTGAATCTAATTGATAAAATCACAGAAAATAATAAGAATAGCATTATAGTTGGAGATATTAATTTGGACATATCCCAAAATTCGCCAACCATCATAGACTATAAAAATATTATCGAAATGAATGCATTTTCTCTACAAAATAATTTAAATGTAGCCACTAGAATAGGAAACACAAAATCGAGTATCATAGATCATGTAATAACAAACAACAACTTAAACTGTGAAATAGCTATAAAAGACCGTGTGATTTCGGATCATCAGGTATTAAATATCAAAGTCAATATCCCCAAAATACCCTGGAAAAAGGAAATAATAACTAGAAAAAAAACAAACATACAACATTGGAGAGAAGGCTTATCTAGGCAAATTGCTAGTCAAGAAATTCAATTATTTAGCGAGCTTACAAATAGTATAAATCAAATAAGAAACGAAGCCACCACTGAATACAATTTAAAAGTAATAAATGGACAATACTGGGAAACTATGAATTTAATAAGAAAATAAAAGAGAGAGATAAACTGTGTTCAAGATGGAAACTAAATCAAAATGAGAATACAGAAAAAACTTTAAAAAATTAAAAAACGAGGTAAACAACTTAGAAATTACCTAAAAAAACAATATGCGGAAAGAAAACTGGAAAATGCTGAAAGAGATGTCAAAAAAACATGGAAAGTCCTGAATGAACTATGCTCTAAGAGAAAAACCCAAAAATCTACAATAAATGAAATCAATACCACAAGTGGACAAACCCTAGAGTGCTCAACAGATATACTAGAAGAAACAAATAGACATTTTTCCAGCATCGGAGTGGATCTTGCAAGTAAAATAAGTCCAGTAAATGGTACCGTCTTTGAGGACGAGGAAATTTTGGGTACAATTTTTTTAAGGCCTACAAACACTTTGGAAATACTTGAAGTTATAAAAGATATTAAAACTAACTCCGCACCAGGTGAAGATTCTATTACAAAAAAAGATATAATCCAGTTGTTTAACATTATAAATGACAAAATAGTCTTGTTAACAAACGAAGTATTATCCAGTGGTGTTTTCCCGGAGGAATTTAAAGTGGCAAAAATTATACCACTTTATAAAAGTGGAAATCACAGCGAGCAAAATAATTATAGACCTATGTCAACTTTAAATACATTATCTAAAATAGTTGAAAAAATAATCAAAAATAGACTTACACAATTTATTGAAAAACAATTTAATTTCGATCCATATCAGTACGGCTTTCAGAAGCAGAGTGGTGTTTTAGGTGCAACAGTGGATTTACTGGAACACATTACATCTTAGTTGGATTTAAATAAATATGTGACTGTAGTATATAATGATTTGAAGAAGGCTTTTGACACTGTGGACATAGAAATGCTGCTGGAAAAACTATATAAAATGGGAATAAAAGAAGTTGCCTACAACCTGATGCAATCTTACTCAAAAAACAGACAGCACTATACAACTATCAATGGACGGACAAGCTCTACTGCCACGGTAAATGTTGGAGTACCTCAAGGATCTATACTTGGCCCCTTAGAATACTTGCTATACGTACATAATCTAAAGTATGCTGGACTTAAAGCTAGGTATTTTATGTTTGCTGATGACACTGCACTTGTTTATTCGGATAGTGATATAAGTAATCTAGAATCAAAAATAAATCAAGACCTGCAGATCTATTATAAATGGTTGTGTAAAAATAAACTTACTGTAAATGCTGAAAAAACAGTATATAAACCGGGTGGTGTCTTAAATTTATACTTCTTAAGAAATGTGAAATTAAAAAATGTTACCAACTATAAATACTTAGGACTTATAATAGACGATGGATTGACCTGGTCGAAGCATATAAACAGTATACTATCAAAAATAGCACCAATGATTGGTGTTATAAGAAGGCAAGGGCGTAGATATATTTTTTTCTTGGAGGGATAATAATCTGGACATATGCAAAAAGGCTAAAGCCTGGCGCAGACGAGATGCGCCGCAGGCGAAACATTTTTTGGGACCACGCCCAAATTTTAACAAATTTGGTCAATTTATAGCAAAATTTTTAAAATAGACTATCGACTAGATTTCTCACTATTGTCAATTTTTTTCTAAAAAAATGTTCTTATAGATATCCATAATTTCTAAAAATAAAATACTAATATTTTATGTTAAATAGGCAGTTGAAACTAAATTTTATTTTTTATTTTTTATTATTATGATCCTGGTGATACCCCCATTATTAAACTCAAACTAATAGACTCACTTACCTACTGTTTACTATACTGTAAATTATATATTGTATATTAATATTATGTTGCTTTAAAGTGTAACCTACCTTACCTATTGTAAATACTTAATGGTTAAGCCTTATTATCAGTATTGTTACTGTTTCAAGGTCAGAAATAAATTTGTTTGAAAAAAAAAGCCAATGAATGATGTCATTTTTTTTTCCAAGAAGACGTTAGTATTTTTTCGGATTTTCTTGAGTGGTAGCTGGCATTATCCATGACTATAACAGACCCAGGAGGAATAAGATCTAGCATTTGCTGGAAGTATTGTTTAAAGACATCAGCGTTCATGTCTTCATGATAGTCTCCAGTCCGTTTTGATCTAAATGCAAGTAAGCCGCCATCGACAAATCCATTTTTGCTCCAATGTGAGTAATTATTATTCTTTTACCTTTTCCCGAGGGTGCTTTTATTCCAGGGGACCATCCTTCCATGAAAGCTTGCCTCGCGCTTTTTATATGTTTAGCCTGCCATATTTTACCAACGGTATATACTTCATTTAACCAAGTTTCGTCCATATAATGGATATTCCTGTTTTCCCTTCGAAACTGTCTAACTGCCCTCAAATATCGTCGTCGCCAGCAGATGATTTCGCCTTTCTCTATTAAAAGTGATTTTCTGGTTTGAATTTTTCCATAACAAAAATTCATTTCCTTCAAAGTTTTCCATAGTTTCTTCTTACCCATGGGTGGAATGAAATCATCCTTTTTCATTTCAGACATTATTTTGTCCAAGGTAGGTATTTGTTTTTTTTTTAAGTAAAATGAGTTATGATTCTTCTAATGGCAGTCTTTTCACCTCATTTATTAACAGTTCCTTTTCTTCCCGTACTTCTCTTTGGTGACCTGATAGGGCCGCGTTTATCCTCGTGCACAAGTCTGTATATTGTTGACTGTCCGACTCCAGTCATATTCGAACAAGTTTCAACTCCAAATGAAGAATTTTGGTAGCGAGGAGCGTTGAACACATTGAGAATAGTGATTTTGTCGTTTTTAGAAATCGCAGTTTTACTAATACGTTTCTCAGCAACAAATTCAGAAACACTAGCCATTTTAAAAAAAGAAGTTTTCCAACAACTGCCGGAACGTAACTAACTATTTCAAATTTTTGAAACAGTGAGGCACAGGTAGGTGAACTACCTGGCCTCTACGTACCCTATCTCGGGATCCATGACAATAAACATAATTAAATAATAATAATAGGACTACACCTATGGAATACGGCGAAGACCACTGGGTTTTATAGTTCAATAATGATTTATTACTTTCTCGCATTAAGCAACAGACTATAGTATACTCTAATTCGTAAAATTTACAGGAATAAATATCTTTTCTATTTCTTTTTTTAACTGTATAGTAATTAAAAGCATTTTTATCAACTTTTCTCCATAAAACGCGTTAATTCTTGAAATAACTACATTTTGGAACACTATATAAAATGTTGCTTTTTGTTCTCACTCTTCTGTATACTGGTGGATTTTTAAAGTCCCTGCCAAGAAAAAAGTATTTTTTATTTAGCAACCCCTATATTTTTCATTTTGTTTGTAGAATGTGAATTAAAAAAGTTAAAGGGTTGGCCACCCTATACAGGCTCAAGTATTTAGCTGTTGGTTACTGGTTCTGCCTTCAACCTAGAGTAAACATTTTTTTTTAGCCTGTTCCGAGCGAGATGCACTTTACACCTTTCTTAGTTGTACACCCAGTACATTAAAGTATAGTTGTTATAGTATTTTTTTTTTCAATATGTATGAGTTTTATATGAAGTACTTAAAAATATACCTGAAGTCATACTAAAAATAATTAGTTTTGCTCACGAGAGACATCAAAAGTAGGGTCTAATTAATAATTTTTTTTCGAGATATAGATGTTATTTTCGAGTGTTTCATATAGTTTCAATGGTAAAACTTAAAAAATATTGTATAAATTTGAATATATCTATAGTTTATATATTTATATAATTATTATATTTATAGAATCTCTGATGATTTTAATTGAAATTAGTTTTTCTAAAGGACCCCGCACAAAGCTTGTGGAACTTGGCTCCTGGTGAATTTGGCTGATACTATGGGACGTTCCGGAGGTAGAGACGGGAAAAGTTTTTGTATAGGACGCAACGATCCGATAAAGTAATTTTATGCGTTCTTGAGCAGATCACATAAGCCATAATTTCTCAGATATTCAGCCAATTTCCTTAAGATATGTTCGGGTTCCTTTGTAACATAAAGTTTCTAGAATACAAGCCAATTTAAGTAAATGTTTTCTTAACCCCTAAATGCTAATAAAAATAATAAATAGTATGCATAAAAAGTACTACTTGCAAATGCTTCATACGTCTACCACGCTTGTGGCGAACCAGTGTTGTCCGATTCTTTTTAGAGAATTTCTTCAATGTAACCCACAAAATTCTTCCGAGATGGAAAACTATAGAAAATGACAGGATGTTCGCCTTCAATTTTTTTAAAATTTGGTTCTTAACAAAATTCTTTAATATTAGTAGTTTAGTCCCTAGTAAGCGGCGTTTTGCGGAAGCTTTGCGCCTGCGCAGTTCACGTGTACGTCAGGTCTGAATTTAAACTTATTTAACTTAATTTGTTGGAATATGTATTGATTCATAAAAAAAAGCAATTATAGTGTATTTTGGTATAATAGGATATATATAAGATGTAAGGCATTAATTTTCTCGAAGAAGCAAAAAATTATGAAAATTTCAGGACCTGCGTATTTTTTGGTGTATAGATATGTAAATTTAGTTTCCGGCATAAGTAACAATGGTTGTTTTTAGCACCGGAACAGGTTCCTTTTGTCACCTGGCTTCCTTTTATCATTTTCTATACAACGAAGTTGCACAAAAATTACTGTTTTTTCTGTAAACAGATGAAAAGCAAGTCAAAACGGAGGTTTTGAATGTTTATAGTAGACTTGAGAAACATGTGCATTTGTCTTGCCTTGGCACTTTGTAGGAAAGAAAATGAAATAAATTTTGGTTGTTGGGCAACAGTTGTTGCAGAGCAACACCATGCACTTGTTTTGCATTACGAACTTACACTAAAGGGCACTGCACTATAACCTAAATAAACCTAAACTATAAAAGTCTAATCTAGTAACCAGTTTCACGAAAGTTCCACAAAATACAATAAAGAACTGAAAATAACGCCCACAAATCTCACAATACACACGCCAAACACTGTGTAAAGTAAGAATAAAGAGACGACCGACTCGAGACAAGATAAACGTCAATTTTAGGGAATATAAAATAATCGTATACATCCGACGTACTGCGCATGAGTAAAGCTTCCGCGAAAGGAATTTTGAAGGTGCATGCTGGGGACATTAGCTTTATTTTTCTACTGGTGGGGGTTCAGTGTGCAAAACATAACAGTACAAGAAAATACATAAAACATACCTGACCTAAAGTAAAGAGGGCAAAACAGCAGAAGAACTGACAAGAACAAGGAGAAGTTAAGAGTCAAATGGTAGTCGTAATAAGATTATTCGCTGTTAGTTATGCCATCTCGTCGGCATGCAAAATAAATAAACTAAACACTTTAAATTATTAAGAATGTAGTATGTTGTTAAATTGAATAAGTATTTTGAAAAAACTGATGCGGAATTCAAAAACTTTTCATATTTAAATAGTTTTCAAAAAATATTCTTCTGCCTTCATTAGCTCTTATTTTAGGCAAAAAATCTGCATATTGAAGAAAGTTCTGCACATCAGGCATCACTGGGCCGCTCCAAAAATTTGCATTTTGCTAAAACCGACAGCTCTATCCTGCTAAAATATTTTCAAAAATGCGGTGTTGCCACTTCTACTAAAATATAATAGCAACTTCGATGTTTTAAACGTAACACTCTGTATATAAACTTACCTTTGGAATTTTTATTAGATTCTTAGCAACTTTCCTTATAATAATAAATTTGCTGATCTTTTTGGTTATACGTTAGATAATGACCAGAGCCGTTTTACTCTATGGTAGTTTAAAAACACAGGTATTTTGGTTACTTGAAAAAATGACTAATAGTAGATATTTTCTAATGGAAACACCCTGTACTGACTATCAACCCCTTTACAAATAAATATTTGCATTTTTGTATATTGCTACTAAGATTTGGCCACAGCGTAAAAAGGCTAAATCCCAACCAAATTTCGGCGCCTTAATAAATAAAAAAATGTCGGCATATTGTCGGAGGTAATGTTTTTCGAAAAAAAAAAAAAGGAAATTAATTAATATCTCAAAAACGGTTTTGGTTTAGAAAAATAATAAGGAAAGTTTCTAAGAATCTAACAGGAAAATTCTCTAAAGTAAATACCTACTGTTTTGTTGAGCATTTGCATGTACTATTTTTTGTGCTTTCTCGGTAAGCATCACTATGAAATAAATCCAAACCAAATTACTTTAGTAATTATAAATTAAGTTGTAAATATGATTTTAGCCAATTTATTTGCCATTAATTTGAATGAATTTTATTTGCAGATGCTATTTGTTTATTATTATTTAATTTTGTAAGAAGGGCATTGAGATACTTTGTGATTGGTAACGATGCCAACTTTTTAAAAAATAAAATTATTTCCTAATATAAAAATTATGAAATACTAATCGACACATTGTCACATTAAGGAGTTATTTTCACGTAAAGAGTGGTTATCGATTTAAAAAGTCTTATGTAGTTAAAATTAGAGACATTCACTAATTTTTTACATACTAATTAAGGTAGTGATACCAATACCTGACAGTTTTAGATTTGTTTTACACTATTCGTGACAGTTATAAATCTTTAAATTGTTAATTTGCACCTTTTAAGCTTACTATAAATATTCACGAAAATTATTCCGTGTAAGGGCACTATTATCTGACTGGCTACTCACTAGCCTGAACCCATAGTCAATTAATAATTATCGTTAGGTGATGTTATAATGATTTAATAGACCAAGGTAAAATTATCTTACCCATGTTCTTTCCAGGTTTTTTCGCGCTAGATTAGTCATTTAACCTGAGGGGTCATAAATACCCTCTAGGGGAGATTTTTAAGCGTTGCTAATCAGATATTGACTCCCCTAGTCAGTTGCTTTATTTTAAATAGGACGGTGGGAACTTCCACCATACGAAAACTTACCTTACAATACTACAAAAGTTTTTGGAGTGAATTCAGTAGACATAATAATATGGTAGAATGGCAAATTGGTGGCAGCCGTAACCAATTTTGTTTTTAAAACTTTTTCTAGAACTCCGTATAAATGAGATTTCCTACGAAACTACGATTTTTTTTTTAAATTTTGACTTCAATTTGTTTTGTTGATTGATATTGCATTAACATTATTTCTAGTCTAAGGCATTCTTCTAGACTGGAAATGGCGGACTGCTATAAGCATGTCATTTGGGAGCATTACTTTAATATAATCTAAAATAGTTTCGACAGTTGTATTGCCCAATAACATACAAGAGTGTCAAGTTGGTACCAATAACTGTAATCTTAAGAACGTGTTGCCAAAAGGGCTGTTACCTTAGGGCAGTATTTCTCAACCTTTTGTAGAGCGAGGAACCCTGGAGAACTTCTATTTGTTTCTGAGGAAGCGTTTAGCAGCAAAATATAAGATATTCAATTTTTCATCAGAACAACATCATGCTACTTTCATAACTTCCAAATACATAATTATAATAAAATCAAAAACAACTGATATTATAAATAATATATTATTCACTAAAAAAAAACACATACATTAGTCAGTAGTTATTTTTTATTGAATAACATCACTGAGCTTGTTTTCGTGAGATAAAGTTTGTCAAAATCAGATTCAATGTTCGAAAGTTGCATCTGCATTGGTCTGGTTTAGGATTCAGTTTATTTCTTTGGTCAGTCTTTGTAAGAGCATACTTAGAAAATCCTACTTCACAACGGTAAGCTGTAGCAAATGGTAGTAGTTTTTTTACAGCACAGTTTGCAATTTCTTGGTATTCACATCTAAGCTGGGCCCAAAACTCTACAAAGTAGCCGAGTTAAAAGTAGTTTTACGGTTCCCATCAGTTGCTATATCAATTTGTTTTGCTGTTAGGGCTAGGGTATGATGATGTAAATTTTCGATTGTGACTAAGAATGGATTGTGAAGCCAGCTTAGATCCTCTTCTCGTGTTGGAGAATATTCTCTGAATGAAGTTTGTAAATTCTGAAGGTGGTTGGTTAACAGCAAGTACTTCTTAAACTAGGATTTAAGAAAAAAAAACAATATTTAAAAAAAAAAGTTATTATTTTAGCAAAAAAATGCCGTTACCATATGGTAACTCTAGCCTAATATGGGATACAAAATTATTATTTGGGTATGAAATATTTCATTGCATTCTATACATAATCCTACGTCACATTTTCGGTATTGTGTACGTATACTGGATGTATATCCTTCGCCTGCACATCTTCTCCTCTTTTTGTTTTTGTTTGGAACAAGTAAATGATTGCGACCATCGTATCGTAAATCATCCGACATCCTATTTAGGGTAACACTCGAGTGTGATTTACCTGATCCTTTGGGGGGCAATCCATATCTGATAAGATATGTTTGTGCAATCTGTCTTCTAAATTGTAACTGGGTTATAGGTTCGTATTGCCTGTAAATAGTCCAAGCATTGATAACGGACACATCTAACTTCCATGTAAAAATAGACCACCACCATTTCTTCCGCCTGATACTTATCCTATATCTGGAAGTATTTTCATCTAGGAGGTCAGTTCCACCCATAAATCTATTGTATTCGGTTATAAGTGATGGACGATTTACATTTATTACCTTTTTGTCGGTTCTTGAAAATCTTTTTACACTAGTTATGGGATGTATACCGTGACATGTTGAAGCCGATGTCACTACATTGTTATCGATCCATTTCAGAACCATTATATCATCCTCTTTATCTATTTTTGCAATGTAGTTTCCTCGTTTCTCTTTTCTAAGTTCCTTCTTTAGCAAAAGTGGACATGACTTGGGTAAACGATTTTCTCGTATTGTGTCCGTTCCATCATAACCACGCTGTTTTAAATAAAATAAAACGTTAAAACCGGTGAATAGGTTGTCGAAATAAAATCTAAATGGTAGGCTTTTGATATTATCAGGGATCTCATCAATCATACTTAGCATTGGAGCTATATTTTTTCCAAATTCCTGCTCCTAGAAAACATTTCCTCTTGGATTTTTGGCTTGATACAAATCAAAATTTATCAAATATCCGGACGGAGCATTCAAACACCACATTTTGTATCCGAATCTAATCGGCTTTCCTCGAATAAACTGCTTACACGAATGCCCGCCGAAATATTTGATCATGGACTCGTCCTAATCTAAATTTTGTTCTGGTATCCAGTTGTTGATAAACTTTTGTTTTATCATATCCATAAGAGGTCTAAGTTTCCATACCTTGTCTGAATTATCAGGTGTATTATTATCGGCACAGTGCAAGTACCTCAAAATTTGTCGAAATCGATCCCGTCGCATAGCCTGATTTACCATTTCGTTTCGCATGCCATTTTGGAAATCCCAATAGAAGTCTCTCCCTGGTAATTCAGCATATCCGGTTACAATAAGGATTGCAAAACAACATTTCATTTCATCAACTGTTATTTTGGGATCAGGATCGTTCAAAAACAAGGCATATTTATTAGACTCGTCGACTATAAATTGAAAAATGCCGTCATCTAAATATTTTTCCAATATTTCAGTAGGACACAAATGCATATAGCTAGTAAGATTCGGATTTAAACATTCTCTTTCTGTAGGAATTAGGTCCCGTCAATCCAAGTTATTTTCTTTTTACCGGGTCTCTTTGGCAAATTAGAAGCCTCGGGAACAGTGGTTTGAATTGGAGTGTCTTCTATGTCATTATTATCCTGTTGGTTTGTACAAGTTCTTATTTCAACGTGAGCTGAAAGCTGCTTCCTATTTAGGTTATCAATCAATGCGCCTTCATCCTCTTCACCTGAATCTTCGTCAGTTAAGATGTTGGGATCTGGAGGCTCAATAAATATTTGCTCAGCATCGATGTCGTCATCATAGACGATATTTAGAGCTTCTAACGTAAATCCTTGTCTAAAATTGAAAACAAAAATTGCTTACGTATTCGGCTAGCGTTACCATATGGTTACACCAAAAAAAAAACACGCGACAGAGTTACATCATTAAATTTTTCTATAAATTATATATATCTAATGTAAAAAACAATATTTTAGAATCACTCTGTCGCATTAAAAAATTAAACATGCATAAAATACAAATCTGACAATACTTACTCTAATTGAAAGTCCACCGGTTGACCAGACATAATAAATATTATTATAAATAAAGGCACTAGTACAAAAAACAAATAGTATTTTACGGCAAATTACCTTTTTGGTACTTATTCTATCAACACTTGTTGGATAAATAACATCACCTATACGCATATTTTGTATTAGAGATGGGGGTTTTCGACCAAACTAGAGATAAGTGTAGTTGCTACCATATGGTAACACTAGCCGTTGAAGGGTTAATTTGGTGAGTTGTTCACAGATTAGATATATCAGCCGTTGGTATACTGTCAAGTAATGGTGCCAGTATCTATATCATAGCAATAAAACTAATTAATGAGAAGGATGCACCTTATGCAGTGCCATTAATTTATTTTTATCGACAACTTTTTGATAATATCACCATGATGGGTTATTTGCAGCAGATTTCTTTTTTTTTTTAATAACGTTGTAACCATTCAGAAGTCATGTCCCAACTAAATAGGATGTTGGAAATGGAATTAAAATTTTTTGTACAATATTCCACAACCCATATTTTTACAGTCAGAACCGTTGATACCCAATTTTAAATTTTGATTCTTCTCTTGCATTCAACTGTTATCAGTTCTTCTCGTCTTGGTGATCCGTCCAAAATTGTTCACGGAAAGGGATTCAAACGCCAATGGGGTACATATATTTTTAAATCTAGCTTGAAAGTCGGAATGGAGATCTTCCAACTGCTGACAATAAGATAGAATCTTCATTGGAGGTTTTTTTCTGCTGGCAAATTGGTACTGGCTTAATTCTTCTATTACATTTGCATAGTCTAATAATACTAGTTGCGGTCACCTTTTATATTGGTTTGTTTTAAACAAGTCCTGACACAACAAGTATATTCGTGTTTCCAGTATTTTCTAGTTACAACTTGTCCACGAATTATATGTAAGTTGACTTAGAATACTTGTGTCTTTGGCGAACTGCGAAATGTAGCACTAAGCAAATTCTCGCGGCGTCTCAAACCGACAGGAAAAGTTCAGAAGTCGGAGACGGAACCTGCACAGTTGCAAGCGTCTCCGCCATCTTTTATTAGACCGAAAACTAAATAACAAAATAAAAAATGTAAAGGTTCGTCCTTATCACTTCATCAGGCCCATCCCCAGACGCGTTTTGCCGTACCACGCTGTTAATGAAGGCATAAGAACGAACCTTTACGTTTTTTAACTTGTTTCTTTGGTTCTCATATTCTTTTTTCTTGGGAAATAAAACAAAATACTATTGTCGTTGTACGACGTTTTTGACATAAAAATCTTATTCAATTTTGCTGCTCAATATTCTGGATGAGTTGATCCCTGTTATTAGGCTTTCCTATTGAATGGGTAAGTGTCTTCACATGTCCCCACATGAAAAAACTCTAGTGAGTTGAGATCCGGAGATTGCGGTGGCCAAGCAATGGGACCACCACGACCTATCCTTCTATTTGGATACTGTTCGTTAAGAAAATTAGTGGCACCTCTTCCATAATGGGCCGGAGCACCATCATGTAAAAACCATCGTCCTTCTGATTTGAAGAGGAAAGTCCTCAAGTAGTAGAGATATATCGTGTTCCAAAAAAGCCCGGTACATTTTGCTGTAAAAATCACATAAATTTGATGTATACAATTGTCTCTTACATTAGATAAAGTCTGAGGTGTTAAGGTGGATTTTCATGCATACGAAACACGACGGTCCGATATCCGAAATGACGTTTAATTTCGTCCGAAATTCTTGCCAATTTTCATGGCTCCGTTTCTGTTGTTCCGAATTTTGTCAATAGACATACATTTGACGCTTCAGTTATAGGTTATAATTTTGTTTTGGTCCTTTTTGTATTCTCAATTATAGCATTTAATTACCCAATTGATTTCATTACGTTTTTAAGCAATATATGTTCGACAACGAGGAGCATTATCAGCTTAATGTCATCCAATTCACTCCTAATTTTACCTGAGTGCACAAAACAAAAAGTTATGTTTAGTGACCTAAGCTGAGGACCTGAGTGTAACTGCAAGTCTTTCACTTTCTGATATTTGTCCACGTACGTTTATTGTTTTTAATAATCTTGGACTTACAATTGAAATACTTTTCAGAATCTATTAATTTCATTTCTTGAAACAGGTTGTGATAAGCGCCTTAATTTTCCCCCCATCCTTTCCTTTTTTGTTTATTTTTCATTCTTAATATAAGCAGATAGGATATTATAATATTATAATTAATGGCACTGATTCATTTCGTTAATATTAGTTTTATGTTAAAATATTAAAGTAGGAACAACAAAACGCACAAAAAACGTCAAATAGTGAGGTTAAAATTGATACGATTGTCGGACAAAGTTAAAAATATTTTAACTCATCCGACGGTCGGATGAAAGTTGAAATTATTCGAACAAATATTGGCGCGAAAACAATTCAACCAATAGGAACACTTTCGGATCATCGGACCGTCGTACTTCGTATGCATGAAAATCCACCTTTATACTTGGAAATGCCTCTCTTAAGGTGGATTTTCATGCATACGAAACACGACGGTCCGATATCCGAAATGACGTTTAATTTCGTACGAAATTCTTGCCAATTTTCATGGCTCCGTTTCTGTTGTTCCGAATTTTGTCAATGGACATACATTTGACGCTTTAGTTATAGGTTATAATTTTGTTTTGGTTCTTTTTGTATTCTCAATTATAGCGTTTAATTACCCATTTGATTTCGTTACGTTTTTAAGCAATATATGTGCGACAACGACGAGCATTATCAGCTTAATGTCATCCAATCCAATTCACTCCTAATTTTACCCGAGTGCACAAAACAAAGTTATGTTTAGTGACCTGAGCTGAGGACCTGAGTGTAACTGCAAGTCTTTCACTTTCTGATATTTGTCCACGTACGTTTATTGTTTTTAATAATCTTGGACTTACAATTGAAATACTTTTCAGAATCTATTAATTTCATTTCTTGAAACAGGTTGTGATAAGCGCCTTAATTTTCCCCCCATCCTTCTCTTTTTTGTTTATTTTTCATTCTTAATATAAGAAGATAGGATATTATAATATTATAATTAATGACACTGATTTATTTCGTTAATATTAGTTTTATGTTAAAATATTAAAATAGAAACAACAAAACGCACAAAAAAAGTCAAATAGTGAGGTTAAAATTGATACGATTGTCGGATAAAGTTAAAAATATTTTAACTCATCCGACGGTCGGATGAAAGTTGAAATTATTCGGACAAATATTGGCGCGAAAACAATTCAACCAATAGGAACACTTTCGGATCATCGGACCGTCGTATTTCGTATGCATGAAAATCCACCTTTATTCGTTCGTGGTCTGATAAGCGATATACTTTTGATTTTACATGACATACAATAGTATATGCTGGTCAGATCAGGCGATCTTGCAGGCCAGTTAATTATTGGTCCTCGACCTATCCATTTTTAAGGACATCCTTGTCCAAGATGCGCTCGTCCTTCTCTATGGATCCAACTGAAACTACATAATATTTTTAATTTCTGCTGCTTGCAAAAATATGAAAGTGAAAATAATGTCGATTAACAAAACCATCCGATAACCTCATTATTAATTATTGCAGCCCGAACGATTACGGATAATCTTCTCTGGAGACGGGTCTCTCGAATAGTATGAGGTTTTCGATTGCCCATACATGTTCGTTGCAAAAATTGTTGATTCCATCTCTTGTAAATGTAGCTTCGTGACAAAAAAGGGTTGTTGAAAGAGTATATAGATAATTGCTTCACCATTCACAAAGATTAACTCTTTGGGGAAGATCCGTGGGGAGAAGTTCTTGTACCGGTTGGTAATGATAGGGATGTAGTCCGTTTTCTCGCAAAGTGTCTTGCACAACCGTCCTATAGCCAACTGTCAGTGACGACAATTAAAGAACTGACCACAACAAAGAATTCGGGAAAAGTGAATAGAATCATTTTTGCTTAAATTTATATACAAAGTATCTCGCATACCTCGGTGGCCACCCTGTAGAAAAGATGGTCAGGATTACTTTATAAAGTAAATAATTTATACTATATGTAGATAATTATGAAATTGATTAAGGTTTTTGATTTCCTTATAATTTCTTTCTAATGAGGCTGGTTTAAAATCTCAAAGCCGTTCCTATTTAAATTTCAAAAGATATAATAAAATATTTTTTGGTCAATTATAAAGTTCAATTTTAATTTTGTAAGTGTACTTACTAGTAACTAAGATTGTTTAGGAAGTACAAAATAGTAGATATAAGGTTTTAATTTTTAACAAATAGCATCCCTAATTTTAAGTTTTAACCAAATTTTGCAGTTAACTTTTTTTAGATCTCACGGAAAATATATTGAATAATTATATTTATTTTTCTCATAAATGGAGAATTATTGTAAATATGTATAGTTTGAAGCTATTGTACAGTTTTTTACATAGTCAAAAACGTTTTAAGTGTTGTTGTTTAGAGTTAATATAAAAATGTTATTAAGAGTTTTAGAGGCCATTTCCCCAAAAATATCAATTGATTTATGTATTAAAATTGGGTCCCCCATACATAAGAAATATTTTTTGCCCAATTTTTAGGACAACTTTCTACATAATATATAACTATATCTACCAAGAAGGGGCCACGTACAAAAAATAGCTAAGGTTTATTACGCATAGCGTTCAAGTAACGCTTAATTTCGGAAAAAGCAACACTGTACATAGGTGCAATAAATTTATGTGATTGTGATTTGTATACAAAAAAACATTGTAATTTTGTCATAATTAATATAAAAATGGTTTTAAGTATGGTGGGCCTGACAGAGAATTTTTAAAATATGTATATTTTGTGTGTAGCTTGTCAAAGTTACAAATTTTATTATCGAACTATAATATGTTAGTCTTTCAGTTCATAGAAGAAGAATGGTATCTGCTAATATTTCAGTGTAATCTTAAGGATACATGTTTCATATTGTTTACTGTCCCATAATAGCCACTATAACATTTTCCAACAGCCAGATATACAGGACGGAATACCATGTTCGGTTAAAAAGTACTTTTAGTGATATTATTAATAATACATTTTTAGCCTTCTTGCTTTTTAAGTCTTAACACTAAGTATAAAATAAACTGAATAAAAATAAAAACACAGTGGTAAGAAACGAAGTGTGAACAATAACTAAATAATTCTAATGCCATAATGCTGGAAATGCTTGTCTTTTTCAAGATAAGTATTATCCCATTTTTAGTTTTTTTGGAGATAAACTGTTTCCAAGTCGATTTACCTATTTCAACTATCAGCTTTTTTTTCTACACTTTTGAACATTATATCAAATGTATCTGGTTTTTGGTTTTTTTTTATGCTTATCTACCATATAATTATTGTTATTCCCCACCCCAGGATATTTTTTCTATGGCTGTTAAGTTATGGTTTTTAGATATATCAAAAAAAGTGACACCAGCACCTTGTATTGTACATAAACCTAATCAAAACATCAAATAGTTGTATTTTCATATTGTATTAGATATGTAAAGTTCCTCACTAAATCCGAAGTATCAGATTTTCACAAAACCAAGTAAACTTTAAAAATGTATCCAATAGGTGTCCTTGTATTTTTTTAATGTGATAAATAAAGTTTTCCTTTCTGTTAGCACACAATATCCATTTTATCTTTTATTATTACCATAATTATTAATAAATCACGTCGTTAAGTTGCTTTTATGAAGTTGCATTCCAATCAGTATTCTTATTACACATTTTTAATGAAAAATCTGTGTCAATTATTATGATTTTTATTTCTTTCCCCATGCCCCCAATTAAAGACAATTATTTACATTCATTAAATGATTAAAATTCTTCTACATCTTGTTAATGAACTGTAACCGTATTTTCATTGTGGTTTAAATGCCTATTATTAGAGTTATCAATTGAATTTCTAAAGAGTAATTGAACGGAAGATAACCATAGACTAGTAAAAATACTAAAACTTAACTTGCAGTATTCACACAGTTTTAACACTGAATTATAATAATTAATAAGATTCTTCGTTAACGTTTTAAAAAATAAAGTTCTCAGCATTTTGTAAATTTTCGCGATTGAACATTGACTTTCGCCCCATAATTGATGGTAATTTTTTTAGGAGGTATTCATGTCCACCCGTCATAATCTACTTTTAATCTCCTAAAAAAATACTCAGTTTAGTATCCATTACCTCTTTAGAAAATGACATTATTCAAGTAGGGTAGGTATTAATGCAAAATTAAGGCTTAAGATGCACACCTAGCTTCAAGTCAACAAATTATACAAAAGGTCAAACAACTTCGAATTAAACGGAGATTACAAAATGAATGCATAGTATGAAAATAAACATTTTTGGTAACTATCTGATATATAAAAATTGTGGTTTTAAACTTGCAAAAATTTTCCCCCCCGAAAGTCAGGCCCGTATCCAGAAATTCGTTTCGGGGGGGGGGGGGGGCTCAAGGACGAAAATCATTTAAAAATGTGGACTTATTTTAATTAATTCAGAGCCAAGCGAATCGCACATTAAAACTTAAATCATTTTGTGACGTTTAATCTATTATTATTTATAGTGCAATAAAAAGATGCAGTACAAGGTGTACAATAAACAGCTAAGTACTATGTTTGAAAGAAGTTTGAGCATTTTTATTGTTCAACAAAAAATACCTGTTAATAACAAAAGTTAAATCAGTACTAATGAAATTTCTATGAAAAACCTCAAATGGGCCCCCCCCCCCCTGGATACGTGCTTACCGAAAGTAAACCATAATAAACAGGGTGGTATTTACCCACACAGCACACTTTCAGAAATATCTCTGATATTTCGAATGTGTCAAAAACAACCTTTTATATCAATATTTCTGAAAGATTTCAGATTCATTACACCCAAAATGACAGTTGACACACCCTGCCTTTGGCGGGTCAGATGCTCTAACTGCACTTTATTTTGGCGCCGTTATAAAAAAAATTGTAATTTTTTCATTTTATTTGCTCTGGTTCTGGTGGTCTTAGAAGTTACTTTTCCTTAAAGGTAATTGACAAATTAACATTAATAAGCGATATTTTAAATAGTAGAGGAAATTAAAGTCGTACTTGTTATATTTCACAATTTAATTCAGTTTCCTGACACGTGTTTCAACCCTTGCGGATCATTATCAAAGGCATATATAAGACGATAATAATTTCTACATGTCATTAAAATAAAAATTGACAGATGATTGGTTATTTTGGTCCTTAATTTACAGGTATTGGCCAAAGGTACAACTAATTAAATTACAGGTGTGATAATAGAGGTATTTTTTACATCTAAGTAATAAAATTAAGAAAATGATATTGTGTATATAATTATGGGTTTTTTCGTTCGTAATTATTGACAGTGTTTATTGCATATTTATCTTAAGTTATTAGGCTATTAAGTATTAGATTGGCATCTGAAGGTATTTCAATTTGATTGTTAACAACATTACATCGATTTTTTAGGGTTTTTTTAATTGCTAATGTTTCTAATAGGTTGAGTTTTCTACCCTTTTGTGTTGAGTATATATCGGTTTTATTTTTTTGGATATTGAGTGGTTATTTATTGTACAGTGGTCCGCTATTCCTGTTTTATTTTGTTTTTTTAAAATGGATGTTTTATGTTCTTTAAGCCTGGTTTTAAAGTTTCTACCTGTTTGACCCGTGAGGATTGAAGGACCCCCCCCCCCTCCTCCTGTGACAAAACGTGACGTTTGCCCTCCCCCCCCTCAGAGCGTCACGTGATTTATGGACGGCCCCATCATTATAAAGTTTCCAAACATTATATAAAGTTCATTTTACCGCAAAAATGCCACTTATAACCGTAGAAATGCAAATAAATAATTGAAATAATCGAGTAATAGATCGTTCGCTACAACTTTTATTATTGGTATTTTTCGAATCTCTCCTAATAAAGGAGTGGGGAAAGCCCTTATAGAACATTTAAATAAAAACTGTCATTATGTCGTTATCCTTCAACGGATTTTCTTGAACTTGGACTTGTTTAAAAGGGAATTCCTCGAAGTTTAAATAAATGATTCTTGAATTGTCACAAGTTTCTTAATACAATTTTAAGATGGCACTGTCGTTATTCAATCTAACTTATTTTTTGATTTTTCTCGGTTTCTTTAAATTGGATGGTATAACTTTTATTTGGTAGTATAGGATAGGAGACAATTTGCAATGAAAGCGACTCGTCTAAACCGCAAATCGATATCACCAACAGTTAAGAGTTATTTCGATTTTTCTTAAAAGATTATTCAGTTTTCATTTATTTAAGCCTGCTATTAACTCTTCATGACCTACTGTGTAATAAACTATAAAAGGCTGAAATTGAGGCAGCCCTGTTTTCTACTTAAAAAAAGTGCTTAGAAAATGTTGGAAATTGTGATTATTGCGAATTATTTGTATTCTAAGATTTGTGCATATTTTTATATATTCATATTTTATTCAGTGTTATTGATGATTGTTTGGCCCCTATAGGCTTGGCCTTTTATTATTATACCTTTTTAAGCTTATTACACAGAAGGTCATGAAGTTAGTTGTTATCTTGTGTGAGTGAGTTAAGTCAATTGCTCTGGTTGAAACCAAATGGCCAGATCTTGTCAGGTTATCTTGCATATTGCTTTAAAACCTACCAAATTAAAGTTATTCGTTTAATCATCAATGCTTAAATATCACCGCACGTCTCCCGATGTCCTGACAAGTGACGTCACGCCGCTTTTGAAATGCGTGGAACTTATAACGAATTAATTAATAATATTTAAGGCATATTTTATATATCGTATTTTAGAATGTAATTGAATATATTTATGCAATAAAAAAAATGTGCAAGTTCCCTATATGGGTTCACCGTCCATCCGCCAAGTCGCGATACGGAATGGGGGAAATGACGTATTTTCTGGTCTGACCGGCCACCCCACAATAAAAATCAAGAATAGTTGGTCACCCACACAGCACAGAACAAGAAATGCCGCAGCATGAATCCATCTAGTGGTTAAGTGGGCGTGAGGGGAATAGGGCGTAGGTTTGTAACGTTGATGGATGGAAACCTACACATAACTAACCTCTTTTAAGTTTTGTGATTTTATTTATTAAATAAATAAAAATAAATATTTCTATTGGGTAGCCAAACCGCATGCTATTTTACCTACCGACGAAACAACTGGTTTAGGGCTAAACATTACGGGGAATTTACATTTACAATGATAAAAATTCAACAGAAATAAGCATTATCATTTAACTGTACTAAACTAACAATAATTACCTACGTGAGTGACAAAATTATTCAATTCAGAAAGTATTTAAAATGTTAATATTAAAATACTTTTTGAGTATTTTCGTATCCATTGATAAATCATGTCTGTTGAGTTTACATAAACCCTGATAAAAATTCAACAGAAATGTTTGTATTTAAAATGGATGGCAAATGCCCAAAAGCAATTTAATATAAACATTTAATTACTTTCTCTTAATAAAACATTCCTGCAAGTTTTTGTGCAGTAAAATGATAATTATACATTTTTTAATATTATTATTGGGGGCATTTACTTTAAGTCTTGGTTTAACAATAAATCCTTAGTGGTAAGAAGAAAGTTAACTAAACCAAAACTCATTAAATTAAAAATACAAGAAACTTTAAGTAAAAAAATTATATTACCGCAATCAGACTTATTACAGAGAGATAACAAAATAAAAGATCAATACAAAAATTCAAAAAACGATATGAAAAATCGTAGAAGCTTTTTATTTGTTTTTTTTAATACTCTTCGGCTCCTTCATCTTCACCTTCTGCAGAGTCCATTCCTACTTCTTCATAGTCTTTCTCCAGAGCGGCCAAATCTTCTCTGGCCTCAGAGAATTCACCTTCCTCCATACCTTCTCCTACATACCAATGTACGAACGCACGCTTGGCGTACATAAGGTCAAACTTATGGTCCAACCTGGCCCAGGCTTCAGCAATGGCGGTGGTGTTGGACAACATGCAGACAGCACGTTGAACTTTGGCCAAGTCACCTCCAGGGACAACAGTTGGAGGCTGGTAGTTAATACCAACTTTGAAACCAGTGGGACACCAGTCTACAAACTGGATGGAACGCTTGGTCTTGATGGTAGCAATGGCGGCGTTAACGTCCTTGGGCACAACGTCACCTCGGTACAACATACAGCAAGCCATGTATTTTCCATGTCTGGGGTCACATTTTACCATTTGATTGGCTGGTTCAAAGCAAGCGTTTGTGATTTCAGCAACAGAGAGTTGTTCATGATAGGCTTTTTCAGCTGAGATTACTGGGGCATAGGTCACCAAGGGGAAGTGGATGCGTGGGTATGGTACCAAATTAGTTTGGAATTCAGTCAAGTCAACGTTGAGTGCACCGTCGAATCTCAAGGAGGCAGTGATGGAAGAAACAATCTGCCCAATCAATCTATTAAGGTTGGTGTAGGAGGGGCGCTCAATGTCCAAATTACGTCTGCAGATATCATAAATGGCTTCATTGTCAACCATAAAAGCACAGTCCGAGTGTTCCAAAGTGGTATGGGTGGTCAAGATAGAGTTGTAGGGTTCAACTACAGCAGTGGATACCTGTGGGGCTGGGTAAATGGCAAATTCAAGTTTGGATTTCTTTCCATAGTCAACAGATAGTCTTTCCATAAGTAGAGAAGTGAATCCAGATCCAGTGCCTCCACCAAAAGAGTGGAAAATTAGAAAGCCTTGAAGTCCAGTACATTGGTCAGCCAATTTTCGGATTCTGTCCAAAACAATATCCACGATTTCTTTGCCAATGGTGTAGTGGCCTCTGGCATAGTTGTTAGCAGCATCCTCTTTCCCAGTGATGAGTTGTTCAGGGTGGAACAGTTGTCTGTATGTACCAGTTCTTACTTCATCTACCACAGTTGGTTCCAAGTCAACGAACACCGCCCTGGGGACATGTTTGCCAGCTCCAGTTTCACTAAAGAAAGTGTTAAAACTGTCATCTACACCACCCACTGTTTTATCAGATGGCATCTGGCCGTCAGGTTGGATGCCATGTTCCAGACAGTATAGTTCCCAACAGGCGTTACCAATCTGGACTCCGGCTTGGCCAACATGTACTGAGATACATTCACGCTGTAACAATGAAATATAAAATATAATTAAGCCAAAAGTGGGTGGAAAAGAGGCCTAATTCCTTTTTAAATTAACAGTGAGGAAAATAATTAATTATAGTGAAACTAAAAAAATGCAAAAACCTACTTAAACAATAATTTTCACCTAGGTATTATCCTCGGTATTATCTAATATCTAAGTATCCAGAAAACTTGATTTATTAATTAAATTTTATTGTAAATGCGGTTATGTTCAGTGCAGAGTTAAACAAAAATCGTTAATAAAAAAGGAATTTATTCTAAATCAAACAAGATTTGAAAATAGGTAGTCAATTACTTTCAATAAAAAAAACTTAAATTTAATTGAAACCAACCCTGGTTATTTATACCGGAGTGAAGATGGCAGCCAAAGATAGCAGCCAAATTTTCCGGAAATACCCGAGCGTCAAAGTACCATCCACCATTGCATATACACTGCTCATTCTAATTCTATTTAAATAAAATAATAACTATGTTATCTATAATTGCTTTTCGTAGATTGAATTCAATTACCACTTATATTTTTAATATAATTTAAACATATTGTTTAGTGACATCCTCTTGCACTACCTTGAATCAAGAGAAAATAATTTAAAAATATTATTTTTGCGATTTTCTTGAAAACTGTACATACTATCAAGTTCATATTTTGCAAAGAGGTGTAGGAATATGGAAGCAATTTTTTAAACCAGTGACATCCTCTTGCACTACCTTGGGTCAAGAGAAAATAATTTAAAAATATTATTTTTGCGATTTTCTTGAAAACTGTACATACTATCAAGTTCATATTTTGCAAAGAGGTCTAGGAATATACAAGCAATTTTTTAAACCAGTGACATCCTCTTGCACTACCTTGGGTCAAGAGAAAATAATTTAAAAATATTATTTTTGCGATTTTCTTGAAAACTGTACATACTATCAAGTTCATATTTTGCAAAGAGGTGTAGGAATATGGAAGCAATTTTTTAAACCAGTGACATCTTCTTGCACTACCTTGGGTCGAGAGAAAATAATTTAAAATTATTATTTTTGCGATTTTCTTGAAAACTGTACATACTATCAAGTTCATATTTTGCAAAGAGGTGTAGGAATATGGAAGCAATTTTTTAAACCAGTGACATCCTCTTGCACTACCTTGGGTCGAGAGAAAATAATTTAAAAATATTATTTTTGCGATTTTCTTGAAAACTGTACATACTATCAAGTTCATATTTTGCAAAGAGGTGTAGGAATATGGAAGCAATTTTTTACACCAGTGACATCCTCTTGCACTACCTTGGGTCGAGAGAAAATAATTTAAAAATATTATTTTTGCGATTTTCTTGAAAACTGTCCATACTATCAAGTTCATATTTTGCAAAGAGGTGTAGGAATATGAAAGCAATTTTTTAAACCAGTGACATCCTCTTGCACTACCTTGGGTCGAGAGAAAATAATTTAAAAATATTATTTTTGCGATTTTCTTGAAAACTGTACATACTATCAAGTTCATATTTTGCAAAGAGGTGTAGGAATATGGAAGCAATTTTTTACACCAGTGACATCCTCTTGCACTACCTTGGGTCGAGAGAAAATAATTTAAAAATATTATTTTTGCGATTTTCTTGAAAACTGTACATACTATCAAGTTCATATTTTGCAAAGAGGTGTAGGAATATGGAAGCAATTTTTTAAACCAGTGACATCCTCTTGCACTACCTTGAGTCAAGAGAAAATAATTTAAAAATATTATTCTTGCGATTTTCTTGAAAACTGTACATACTATCAAGTTCATATTTTGCAAAGAGGTGTAGGAATATGGAAGCAATTTTTTAAACCAGTGACATCCTCTTGCACTACCTTGGGTCGAGAGAAAATAATTTAAAAATATTATTTTTGCGATTTTCTTGAAAACTGTACATACTATCAAGTTCATATTTTGCAAAGAGGTGTAGGAATATGGAAGCAATTTTTTAAACCAGTGACATCCTCTTGCACTACCTTGAGTCAAGAGAAAATAATTTAAAAAAATTATTCTTGCGATTTTCTTGAAAACTGTACATACTATCAAGTTCATATTTTGCAAAGAGGTGTAGGAATATGGAAGCAATTTTTTAAACCAGTGACATCCTCTTGCACTACCTTGGGTCAAGAGAAAATAATTTAAAAATATTGTTTTTGCGATTTTCTTGAAAACTGTACATACTATCAAGTTCATGCCCCAAATAAAAAGAAAACTTTAAAGTTTAGCCGTTTTCTATTAAATGACCGCGTCGTATCTGGTGCGCCACCCGGTATAACAATATTATTATGAAAAATGTATCACCTTTGAAAAAGACACATAAACCAAAGAAGGCGAATAAATAAATGTCAAGAGGGCTCTTAAATTTTATTACCCTTAATGGCGGTCGCCCGCCTTGCAACTGATTTCTAATCAATGGGCCTTTCATTTAGGTGAAACATTAATTAAATAAATTATTTTCTCTTGACCCAAGGTAGTGCTAGAGGACGTCCCTGGTTTAAAAAATTGCTTCCATATTCCTACACCTCTTTGCAAAATATGAACTTGATAGTATGTACAGTTTTCAAGAAAATCGCAAAAATAATATTTTTAAATTATTTTCTCTTGACCCAAGGTAGTGCAAGAGGATGTCACTGGTTTAAAAAATTGCTTCCATATTCCTACACCTCTTTGCAAAATATGAACTTGATAATATGTACAGTTTTCAAGAAAATCGCAAGAATAATATTTTTAAATTATTTTCTCTCGACCCAAGGTAGTGCAAGAGGATGTCACTGGTTTAAAAAATTGCTTTCATATTCCTACACCTCTTTGCAAAATATGAACTTGATAGTATGTACAGTTTTCAAGAAAATCGCAAAAATAATATTTTTAAATTATTTTCTCTTGACCCAAGGTAGTGCAAGAGGATGTCACTTGTTTAAAAAATTGCTTCCATATTCCTACACCTCTTTGCAAAATATGAACTTAATAGTATGTACAGTTTTCAAGAAAATCGCAAGAATAATATTTTTAAATTATTTTCTCTTGACCCAAGGTAGTGCTAGAGGACGTCCCTGGTTTAAAAAATTGCTTCCATATTCCTTCACCTCTTTGCAAAATATGAACTTGATAATATGTACAGTTTCAAGAAAATCGCAAAAATAATATTTTTAAATTATTTTCTCTTGACCCAAGGTAGTGCAAGAGGATGTCACTGGTTTAAAAAATTGCTTCCATATTCCTACACCTCTTTGCAAAATATGAACTTGATAGTATGTACAGTTTTCAAGAAAATCGCAAAAATAATATTTTTAAATATTTTCTCTTGATCCAAGGTAGTGCAAGAGGATGTCACTAAACAATATGTTTAAATTATATTAAAAATATAAGTGGTAATTGAATTCAATCTACGAAAAGTAATAATTATAGATAACATAGTTATTATTTTATTTAAATAGAATTAGAATGAGCAGTGTATATGCAATGGTGGATGGTACTTTGACGCTCGGGTATTTCCGGAAAATTTGGCTGCTATCTTTGGCTGCCATCTTCACTCCGGTGTTATTTATTCTATTTTTAGGATCAAAAAATATAAAGTTTAATTTTTCAAACATAAGAATGTTTCAGGTAGGTACTTCAATAATTTTACTAATTATTAATTATAATTAAATTACCAAAATCGACTTTATGAACAAAAAGTTATTGAACTGTAAATTATATCAAAGGGCATACAGTTTAATAATTTATTTTTTTCCTATTAACCGGTCATTGACCTCTCAATCAGAAATAACTGTAGTCTCCATAGTCACGTCCAACTACCAATGGCGTGTACGGTTATTTTTAGGACTGTCAAATGATTTGACAATCGACCACGTGATTAAAAAACCGTTAACAGAAAGGTGTGCCCATTTATATTTTTATATATTAAAAAAAAAACATATTGGCAAAACTTAAATGGTATGCTCAAGGCTTTTATAGCATGGTACGGTTGTATGAATAATTTCTAAAAATAAATTAAGACCACAAAGTACCTACCTACGTACTATGCAATATAAATATATTCATTAATTAAAATTTCTTTAAAATCGACAATTTATAGTTAGGTATATGTATTTAATTGGCATGCACTAACAATTTATAAAAATTTAATATTATATTCAATATTCAAGACATAAAGAAAATGCCGGTAGAAAATGGCGTCATCCACGCCATGATGTGACTTTAAATCAAATTTCTCCACCTTCCAAGCCCAAAAAGCGAAGCTACTCGTAATAAAAAATATCCCTTAGATAACAAATAATAAGATACTCACCATTTTTGAAATTTATCTTGGAAAACAGATCACAAAATTAATTTAACAGGAGACGACGTTTAGATAAGCTAGTAATGCAGCCTCCCAAACGAACTCGAGCAAACAAATGGCCGGATTCGAAAGTTGAAAGATGTCTGATGCCTACGTTGGAGGATAGGGCAGGGCCATAGAAAAAGATATACAAGGAAGAAAACAAACAGCGATCTTATTGGATCGAAGCACGCATGTGCGGTCAAAATCAGCGCCGCCAGTTTCCCTGAGTGGCAAAAACTAGTATCAACATACAAATGCGCGAGGCTGGCTCTCTCAAAAACAATATTGAATCTTTTTAAATGAAAAATCCCAAAAAAGGGAATATAATACACCATTTTAAATACAAATGGATAGTCCATTTCTTCGCAGGTAGACGACCAAAATGGAAAAGTTGAGTTGTTATATTATAGTCATACAAGGGCTGATTCAATCATCTGTTGATCACTTTCTTTAATACCCTTTAAAAAGAGAGAAATATAGGACCAAAGACATTTAGTTCTAATGTCTTTGTATAGGACAGATTGGTCGAACTTTTTTACGAAAGTGCTCGTGTGCATGCAGTCAGTCTTACGTATGTCTGAACTTATGAGAATGAGGGTGATTTTGATGACAATTGTAAAAAAGTGGAGCACGAGAAATGTCCAAGTGTATGTCATAACCTAAAATTGCCTGGCGACCTTCTGACTTCGTGTTTCCAATCACCTTCCATGGAGTCACGCTTCTGATAACGGTTTAAATGACCGGGGTTTAATTGGTTAGTTTGAATTTTGCCGTACATCCACTCCACAGAATAATTCGACGTCATCTATCTTTTTTCTCGATTCTTAAAACCATTAAAACGACAAAGGTTAAACAGAGATAGCTGCTTAGTGCCTTGTTAGCTGCTTTGCAAAAGATTGAACAAGACCGAAAGCAGGACCGCAATGAATATTGTCCCACAATTTATTTAACAGTGTTGGGGGGATATAATATATTCTTTTAAATGAATTATAAAATCAACCTTGACTTATTTGTACTTTCCTTGTCCGTAAAAACAAAAATTTAAATATACCTTAAATGGCGAGGTCTAAAAAAGGATTATCCTTCGTAATATCTGTTTGAGTTTCTGAATTTCTTTAGTTATGCCACAGAAAAAAACTTAAATTATAGCTATAATAGCAGCAATGCCCTATTTTAGTCATAATAATATGTCGAAATGGTGACAAACAAAGCGCCTTGCTGCCATATGAGTGGGCATTGAGGTAGAATTTCTACCTCAATGTGAGAGAGACTTTAGACGTGTCATAATAAAGTAGGTCGTTGGTTGGTATAAAGCATCACTACTTTAGTATTTGTCCTTACCTTTGATTTTCTCTCCTTGCAGATCTTAAACAAGCTCTAATTTGAGTGACAGATTGTCGGAATTTTTATAGGTTTCTTGACAGAATGGCGGTTATTATTTAATAAAATTTCTTTACATTTTTGAAAATATTTGGCTTTGGACGTTGAAAACCGACACCTGGATAGGCAGCTTGACGCGACATCTTTCCTAAGGCTTAAAGCATGTTCTCTCTTTGATTTTTCGTCCTTACAGGTTGTCAAAATTTTTAACGGTTTCTTGACAGAATGGCGGAGATATGGAAAAAAATTGTATTTTTTACTATTCAAGTTTTGGGAGTTAAAAACAGACATCTAGCCAGACAGCTATATGTAATATTCTCTTTCTGAAGGCCTATACGCAGTGTGCCTATTTCATGTGTTCTAAGGTTCACTAAAATATGTTTAACTATAGGTACAGGGACATTTTTTTAAGTGTCTCACCCGATTGGCGATTTTCCTGCTGACTATCATAAAAAACAAATAACATATTTCTGAATGATTTTCGATAAGGAAGCCGAATTTAATGTCAAAAAATACATAGATTTACAAATTTGACAGATGAGACGCCATTTTTAATTTTCTTAAATGGCAACCCCCATAAATAACCACACGATTTCCCAATTTGCCTCCATCGATTTTGTCTTTTAAGTGTCTCACCCCTTTAATAAATAGACTTTCTAAGCTGAACACCTTAATTTTTTTCACAGTGACATAATTTCGCGTGAGCAAGCGATCTACGCTATAGTCAAATCCGACAGATGTCAAAAAGTGACAGATACGACGCCATTTTAATTTTTTTTAAATGGCAACTCTCATAAATAACTACACGATTGAATTGCATTTGGCGATCCGATTCTAAAAGTATACCGGGTGTTGCATCGTCGAGCGGGACATAGGAAATCCCATGTAATTTTAAATGGGGTCAATTATTGGCTTTCCTAATTATTTTAGAGAAAAATTCTATTTAGGTTTATTAAAGAGCACTAAAACCCACATTCAAAAGAATAACTTTAGATATTTTTGATGAGCCCGTTTACGGGTTATCGCCGATTTCTTTTTAACTATTTCTCCTTTTTATGGCCCAGTATTTGCGGGCACCAGTCAAGGTAAAAGATGACTGTCAAATAAAGTTGTCATTTTGAGGAATATTTGAACATCTTCTTAAATCCTAAAGTTCTAACAATTTAATAGTACCTACCTATTAATTAGTAAAATATTGAAACATGTAAAATGTCATAATTAACCTTGTAATTGGATACTTGACTTTATTTTAGTTTTATTCAGATTAATTTGTACTCATAAATACACCTTTAATATTTTCGATGTACGAGTTTTTATAACAATAAAGCACACATTTCAAAATGACAACTTTATTTGACAGTCATCTTTTACCTTGACTGGTGCCCGCAAATACGGGGTCATAAAAAGGAGAAATAGTTAAAAAGAAATCGGCGATAACCCGTAAACGGGCTCATCAAAAATATCTAAAGTTATTCTTTTGAATGTGGGTTTTAGTGCTCTTTAATAAACCTAAATAGAATTTTTCTCTAAAATAATTAGGGAAGCCAATAATTGACTCCATTTAAAATTACATGGGATTTCCTATGTCCCGCTCGACGATGCAACACCCGGTATAGTTGTTGATACTTATTTTCAGCCGTTTCGGAAATACGGGGGTTCCTAATTTGCCTCCATCGATTTTGTCTTTTAAGTGTCTCACCCCTTTAATAAATAGACTTTCTAAGCTGAACACCTTCATTTTTTTCACAGTGACATAATTTCGCGTGAGCAAGCGATCTACGCTATAGTCAAATCCGACAGATGTCAAAAAGTGACAGATACGACGCCATTTTGAATTTTCTTAAATGGCAACCCCCATAAATAACCACACGATTGGATTGCATTTGGCGATCCGATTCTAAAACTATATAGTTGTTGACACTTATTTTCAGCCGTTTCGGAAATACGGGCGTTCCCAATTTGCCTCCATCGATTTTGTCTTTTAAGTGTCTCACCCCTTTAATAAATAGACTTTCTAAGCTGAACACCTTAATTTTTTTCACAGTGACATAATTTCGCGTGAGCAAGCGATCTACGCTATAGTCAAATCCGACAGATGTCAAAAAGTGACAGATACGACGCCATTTTGAATTTTCTTAAATGGCAACCCCCATAAATAACCACACGATTGAATTGCATTTGGCGATCCGATTCTAAAACTATATAGTTGTTGACACTTATTTTCAGCCGTTTCGGAAATACGGGCGTTCCCAATTTGCCTCCATCGATTTTGTCTTTTAAGTGTCTCACCCCTTTAATAAATAGACTTTCTAAGCTGAACACCTTAATTTTTTTCACAGTGACATAATTTCGCGTGAGCAAGCGATCTACGCTATAGTCAAATCCGACAGAGGTCAAAAAGTGACAGATACGACGCCATTTTGATTTTTTTTTAATGGCAACTCTCATAAATAACTAGACGATTGAATTGCATTTGGCGATCCGATTCTAAAACTATATAGTTGTTGACACTTATTTTCAGCCGTTTCGGAAATACCAGGGTTCCTAATTTGCCTCCATCGATTTTGTCTTTTAAGTGTCTCACCCCTTTAATAAATAGACTTTCTAAGCTGAACATCTTAATTTTTTTCACAGTGACATAATTTCGCGTGAGCAAGCGATCTACGCTATAGTCAAATCCGACAGATGTCAAAAAGTGACAGATACGACGCCATTTTGATTTTTTTTAAATGGCAACTCTCATAAATAACTACACGATTGAATTGCATTTGGCGATCCGATTCTAAAAGTATATAGTTCTACAGTGTCACCATTAAAGTCCGCACCATATGGAACTTTTTTTTATTAATGAGGTTAGTTAAAATTAAATTTCGGCAATCGTTTTTGCTTCAAATTAGACTAAAAATTATATAATCAAATGTCACCATCTGTCATTCGGTATCTGTCAAAAATTACATTTTAATCAAAAAATGCTGAAAAATGGCATTGTTTTACCGAATTTCAAAAAATTTTATTAGAGAAAGTTGTTTCTAGTACAATTCTTGGCCTAAATACAAAGTTTCAGTTTTCTAGCTGAAAGTTGATTTTTTTGACATTTTTTCTAATTAACTTTTTTTTTATTTAATGTAAGTTCGCTTAATGGATATTAAACTATTTGCTTATACCATACTCAATATTTTATTTAGTTTGTATGAGCTTTTTTTTACTAGAATGCCATTTTTTTTCGAAATTTAAAATTAGAGGCAAAAAAATTTGACATAGGTGGTGCAAAGTTATCCTAATTTAAAAATTTTAACAGATAGACGTCAGATGTTTCGTTTTTCAAATGACAAATACATCTAAATATTTGATAAAAATTTTATTTTATACTTAAAACTATCATTATTATTAAAAGGAACAAAAAGGAACTTTAATCATTTTAAATAGGTAACACAAAAGCAATATAAATTTCACATTTCAGTGTGACGTCCTTCTCGCTCTATACAAACACCCGTCCGCCTATAAACGTCTTTGACAGCATTTTGTAAAAAGCTTGGTCTTATATCGGCACAACACTGTCTTATCGTTTGTTCCAAATTCTCGATATTTCTAAACGGTCGATTCTTATAAACTTTCTGCTTAAGATAACCCCACAGAAAAAAGTCTAGTGGGGTTATGTCAGGCGACCTGGGTGGCCAGTGACATTCTCTATCACGCCCTATAACTCTGTTTTGAAATAATTGGTTTATGCGTTCTTTCACTGCTACAGTTTGATGTATGAGTGCACCATCAAGCTGATACCATAAGTTATGTCTATGGTGTAAGGGCATGTTATCCAAAACTTCGGTAATCTCGTTATCAAGAAAATTCAGGTACCTTTCACCAGTTAAGTTTACTCTAAAGAAGTATGGTCCAATAAGCTCATCTTTCAAAATTCCACACCAAACATTGGTTTTAAAATGATACTGGTCGCGACATTCAATTGTGAAGTTAGGATTTTCTTGGGACCACCATCGGCAATTTTGTGAGCTCACGGTACCATTCGAAGAGAAAGTGGCTTCATCTGTCCATAATATCTTGTATGGAAAAAGAATATTCTCCTCATATTGTCCCTGATACCAAAACGAAAAATCAAGTCGGATATCAAAATCGCGTTCTTTTAATGTGTTTATAAACTTGGGTTTATATGCCCGAAATCGATTTTTCTGAAGAATTTTTCTAACGCTTTCCCTCTTGCACCCTGTTGAATCACTTATCTTGGTTACACTAGTTTGACCGTGGTCAATAACAGTTAAACAAACATCAAGTTGTGCTGCTTCATCGTATTTACTTGCCGCGTGAGGTTTCTTAAAATTATTTTGAACAGATCCAGTTTCTCTAAATTTTGACATTATTCTTGAAACAGTGCTATGCTGCAAATTTTTTTCTGGATGCCTCTCATTAAAAATGGCAGATACTTGCCGGTGAGGCATATTCTCTCCACAAATTAAGACAATTTCTATTTTTTCTTGAATGGACAACATTGGTGATAACACTGAAAACTATAACTTGCGAAAATATTCAAATTTATGACATTTCTTTTATTTATTCGGCACTCTAATTCGTTTTTTTTCCATAGCCTACTTATAAAATTCAAAATTGCCTTGATATTTTATTGTGGATAAAAAGAAAATGTGTCTAAATTTTGAACTAATCTGATATCTGGGAATTTTATTATAAGTTTTTTAAACTTCTTAGGTGTATGTACTATCAAAAAAATGGAATATCTGACGTCTATCTGTTAAAATTTTTAAATTAGGATAACTTTGCACCACCTGTGTCAAATTTTTTTGCCTCTAATTTTAAATTTCGAAAAAAAATGGCATTCTAGTAAAAAAAAGCTCATACAAACTAAATAAAATATTGAGTATGGTATAAGCAAATAGTTTAATATCCATTAAGCGAACTTACATCAAATAAAAAAAAAGTTAATTAGAAAAAATGGCAAAAAAATCAACTTTGAGCTAGAAAACTGAAACTTTGTACTTAGGCCAAGAATTGTACTAGAAACAACTTTTTCTAATAAAATTTTTTGAAATTCGGTAAAACAATGCCATTTTTCAGCATTTTTTGATTAAAATGTAATTTTTGACAGATACCGAATGACAGATGGTGACATTTGATTATATAATTTTTAGTCTAATTTGAAGCAAAAACGATTACCGAAATTTAATTTTAACTAACCTCATTAATAAAAAAAAGTTCCATATGGTGCGGACTTTAATGGTGACACTGTATATGATAGGTACTTATTTTCAGCCGTTTCGGAAGTACGGGGGTTCCTAATTTGCCTCCATCGATTTTGTCTTTTAAGTGTCTCACCCCTTTAATAAATGGACCTTCTAAGCTGAACACCTTAATTTTTTTCACAGTGACATAATTTCGCGTGAGCAAGCGATCTACGCTATAGTCAAATCCGACAGATGTCAAAAAGTGACAGATACAACGCCATTTTGAATTTTCTTAAATGGCAACCCCCATAAATAACCACAGCTAAATTGATAATAAAATTGTTTCTAGTTCTAAGATTTGTGCACTTTTTCATAGTCTAAGTCTCATAATATGATATTATCATAATATTCATATTTTATTCAGTGTTATTGATGTTTCTTTGACTCGTTAAACTTTTATTATAAATTTTATAGTTTACTAAACAGTAGGCCATGAAATTAGTTGTTATCTTGCTTATTAGGGGTATACCGGGTACCGGTAAATGAAAACTGTATCATTTTTTAAAGAAAAATCAAAATAACTTTTAAACCCCTGGTGATATCGATTTGCGGTTTGGACTAATCGTTCCCTATGCAAATTGTCTCCTATTACTACCGAAAAAAATTATACCATCCAATTTGCAAATACCGAGAAAAATAAAAAAATAAGTTAGATTGAATAACAGCGCCATCTTAAAATTATATCAGGAAACTTGTGACAATTCCTGAATCATTTATTTAAACTCCAAGGAATTCCCTTTCAAACAAGTCCAAGTTATAGAAAATCCGTTGAAGGATAACGACATAATGACAGTTTTTAAAAAATGTCCTAAAGGCTTCCCCCACTCCTTTATTAGGCGAGATTCAAAAAAATAACAATAACAAAAGTTGTAGTAAACAATCTACTGATTTTAATTATTTATTTGCTTTTCTACGGTTAAGTGGCATTTTTTGCCGTAAAATGAACTTTAAAAAATAAATAAGTCGTTACGCCCTCTTTCCGAAACTTAAAATTATTTTGAATGAATTTCTCTTGGCAGTTTTTATGATGAGAGCTTTTTTTTCAGATCTGTGGGACGTATCGTTTCCGAGATATGGCCGCTCCGTATCCTTATCCGGACACCCTGTATATTATATTATAGGATACCAATCCCTAATATATTAAGGATGCTGCGTATGTCAACGTTTAATACATAAACACTATTAAAAATACATATTCCATTATAAAGACAGGAAAGTTTAGCCAAAACTTGTTATCAACTGTACAGAGTGTCCAGTTTTCGTATGTTTTACGGGTTATCTGCGTTATTCGTAAAGATAGAAAGTTGCGGGTTTCGCGGCACTGCGTTAATTTTTTGAGAAACAAACGATGCCATCAACAGAATTTTCATAGCCCCCTTAGTTTTTTAGATACGGGGTGATTTTGAAAATTTTGCATTTTGGGACACCCCCCGTATCTCGGTTACGCTGCAACTTATCAAAAAGGTAAAAAATGAACTTGTTAGTTTTTTTCACGTAGAATCCAGTGGTTTAGTCAGATTTTTTTCTATGTTTAATTGTTTTCGAGAAAAAGAGCAAACTTGCATTTTTTTAAATGGGACACCCAATATATTTTTAGCTATTATGATTCAGTCTATCACAAGCTTTTCAAAAATATATAATACTTTATAGCTGTTTTCAATGTGAAGCTCAAAATTTACATTTTTCAACAAATTTACATTTTTTTAAACGGCACACCGTATAAATTTTAAGATTAAACAATTGTCACAAGCTTCTCACAAATATAAAACACTAATTTTGAAAATATATACCTATAACAGTAACTTTTATAAATATAAATAACAATTAACTCGGTTGTGTTATACGTTCAAAAATTAAAAGCTACATTATTTGATGATTTAGGAAACTGTCTCATAAATATTGCTGAAACTGTTCTCCATTATGCCTAAGACATGTTTCACACATTGTTCTGATTCGCCTCGGTGCATTTAAAATAATAAAAGACCGTGCCTGTATCTCCCTCAAGGCTCTTTCAGTGGCTTCTCTTAAATCTGCCATCGTTTGGTACTGAACGGTATAAATTTTATTTTTTAGGTATCTAACCCCACAAAAAAAAATCCAAAACCGTTAAATCGGGTGACCTGGGTGGCCATCTTACAGGTCCATGTGTTCCAATCCAGCGGACAGGAAAATTATTGTTAAGATAAAATATGCACTTACAATTTGAGCATTGTGAGCGGGAGCTCCGTCCTGTTGCAAATATAAGCTACTAAGATGAGCTAGGGGCACATTCTCTACTATTTCGGGCACAATGTTTTCCAAAATTTCTAAATATTTATTTGCAATAAGACCGCCTTTAAATATATTATATAAAATTTTACTTTCCAGTATGAAGCATGAAACGCTAAACCCAAATCTGCCTTGCCGTTCCTGTGGAAATATTATAACATGTTGATTTTCCTGGTACCAAAACCTAGTATTTTGCCGATTAAATATACCGGCACTGGTAAAATGACTCTCATTAGACCATATAATCGTTCTTTCAAAATGATTTTCTCTATTTACATTTTGTAAATGCCAATTACAAAACTCTACGCGGCGCTCCGCGTCACCGAGATGGAAGTTTTGTACGACATGAAATATCTATGGCTTAAACTTGTGTTTTTTTAGAATAGTTTGAACCCTTGATTTTGTAACACCGACAGAATCTTCCACTGTTCTACAAGAACTACTTTGATTTGATTCAATTGAAGCCAAAACGTTTACTTCATCAATGTCCTGGTTTTCCTTATTGTAAATACTAGGTCGGGGTTTGGAAAATGAACCGACTTCAATTAAGTTTGATTATATTTCTAAAAATACTCTTTTATCCGGCTGTCTTCTTTCTGGGAATCTGCAAATATTACGTTTTTATAAATTTTAAAATATGATGAAAAATATGAAAAGATGCCCATACCTGTTAAAATAAACTTATAATGCTGCATCCGAATTTTCGTTACACTGAATATAACAAACGAACATATATCGTACTTTTCATAATTCTCGAATTTTGCATTCGCAGCCATAATTAAGAAAAAACTGCTATTTATCGAAACTGAATAGAAATAAAGAACAGAAAATGGATAACCTATTCTGACAGTAAATAAAGATTTTTTCAGATAACAAGCCTGTCATCTTTTGTTTTCCTAAATACCCGTCATGGCCTACTAAAAAAAAATTTTAATTTGTTGAAAAATGTAAATTTTGAGCTTCACATTGAAAACAACGATAAAGTATTATATATTTCTAAAAAGCTTGTGATAAACTGAAGCATATTAGCAAAAAATATATAGGGTGTCCCATTTAAAAAAATGCAAGTTTGCTCTTTTTCTCGAAAACAATTAAACATAGAAAATATCTGACTAAGCTACTGGATTCTACGTGAAAAAAACTAACAAGTTCATTTTTTACCTTTTTGATAAGTTGCAGCGTAACCGAGATACGGGGGGGGGGGGTGTCCCAAAATGCCAAATTTTCAAAATCACCCCGTATCTAAAAAACTAAGGGGGCTATGAAAATTCTGGTGATGGCATCGTTTGTTTCTCAAAAAAGTAACACAGTGCCGCGAAAACCGCAACCTTCTATCTTTACTAATAACGCAGATAACCCGTAAAACATACGAAAACTGGACACCCTGTACATCATGTTTGTATGGTGTTCACAGTTCTAACATTTTACGGGGCCAACGCAAACGTGCACTGCGACAGTCACAGTGCACCAATTCTTTGCATCTTCAGTTCTGTCCCGGAGGGTGATGATGTCTTATTGCATCTTTTATTATTCTATTAATGTTTTTGTAATTTAAAATTTTTTTATTGTTCTTCTGCCCCTTTACTCTTCAATATTCTAATTCACAACAGTAACAACTCAAGTTTAATAAATAAACTAAAGCGGCGAAAATCATAAAATGAACCCAACCTACAATTATTATTAAAATAAAGACAGTTTCATTAAATACTGCCTGATTTAATGAAACACATTATTTAAACATGTTTAATTTATTCCACGATTTGCTAACTTTTTGATGTTTACAACAATTTATTATCTGCATGTTGGCACACAAGACACCTTGTCACTTAAGTTAATTTAAGTACCCTTGGGATTTAATTCCATTTAGCTTAGACAATCGAATCAACAAGTCCTTATTTTATTTATAACTTAGAACTGACTGAAAACGTCTATTTTACTTTGATGCTGGAGTAAATAACCACTTGTTTATATTGGAATGTAGAATCAACACACGTCCCAGACGGCACAAACATATGCCATACATATTCCTTCAATATTCCGTTGGCATATTGGAATATCCCATAAATGTTCCATATCTGCCAGGGCATATGACTGGCACATGGTATGAATATTCCAGGTCACCATGAAATATATGTCTGCAATATCTTTTAATCTGCCAAAATATATTTATGGCATATATGCTAAGAATATTCATTTTTTTTTCTTTTTCATATAAATATATTTAATCTAGGTCAGGTCAGTTAGTTTAGTAGGTAGAGTTACAAATTTTGTATAATAAAACATCACTAAAGATAATATTTTTTTTATTTTTATAAATAAAAAAAATTAAAACCTAAAAACTAGATACTCTTTAAAACAAAGTAAAAAAAAATTAACTAAAGCATGTTCTGTCAGTTCTGTGATGTACAGGCAGCGTTTCCGAGTTACGCAACAGAAATTAGTTAAACTTGTGTTAAAAAAATTGTTATAAAAAAATAACGATTGCTAACTTTTTTCTAGAAGAGCAGTCCTCAATAGCACATATATATAAAATATAAAATATAAACTTTCAGTATAAATTTTTTTCCAATCAAAATATGTATGTGTTAGTTTAGAATTTAATTTAGGGTTAAAACGCGGAATCTAGCAACACTGTATAAAACGCCAAATTTGTTTATCATCGCTCGAATCCAAAAATTGACTAATAAATATAATAAAAAAAAATCAAGTTTCATTTTTAACAAAATACTAATAAAGTGCAGAAAATGCCTACACAAAAACTCTATGAAGTCTAAAACATTTTCATATTTATATTGTTTTTTAATTAGGTGCATACATAAATGCACCTTCCTCTATATTATCTATAAATAAATAGTTCCTATAGGTACTTATATCAAGTTATGTTAAAATAAAATTTAAGACCGCAATCACTCTGTATAGATATTTATATTATATATGTTATTATCAATAAGTATTAAAAAAAATAATTGAATATATTCCACAATGCATATCCTTTAAATATACCCGGGGCATATATACAATGGCATAGATATGGAATATTCTTATGAGATAAGATACATTTGAGATATTCAGTGCATATTCCAGGAATATTGCAAGATATTATGGCCTATTGGCAGATAGGAGAATATTCCAGGAATATAGGGTGCCGTCTGGGGTTTGTATTATTATCTCTGAGAACTACACTACAAAATCTTACTTTTTCTAAGATGCCAGACTAACTAATCACTGCCGTCGGGAAACTGCAATTCTCGTACGGAAACTCTTTAAGAAAGAATTATGATATGCAATCTCGTTGCATACGCAAACGCACACGACGTAGTTGCCCTTTTTGGCCGAAATAATCCCTTTTTAGAAGAATATCACTTTACTGTAATCGAACTAGAGCGACACTTTGTGTCAGAAACACACGTAAATCCCGCTACCCAGCCACGTGGAGCAGCTTCTCACCTCGAGTCTTGGACGCTGCTCATCTTTGGTTCTGTCGGGTTGAAGTTGCTGTCAGCGTTAAACCAATCAGCGAGCGGTCGCGCGGCTCGTTGGACCAATCAAAGATCATTAATGCTCGAGTTGCCGGGACCCTGTGGTAGCTATGTTTATAAACAACAAATTATTAGTTTATTTCTTAAAATGTTCCGCTTCAACGGCCGTTTGGGTGCAATGTAAGTTAAATATATAGAATTATTATCCAGTATAACGTCCTTTGACGTCGATTGTCGCCTGGCTGGATATTCGACGGTTTGATTTAAATTGGATAGTTATATGTGTTTTTTTTTAGCTGTTGCTATGCTAGAAGTCAGTTGAAATTAGGATGGCAGGCGGTCTTTTTCTTTTGTTATAGTATTGCCGATTTGCACTTTGATTTAAAATTAGCATATTACGTGCGGTAGGGAAGCGGTATGCCAGATTGGTTTTATTATTTGCTTTACAATAGTATATTAATAATTTACTTTAACACAAAGTGATATTGAAATGGAGCACTTCGTGCTGGCTGTAGTATTCCTACCAGAGTCATATGCATTTGACTGCACTTCGTCCTTTGCTGCCCTATTCTTAACTTTTAAAGAGAGATCAGCTTTCCCGCGATAGATTTTGATGGGACGCACTTAATTAGATAATCAACAGCTTTACGAAAAAATTGCATAAAATTATTATCTATCAATATTGATTATCGTACGTTAATTCGTTTCCAAGGAAACGTCTTGCTTCTGTTTCCCGGGTATGCTTTGCTAATATATGGAAAATATTCGTATTTATTCATGTCATGAAAATGTTTAAAGGCAATTTTCTCGAAAACAATTAATTTTATCGCGATTTTTTGATGATCTTCATTTCAAGGTATCTTTCAGTGACTTTTTACTGCGTATCCATGTGTTCCAAAAGCCTTATTTTATATAGGCATATTTTTTTTTTAACTTTTACTAATCTGAAACTTTTATCGCAGCATAAAACAGTCGTCATTAATCACGGATCATTATTGGCGCAAAATGTCATTTTTATAAAGTTCAATTTGACAATTCCGCTTCTTGCTGAGAGTGGGCTAAAATTTTATAATACTTGTTTATATTTCTGTGATTCTGTGCAATAAAATATAATGGTGCTTGGTGCAAATTAGTAAAAGGTAAGTTTTAAAAATAGTGGTATAATACAACAAACAAAAAAATAATCAACGTTTGATGATCGTTGACTTTGTAAATTACACATAACCATAATCTTGGATTATTTCCAAATTTAACAGCTGTCCGCTACGCGGCTTGTTTAAAATACAATGTTGCCAGACGTTTATAAAAATATTGTAAGATTTAAGAATATCCTTACAGATACTGATAGGAATTACCACGGATTGAGAGGATCACTTAGGTCACGGCTGTTTAAACTTTATGCGAAGATTTTAAAGAAACACATGAATTCTAAATATTTAAAAGAAGTGAACAGTACATTTTACACGTTATATCGGGTTCTCTCGGACGACTTTACCTGCTGGCATATATACATATGCGAGATGTTACACGTGGCGACATCTCGTAGCAATCGAGCTGGTTGGGTGGATACCTCTGACGGAAAGAAAAGGGACAAACATCTTTCTTTTATATTAAGCCTAGTTTACACTAAACAACGGCATATTAACAGTTTGGTGCTATTGCCATCGCTCCGACATTGCAATGGACTTGCATTTTCCACTATTTCAGAAAGAAATATTCGGCTAACAAATCTGAAGTCATTGTCTTCCTACTTTCGAATCTCTCCCTCGAAATCAAAACGGCTTCAACAAACTACTTTTCCATAATGATCGACGAAACTGCCGACATATCTGTTACTTCTGTTACAGAACAGGTGTCGATTTGTTTAAGAACAGTAGACGAAAACTTAATTATAAAAGAATATTTTATGGGGTTTTATCAAACGGCTAGAACCAATACTAAAACATTAGACCCCATACCCCATTGTAAAAGATGTTTTATCAAAGAGTACTTTGGTTTTATTAAGATTTTCATTGGATATCCATAAATTGTAATAATTAATAAAAAATAAAAAATTAAAAAAAAGATAAAAAAAGATTCTTATTTACTTTATTCAATTTATGATTGTTCTTGTTATATGTTTATTAATTAATTACTTGGGTCACCACGGCCACTCAGTTTTTTAATTCGCTTGAGAGCTAAGGTCGTAGATTTAATTCAGATAAGATTTTTGGGCGCCATCAACCAAAGGGGTTGAAAAAGATTATAAAGAAAAGAGTAAATAGAATATTTAGTTCCCTAGCCCTGAAAGAGAAAGCAGTATGAATAAAACAATTATTTTAATCAATTCCTATTTTATTAATAAAAGAATAATTTTTTCCACCAAACACCCATTTTATTCAGTTAGGAAGAAATAAACATAACATAGAAAAAGAATTTGAATAAAAGGCTAAGCAACTAAATCAGAGAAAGAAGATATAAAAAATAACATAGAAAAAGTTATGACATGAGCTAGACAGCTCCACTAAAAGATATATTAGATCGTAGGAAATCAAACAGAATAAGGAGTGAGGATTCTTTCTAAACACCCAATATAAAAGGAGTCAAATACTAACTAAAAGCTTTGAACATAATTAAAGTGTAATTACTTTAAAGGTAGTGACCAAAATAAAACAGAATTTAAATTTAATGTAAACTAAATCAAATTATAGCATTCATTATGCCAAAATTGAAAATAAAATATTCTTTATAGTAAAGTCAATGAAAGGTCAATTGAAGCACTTACGATGCCCCAAAATTTGGTTAAGATCCCTTGAGAAATTTATGATAACTTCAAGGTTATGTAATTAAAGACATTTACCCTTTTGCCCAAAATTCAAAGTAAAGCAGCATTTAGGGTAAAGTCAATATAAAGTCATATACATATATATATAGCATTCACTACGCCAGAATTTAAAGTGAGATCAAATTCATAATTAGTAATATCACTTCCAGGTTATATTAATAAAGACATTTACCATGCCCTATTCCAAAATAGAATTGGGAAACTTAAAACTTTAGTTATGTTCCCAGCAAAATAGCTTAGGGGTGAAGATAAAGATTATCTAGCTAAGTCTAACTAATAGATATAGCCAAAACCTAGAATGACAAAAAATACATACTGATGGTAACTAAAATTTCTGGGTCAGTAAGTAATGTATTCAAGACCGGGATTATCAGTCTCTTATTAACCCGCTCAACAGATATAGATATATCCATTACCAGATTAAGTTCAATGAAGAGGTTACCGATATAGGAACATCCCAACAACTTCATAGGGGTATCTTAATAAAATTAAGTCAAAATAGAGAAAATCACAGCTATAGAAATATCTCAATGCTCTATAGGGATATCTTAATAACATTAAGCAAAAATAAAGAAATTACAGATATAATATCTCAATAACTTAGTGCGAAAATGCATACTTCCTGAGGAAGTTCTAGATTTATACTTAAAAATTAAACATTTAACCGCTACTTCTGTTAGAAAGTAAGACTTACGTTTTTTGTTTAATGTACATCTCAATTTAAGATAATTAAAAAAAACCATCTTAGACTCCTTAACGAGTGAAAGTTAGTTTCATAAATCAAAACTAGCCTGTTCCAGCTAGATAATCATAAAACCTACTAGGGATTAATATACAAATGAATTTACAATAAATAGACCAACCACTCAAGCATTCCTTGACGAGGGAGGTTTCGGTTTTAAATTGAAAACTAAGTTTTCGTATGATACAAGATAAGCAGTTTAGGTAATATGTACATTACTGGATTGACCCATCCACTTCAAGCGAAATCTACAAGAATTTACAACAGTCTTAAGCGAAGCTAGAGTAATTATACACTATACATAAAAATATACAGAGGGAAGAATATACAAATATAATACAGTCTACCAAATCACCACATAAAAGGTTTATAACATAGGAAATTAAGTTAAGGGTTAACAAATTGACTTTTAGTGGCTATCAGTCATCAAATAAAAAAGGTTAAGTCCGGTAAGTGTGGCATTGTGCCAGTCAAAACGTTACAAGTGAATAAAAAAGAGGCATTTTAGCAATATAACATAAAAAGGTGGCCCTAGGCCCATTAATAGTACATTACGAGTGATTTAACTGAAGTATAGAGGTGAAATTATCCTGAACTATTAGACACATGAAATTTACTTATTCAAACTCAAAAGAAGGGTTTTTTGGTATTATATCTTATGAAATTTAATAAAAATTAGTCGGAAGTGGTGTTAGTACAGTAAACAAGGAGAAAAAATATGCTACTTAGCTCATGTAAGGCAGGACTCTAGCAGACAGGCACGACGGATTATGCGTCAATCTCCAGCATCAGATCAATGTGGACGGTTGACCATACAGCACGTCGGGGTGACCGGCACATGCACCGAAACAGGAACTTCATCCAAAATGACACCCCCACTCGTCTTGGCCCCTCTAAGACATACATCCTCCAATCCAGACATGGGATCCATAGCAGGGTAAAGGATTTAGAGGAAGACTCCAGGTTACGAATACTGACTAAAGCACTTTCAACACATGGCTAAATCCATGTAGAACGTAGAAAATAGAAGTAGAAGGTAATAAAGGTAGAAGATAAAAGATGTAGGAGATAAAAGAACCAGAAGATAAAAGAAAAATAGACGGTAATCGAAGTAGATAAAGGAAGTAGGAAAAGAAGTTGATAAAAGAAAAATGAAGAATAATGAAGGATAATGAATAACGACAAATGAAGAATTATGAAGGATCATGAAGCCTAAAACAAAACGTGAACATTAGGACGCCATTTTGTGAAACCAAAAAATACTACTCACCAGATGGTCGGGCTTCCTACGGTCTAGGTGACGAAACAATCCCATTTAAGGCTCAAAAGACAGTTTCTATGTTAAATTCCGATCCGGCCATTGCCGCCACATATAAAATGTGAATATATTAACACAAAACCATAATTTTTATATCTTCGTCACCTGCTGTTCAAGTCTTCTGGACCGGTATATAGAACGAACAGACCTAGGCACTACGCCGTAAAGTCCTTAAATAGACTTTCCTATCAAAAAAACAACTTCCCACTCGTGACTCGTACTGCTTCGAAAACCCATGTGACTTCCGGTAATGACAAGTAAAGCTGGAGGGCACTTTGAACTTGAAAACGGGAATCTACTCATTTTAACCAAAAAAGCCATGAAAATAGATGCAAGTTTGACCCGAAACTAAATGCATCCAAAATACTAGGTTAGGCAACGTCAAAAAAACCGGCAGTCATCCCAAACATGTAAAAGATCGCATAATACCATCCGGGTGTGCAAGTGATATTCCGACAGCTAGTCATGCATATCGTCATATTACGGGTTGCCTATACGTAGGTTATTATATTAAGGAGACCAGTCTGGGTCTAGAACCTTTTAGACAGGGGCGTATTCAAAAATTTTTAAAAAATTTAATTATTTAAATTGGTCAAAATTTGATAAAACTCGGGCTACCTACTAACGTTGTAACAAGCACAAAAAGATTGTTACAAAATGTAGGGGTCAATGCTATGATGGTGCAAGTAGTGTTAGCGGAAACATATGAAGTCTTCAGAGCCGAATTAGGACGGATGAACTACGAGCTCTCTTTGTTCATTGTACAGCTCACACCCTCACATTGGTTGTACAAGACTCAATGCAAGGCATTCCAATGATAAGGGGTTTTTTGACCTTAATGAGAGAACTGATTATGTTTGATAGAAATTCTCCAAAAAGGGAGGCTTGTTGTAAGCAATTGCGAATAGATTTATCAGCCGAAGAAAACTCTGACAGCTTGACAAAGTTATGAAGCCTGCCTTTTTGTTCGACCAGATGGTTTCTCTAAAATCTGCCATACATCAGACGATGAAGCAGGAGAGACTAAAATCATGTATCTATGCTTCATATTCATCAAGACGAGACTGATGAGGTTAACCTGAGTACCGTAGCCAATGACTTTATAGATCGTAACGCTGTAACGCAACTTAGTTTTTGATTGGGCCATGCATGTGTCTACGCAACTTAGTACAAGGACACACGCTTCACGCCACTGGGGTCTGTCAGGGCGACTTTTGTTATAAAAGACAAACAAGAGGACCACTCAATAAAGGGAGAAACACATAAGGGAAAGTCATGGATAGTAATTAGTAATTCTAATGTTTTGACCTTATAATTCTATTTTAACTTTATGTAAGTACTTAACAAGAACCTTATATACTTTTCTATTTTGTAAGGACAAAAGGTAGCTGTTCACTGTTGTTATTACTTTTATTACTTACTGACATTTCTTTTGTGTATGTTTTTGTTAACTAGATTTTACTGTACTGATAATTTATTAGTACATAACACATATCTAATATATTTAATAAAAATAAAGGAATTAAAAACAATTTTCGTTATTATAATCTTATTAATCTTAGTAAGGTAATGTGTATTATTAGTGTAATGCCCATGCTCCTGCACCCATTGAGATTTTTAAAAGTCGGCGCCACGGCGCCTATGGTTCAGCTTAGTGACACTAATACAAAAATTACTTCATCTGGAGAACGTCATCACTCTGGAACGACCTTTATGCGCAGGTTCCGAATTTGAAAAATAATGTATTAACAGGCATTGGCACCGGTCAATAGGGGTTTCTAGAGGGGGGGGGGGGTTTGGAGAACACCGAGTAGTTTCTCTTGCCAATGGGTCTCCTACTTTCCATCCAGATGTAGACAGAATAAGGTGCTATGGGGGTTTTGAAACTGTCAAGCTGCCACATCTTAGTTGTGTGGCAAATGAGAGAGATGCCCTTTGGGGGTGTGTCTATTACTGTCTATCTGAAAGAGACACTACTTTTTTATTTGAAAAATTTTCTGGGGTGTTCCTAAAAAGTGTCGTCAACTTTGTTTGCAATCTCCCTAGAGGTGTTAAAAAAGAACACAGTAATCCCGTCACAAGTGTACGCAATATAATTATTCTCTTAAATTGTACCGTCACATAATCCCCGTAGTTGGCCTCTGCTCTAATACATTTAGAAATCGTCGTCGTTTAATAAGTAAATATCTAGTTACAGGTACTTTTTTTATTTATCAGTTTCAGTTACTTTATTGGTTTCTCCTGCCCTTAATTTGTTGTTACCTATATTTTATTTAACGACTTTCTAATGTAGGGACCGTGATCCATCTGAGCCAAGTTAGTGTTAATTTTGTGTTTCGAAGCAAAATACATTTCTATGTGTCTCCCGCCCTAAAATTTTTTAAAATTCTTACTTATTAAGGATCTCCGGGGCAGATTATACAGTAAAAAATTAAGTGTTAAATTTAACACTCAATGGTGGTACATATAAGACCACTCTTATTAGGGTATGTTAACCAATCAGTATATCTTGTAAAAAAGAAATTTTTGAATATTTTTTTTTTTACTTTTAGATGAGTGTTAATTAATTCTTCTAATTTATGGGTAGGTACATTTACACTGTCTTGTGTAAAATAAACTCACAGATTGTAAACCTATTCTTCTAGGGTGTAAAAGAAATAAACCATTTTTGAATGGTAATTTGTGATTACCTAATTAGTGTAATATCATATTATTGTAGTGTAAATTTTATTTTATTTGGGTGTGACTTTACTATAGTGAGTGTAATAAAACAATCTACCCAGGGCTAGAATACTTTCCACTTTGTTTAAGTCATTTAATCTCGTATCAAACTAACCGGGGGTTTATAATTAAAATGTAAAACATTATGCATTCAAGATGTTTTACATTATTAACCTCTGCTTAGTCTGATACCTACATGATTGAATGACTTAATCAAAGCCGACAGTAGTAGCCCCTAATTAATATAAATATTGAGATCGCTTAGAAAAGGTTTGTTAAATGAATGAAAATATTGAGTAAGTATTATTTATCGTTTATTTATGAACAAAATGATGGTTACAACAGAACTGGAAAACCCTGTTATTTTTTTTACACTTATTATTATAACTAGTATATTTATTTAGAGATCTATGAAGTAAAATATGTAGGTAGGTACCTAAGCATTTATATAAAAAAGGAATACATTTATATTATAAGCTTATATCAGAATAATTTAAAAGCTAAAGGGAAAACTGTAACAATGTAAATACCTACTTAGTTTCTTAAAAATGGCGTACTTGTTAGTAAGGTTTCTATTAAATTTCGTTAATATGCTTACCCAATTTAACAAGATCCTCATAAGAGGCACTCTCATTTGGCACTTTACAGAACTTTGCTTTGTTTCTATATTTTAATTTAAATATAATATTATTTTATATCACGTTCAAAAAGCACAATCAGACTGTCTTGAAAGTTGAATTTGCATGTAGCGTCGGCGTCATGTGTCAATTCCTAGAATTTCACACCACTTGTTGCCGCCTGCCTTTTCGGTCACACGGGTTTACGTATTTTCACCAGAGGCCGTGTAAAAAACAACTTTGGTCCCATATGAGTGTAAAACTATGGTAAATTACGTTGATCCGGGTGTTAACATTAACACCGAACCTTTCATTGGCGGGACGTTTGTTTTACCTCTGATGATCCATCCATCTGTGCAACAGAAATATCGCAGGTTATCCTTACTGGCATGGAAGCCTTCATCCCTTTCTCAAAAAAGTACCCTTCTAACGGCAAGCCTTGGTTTACCAAAAATTGCGAACGAGCTGTTAAATCAAAAAATTATTTCTACCGACAATGGCGTAAAAATCCTACCGCCGAAAATCGTACCATCTTTGTTAACGCTCGAAACCAATGCAAGCAAACGATAAACCAAAGCAAAGAAGCACACAACCAGAGGATCAGAGACAAACTTCTTGAATGTCCTAGCGGCTCAAGATCATTTTGGTCGGTAGCTAAGGCCGTCAGTCAGAACTTTACCAAGTAAACCATTCCACCTCTAACACGTTCTGATGGCACCATTGCGTCCAAAGCACAGGAAAAGGCAGACTTACTGGCGGAACTCTTCTCTTCACATTTAACGGTAAATTTTCAGGGAAATACTCCACCGAACATGAGTATTTTACATTGTTTTTCGCCACCGTTAAACGAATCTTGAGGAGTCTCGACACTAAATAGGCTTCTGGTCCTGACGATATTCCAGTAATTGTAATTAAGACATGCGCTGACGAACTGACACCGGTATTTTGTAGGCTTTTTAACGTATCCTACAAAAAAGGAATATTTCCTTCTTGCTGGAAAACTGCGAGAGTCCAGCCCATACCCAAAAAAGGCAAGAAGACTTTGCCAAACAACTATCGTCCAGTCGCATTGCTCTCGGTTATACCAAAAGTTATGGAGAAGGCTATCAACGAAAAATTACTAAAATACCTGGAAGGCTTCAACATTATTAGTGACCGCCAGTATGGATTCCGTAAGTCTAGATCAACAGGAGACCTTCTCGCTTATGTTACTCATGTTTGGAACAACGCAATAGAACACCATGGGGAGTCTCGGGCGGTAGCACTGGACATTTCCAAGGCTTTTGACCGAGTATGGCATGAGGGGCTCCTAACTAAAGTGAGAGCACACGGAATGCCGGTTCAATTTTGTTCATGGCTGTCGAGCTTTCTTAAAGACCGTTCTCTGCGAGTGGCGATGGACGGATTTCTTTCAGACACATTTAATATCAACACCGGAGTCCCTCAAGGTTCTATATTGTCGCCCACCCTTTTCTTACTCTACATTAACGATCTTTTGGAAAAAACTAAAAATCCTATATATAGCTTCGCTGATGACAGCACACTTGTTTCATCTTTTACTTTGGATGCTCGGACATCGGCTTCTTATGCACATCTCTATAGGCAGCAAGAGGTCTCACATCTCAACAAAGACCTGGAAGAAATTCTGTCTTGGGGTGACAGTAACCAAGTAGAATTTAGCGCTAAAAAGACCCAGGCGGCAGTTTTTTCTAAAAAAGTTAATGTTGAAGAACCGAGATATAGTTATGGCGGGACACTCGATTCCCTTGGCTTCATCAATTCATTTATTGGGCGTTAATTTGGATAGTCATATGTCTTGGCATAGCCACGTTGCGGCCATTGCTAGGGCAGCCTCGCAGAAGCTTGGAGTACTTTTCTGAACAAAGAACCTCTATACACCCCAACAACTTTTGATGCTCTATAAAGCCCAAATTCGACCATCGCTGGAGTACTGTTTGCATATTTGGGGCTCTGCTCCTAAACATACCCTGAGATTGCTAGATTCCATTCAAAGAGGAGCCATTCGCTTGATCGGTGACCATAGTCTGACAAACAACCTGGAAAGCCTTGAACATCGAAGGCAGGTTGGCGACTTGAGTCTGTTTTACAAATATTTTCATGGCAAGTGTTCAACTGAGGTTGCCGGCTTGATACCACCCAGAGCGGTGCATGGTAGAAATACACGACGAGCCACTGCAGCCCACCAGTACGTGGTTCAGCTGTGAATCGTTTCCTGCGCACACGCACCGCTCGTAGAGCGCCATAAAGGATTTATCCTGTAGTGCTGTGCCTTGTCATAAAAAAAAAAACTACTTTTTTTTACCACTCCTGAAATGATTTTTACCAGGTGGATATTTTTTACTGTGTACCGGTAATCATTGGAAATCATCGGTAGTCATTAGTAATCACTATATAATGATTACCGATGATTTCCAATGATTACCGATGATTTCCAATGATTATCAGTGATTTATAGTGATTTCCTTAGAGTATGCACACTGTCACACTGAGTACCAAGGGTGAGACAACCCTCGCTCTAAACTTTTTTTCTTTTGTGTTACATACTATTATTTTAATATTTTACTTTTCTCTTGTCCTAAATGTTAGAAAGTAGTATTCTGTTTGTTGTATTAGGAAGACAGGTTGTTGTTTTATCTTTCTGTTAAGTTCTTAAATTAAATGTTTATGGTTTCAGTTTATTTTATTTCATTCCCATTATTTGTGCTTATGTATATAATAATTTCTTTTGTATTAATATATTTAGGTATCATGGGTATCAGTTTTCAAATGACTAAATATTTATTACAAAGGGCTGAAGGCCCACATTTCTGTATCCATTTTATGTTTAGTGTGTATTATTGGAAGGCCCGCGTATCCAATTGGATACACAACAGTTCGTTAAAATATGCCTTTCTCCCAGTGGCGTAGCCAGCATATTGGGGCGGGGGGGTGAACTATCGGAGGGCTGTAGACTGCGGATCTAAAGCGCCGCAGAGAAAAAAATTTTGGGACAACGTCCAAATTTCGTAGGAATTCACCTTCTTTATGCTCCCTAGGGAACAGGGGGGTCTGGCCCCAAATGAAATTAAAATCCGCTATATAAAAAAAATTAATAAAATGTGGTGGGACGCTCTGGAAACCCTTTTATTAAGTTTACTCCCATCGCTCTTTACTAAAAATAAAATAAGATTGATCTTGTTTTTTAAGAATTATTATACTATTTAAGTAGTAAAAGGGCCGCCAGGCCAAGGTAGGCGGGGGGGGGGGGCGATCGACCCTCTTCTCCCCCCCCTGTGGCTACGCCACTGCTTCCTTCATGATTCAATTGTATAAAGAATGGTAAACCAAATCGTCAACAAAAACACTAAGAGTGTTGAATTTGATAAATAATGGGATTAGTAATAAGTCTGCCAAATTTTAAGAGAATCCGCAAATAATTGCACCCTGTAATTCAGTTATTTTTGAGTTTTCGCAAAAATGTAATATACACTTGTACTATTAATTAGGTAGTAGGTAAGTATCTACGTAATTTAAGGAAAAAAAATTGAACAACTCGAGCAGTGATATTGGACAAACGATCGTATTAAGCCTCTAAAAAGTATAGGGATTTTATATTTCTACTGCTCGACTGATTGTGAGCCCTGAGTCTTACTCCCGTTATTTGAAATATCTGATATGCAGATTTTTCGTTATCTCTGCCCGCAAACAAATGGGTTTGCATGGAATCGGGGTTATCGGATCAACCGAGCAGCTTGATACCGTTTTACGGATTCACGTTTTAGATACGAAGATTTCTGATTCAGATTCTTTTTAAGTTGGGCCGAATCGATGCTTTTAAAGTCGGTCGAATCTACACTTCTTTCTTAAAGGGTGAGCCGCCCAAGGGTGTTGGAAGGCGGGGGGGGGGGAGGTAGTTACGCCCTCCAGGACCAGTAGCGTTGAAACCAGTGGCGGCTCGTGCCTTGCATATGTGGGTAGGTGTCATAGGCATCGTAACTATAGATCCGACACGCCATTCATAAATGCTATAAAATTGTGATGCCAAAATCGTTTGGTGGCGAGACGCTGTGAGGAGCTAGGTGGTGCCGGGAGTGGGGATTAAGCTGCCTTTACATATGCATGCGACAAAACTCCAGGAAAACAACATCCGCCATGCCGAGTATTGTCGAGTCGATGCGGATGGCGACGAAAATGATGAAATCTGGGCGGATTCGTTATTGCTGCGTTGCCATACTACAGATTTTTTACAAGGTTTTAGGCAATGTTATATATTTCCCACATCATGTTAATCTAGTTAATCATAGAAGTTAATACTTTTAATAGAGTAAGCCCAGGAAACTACGTTTTCTGTGGCGTAAGTCTGGCAAACCAAGTGGAGGGGAGCAGCTTAAATGTTGATTTACTTTACACTGGAATACATTGATGACAACACGTTTATTTGTTATTGTTTAGTAAAAAATTTCATTTACTATAATTTATTTTTTTTAAAATACAAAACTATCAACATTGTACTATAATTTTTGAGGTTTCTATGATAAATTTGATGATAATTAACAAATTGCCATGTACAGGGTTGAACAACATTTCTTATTTTTGGTAAAACCTCTCAAAAAGCGAGATAATAGAAACAATTTCATTTCAGTCTTAGATTTAAAAAAAAAGTGCAAAGGTGGCTCTGAAATAAACGTTTCTATGGTAATGTTCATGACATTCGGTAATGTTATGTGTATGAATTAATTGTCCTAAATTACAATTTTTGCTGGATTATTTATTAAAAACCCGAAAATGCCAGCTCTAAAGTTAGGTTCAAATGAAATTCAAAACGTAGTACGTTTAGTACTGGATGGAAGGAGTCATGAAGATGTAGGCACTCTGTATAATGTTCACCGCAGCACCATTACGAAAGTAATGAGAAGCACGGAAGCGCTAATTACAGGCATGGCGGCGGCAGGCCTAGGATATTAAATAATCGACAAGCTCGGTATGCAACGCTCTTAGCCCGAAGAAATAGAACATATACTTCCAGAAGAATTAACGCAAGTCTACGTGCTGCGACTTAAGTTAATGTGTCAAATGTAACAGAAAGAAGAAGGTTACACGAATCTGGCCTAAGGTTGTTAGATGCATTTTTTGTTGTTAAAATACGAAACGTTAAACAATTTTATTTGGTTCTAAAGCCAGACGTAGAGCGGCATATCCGTTACTGAGACCACATCATCGAGCTGCTAGGCGCCAATGGGCTCAGGAACACCGGGAGTGAACGCGGAATGGCGAAACTGCATGTTCGTAGATAAGACCAGGGTAAATTTATACGGTTCTGATGGGCGTATTATTGTTTGGAGAGGGCAAAATGAGAGGTATATAGAGGAAAATATGGATCCGCGAGTGGCATTTGGGGGTGGCGGTCTTACAGTTCTCGGAGGCATAATTTTTAATGGGAAAACGGAACTTTTTATCAATAATACAATTAATGGTTATTCTTATGCAAACGACTGTCTTATTCCCATCGTTGTTCCATTTGCGAAGAACTTCGGAGATGACTTTCTCCTAGTTGACGATAATGCTAGGCCACACAGGGCTCAAATCGTCAACGAAGTTCTTCACGCAAATAGAGTAAATCCAATTCCAATCCAATTGATATGGCCGCCAAATTCTCCCGATGGCAACATTATAGAACACGTTTGGTCAAAATTAAAACTGGTACTGAGGTCCAGAGACAAAGGGTTCGAAAATTTTGAAGAACTAAGGGAAGGTATTTTGGAGGAATGGAATCTGCTAGATCAACAGTTTATTAAAAATTGAATTTTAACAATGCTTAATCGATGTAGAGATGTAATACGCAATCGAGGAGGACCAACAAAATATTAATTTTGTTTAATACAGCTCTTCTGTCAATATTTTTATTATTATTGTAAATTTTCTTAAAAATGAGAAATTTTGTTCAACTCTGTATATAACAATTTGTTAATTATCATAAAATTTATCATAGAAACATCAAAAATTATAGTACAATGTTGATAGTTTTGTACGTTAAAAAAATTAAATTATCAATAAGTGCAATTTTTTAATAAACCCTCGTATTTTTTGATTTGTGATCACTAGAGCAATATCGAGAAAAACGTCCCGATATAAGAACCCAGCAAAAATAATTTTAGGAAAAAATTGGAAAAAAAATAACGGTTGTAAATTTGGGAACGTTTTAAAATTTATGAATGATGCGAGGTAAATGTGAAACTCCCTGTATTATAGACATATGATGATGTTGAGGTAGATGAGTCTAGAAGTCTCATTATCAAACTTTTTCTTTTTAAGAATCTGGAAACCGCGTTAAGATCGGCCAAAAATTTATAGAGCTACTAAGACTGAAATGAAATTGTTTCTATTATCTCGCATTTTGAGAGGTTTTACCAAAAATAAGAAATGTTGTTCAACCCTGTACATGGCAATTTGTTAATTATCATAAAATTTATCATAGAAACATTATTTTTGTATACGGTTTTTGTAACGGTAATGGAAGAGCTGCTGTTCGGGAATATCGTAGGCGATTTCCGGGTAGAAGATGTCCATATCACAAAACATTTGCAAATGTATTTTTATTTGCTGGAGAACATGGACATTTTCCCACCGACAATAATATTGATCAACCAATACGACATCCAGTTCAGGAGGAAGAAGATATCTTAAATCTTGTTGAAGATAATCCCAAAACATCTACTCGAGAAATTGCGACACGTCTAGGAATCCCGCAAAAAAGAGTTAATGTAACACTGCAAAAGGAAGGCTTGCATCCGTTTCATGTTCAAGAAGTTCAAAGATTGGAACCTGGCGATTATGCAAACCGGTTACTCTTTTGCCAGTGGCTCAGTAGACACCAAAGGAGTCTTTATCGAATCATCTGGACCGATGAAGCACAATTTACCAGAGATGGTGTAAATAATTCAAGGAATTCCCATGTATGGTCGTTAGAAAATCCACATGCCATCAGACAATCGCATTCGCAGCACAAATTTTCCATAAACGTTTGGGCAGGTATAATAAATAATAAATTAATTGGGCCGCACTTTTTTGCTGAAAGATTAGATGGAAATCAATATTTAAATTTTTTACAAAACATTTTGCCAGGACTTATGCAGAATGAAAATGCTAACGTGAGAGGGCTCTTTTTTCAACATGATGGGGCCCCACCACATTTTGCAAGGGTTGTATCTGAATTTTTAAATATTACGTTTCCTAACAGATGGATAGGCCGTGGAGGGCCCCATTTATGGCCAGCCAGGTCGCCGGACTTTAATCCTTTGGATTTTTTTTTCTGGGGGAATATGAAAAATTTGGTTTATTCAGAAGAAATCAACACGCGGGAGCAGCTTTTGCAACGAATTATTAATGCTTTTCAGGAAATAAAAAATAACCCAGACGCAATTAGTAGAGGAAAACGGACAGTTCTGGGCCAGGTGGTGCTGGTGGTGCTGGTGGTGCAACTAACCCAGGTGGTGCAGGTGGTGCGTTTTACGATCTAACCCGGGTGGTTCGGTGGTGCGTTTTATGATCTAACCCGGGTGGTTCGGTGGTGCGTTTTATGACCTAACCCGGGTGGTTCGGTGGTGCTGTTTACAAAATAACCCGAAATTAAACCCGACTTTTTACGACCTAACCCGGATGCTTTCATGAGGCGGCTTCTTATCTAACCCTAATTTGAACCTGAATATTTATGAACTGACCCGAGATAAAACCCGACTTTTTACGACCTAACCCGGATGCTTTCGCGAGGCGGCTTCTCATCTAACCATAATTTGAACCTGAATATTTATGATCTGACCCAAGATAAAACCCGACTTTTTATGATTTAACCTTAGTGCAAACGCCGCTGTTAAAGCGATATAGTAAAAAAAACTCGATTAAAATTTTATCTTGTTCGCTAGACCAATTAATTTCCAAATATTATAATTAAAACATACAATCACTACACTGGCGCACCGTCAAAAATCGTGCTTGCACTATCCCAACGTACAGAGCGTCCGCTTCAGAAAATACGGTGCCGTATTTTTTGCGCCGAACGCTCTGGAGGAACACACTCCGATTTGCAAGTACATACACGCTTTGTCGCGGCAAAGCTCGCCGTCAAATTACGGTCACTCTTTTGCGGTACCGCTTTGTAGGAAACCAAAGCTTTAGTGAAACGCCGCTGCCCCAGAACTCTGTCCATATTCCTCTACTGTGTTAATTTATGCGGGTAATAAAACCGACAAGGGTCGGATCGGCCTGCATACTTATAGAGGTAAAAAACCGCTTTAGAATGTTTTTGGTATATCTTTTTTAGATAATTTTGGGGGAAATAATTTGCCTGAGATGCCAATTAAAAAAGCCTACATTTAATTGTATTTTAGATTCTTGAATTTTGTACATGGATTAAAAATCTACTATTTCTTGAAATTGTATACATTATGCTAGATAATTATTAATATAATGTTATTAAGACTTTGTAAATATCTGTAAAAACTGTTCTAAATCGTGTCATTTCTGAAAATTGTATACTGAGTGATTAGAATTTAGTAAAAAATTAAAAAAATGTTTTAATGTTATTAAGACCTGTGAAAATTTGTAAAACTGTACAGAATTGTATTATTTTCTGAAAATGATATACTGAGTGTTTAGAATTTAGTAAAAATTAAAAAAATGTTTTAAATTTGTTAAATCATGCGAAATCTTGTATAAAATGACTAGAACCGTTCTTAATCATGGCATTTCTGAAAATTGTATACTGAGTGTTTAGAATTTAGTAAAAAATTAAAAAAAATGTTTTAACGTTATTAAGCCCTGTGAAACTTTGTAAAAAATGACTAAAACAGTCGCAAATCGTCCTATTTTCTTAAAAGTGTATACTGAGTGTTTAGAATTTAGTAAAAATTAAAAAAAATGTTTTAAATTTGTTAAATCATGCGAAATCTTGTATAAAATGACTAGAACCGTTCTTAATCATGGCATTTCTGAAAATTGTATACTGAGTGTTTAGAATTTAGTAAAAAATTAAAAAAAAATGTTTTAACGTTATTAAGCCCTGTGAAACTTTGTAAAAAATGACTAAAACAGTCGCAAATCGTCCTATTTTCTTAAAAGTGTATACTGAGTGTTTAGAATTTAGTAAAAATTAAAAAAAATGTTTTAAATTTGTTAAATCATGTGAAATCTTGTATAAAATGACCAGAACCGTTCTTAATCATGGCATTTCTGAAAATTGTATACTGAGTGTTTAGAATTTAGTAAAAAATTAAAAAAAAATGTTTTAACGTTATTAAGCCCTGTGAAACTTTGTAAAAAATGACTAAAACAGTCGCAAATCGTCCTATTTTCTTAAAAGTGTATACTGAGTGTTTAGAATTTAGTAAAAATTAAAAAAAATGTTTTAAATTTGTTAAATCATGTGAAATCTTGTATAAAATGACTAGAACCGTTCTTAATCATGACATTTCTGAAAATTGTATACTGAGTGTTAAGTATTTAGTGAAATGGTGGCTATTTAGTTAATTCGTGACTTGTTTTGTACAGATTCTTTAGCATTTCTTAAGAACCGAAAAAGAAAACAGAAAAGAAAAAAATAAAAGAAAAAAACAACTCCAAGTGTCTTTGCGAACAATCGGCAATAAAATAGAGTATTTCAGTTTTTAATTTTTCGTAAATAAAAGTTGGTTAGATTAATAGTCTCTGTGAATATAATAACATAAACAAAGTGATATGCCGTAAATTTAGGAGTACAGTATAAATTATGCCTCTATTAAAATATACCGCAATAACTAACTACCAAAGGATTTTTGATATTTTGAATATATTTGATGCTCATAGCATTATCACATTTCCAAAGGCTCTAAATTTTAGAAAAATGTTCTAATAGAATACGTCTATCAATATAAAGTAAAGGTATTGTTAGGTTTTTTTAAAAAATACGACCTACAACAGTCTCTGCTACAGCATGGCTGACTCTGTAGAAACTTCTGTGAAACCATAATAATTATATCAATAATCGAGTTGTCGTTATGATAATATTTTCTTCCAATATCCGACTCCACTATCCATAAAAGTTATGTTAGAAAATTCATAATTGAGCGCATTGTAATTTTTTAAAAAGAAATTCACTTCACACACAAAGATGTAGCCATTCAATCCATGAAAATAATGCAAGTCAGTATGCGTATGTTATGGCTAACTGTTTAAATGTCTATTCCTTCCACGTTTATCGGAAGAAATACTTTTTTATACTAGTATTTTAGTTGAAAATAAGATCATAAATCATCTATACAAAACAAGCGTCCCTTATGGATTTGAACGAAAATCATAGATTCGACTATTTTCATGAAAAATAAATCTAAGTACGGAATAATGCAGGAAGATTATCTATTTTCTTGGTTTAGAAAGTGATGTAGTTAAGATTTATAACTTAGGAATAAATAAATTATTATTAATCTTTTCGATCTATTTCTCTTGCATATTTAATTTCTTTGATAGTAAGAACTAATCTTTTTATTTTACAAAGTAAAAAAAAGCTAAAGATCGGCGTTGTCAGTCAGGTATAAGAACTGATTTAACACGATGGTTTTTGTACAAACGTTCACATACAATTGTATGCTTTTTAACCGATTGTGTTGGAAAAAATGACGATTTATAGATTAGATATTTAGACGAAGAGCTAACCTTCTCAATAAACTATTGATTATTGCCCTGCTAGCTAGACAACACTTTTTATGTTAGTCAAAAAAAAAATTTTTTTTTTCGGACGCTATTACAGATTTCATCGTTAACTAACAAACATTAAGACCAAAAAAATTAGCGTGCAAGATGAAATGTATAGGTTCACTTCATTTCTACATTATTTTACAACTCTCAATCGCATTAAAAACAAGATCGAATAAAAAATAACTTATGACATATGGACGAAAAATGTTTTTCGGGCTATTTAGGTTAGCGACCGCATTACGTCTGAAATACTACATTTTTCGAGCTTATAACATAATTTACTATTTTAACGTTAAAATAGGGGAAATGATGTATCAAAATGGATACTTTTTTTTTATCGGTCACGAGATTATAGTTTCTTTTAAAATGAACTCTAATATTTACAACACAAAATATCCTTTAAACCACATTAGTTTAAAACTCGTCTGTCGCTTTCCCTCTATTGTGAGTTTGTTTAAAGTATAGCGTAGTATATATTTAGATGAATTTCGCAAATGTTGAATACTTTCAAAACTGAAAAAGCCGCCCTTTGCAATAAATATCTCCGTAGAGTTAGGTACCCTGCAGATTAAGGGTATTTCAGCGGATAATCATATACAAATTCAAAGATTTTGTCTATTTTAATGGATTAACAAACAATATCTATAGGATGACTTTACTGATAAAAAAAAAAAATAACAAAAATCCATAAAGTCTAGGCTCACATGAAATTCCATAAAGAGCAGCTGCATAGCCTTATCACATCAAACTATATTTTTATTTCGTTCTATTGTCAAAAGTCTGTGTTTAGGAGATTATCGTTCATTTTAAAATGAACTCTAATATGTACATCACCATAAACTACCTCTTAAGCCGTCGTAAAAATACACTTTTCGATTTACCTATATATTGATTTTCTAATATTAAATATCTACAATAGTCGAAATTCGCTCGCTAATACCTATGTATGCAAGGTTTCTTCAAAAAATGACAATTTTGTTGTTTAATGGCTTGAAAAAATGGAAAAAGGAGGTTTTTGCATCCATTTATTTCCAGATGAGTGTTAAAAATACTTATAAAACTCGGTATACCGAAGATCAAGCATTAATGAGAGGGTTGAGTCCTGTTTGCCAAATCCTGATTTTTAATTTGACGCTGGCAACGGTACAATTTTTTAACATTTATCATAAGAGGCGTATATTTTTGGAGCTTAGATCTACCAGTTTATCCACGCCCCATTTATTGTTAGTGCTTTAGTAATTTTACTTTCCAATTATTTTTTACCAAAACGCGTAGTTGAAACAGTGTCTATATCAGACGATATAATAAATTTTAAGGATTAATTTGCTTACAAATGCACTTTAATTTATTTAGGCTAAAGCAGCCAGACATATACTGGAACTACGAAAACCCTATTACAATTTGGTTGCCTAGAGAAAATTTTGTAAAAAACATAGCTTTCTACACAAATGCTTGCACATTATGTACCTATCATTTCAAGATACCTGGCGACATCAATGTAAGCATTGACATAATGACGCAAGATATAGGTAGGTACTAGAATATTCAAGATTTCTATTAACGATACACTTCAGCATACATGCGAGATGTCATTAATGTCTACGGAAGGCAACAGACATACCAGCTATTTTTACATGGGATTCCATAGACTTGGACGCTTCTTGTTTAGAAATATTTGATGTCATCTTGAGGAGTTCCGTATTGAAGCATCAAACCTACCTGCCAAATAATTGACGAAATATGGGATATCATAAAATATGCCCCCCATCGAACTAAATGATCCTATAAACCAGCTTCACAGACCGTAATTTGTGATGCTAACACGATTAATACGCAATAGAACAAGATTAAGAAACAAAATTTAAAGTAGCTCTTTATCACACGAAAATAATTAAATAATTTACGGTTACAGAACAATAATTATTTTAAAAAGCTGTATAACTAAATATATTATGTTATTAGGAATATTCTGTCTAAAGTAACAGCTGATCTTAGTCGAAAATGAGATCGTATTATTGATTGTTGAATTCGTTAGGTATGAAATAAAATTAGAGATTTCGTCTATTTTTTCACGATTAAAAAAGAATACCTCTATTTAGCTAAAAATGAAACGATTACAGTGGTAGATTAATTCACTTTACCAAGCATGTAAACTACTAATTTTGCAATAAATATCTTCTATATTTCTAGGTAGGTTTACTCGAAAATGTGGGGCTATTTTCATCAAAAATCCCGATACGAAATTGAAAAATTTGCCTATTTTTGTCGGTTTACAAAGTGATAGTGGAATATTGGTTTGATCAAAGAACAATAATTATTTTAAAAATGTTGTATAATTAACTAAATGTCGGTGTTATCAGGCAGGCAAGAAGTTATTTATCTGAATCTTATTTGTACCATTAGCGTTTATATACAAATGTTAGTGGTTTTCAAAAATTGATATCTCGGAAATTATTAGGTTTAGACTTATAATACGCTTATTAAAAAATAATGACTACTTTATGCAAAATTCAAAAATATTATAAGATGTAGGGTATCCCAGTAACTTAACCAAAGATTTTCGGTCTTCGTAAAGCTTTACACGTTTCTTCAGCGTACCAAACATTCACTTTTTTTAAATATTGACATCGGCTTAGGATTCTGAACATAGGATTAACATCACTCCAATAGTGAACATGTTGCGTTGTCACAGTTCCATTCGTTGAAAAGTAAACAAAACCGTTTGAGCTACGTGGGGAATAAATAAAGTTGGCTTGTTGAAAAATTTTAATATTTATTAAGGTAAAAGACTATAAATATATCGATACAACACTTTGGCATTTCTAATACTACAAACATGAATATCTAAAATGTGATATTTACAACCGTCAACTCTCTCTCCCTTCTCTAATTTTGGTACACCAATGCTGTCTTCTAAGTTTATAATATATGGCGTCCTGCAGTTTAATTCCAAAAATGTTTTAACTAAAAATTCCTCTTTAACACATCCTTTAACGTAAATAATGTCTGCGTCTATCAGATTGTTGGATATGATATTATGTAGTTCCTTGTAATCGGTATCACCATAATTATAAAGGATACCATGATGATTTCCAAATAGATATTTGACTTGTTTCTTGCAAGCCTTACTTAAGGTGTCGAATGGTTTAACTGGTTTAAAAAAGTAACTTTTCATACTATTCCCATCATAAATAGCCAATTCTTTCGCGCAAAATTCAGGTATGTTAAATCCTTGAATATCGACTACAACGAACTTCATTGTCTGAAGACTCAAATCAAACAAGTATATTTTCATATTTTTATCGCTCTTAAGTTCGATTTCAAAAGCACACCCCCACTTTTCGATAATTTCACAGTCTTAGCACATAGATCTTATATTTTTATTTACGATCAATTCATCTTTATTCGCCAATCGTCTCAAACGAGTCTGCTTTTGAAAGTAATATAGCCTTAGTATTCAGAAAATATTAATGATATCGGAGCCTAAAACATCCTTGTCACTAAAAAATCATTGTGTTTCCTAACAAAACCCATCATCTTGTCTATTTAGCTTGCTTTCCTATTGTTTAGCAGGTTAAATAAAATTATTATTTCGCTCTTTTTGTCTGTACTGAATCGTTAGGGGAATACGTTTCTAGTTCTATAAGAGAGACAGTTAAAATTTATGTAAGCAATCAAAAATCCTACACTATGAGCTACTTAGTTAAAATTTCATATTTCCTTCCTGGTTCAGGCAAAATTTGTGATGTGTCGGACAAAATTTATAAAAATACGAAAAAAAAAAATGCTGGATGCATTTTTAGCGTGACTTTCTATTTAATACCATCTTATTTCAAGCTATAATTCGGTTGTCAAAATGAGAATAAAATAATTTTCCCATGGTTTATGTCATCTTAAAAAAGTCAAAAGGTTATATTCTGTAGAGGGTCAGATACATTCAAATTTAAATATTTTCTCCAAGAAGAATTTTAAGATAGTATTATAGTAAATAAAAATTCTATACCTCCAATATTTCATGGAAACATATCGTGTTCTAGCGACATAACCCAAAAGTACCTCTATTCAGAAACGCATCGTACTTTTCTTGTCAATAATTGTCTCATTGTCCCATCCATTACATTATTATAATCTTAAAGCACCTGTTACCAGCATTATCTGTTTTTATGGTTTTCATAAAACATAGCGATTACCGATGAAAATTAAACGAAAACTTAATAAATAACTTTTTTTTCAACTGAAATAGACTGATTTTCGATGGAAAAATGTTACTTATAACTAAAAAATGAATATAAGACATATACGCAATGATATTTAGAATAAATCAATCTTTTCTAAAATTACTATGAAATATTCACAAAATCGTTTCGTTATAACCAAAGTAGCAAGGCTTGCAGATTTCGTATAGAGTTCAAACGCGATACTGAGATGATCTTTTTTTTTTTTTTATATTTTTGTAGGATAATGCACCACTACGTTGTAAGTACTTGAGAGAGGACTTTCTTGAAAAATCCTCAAATTTCTCTGCAATTTTGTTCCTTTTAGAGTTAAATTCACACAGAAAACCCCGTATTCTTATCTTTCAGGTTGGTATATTAAAAAGGGCTTATTAGTATGGTTTAGAAAACAAGCAATATTAATTAACGGATGTTTTTTCGTCGTATGAAGAGTTGAAAAATTTTTTTTTCCACTCCAATGGTTACGATGCAGAGAGTCGGGTTTCATCATAATCTTTCAGGGTAGCTCAGGTTTGATTGCATGTAGAGAGTCGGGTTTCATCATAATCTTTCAGGGTAGCTCAGGTTTGATTACATGTACTAAGGTTAGTGCTCCTTGACGCGCCCCCCTCAGGTTTGTTCAGGTTTCTCAAACGTTTGAGAAACCTGAACAAACCTGAGGGGGGCGCGTCAAACCTGAAACCGATTGCAAGGAGCACTAACCTTAGTACATGTAATCAAACCTGAGCTACCCTGAAAGATTATGATGAAACCCGACTCTCTACATGCAATCAAACCTGAGCTACCCTGAAAGATTATGATGAAACCCGACTCTCTGCATCGTAACCATTGGAGTGGAAAAAAAAATTTTTCAACTCTTCATACGACGAAAAAACATCCGTTAATTAATATTGCTTGTTTTCTAAACCATACTAATAAGCCCTTTTTAATATACCAACCTGAAAGATAAGAATACGGGGTTTTCTGTGTGAATTTAACTCTAAAAGGAACAAAATTGCAGAGAAATTTGAGGATTTTTCAAGAAAGTCCTCTCTCAAGTACTTACAACGTAGTGGTGCATTATCCTACAAAAATATAAAAAAAAAAAAAGATCATCTCAGTATCGCGTTTGAACTCTATACGAAATCTGCAAGCCTTGCTACTTTGGTTATAACGAAACGATTTTGTGAATATTTCATAGTAATTTTAGAAAAGATTGATTTATTCTAAATATCATTGCGTATATGTCTTATATTCATTTTTTAGTTATAAGTAACATTTTTCCATCGAAAATCAGTCTATTTCAGTTGAAAAAAAAGTTATTTATTAAGTTTTCGTTTAATTTTCATCGGTAATCGCTATGTTTTATGAAAACCATAAAAACAGATAATGCTGGTAACAGGTGCTTTAAGATTATAATAATGTAATGGATGGGACAATGAGACAATTATTGACAAGAAAAGTACGATGCGTTTCTGAATAGAGGTACTTTTGGGTTATGTCGCTAGAACACGATATGTTTCCATGAAATATTGGAGGTATAGAATTTTTATTTACTATAATACTATCTTAAAATTCTTCTTGGAGAAAATATTTAAATTTGAATGTATCTGACCCTCTACAGAATATAACCTTTTGACTTTTTTAAGATGACATAAACCATGGGAAAATTATTTTATTCTCATTTTGACAACCGAATTATAGCTTGAAATAAGATGGTATTAAATAGAAAGTCACGCTAAAAATGCATCCAGCATTTTTTTTTTTCGTATTTTTATAAATTTTGTCCGACACATCACAAATTTTGCCTGAACCAGGAAGGAAATATGAAATTTTAACTAAGTAGCTCATAGTGTAGGATTTTTGATTGCTTACATAAATTTTAACTGTCTCTCTTATAGAACTAGAAACGTATTCCCCTAACGATTCAGTACAGACAAAAAGAGCGAAATAATAATTTTATTTAACCTGCTAAACAATAGGAAAGCAAGCTAAATAGACAAGATGATGGGTTTTGTTAGGAAACACAATGATTTTTTAGTGTCAAGGATGTTTTAGGCTCCGATATCATTAATATTTTCTGAATACTAAGGCTATATTACTTTCAAAAGCAGACTCGTTTGAGACGATTGGCGAATAAAGATGAATTGATCGTAAATAAAAATATAAGATCTATGTGCTAAGACTGTGAAATTATCGAAAAGTGGGGGTGTGCTTTTGAAATCGAACTTAAGAGCGATAAAAATATGAAAATATACTTGTTTGATTTGAGTCTTCAGACAATGAAGTTCGTTGTAGTCGATATTCAAGGATTTAACATACCTGAATTTTGCGCGAAAGAATTGGCTATTTATGATGGGAATAGTATGAAAAGTTACTTTTTTAAACCAGTTAAACCATTCGACACCTTAAGTAAGGCTTGCAAGAAACAAGTCAAATATCTATTTGGAAATCATCATGGTATCCTTTATAATTATGGTGATACCGATTACAAGGAACTACATAATATCATATCCAACAATCTGATAGACGCAGACATTATTTACGTTAAAGGATGTGTTAAAGAGGAATTTTTAGTTAAAACATTTTTGGAATTAAACTGCAGGACGCCATATATTATAAACTTAGAAGACAGCATTGGTGTACCAAAATTAGAGAAGGGAGAGAGAGTTGACGGTTGTAAATATCACATTTTAGATATTCATGTTTGTAGTATTAGAAATGCCAAAGTGTTGTATCGATATATTTATAGTCTTTTACCTTAATAAATATTAAAATTTTTCAACAAGCCAACTTTATTTATTCCCCACGTAGCTCAAACGGTTTTGTTTACTTTTCAACGAATGGAACTGTGACAACGCAACATGTTCACTATTGGAGTGATGTTAATCCTATGTTCAGAATCCTAAGCCGATGTCAATATTTAAAAAAAGTGAATGTTTGGTACGCTGAAGAAACGTGTAAAGCTTTACGAAGACCGAAAATCTTTGGTTAAGTTACTGGGATACCCTACATCTTATAATATTTTTGAATTTTGCATAAAGTAGTCATTATTTTTTAATAAGCGTATTATAAGTCTAAACCTAATAATTTCCGAGATATCAATTTTTGAAAACCACTAACATTTGTATATAAACGCTAATGGTACAAATAAGATTCAGATAAATAACTTCTTGCCTGCCTGATAACACCGACATTTAGTTAATTATACAACATTTTTAAAATAATTATTGTTCTTTGATCAAACCAATATTCCACTATCACTTTGTAAACCGACAAAAATAGGCAAATTTTTCAATTTCGTATCGGGATTTTTGATGAAAATAGCCCCACATTTTCGAGTAAACCTACCTAGAAATATAGAAGATATTTATTGCAAAATTAGTAGTTTACATGCTTGGTAAAGTGAATTAATCTACCACTGTAATCGTTTCATTTTTAGCTAAATAGAGGTATTCTTTTTTAATCGTGAAAAAATAGACGAAATCTCTAATTTTATTTCATACCTAACGAATTCAACAATCAATAATACGATCTCATTTTCGACTAAGATCAGCTGTTACTTTAGACAGAATATTCCTAATAACATAATATATTTAGTTATACAGCTTTTTAAAATAATTATTGTTCTGTAACCGTAAATTATTTAATTATTTTCGTGTGATAAAGAGCTACTTTAAATTTTGTTTCTTAATCTTGTTCTATTGCGTATTAATCGTGTTAGCATCACAAATTACGGTCTGTGAAGCTGGTTTATAGGATCATTTAGTTCGATGGGGGGCATATTTTATGATATCCCATATTTCGTCAATTATTTGGCAGGTAGGTTTGATGCTTCAATACGGAACTCCTCAAGATGACATCAAATATTTCTAAACAAGAAGCGTCCAAGTCTATGGAATCCCATGTAAAAATAGCTGGTATGTCTGTTGCCTTCCGTAGACATTAATGACATCTCGCATGTATGCTGAAGTGTATCGTTAATAGAAATCTTGAATATTCTAGTACCTACCTATATCTTGCGTCATTATGTCAATGCTTACATTGATGTCGCCAGGTATCTTGAAATGATAGGTACATAATGTGCAAGCATTTGTGTAGAAAGCTATGTTTTTTACAAAATTTTCTCTAGGCAACCAAATTGTAATAGGGTTTTCGTAGTTCCAGTATATGTCTGGCTGCTTTAGCCTAAATAAATTAAAGTGCATTTGTAAGCAAATTAATCCTTAAAATTTATTATATCGTCTGATATAGACACTGTTTCAACTACGCGTTTTGGTAAAAAATAATTGGAAAGTAAAATTACTAAAGCACTAACAATAAATGGGGCGTGGATAAACTGGTAGATCTAAGCTCCAAAAATATACGCCTCTTATGATAAATGTTAAAAAATTGTACCGTTGCCAGCGTCAAATTAAAAATCAGGATTTGGCAAACAGGACTCAACCCTCTCATTAATGCTTGATCTTCGGTATACCGAGTTTTATAAGTATTTTTAACACTCATCTGGAAATAAATGGATGCAAAAACCTCCTTTTTCCATTTTTTCAAGCCATTAAACAACAAAATTGTCATTTTTTGAAGAAACCTTGCATACATAGGTATTAGCGAGCGAATTTCGACTATTGTAGATATTTAATATTAGAAAATCAATATATAGGTAAATCGAAAAGTGTATTTTTACGACGGCTTAAGAGGTAGTTTATGGTGATGTACATATTAGAGTTCATTTTAAAATGAACGATAATCTCCTAAACACAGACTTTTGACAATAGAACGAAATAAAAATATAGTTTGATGTGATAAGGCTATGCAGCTGCTCTTTATGGAATTTCATGTGAGCCTAGACTTTATGGATTTTTGTTATTTTTTTTTTTTATCAGTAAAGTCATCCTATAGATATTGTTTGTTAATCCATTAAAATAGACAAAATCTTTGAATTTGTATATGATTATCCGCTGAAATACCCTTAATCTGCAGGGTACCTAACTCTACGGAGATATTTATTGCAAAGGGCGGCTTTTTCAGTTTTGAAAGTATTCAACATTTGCGAAATTCATCTAAATATATACTACGCTATACTTTAAACAAACTCACAATAGAGGGAAAGCGACAGACGAGTTTTAAACTAATGTGGTTTAAAGGATATTTTGTGTTGTAAATATTAGAGTTCATTTTAAAAGAAACTATAATCTCGTGACCGATAAAAAAAAAGTATCCATTTTGATACATCATTTCCCCTATTTTAACGTTAAAATAGTAAATTATGTTATAAGCTCGAAAAATGTAGTATTTCAGACGTAATGCGGTCGCTAACCTAAATAGCCCGAAAAACATTTTTCGTCCATATGTCATAAGTTATTTTTTATTCGATCTTGTTTTTAATGCGATTGAGAGTTGTAAAATAATGTAGAAATGAAGTGAACCTATACATTTCATCTTGCACGCTAATTTTTTTGGTCTTAATGTTTGTTAGTTAACGATGAAATCTGTAATAGCGTCCGAAAAAAAAAATTTTTTTTTTGACTAACATAAAAAGTGTTGTCTAGCTAGCAGGGCAATAATCAATAGTTTATTGAGAAGGTTAGCTCTTCGTCTAAATATCTAATCTATAAATCGTCATTTTTTCCAACACAATCGGTTAAAAAGCATACAATTGTATGTGAACGTTTGTACAAAAACCATCGTGTTAAATCAGTTCTTATACCTGACTGACAACGCCGATCTTTAGCTTTTTTTTACTTTGTAAAATAAAAAGATTAGTTCTTACTATCAAAGAAATTAAATATGCAAGAGAAATAGATCGAAAAGATTAATAATAATTTATTTATTCCTAAGTTATAAATCTTAACTACATCACTTTCTAAACCAAGAAAATAGATAATCTTCCTGCATTATTCCGTACTTAGATTTATTTTTCATGAAAATAGTCGAATCTATGATTTTCGTTCAAATCCATAAGGGACGCTTGTTTTGTATAGATGATTTATGATCTTATTTTCAACTAAAATACTAGTATAAAAAAGTATTTCTTCCGATAAACGTGGAAGGAATAGACATTTAAACAGTTAGCCATAACATACGCATACTGACTTGCATTATTTTCATGGATTGAATGGCTACATCTTTGTGTGTGAAGTGAATTTCTTTTTAAAAAATTACAATGCGCTCAATTATGAATTTTCTAACATAACTTTTATGGATAGTGGAGTCGGATATTGGAAGAAAATATTATCATAACGACAACTCGATTATTGATATAATTATTATGGTTTCACAGAAGTTTCTACAGAGTCAGCCATGCTGTAGCAGAGACTGTTGTAGGTCGTATTTTTTAAAAAAACCTAACAATACCTTTACTTTATATTGATAGACGTATTCTATTAGAACATTTTTCTAAAATTTAGAGCCTTTGGAAATGTGATAATGCTATGAGCATCAAATATATTCAAAATATCAAAAATCCTTTGGTAGTTAGTTATTGCGGTATATTTTAATAGAGGCATAATTTATACTGTACTCCTAAATTTACGGCATATCACTTTGTTTATGTTATTATATTCACAGAGACTATTAATCTAACCAACTTTTATTTACGAAAAATTAAAAACTGAAATACTCTATTTTATTGCCGATTGTTCGCAAAGACACTTGGAGTTGTTTTTTTCTTTTATTTTTTTCTTTTCTGTTTTCTTTTTCGGTTCTTAAGAAATGCTAAAGAATCTGTACAAAACAAGTCACGAATTAACTAAATAGCCACCATTTCACTAAATACTTAACACTCAGTATACAATTTTCAGAAATGTCATGATTAAGAACGGTTCTAGTCATTTTATACAAGATTTCACATGATTTAACAAATTTAAAACATTTTTTTTAATTTTTACTAAATTCTAAACACTCAGTATACACTTTTAAGAAAATAGGACGATTTGCGACTGTTTTAGTCATTTTTTACAAAGTTTCACAGGGCTTAATAACGTTAAAACATTTTTTTTAAATTTTTTACTAAATTCTAAACACTCAGTATACAATTTTCAGAAATGCCATGATTAAGAACGGTTCTGGTCATTTTATACAAGATTTCACATGATTTAACAAATTTAAAACATTTTTTTTAATTTTTACTAAATTCTAAACACTCAGTATACACTTTTAAGAAAATAGGACGATTTGCGACTGTTTTAGTCATTTTTTACAAAGTTTCACAGGGCTTAATAACGTTAAAACATTTTTTTTTAATTTTTTACTAAATTCTAAACACTCAGTATACAATTTTCAGAAATGCCATGATTAAGAACGGTTCTAGTCATTTTATACAAGATTTCGCATGATTTAACAAATTTAAAACATTTTTTTTAATTTTTACTAAATTCTAAACACTCAGTATACACTTTTAAGAAAATAGGACGATTTGCGACTGTTTTAGTCATTTTTTACAAAGTTTCACAGGGCTTAATAACGTTAAAACATTTTTTTTAATTTTTTACTAAATTCTAAACACTCAGTATACAATTTTCAGAAATGCCATGATTAAGAACGGTTCTAGTCATTTTATACAAGATTTCGCATGATTTAACAAATTTAAAACATTTTTTTAATTTTTACTAAATTCTAAACACTCAGTATATCATTTTCAGAAAATAATACAATTCTGTACAGTTTTACAAATTTTCACAGGTCTTAATAACATTAAAACATTTTTTTAATTTTTTACTAAATTCTAATCACTCAGTATACAATTTTCAGAAATGACACGATTTAGAACAGTTTTTACAGATATTTACAAAGTCTTAATAACATTATATTAATAATTATCTAGCATAATGTATACAATTTCAAGAAATAGTAGATTTTTAATCCATGTACAAAATTCAAGAATCTAAAATACAATTAAATGTAGGCTTTTTTAATTGGCATCTCAGGCAAATTATTTCCCCCAAAATTATCTAAAAAAGATATACCAAAAACATTCTAAAGCGGTTTTTTACCTCTATAAGTATGCAGGCCGATCCGACCCTTGTCGGTTTTATTACCCGCATAAATTAACACAGTAGAGGAATATGGACAGAGTTCTGGGGCAGCGGCGTTTCACTAAAGCTTTGGTTTCCTACAAAGCGGTACCGCAAAAGAGTGACCGTAATTTGACGGCGAGCTTTGCCGCGACAAAGCGTGTATGTACTTGCAAATCGGAGTGTGTTCCTCCAGAGCGTTCGGCGCAAAAAATACGGCACCGTATTTTCTGAAGCGGACGCTCTGTACGTTGGGATAGTGCAAGCACGATTTTTGACGGTGCGCCAGTGTAGTGATTGTATGTTTTAATTATAATATTTGGAAATTAATTGGTCTAGCGAACAAGATAAAATTTTAATCGAGTTTTTTTTACTATATCGCTTTAACAGCGGCGTTTGCACTAAGGTTAAATCATAAAAAGTCGGGTTTTATCTTGGGTCAGATCATAAATATTCAGGTTCAAATTATGGTTAGATGAGAAGCCGCCTCGCGAAAGCATCCGGGTTAGGTCGTAAAAAGTCGGGTTTTATCTCGGGTCAGTTCATAAATATTCAGGTTCAAATTAGGGTTAGATAAGAAGCCGCCTCATGAAAGCATCCGGGTTAGGTCGTAAAAAGTCGGGTTTAATTTCGGGTTATTTTGTAAACAGCACCACCGAACCACCCGGGTTAGGTCATAAAACGCACCACCGAACCACCCGGGTTAGATCATAAAACGCACCACCGAACCACCCGGGTTAGATCGTAAAACGCACCACCTGCACCACCTGGGTTAGTTGCACCACCAGCACCACCAGCACCACCTGGCCCAGAACTGTCCGTTTTCCTCTACTGCAATTAGAAAAGCAGTGTCAAATTTAAACATCAGAAGACGAAGATGTGAACAAGCCAATGGAGGGCATTTTGAACAGCTTCTTAAATAACAGTGTTCTGCTAAAGTGCTCTTAAAATTAATTCTTGCTAAAACTTTTTCTATGTATTAGATTTTAAGCAGTCGATTTTAACTTGCAGTTTTGTTATTATTATTATTACTTTGTTATTTGTTGTTGTGTTGTTCCCTAAAATTTAGTCTCGTTAAAACTATTAAACGTTTAGTACATTTATTTTTTTACTTCGGAAGCAGTTTTTGCTTTTTTATTGTTATTTTCTTAATTTCTAATTTCCAAATATGCACCATTTTGAAATTTTTTACAAAACAACCATTTATTCTAATCAAGTGATGGGTGCGGGAACTTTGAAAATTATGCCGTTAGGGTCAATTCTTTATGCTCTTTCCAATAAAAAAATAATATTTTGAAAAAATTGATCTACAGGGCGTTAAAAATGTAAAAATTGAAAATGTCAACTTTTTCTAATACGGGCCTGGAATTTAAAATTTTCTGATACTGCAATTTTAAGCGACAGATAGGTTACAGATGTTGACCCAATATGAAAATTTTATACGGAGTACATTAAAAAATATGACAAGAACAAAAAATTGCTGAAGTTCATAAAAGACCCTGTATCTTATTAACTATCGACAATTGAACTATCAAAGATGGGTGATTAAGAACCCCCAAGGTATTCTTTGTCTTGTGTTGAAGTATGTTCATTTAGATCCGCGTCACCCTGTATAACGAATATTCTGGAATATTTACAATATTACTATTAACATCTGGCGATAACCATGACTCAGTAACCGCGATAATATCAAATTTATTAGTTAATACCAAAAAATCATTAAAATGAGGAACCAAAGATCTAACATTCAAATGACACATACTGAGGTTGGAAGCCATCTTACAAATTACTTTATATTAATTAAATTCCCGGTTTACATTGTAAGATTTAAATATACAAGGAAGATAATACGTATAGAAATATCTAAGGATAAACTGAAACCTATAAAATAAATATGCAAATCCTCTTATTTCCTAACTTAAAACTAACACCTTTATTGGAAATATTATTTTATCTAAATACTAATAATAGAAATACAGCATTATTAAAAATACAATATACGAAAAGTTTCTTTATTGAGAACCAAGTTTTTTTTGCAGTACTACGCGTCAGAACACCTTTTGCACCATCGGTAAGGAATGCTTTTGGACTATAATTAATCTTGCGTTTCTTGGTTAAGGGACTGGTCGATTCGTTTTGTTTGGAACTATGTAGTAGTAGTAGTATTGGTTTGTATAGGGCTTTGCTGTTTCTTAAGTAATTGGTCCGGATTTTCAGCTTCAGTTTCACTAGTTTTATCAGTCGATTCAGTTTCAGATATATTCTCAAGATGTTGGAGTTGTTCAACAGTAAACGGATATATCGACGAATAACCTACCATTCCTAACAGAACCTAACCTTAACCTAATCTCAGGATCAAAGGAAAATAAAATGAAAACATTAGTAAAGAACACTATAACAACAAACTCGTGAAATCTGATGACATAAATGAACAAAAATTGACATTAACAAAGCCACCTGAGAAAACAACAAAATATTTTGCCAATTCCAAAGCGCAGGTAATTTGATTAAAAAATATACCTATAATTTTTTATAATTATTAATACTATAAAAATAAATGTCTTATAAAAGTTTGTAGTAGTGGAAAAAATATTATATTAACCACGGTTTAGACCGCTTATAGCCCTCGTGTCTTAAATCCCTCATCGATCCGCTCCTCGTGATTTAAACTTGCCGCTAGGGCAATAATGATGGCCGTCTAAACCTTGGTTATTAATATACTATTTCTAAATTGTACTCGTTATTTCGAAAACTACTGATATTAGGAACAAAGTATGATATACCAAAAGTCTAACAAATTTAAAGTAAAAACTAAATGAAAAAATATACAGGGTGTTACATTTAAAAATATAAAATTAGTTCCAATTCCAGACAAACTAAAAAGCTGGCAACAACGTCAATATCGTCATTCGGTGCGTTAGATTCTCTTACACAACTCTACCAAGTTTGGTTTAAATCGGCCAATAAATTGTGATGTTATTAAGCCGTTTCCAGACTTTATACACACACTGTATGTCTGTCAAACCATAGCTTTAGTTTTTTTTTTGTGTTATATTTGCCTCAGTGTTGACAACTACGCAGGGTGCCAAAGAGGTTTAGAATATTGCAAACATTTTAATAAGAACTGAATATATTTTATAAACAGTTGCAAAATTGACGTTATTTAAAACGGCGCACCTTTTAAAAAATAAAATATTTGATTTAGCTCAAATTAAACCAATAATACTAAAAGCTTCTGGTTCGCTCACTTTCAGATTTTTCGTATCTTAAATCACCACTAGAGCACTTGTCTAATGAGCTCGCTAAAGGTATATCACATAATATAAATTATTAGACGTTGAGAGAAAGGATAGGGCCAGATGAGCAGGGGCGGGGGCGACGCGGGCGGCGAATGCATATTCTAATTACTTGGGGTGTAATTGATTTGGGTTGCCATCTCCTGAGAGCAGAATGGATCGGTCTCGTGAGACCTGGTGCCGACGCTGCCACCGCGTCGTTACAGCCACAAAGACATCATATTTATTTAGTCCGGGCCCTTTGCTGATCACCCGAACACACTTGGCTCACTTAGTTGAAATGTCAATAAAAAGATCGTTTTTTTGGAACTATAATGATGGGTTAAGTAAATGAAATTTGTCAAGGAAGAAAATAAAAATATAGGGTGACATGAAACAAAATTTGAATGCATTGAGTAATGGTTTTACAGTGAAAGAAACATAATTTTGTAATACCTACCTTTAATTAATGGCATGCAGATATTTCAGGTTAGTCAAAATAAGAAAATAATGCAAATATATGCATGGTCTAAAACGAGTTATTTTCGTTATACAGGGTGGCAAAGTTTCAATTTTTTTTCTCGTATTTTGCGTTTTCTCTCTTATATTCTGTGATAATTGTTTGAAATTTGGAACATCAACCATTTTTTAGAATCTCTACAATAAAGTATCAAAATTGTCGGTCGCAGTATACAGGGTGTTACATTTTCTTGAATCGGCTACAATTTTATCTTTCAGAACTTTTTTGGAGCTCCCTGTATGAATTCCGGTATCAAATTTAAACTCTCTGTTCCTTTGTTTAGCGTTCTGGTCTCTTGCACTATTCTCGTATCTGTGACCGTTTTCGATTTATTCGCAAAAATAGCCATCGATGGAAATTAAGTGTAGGCATATAAAAAATAAAGCAGAGTAAAAAGCTGTTTTTATTTGTATGTATTCTAAGTAATTATTTTCATTTTTATTTTAGATCAACAATCAGATAAAAACATTACAAATTAAAAATAAATTAAAACAAAACAATTAATTAGTTAATCAAATAAAAATAAAACATAATTATAAAAACTGTTGAAAATGTCCGCCTCTTGCTACAATGCACGAATCAAGTCTTCGCCTCATGGACTGACGGACTCTGCCAAATATTCCAGGAGTATTGCGAATGATGTCGCATGAAGCGATTATTCTGTTTCTTAAATCCTCTTCTGTCTGGACTGGGGTCTGATACACTAATGCTTTCAGGTGCCCCAGAAAAAGAAATCCAGGCTATTCAGGTCTGGGGATCTAGGGGGCCATGGTTGAGGTCCCCCTCGATCTATCCAACGGTTGTTAAAAATTTGATTGACAAAGTTTCTCACCTCTATGCTGAAGTGCGGTGGTGCACCATCGTGTATGAACCACATTTGGTTTCTGACAAGAATTGATACCACTTCTAGCAGCCCTGGGAGTTCCTCTTCAAGAAATTGACGATAATATTGTGCGTTTAGCCTTGCTGGTAGGAAAAATGGTCCTATAAAATAATCTCCAATAATGCCGGCCCACACATTTACTGAAAACTGTGGTTGGAAATTATTTTCGCGTATCGAATGCGGATTCTCTTCTGCCCAAAAATGGTTGTTGTGAAAATTGTTTATGGCATTCCTTGAGAAATTTGCTTCATCGCTAAATAAAATCGTATTTTCAAATAACGCATTTTGGGCTAGCATTTGTAGGAACCATTGGCAAAAATTAAAACGTAGTGGAAAGTCACGTGGGAGAAGAGCTTGAACCCTTTAAATGTGGTAAGGATACATGAAGTTGTCTATTAAAATTTTCCAGACAAGCACAAATGAAATGTTAAGTGTTGCGGCAATTTTTCTCGTACTAGTAGCAGGATCATTTTCTACTGCATTCAGGACTGCTTCCTTGACTTCAGGAGTCTTAACCGTTCTGTTTGCTCCTGCTAAATGAGTGGATTTCTTAAACGATCCATTTCCACATAGTCGATTATGTAGATTTGCGAATGTCTGTGGGTCAGGCAGTATTCGATTTGGATACATAACATTCATAACAATTGCCATCTGCAAGTCCATAGATTAAATGCATCTCTGCAAATTCTTGATTTGTGAATTCAACCATCATTAACCAGTTTAAAACAACTCCGGAAACGTCAAACAAAAAAAAATATTTGTTACAAAATGTCAGAAGGACAATAAACAGAATTAACAATTGCCTATCCCAGCCTACTATTTTTTTTTCTCACATTTATTATTGCGCTATTTCGCCTACACTTATTTTCCATCGATGGCTATTTTTGAAAATAAATCGAAAACGGTCACAGATACGAGAACAGTGCAAGAGACCAGAACGCTAAACAAAGGAACAGAGTGTTCAAATTTCATACCGAAATTTATACAGGGAGCTCCAAAAAAAAGTTATAAAAGATAAAATTGTAGCCGATTGAAGAAAATGTAACACCCTGTATACTGTGATCGACAATTTTGATACTTTATTATAGAGACTCTAAAAAATGGTTTATGTTCCAAATTTGAAACAATTATCACAGAATATAAGAGAGAAAACGCAAAATACGAGAAAAAAAATTGAAACTTTGCCACCCTGTATAACGAAAATAACGCGTTTTAGACCATGCATATATTTGCATTTTTTTCTTATTTTGACGAGTACTATTACGCCCTGAAATATCTGCATGACATTAATTAACACCCTGTATACAGGGTGTCTGGAGTATTACATATAATCAAGAAACGCCAAGGTACACACAAAAGAGACAAGCGTAACTACAGGGTGTTATTTTTAATCAATCAATCAAAGATATACTTTATTGTCAACGAACATAAAATATTCCTTGTTGACAAAGTTTCTTAACCTAATAAAAGATACAAATATAATGTACAGGGTGTCCAGTTTTCGTATGTTTTACGGGTTATCTGCGTTATTAGTAAAGATAGAAGGTTGCGGTTTTCGCGGCACTTTGTTACTTTTTTGAGAAACAAACGATGCCATCAACAGAATTTTCATAGCCCCCTTAGTTTTTTAGATACGGGGGTGATTTTGAAAATTTTGCAGTTTGGGACACCCCCATCTCGGTTACGCTGCAACTTATCAAAAAGGTAAAAAATGAAGTTGTTAGTTTTTTTCACGTAGAATCCAGTGGCTTAGTCAGATTTTTTCTTTGTTTAATTGTTTTCGAGAAAAAGAGCAAACTTGCATTTTTTTAAATGGGACACCCTATATATTTTTAGCTATTATGATTCAGTGTATCACAAGCTTTTCAAAAATATATAATACTTTATAACTGTTTTCAATGTGAAGCTCAAAATTTACATTTTTCAACAAATTTAAATTTTGTTTTAGTAGGCCATGACGGGTATTTAAGAAAACAAAAGATGACAGGCTTGTTATCTGAAAAAATCTTTATTTACTGTCAGAATAGGTTATCCATTTTCAGTTCTTTATTTCTATTCAGTTTCGATAAATAGCAGTTTTTTCTTAATAATTATGGCTGCGAATGCAAAATTCGAGAATTATGAAAAGTACGATATGTTCGTTTGTTATATTCAGTGTAACGAAAATTCGGATGAAGCATTATAAGTTTATTTTAACAGGTATGGGCATCTTTTTATATTTTTCATCATAATTTAAAATTTATAAAAACGTAATATTCGCAGATTCCCAGAAAGAAGACAGCCGGATAAAAGAATATTTTTAAAAATAAAATCAAACTTAATTGAAGTCGGTTCATTTTCCAAACCCCGACCTAGTATTTACAATAAGGAAAACCAGGACATTGATGAAGTAAACGTTTTGGCTTCAATTGAATCAAATCAAAGTAGTTCTTGTAGAACAGTGGAAGGTTCTGTCGGTGTTACAAAATCAAGGGTTCAAACTATTCTAAATAACACAAGTTTAAGCCATGCAAATTTCATGTCGTACAAAACTTACATCTCGGTGACGCAGAGCGCCGCGTAGAGTTTTGTAATTGGTATTTACAAAATGTAAATAGAGAAAATCATTTTGAAAGAACGATTACCTGGACTACATGGACCCGTAAGATGGCCACCCAGGTCACCCGACTTTGAGCTTCACATTGAAAACAGCTATAAAGGATTAGGTATATATTTTTGAAAAGCTTGTGAAAAACTGAATCATAATAGCTAAAAATATATAGGGTGTCCCATTTAAAAAAATGCAAGTTTGCTCTTTTTCTCGAAAACAATTAAACATAGAAAAAATCTGACTAAGCCACTGGATTCTACGTAAAAAAAACTAATAAGTTCATTTTTTACCTTTTTGATAAGTTGCAGCGTAACCGGGATACGGGAGGTGTCCCAAAATGCAAAATTTTCAAAATCACCCCACCCCGTATCTAAAAAACTAAGGGGGCTATGAAAATTCTGTTGATGGCATCGTTTATTTATCAAAAAAGTAACACAGTGCCGCGAAAACCGCAACCTTCTATCTTTACTAATAACGCAGATAACCCGTAAAACATACGAAAACTGGACACCCTGTATATGAAACAAGCATTAATAAACCGACTAAGCAATAAAACTACAGAAACAGTGAAACAACATAATCAAGAAATCGGAGTCCATGTTACAAGATACAGGGTATTCCATACTCGATGGTACGTTGAAAGTATCTGGAGAACGAAAAGAAAAATAATTTTAAAATTTTCACTACGGCCATAGGAGGCTGCGCTCTAGCTTTTAAAAATAATTTCGCGGTTGCAGTGGTGCCAGATCTATTGATAACTGACATCAACTTTGGAATTTTAAATGGGACACCCTGTAGTTTATTTTATTTTTAGATTCTACGAAGCAATCTAGGTTTTTTTCTATAGGATACTTTTCCATTTCTCTTGCCGTTTCTTAAATATTAATTATTTTGTTCCTTTTTTTTACCGAAACTATGTGAATTAAAACTTCAATATTTTCGTCTCCAGATGTCAAATCAACGTAACATTTTAACATCATTTAGTCAACATGTGGTACTTTAATTTTGGCAACATAGGATCGCCGATTTCTATACAGAGTGTCCTAAAAATTAATTGCAATTCAGATTTTATAATATTGATCAAAAGTCACTTTTTTTAAATGGAACTTCCTGTATATTATTGAAGTGTTGAATAGAGTGGACCAATTGAATTTTTTTCATATAGAATGTTCCTCTACCTATTTTGAACCGCTTTCGATTTATAAGCCATTTTATGAATAATTACTATTCATATTCGAGAACTAGACATTAAAGATCTAAATCGATAAGTGTGCCATGATCAAAACAAATTTCCTTTCATAATCAATTGTGGTTCGATTTGGAACCGATTTTGTCAGTAAATTAAAACTTTTGGAATTCTCACCTAATACGTCAGATCTTTAAAGTGCTGACCATTTTCATGTAAGCAATCGGTAATAGATGTCATCACATGACCGGTAGTAGCTCTTTGAATTTCTAATGGATCAAGTTCTTCAAAAGCGCGCCTTACCCGACTTTCTAGATTTTCTTTTCAATTTACTGGGGTTTTAGAAACCACTTCTTTAATCCTACCCCCACAAGAAAAAGTCTAAAGGATTAAGATCTGGAGATCGCAGTGGCCAACTCCATGGTCCTCCACGTCTTATCCACCTATCTTCAAACAAATCATACAGTTCCGCGGAAACTTCATGGGTACAATGAGCAGGAGCTTCATCTAATTGATACCAACAATTTCTCAAATCGATAAGCGGTAGATTATCTAAAAAGTCAAATACGGTCGTTCTTAGAATTTCGAGATATTTTGCAGAAGTTAAATTTTTATGATAAATATAGATTGATAATTGCCTATCCATCAACAAACAAAATACATATACTAAATATATACATACAATACTAAATCTTTGTTGGTAACCTTTTTCTTTTATAACGTGTGGATTTTCTGCAGACCAATAGTGATTATTTTGACGGTTAAAGACTCCTTCGCGTGAGAATTTTGCTTCATCAGTCCAAATAATTCTTTTCAGAAAATCTGGATCCTTCTGCGTTCGAATTATTAACATTTCGCAATGATCTACATGTTTTGGAGGATCACCTGCTTGTAAAGCCTGTAATGCAATTAGTTTGTAGTCATGCATATTATGTTTATGTAAAATTCTCCATATTGATGTTCGATTTATCCCTAAATCATTTTTGGTACTTGTTATTGAAGCATGGGGATAGGCATGAAAATACGCCAAAACGTTAATTTCATTTTCTTCGTTTTCAGTGACAGGGTGAAATTGATATCGTGGAGCCTGTACATTTCCGAAATTTAAAAAATTACCTTAAAATCTGAGAAATTTCCGTGGGTTCGTTGGCGGAAAATTCGGAAAAAGAGCGTTACATTTTTTGCAGGTTCTTAAAACAATTCTTTGACACTCGCCGTGAATATAAAACAAATTTAAAATATCCGCATTTGAATAACTGTTATTTTCCATTTATGCTTTTTTAATCTGACATAAGCAAACCCAAACTAAAAAGTGAGACATGTCATGTCACCATCGTTATGTATTGCAGTTGTTACATCATGGCACACTTATCGATTTACATCTTTAATGCCTAGTTCTCGAATATGAATAGTAATTATGCATAAAATGGCTCATAAATCGAAAGCGGTTCAAAATAGGTAGAGGAACACTCTATATAAAAAAAAATTAAATTGGTCCACTCTATTCAACACTTCAATAATATACAGGGTGTTCCATTTAAAAAAAGTGACTTGATCAAATTTATAAAATCTCAATTGCAATTAATTTTTAGAACACTCTGTATAGAAGTCGGCGATCCTATGTTGCCAAAATTAAAGTACCACAATATGTCGACCGAATGATGTTAAAATGTTACGTTGAATTGACATCTGGAGACGAAAATATTGAAGTTTTAATTCACATAGTTTCGGTAAAAAAAAGACACAAAATAATTAATATTTGAGAAATGGAAAAATATCCCATACAAAATAAACCTAGATTGCTTCCTAGAATCTAAAAATTAAATAAACTACAGGGTGTCCCATTAAAAATTCCAAAGTTGATGTCAGTTATCAATAGATCTGGCACCACTGCAACCGCGAAATTGTCTTTAAAAGCTAGAGCGCAGCCTCCTTTGGTCGTAGTGAAAATTTCAAAATTATTTTTCTTTTCGTTCTCCAGATACTTCTAACGTACCATCGAGTATGGAATCCCTGCAAAAAAGCTAAGACCAACCTAAACTAAAAATGTATCGTTATAATATTCGGCCAGAGTATAATAGGCCTTACCAGCTAATAGCGATTTCACCCTCCTACGGAACAATCCGATAGACGTTTCTCCTTTAATACCCGCAGGTAGATGGTTAAAAAAATTTTTGCTTTCATAAATAATTGATCTTTTTGTTAACGTAAATGTCGGTATTGGGAGAAGAATATCCGGACTTTGTCGAGTAATATAATGGGGACTTGGGTCCCCAAACCGTTCCCTATATTTAAAAATCAGACTAACAGTCTCCAATATAAAAAGAGACACAAGAGTAAGAATCCCTTCCGAAACAAAGAATGGCTTACATGATTCACGATGTCCTATGTGATAGAGAGACCGAAGGGCCCTTTTTTGTAATACAAATACAGTATCAAACAGAACCTGACCACACATTCCCCAGAAGGCAATGCCGTACCGAAGGCGAACCTCAATAAGAGCATACTATACGCTCTTAGCCGTGTTGACGCCCAACTCCGTCACAACCCTCCTCACTGCGTAGCAGCCCGAGGCAATCTTCCTGTTTAATGCAGCTATGTGTGTCCCAAACTGTAAGTCACGGTCTATGTTGAGACCCAAAAACCTTGCACTAGACAGGTCCAGCAGTGAGCAATCTCCAATGCTCATTCCACTGACATTACACTTAAAACCCACAATGTTGGTTTTGTTAACATTCAGAGTTAGTTTCATTACAGTCGAACATTCTTTCACTTTTAGTAAATCAGACGACACCATCTCCACCAACGAGTAAGTGTTGTCACTGTGCCACAGAATGGTAGTGTCGTCTGCAAACAGTGGCACCGAACCCTGCAGAACACCACACTTTATCATTCCACTGTCGGATGCGACTGGCCCAATTAAAACTTTTTGAGTCCTATTCTCCAGGTAGGATCGAAACCACTCCACATACGTACATTTATGTACGTGGCCAAACTTTAAGGGGTGATTCTTTGAGTGACTTCAAGACGAAAAGCTTATATAAACTGGTAATGCTTCGTTTTCAAGGTACGCGAAGTCAAAATTAAAAAAAAAATCGTTTTCTCGTAAATATCTTAATAATCCTCTAGCCGATTTTGTTAAAACTTGGCAATGTTATTTAGGGTAGTAAGGGGCTAATTTAGCCCTGAGTAGATTAAGATATTTAAGTCCAGTGGCGTCCCGGAAGGCACCTTAGCTAAGATTCTTGACAAAAAAAATGTGCACCACTGATTTTCTTGCAATTTTTGTATTTTTGTCGCATTAGGCAACTAAAACTACAACTTTTTTATTTTTAGCATTTTTTTGTATCTTGCTTCGTTTTTGAGAGAAAACATAAAAGTCACTTTATTGCATGTCGCTGGAACAACATAATAAAAAATTGTTTTTACAGGGTGTTGAAATATTTAAAATAAATAGCAAGAAGACGCAAACTAATGTGACGTTGAAACTCGGTGACAGTTTTTAATGAACACAAATGAATCTTTTAAGCCTAAAATTGTTTGGCTCATTTTGCCAGTGGCGCGCACAGTGGTAACGCCGAAAATTAAAAAAAAAACGAACAAACAAGAAAAACGCTTTATTCAAACAGTACTCAAACAAATGGTATGCTATATTTTTTAGTAAGGAAACATTTAACAATAAGTAACACGTAAAACTTACAATAGTTGCTAAAAAGGTCCTCCTTCAACTTCAATGCAAGCATAACCTCGTCTTAACATCGACTGTCGAACACGTTGAAATATTTCCGGCGTATGTCTTATCTGATCACATAAAATCCGTATCCGTTGGATTAATTCTTCTTCAGTGATGATTGGAGTTTTATAAACGAGGCACTTTAAATGCCCCCAAAGGAAAAAGTCTAAGGGATTTAAATCCGGTGATATGGGTGGATATGACTGTGGACCTGCGCGACCGTTCCACTTTTCTCCATAAGTTGCATCCAGAAATTAAAGTGCTACTATGCTAAAGTGAGGTAGGGTCCTATCGTGCATGAGCCACATTGCTTCTCTTACTGGCAGTGGAATATTTTCTAATAGTTCAGGTGATGATGTTCTTGAAGGATAGGGTGGACTTGATCACAGCAAGGGACCTGGTCCCGATAATGTTCCACCTATACTTTTGAGAAAGTGTAGATTTTCCCTCGTGCAACCCTTGCAGATTTTGTTAACTGAATCCATTAGGTCTGGTGTTTTTCACATTTAATGGAAATCAAGTTATGTAACTCCGATTTTTAAGTCTGGAAATAAGTAGGACATTAAAAATTACCGACCTATTAGTATCCTAAGCACAATACCTAAAGTCCTTGAGAGTTTGGTTTATAATCAAATAAAGAGCAGGCTGTGTCAGACTTTCATTGATGAGCAGCACGGTTTTCGTGAGGGAACATCTACTAGTACCAACTTGATTCTGTTTGTTCAATTGGTGTTGGAAGCCCTGGAGAATCGTAAGGCAGTTAGTGCAGTTCAGTCAGAAAATGCGTGCAATTGGATTTGCTGGCGGATTGTTGGAGTGGCTAATTTCTTACATCCGAGACCGCAGTCAGATTGTCAAAATAAAGCACTTCATCTCTAGAGAGATACAGGTGACCTCTGGTTTGCCGCAGGATAGCCATCTAGGTCCATTGCTTTTTAATATTTTTATTAATGACATAACAAACGAAATATCACACAGTAAAGTGCTTTTATATGCAGATAATTTAAAGCTTTTCAGCACCGTTAAGTTTAATGCAGATTTTGAAAATATACAGTCAGATTTAGATGGAATTGCACGTTGGTGTACAAAAAACCGACTAAAGCTTAATACAAATAAATGCAAACCCATCTCTTTTTCCAAGTCAATGATTGGGAATGATGAACAGTTTGTTTATTACATAAACGGTCAATCTTTAGAGTATGTGACTTCAATATCGGATTTGGGAGTACAGCTTGACAGTCAGTTGGATTTTAAGAAACATTATAGTCACATACGTAATAAGGCCTTAAAGTTGCTGGGTTTTATATGTAGACACACCAAGGACTTCAGAAATGTAAACTCCTTAAAGCACCTTTATGTATCTCTAGTGAGGCCAATACTTGAATACGCAACCTGTGTTTGGTCACTGTTTTATTTGGTACACAGGAACTCATTGGAAAACATTCAAAATAGGTTTCTCTTAAATATATCTCGCAGACTTGGTGTGTCGCGATTGGATTTCTCTGCTACACACATGCGATCTTACCTGAACATGTCGGACTTGGTGACTCGTCGCAACCATGCCGATCTACTTCTACTCTATAAGACTTTGAACAACATTATTAAGTGCTCTAATTTGTTGAAGTATTTCGCTCTCAATGTTCCGCCAAGACAAACTAGAAGCTCACAAACATTTTCTGAGGCTTATCACAGAGTGAATTACGGAAAGTTCTCTCCAATTGCGCGCATTCTTGCTAACGCTAATGGGTCTGGCAATATGGACTTTTTTGGAAGCTCATTCCAAACATTTAGACGCCGGCTAGGTCTAATAACTATAGATAGTAATTAAATAAGAACTATTTTATTTGTTCGCTTTTCTAGCGTTGTTTTGTTTGTTTTTGCTTTGCTCTTGCTTCTTTTTCGTTATAATTAACTTTGTAATTGCATATTATGGTGGCTGCAGGGTCATTGTGCTCGTAATTTCTATTTTCCCCTTTTTTTTTTCTTTACTACATTGTTAATATTTTGTAATTTTGTATTTTTGTATTTTTTGAATTTTGTAATTGTGCAATTTAGTAATTTTCTACTTGTAACTTGTAACTTGTAAATGGATTATTTTATCCGTAAATAAATAAATAAACATAAATTCCAAAAAATTACGATACTCTTGACCATCTAAACTCGGTGGTAAAAAATTAGGCCCAATAAGATAGTCACCTACAATACCGACCCAAACATTCACGGAAAACTGTTGTTGATAATTATTTTCTATAACCGCATGGGGATTTTCTTCAGTCCAGATATGATTGTTATGAAAGCTCATAATTGAATTTGGGGAAAAACACACTTCATCGGTAAACATAATATGGGATAGAAATGTCGGAGATGTTACCTGCTGTTACAAAAGCCAAGTACAATAAATAAAACGCTGGGGAAAATCCGCAGGTAATAACACTTGAATACACTGTATGTGGTAAGGATACAGTTGATATTTCCTTAGAATCTGCCATACAGTAAAGTGAGAAATGTTTAATTGTCGTGCAAATTTGCGTGTACTTGTGTCGGGGCTACGCTTAACTTCGTGCAAAACTGCTTCCTCCATCTCCACTGTTCTTACTGTTGCAGGTCTCCCAATAAGAGCAGCCGACCTTAGAAAGGTGCCTGACTCGTACAGCCTTTCATGTATTCTTACAAATGTTTGTCTGTTTGGTGCAATGAGGACATCTTTCATAGACAAAATGCATATCGGCCGTTTCTGAGTTTGTAAACTGAACTATTTTGTAATATCAGTTACCAATTTTATAGCTTGAAATTCTTAAAAACACTTAAAATAGTTACGATCAAATGCACTGTTTAAAGTTATGTCAGTTATGCCAAAGTCAAATTTGTTTGAACAATTGTTTTTCCTTCCACGGCACTCTTACTTTTTTGTTAGTTTCAAAATACTGCAGTAATAAATAATGTTATAATTTGTTTTATCGAAAACAGTTAATCTGAGCGATGAAATTAAGAAAATTAATTTGGTTTAATTTTAATTGCTTAATCATAAATAAAAATCACTTTGTTCCAGGTCCATGGACAACAATAAAAACAGTTTTTAATTATTTATAAAACACATTTTTTTTTATTGATTGCAATAAAGTGATTTTTATGTTTTTTCTCAAGAACGAAGCAAGATACGAAGAAAATGCCAAAAATAAAAAAGTTGTAGTTTTAGTTGCCTAATGCGAGAAACATACAAAAATTTGCAAAAAAATCAGTGGCGCACATTTTCTTTCTCAAAAATCACAGTTAAAGTGCCTTCCGGGACGCCACTGGACCTAAAAATTTTAATCTAATTAGGGCTAAATTAGCCCTTCACTACCCTTAATAACACTGTCAGATTTCAACAAAATCAGCTAAAGATTATCAAGATATTTACGAAAAAATGATTTGAAGTTTGACCCTGTATTTTTAAAACGAAGCATAACCGGACCTATGTTTATATAAACTTTGCATCTTAGAATCACTCAAAGAATCACCCCTTGAAGTTTGGCCAGGTTCTTAAATAACACCCTGTATGGTGTGGCTCTAATTGAGCTTTAAAACTATAGGAGATAGAGAAACGGTTAACTGGGAAAAGTTTTAAACAATTATATTTGCAACCGAAAACCGCTTAGTACGTTATTCAGACTTTTTTGGTTTTTTAGGAAAATCCAAAAAGTTGCATTTTGGAAAATATGCTGTAACTTTTTTATTTTTTATTATTTTGGATATTTGTATAAAATTTCCAACTCAACTTTTTAGTAAATTTCAGCGCTACAATTAGATTTACTACACGACGTTTGTTCTCGAAGGGAGATCCACTCAAACAGCTATTTTCCAATTTACACGGGCAATTTTGGGACACCTTGAGGAAGGCAAAATGGCATTAGGAATTTTTCTAGACTTATCTAAGGCTTATGACTGTTCAAATAGAATTATTCAAAAAAAGCTGGATTTGTATGGTATAAGAGGGAATGCCTTAAGATGGTTCGAATCATATTTAAGCCAAAGAACTCAACGAGTTATTGTAACAAAAGGTAATGTCAGCTCAAAATCAGGAATACTGCAAAATACAGTGGGTATTCCGCAGGGGAGTATACTTGGGCCAATCTTATTTATAATTTTCGTCAACGATTTAAACTTTGAAATAAACAATGCTAACTCTAGTATCACAGATATGCTGATGATACTAATCTATTAGCGGCTGGGGAAAAGATTGATGAAATAATAAATAATGCAAAAGGTATTTTTTTGACTAGTAAAAATTGGTTTGAAAGTAATAAACTACTTTTAAATAAAGAGAAAACAGGTACGGTATTATTTCGAACAAAATTGTCTAGAACAGAAAAACCAGAATTTATTGAAATAGATGAAAATTAGCTAGCCATACAAAAAACTACAAAATTTCTCGGAATTCAGATTAATGAGTTTCTTGATTGGTCAGGTCAGATTGAGTACCTCAACTGTAAATTAAATAGAATTTGTTATTTGAACTTGAAGATACCTTGACCAAAATTTCAAATATCACTTCTCATTCAATCTTGAACATTCATTAGAACCTACAATTTCAATTTTAACATAATTTTGATCGTCGCTTATGCAAGATAGAGCTGCCGTAATCGACTACTGTATCCCTGATGATGGACATTTCTATGTCCGAAACATGTAGGATATAAACATAAACATTGAAATACATATTGTGGAGGTAGACTGCCGTTGTTTTATTTCAGAATTTGTTATTGTCTGCGTATTGTTTTTAAATACCTAAACGAAACTTCAAGAAGAACACTGTATTTTGCAAATTTTGAATCATCAGCTTAAATGAGCTAGATTTGGTATTATTTTTTGGGGTGCAAATCTAAAAGTACACAAAATATTTGTCAATCAAAAACGGGTATTAAGAGTGCTATATAACATGCCATATTTAAAGTCATGTAGAGGTATCTTCAAATCAAATAAAAATCTCACCATTTTTGGTTTGTATATTTATGAAACTATTGTTATTTTTCTACAAAAACAAGAATGTGTTAAGTGAGCAAAGTCAACACAGTTATAACACCCGAACTAGTAACACAAATTACCCAATTCTTCGATTAACTTTATCCGAGAAAAGTCCACAATATACTGGTATTAAATTTTATAACAAATTGAATTATGATATTAAAAATGCCCCTACAGAAAATATATTTAAGAGAAAGGTAAAAGAACTACTGTTAGACCTAGAGCCTTACAGTATAAAAGACTTCTTGGAAATGTGATGCGGATTAAAAGTTAGAAATTGGAAATTTATTTAGGTAGAATACATAATGTAGTGTTTTTGGTATGTATATTCTGTCAATCTATGTGGACATATTTTGTTAAAATGCATTGGTTACAACTTTGTCTGACGTCATTTCATTTTATGTTTGTTTATATATTCTGTATGAATTAATGTAATTTGAAATAAAGATTTTTTCTATTCTATTCTATTCTATTCTTTTTTTTTTAATCATCATGAGGTGTATTTTTTATTATGAGCACACCATATTGTATTTTATGTGTAAAATAGTTTTCAAGGTCCTCATACATGTAGGCAATTTGGGCCACTGTGTAAAGTACAAGGTGTTATAAAGTATTAAAGTCTGCTGATCCTCAAACCACACTTGGCTCACTCAGTTAAAGTGTCAATAAAGATATCGTTTTTTTTTTAAACTAGAATGATGGGCTAGAGAATGAAATTTGTCTAGGAAAAAGATAAAAATAGGGTGACATGAAATAAAATTTTAATGTGTTGAGCGATAATTTTAGTGAAAGGAACAGAATGTTCTATACCTACCCTAAATATACAGGGTGTCTAGAATGTTGCCTTTATAATTTAAAAACAACTAAAACAACTAAAAAAAATTGGCAAATTAACTAAGTATATCGCGAAAGATTTCCTAATCGTACTATGCCAAACCAGAAGACATTTCAACGAATTGATCAACGTTTAAGGCAGAATGGTGGGCGATTCCAGTTAATACATATTATTGACTTTCCTCATAATTTTAGGAAAGTTTGGAAAAAATAGTGATGCTGGTCTGAGAAGAACCGTACCTACGCCGCAATTAGAGGAAACTATTTTAAATGCTGTAGATGACACTCCATCAACGAGCACTCGAAAATTATTAGCACAGTTTAATACATCGATAACAATAGTAGGTACATGAAGTTCTTCAACAACAGCATTAAGTTGTAAAGCTTAGTCCGTCCCTGATAAACTAAAAAAGCTAAATATGTTTCAAGGGCAGTATTTTAAGAAGTCCTTACTAGTGTCTATCAGATTAAATTTGTATTAAATTATATTAAGCACTTTAAAAGTTATTCAAGAAAAACTGATTTCCAGCAGCATCCTTTAGGGCAGCCATGTCAAACTCAAAATCACTGGTTGGCCAAAAGCATGAAGACCATAGACTAGGTGGGCCGCAAAACCTAATCTTAAAGAAGACAAACTACTGAAAATCTTAACGAAAAAAAGTACTATTATGTTAGATTAGAAGTATATTTATTAAATTTCCAATAAAAAGGACATTACAAAAACTTACAAACATTAACTTCTTTTGCCAGATATTTGACATCTTTTGTCTTTAATTAAGTTGTCTATTTGTGGCGTGAATTTATCGGCTGAAATAACTTTTAAAACTGCGTCCAAGTGTGCGTCCGTCAATCGCGATCTTGCGGGAGATTTGTTTCCTTTCATCAAAGAAAATAATTGTTCACACTTATAGGTACTTCCAAACATTGACAGGATTTTACAGGCAAATTTTCTCATTTCTTGGTATTGAAAAGGCAAGTACTTATAAAATTCGAATGTACCAACACTATCAAATTTTTCTTTTAAATGGGTTTGACACTGAATCTCAATCACTTCCATCTGCAAGTGAGGGGGAACTTTATCAATATCGATAGTGAAAAGACCAGTAAATAAAGAAAAATTGTTTTCTTGGGACTTAAAATCCTGAAAACGCTTTTCAAATTCTGACAGAAGGCTTCCCATTTTCTCTGTATACATTTTGTATGATATTGAGCCACTTGTACTTTCCTGATACGCCTTGCAAGTCGGAAAATGTGACAGATTATCCACCGCTAACTGGTTTTTCCACAGCATCATCTTACACTTGAAAGCTTTAACATGATCATGCATATCTGTTATAACTTGACGTGGTCCTTGCAATTTCGTATTTAAGTCCGACAAGTGTTTTGTGATGTCTACCATAAATGAAAGATCTTGTAAAAAAGGTACGTCGGATAATAAGCTGACATCTTGTTCTTTCACTTCCATGAAAAGGCGTATTTCTTCTTTGAGTTTCCAAAACCGATCGAGAACCATAGAACACGAAAGCCATCGCACTTCTGCATAATAAGGTAAACCAGTGTACTCACTTTCTAAATCACGTAAAAACGCAGAAAACTGTCGCTGATTCAAGCCACGTGACCTTATGAAGTTTATCATTTTTTTCACTGACTTTAAAACGCTTTCCAACTTGATCACTTTTGAGCATAAAACTTCTTGGTGGATTATGCAATGAACATGATGAAAATCTGGTTTGTCACTGCCCGTTTCTCTGATCTTTGTTTGTAATATTTTAATGAAGCCATTATTTACTCCAGTCATTGAAGGAGCTCCGTCTGTTGCAACGGAACACAGTTTTGACAAATCTAAATTGTACTTTTGCAGAAGTCCATAAACAGCATTGAAAATATCCTCCCCAGTTGTTGTATCATGCAATGGTACTAATTCCAGTAATTCTTCATAAACGCTGATATCTCTATCAACAGCACGAAGAAAAATAGCGAGTTGCGCCACACCACACACATCTGTACTTTCGTCACAGGCAATAGAAAATGCAATGAAAGAGTCTGATTTTGTTTTTATCTGTTCGCTTATATTGGCAGCCAACTCGGTAACTCTTTTAGCGACAGTATTCCGGGACAAGGATATATTTTGAAAAGCCTTCACGCTCCCGGGACTTACAATTTCCGCGGCCTTTACAAGGCACTCTTTTATAAATTCACCTTCAACAAATGGTTTTGAGTGTTTTGCGATCAACTCCGACAGTACGTAGCTCGCTTGAACGGCAGATTCATTTTCTTGCTTTGGACGTGTAAACATAAGCTGTTGATCTTTTAACCGTGATTTTAACTCTTTTAACTTTTCGTTTCTAATCATGCCTGTATACTTGTCAAACTTAGTTTTATGACTATCATAGTGACGTTTTATATTATATAATTTTGGGACACCGACTGTACTGTTACAAATCAAGCAAATAATTTTGTCTTTCACTTCACAGCAAAAAAACTCTAATTCCCACTTTTCTTGAAAGATACGATGCTCATCTCCAAGTTTCCTCTTACTTCCACTTGGTTTTGAAACAGACATGTTAAAAACTTTATCCGAAATAAATAACAATAAGTACTGTTACGTGTTGTAACAATAAGTACGCAACTAAACTCGCAATTCTATCGCAACTGACTCATAACTAACTGAACAACTGAACTCAATCGAGCGGTATTGGTTTATATACGGATTGTGATTTCTCGACAGTTCTTTCCAGAATGTTCAGGTAGCGTCATCTGTATTCTCGCGCGATAGAACTTTCCGAACAAGCCAGGCTTTTAGGTTGAGCGCGCATCTTAGTTCATGCTCCTAAACATAGATGGCACTATTTGGGCCATTTTTTACCAATCGTAACAGTACTTTATTTTCGGTTTTTAACAGGCTCGCGGGCCGCATTACATGGCTGTTTTCAAAATTGATTCGGGGCCGCAGGAAAATGCTCAGTGGGCCGCATGTTTGACATGGCTGCTTTAGGGGCACATATCTCCGTAGGGAGGCCTGTAAGAAAAAAATGTATAGGAACTTGTCATCTTATTTTTTCATGTTCTATCTGAATCTGAGAGATGACCCACATTTTCCCGGACACCCTGTATATTATTGTAGTATATATCAGACCACGTATCCCGACATACAACTATTTTAAATAAGTGCAATGAGCTTTGGAAATGCGCTGCAAGACCCAAGAGTGCAGAAGTGCTTCAAAGGATACTTGGTCATACTTTAAGTTACCCAACAGTCACTCGCTGGAACTCGTTTTTTAATTCAATTTCTCAAATATTATCTATATCCAAGGAGAACCTAACCAAAATATAAAAAGTTTAACCTTAAAGAACATCTTAAAGATGCAGATCTTTTTTAACTGCAAGAATACTGTTGTGTTTTGAAACCCATTGCTGAAACAGTAGATTTTCTACAAGGAGACACTCACACATATTTTGGTTATTTAATACCAAGTATAACTCCTTTAAAAACGAAACTGATTAAAGTTAAATCAATCATGACACTTAATAGGAGTACCAGCTTAATTTTAAAACACATAATTAATCGCGTCAATGCCAGATTTGAGCAGTACTTTGACCTTACAAAAGCCGAAGCAAAAGATGTAATAATTGCTGCAGTAACTTGTCCGACTATTATATTAAGGTGGCTATCACAAACCGTTTCATGGCAGTTTGGATTAGACATTGAGGAATTAAAAAATATTATAATTGATGCTGGTGTGGAACTCTAAAGAGATATTCAAAAACCAGATTTTAATGGAGAAGAATCAGCGTCCAATAATGATATTAAATTTTTCGAATTTGAAAGTGAGGAAAATCCGGAAAAAAATAGCGATTTTATTTCTCGGGATAATAGGGATAAACTAAAAGGACAAATTCAACTTAACCTTTTACAATATCTTGAAGATAAAAGATTAGGTTTGGAGATGGTTAATGATTACCCTTCTTTTAAGGTATAACTCCATATTACCGTCGTCTGCTCCAGTAGAACGATTGTTTTCTTTTGCGGGTATGGTAAATACGCCGAAGCGTCAGAATTTAAGTGACGATCTTTTTGAAATGTTGGTTTTGTTGAAGGCGAGCGGGATAGGAAATTCTTAATATTAATGTTTCTTCTTAATTGATGTTCTTTTTTCTGTTTATATCTAAGTACTAGTACGTAATTATGAGGTATATTATATTGGTTCCTATTTTTTATTTAAATTAGAAAAAAATTTATTTTAAGTTTTATTTAATATAGATTTTTTATTTCTTTTATATATTTTTATAAATTAACTACATAAATAATAATCAAGCTTTATGTGCGCATATGTTTTTTTTTAGTTGGAATATTTATGAAGTATTCACATGTAAATAAATCCAGGTATTCAAATAATAATACCATTTATTTGCAATTCAAAAGTTCACAAAAATATACATTACATAATATATATAAAAAAAAATATGAAATGCAAATAGGAACTGAAAGCAATTTATAAAAGATCTAGTTCAGTCCCTAGAAACCATAAAACAACAAAATTAGATTGTTCACAATGAGAATAAATTTGTTTCCTATAAATACCCATAATTTATATAAATAATAAATAAAGAATCAAAACTTATCATAGTAGGAATGAGACAAAGGCTCAAAAAGAAACCAACTGACCAAAAAGAAAACATAATTGCATTAGTTAGAAAAGTTAATAAGGAAATTCGCGCTTCAGCCTCCTTTTAAAAATTGATGGTTTTAGAGATCTCAGAGAGGTATGTACATTGTTGTATAGCTTAAAAATAGTGTATGAAAAACTTCTTTTAAATGAAGTAGACCTATGGACAGGTGGCGATATAAGCCCCTTAAATCTTAAGTTTAGCCTGTGGACATCTGTGCGATAACCTATCTTATTTGTCAGGTATTCCGGACATTTATTGTATATAATAGTATGGAAAAGAACCAAAGAGTGAACCTTACGCCTTTCCTGCATACTAAGCCACCCTGCATCCCTCAGCTTATAGGAAACTGCATCAAACCTTCTAATGCCGTATATAAACCTTAAGCAACTTTTCTGGACTTTTTCAATCTTAGCTATGCCAGCCCTGTCCAGACATAGCCCATATACAGCATCACAAAAATTAAAGTGGCAAAGTACCAGAGAGTCGCACAGTTTTGTTTTAAGATTTTCAGACAGTATATGACGATGTGGATATAGCATAGATAAGTAAGCTTTTCGTATGCAGTAATCAGTGTGTTTTCTGAATCTAAGATCAGTATCCAAAATGATTCCTAAATTTTTTGCACTCGCTAAAAACTCCAATACCCGTCCGGCGATTTGCACCCTTACCATTCCTTGAACTCTGTCCTTGTGCCTTCCAAATGCCATAACTGATGACTTCTCCGGGTTTATCTGCAATCCGTGTCGCGTCGAGAATACAGTTAAATTGTGCAAATCACTCGCAATACGCCGTTCCGCCGCAAGACAGTCGTCAGGAAAAAACGAGTAGTAGAGCTGCGTATCATCCGCATAAAAGTGAGCTGTCATATGTGCCAAACAGGAAGCAAAGTTATTTGTATATATAGTAAACAACAATGGCCCCAGTATTGAACCTTGAGGAATACCGCATCTCACTCCATCTCTCGACGACTGACCCACTGACGTCTCAACGTACTGCACGCGATCCTTAAGGTAATCGCCGATAAAACCTATTGCGCTCTCAGAAAATCCGACAAAATTTAAGATGGCTAGTAATAATGCGTGACTAATAGTATCAAATGCCTTTGAATAGTCTAACAGAACTAATATGGTCGTTTTACCAACATCAGACGCACGAAAAATATCGTCGGTGATGTTCAAAATTGCAGTTGTGCAACTATAACCCGCTCTAAATCCCGATTGGTTGACGGGCAACACAGAATATACAGCGGTATTCAAATACTTTTTTTTTCTTTGTATTCGAATGTTGATTATTCGAATACAATTTAGAATACAGTATTCAGGATTCGTATTCGAATACCAAATTTCAGTATTCGACCCAAGTCTGGTATATATTATGTTCACAATTGTATTTCGTAAACTGTTTATTCGGGTTTAAATGCGAAAAAACTTACAATCGCGGTTTTTTGCGATCTGACAAGAGCATTTCATTGCACATGACATTTCAGTCTGTTGGACCGGGAAGGATCCTAAACTATTACAATATGAGGCCAGTCCAGTTATACAATTTTATACGGTATGCTGGGAACAAAATCACATAAAGTTGTTTTTTTCGGGAATGTTTAGCTTTTGCCGTCCTATTATCATACTGAAAGTTCACACCCCTCCATTTTACACAAGTTGACTATACTAAAGTCTGTGCGTTTTAAGAAGTCCGCTAAGCCATAAAACCTCTTGAGCATTATGTCGGTGGCTCTCAAACAATAAATTATATTGAAGGTAATTTTGGATGTTGATGAATTACATTTTCTAAATAAAATAATTTAAAGTAAATAAAAAATTAGTTTAGGTAAAGAAAAATAATAATTTTTTAGCTTTTGTAGTATTCAGACAAATTAGTTTTACGAATTCTTTTTTATAAAGTTTTGGTTCTAAAAAGAACCGATTTTGTAGTCTTGCGACAGAACGTACCTACTTGTAGATAGGTACTACTAAAAGTAGTCTTCCTCTGCATTTGAAATTTCACCCATGCTTTTAGACTCATCAGAATCAACATCATCGTCATCATCATCATCATTCGTAATAATTAACGGTCTTACTTCGTCTATAACCTGTTCTGTCTCATAAGATTCAAAAATAATTTTTTCTGTGTGTTCAATGCATTTCCGCCATTCTTCTTTGCCCGCTTGGCTAAGCGCCTTCTCCCATAACTTTATAACGCTAGGCTTACCGATATTTTTACAGGCATGTTTGTCATAATAGTTCTTGCTAATACCCCATACCAATTCAATTGCGTTGTAATGACAATGGTAGGGCGTCAATCTCAAAACTTGATGTCCATATTTGAGGGCTAATTCGTCAACAACATACTTTTTTTTAAATGACTGCTCTTTACACTTGCTTAAAAGTTCACTTTTTAAATATAAATTTTCATGGTTTATGTTTTTCTTTGACAACCACTCTTTTATTTCTTCCTTTTTCCAGCTGCTTGTAGGGAATTTCTCTTCGAGTCTCGTATGATAAGAGGCATTGTCTAAAACAATTAAGGAAGGTTTTTCTAAATTTTTTAAAAGTTTTTCCTCGAACCAATGCTCAAAAATTTCAGCATCCATATTGCCGTGATAATCATCAGTTTTTTTTGTTGATGAAAATATCAAACTGGCATTTAAAACAAAACCTTCTTCATTACCAGCATGTAATATAATATACCTTTTTCCATTACTTGCACGGGTACTTGAATAACAATGCTTTGAGTCATCCTGCCAAGACGTTTTTGTTGAAGTTCCGTTTGCAAATACCCATGTTTCGTCAAGAAAAACAACTTGTCTTGACAATTCCGATTTTTTGTTGTTTAAATAATCCCTTAAAAATTGCCATCTTTTCGAAACAACATTGGACAGCTTTATTTGAGACAGACATTATTTCTTGGAAAATAGTAATTATTATGAAGATTTAATTATAATAATCCCAAAATAATGTAATTATCGGAAAAGTATATACCTGACAAAATCTTTAACATATTTAACCGTCCCGCACTTGAGCAAATTTTAATTGGTTCTTGGAAAATAGCGATTATTATATAGATTTAGCTATAATAATAGCAAAATAATTTAATTATCTATTTAATTATTATTTATGCTCAACGCGTAATTCTAAGATAATTTTGTTTTGAAACCTCTGATTTCGCCCAGTAATAGAGTACAGTAAACCAGTGGGATGTTCGGTGTGATCAAGTATAGCGAAGGTGCGAAGATATTGTAACTTAACCGACTTACTGTTTTAAAAGCGATAACATCCCTTGGTGATTTAATCCGATATCGGACTTCTTAAAACGCACAGACTTTACTAAAAATAGTATTTTAAAGCCTTGGCCCAGGTAAGGTTGCAGTTTTTTTATGACAGTTATGTGGACAGATAGCAAATGTTCACGCCTATCCATTGAGCGTAGCAATTGTTACTTTTCCACTTCCCTGTGTCTAAAATTTAATAAACAATTTTTTTCTCAGAAACGGATAGCTCCATTTGAAATAAGCAAGTTTGAGACAACTTCGGGTAAAATTGGATCATCATCTCCGAAAACCCCATTATTCAAATTTGCAGGATTAAAATCGCATTACTTTCCGAAATATTCTAATGTACGGTCACCGTGAGACACCCTGTAGAGTAGAAAGCAAGCTACCGCAAAACTATTTTGAATATTCCGGAGAATACTCCTCATATGAGCTTGGTAATCTAAAAAATATCAACAATAAACATACAGAGACAAGTCAAAGAAGTACGTGAGCTGACTGAAAACGACCGCATTTGTTTTATGTTTTCTTAGATAATAAATTTCGCCTCTGTAGTCTGCGAGTGTTGACCCTTTCGGGTCTTTTGGGCCTTTGGTCTGGCCAACGTTTTCGTAATTAGTCCACCATTAATTGCCCTAATTGGCCGGTTTTATCGCACCACTAATATTTTATTTCGAATAAGTCGAAAAGGTACGAAGTTTCAAATAAAAAATATGTGTGTCTTATGTAGTAGGTTGTACGTAATTTCAGGTTTACGATATTTTAAGAATTTTGCGCCCCTAAACGTTTTCTTTTCGAGATACCTATACAGGGTTTCAACAAAACATTTTTATAACGATTCTCTTTAATATTTGAGGCGCCCAATTCCAAAACTAGTTTAATCCACTATAAGGGAATTTTCAGGAAAGCACAAGAAAGTACGTTTCGCAGCTGACCGCCGAACTTCCAAGTTCGTATATATTATTGTGACACCTATCAACACTGATTCCTATCTAGTAGAAAAAAAAAACTGCAACAGCAGAACCACAATATTAAAAAAAAAATAGATGGATTAAAGCAGTTTTGTAACCACCTTGGATTAAGAAAGTTTTGAATATATGAGTAGAGGAAAACGGAGAGAGCGAGGCCAGGTGGTGCTGGTGGTGCTGGTGGTGCAACTAACCCAGGTGGTGCAGGTGGTGCGTTTTACGATCTAACCCGGGTGGTTCGGTGGTGCGTTTTATGATCTAACCCGGGTGGTTCGGTGGTGCGTTTTATGACCTAACCCGGGTGGTTCGGTGGTGCTGTTTACAAAATAACCCGAAATTAAACCCGACTTTTTACGACCTAACCCGGATGCTTTCGCGAGGCGGCTTCTCATCTAACCCTAACTTGATCCTTAATATTTATGAACTGACCCGAGATAAAACCCGACTTTTTACGACCTAACCCGGATGCTTTCATGAGGCGGCTTCTTATCTAACCCTAACTTGAACCTGAATATTTATGAACTGACCCGAGATAAAACCCGACTTTTTACAACCTAACCCGGATGCTTTCGCGAGGCGGCTTCTCATCTAACCCTAATTTGAACCTGAATATTTATGATCTGACCCGAGATAAAACCCGACTTTTTATGATTTAACCTTAGTGAAACGCCGCTGTTAAAGCGATATAGTAAAAAAAACTCGATTAAAATTTTATCTTGTTCGCTAGACCAATTAATTTCCAAATATTATAATTAAAACATACAATCACTACACTGGCGCACCGTCAAAAATCGTGCTTGCACTATCCCAACGTACAGAGCGTCCGCTTCAGAAAATACGGTGCCGTATTTTTTGCGCCGAACGCTCTGGAGGAACACACTCCGATTTGCAAGTACATACACGCTTTGTCGCGGCAAAGCTCGCCGTCAAATTACGGCCACTCTTTTGCGGTACCGCTTTGTAGGAAACCAAAGCTTTAGTGAAACGCCGCTGCCCCAGAACTCTGTCCATATTCCTCTACTGTGTTAATTTATGCGGGTAATAAAACCGACAAGGGTCGGATCGGCCTGCATACTTATAGAGGTAAAAAAACCGCTTTAGAATGTTTTTGGTATATCTTTTTTAGATAATTTTGGGGGAAATAATTTGCCTGAGATGCCAATTAAAAAAGCCTACATTTAATTGTATTTTAGATTCTTGAATTTTGTACATGGATTAAAAATCTACTATTTCTTGAAATTGTATACATTATGTTAGATAATTATTAATATAATGTTATTAAGACTTTGTAAATATCTGTAAAAACTGTTCTAAATCGTGTCATTTCTGAAAATTGTATACTGAGTGTTTAGAATTTAGTAAAAAATTAAAAAAATGTTTTAATGTTATTAAGACCTGTGAAAATTTGTAAAACTGTACAGAATTGTATTATTTTCTGAAAATGATATACTGAGTGTTTAGAATTTAGTAAAAATTAAAAAAATGTTTTAAATTTGTTAAATCATGTGAAATCTTGTATAAAATGACTAGAACCGTTCTTAATCATGTCATTTCTGAAAATTGTTTACTGAGTGTTTAGAATTTAGTAAAAAATTAAAAAAAATGTTTTAACGTTATTAAGCCCTGTGAAACTTTGTAAAAAATGACTAAAACAGTCGCAAATCGTCCTATTTTCTTAAAAGTGTATACTGAGTGTTTAGAATTTAGTAAAAATTAAAAAAAATGTTTTAAATTTGTTAAATCATGCGAAATCTTGTATAAAATGACTAGAACCGTTCTTAATCATGGCATTTCTGAAAATTGTATACTGAGTGTTTAGAATTTAGTAAAAAATTAAAAAAAATGTTTTAACGTTATTAAGCCCTGTGAAACTTTGTAAAAAATGACTAAAACAGTCGCAAATCGTCCTATTTTCTTAAAAGTGTATACTGAGTGTTTAGAATTTAGTAAAAATTAAAAAAAATGTTTTAAATTTGTTAAATCATGTGAAATCTTGTATAAAATGACTAGAACCGTTCTTAATCATGACATTTCTGAAAATTGTATACTGAGTGTTTAGAATTTAGTAAAAAATTAAAAAAAATGTTTTAACGTTATTAAGCCCTGTGAAACTTTGTAAAAAATGACTAAAACAGTCGCAAATCGTCCTATTTTCTTAAAAGTGTATACTGAGTGTTTAGAATTTAGTAAAAATTAAAAAAAATGTTTTAAATTTGTTAAATCATGCGAAATCTTGTATAAAATGACTAGAACCGTTCTTAATCATGGCATTTCTGAAAATTGTATACTGAGTGTTTAGAATTTAGTAAAAAATTAAAAAAAAATGTTTTAACGTTATTAAGCCCTGTGAAACTTTGTAAAAAATGACTAAAACAGTCGCAAATCGTCCTATTTTCTTAAAAGTGTATACTGAGTGTTTAGAATTTAGTAAAAATTAAAAAAAAATGTTTTAAATTTGTTAAATCATGTGAAATCTTGTATAAAATGACTAGAACCGTTCTTAATCATGACATTTCTGAAAATTGTATACTGAGTGTTTAGAATTTAGTAAAAATTAAAAAAAATGTTTTAAATTTGTTAAATCATGCGAAATCTTGTAAAAAATGACTAAAACAGTCGCAAATCGTCCTATTTTCTTAAAAGTGTATACTGAGTGTTTAGAATTTAGTAAAAATTAAAAAAAATGTTTTAAATTTGTTAAATCATGCGAAATCTTGTATAAAATGACTAGAACCGTTCTTAATCATGGCATTTCTGAAAATTGTATACTGAGTGTTTAGAATTTAGTAAAAAATTAAAAAAAATGTTTTAACGTTATTAAGCCCTGTGAAACTTTGTAAAAAATGACTAAAACAGTCGCAAATCGTCATATTTTCTTAAAAGTGTATACTGAGTGTTTAGAATTTAGTAAAAATTAAAAAAAATGTTTTAAATTTGTTAAATCATGTGAAATCTTGTATAAAATGACTAGAACCGTTCTTAATCATGACATTTCTGAAAATTGTATACTGAGTGTTAAGTATTTTAGTTGAAAATAAGATCATAAATCATCTATACAAAACAAGCGCCCCTTATGGATTTGAACGAAAATCATAGATTCGACTATTTTCATGAAAAATAAATCTAAGTACGGAATAATGCAGGAAGATTATCTATTTTCTTGGTTTAGAAAGTGATGTAGTTAAGATTTATAACTTAGGAATAAATAAATTATTATTAATCTTTTCGACCTATTTCTCTTGCATATTTAATTTCTTTGATAGTAAGAACTAATCTTTTTATTTTACAAAGTAAAAAAAAAAAGCTAAAGATCGGCGTTGTCAGTCAGGTATAAGAACTGATTTAACACGATGGTTTTTGTACAAACGTTCACATACAATTGTATGCTTTTTAACCGATTGTGTCGGAAAAAATGACGATTTATAGATTAGATATTTAGACGAAGAGCTAACCTTCTCAATAAAGTATTGATTATTTCCCTGCTAGCTAGACAACACTTTTTATGTTAGTCAAAAAAAATTTTTTTTTTCGGACGCTATTACAGATTTCATCGTTAACTAACAAACATTAAGACCAAAAAATTAGCATGCAAGATGAAATGTATAGGTTCACTTCATTTCTACATTATTTTACAACTCTCAATCGCATTAAAAACAAGATCGAATAAAAAATAACTTATGACATATGGACGAAAAATGTTTTTCGGGCTATTTAGGTTAGCGACCGCATTACGTCTGAAATACTACATTTTTCGAGCTTATAACATAATTTACTATTTTAACGTTAAAATAGGGGAAATGATGTATCGAAGTGGGTACTTTTTTTTGTCGGTCACGAGATTATAGTTTCTTTTAAAATGAGCTCTAATATTTACAACACAAATTATCCTTTAAGCCACATTAGTTTAAAACTCGTCTGTCGCTTTCCCTCTATCGTGAGTTTGATTAAAGTATAGCGTAGTATATATTTAGATGAATTTCGTAAATGTTGAATACTTTCAAAACTGAAAAAGCCGCCCTTTGCAATAAATATCTCCGTAGAGTTAGGTACCCTGCAGATTAAGGGTATTTCAGCGGATAATCATATACAAATTCAAATACCCCATTTGTTTCGGAGCAGTAACCATCAACTTTTACACCATTTAAAACAGCTTCTTTACCATTAGCAGCATGTAAGATGTTGATTTTTCTGTGATTCTCGGTCCAAAGTAACCAATCTATGGCAATTTTGCTCTGCCTGTTTCTCCATCGGTATCCATTTTTTGGTATGATTCCTATAGTATTAGGCTTCAAAAAATGTCTTCTAAAAATTGTATTGCATGCTGAAGCAATAGTTGTAGCTTCAGTAAATGGACATACATTGGTAGTTTGTATAAGTTGTTCTCTAAACTTTAAACATGATTGCGCAAGGATTTCGACATCCGATACGCAGTAGTCTACCAGATCTCTTTGCATATCGAAACCATCATTTTCATGTTCTACAAACCATTTAAGAAATTTGGCTCTGTCTTCTTCTTTCATACTATCTGAGGAGTAATATTGAATTGATGGTAGAGGTCCTATATAGTTTTCATTTGCCTTTGTATTAAATAGGTGCGGGAAGTAGCCTTTTTTAAAAATATCCTCAAGTCCAAATGCCTTTGATAGTTTGGCTTAAGGCATAGGGAAATAGTTAAGTGAGTCGATAAATTTTACATTTTCAAGTTGCATCGTAATTATTTTGGTACCTCTCATGATTAACTCAGGTGTAAAATCTGTCTTTGTCATAATATAGTTTAATATAAACTGGTGATCAAAAGCCTGACCATTATGGGCTATTACAATAATTTCTTTAAAGTTTTTCCTCATTTGTAACAAATGGTTAGTAAATGTTCCCGCTGGGTCTATACCTCTGACTTTTTGTAACTTTAGACCACATTTTTTTACAAGTATCTGCTTCAGAATCCATGCACTCATCGCAGTATTGTTTGAAAACACAGAGATTGACTTGATGTAAAAACGTTGAATTTTCCAATAGTTTGTCTTGGCTCGTCTCTAAATCGTAGAATACAAAAAAGATCATCTTTAATCTTAGGTTTTCCCTTATCAGGCCGAATATAACATAGATGATCCTCGGATGCATGTTTATTACAAATTTTACAATAAATTTCACCACATGCATGTGCTCTTTTGGCTTTAATGGTTTTTAATCAAATAGAACATAGTTTAATTTGTTCGCATACTGTAAATTTGCCTGACGAATAATCCTTTTTATGATTTTCGTAACAGTTTTGACTTCTAAAAAATCATAGACAGTCCTGACATTTAATTTTTATTGCTATTTCACAAGCAGAGACTTGCTGACATGCCTGACAGCTTCCACCACATCGGTGCTCATTTTTGTGATCATATGGGACGTAACACTTTTCACAAAAATAGTTAGAACAAAAAGCTGCTGTCAGCGATGTAATTACATTAAAATGGCTTTTGTAATGTAATAAGTTCAGCCGTTTATTGCTTTCAGTTGAACCTTCAAATATAATATTTCGTCCTTTTGATCCATAGCTATAAACAACTAATTTATATTCTTTTAGATGATTTTGAAATTGTATTAACTCGGGAATTCCACCTCCTGCCTCAGGAATGCTAATTTTAGCTCTCTCCAACAATGATCTTGTTCTTTCGGTTTGAATTTTACTAATATCTCTTCCAACCTTACTGAATTCGGGATCTCTTTTATTATGGGCAATGGCGACTACCAAAGCATGTGCTAAACACAGGTTATCGGTATTTTTAATACTTATAATACCTCGTCGCTTGTCGCATTCCTCGTGAAAGCTGTTATAATTTTTTCCTCTTCCCCCACCAACAGGTAATCTAACAGTTGTCACACTAAGACAAAATGATTCTGTATTAAGACCTGCTGAGTTTGACTGATAAATGCCACTTATAACACTCCAAACATCTTAAAAGGTTATGTCTTTAGCTGCTTTGAAGCGAATCCAACCTTCTCCTCGGTTGAAGTCTTTAGAGCAAAAACTAAAAGCCGCACGATCTAAGGGTTGTAGGCCTTCTGTAGCGTTTTGAATAATTTGATTAATTCCTTTTTCCGCCCAACCAACTGGTTCAACTCCCTGTGGAACAGGTTTTAACTTAAACTCTAGAGTGCGTCCTGTAAGGTTAAATTCTCGTAACTTTTTAACAACGTCTTTAACAATAATAAACTTCTCCATCTTTCTTTTTTTTTTTTGTTGTTTTATAATCTACTATCTACCTACATAAAAAAAAAAAAAACAAGTATATTTTCATATTTTTATCGGTCTTAAGTTCGATTTCAAAAGCACACTCCCACTTTTTGATAATTTCACAGTCTAAGCACATAGATCTTATATTTTTTATTTACGATCAATTCATCTTTATTCGCCAATCGTCTCAAACGAGTCTGCTTTTGAAAGTAATATAGCCTTAGTATTCAGAAAATATTAATGATATCGGAGCCTAAAACATCCTTAACACTAAAAAATCATTGTGTTTCCTAACAAAACCCATCATCTTGTCTATTTAGCTTGCTTTCCTATTGTTTAGCAGGTTAAATAAAATTATTATTTCGCTCTTTTTGTCTGTACTGAATCGTTAGGGAAATACGATTCTAGTCCTATAAGAGAGACAGTTAAAATTTATGTAAGCAATCAGAAATCCTACACTATGAGCTACTTAGTTAAAATTTCATATTTCCTTCCTGGATCAGCTAAAATTTGTGTTGTGTCGGTCAAAATTTATAAAATACGAAAAAAATGCTAGATACATTTTTATCATGACTTTCTATCTAATACCATCTTATTTCAAGGTATAATTCGGTTGTCAAAATGAGAATCTAAAAAATCCTCGTGTTTCCTCACAAAACCCATCATCTTGCCTATTTAGCTTGCTTTTCTATTGTTTAGCAGGTTAAATAAAATTATTATTTCGCTCTTTTTTGTCTGTACTGAATCGTTAGGGGGATACGTTTCTAGTTCTATAAGAGAGACAGTTAAAATTTATGTAAGCAATCAGAAATCCTACACTATGAGCTACTTAGTTAAAATTTCATATTTCCTTCCTGGGTCAGAAAAAATTTGTGATGTGTCGGTCAAAATTTATAAAAATACGAAAAAAATGCTGGATACATTTTTAGCGTGACTTTCTATTTAATACCATCTTATTTCAAGGTATAATTCGGTTGTCAAAATGAGAATAAAATAATTTTCCCATGGTTTATGTCATCTTAAAAAAGTCAAAAGGTTATATTCTGTAGAGGGTCAGATACATTCAAATTTAAAAATTTTCTCCAAGAAGAATTTTAAGATAGTATTATAGTAAATAAAAATTCTATACCTCCAATATTTCTTGGAAACATATCGTGTTCTAGCGACATAACCCAAAAGTACCTCTATTCAGAAACGCATCGTACTTTTCTTGTCAAACTTGACTTTGTTGTAATGTTGTATGCAGAGCACTTTGAAAACAAAAATTAGATTAGAAACCGCCGCCTCTTAAGGTATACTTTTTTAGGTCTTACATAGGGTACACTGGTATACAGAACAAATGTCATCTTTAATTGTCTCATTGTCCCATCCATTACATTATTATAATCTTAAAGCACCTGTTACCAGCATTATCTATTTTTATGGTTTTCATAAAACATAGCGATTACCGATGAAAATTAAACGAAAACTCAATAAATAACTTTTTTTCAACTGAAATAGACTGATTTTCGATGGAAAAATGTTACTTATAACTAAAAATGAATATAAGACATATACGCAATGATATTTAGAATAAATCAATCTTTTCTAAAATTACTATGAAATATTCACAAAATCGTTTCGTTATAACCAAAGTAGCAAGGCTTGCAGATTTCGTATAGAGTTCAAACGCGATACTGAGATGATCTTTTTTTTATATTTTTGTAGGATAATTCACCACTACGTTGTAAGTACTTGAGAGAGGACTTTCTTGAAAAATCCTCAAATTTCTCTGCAATTTTGTTCCTTCTAGAGTTAAATTCACACAGAAAACCCCGTATTCTTATCTTTCAGGTTGGTATATTAAAAAGGGCTTATTAGTATGGTTTAGAAAACAAGCAATATTAATTAACGGATGTTTTTTCGTCGTATGAAGAGTTGAAAAATTTTTTTTTTCCACTCCAATGGTTGCGATGCAGAGAGTCGGGTTTCATCATAATCTTTCAGGGTAGCTCAGGTTTGATTGCATGTAGAGAGTCGGATTTCATCATAATTTTTCAGGGTAGCTCAGGTTTGATTGCATGTAGAGAGTCGGGTTTCATCATAATCTTTCAGGGTAGCTCAGGTTTGATTGCATGTACTAAGGTTAGTGCTCCTTGCAATCGGTTTCAGCACTAACCTTAGTACATGCAATCAAACCTGAGCTACCCTGAAAGATTATGATGAAACCCGACTCTCTACATGCAATCAAACCTGAGCTACCCTGAAAAATTATGATGAAATCCGACTCTCTACATGCAATCAAACCTGAGCTACCCTGAAAGATTATGATGAAACCCGACTCTCTGCATCGCAACCATTGGAGTGGAAAAAAAAAATTTTTCAACTCTTCATACGACGAAAAAACATCCGTTAATTAATATTGCTTGTTTTCTAAACCATACTAATAAGCCCTTTTTAATATACCAACCTGAAAGATAAGAATACGGGGTTTTCTGTGTGAATTTAACTCTAGAAGGAACAAAATTGCAGAGAAATTTGAGGATTTTTCAAGAAAGTCCTCTCTCAAGTACTTACAACGTAGTGGTGAATTATCCTACAAAAATATAAAAAAAAGATCATCTCAGTATCGCGTTTGAACTCTATACGAAATCTGCAAGCCTTGCTACTTTGGTTATAACGAAACGATTTTGTGAATATTTCATAGTAATTTTAGAAAAGATTGATTTATTCTAAATATCATTGCGTATATGTCTTATATTCATTTTTAGTTATAAGTAACATTTTTCCATCGAAAATCAGTCTATTTCAGTTGAAAAAAAGTTATTTATTGAGTTTTCGTTTAATTTTCATCGGTAATCGCTATGTTTTATGAAAACCATAAAAATAGATAATGCTGGTAACGGGTGCTTTAAGATTATAATAATGTAATGGATGGGACAATGAGACAATTAAAGATGACATTTGTTCTGTATACCAGTGTACCCTATGTAAGACCTAAAAAAGTATACCTTAAGAGGCGGCGGTTTCTAATCTAATTTTTGTTTTCAAAGTGCTCTGCATACAACATTACAACAAAGTCAAGTTTGACAAGAAAAGTACGATGCGTTTCTGAATAGAGGTACTTTTGGGTTATGTCGCTAGAACACGATATGTTTCCAAGAAATATTGGAGGTATAGAATTTTTATTTACTATAATACTATCTTAAAATTCTTCTTGGAGAAAATTTTTAAATTTGAATGTATCTGACCCTCTACAGAATATAACCTTTTGACTTTTTTAAGATGACATAAACCATGGGAAAATTATTTTATTCTCATTTTGACAACCGAATTATACCTTGAAATAAGATGGTATTAAATAGAAAGTCACGCTAAAAATGTATCCAGCATTTTTTTCGTATTTTTATAAATTTTGACCGACACATCACAAATTTTTTCTGACCCAGGAAGGAAATATGAAATTTTAACTAAGTAGCTCATAGTGTAGGATTTCTGATTGCTTACATAAATTTTAACTGTCTCTCTTATAGAACTAGAAACGTATCCCCCTAACGATTCAGTACAGACAAAAAAGAGCGAAATAATAATTTTATTTAACCTGCTAAACAATAGAAAAGCAAGCTAAATAGGCAAGATGATGGGTTTTGTGAGGAAACACGAGGATTTTTTAGATTCTCATTTTGACAACCGAATTATACCTTGAAATAAGATGGTATTAGATAGAAAGTCATGATAAAAATGTATCTAGCATTTTTTTCGTATTTTATAAATTTTGACCGACACAACACAAATTTTAGCTGATCCAGGAAGGAAATATGAAATTTTAACTAAGTAGCTCATAGTGTAGGATTTCTGATTGCTTACATAAATTTTAACTGTCTCTCTTATAGGACTAGAAACGTATTTCCCTAACGATTCAGTACAGACAAAAAGAGCGAAATAATAATTTTATTTAACCTGCTAAACAATAGGAAAGCAAGCTAAATAGACAAGATGATGGGTTTTGTTAGGAAACACAATGATTTTTTAGTGTTAAGGATGTTTTAGGCTCCGATATCATTAATATTTTCTGAATACTAAGGCTATATTACTTTCAAAAGCAGACTCGTTTGAGACGATTGGCGAATAAAGATGAATTGATCGTAAATAAAAAATATAAGATCTATGTGCTTAGACTGTGAAATTATCAAAAAGTGGGAGTGTGCTTTTGAAATCGAACTTAAGACCGATAAAAATATGAAAATATACTTGTTTTTTTTTTTTTTTATGTAGGTAGATAGTAGATTATAAAACAACAAAAAAAAAAAAGAAAGATGGAGAAGTTTATTATTGTTAAAGACGTTGTTAAAAAGTTACGAGAATTTAACCTTACAGGACGCACTCTAGAGTTTAAGTTAAAACCTGTTCCACAGGGAGTTGAACCAGTTGGTTGGGCGGAAAAAGGAATTAATCAAATTATTCAAAACGCTACAGAAGGCCTACAACCCTTAGATCGTGCGGCTTTTAGTTTTTGCTCTAAAGACTTCAACCGAGGAGAAGGTTGGATTCGCTTCAAAGCAGCTAAAGACATAACCTTTTAAGATGTTTGGAGTGTTATAAGTGGCATTTATCAGTCAAACTCAGCAGGTCTTAATACAGAATCATTTTGTCTTAGTGTGACAACTGTTAGATTACCTGTTGGTGGGGGAAGAGGAAAAAATTATAACAGCTTTCACGAGGAATGCGACAAGCGACGAGGTATTATAAGTATTAAAAATACCGATAACCTGTGTTTAGCACATGCTTTGGTAGTCGCCATTGCCCATAATAAAAGAGATCCCGAATTCAGTAAGGTTGGAAGAGATATTAGTAAAATTCAAACCGAAAGAACAAGATCATTGTTGGAGAGAGCTAAAATTAGCATTCCTGAGGCAGGAGGTGGAATTCCCGAGTTAATACAATTTCAAAATCATCTAAAAGAATATAAATTAGTTGTTTATAGCTATGGATCAAAAGGACGAAATATTATATTTGAAGGTTCAACTGAAAGCAATAAACGGCTGAACTTATTACATTACAAAAGCCATTTTAATGTAATTACATCGCTGACAGCAGCTTTTTGTTCTAACTATTTTTGTGAAAAGTGTTACGTCCCATATGATCACAAAAATGAGCACCGATGTGGTGGAAGCTGTCAGGCATGTCAGCAAGTCTCTGCTTGTGAAATAGCAATAAAAATTAAATGTCAGGACTGTCTATGATTTTTTAGAAGTCAAAACTGTTACGAAAATCATAAAAAGGATTATTCGTCAGGCAAATTTACAGTATGCGAACAAATTAAACTATGTTCTATTTGATTAAAAACCATTAAAGCCAAAAGAGCACATGCATGTGGTGAAATTTATTGTAAAATTTGTAATAAACATGCATCCGAGGATCATCTATGTTATATTCGGCCTGATAAGGGAAAACCTAAGATTAAAGATGATCTTTTTTGTATTCTACGATTTAGAGACGAGCCAAGACAAACTATTGGAAAATTCAACGTTTTTACATCAAGTCAATCTCTGTGTTTTCAAACAATACTGCGATGAGTGCATGGATTCTGAAGCAGATACTTGTAAAAAAATGTGGTCTAAAGTTACAAAAAGTCAGAGGTATAGACCCAGCGGGAACATTTACTAACCATTTGTTACAAATGAGGAAAAACTTTAAAGAAATTATTGTAATAGCCCATAATGGTCAGGCTTTTGATCACCAGTTTATATTAAACTATATTATGACAAAGACAGATTTTACACCTGAGTTAATCATGAGAGGTACCAAAATAATTACGATGCAACTTGAAAATGTAAAATTTATCGACTCACTTAACTATTTCCCTATGCCTTAAGCCAAACTATCAAAGGCATTTGGACTTGAGGATATTTTTAAAAAAGGCTACTTCCCGCACCTATTTAATACAAAGGCAAATGAAAACTATATAGGACCTCTACCATCAATTCAATATTACTCCTCAGATAGTATGAAAGAAGAAGACAGAGCCAAATTTCTTAAATGGTTTGTAGAACATGAAAATGATGGTTTCGATATGCAAAGAGATCTGGTAGACTACTGCGTATCGGATGTCGAAATCCTTGCGCAATCATGTTTAAAGTTTAGAGAACAACTTATACAAACTACCAATGTATGTCCATTTACTGAAGCTACAACTATTGCTTCAGCATGCAATACAATTTTTAGAAGACATTTTTTGAAGCCTAATACTATAGGAATCATACCAAAAAATGGATACCGATGGAGAAACAGGCAGAGCAAAATTGCCATAGATTGGTTACTTTGGACCGAGAATCACAGAAAAATCAACATCTTACATGCTGCTAATGGTAAAGAAGCTGTTTTAAATGGTGTAAAAGTTGATGGTTACTGCTCCGAAACAAATGGGGTATTTGAATTTGTATATGATTATCCGCTGAAATACCCTTAATCTGCAGGGTACCTAACTCTACGGAGATATTTATTGCAAAGGGCGGCTTTTTCAGTTTTGAAAGTATTCAACATTTACGAAATTCATCTAAATATATACTACGCTATACTTTAATCAAACTCACGATAGAGGGAAAGCGACAGACGAGTTTTAAACTAATGTGGCTTAAAGGATAATTTGTGTTGTAAATATTAGAGCTCATTTTAAAAGAAACTATAATCTCGTGACCGACAAAAAAAAGTACCCACTTCGATACATCATTTCCCCTATTTTAACGTTAAAATAGTAAATTATGTTATAAGCTCGAAAAATGTAGTATTTCAGACGTAATGCGGTCGCTAACCTAAATAGCCCGAAAAACATTTTTCGTCCATATGCCATAAGTTATTTTTTATTCGATCTTGTTTTTAATGCGATTGAGAGTTGTAAAATAATGTAGAAATGAAGTGAACCTATACATTTCATCTTGCACGCTAATTTTTTGGTCTTAATGTTTGTTAGTTAACGATGAAATCTGTAATAGCGTCCGAAAAAAAAAATTTTTTTTGACTAACATAAAAAGTGTTGTCTAGCTAGCAGGGCAATAATCAATACTTTATTGAGAAGGTTAGCTCTTCGTCTAAATATCTAATCTATAAATCGTCATTTTTTCCGACACAATCGGTTAAAAAGCATACAATTGTATGTGAACGTTTGTACAAAAACCATCGTGTTAAATCAGTTCTTATACCTGACTGACAACGCCGATCTTTAGCTTTTTTTTTTTACTTTGTAAAATAAAAAGATTAGTTCTTACTATCAAAGAAATTAAATATGCAAGAGAAATAGGTCGAAAAGATTAATAATAATTTATTTATTCCTAAGTTATAAATCTTAACTACATCACTTTCTAAACCAAGAAAATAGATAATCTTCCTGCATTATTCCGTACTTAGATTTATTTTTCATGAAAATAGTCGAATCTATGATTTTCGTTCAAATCCATAAGGGGCGCTTGTTTTGTATAGATGATTTATGATCTTATTTTCAACTAAAATACTTAACACTCAGTATACAATTTTCAGAAATGTCATGATTAAGAACGGTTCTAGTCATTTTATACAAGATTTCACATGATTTAACAAATTTAAAACATTTTTTTTAATTTTTACTAAATTCTAAACACTCAGTATACACTTTTAAGAAAATATGACGATTTGCGACTGTTTTAGTCATTTTTTACAAAGTTTCACAGGGCTTAATAACGTTAAAACATTTTTTTTAATTTTTTACTAAATTCTAAACACTCAGTATACAATTTTCAGAAATGCCATGATTAAGAACGGTTCTAGTCATTTTATACAAGATTTCGCATGATTTAACAAATTTAAAACATTTTTTTTAATTTTTACTAAATTCTAAACACTCAGTATACACTTTTAAGAAAATAGGACGATTTGCGACTGTTTTAGTCATTTTTTACAAGATTTCGCATGATTTAACAAATTTAAAACATTTTTTTTAATTTTTACTAAATTCTAAACACTCAGTATACAATTTTCAGAAATGTCATGATTAAGAACGGTTCTAGTCATTTTATACAAGATTTCACATGATTTAACAAATTTAAAACATTTTTTTTTAATTTTTACTAAATTCTAAACACTCAGTATACACTTTTAAGAAAATAGGACGATTTGCGACTGTTTTAGTCATTTTTTACAAAGTTTCACAGGGCTTAATAACGTTAAAACATTTTTTTTTAATTTTTTACTAAATTCTAAACACTCAGTATACAATTTTCAGAAATGCCATGATTAAGAACGGTTCTAGTCATTTTATACAAGATTTCGCATGATTTAACAAATTTAAAACATTTTTTTTAATTTTTACTAAATTCTAAACACTCAGTATACACTTTTAAGAAAATAGGACGATTTGCGACTGTTTTAGTCATTTTTTACAAAGTTTCACAGGGCTTAATAACGTTAAAACATTTTTTTTAATTTTTTACTAAATTCTAAACACTCAGTATACAATTTTCAGAAATGTCATGATTAAGAACGGTTCTAGTCATTTTATACAAGATTTCACATGATTTAACAAATTTAAAACATTTTTTTTAATTTTTACTAAATTCTAAACACTCAGTATACACTTTTAAGAAAATAGGACGATTTGCGACTGTTTTAGTCATTTTTTACAAAGTTTCACAGGGCTTAATAACGTTAAAACATTTTTTTTAATTTTTTACTAAATTCTAAACACTCAGTATACAATTTTCAGAAATGCCATGATTAAGAACGGTTCTAGTCATTTTATACAAGATTTCGCATGATTTAACAAATTTAAAACATTTTTTTTAATTTTTACTAAATTCTAAACACTCAGTATACACTTTTAAGAAAATAGGACGATTTGCGACTGTTTTAGTCATTTTTTACAAAGTTTCACAGGGCTTAATAACGTTAAAACATTTTTTTTAATTTTTTACTAAATTCTAAACACTCAGTAAACAATTTTCAGAAATGACATGATTAAGAACGGTTCTAGTCATTTTATACAAGATTTCACATGATTTAACAAATTTAAAACATTTTTTTAATTTTTACTAAATTCTAAACACTCAGTATATCATTTTCAGAAAATAATACAATTCTGTACAGTTTTACAAATTTTCACAGGTCTTAATAACATTAAAACATTTTTTTAATTTTTTACTAAATTCTAAACACTCAGTATACAATTTTCAGAAATGACACGATTTAGAACAGTTTTTACAGATATTTACAAAGTCTTAATAACATTATATTAATAATTATCTAACATAATGTATACAATTTCAAGAAATAGTAGATTTTTAATCCATGTACAAAATTCAAGAATCTAAAATACAATTAAATGTAGGCTTTTTTAATTGGCATCTCAGGCAAATTATTTCCCCCAAAATTATCTAAAAAAGATATACCAAAAACATTCTAAAGCGGTTTTTTTACCTCTATAAGTATGCAGGCCGATCCGACCCTTGTCGGTTTTATTACCCGCATAAATTAACACAGTAGAGGAATATGGACAGAGTTCTGGGGCAGCGGCGTTTCACTAAAGCTTTGGTTTCCTACAAAGCGGTACCGCAAAAGAGTGGCCGTAATTTGACGGCGAGCTTTGCCGCGACAAAGCGTGTATGTACTTGCAAATCGGAGTGTGTTCCTCCAGAGCGTTCGGCGCAAAAAATACGGCACCGTATTTTCTGAAGCGGACGCTCTGTACGTTGGGATAGTGCAAGCACGATTTTTGACGGTGCGCCAGTGTAGTGATTGTATGTTTTAATTATAATATTTGGAAATTAATTGGTCTAGCGAACAAGATAAAATTTTAATCGAGTTTTTTTTACTATATCGCTTTAACAGCGGCGTTTCACTAAGGTTAAATCATAAAAAGTCGGGTTTTATCTCGGGTCAGATCATAAATATTCAGGTTCAAATTAGGGTTAGATGAGAAGCCGCCTCGCGAAAGCATCCGGGTTAGGTTGTAAAAAGTCGGGTTTTATCTCGGGTCAGTTCATAAATATTCAGGTTCAAGTTAGGGTTAGATAAGAAGCCGCCTCATGAAAGCATCCGGGTTAGGTCGTAAAAAGTCGGGTTTTATCTCGGGTCAGTTCATAAATATTAAGGATCAAGTTAGGGTTAGATGAGAAGCCGCCTCGCGAAAGCATCCGGGTTAGGTCGTAAAAAGTCGGGTTTAATTTCGGGTTATTTTGTAAACAGCACCACCGAACCACCCGGGTTAGGTCATAAAACGCACCACCGAACCACCCGGGTTAGATCATAAAACGCACCACCGAACCACCCGGGTTAGATCGTAAAACGCACCACCTGCACCACCTGGGTTAGTTGCACCACCAGCACCACCAGCACCACCTGGCCTCGCTCTCTCCGTTTTCCTCTACTTATATGAAAATGGGAGTAAAACAGTTCTGAAAGAGTAAAAATAAGTTTTCTTATTCGAAATTATTTGGGACAACATGAAACTTAATAAAAAGCAACTTTCGACATGTCCAAATGAATATTATCTTGGTAAAAGTCAGTCATGTACTTGGCAGCAAGTTCTGTAAGTATCTTAGAGGAAAGAAAATATCTCTTAAGCTAAGATAACAGATTGTAAAAATGGCAGGCACCGCCTTGAGGTAAGGTTATTCATTATCTTAAAGTAAGGCTAATTATTTTTGTAACTTTGATTCAAAAATTTCAGTACTTACCTTAAACTACCTATCTTTGACGCAAGATTACTATTATACTGGTTTTAGAGACAGTATTATTTAATTGAAAGCTTTAATCTTAATGAATCATTTATGTACTTAAGTCAGGTATATGTGACTTTTGCTCAAGAACACATTTCTTTGTTATTACTTGGACTTTTTTGAGTGCCACGCCCTTTTTTCAATAATGCTATTTGGTTTTCAAGTAAGAAAAATAAAAAACAACAAAAAATCACAAAAACAGCCAGACTCGTTTCAATTTTTGTGTAATTTTTCCTATCTTAGGTAGTGATGAGCTTATTTTTCTTGTAAACAGGTAGTTAGATGACCCGAGCTACGCTCTCTCGGTAGCCCCCCCCCTTGGTTGCGCCACTGCTTGGAGTTAAAGGCGACATCCTTGAATCAAGACGAATACATTTTTAATTCCTTTAAATGAAAGTTTTCATAAATTTGATTTAAGATTAAATGGCTTGTTGCAAGGATATATTTCTTTGCCGCAAATCTACAATTACCTTAACTAAAAGAATATATTCTTAATAGTCAATTTTTGAATTTGTATTATTCCAATAACAACGTTCTTTACAGCAAATGTGCGAAGTAAAATTAATTAGTTTTGTTGAAAATTAAAAAAACAAAATGTTAAATTACTGTTGTATGGTTTCGTGATACCCCGAAGATGTCCAGAAGCACGTTTTCCATGCATATTATAACCAGACGCTTTTAAACGTTATAATAAAGTAAGCATATATAAATAAATAGATATATTGCTTTTACAATATTAAGGACCGCGTTTGTATTGCGTGGAAATAAATTCGATTTTTTTTAACGCTTTATATTTAAAGATTTTAAATGTTAACAAATACCCTTAGGGGTAGGAACTAACTACAACAAAATCTTAATTGGAACAAAGGCATCGATCACAGCTCGCCCCGGTTATTCTGTATATAAGCAAAAAATCATTATTGTTAAAAGCTTAAAACTAAAACATTAACAAATATCCTGTAGCGCCATTTTTTAACTTTATATGATAATATGTACTTCTCTTAAATTCGCAGATCTTTTTTTAAGGAAATATCTTTAGTTCAACGACACCGGTCTTAACAGTTTCATTTCATAAAATCAAGTTATCTTCAATCAAGTCCACACCACACAGCCTTGAGTTGATTTCCAGTCTTTACAGTAAATGAATGATCCTTGAGTAAAGTGCAACGTATATGATTCGCAGTCGTCTTGAAAAACAATGTAATGTGCAATACTTTGTTAGGTTAAGGCGAAATTTACATTTAGGGTTACAACATTATAAGGTACTCTAACTCAGTATAAAGCAAGGAGGCAAAATTATGTACATACTTGTATAAAGACAAATATGTTCATATAATCCTCTATACATACGATCAAAATTGTCGCCCAGGTGTTCAAGCTTAAACCTTTTTAAGAAAATCTTTAATCTCGCTCATTGTTTATACATCACTTGCACTTTGGTCTTAGTCCCGAGCTTGTTTCATTCCGAAAACGCAGACTCACCAAGGGACGAACTACCGGGCAGGCCAGGGATGCTTAGAAACTTGCATACTGCTTACTGCATACCATAACCTTGGAACAAGGACATAATTACTTTGGCGCAAAGAACATTACTTTCGTTAGAAATACTATTTTAAAATTTTACAGTCCCAAAGACGCCAGCTTCTATAAAAGGAATATTGCTGCCAAGAATATAAACAGGACTTACCAAAGATACAAAATATCTTGTATTAAGAACGCATTAATTCTAAATGAGATTATTACCTTCGGATAAAGTAATCTACAGTAAAAAAAAATTATTCTCTTGTCGCAAGTGCTGCCTTTTATCAGTGTACAAATTAGGAAAGGGCTGAGTGCACCATCAAAGATTAAGAAATAATTTTTTATTATTTTTGTACTTAGTGCAAGTTTATTGAATAAAACATAATATCAGTAGAGCGCTTTCGGCAGTTACGCCATCATCAGTACTACTTTGTCATAAAAATATAACCAACCACAAAACACAACATACAGGTATATGTAAAGGGTTTTCCAATAAGAACGATATGATTTAAAAATGAAATAAAATTAAAATTATTTCAGATACAATAAAACTTTTTATATTATCTTAAAGTATAGTTGATAACATTTATGGTTTGAATAACACATCGTTTAAATGCCCACCGCGACTTCGTGTCCACGAGCGAATTCGACGAACCCAATTTTCGATGACTTTATGCAATAAATCGGGCATGATCTGACGAATGCAGGGTTCAATGTTCAACCTTAATGCATCAAGTGTTTGTGGTCTGTTTGCATAAACCTTAGATTTCAAATAGCCCCAAAAGAAGTAATCTAAAGGAGTTAAATCACAGCTTCTTGGAGGCCACTGAACAGTAGCATTCCTTGAAATTATCCTTTCGTCAAACTTTTCTTGCAGTATATCGATAGTTTCATGAGCAGTGTGACATGTGGCACCGTCTTGCTGGAACCACATATCCTCCAAATCAAGTGCATCTATATTTGGCCACAAAAAATTTCTTAACATCTGTCGATATCGTTCACCATCTCCTGCCTCATTTTGGAAAAAAAATGGACCGATGATGCCACCATACCATAAACCACACCATACAGTTACCTTTAGCGGAAACAAAGGCTTCTCATGAATCTGTTGTGGATTGTTTTCACACCAAAAACGGCAATTTTGCTTGTTAACGTATCCACTTAACCAAAAATGAGCTTCATCTGAAAAGATAATTTTTTTGGCAAAATTAGGATCCCTTTCAAGTTGTTCTAAACTCCAAGCAGCAAATTCTCTGCGCCGACGATGGTCCAGTGGCTTAAGTTCTCGGGTCAAAACAATCTTATACGGGTGTAAATTCAAGTCTTCTTTCAAAATAAGCCAAGTTGTCGTTTTTTTAATCCTTAACTCTTGAGCACGACGAGGAATTGATAAATTTGGATACACTGCAACACTAGCTCTTACAGCAACAATATTCTCAACAGTTCTTGCGTTTCGATGTCTTCTTGGTGTTTTTGCATCGTGAAGAGTAAAATTATTTTCAAATTTCTCAACGATGCGACGAATGGCAAGCAAAGAAGGACGATTATTTACACCAAAGTTTTCGCGAAGTGCGCGATAAGTGTTCACAAAAGATCGTCTATTTTCATAAAATTTTTGGATAATAACCAAACGTTCTTGAAGCGCGTATTTAGCCATAAGAAATTGTTATAGTTTACTGACAATAACTGACAACTGGTGACAGGTATAACTTTATTACCATGGTTACCATATCGTTTCAAAATCATATCGTTCTTATTGGAAAACCCTTTATAACACTTAAAACATTGAAATTTGGGGCCTAAAGGCGATGTAAATTACATGATGATACCTTGACCTTGACCTTGATCAAGGTTAGTTTCCTCTAGTAAAATGGACGCTTTTAATATATTTTAATATCATCATGTAATTTAAATCGCCCTTAGGCCACAAATTTCAATGTTTTAAGTGTTATACATATACTTGTATGTTGTGTTTTGTGGTTGGTTATATTTTTATGACAAAGTAGTACTGATGATATTTATTCAATAAACTTGCACTAAGTACAAAAATTAAAAAAAATTCTATATTTTTATCAGTGTGGCAACGAAACCGTCATCCAAAGTTTCAGTATCGCAATCACCCATATCTCCTGCATTGTCAATAATATTTTCATAGAACGTTAAATCTGGGCCAAAGTGTGTTTTTAAAAGTTTATCTAGATCATTAATAAGCCTTGATTGTTTAACTGGAACTTTTTGGGAAGAGGATCCGAACTGATGGATTCAAAGAATTTTCCTTTTAATTTTACAGTTTTTGACGCTGATTTCTCAATTTTTCTAATTAAGATTCGTTTAGCTAATGAGAACTGAAAATGCTATTGAGCAGGAGGTTTGATACTTGCTTCTACCGCTTTTTTTAAATCACAACTGTCAAAGTCTTTTTGCATCTAACCCTGTTGCGTATTCAGAAAAAATAGCTCTATATTCTCTATATTGGGTTCTACTATTAATTCTTTTTTTCGTAGTATTTTCTCAATTCTTCCAAACATTCTGGCAGGCGGTAAATATGAATAAACAACTATAGGGAAAGTTACATGAATCTCTCTGGCGGTTGAGTTGGTTAATGCCACCGCATTAACATACCTATCATAGTAATATTTTTGTTTTGCCCGGGATATCCATCGCAAAAAAGTTTGAAGCTTGTAATATTTTAAAAGAATAAAAGCAGTTTTGATAATGTACAATATTCAGCGTATCACAATTATTGCAATGGATATAAAGAGTTCTGATAACAAATTTTAAAATTGGATGTAGATAGTTTTGGAACAATACGTGTGATGGATTCAAATAGTTTTGGTTTTAGGTTAACTATTTAAGGGGATCTAAGAGGTTTTAATAAACCATATTTTAGACCTGTGAATAACATAATATACATTCGAGGCCACTAATATACCACTGGCAAATTGACAATAGCATAGTTGGCTGTAGAAGAGCCTGGCTTTATGGAAAAAAGATCCACTACTAGCAATTTATGTAACGTTACGCATTATTTCTCAGAGAGTCTTGACAATAAACTTCAAATTGATGTAATATACAGGGTGATTCAAAAGTACTTCGACAAACTTCGGGAGGTAATTGCCGGCAATATTTCAAGATGAAAAGTTCTTATAAACAGTGGTCCCTGGCGACTTCGTTACGGAGATACAGGGTGTTGAAATGTTAGAATGGTAATAATTTTTAAATAACTCCTTAACGAGTAATTTTTTTTTTATGAAATTTGGTGAATTAAATAAGCATCTCAGGACACTTATTTTCAAAGTAAAACACATTCGTAAATTTAACCAGTGGCGTCGGTACAAAATGTGGCTATCATATTTTTTGTGAAAACTATGCCTAACCTAACCACACCACTGACTTATTTGATTTTAACTTTTTTTTTATGAATCATTTGACATTAAACTGGCCCTCGTAGCAAAATAACACACGTGAACTTTTTTGTTGTAATTGAATGGGGGATTCAATTACAACAAAAAAGTTCACGTGTGTTATTTTGCTACGAGGGCCAGTTTAATGTCAAATGATTATTTTATTTGACTATACACAAATATTAAAAAATATGTTTTAAATTCAAAGATTTATTATGTAAGGGGTAAGGTATAACATTTAATTTAATTATAATTAAATAAGTGCGTTGCAAAAATTAAATGATTTTTAAATAAATTGTTCAAAATGTCCACCTTCAGCCAAGATGCAGGCATCTAATCTCCTTTGCATGGAATCTCGTACGCGTGCTAAGATATCTGGTCTGTTTCTTATTGCCTCAAAACCATCGATTATTCGGTTTCTTAGCACTTCTGCATTTTCGACTGGCGTCTTGTAAACGATTGACTTCAAATGTCCCCACAAATAAAAATCAAGAGGATTTAAATCTGGGGACCTTGGTGGCCACGGTTGATTTCCTTCCTCAACTCCCCTACCTATCCATCGATTTGGATAAATTTGATTAAGATGGGTCCTGGCCACTATGCTGAAATGGGCGGGAGCTCCGTCATGCATAAACCATATACGTCTTCGAGTTTCTAAGGGCACATCATCCAGTAAGGGAGGAAGTTCATTTTCCAAAAAATGTCGGTACGTCTCGCCATTAAGCCGAAGTGGAAGAAAAAAAGGTCCTATTAAGTAATCGCCAACTATTCCCCCCCACACGTTTAATGAAAATTGGTATTGAAAATTTCGTTCACTAACGGCGTGGGGATTTTCCAAAGACCAGATATGGTTATTGTGAAAGTTTGTAATCGCACTCTGAGAAAAATTTGCCTCGTCCGTAAAAAGTACATAATTTAAAAATTGGGGATTTTCAGCAAATTTTTCCAAAAACCACTGACACAAATTAATGCGCTGAGGAAAGTCCCTGGGTAAAAGAGCTTGTACCCTTTGAATATGGTACGGATACAACTGCTCATCGTGCAGAATTCTCCAAACTGTGGCTTGGGTGGAATTGAGAGAATCAGCAATTATTCGAGTGCTTGTATCTGGATTTTCCACTACAGCATTTAAAACAGCTTCTTCTAATTCTGGAGTTCGGGCTGTTCGCGGTCTTCCAGGAATGTCACGTGACCTCGCAAAACTCCCTGATTCAGCTAAACGTCGGTGAAGATTTGAAAATGTTTCAGCAGCAGGCAGTACTCTGTTAGGATATCGCTCTTGATAGATTCGTCTAGCTGCTCGTGCATTTCCATCGGCAAGGCCATATACAAAATGCATGTCAGCTAAATGCGGATTATTTCTTAAGTAATCCATACCTTTTAAACAATACTATTAATATTCAATGAAAATGACAAAACTGAGAAATAAACCACATAAGCAACTAACTGTCAAATATGTTTTAACTCACGACAAATGCATTTCCAAAGCCGCCTTATCAAAATACAAAATATCAAAAAAGTATTTCCAAAGCCGCCTTGTCAAAATAGAAAATATTAGAAAATAACATACTATTCATACTAATAAATAAATATGCATGTCACTGAGAACATGTTATACTTAAATAGGCATCCTCAGATGCCTTCCTTTGGCATATACCTACATATTTGTTTATTGTAAGTATGTATAGATCTTAGTTAATATACTTAAATTAATATTTGAGTGTTTGATCAATTATTTAAAACATATTTTTTAATATTTGTGTATAGTCAAATAAAATAATCATTTGACATTAAACTGGCCCTCGTAGCAAAATAACACACGTGAACTTTTTTGTTGTAATTGAATGGGAGATTCATAAAAAAAAGTTAAAATCAAATAAGTCAGTGGTGTGGTTAGGTTAGGCATAGTTTCCACAAAAAATATGATAGCCACATTTTGTACCGACGCCACTGGTTAAATTTACGAATGTGTTTTACTTTGAAAATAAGTGTCCTGAGATGCTTATTTAATTCACCAAATTTCATAAAAAAAAAATTACTCGTTAAGGAGTTATTTAAAAATTATTACCATTCCTTCTAACATTTCAACACCCTGTATCTCCGTAACGAAGTCGCCAGGGACCACTATTTATAAGAACTTTTCAGCTTGAAATATTGCCGGCAATTACCTCCCGAAGTTTGTCGAAGTACTTTTGAATCACCCTGTATACGGACTTTGCAAAATCATTCGACAAGTTATCACATAGCATCCTTTTAGAGAAACTGCTTTATGAGTTTGGTTTCCACCCTGATCTGGTAAATTTTTTTATGTCTTACCTTGACGATAGACGGCAAAAAGTTATAATAAAAGGTCATAGCTCCTCTTTCTTCAATGCTAACTTAAAGGTACCGCAGGGCTTTAATTTGGGGCCTTTGCTGTTTCTCTTATTTATAAATGATATTGTGAATGTCGTTTTGGGTTGTTCTACTCTTTGCCGATGATCTCAAATTATATTAAAAAAATTAGAAATATCGATGATTGCTTAATAGTACAGGAAAATTTAAATAGATTGGTGGAATGGTCACAGGTAAATGGTCCTAAATTTAAAATAAGTAAATGCTATATACTAAGCTATCATAGAAAGAGAACCCCAATTAGTTTTGAGTATAGAATGAATAAAAGGGCTTTGACGCGAGTTGAAAGCATACGGGACATCGAAGTAACATTTGACTCCAAACTGACGTACCTATAAATTTTATATCTCTAATATAACAAGCAAAGCTTCTCAGATGTACGGATTTATTGTTAGAAATTGCAGACCGTTTAGAAATCTAGAATGCAGAAAACTGGTTTAGGTTTCATACGTTAGAAGTATTTAGAGTATGCCTCAATTGTGTGGAGTTCAAAATACAAAAGTCATAAATTTAGCGTGGAACGAATACAAAATAAATTTCTCAGCTACCTTAATTATAAAGAAACTGGAGTATATAATATAACAATCCCCAAAGTTGAATTAAGACAGAATTATAATTTGCCAGATTTGGATAAACGGAGATCATTTATTTCTACAATATACTTGTACAAATTGTTAAACCCCGTTATTCTATCACAAATAAACTTCAATGTTCTATATTATATTACAAGAAAACCTTTAACATTTTATATAGAAGCTGCACGCACAAATAAAACTCTCCTATTAATGTAATGTGTACCAATCTAAATGAAATTTTGAACGAATGGGATTATATTCAATGTAACTCTGAATCAATTAAAAAAAAAATGTTGATATTTTATGGATTGTAATAATTTCAATTATACGGCATTACAACACTCTTAGTAAATCTAGTACCAAATTGATATTCCTACTCTTTAATTGGATTGCCAAATCTGTAAAGTTTGTAATAAATTAAATAAATAAATAGACATAGATAAACGTCATATAAAAGAGAGCAGCGTCACCGCTTAATCATTTTTTTCTTTTATGGATTAAAGCAGTTTTGGAATTGGTTGCCTCATTTATATTATTTAATTTTGCTGTTTATGACATAAACAGGCATTCCTGCGATTAAAAAGAATTATTGAACTTCCACCAGTGGGACAAGGCCGATGGAAGAGGGTGGAGTAAAAGAGGAGAGGAGGGGGAGGTAAGGATAGAAGCAAGGGAGATGGAAAATTAGAATAAAGTATAACTAACTTCACATAGAATATAATGCTTCTTATGCCGAAATTCCCCTTTCGTCTCATGCAACCTTTCGCTCACCATACTTTAATTAAGAATTTTATTTTTTATTAAAACAAAAGTGGCAGCCCTCTTTGAAATTAAAAATAATAAATAAATAAATGAATAAATAAATAACCGTTTATTGTCTAACAGGATACAAGCCCAATCTAAAGACAATTGTACAATAATAATGAATTAATGAAAATGTTGTACTTAAAGTAAGTAAGAAAGAAGTAAGAAAAGTCAAATAAGTTACAAGTTATAATAATAATAACAATAGTAAATAAAAAATAACAGTAGCAAGAGCTAAGTTGGATTTTCCATCATAGCGAGCTACAATTTGCTTTTAAATTTTTGAAAAGAGTCGCTGAATAAATCAACCGACGGCGACGCCAGACTCTCGACAACATTAAAGTTCATACATGTCCGATAGAGGGGTGCTTTGGTGGCTAGTTTTTACGGATGACAGATAGAATCTGTTGTGATTTTTGGTATGAAAGGGTGGAGCTAAAAAGTTTAACTGACATAGTAGGGCAGCACAGTCAATGTGGCCATTGCAAAGCTTGTATAGAAAGGCCAAGGAGTGTAGCATATGCTCTTGGTGCAATGCCAAGAAGTTAAATCTATTCAGAAGCTGTAGGTGATCAAAGCCGCGTTGGGGATACGTACCGTCTAATCTGTAAGCGAGATGCTTCAGGAATTTTCGTTGAATGCTTTCTAGTCTATTAATGTGTATTTGATAAATGGGTGACCATATCTGTAATGCATAGAGCAGCTTGGACTTTACAAGTGTGTTGTACAACACTATAAAACAGTGGAATTTCAAAGCGTTTTGTGGATCGGAGGAGGAACCCCAGCGACTTTAGTGCACTACGGGTAGTTGTGTCTATGTGGATGTTGAATGTTAATTTCTTATCAAAACAAACGCCCAAGTCTTTGACATGGTCGCAGTTGTCAAGAATGGTGTTGTTTAAGATGTGGGGGTGATCAAGTTCAATTTGTTTAAGTGAGAAGGACATTTTTTTACATTTATTTGTGTTCAGGTGAAGCCTGTTTGCCGTACACCACTGCGAGATAAGGTCCAGGTCTAATTGCAGTTGTATGCAGTCCTCCCAACAACGAATACAATTAAAATTTTTTAAGTCATCCGCGAATAAAAGAGTGCAGCTTATTACTTCGGACATAATATCATTAATAAAAATGGAAAGTATTAATGGGGCTAGATTACTGCCCTGCGGGGCTCCACTTGCAGTTATGAATGATTTTGATTTGTGACCATTGTACTCAACATATTGACGACGTTGAAAAAGGTAAGAAGAGAAGAAATAAATTAAGTCAGTATTAAAGCCTATTTTTGACATTTTCTCAGCAACAATCCCGCGATCCATCTTGTCGAAAGCCTTAGAGAAGTCCGTATAAATAGTGTCAACTTGACAACCCTCATTAATAGCATGATACGTATATTGAAGAAAACAGGTTAGATTGGTAACAGTTGACCTTCCTGAAAAGAAACCATGTTGATTTGGGGAGATGAGGTTTTTGACTTTAAAAAATAGTTGATTGTATATACATTTTTCAAAGGCCTTCGCAAAGTTGGACAGAATAGAGATAGGACGATAATTCTCTATGAAGCCGATGTTGCCTGCCTTGAAAACCGGACAAATCCTTGCTTGTTTTCAGGCGTCTGGAAAGGTATTAGTTGATAAGGAAAGAATAAAAAGCCTGGTTAATGATTCAGCAAATACGTGAGCACAATCTTTCAGAAGGAAAGCAGGTATATTGTCTGGACCAGCAGTCTTTTTAGATTTTAGTGCGCATAGTACATCCGTTATATCAAGTGGCTCCAATGAGACGTTGCCGCAACCCTCGCTGGCAATGTCAGGCGGGTTTGAGACTACGTAGACGCTATGAAAGAAGTTTGCGAAGGCATCCACAATATCCTCGGGACAGCCAAGTGAGGTGTTATCGGAATTCATAAGCGTGCCGGGTATTCGCGATTTATTCCGTAGTTGCTGAATATACTTCCAAAAGTGTTTAGGTTCAACTGTGATAGAATCTTGAACCGTGTTCAAATATGCACTAGGCCACATCAACTTGGCGTTTTATAGCTGATCTTAGGCTTTTAAATGCCTCGTACGACTGCAGGGTTTTAGAGGTTTTCCATTTCTTAAAAAGCCTAAACTTTTCTTTGATGTTTGCAATAATTTCGGGGGTATACCAGGCCGGGTAGGTATATTTTCTATTGCTCTGTTTGAAAAGGGGAACTGCTTTGTCAATAAGTTCATAGAGTTTGTTATAGAAGGCTTTGACTGCTGTATTAGTATCTTGTATATCGGATAAAAACTTCCAGTTTGTTGTTAGTGTGAGATTGTAGAGAAGTGGGTAGTTAGCTTTATGAAAGTTATAATTTCTGGCCTGAGTATTGGAGGGAAAGTCAAGTTGATTGGAGAAGGTCAAGTCAGGGATGATGTGGAGTGTGGGATGATAGCCATCCTCTCTAACAAAGGGGGCTGACGAGAGCACTTCACAGGGCAGGTTAGCCATGACCAGATCGAGAATGGAATCATGCTGATTCGCGACTCTATTAAGTTGGTTAAGGTCAAAGAAAGATAGAAAATCATATAATAATTGGAGTTGACGACTGGCATTAGCAGGGGGGTCCAGATAGTGGATATTTAAGTCGCCCAACAGGATAATGTAATGTCCATGTAGATAGGTCAGAGATTCAAAGATATTAAAGAAAATTTGGTATTGTTCAAGAGGCGTATTTGGTTGAAAGTAAACCGTAAAGACGTACAGCATACCTTTATCCATTCTAATCATAGACCCAACAATATCCATAGCCGGCAGTAAATCATAAAAAACGGACAAATCCAACCTAGCTGAAAGCAAAAATCTGCAGACTGCTTTCAGTCGAAACGGTCCTTCAAGAGTTGTCTATTGATGTCAAAGTCATCGTTTCGATCTGTTACCTTTAATTTGTTTTTAAACGTTTCTGTGCCTTGCAATTCAATTTAATCTTATAAACTGTTCTTTTCAGAGCCATTTTGATCGCACTTTCGTCGGTAAGTAATTATCCCTTTAGTCTTAACGAATGTTTTGACGTTTATGAACTTAGACTTTGTTTTAGATTTTGGTTTCTCTTTCGTGTAGGTATTGGGTTAGAGGAGTGTGGTGGATGTCTCGGTGTAGATCTACGTTACGGATGAACCATGGTATATCCATGGCTGTTCGAATGTAACGAATTTCGAGGGATTTTAGATAGTCAAGGCTGAATGCATAACCCCAGGCTACCGATACGTATATGAGGGTGGGCGGATGATTGAGTTGATGAGGAGGAGTTTGTTTTTGTGGCTGAGGGTGCTGCGTCGGTTGAACAATGGGTATAGTTGACTGTAGAAGAGCCTGGTTTTTTGGTGACGTTTTGGGTGTGGGGGCGCCAATGAAGGGTTTTGTCGAGGGCGGTACCGAGGTATTTCACTGTGTCGCACCATCCAGGTTGATCACGTCGAAGGCAGGTTGCCTTCTACAAGCAAACTGGATGGTTTGGGTTTTGTCGAATTTAGACGAAGTTTCTAGTTTACGCATGAAGAAATCATTGGCTGGCTCTTGCAGCTTGCATGTGACAATGTGTGGACGCAGTGACCTTACGACGAAGGCGGTATCGACGGCATAGAGGGCTAGAATATTATCAGAGGCTTTGGGGATATCATGGATGTAGATATTGAAGAGATATAGAAAGAGAACAGCGTCTTGAGGGACGTCTGCCTCTAGGGTCCTGAGGGTGGAGAGGGAGTGGCTTATACGGACGCGTATTTTGAGTCAGGCTAAGTAGGACTGCATTAGAAGTACGAGATTGAAGGGATAACCCAGGGCAATCATCTTGTGAATCAGTCCATCGTGCCAGGCGGTGTCAAAAGCGCTTTCAATGCATGTTGAAAAGGATCATACCGACGTACTAATTCCAGTTGAAGCCCTGGATTATGTACTTTGTAAGTTTAAGGGTTTGGCGTTCTGTGTTTATAGGTGTCCGCGAAAGCCGATCTCTTCGTCTCGAGTTAAGAGGAGGGATGGTGCGATAGTTTTGGGGAAAAGTGTGGTCTTTTCCGAGCTTGGGTATCATGATTACAGTGGCTTCTTTCCACTTTTTGGGGAAGTAGGTGGGACGGAGTATGGCATTGGCGATGGTTGCCATTGTTGCGAGGCCTTTACGTGGAAGAAATTTGAGAACTTTGTATGAGATGTTGTCGGGGCTGGGGACATCGTACCTTGCTTGCCAGTAGTCGTTTCCTTTTGAGTCTGGAAGTATCGGAATAAAGCAGTTTCATATTCATATTCTCTCACCGATGCAGAGCTGCACAAGCATGTGTTGCCTTGTTTACAAAAAAAAATAACCCTCCCAATTTTCAAGTGTAGAGTTTGCTACTCCCCAATAGGGTTTCCGCCGGCCATGAAGTGGGAGAATGTTGGGTCTCTCCCACCAAAGGTTACTTCAACCTTTTTAGACTATTACTAGAGGCTGTTGGCTTCTTACTTTTGAGGGTCGCATGGTATTAGAATTCTTTGGAATTCGAAAAAATATTTAAAATAATTTTATTCCGTTTGCGAGTTTTATTGTTACGACATTTTTTAATTGTCGTCATCGCTTGCTACATATTGGTTAAAAACTGTTTAAAATGACTTAATTTTGTTTTCATAAATTGATTTTCTTCCAACCTTTCGAACTTTTTTAATAAAGAGGCAAGATATTCTATGCCGAGTACTAATCCTAATCCCTAAATTTGCATGAGGGGCCCCTATAAAATACTTCTACACCAATGCCGGGGCTCCTGAAAAGCGTTTGCTGACCGGCCCCTTTTCTTTAAATCCGGCCATGTCTTTCAGCACAAGCAACAAACAAAAAGTCCACTAATTATTGCCTAAAACTATAAGTTTCTGTTGATATTACAGTAAGATTTCTATTAAACCAACCGACAATGTTTGATGAATAATTTTTTGTTTCCTAAATGAAACAGTCCCTCTGAAATACGTCCATGTGATTCCGTTTGAATAGTACGCGTTCCCGAAGCATCAAAAGGTTTTGCTTTTGAATGGCAAAGGCTCACGAGCTCGTTTGATCTTATATTATGTGGCGCAGTCGCCCAAATGAAAAGCCCTTTTTCCTCCCTGATTTGCTGTCTAATAGACCGCAAAACCAAACAACAAACATCTCATCTCTTATTCTTGTTTCCCAATAATGCGCGCTTAATTTCTTTCGAGTGCTTGCACTGCCTGCTTCTGCTTTCCCCTTTTTAATTTAAAAATGGCGAATTTTTACTTTTCTATACCTCTTTATTTAGACACAAAAGGCTTTTTTCTAATAAGTTGCTTATCTATTGCCCCTTACTGTCACGCAATAAAAATATGTTTTTATGTAAGTATTTGATTAGCAAATAACAAACGTAGTCTAGTGATATAGTAAAGTTGCATATAACGAGGGTAATTTAATACTTTATAAAGCGCACCTGATTAAGACTAATTTCAAGAGACATGATATTTGGGTCCCTATTTATTTATAATCTTCGTTAACGATTTAAAGTTGGAAATCTTGTTTTCACAGCCTTTGTTTCTTTCTGATGACTTAAAATTGTTTGCAATTGTTGAATCAGTTTATGATATTGAAAATCCAAGGGACTTACTTAACGTCACGGTGTATGAGTGGTGTGTTAGAAATAAACTGGACCTAAACATTAAAAAATGCAAAATATTTACTTTCCATCGCACTTAACTACACTGATAAAAGGCAGCACTTGCCACAAGAGAATAAAATTCTTGACTTTAAATTACTTAATCTGAAGATAATAATCTTATTTAGAGTGAATGTGTTCTTAATATATGATTTTCTGTGTTTTTGGTCATTTCTAGTGTATTTTTGGCAGTAAAACTCCTGGCGGCTCACATCAGGAGTACAATCAAGTAATATAGAAAAATACTTTGCTTCTTTAACTTCGTTTAAAATATTATTTCTTATATTGTCACCTATTAATTTAATGGTTTTGTTTTGAATTTTATCTCTAAGATAAAGTGGAATATTTTTTTGAGATCTATTAATATGTGCAGACATGACTGGATCAAATTTTGCTATCATTTCTATACATTTTACAAAATTTCCATTATTTTTTTCAAATAATTTGTTACTAGGACCACGAGAAGCCAAGTTTTTTTTAGCCAAAAATTGAATAGTATAAATTATTCTTTGAATGACACTGTGCCAATGTTTAGTTTCATTTTTTAATACATTTTTCATTTCCGAATCAACAGTTCGATTAGTTTTTAATCTTTCTAGTAAATCTGACCAGACACGTACATTTTTAAACTGATATTTACTTTTTTCGTGGATTTTCAAATGTTCGCTTAAATGATGCCAATCATTGAAACCGTCTTGGTTACTTAATTTAGTGTTTTCATAAGTCAATGGATTGTTAAGGTTGGGGTCATTGAATATTTTACAGCAGAAGCAGAAAACTGCATTTTTTCCAATAGAATATAGCAACCAATGACGCTGAACCTTTTCACCCTTTAACAGAATTCGAGTAAAATATATATCGGAAAACTTACGTCCGCTTTTATCTTTAAGGTAGGGGAGACTGGTACACAATGAAACATATTTTCGAAAATGTTTTTTTTTTAAACCTATTAAAGGGAAACAAGTTACAAGAACATTTTGCCTGAACTGATTATTAACCCACAGATAGTATAATTTAGTTTTCAAAAATTTAAACACTGGAATGAGGTTATCCATAAAATAATGGTCGCTGCATTTGTTTCATTGTGTACCATGGGTGGTACACGTTGACACTTCAGGTAGTACACAATAAAACATTTATATTTTCTTCCAAATGTATAACAGAAATAAAAATAATCATAGAACTATGACAAAAGGTTTTAACAAAATTCGTATTAAGAAAAATGATGACACACTTTTAGAGACATTTATGTTATTCTTAACGAACAATAATGTTTTGAAATTCTACCCCAAACTTATAATAGGATGAAAGTCTCTTATTTTTTGTGCACATAGGTGATGGTAGCAACATAACAAAATCTGATTTATGGGCCGTGTGAATGTCGGGGATGTTTGGAAAATGGAATGCATTTAAAATTTTGCTGCTTCTCCTTAAGTAAGAAACTCTGAATTCATCTAAATCTACTTCTAAAATTTTGGCAACATAATGAATGTTGTTTTCAAATTTTACAAGTACAAAGGAACCCTCAGTAATTTCTGTGGTGTTCAGGTCATTTGTTTCATGCAATTGTTCTTGCTTTTCCTGTAGCATGAAATAATGGAGTTGATCAAGTGTTAAATCATCATCTGAAGAATCCATAAATTCAATTTCCTCATCTTCGGTTTCTGAATCTGTTTCTTCCTTTTTTTCTTTTATTTTCTTGGATTTTTTTGTTTTTTTATTTCTATTAAGTTCATCTGTGGCTATATTTCGTTTTACACTTATAATTGCCTTAGTCTTCATCTTTTCTGTTTTGTATACAAGCTCCTTCATTTCCGGCGTACTTGTAAGGATGATACTTTTTTTTGGTTTTCGCTTCCTTGTATTCTTTCTTGGTTCTGCTTTTGGAAAACCTTTAAATTGGGCTGGGGACAAAAACTCGCGAGACGTCGATGGTAACTCGTTTTCCCCCTGAATGGTTTGATCTGGATCTGTATTTAAATTATTAGTTTCGGAAACCCCTGCCAAATTATTATCATCTACCATGTCTACCTCAGTCATAATTTTTTCGGTAATTAGAGCTTGCCTTATGTGTGCAGTTTCGACATCAGACACAGATGATAATAAGAAGTCGGCTTCAGTAAATATGTTCTTATTAAAAGGATAGATGCCAGTGGATTTAAAACTGGACATAATATTATCTGGGTTCATAGATTTGGCATGAGCTATTCCAACACATTCCGCAATTTGATACAACGTCATAGGTACCCCTGGATGATTAAGAAGCCATGTATCAATGGCACTATTATAAAAATTTTTGAATGAAAAAAAAACAGACTTATCCAGGGGTTGTAATTTGTTACTAGTATGTGGTGGAATCGTTAAAATTATAACTCCATTATCTTTTGCGATTTCTGCTAATTCTAAAGACATGTGTGACTCATGATTGTCATATATTAGCAGTGATGGATTTTCCTTTGTTGACCCAGAATATTTAATAAAATGGTTTATTACGTGTAAAAACAAATCAGCCGTCATCCAACCACTTGGATTTGCTAAGCCCAAAGTACCTGGGGGTGCTCCATTCAACATATGAGGAACAAATTTTTTCCTAGGAAAAACCATTACTGGTGGCAAAAAGGTCCCATTAGCTCGAATTATAGCACATGTTGTTGCCAGCAAGCCTCTTTCTGCACTGGTGCAATGATTAAGTTGTTTCACTCCTCGTTGTGCTAATACCTTGTGTGGTTGTTGTACAGTTGTGGTCGCTGTCTCATCCAAATAATAAATTCTAATATCGCTAACGACTGATGGATGCTTTCTAAATATTTCTTCCAAATTAGAGAAAAACCTTTCAACGTTTGGTTTATTAAATGAAGTTAAGCGAGATAGGGAGCATGCTTCAGGTTTCCTAATGCTTAAACTAGCACTTCTCTTTATGAAAGCTCGTAGCCAGTCTTTACTGGCGGACTTGTTAGTTCTCCAAGCTTCTGGCATTTTTACATTATTTTTTTGTGCCATTTCATACGCTAATTGTCTAACTTTTAGAGTATGTAAGCCATACGCCATCCTGCTACATGTTTTAATATACTCGCTCAACAATTCTTCTTGTTCGCTTGTAAAAACTAATCGTACCGCATAGTTAGGTTCCATTCTTGCAGTGGGATCATCTTTTGCTTTTAAAACATACCTCCTTAGAGTTGCAAAATTAACATTATGCATTTCTGCAGCAACGCGATATGCTGTTCCATTATTTTTTACCTCCGCAACAGCTGCAGCCATTTGTTGCACGGTAAATTTTGCTCTGGTCCGCTCTTTTTTACGCCGTACCATTGTGAAATCTGTAAAATAACAAAAATGGTACACAATGACACATGTATCAATGTGTACTACCAGTGAATGTTTCATTGTGTACTATCAGACATACAGGCAAAACAAGTCAGAAAAGGATTAGTTGCCGTTAATTTATCCAAACAGAATTTGGAGGTTAGAAGGACAATATAATTACAAAATAGAAAAAAAATGGTTGAAAGGCTGACGTTAAAATGTGTAAATACTATACCTTAAGTTTCCACAATTAAAAATATAATATTAGAGCACAAAATTCTTGAAAATCCGTTTAGTTCGGTCTATGAGCAGATCTAACTAACGACTAACCATTGACAAGTGTATCACACTGCAACGCGTTGGAGATTTAACTTCCGGCGTTCGGGCGGCAAATTTGAATCAGTTAGGAACGATGTTTCATTGTGTACTATGTTTCATTGTGTACCACTCTCCCCTACATAGTTTTATTTTGATAATGCATTGGACCTTTTTGACAAGTTCTTGCACCTGGATTGGAGACAATACACTCGGCCAAAGACCTGGATCGTTGGAAAGGGGCGCTTTATCGGATAATTCGTCTTGCTTACTTGAAGATGATGGTACCGACACTGACTGAAACGTATCAGGATCTAATTCTTTTGGATCTCCTTCCTCATCAGCTTACTTTTCTTATTCTGATGGCAAGTTTGATTTTGTTGAATGTAGAAAATCACTGTTATCAGAAGTAGTGTCTTGTGTGGTCTTTTCTTTCGAAAAAAGTTATTAATTTTGAAATTGGTTTTCTCCAAGTCTTCCTCCCGTTTTCGCTTGTTAAGTAAGTTTTGGTAACCAGACAATTTCTTCAAAATATTAAACACTAAGCCTTATCTGTTTCAGAAACAAAAGTTATTAAAAAGAAAAACAATTATTTGCATCCCTGTTAATTAATTTACTTAATCACTTACTTACCTTATTTGTAATTATTTTTCACAATTGCGGTAGATACTTTGTAGCAAATAAGGCACTCTATGCGTCTTATGCGCTTATCAAGACAAGAATGAAAAATTATCCTGCTACATCGATTACGAACACGCAAAATGTTACAAGTTTAAACCAGCGCGCCGAACGCACGCGGATTTTCGCGCCCCCACAGGAAGAGGAGTAGTAAAATATCACCACAATATTTATATACGAAAATCTTCTATACATAAAAAAAAAACAAAATATCAGACACCCTAGGACATGCATAACTATAAGACTAGACACAGACAAAACTTGATTCCAAGCTACCAACGACTCGACAGATGCAGAAATGGCCCAGGTTGTTTGGCCATCCATTTTTATAATAAACTGCCAGAAAGTTTCAGGAGAATGTCGGACAGGGCCTTCAAGTCTCAATTAAAGAGATTTCTTATTGGTCAGGCCTTTATGACTACAAGAAATATCTGGAGTACAATTTTAATTTTAATGTAATGTAATGTAAGGATGTTTGTCTACTTAAGTGTTGTATTTTGTATAATTTTATGACTTTTAAGTTCTGTTAAATATTTATATTTTAGATTTTATGTTCATTATTCTCGCCGACTTGTGTTCATACTCTGTGTATATTGACATTGATAAACTATCTGAATTTGACCTAAAATCGGGAATTAGAACTATGTATGGATCTAACAACTATATAAGACCTAATTATTTAGATTTGTTTAGTAACAAATGTTTGATTTGTGTATTAATTAAATCAACAGTGCATTTGTAAATATAATTTGCATGTGGTTTTTATCGACGGATTTTAGATTCTCTGCTAAATTATCAGAATGTTAACGTCGTACATCTGGATATCCCAAAGGAAGGAAAGGAACAAAAACAAGATGCTTTTTTTGTAATGACAAATGGCTTGGGGTAGTCGTTGCGGGCGGAAAACGGAATTTAAAAATAGTCGAAACAGCATAAAATTTAAAATATTCCCCGCTTTCCGCAGTCCTGTCCCTTCCGCTTTCAATTATAATTACAAGAAACAACGAATGTCTTAATCGCCATCAGAAAGAAATTAAAACAGTTATAAAGTCATAAAGGGAAAATTATTGTTTTGTTTCAGATAAGGTATGTTTTTTATAACGGGCAATTTACATTTTAATTGCGAAATTAGGCGATTTTTCTTCCTCTTATTAGTATGGTAATCTTTATAAGGAATTCCTAAAAGAAAGCTTACAGAACGAACACCCCTGTACTAATCGACTTAAAACATCTTTTAGAAGTTTGCATAATCAACAAATTTCCCCAGTTGATATGTATAATGGGTGATGGAATAGATTTTTTCTGCGATCAACTGACATCTTTCTGGCGTGTCTTGACGCCACAAAAGTCATTCCAGTATTGTTAAACGTTGCTAAGCAATGAGATATATTATAATATATTAGTACTAGAATAAAATATTTTTGTACGAATTTTGTTTATTTACATTATATAGGGTGTCCTTGAAATTACTGTACCTACAACGCTTAATCACAAATCCCTTAACCAAAAATAAGGCGATCTAGTATATTAGGATGTCCTAGTTATAATATAGTAGGTATATACAAATAGATTATATAACGAACTTGTAAACTTAGTAGAAACTCCTTTTAATATTGACTCAATTATTTGTACAGAAAACATGGACGCATACCGTAAGTTATTTAAATTTATATTACTTTTGAAACTTACATTATAAAAAGTTTAAGGAAAAATATGAGAAAAAAAATATATATATTATATACAGTGCGTTTATTTTAACGCGGGACATAGGGATTTACATGGTAAATCTTAAAGCCTATGATAGGCACATTTGTATTAAACAAATATTACTAAAACTTAAGAATAGACAAAATTTGAGATGGGGGGAATAAGTTGTAGTACAATCTGTGCAAAAAAGCTCTAAAAGATACCAAAAAAAGACCGTTTCATTTTGGTAAAATTACACTTTTTAACCCCCTTGTAATTTATGTAATTAACTACCTTAGATAAAGAAAAATATTATGACACCGCTGTCAGTATTTTCGTGACTTTCATGAAATTGGTTTTGTAATTTATCATGTCTATCTACACCGTAAAAGAACGAATTGAAATGGTTTAAAACTGCATAAGAGGAATGTCATATCGGGAAGTTACTGATAATATTACCGCTGTCTATCAAAACCGTCCCATCCCCAGCAAGTCGACCGTACAACGATTGCATGCAAAGTTCATGACTAGTGGATGTCTTGATGATTCTCATAAAAAACGAAAAAGAAATTCCTCTGTGTTAACTGAAGAATTCCGAATGGGTCTGTGCATGGCGATAGAAGATCAACCATCATCCAATTTGACACACCTTGCTGATCGGTTCGACAAATCTAGAAGCAGTTGTTACAACGCATTAAAGAAAGAAAAATACAAATCTTTTAAAATTCGAAACGTACAGGAACTCTTACCGCATGATTATTTTGAAAGGATGCAGTTTTGTGAAGAATGGATGGATCGAATTAATTATAACCCAGGTATTGCTGATAACATACTGTTTACAGATGAAAGCTCCTTTAATATTAATGGAACAGTGAACAAGCAAAATCTTAGAATCTGGTCGGTCGCGAGAAAATCCCTACGTGGTGCACCAAACGCATACCCAGTGGCGACAAAATGTAATTGTATGGGCAGGTATTCTAGGAAATATGATTATTGGTCCATTTTTTATAGACGGTAAACTTACCAAAACAAAATACATCGATCTTTTACATATGGAAGTAGGTCCTGCACTAGCCGACAGAAGGAAGGACATTATATTTCAACATGATGGAACTCCAGCTCATAGCGCAATAATTGTAACGGAGTATTTAAATATTGTGTTTCCGGGCAGCTGGATAAAACGATTTGAACCTTTTAAATGGCCCGCTCGAAGCCCGGATATCACGCCTTTGGACTTCTTCTATTGGGGATATCTCACATCATACGTTTTTGATAACGTAATATGAAGACCAAATGATGCAGATAAATTAAAAAACAGAATAATCGAGGCTTCACGCAGCATCACAGCGCGACAGTTGTTGAATGTTAGAAAGCATTTTTATGATTGTTTGGGGCACTGTTTGGCTGTAAATGGAGGACACTTCGAACAGTTTAGTTTAGTTTTAAGTTTATTGTTGTAGATTATATTGAGGAAAATTATTAAACCTAAATGAAATAAAAATCCTAAATAATCATCAAAGTTGTATAATTTATAAGTTGCCTAATATTATAATAATGTCACATACCAGCTTATGTCAAAAATACCTAAGTAAACCTAATATACAGGGCTAGGTAAAACAGCGTAATATTATAACTAAGAATGATATTTTTAAATATTTTGCGTTAGTAAAGTAATACAAACATAATCCTATCTTGGGTATGATACCACAAGAAATATTTGTGTAAATTTTTAACTTGTAGTTCTCAATAGAAATGTGCCTAACATAGGATTTAAGATTTACTATGTAAAACCCTATGTCCCGCCTTAAAATAAACGCACTGTATATACAGGGTGAGTTTTTTAAAGTGATACAAGGCGATATCTCGCAAACGGGTGAAAATATTTTCTTGAAATCTTAACTAGGCAATAGTAAGATGGGGGGACATATTTAAACATATTTTTATCATATACCCCTTGTCCCCATTTTGAGGGGTGGGGGGTAACTTTGAAATTTTAAATAGGATTATGTACTTTTGTTTATTAATTTCGAATCTACGGAAAAACCTACGTATGTGTACAAAAAAAAATTAATTTGCTCCACTGGTTACGGAATTTTGATTTATTAGGTTATAAAAATTAAAAAATATTATTTACCATTTAATTTCTACTTATTTATCAAATTTCTATTGAATTTAAAAAATAACTACATTTCACCAACAAATCAAGTTCACTTATTTCAGAATTATTATTCGTTTACATGGAAATGCGTTGTTTTGACTTCTCAGTTGAGAATTTTTACGTATCAACGATTATTTCTCAGTTTGGTCAATTAAACATGGAAGTGAATTTTAGTGTGCAAGTTGATATTTTGTTAATGTTGGGGGAGTGCAGAAGGAACTACAGACAAGCTTTACTAATGTGGACTGAGAGGTTTCCTAACAACCCGAAATCTCACATGGCATTTAAAAGGCTGGAAACAAAAAGTCGTACTACTGGCAGTACCTACTATTAACCCGCATGTAGGTTTCAGGCGGCTTGCTGCAGATGCTGGAATGAGCCAAAAATCGGTTGTGACCATATTGCCTATGTACAAATTTCATCCATACCACATTACACTTCACCAAGAGCTTTATGGGCAAGACTTTGAAAATGGCGTTGCATTTTGCAATTGGACACAAAGGCAAATGCAAGGAAACAACAGGTTCCTAAAGAATGTAATTTTTTCTGATTTCCATAATTGTGACCAGGTAGGATTTTAAGTTATCTCTTGTCAGTAAAAAATAATTGTTTTTTTTGTTTGTTTTCTTAAAGGTAACTAGACACGATATGCACTACTGGGCATCGGAAAATCCCCACTGGATGAGAACTGTGCCAAATCAACATCCTTGGTCAGTTAATGTCTGGTGTGATATAATTGGAGAGTTATTGGTCCGCATTTCTTTGAACGCCATTTAAATGGAGAAATGTACACAGATTTTTAAGGAATCAATCAATTACCCCAATTATTAAACCAAAACATAAATCCTGAGATGTGGTTTCAACAGGACGGAGCTCCACCGTATTATGCAATACAGGCCCGTAATCAATTAAACGAATTGTTTGAAAACAGGTGGATTTGTCGAGTTGGTCCGGTCAATTAGCCTGCTAGGTCCCCGGACCCCTCTTGAGATTTTCTTCTAAGGATTTATAAAAGACAAAGTGATGGCGACTGCACCTAAAACTTTAGACGATATGAAAGACCGAATCCGCCTTGCCTGCTTATTAGTGACACCTGAAATGTTAGAGCGGGTACGAAATTCATTTAAAAAAATAGTGAGAAAATGTTTGGAAGTTGAAGGAAGACATTTCCAACATCTCCTAAAACATGAGAGGCGATAAATTGTAAATAATATTTTTTAATTATCTTAACCTAATAAATGATAATTCCGTAACCAGTGGAGCAAATCAATTTTTTTGTGTACACATACTTAGTTTTTTACGCAGATTCGAAATTAATAAACAAAAGTACATAATCCCATTCAAAATTTCAAAGTTACCCCCCACCCCTCAAAATAGGGACAGGGGGTATATGATAAAAATATGTTTAAATATGTCCCCCCATCTTACTATTGCCTTTTTAAAATTTCAAAAAAATATTTTAAACCGTTTGCGAGATATCGCCTTGTAACACTTTAAAAACTCACCCTGTATATTAAAAAAATTATTATTCAAAAAATAGACAAGGAAAAAGAAAATCTAATACCCAAAAGGAAAAAGGAAAAAAAAACATATAAAAGAGAAAAAAAACACAAAACCTTAAGTAAGTATAACGTTATAATTTATCGAAAAAACACTAGATTAATAGTTACTTGAAAACAGGTGGATTGGTCGAGCTAGTCCGGTCAATTAACCTGCTAGGTTCCCGGATTTGACCCCTCTTGACTTTTTCTTCTGATGGGGATTTATAAAAGATGTAGGCGGGGTAACAACTGTGCTAAATGGAAAATATGAAACCTGGATTGGGAAACATGGAACAATTAAGTGCCCGCCGAACAGTCCAGACCTAACTCCGCTTGATACCTTTTTATGGCGGTATTTAAAAAATAACATCTACCTTAGAGGACATGACAATGTCGACTTATTGAAAGCACAAATTCGAAATCAAATCGATACTATAAATAGAAATCAACAGTGGGTAGTCAAGCTATCCGTAGATTAAAAAAAAACATATCGTCTTTGTATAGAGATGAATGGCGGTCATTTCCAGCACCTTAAGGAATTTCAATAGAAATATGTGTTCTTAGTTCTGCTATGTTTTAGTTTTTTTAATGCTCCTTATAATAAAAAAATTGTGTTTAAAAATTATGCATTATCAGTATGTTATGTATTAAAAAATCAATTTTTATTTCTTTTGTAGTAAGATATTTACACAAAGGAAAGTGCCTTTTTCAATTCATGGCCTACTACAAGTACAATTTAAATATCCGTTTTTTGACTTTAACATAATAATAAGTATAACAAATTATATATCATTTTTATCAGGAAGACCAGCCCTATCATTTAAGAGTATTATATACAAGGAAAAACTATATTTTTGTTTGCTACGTCTTTCTGCAACACCCTATATATATTTAAACTATTTCACCTTACGTTGTACCCTACAACTTTTGTATTTACCATTTTTTCTAATACCATCGGATAAAAAAGTTAAAGGGGGGGTCCATTTATAGTGCAACACCCTGTACAAATGACTTCAATTGTTTCTAGCTGACTTCATTTTGAAACTTGTTTGTCTCTTGTAAAATTTTCGCCAGACATACAGTTTCTCAAAAAATTATTTACGATACCTTGTAATTCATCATTGTTGTTTATTCGGAACGAAAAAACATGAAAAGTCTTAATTCTAATAACTACCAACTAATTTAATTCCTATAACAAATGTTCGAAATGTTCACCGTATTCCTGAATACATAAATTAACTTTCTTCAAAAAATTAAACTATACTTTGGGCATCGTGCCGGGCTTGCTTTTAGAATAATCTGCATCACTGATAATTCTTTGCAATAACTCAGCTTCCGTAGCGATGGGGAAAGCATACACTTTGGATTTAAGAGCGCCCCACAGGAAAAAGTCTAGAGGCGTTAAATAGGCTTGCTGGCCAATTAACGGGTGCATCGTCGCCTCTTCTGATCCATCTATTAGGATATATTATGTTTCATTTAAAAATCTTCGAACATTGATACTAAAGTGGGGTGGCGTCCCATCGCGCTTAAACCACATCTCGGTACGAAGTTGTATTAAAAAATCCACTAAATCGGATGGGACACCTCGGACCTGCGGTGGAAGTCAATCGAAACGGCGCCGGCGGCACCGTGTCGGTCCAGCAAAGAAATGAAAAGACATAAATATGTATTTCTTCATCCACTAACGACAATTTGTTTTACAATAACTCATAAATAAAAAAACAAACTCAATTTTTAACATTGAAAATGTTTATATTATCGCACGAGCACGTAGTATGGGTACGGAATTCGAAATTCTTGTGTTGCATTTGTCCCTGACGTCACATCGAGTTAAATGATCGGGATCAGACCAACTCGAGAGTAATCGTATGGTTTCGCTAAAGCAGTCAGCGGGTGCAGTTGGCGTTCGCGATCGAGCGTAGCATCGTAGCAATTGGCCGTCGCCACAGGGTGGATCGGCTGGCGCGCGCTTCAGATCATATTCGTATTTCGTAGTGAAAGCGCTTATGTATGACTTATAATGAACGCCGATAACATAAGTTGCATGCTGTTGTTGGAGGAAGAAGACGAAAAGGAGATGTTAGCCCAAATTCCTCCATTTCGACAAACGTCATATTAACACTTGAATTTATACTATAGGTACCATATTTAAATCAAAGCTGCAGCATACCAAGTAAACAAATCAATTTGATTAAGACGTCAAAGTATCAAAGCATTTTAAAATTGTATCATTAGTTGGAATATCCGAAAAAAATATCAAAATTAGAAAAAAGTCAGTGGCGTGCATTTTAACATTGAAAATGTTTATATTATCGCACGGGCACGTTAGTATGGGTACGGAATTCAACAAAATTCTTGTGTTGCATTTGTCCCTGACGTCACACCGAATTAAAATGATCGGGATCAGACCAAGTCGAGAGTAAACGTATGGTTTCGCTGGAGCAGTCAGCGGGTGCGGCTGGCGTTCGCGATCGAGCGTAGCAATCGGCCGTCGCCACAAGGTGGTTTGGCTGGCGCGGCTGGAGCAGCGCGTTTGAGATCATATTCGTATTTCGTAGTGGAAGCGCTTATCTATGATTTATAATGAACGCCGATAACATTAGTTGCATGCTGTTGTTGGAGGAAGAAGACGAAGAGGAGATGTTAGCACAAATTCCTCCATTTCGACAAGCGTCATATTAACACTTGAATTTATACTATACCATATTTAAATCAATGATGCAGCATACCAAGTAAACAAATCAATTTGATTAAGACGTCAAAGAATCAAAACATTTTAAAATTGTATCATTAGTTGGTATATCAAAAAATATCAAAATTAGAAAAAAGTCAGTGGCGTGCATTTTTTTGTCAACAATATCCGTTGAAGTGTTTCCCGGGACGCCACTGAACTTTATAAATTTAATCTAGTTAGGGCTAATTAAGCCTGTTATCAATATAAATGACGGTACCAAATTGCAATAAAATCGGGAAAAGGATATTTACAGAAATAAAAAAAAACGATTTTTTTAAAAAAACTTTAACACTCTGTACATCAAAACAGGGCAACTCCGGACACATATTCAGGTTAGTTCAGGTTAGCACTTCTGAAACACCCTGTATACAATCAAATACAACGGTCAAAAACACGAATATTTATATCAAAATATTGATAACAAACAATAACACCAAACGATACAATGCAATAATGCGAAAATCACGGGTAAACTAAATTCAACCCTGTCGCCCAGGGCCTTTTAGTTTTATTGCCGCTTGACCAATCGAAATAGAGTTACGGTTGTCATTAAGTATTGATCAATATTTCCTTCGTATGCATAATCTTGGATTTGAATATGATATAGGGTAGACTGGGGCAAGTGTAAAAATGGGGTAAGTGGAAAATCAGAGCGCCAATCAGGCAATATTGAAAGTTTACTTGTCTGTGTGGTTCGAGGCAACTAACTATACGTTAGCGCTGTTGAATTATCTACTCCCGGCGAGTTACCAGGTGTTTTTTTCTTTCTGAGTAGTCATTTGTAACATAACCTCCGAATCGGTCAGTTGAATAGTGTGTGATATCTCCATAAAAAATTGGTCAAAGGTAAAAACTTATAATATACTTTTAGTTTTATTGCATTTTCTTATGTTTAGTCAATTGTTGTAGCTATAAAATCCTATATACCGACCAAATCTAAAAGCGGTTTTTACTCACGAACAGGTTTGCACTTCCCCCATAAAAAACATAATGTGGGGCATGTGTGAAAGTTGTAATGGGGAAAGTGTAAAGGTTAGTTTACACTTCTCCCATTTTCCTGGGAATGCTAAAGTTCATTGGCACTGACACTTAAAGCTTTTATTCTTTACAGAGAGTTGACATCATGGTACGAAATTATAAAATAAAGTCCGATAGGGCTGCCTATGGGGAGGAGCAATTAAATGCTGCAGTGAATGCCGTCAATCAAGGTCAATTAACCATGTCGATGGCTAGTACCGAATTCAGAATTCCATACATTACAATCTACTGTAGAATAACTGGCCGCCGTGGCGAAAAAAGCAAGACACAGGGCCGACCTCCAATACTTTCTTGGCAAGATAAGTGTCAACTGGCCGAAAATATAAAACCAATGGAGAAGTGGGGATATTGATTAACTTCAAGAGAGCTTCAAGAAAAAGTTCGGGACTTTGTAACTTTAAATAATATTCCCAATCCTTTTAAGAACAATATGCCAGGCACAGACTGGCTAATAAAGTTTAAACAACGTCACTCTTGGAGCATGAAGAAACCACAAAGCTTAGAGTACTGAAGAAAGAAATCTACGGACCAATTTATAATAGACCAATATTTTGTTTTATTGGAAAAGGCTATATTGGAGTTGGGTCTTCAGGATCGTCCTGAATGTATTTACAATTTAGATGAGACTTCACTGTGTACAGATCCTTCTCGTCTTAAAATTGTTGGCGCGAAAGGCAACCCCTCTTCAAGCATTATTGCTGAATCGGGCAGAGAAAATATAACCGTCCTGGCAGGAGCAAGTGCTAGTGGTAGAAAATTGCCACCATTGATAATATTTAAATGCAATAACATTGATAATATTTAAAGGCAATAATATTGCTGGATTTCAGAAAGAAATGAAGACTTCTTCAAAGACACCGTAAATGCAGCCAGCGCCAATGGATGGATGACCTCCGAAATATTTAGAAATTACTTTTTAAAGACTTTTATTCCTTTGGTTCGTGATCAGGCACCAATTATTGTTATATATGATGAGCATGTCTCGCATGTGGATTGCTTATTAATTCAAGCCGCAAGAGAAGAAAATATTCATATACCTAAACTGCAGCCCATACAAGTCATTTACTTCAACCTCTCGATTTGAGTATGTTTAGATCCTTTAAGGCAATATGGGAGAGGGAAGTAATAACATGGCAAAGACGTCATCAGGGACAATGACTACCAAAAAGGGACTTCGCCACATTGCTAGTGAAAACCTGGGCTGAAGTAGATTCCGGAATCATAAAAAAGGGTGGTATTGTTCCATTTAATAGACATGTTATTCCTAAAAAAAAGTATGACATCGATGCCCTAAAAAGATGGCAGGAACACTTAAAAAATCAAAGATCTGTAACAGATTTACAACCGAGGCCAGAACGCATTGATATTGAAAGGAATGAATATGATGCTGTAGCACCGAATGTAACAGAAAAAACCGCTACTTTCGAACAGTCAATGTTAAAAACAGTAAAACCTTCTACATCTGGCGCTTCATTTAAAAGGAAACTAGCATCTAATGCAGAATTACTTACAGCTCCTTCAGCATCTAGTGCCACCAATCTCAAAGTAATTGTCAGCTCTGATCAAAATGAAGAAATATACTAAATAATCATCAGGAGCCTATAACTGAACCTGTAGTACCAGCTACAACCGAAAATCGGCAAGAAAAGAAGGCAAGTTTTGATGATCTACTACTTGAATCGCTCCGGCAGAGTCCTTCTTCTAATCCAAGGAAACGAAAGCGCTTAATTCAAGGTGGCCAAACCATTGCAGGTACTATCGCAAGTAGTCAGTCAAAAATCTCTACAAGTTCATCTACTATATCTAAACCAGCTATGAAAATTGACCGAAAGAGTAAACAAAGTCGGCCAAGTCCGTATCAATTTGAATCCAGCTCCAGTGAATCAGATTATGAAAGTGTACCTTTTATGGAATCGGATCAAAGTTTCACTTTAGAATCGGCTTGCGAAGATCAGATTCCTGAAATAAACAAAGACAATATTTCCATTGGTTAAATACACATTACCAAAAGCAAAGAAACATTTTATTGGCCAGGTAAATACTGTTGACAACGGCTTTGAAATCAAGTTTACTAGAAAACTAAAATACAATTTTTTTATGGCCACTCACCGATGATGTCGATGTAGTATAGCTAGACGATATAGTGACTCGTTTACCTGAACCGGTAGTAACACGCCGAGGAGGTTTTCATTTTAATGTGAAATTTGCGGGATACAATATTTAACAAGTTCCATAAAATTATTCGAATTTTTAAACTTTAATTTTCTTTTCTGTTTTAGTTTCTCCTTGGGAATAACTCCTACTGTTTTAGAGATTAAAGCCAAACGTTGGGTTTTGAACGGATAAATACGTTTATAAAAATATTATTCTTGTTATTAGAAATTTTTTGAGGGTTATTTTGGATTACTTATTATTTTTCAGAGGTACCTTTTAATTTTTCGTTTTTATGATTTGCTTGGCTAACTATTTCCCAACAATAAAAAGTTCATAACTTCCCAGATATTTATTTTTTTTTTAAGTCTGTTAAAAGAAAAATTGGCATGGGAGATATAAACTTCATTTACACTTTCCCATTACCACTTCTGCGAACATGCATGGAAATTGTATTCCGATTTTACACTTTCCCTTTTTGAGGTAAGTGTAAGATTTCGGTACAAAAAAAAATAATCATTCAAATCTCAAGATCTCAAAAATAATTCATGAGTGCCCTATGCAGTATGAAAAGTAAACATATTAAACTATTACTTTCTTACAAAGACACTTTTATAGATATTGTATATTTAAAGTAGGAAGGAAATAAACTTGAACTATTAAAAAGCGCTTCGCAGTTGCCCCAGTCTACCCTAGTTATAAGCTTTGTAATGTAATGCTGAAAAATAATCAGAATGGTTTTGTACACTTTACCGTTCTTCCCTACACTTGATGTCACTTTTTTTCATGCATTTTCTTTCATTACAACATTTTTGTAATTTTCGTTCTCATAGTTGTATAAAGGGGGGGTACTTTTGCACCTCCTCTATCAAACACTCGTCAGCAATTGCCGAAAACGGTGGCATTCTGCTGAGCGATCACGGCTGGACTGGTCTCTCTAGCAGTCCGAACGCAGCCACTGCAATTGACGGCGAACGCTGTGTCGCTGAGCTGCGGCAGTGAAACCGTGTACTGTACAAATCGCATTAAACCAGTACCGAGCTACCAATCGCGAACGCCAGCCGCGGCCGCTGACTGCTCCAGCCAAACCATACCTTAGAGGCGCGTTAGAGTTTATAACCTTTATTTTACTATTTTTTTATATTATGAATCAATAAACCTTATATCAGCTACCTAAATATAACATTCAAATCTATGAGTTTTCGCAGATCACAAATCTCACAATAGTCACAAGCGTTGCACTCTGCTTCGGCATTTTCAATGTCCTCCCCGGTTGCATCTTTGTAAAGGACTGTAAATTTTTTACATTTAAAACACATTTAGGTGAAAAAAATAAAATATATTTCTTAAATATTCAAGTTAAGTTATAAGTAAGTGCCTCCGTAAAGGAAGGAATCAATTTCAATAAATAATTAGTTAATAATTTCTGGCTTTTTGCTTTCTCAATAATTTTCGAAATTAATTCAAATTGTTAAAGAAAAGAAGAAAAGTTCGCAAACAGCGGCGGCGCTAATTGGCGCCTGAGGAACCCCTAGTAGCACCCAAGATTGCCAAAATATTTAGGCAACATCTATGCAATGTTGGATATTGTTGCAATATTGTCAACATACTCGCAATATTTATAAAATATTGTGGTTTTGTAAAATTGCAATATAAAAAATAAATATTTTATAAACATTTATTTAATATTTTAGTACAACTTTCATATTTAAAGTTATTTATCTCAATATATTTGCAATATTTTATAAATATTGTGCTTTATTGAATCACAATGCTTAATGCCAATTGAGAAAAAAGTAAATATGTCCAATATTATATTTTATACAAATATTCTTAGAATATATTGATTTGATATATTTATTTTTTATTCCCACAACATTATGGTTGCTTAAAACTGCTAGAAGATGGCGCTGTATCTATTGCACCGCCTACGTGGCCAAATGTCATCGGTTTAAGGACATTATTTTATCCGAACATATGCAAACGTGCTTGCCCTGTAATGACCAGAACTAGAGAGTTAGAGCTCGATACTGCAGGTTTTAAGCATCATTTATTTGGCCTCTGATGATTTGATCATTCATCCTTCCTTATTATATAGTGTAAGGTGTTAAGGGTTAAGATATCATCTAGTCTGGTGGCAGTGGCGCCAGTGGCTAGAGATTACTAGTATTTACTAGCGAACAAAGTATCTAACTTAATTATTATTTTATTTTATAGGTAGTATAATGTTGTTAAAATATATAAAATAAACATTTATACAATATAGTACTGTTATATATTATAAATATAATAATAAATATTTGTAATATCAAAAAAAATCTGTCAAACAAAATGTCGTGAAAATATTTGTTTAAATATTTTTTCAATATTGGTTTGCTACTAGGGACCAGCGCACCGGTGGGCCCATCCGCCCCTGGTAAAGTGTTTTGCAAGAAGAGTAGATAGTTATCCCCATTTAACCTATTTCGTATTATTACTGGTCCAATAATAAATGTCAATCATACCTGCCCAAACATTAATTCTAAATTCATGTTCTAAATGGCATGAGGATTTTCATCGCTATACACATCTTCGTTATGTACATTTATAATTCCCGATGTCATGAACGCAGCTTCGTCCAAAAATAAAATTTTCTTATGAAAGGTTGCACTTGGTATTCTCATTGTTTCGATGAAACGGCAAAACGTCAGCCGACTTTCAGGATCCATTGGCAAAGGATTTTGAACTTGTTGCACATGATACGGATGGAGTAACTGCTCTCGTAGAATGTTATTAATGGTAGTTTTGTAAACCGCCAATTCGAACCCCAAGCCTCTACAGCTTAATTTGGAATCAAAAAGGATTAGTTCCAAGAATCATTTTTTTCTATAAAATATCTTTGTTATTAATAAATCAGTAGGTATTTGTTTTTAAAATAATTAAAATAAAAGCCAAATTGTTACGCACGTCTATGCTGCCACCATCGCTTCATAGCGACTCTTTTTATTCATTTTACGGCCCTTCCTTTTCAGGCGTTATAGCTCTAGAACCTAAAACCACAGAACAATAACCTAGAACCGTGTAGCGAACATTAAACACTAGTCAGCACACAACTTCTAGTCAGTCATCAGTATCAGTAGACGTGCTTAAAAATTAATTTTGGGAAAAAGTTGTATTATCAACTTGTTGTGATAACAAGGTAACAGAAAATTTAAAATATCTTTTTATTGAAAATCGAAACCAAACTCCCGACTATTTTGTTTATAATCGATTAAAACATCTTTTCCAGGTTTGTATATTGATAAAATGTCCTCACTTGAACATTCAATCTGAAATATTTGACATAAATCAGATTTTATCGGATGCGTCTGGCTGCCAATCACTGTTTATTCGAAAGAAAAATTTTACTAGTGCGTATAGGAATAAAATCAAATGTATTAGGTACAGCAAATATAAATGCAACGATATTTTTATCTCCGGTTTCCATTTCGCCTGGTCGGATATTACTTAGATATTTTAATTTCCATACGATTAACTCTCCATCTGATTTCGACAATCAAAAATATCGCGCTCGGAACGAGAACGAGCTCAGAACCCATCAGCGGGAGAGCATTATCGTCGCGGATTTGAATTTTCGAGTGTGTCTTTCTATTGTCAACATAACATTTGTGCTAGGGTCTATACACAGGGTAATGAACTGTTTACACTTTAAATCACATTAATACTGTATCTATTTACTTTTTGGGCTTCTAAGATGTAATTCTTAAACTCTATTGTGAGCAACAAACTTTTCTTGAGCTAGAACAAAAAAAAAATTAAATACAACGTGGCAAAAAAGTCGCGTGTAATGCCTGTAACTTTTAAATTACCTCGTATACGAAAAAGTGACTTTTATGAAAGTTGTTCAGTAAATTATTCCCCATAATTTTTTCTGTCAATTTTGGTTTGGTTGCCCTAAAGACTAACTTACTTTTTTTAAATGGAACATATGATTGCATATTTGGATATTACTGGGAAAACTCTGAATGTTTTGTATTTCAAATTTTTATATATTTAAAATTGTAACAAACTTTATAATAACAAAATAAATAGCCTAGAAAATTGAATAACTTAACATCGGAATAATAAACAAGTGAAACGTTTTCAGTGGATGAGGTGTTCAAAATGACCACCATTTTCTGCTAAGCAGAGCGCCAGTCGATCCCTGAACCCGTCTACAACGTTTAAAAGGAAGTCCTCTGGAATTGCCCGAATTTCAGCACTAATTCTGACTTTTAAAGATTCTAAGTCATTTGGACGGTTAACGTAGACTTTGTTCTTTCAGTGTCCCCACAAATAGAAGTCGAGCGTGGTTAAGTCCGGGGATCGCGCTGGCCAGTCAATAGCACCTCTTCTGCCTATCCAACGTCCTGGAAATTGTTCGTTTATGTATTGTCTAATATTTGCCGCATAATGCGCAGGTGCTCCATCTTGCTGGAACCATACCTGTTCGTTTATGCCATTATTTACACCCGGTAAAACCATTCTGCAAGAAGGAATTATGTGATTCCTGAGGAGGTCCAGATATTTTTCGCCGCCCAAACAGTAACTTTTTCTGGCCTCTGAGTATGACCTTCCTGGAACTAGTGAGTATTCTCAGCAGACTAATAACGATAATTGTGCCTATTAACAATGCCATTTAAATGGAAAGTAGCTTCATCCGAGAAAATGATATTTGTTGCGAAGTTATTATCGTTATTGCATCTTTCCATCATCAGCTCACAAAATTCAGCTCTTCTATCAAAATCGTCCTCGTTCAACTCGTGCACCAACTTTATCTTGTAGGGATAGAAGTTCTGCTTAAACAAATTTGAAAACAAAATTGATGAGACACGTTAAAATCCATTGCCATTGGCCTGGATGATTGTGTTGGATTTTCATGTATTGAGAGCATGATATCCAAAGCTTTGTCTCCCCCGGTTGCTGTTTTAGGTCGTCCTGATCTAGCGGTTTCCCTAACACTGCCTGTTTCTCAAACTTTCTCTACCACTCGACACACCGTTGACTGATTTATTGGAGGCCTATTTGGATAAACTTGCGATCTTTTCATATTTCCGTAACCGCTCATTATTAAAATTTCAACTCGTTGTTTCTCATTCAGATGAACCATAGTGTAAATAAGTTAGAAATTAGACAACAGAAAATTAAACAGGAACTCAAAATTGACACCTCTCAGGTCGCTGTCATGAAAACACCTTGACTCAACTGGTGGGTTTTAGGTGGGAATAATAATAATTAGGAAGTTTTTCATTTTTGAGCTGTCATTATCTCGGAAACGCTTGCGGATAGGTGAAAATGAAATACAAAAAAATTAGAGTTTTCCCAGTAGAATCCAAATGTGCAATCATCTGCAGGGTGTTCTATTTAAAAAAGTAAGTTAGTCTCTATGGCAACCGAACCAGAAATGACAGAAAAAATTCATGCAGGTAAAAATGTGGGGAATAATTTACTGAACAACTTTCATAAACGTCACTTTATCGTATACGAGGTAAATCAAAAGTTACAGGCATTATGCGCGACTTTTTTGCCACTCTGTATATCTGTGCTAGATCTTGCAAATGGATCAAAGGTCTACTGGTATCCGCTAACAGTAGAAACCTGAGCTGTATGCCAAGTGGGTTTATTTAAAGCGAGATACATAATGCAGGTGTCCCATTGCTAATAGGTTACTACCAACAGTATAAAAATTTAATTGTAAATTTTGGCAATAAATTATCGTAGTATCACCGAGAAAATTAAACTGTTGAGTCAAACAATAAATGTTTCATTCGACGGTTTTTGCACTTTAAATACAAGCAGTGGTTTTTAAGAGTTGAATGAACCATTAAACAATGTTAATGCGTAGTTAAAAGCTATCTATTAAAAAATCCGAAGATAGTTAAAAGAAACTAAAATCCTGTTTAAGTCAAAATGTTTAAAATGTTAGGTTGAAATACGAGACTTATTGGCTTAACATTTACTAAATGTTCACTGAAACATTTTAGTTAATTGAATTAACATTTTCAAAATATTGTAATGAAAACTTTCGGCTATTGGTTTAACATTCTGATATCGTTAATTGAAAGTGTTTGGTTGTTTGATTTAAAGTTCTTTAAACGTTGGATTAACAGCCTCAAAATATTGACCCAAGAACTTTAATTTTGTTGCTTTAACATCCTTGAGGTATTAAGTCGAAAATTTAGTGTGGAAAGAGTACCTACTCTTTTGACAAAAATTCACTATAAGTAATTACATATTGAAATGCTGTTAGGTACCTGCTTGTAAATTTGTTTAAATATGAATAGATCCGTATAGTCATTTTTTTTTAAGCGAACTATTTCAACAAGATTATAGTCCTCTTTAGCTTAAACCAAAAACTAAATTTTCGTGTCGATAGCTTACAAATGGTAAACCTTATTTAATTCTAACATGCAGCAAAACATTTTAACATTGAAAATGTTTATATTATCGCACGGGCACGTAGTATGGGTACGGAATTCGAAATTCTTGTGTTGCATTTGTCCCTGACGTCACACCGAGATAAATGATCGGGATCAGACCAAGTCGTGAGTAATCGTATGGTTTCGCTGGAGCAGTCAGCGGGTGCAGGCTGGCGCGGCTGGAGCGCGCTTCAGATCATATTTGTATTTCGTAGTGAAAGCGCTTATGTATGACTTATAATGAACGCCGATAACATTAGTTGCATGCTGTTGTCGGAGGAAGAAGACGAAAAGGAGATGTTAGCCCAAATTCCTCCATTTCGACAAACGTCATATTAACACTTGAATTTATACTATAGGTACCATATTTAAATCAAAGCTGCAGCATACCAAGTAAACAAATCAATTTGATTAAGACGTCAAAGTATCAAAGCATTTTAAAATTGTATCATTAGTTGGTATATACGAAAAAAATATCAAAATTAGAAAAAAGTCAGTGGCGTGCATTTTAACATTGAAAATGTTTATATTATCGCACGGGCACGTTAGTATGGGTACGGAATTCAACAAAATTCTTGTGCTGCATTTGTCCCTGACGTCACACCGAATTAAAATGATCGGGATCAGAACAAGTCGAGAGTAAACGTATGGTTTCGCTGGAGCAGTCAGCGGGTGCGGCTGGCGTTCGCGATCGAGCGTAGCAATCGGCCGTCGCCACAAGGTGGTTTGGCTGGCGCGGCTGGAGCAGCGCGTTTCAGATCATATTCGTATTTCGTAGTGGAAGCGCTTATCTATGATTTATAATGAACGCCGATAACATTAGTTGCATGCTGTTGTTGGAGGAAGAAGACGAAGAGGAGATGTTAGCACAAATTCCTCCATTTCGACAAGCGTCATATTAACACTTGAATTTATACTATACCATATTTAAATCAAAGCTGCAGCATACCAAGTAAACAAATCAATTTGATTAAGACGTCAAAGAATAAAAACATTTTAAAATTGTATCATTAGTTGGTATATCAAAATATCAAAATTAGAAAAAAGTCAGTGGCGTGCATTTTTTTGTCAATAATATTCGTTGAAGTGTTTCCCGGGACGCCACTGGACTTTATAAATTTAATCTAGTTAGGGCTAATTCAGCCTCTTATCATTATGAATGACGGTACCAAATTGCAATAAAATCGGGAAAAGGATATTTACAGAAATAAAAAAAAAACGATTTTTTTAAAAAAACTTTAACACTCTGTACATCAAAACGGGGCAACTCCGGACACATATTTAGGTTAGTTCAGGTTAGCACTTCTGAAACACCCTGTATACAATCAAATACAACGGTCAAAAACACAAATATTTATATCAAAATATTGATAACAAACAATAACACCAAACGATACAATGCAATAATGCGAAAATCACGGGTAAACTAAATTCAACCCTGTCGCCCAGGGCCTTTTAGTTTTATTGCCGCTTGACCAATCGAAATAGAGTTACGGTTGTCATTAAGTACTGATCAATATTTCCTTCGTATGCATAATCTTGGATTTGAATATGGTATAGGGTAGACGGAGGCAAGTGTAAAAATGGGGTAAGTGGAAAATCAGAGCGACAATCAGGCAATATTGAAAGTTTACTTGTCTGTGTGGTTCGAGGCAACTAACTATACGTTAGCGCTATTCAATTATCTACTCCCGGCGAGTTACCAGGTGTTTTTTTCTTTCTGAGTAGTCATTTGTAACATAACCTCCGAATCGGTCCGTTGAATAGTGTGTGATATCTCCATAAAAAATTGGTCAAAGGTAAAAAATTATAATTTACTTTTAGTTTTATTGCATTTTCTTATGTTTAGTCAATTGTTGTAGCTTTAAAATCCTATATACCGACCAAATCTAAAAGCGGTTTTTACTCACGAACAGGTTTGCACTTCCCCCATAAAAAACATAATGTGGGGCATGTGTGAAAGTTGTAATGGGGAAAGTGTAAAGGTTAGTTTACACTTGCCCCATTTTCCTGGGAATGCTAAAGTTCATTGGCACTGACACTTAAAGCTTTTATTCTGTACAGAGAGTTGACGTCATGGTACGAAATTATAAAAGAAAGTCCGATAGGGCTGCCTATGGGGAGGAGCAATTAAATGCTGCAGTAAATGCCCTCAATCAAGGTGAATTAACCATGTCGATGGCTAGTACCGAATTCAGAATCCCATACATTACAATCTACTGTAGAATAACACGGCCGCCGTGGCGAAAAAAGCAAGACACAGGGCCGACCTCCAATAGTTTCTTGGCAAGATAAGTGTCAACTGGCCGAAAATATAAAAACAATGGAGAAGTGGGGATATTGATTAACTTCGAGAGAGCTTCAAGAAAAAGTTCGGGACTTTGTAACTTTAAATAATATTCCCAATCCTTTTAAGAACAATATGCCAGGCACAGACTGGCTAATAAAGTTTAAACAACGTCACTCTTTGAGTATCAAGAAACCACAAAGCTTAGAGTACTGCAGAAAGAAATCTACGGACCCATTCATAATAGACCAATATTTTGTTTTATTGGAAAAGGCTATATTGGAGTTGGGTCTTCAGGATCGTCCTGAATGTATTTACAATTTAGATGAGACTTCACTGTGTACAGATCATTCTCGTCTTAAAATTGCTGGCGCGAAAGGCAACCCCTCTTCAAGCATTATTGCTGGATCGGGCAGAGAAAATATAACCGTCCTGGCTGGAGCAAGTGCTAGTGGTTGAAAATTGCCACCATTGATACTATTTAAATGCAATAACATTGATAATATTTAAAGGCAATAATATTGCTGGATTTCAGAAAGAAATGAAGACTTCTTCAAAGACACCGTAAATGCAGCCAGCGCCAATGGATGGATGACCTCCGAAATATTTAGAAATTACTTTCTAAAGACTTTTATTCCTTTGGTTCGTGATCAGGCACCAATTATTGTTATATATGATGGGCATGTCTCGCATGTGGATTGCTTATTAATTCAAGCCGCAAGAGAAGAAAATATTCATATACCTAAACTGCAGCCCATACAAGTCATTTACTTCAACCTCTCGATTTGAGTATGTTTAGATCCTTTAAGGCAATATGGGAGAGGGAAGTAATAACATGGCAAAGACGTCATCAGGGACAATGACTATCAAAAAGGGACTTCGCCACATTGCTAGTGAAAACCTGGGCTGAAGTAGATTCCGGAATCATAAAAATAGGATTCAGAAAGGGTGGTATTGTTCCATTTAATAGACATGTTATTCCTAAAGAAAAGTATGACATCGATGCCCTAAAAAGATGGCAGGAACACTTAAAAAATCAAAGATCTGTAACAGATTTACAACCGAGGCCAGAACGCTTTAATATTGAAAGGAATGAACATGATTCTGTAGCACCGAATGTAACAGAAAAAACCGCTACTTCCGAACAGTCAATGTTAAAAACAGTAAAGCCTTCTACATCTGGCGCTTCATTTAAAAGGAAACTAGTATCTAATGCAGAATTACTTACAGCTCCTTCAGCATCTAGTGCCACCAATCTCAAAGTAATTGTCAGCTCTGATCAAAATAAAGAAATATACTAAATAATCATCAGGAGCCTATAACTGAACCTGTAGTACCAGCTACAACCGAAAATCGGCAAGAAAAGAAGGCAAGTTTTGATGATCTACTACTTGATTCGCTCCGACAGAGTCCTTCTTCTAATCCAAGGAAACGAAAGCGCTTAATTCAAGGTGGCCAAACCATTGCAGGTACTATCGCAAGTAGTCAGTCAAAAATCTCTACAAGTTCATCTACTATATCTAAACCAGCTATGAAAATTGACCGAAAGAGTAAACAAAGTCGGCCAGGTCCGTATCAATTTGAATCCAGCTCCAGTGAATCAGATTATGAAAGTGTACCTTTTATGGAATCGGATCAAAGTTTCACTTTAGAATCGGATTGCGAAGATCAGATTCCTGAAATAAACAAAGACAATATTTCCATTGAAGACTGGGTACTGGTTAAATATACATTACCAAAAGCAAAGAAACATTTTATTGGCCAGGTAAATACTGTTGACAACGGCTTTGAAATCAAGTTTACTAGAAAACTAAAATGCAATTTTTTTATGGCCACTCACCGATGATGTCGATGTAGTATAGCTAGACGATATTGTGACTCGTTTTCCTGAACCGGTAGTAACACGCCGAGGAGGTTTTCATTTTAATTATTAAAATTATTCGAATTTTTAAACTTAAATTTTCTTTTCTGTTTTAGTTTCTCCTTGGGAATAACTTCTACTGTTTTAGAGATTAAAGCCAAACATTGGGTTTTGAACGGATAAATACGTTTATAAAAATATTATTCTTGTTATTAGGAATTTTTTGAGGGTTATTTTGGATTACTTATTATTTTTCAGAGGTAGGTACCTTTTAATTTTTCGTTTTTATGATTTGCTTGGCTAACCATTTACACTTTCCCATTACCACTTCTGCGAACATGCATGGAAATTGTATTCCGATTTTACACTTTCCCTTTTTGGGGTACCTAGGTGTAAAATTTCGGTACAAAAAAAATCATTCAAATCTCAAGATCTCAAAAATAATTCATGAGTGCCCTATGCAGTATGAAAAGTAAACATATTAAACTATTACTTTTTTACAAAGACACTTTTATAAATATTGTATATTTGAAGTAGGAAGGAAATAAACTTGAACTATTAAAAAGGGCTTCGCAGTTGCCCCAGTCTACCCTAATTATAAGCTTTGTAATGTAATGCTGAAAAATAAACAGAATGGTTTTGTACACTTTACCGTTCTTCCCTACACTTGCTGCCACTTTTTTTCATGCATTTTCTTTCATTACAACATTTTTGTAATTTTCGTTCTTATAGTTGTATAAAGGGGGGTACTTTTGCACCTCCTCTATCAAACACTCGTCAGCAATTGGCGAAAACGGTGGCATTCTGCTGAGCGATCACGGCTGGACTGTAGAGGTGTGTCGTTCACGAACGATTCGTTCAAAACGAACGAATCACTTCACTGACTCGAAAGAATTAATTCATCGTTCCTAAAAGATTCGATTCTTTTTTGATTCACCAAGTCAGGAATAATTTAAAGAATTGATGAATCAAAGTCGCATTTCGTTCACTTTACCCGAAACTCGAAAGCAATTCACCAGTTCAGTAATTCACTCGTTCGCAAGTCCGCAGTTCGAACGATCGAGCTCGAGTGTTGGCCTGACGGCCGTCGCTCGGCGATGCGGGATGCCGTCTTCCATTTTCATGATGTAGAGAAAGACAGCAGTTTAATTAGATACGCAAAGTACAGTAGAAGGAAAAGAGATAAATGTATGGGATGAAATATTTGATTTGTTTGGTATTTATTAGATTATTTTTTTATAGTGTAACTGTACAAATGGTTGAACAAATTTTAATAAACAAGAGAAGAATATTATTTTTGGATAGGAATCTATTTATTATTCATTGAAGACATTTCAAGAACGTAAACATTGGGCTCAACATTTGGGTATTTTGTTACCACTTATGGCGACAATCTTCATAAACGACTGGCTGTTATTTAAACAAACATCGATTTAGCATTTTCGCGTTTAAAACGTAAAATTATTTAAAAGTAGGTAAGTGAATCATTTAAGAACGAATCTTTCTGAACGAATCTTTTCAACTGAATGAATCAAATGAATTGAGTCACCAAAAAGAATCGAACTTCCCACCTCTACTGGACTGGTCTCTTTAGTAGTCCGAACGCAGCCACTGCAATTGACGGCGAACGCTATGTCGCTGAGCTGCGGCAGTGAAACCGTGTACATACAAATCGCATTAAACCAGTACCGAGCTACCAATCGCGAACGCCAGCCGCGGCCGCTGACTGCTCTAGCCAAACCATACCTTAGAGGCGCGTTAGAATTTATAACCTTTATTTTACTATTTTTTTATGATGAATCAATAAACCTTATATCAGCTACCTAAATATAACATTCAAATCTATGAGTTTTCGCAGATCACAAATCTCATAATAGTCACAAGCGTTGCACTCTGCTTCGGCATTTTCAATGTCCTCCCCGGTTGCATCTTTGTAAAGGACTGTAAATTTTTTTTTTAATTGACATTACTTATTTAAAAACACTTAAGTACAGAAATAAAAAAATAACAAATTATTAGTACTATAAAAACAGTTTTACATAATATTACATTTAAAGTTACTAACATTATTTTCAGTTATAAATATTACTTTAGACTTCATTATTGTTGGATAATTTAGCAATTTATTCAATAATTTTATTCTTGGCCCTATTTTTGGAATCAGACATTGGAGGATTTTGTAGTCGGCAATCTGCAGTAAGGCTTCTTCATCTATGTTATGCTACACTTGAAAAAAATCACAACTTAGCATAGTGTTGGCAATTTCATCAATACATATAGGTACATTACACAATAGATATTTGGAAAAACCTAAGCATCGGCATAACTGACCCATAAGAACCACCATGGCAAATATCGCCATGTTCTCGATTTTAAACTAAATTTCCAGTTAAGTTGGAGTTTTGGATGATTTTAAGTAAATAAATTAATAGTACATAAGTTAGCAACTAATATTTCTTACCTTATAAATGTATCTAGTAATAAATAACAACACTCCCAGCTTTCTATTCGAAACTTCACTAGAATGCAAAAAAAATAAATTGCAAATTATGCAAATGGCGTCGTGCTGTTTATACATCAACTCATCCTTCAACGCCTGTTTACATATATCATACGTCAATTAGCATTTTTTTTATTCTTGTGGTTCAGTAGTGCCAGCGGTAGAGGTAACAGTCTAAACACATTGAATTAAACAATCAACATGTCGAGATGTTGAACTGGTTTAAGAAAATATTAAATGTTTGTTAAGGTAATGAAATGAATTTAAAATATTGCTGTAGACCCGTAAAATAATTACCCCAAAGGTTTTTTTAATTAAAACAAATACTTGATAAATACTACATTACCAATTTTCAAAAAATAAAAAGGGTTTCATTAAATGTCTATTATGGTACTGAACACGGTATTGAAACCGCTCTGTTATGAAACCAAAATAGAAAAATACATATTACAAACTGATGTTTTGACATTCACTGTCAGACAATTCTTGTCAGTGCATCCTAGAGTAAATGCATGTGTTAATTTGTAAACTTAAATTGTTATTATAGAAAAAAGTAAAAAAAAAAGTAAAGAAAATAGTTTTTTAAGGTAGACGGAATGATTACATATTTGAAGGTGTTTTTATTTAATAATGTACCTATTGTAGAACATTTTGTTTTTAGAGAATTTACTTTTTATTTAAGGGTATGTTTCCGAACTCATGGAAAACTGCCAATGTAGTGCCTATACCATAGAGGACCAATCATTCCCCGCTCTCCAACGTTAGACCAATTAGTATACTGCCAACCCTGTGTAAGATTTTGTAGTTGACCAATTAAAACATTTCATAAACTTACAATAATATACAATAATATTTTACCGTCTACTCAATCTGGGTTTCGATTTAATTATAGTAGAACAACAGATTTGCTAATGACTGATGATATTTTTGATAAAAACAAATGTAGTTGCTTAATTCTATTGGACTTATTTTTTGATACTATATAGACTAGTATAGACAAAGTGCCCAGAATAATTTTAACAAAAAATGGGACAATAAGATTCGTTGAACGCTATAAAATTTTTTAAGGCGTATTCGCCATTTCATCATAATAAATGCAAATAAACAATAATAATTGTTTATTATAAATTTTACAAGCTAAGATGCAAACTTTATTTGTCAATTCAATTTTTTGGTATTTTTCTGAAGAACAGATTTGTTTTAATAAAGTCGGAGAAGATTTTTAAAAAAGAATAAAATTCTTGACAAGCTTTATTTATAGGTATAATATTTCCGGTTTAATCGGAAGTTGACACCGTTGGGAAGATAACAAAGCACAGATAAAAATAATATCTTGATGTAAAACAGAACGATTTTTAAACAAGGCCGCCATGTCTTTTGATACGCCCAAATGAATATTTTCTTGATGAGAATCAGCTACATTCTTGGAAGCAATCTTCGTAATTATCTTAGCGGAAAGAAAACTTTACTTAAACTAACATAATATATTTAAACCATTCCAAGCATAGCCTTGAGTTAAGGTCATTCATTATCTTAAAATAAGGCTAGTTATTCTTTAGTACTTATCTTAAAGAAACAATCCTTTAAGTAAGATTTATATTATACCGGTCTAAAAGATGACATCCTTGAATCTTTTAAAAAAAAAGCTTTTAAATCTGAATCTACTGTGTACAAGTATTTATTTATTTATGTCAAGTATATGTGTTTTTGCTTCAAGGACACAAGTCTCACTAAGCCATAGAAAAAATTATCGGTATAGCACTAAGCCGAATAAAAATTGTTGAATGTTCTCACCCGTAAACTGCTTTCTGGTCAGAAATCGGTGCCTCTCATAAATTACATTAACTTTTTGTTGAAAAAAAGTGTCAAAATTACTTATAAGGACATCAATTTTATCCTTGTCCTCATCTTTAATTTTAAACGTATTAAAAATGCGTATACCTTCATCACCAATTAATTGCAGTAACTGAGCATACTGTATGTCTTCCGATTTTTTATTTAGCTTTAAGGCCTTTAAATAGTTTTTAAACTTTTGCATCCAAAATTTCCAATTTTTTGGTACATCACCGGACATATCCAGAGGTGCAATACCCCTAAATTCGGCCATCGCGAAATAAACAGTTTTTACTGTAATTATTACGTTCGAATTTTTTTAAATTTTGCAGCCCCATATGTATTAAAGAGTTATTAAAACAAAGGCAAGTGAGACAAAAACGAAACTATGATAGAAAGTGTAGTGTGCAAAATAATAGGTTTAGAAAGAACCAACAGATTCTATACAAAGCAAGATTAAGTGATAAAAAATGTACCTATGTACAGTTCGTTCCACCTTAATTGACTCTAACAAAACTATGGTTTCTAGTACACATATATGACACAATGGGAGATTTTAGGAGCACTAAAATACAAATCATTTCAAATAACAATTTCTAGGCCTGTCGATTTCATAGCGACTATACCATAATTGAAATTATTGTTTAAAGCATCTGACGTAAACAATAAAATCTAATTTTATTGTGAAGAAGAATATTATAAATAATCGCTATACTAAAGAGGCAATATTTTTCACACACTTCACTGTGCTTAACAGAACATTACACCCTGAAGCTCCGAGTCGTTTTACAAAATAGTATTTTTTAGTATGTCCGCTTTAATTTGGAAAATGGACTAGCAAGTGATCCAGCGCGGTCCATACGTGACAACTACCTCATCTAAAAGCTTTTCACTCGAATTTTTTCCGCTCTTTTCTATCTCCGACACAATACCGCTTCAAACAAATAAACTCGGTTTGTTTTTTATTGGATTAGTTTCTTTGGGTGCATCGGTATTTTCAGAAAATAGATACGACAATAAATTTCCCGACCGCGAGCTGTTCATCGATAAAATTCCCTAAGCCACCGCGGAATCAAAATAAACTTTAATCTTTTAGCATCAATTAATTTACCGAAACATCAACACCCTGGAAAAATATGGGTTGTATTTTATGAAATTTCAATTAGCGGTGTTTGGATCAGTGGAGTCGCCAGGAAATTGTTTTAGCAGTAGGAGGTACTGGAATGTTTGTATATAGTATAAGGCTGTTTATTGTGTTGATGCATTTATTTATAATATTACAAAGTAAACTTTACTGGTTTTAGGCAAACTAAAATAATATAATACGATACGACGCGACGTAGGTAAAATTGATAACGGTATTCCAAACTTTGAAGCACATATTAATTATTATGATTATGCCTACAACAACTATTTTTTTAATTATCACGTGAACAAAAATGGTTAACTGCTATGTACAAATAATCAATTAAGTTGTCGTTACAGGGTGATCCTTAAGTACATGAAGAAAATCTAGGATATGATTCCTGACATCATTCTAAGACGAAAAGTTAATATAGACATATGATCACCCTCTAAGATACAGGGTGTTAAAATAATTTAAAAAAATAATTGTTTTTTTAAAAAGGTTTTGCTTACTTCCACCAGTGGCGTGCGTGAAGATTCCATCAATATTTCTTTTGTAAAAACATTTGGTACGCCACTGATTTCTTTTAACTCTGAGGCATTTTTATGCATTACTGATACAAGCAGAACGAAAGTTGACTCTACTATGTTTTTGAAAAAACAGTAATTTTGACGAGAAATGGAAAAAATTGTAAAATTGTAAAAGAAAACTTTTTTCAAAGTAGGCTTATGTCACAGATTGTTTAAGTAATTGTGAATATGTCACAAAATCAAATGAAAAATCATTTAAAGCTTTAGTGCGTCGTTTTTGTGAATTGTTTCTCGATCCAAAAAATTTTAAAGTTATGGCTGATTTACAAAACAGTGCTCATTTGGCTGATATGCATGTTGGTTATGGTCTTGCTGATGGAAATGCATACGAAGCAAGACGCGTTTACCAGGCAAGATATCCGAATCGTATCACCGTGTGCTCAGACCCTTGTAAGTCTCCACTCCATAGCCGTTTATCAGAAACAGGAAGTTTTGCAAGAGTTTGTGATATTCCCGGTAAGCCAAGGACCGTAAGAACACCACAATTAGAAGAAGCAGTAATAAATAGAATTGAGGAAGATCCAAAAACCAGTACTCCAAAAATTGCGCATGAGGTAAACGCTAGTCAGCAAACCGTTTGAAGTATCCTTACCACATACAACGAGTTCAGGCCCTTTTACCACGTGATTTTCCTTAACGCGTTAATTTTTGTCCATGGTTTTTTGGAAAGGTTGGCCAGAAATCCACAATTTTTAGATAATTTTTTTTTTACCGATGTAGGGAATTTTTCTAAGAATGCCATAACAAACTTTCATTACAAGCACGTCTGGAGTCAAGAAAGTCCACACGCTATTAGGAAGGACATTTTTAATACCAATTTTCGTTAAATGTATGGGCAGGAATAGTTGGTAATAGACTAATAGGTACTTTCTTTCTTCCCCAGCGGTTAGATGGCCTAACCTATTGCAATTTTCTAGAAAATGAGCTGTCAATATTATTGGAAGATTTGCCATTAGCTTAGCGAAACCAGTTGGCGCATGGCGGAGCTCCTGCCCATTTTAGTGCCACAAGCAAAAGACAACCCAGGAGTTTTTGAACATGTTAGAAATTCAATGAGAAGACGTCTAGATGCTTGTATTTTAGCAGAAGGTGGCCACTTCCAACAATTTCTCTAAATCCAGTTTGTTTTGTGTTTAAATTTAGATTAACAAATAAGTTATAGTCTATTTTAGAAAGGTGTAGAGTAATAAAAGGCCATTAGGTATGCAAAGGGACTATAGGGTCGAATATTTAAGCCACTTTCATAATTTGGCATTGATTTCATTGCAAAATTCTTTCTTTTCATCAAGTGCAGGTCATTCGGGTCATCAAGTAGTATTTATATCTAAGTAATAAAATTAAGAAAATGATATTGTGTATATAATTATGGGTTTTTTCGTTCGTAATTATTGACAGTGTTTATTGTATATTTATCCTAAGTTGTATTATATTGGCACCTGAAGGTATTTCAATTTGATTATTAACAACATTACATCGCTTTTTTAAGGCTTTTTTATTTGCTAATGTTTCTAATATGTTGAGTTTTCTACCCTTTTATTGAGTATATATCGGTTTTATTTTGTTGGATATTGAGTGGTTATTTATTATATTAGTGGTCCGCTATTCCTGTTTTATTTTGTTTTTTTAAAATGGATGTTTTATGTTCTGTAAGCCTAGTATTAAAGTTTCTACCTGTTTGACCTATATAGATTGCATAACAGTCATCACATAGTATTTGGTAGACCCCGCTATGTGTTAATTTGTCTTTATTTGTCTTTATTTGTCTTTATTTGTCGGGTTTGGGTCAATTTATGGATTTTGTCTGTTGTTATCCATTCATAATACTGAAAATGGTGTGACAAAGGCGTGCCGGTAGGATATTCGTAAAAAGGAAAGAATTTTATTTTAACAGAATAAAAATTAGGCATTATGTACCGGGTGTTCGACCTAAGGAGGTAATCGGCTATATCTCAGAAAGAATAACACTAGGACTTTGGGAAAAAATATATATCGATAAAAGCGGCCAAGAGAAATTGCTGGAAATTATTTTCAAGTTCGAAAAATGACCGCTAGGGGGCGTAAGAGAACTTTCAAAACAGAAATGCCGATTTTCTCTTGATTTCTCTTAATAAAAATGTATTAAAAATATAAGCATTGTATTCTTCATAAAATTATGCAACTTTATGTTAGGAATCGGTTTTTTCTATTTTTAATAATAAAGTGGTGGGAGAAGGTCAAACTTTTTTTCTTTCAAACGCTGATATCTCTGCTTTGGATAAACCGATTTTATTCAACTTGGTCTTGAAAAAAGCCCTTCTTATCCTCTACACGTAGATCTATTAACTATACCATATTGATTCTGATGGTGGCCACTAGATGACGTTTTTCCGTAATTCCTCAATGAATAAGGATTTTCTCAAAAAAAAACCAATGTTATGATATGACTTTTTCATCATATTTTATTTTAGGCTTATAGAGGCTATTAAATAGTGGAATAAAAAATCCAGGTCCGTATTTAAAATAAAAAAGTTGATGATGGTCCCTCGAATCCGAAACGTCGAATTAAAAAACTAACCCCATCAGCTTATAAAGGAGGAAAAGTTACTATAAGGAACTGAAAACCGCAACGTGATATCTTTTGTTAAACTAGAGATTTAATTGATTAATTAATGTTTTAAAAAATGGCCTATTTTTCAATATTAATTATTATTATCCCTAATTTCTCTAGTTGTAACTTTTCCTCCTCTACAAGCTGATGGGGTTAGTTTTTAATACTACGTTTCGGATTCGAGCGACCATCATCAATTTTTTTATTTTAAATACGGACCTGGATTTTGATTCCACAATTTAATAGCCGTTATAAGCCTAAAATAAAATATGATGAAAAAGTCATATCATAAATTTTTTGAGAAAATCCTTATTCATTGAGGAATTACGGAAAAACGCCATCTAGTGGCCACCATCAGAATCAATATGGTATAGTTAATAGATCTACGTGTATAGGAAAAGAATGGCTTTTTTTCAAGATCAAGTTGAATAAAATCGGTTTATCCAAAGCAGAGATATCAGCGTTTGAAAGAAAAAAAGTTTGACCTTCTCCCACCACTTTATTATTGAAAATAGAAAAAAACGATTCCTAACGCGTTACTAAACAAATATACTTATTAAGGTCATACACACACACGATATATGAAATTTATTCCAAATTAACACCTATTTATATGATCCAGCCAAAGAGGCCAGAACCACACTCGGTACCTGTTAAATGGTACCTGTTAAACGCAAAACGTAACTTTATAATCTACTACCTAACTAATCCCTACACAATATTTCGATTTTGACACTTCAGGCCAGAAAACATACCTTTCCTAATCCTTTTACGCAATTACTTGAAATTTTAATATTACAAACAAGACTATTTTATCTTAATACCCGTTAACCTATTCCCTAAAATTTTCGGTTAGTTATCATAAATAATTTATTGCACAAATTTTACCTGCGCCGAAATTGAGCCGAACTGGATGGAATTTCCCATTTTATTACTTTACACCTCTCTGAAATAGACTATAATTATATTAGAAAAATTTTAAATAAATTACTTGTAGTATAAATAACTCATAACATGTTTTGTGCTTATTTAATTAGTACCTAAAATAATTTTGTTTAGTTTATATCCGTACTGCATCAGAATTATCTTTAAAACTACTGTTTTTTTCAAAAACATAGTAGAGACAACTTTTGTTTAGCTTGTATCAATAATGCATAAAAATGCATCAGATTTTAAAAAAATCAGTGGCAATCAAATGGTATCCAATATTTTCACAAAAAAAATATTGATGGTATCTTCACGCACGCCACTGGTGATAACGAAAAAGTGCAGTTTAATACAAAATCAGTTGACACCAATTTTCAATACCGTATCTTCAAGGACTTTCGAAGGAGGGAGGTTGAGGGGGCAATTTTTGTGGGATTTTACCTATCTTAGGCAGTAATGAGTTAGCATGTTGGCAATATGCTCACGGACCTTAGTTTGGTTATTTTACAAAAGATGACAGCATCTATCATACTCATAGTTTGCCGTTAACCTACTGTCATATTTGAGTTAGTAATCCGGCCAGTAGCAAGCGCTTATCGAGTGGCGTCGCTAAAAATTGTTGTTTTAAGACGGCGTTGTAATATTTACACGTTAAGTTATTTATTATAAAGTTGTAAAAAAAGTGTTATTGAATTACAACATTTTGTGTTTTATACATGGGTATTGAAGCTTACAATGTGGTGAAAAGCAAAAAATAATTCAAATTAATTTTTTGTAAGTTCTAAACATGTTGAACTTTATCATGGAATAATTGCCGTTTCTTATTATTTAACATTATCTTGTTAAAAAAGAAAATCACTTAGGGTAGGCATGTTGTATTCACTTACCTTAATTCTAAACTCAGCCAATGCATGTAAAATTTCTGAAGACGCCATGATGACGAACACCTTCCCACAAATTCAATATTATATACGATAGAAAGAGACAAAACCTGTATCAAGGCACAGGTGGTAATTTCTGGCCCAGAAATCCGCGCTCTATTAGACGTGTGTTGCCAAATTCACCAGAATATCTGATTAATTAATATTTCTTAAATATTATCTTCACCGCTTTAACGATTATAATTTGCAATGTAAGGGGGAAAATAAATTGTATATATTATGTTACAGGGTGTATACACTATACAGGGATATGCGTTATGTATACATACTTTTAATTGTTTTATGTAATATATTTAAATTCCATAGAAATTAAGATTTTCCGGAAAGTATTACGGCATTAATGTTGTATCTTGGACCACATTTCCTAGATTCCTCTCGTAGCTGTATAGGCTCGTGTGTCGAACTATACGTCGTTTTTTTTGGAGATACGCAGTGTTCCAATTTTTAAGCTGAACAAAAAGTATATCCACTGCCTTTTCGTTTTTGATAGTATAAATAGTTATGTAGATACTTTTATGACTAATGCCAAGTATATTTTATTTATTTTTTTAAATTTTAGCCTCGTTTAGGAGATAAAGAATGTGGTGTTATTAAACTCTGATAGGCGATAAGTCTATGGATCATTTTTGCGCAGTGAGAAGGCGTAATATTAAAAATAATATTTATTTTGGAAAAAACCGTGGAGTATCATTTTCTACTTTAAAATATCAAAAGACGTTGACGCCACTGGTAGAATTACATCAAATATTGTTCAAGAAAAAAATGTGTTTTTATGCCTATATAGTTACTACTCGTTAGTACCTACTACAATTAAAACCAATATGTAAAGCGGTCTTAAATATATTAAGGAAGAACCGATTTTTTATAAAGTTTTTGATGTCCTCTATCTCAAAAACACAACAACGTAGGATACATATTTAGATGAACTATTGGTTATAAAATGAGTAAAGGAATTACCTTCTTCAATATAGACATGACATTTAGGAAGGGTGTTCCTACACTGATACGAGACAGCACTTGCCACAAGAGAATAAATTATCTTGACTTTAAATTACTTAATCTGAAGGTAATAATCTTATTTAGAGTGAATATGTTCTTAATATATGATTTTCTGTGTCTTTGATCATTTCTGATTATGGTCTTGGCGGCAAAGTTCCTTGTTTAAAAGCTGGCATCTTTGGAATTGTAACATTTTAAAATGGTATTTTTTAACAACGATAAGTTCTTTGTGCCAAAGTAATTGGCCCTTGTCCTAAGAGTATTGAGTTTTTTTTCCGATAAGATAATTACGAAAATTGCTTCTAAGTATGTAGCTGACTCTTATCAAGGAAATATTCATTTGGACATATCAAAAAACGTGCCTTGTTTTAAATTGGTTTTGCTTTACATTAAGATATCCTTTTTATCTGTGTAGTGTTGTATAGCACGTCGATCACTGCGACAAATGTATGTTGATCACTGGGCCGACTTTGCCTATATCCCGGACAGTGCAGCTAAGTGAAGCTTAAATACTTAAAAACTGATGAATGTCTAATTTTACATACGCACATAGAGAAAAACACTAAGAATAATATTTGTATATAGTGGGACTGATTGTTCCCGCCTACGCCACTGAACATCAATTAAACCACCAAAACATCTCTATAAAAATATGGGTTGTACTTTATGAAATTTCAATTAGCCGATGTCTAAATAATCGAAAAAAAGAAAAAGTTAATTAAAAAAAGAGTCTGAATTAGTCCTGGCCACAGTGCGGCTCCGAAATGTCACAGGGGCGAACCGCAGGACACGCATATGGGGATGGATTATATTGCTTTTTCAACCACCCCTGCCGCAGTCAGGTCGCCAATGGGCCGCGAACCGACCCCAAGTTGGCCGTTACACCCCCCCAGCATTTGTTTATTTCAATTTCTTTATCAGGGGTAGTTTTAATTCAATTTATTTTGTACCAGATGTACTCTATTTTTACCGCTAATAACTATATAGATATGTCATAATATATTTGTATATTTATTTTATAAGTAACATTTGTTTAGAAAAATATTCAGTGATATGTTAGTAAGTGCTTACATAGATAAAAAAGGACATCTTAATGTAAAGCAAAACGAATTTAAAACTATCTTTCGATATGTTCAAATGAATATTTCCCTGATAAAGGTCAGCTATATGCCGTAATTAGCTTAGCGGAAAGAACACTTTACTAACACTAAGATATCGGATTTTAAAAATTCCAAGCACAGCCTTGAGTTTAGTTTATCCCCTATCTTAAAATGAGGCTAGTTATTTTTTAGTACTTATCTTAAAGGATCAATCCTTTATGTAAGACTTATATTGTACCGGTCTAAGAGATGACATCCTTGAATGGAAGCCTTTAAATAAGTCTCTTAACTCTATCTTAAGTACTTTTTCACACCATTAGAGTGACAACTGAAACTAGCACCTTGATTGATCTAATTCTAGGTAATGAACCTAACTTAGTAATCAAATCTGATATTATAAACGTATCTTATTTATCTGATCACTAAAGACCGGCGAGGTCTGAAGATAAGAGGGCAATAAATAGGCTAATTAATAAAGTAATAAACTAATAAAATAAACTATTATTCTTCTATTGGGAAATTCCATTAGTGGGTGGGTGGTGGGTATTTCTGACCAGATATTTTAACTAGAATTTCTTTATCTACACCTTCTATAATTATTTATTTGCTCCCATTTGTTACAGTTTGTTAGTATTATTGAGGTTGTCGTTTGTCGTAGCCGCAGTTAGTATTGTAAACGCAAACAAAGTGAAAGTGAAAGCGGTGATTATGTCGAAAATACGATGTATTTCGTGGATTAAGCCTTACCCAGAACTTGCTTTGGACGGCGACCATGTCTTTTGCAAGTCTTGTTCAAAAATTGTTTCCTGCTCAAAAAAATTTCAAATAGACCAACACATTAAGACGCCGTCTCACATTGCTAAGGTTAGCAAGATGAAGTCTGGTACCATACAGTCAACGCTGAAGCAGTCATTTGAGATTTTTTAAAACGAAAATCATGACCAGTCAGAATTTAACGAAGATCTATGTAAAACGTTCTTGGCTGCTAATATTCCTTTAAACAAGTTAACCAACCCGCAAGTTAAGGCCTTTCTGCAAAAATATACAAAATGTATTGCTCCAGATGAATCAACATTAAGAAAAAATGTCGTTGGAAAGGTATTTGGTACCGTGCTAAATAAAATAAAGAAAGAAATTGGGGGTAACTATATGTATATTGTCGTCGACTGATTCGTGTGATCGTTATATAGTTAATTTAATGATCGGAAAACTCACAGAAGAAGAACAAGGAAAAGCTTACTTTATAGCCATAAAAGAAGTGGAAAAAATAAACAACCTCACAGTTACACGTTTTATTCAAGAAACCTAGGCACATTTCTTTTTGTCGAATTCAGTTCCTACAGATAAAATTCTTGTCCTGTTGTCCGATGCTGCGCCGTATATGATAAAGGCAGGACAGAATTTAAAACTATTTTATGAAAATTTGATTCACGTAACTTGCCTATCTCACGGATTAAATAGGGTTACGGAAACTATTAGAGTTTCTTTTCCGTTGGACAATGACCTAATAGCAAATGTAAAAAAGATATTCATAAAGGCCCCATTAAGAGTACAATTTTACAAGAATAATCTTCCCGGAGTACCATTACCACCTGAGCCTGTCGTGACCAGACGGGGCACCTGGATTCGTGCGGCAATATTTTATGCAGATAATTTTCAAAAATTGAAAGACTTAATTTCACAAATGACTGGTGATGATTCAAAGGGGAGCAACAGTTAATGTATGTTAAGTGTAACTATGCATTTATAGCAGACAGTATTTTGCAACTAGAGGAATCGTGTACAAGTCTACCAATTGCAAACAACTACGAGGTGAGGTAGGAAAAACAGTAGTAGCAAAATTAGAAAATTTAATAGAAAAAAACACAGGTTTCAAGATTTTAAGGCAGGTCGTAAACATAATGTCAGGGAAAACTCTAAATAATTTAGCTATTGAACCTGCCTTAGTTCCGAAATTAAAAGTTTGCCCTATAACTTCAGTAGATGTAGAAAGATCGTTTTCTTTTTACAAACATGTCCTTAGTGATAGACGCCACAATTTTTTAGTTCAAAACCTTGAAGCACACATAATAACTGGTGCGTTTTATAATTTTTCGAATTAATACCAGTATAAGTTTGATGATGAAGCATGCTTCACAAGAAGAGGGATTACAAATTTTCACAATGAACATGTTTATGCGGATGAAAATCCAAATGCTATCAAGGTAAAACATTTTCAAAATGAGTTTAGAATTAATGTGTGGGCTGGAATAATTGGTAATCACATTGTTGGTCCTGTCATTATTCCACAAAGATTAACCGGGAAAATTTATTTGCAACATCTACAAAATACGCTGCAAGATTTGCTAGAGAAAATCACAAAAACGGTCAGACTCGTTTCAATTCTTGTGTAATTTTACCTATCTTAGGTAGTGATGAGTTATAACATTTCTTGTAAACCAAGGTTAAGACAGCCATCATTATTGCCCGAGCGGCGAGTTTAAATCACGAGGAGCGAAGCGACGAGGTATTTAAGACGCGAGGACTATAATAAGCTGTCTAAACCGTGGTTAATATATTATTTTTTCCACTACTACAAACTTTTATATGACATTTATCTTTATAGAAGAAAATGTTAGTGATAATATTATGTGTACACCTCCCGAATTAAGGATGGAAGCAGAAAAAATGTTGATTGTATCGATATTTTACAATATCAAGTAATCTAATATGTATTGATAATTATCTGGTTGCCTAACCACAATGAATTGATGTTGTAGAATTAAAAAATCAAGTTACCTGCGTTCAAACAAAATTCGGTTAAGGTCAAAGATCGGTCAATAATGGATTTCAATGGCTTATTATTGACCATGGTCAATAATGACTTATAAGGTAGAGAAAAACGATTTATAGCGTTAATAATCGGTCAATAATGGCGATGTTATAGGTTAGTAGTGGAAAAAAGTAATTTACTAACGCAACCTAATTTAACTCTACAGAAGGAATATCCAAATGACAAAACAAGACAAAGTAAGTACCACATACAAATTATTGTTTGTGCTTAAATTGTAAACCGTTATTTTCAATACATTTTCTGCATCGTCTTTGCGCATATTATAAATATACATATAGTTTACGGTTCCCAAAGCACTCGAAAATAGTCATTGCAGATTAATTTTTAAAATTGTCCTAAATTTTATTTGTAAATCGGGCGAATCCGACCGCATTTTCATAAAGCACCCTTGATCAAAGAACTCCATATGCTATCTAATTCTCTGCCTCGATGACCACTTCACGGTGATGCCCGATTGATTTCGAGACATACCGACGCGCCATTCGCGCTGCGCCGCCTCCCGCGGATTGCGGGAAGCGATTGGAAAGCAGCGTATTGCCGTATATTGTTTTAATGCATCAAACAAATTATAGTTGCGCGTATCTAGGCGAAATTTAAAACCGTGCTTAAATATGGGAAAAGTACGCTGTTTTCAAACAGATTATTATTTTAATTATGGATCCTGTTGCTAGTTCAAGTTCGGCCGAAAGTGAAAATAGACTTTTGTGAGTGTATTGTGTGTCAGATAGTGGTAAAAGGATTTTCCACTTATATTTTTGAGGAAAACTCGAAATATCATCCCCGATGGGGAAAAAATTTCAAATTTTTTGTTATTAAAAATTTAAAAATATATTTTAAATTGATGCACTTCATATGCGTAATAATTTGTCAAGATTTATCCAAAAAAGGGCGTGGCACCCCAAAAATTTTCGCCTGCGGCGCAAGAAAGATCGCCACTTTCTGCGGACCTGGTTACAGCTTTCCATTGTGTTAAAGTCTGGACACGCCACTGCTATTAAGTGACCATCCGTCTTAAACGACCGGTTATGAAGTTCCCATATTTAAAAATGGAAATCCTGTTATTATATACTCCTTTTTACCGACCCATCTGTTAAACGACCGCGGGCATTTATTATCGGAATTTTTAGTAAACATTAATGCTAAAAACACCCTCCTTATTGCACGCGGATCCATTCAATTTGCTTTAAAGGCTGATAAATCGGTAGTTAACATTAGTTTTGTTTTTAAGCGAAAAAATTGAAATAATCGAGGAAAGTGAAAAAACTGGTTTAAGTATCAGGAAATTGGCTGAAGAATTTAAAGCGGATAAGATCCAAGTGGATATGTTGCTTCAAAATAAAGCAGAAGTTAGAAATTTATTTGAAGAAGGTGGCAACGGTGAACAAAAAAGAAAATTTCCCGAAACTTCAAATTTCCACAAGGACTGGCAGTGGACCAATTTGTTTTTAACTGGTTTTGTAAGGCGCCAAACAAGCACTTACTATCCGGGCCCATAATTTAAGCAAGAGCACTCGAATCTGCTCAATGTCTAGGACTAGGTAACTTCAAGGCATTCAATGAATGGTTAGAAGAACTCCGTCGTCGGCACGATATTACCATAGTTTAAAGAATAACTTAAAAACTATGATATTACTTTTAAGGAAAACTACTACTGTGCATTGGCAACAAAAAATATGTATTGAAAGATGACATGTGTTCTGGAAAAAAAAACAGGAAAACAACGATTTACAATTCTGTTCTGTGCAAATATGGAAGGTGAGAAGGAAGAACCACATCCTCGGTATTTTAAGAGAGCCCATATCGATAAGTTGCCTCTCCAATGGGTCTCGAACAAAAAAGCGTGGTTGACAGCAGACATCATGACAACATGGCTTCACAGATTTGATACCAAGATGAAGAAGGAAAATAGATTGGTCAAGCGGCAATAAAACTAAAAGGCCCTGGGCGACAGGGTCGAATTTAGTTTACCCGTGATTTTAGCATTATTGCATTGTATTATATTGTTTGTTATCAATATTTTGATATAAATATTTGTGTTTTTGACCGTTGTATTTGATTGTATACAGGGTGTTTCAGAAGTGCTAACCTGATCTAACCTGAATATGTGTCCGGAGTTGGCCCGTTTTGATGTACAGAGTGTTAAAGTTTTTTTAAAAGAATCGTTTTTTTTTTTATTTCTGTAAATATCCTTTTCCCGATTTTATTGCAATTTGGTACCGTCATTCATAATGATAAGAGGCCTAATTAGCCCTAACTAGATTAAATTTATAAAGTCCAGTGGCGTCCCGGGAAACACTTCAACGGATATTATTGACATTGATTGATATTTTGATATACCAACTAATGATACAATTTTAAAATGTTTTGATTCTTTGACGTCTTAATCAAATTGATTTGTTTACTTGGTATGCTGCAGCTTTAATTTAAATATGGTATAGTAAAAATTCAAGTGTTACTATGACGCTTGTCGAAATGGAGGAATTTGTGCTAACATCTCCTCTTCGTCTTCTTCCTCCAACAACAGCATGCAACTAATGTTATCGGCGTTCATTATAAATCATAGATAATCGCTTCCACTACGAAATACGAATATGATCTGAAACGCGCTGCTCCAGCCGCGCCAGCCAAATCACCTTGTGGCAACGGCCGATTGCTACGATCGATCGCGAACGCCAGCCGCGCCCGCTGACTGCTCCAGCGAAACCATACGTTTACTCTCGACTTGGTCTGATCCCGATCATTTTAATTCGGTGTGACGTCAGGGACAAATGCAACACAAGAATTTTGTTGAATTCCGTACCCAAACTAACGTGCCCGTGCGATAAGATAAACATTTTCAATGTTAAAATGCACGCCACTGACTTTTTTCTAATTTTGATATTTTTTTCGGATATACCAACTAATGATACAATTTTAAAATGCTTTGATACTTTGACGTCTTAATCAAATTGATTTGTTTACTTGGTATGCTGCAGCTTTGATTTAAATATGGTACCTATAGTATAAATTCAAGTGTTAATATGACGTTTGTCGAAATGGAGGAATTTGGGCTAACATCTCCTTTTCGTCTTCTTCCTCCAACAACAGCATGTTATCGGCGTTTATCTTAGGTCATACATAAGCGCTTTTACTACGAAATACGAATATGATCTGAACCGCGCTCCAGCCGCGCCAGCCGATTGTTACGATGCTACGCTCGATCGCGAACGCCAACTGCACCCGCTGACTGCTTCAGCGAAACCATACGATTACTGTCGACTTGGTCTGATCCCGATCATTTAACTCGGTGTGACGTCAGGGACAAATGCAACACAAGAATTTCGAATTCCGTACCCATACTACGTGCCCGTGCGATAATATAAACATTTTCAATGTTAAAATGTATGTTATTTAAAAATCATAATAGCCGTTCATGTAAGATTTTTTCAAAAATGTTAGGCATTATTAGTAAAATAACATCAGGTTTATATACAGATGCAATTCTAAATTTTTTTAGTTATATAGAGAATGTTCAAGATTCTAGGCATTTATTAATTAATAAAACTAATAATAATAATTAATAAGTATACTAACAGTATTCTTAATCACTTTTAAATGTTTTGGTTTTATACCATCTAAACCAGGTGCTGAATTTGATTTTAATGAATCTATAATTTTTAAAATTTCTGTCTTATTAGTTTTCTTTATGTACATATTTGCTAAATTATTTTCCTTCCTATAATTTTTTTAAAATCTATATAGTGGGCTGTTATATTTATTATAGGTATATACACTAATTACTTTATCGCAGGCGGATCCATTCAATTTGCTTTAAAGGGTGATAAATCGGTTGTTAACATTAGTTTTGTTCTGAACAGTTTTTGTGTGTTTTGGGACTAGCGTCAATATTTAAAGATGGCGGGAAAAAAGAAATTACCTTATTGCCCCCCCCCCCCCCGTCAACCGCCCTTAAGTACCAGCAAATCTGAATTGATTCTGAAAAATTTGAATTGGGTAAGACTCAAGTGACTATGTTGCTTCAATATAAAGCTGAAGTTAAAAATATGTTTCAAGAAGGTGGCAACGGTGAACAAAAAAGAAAGTTCCCCAAAACCGAAGGACTGGCAGTGGACCGAGTTGTTTTTAGCTGGTTTTGTAAGACACAAAACAAGCACTTACCAATATACAGGCCCATAATTCAAGCAAAAGCCCTCGAATCTGCTCAATGTCTAGGACTAGATAACTTCAAGGCATCAAATGGATGGTTAGAAAAATTCCGTCGTCGGCACGATATTACCTTCAAGTAAATATGTGGCGAATCAGCCGATATCAACATCAAAGACGTAACGGCTTGGAAAGAGAGACTATTGACCATTTTAAAGGATTATGCCTCAAGGGACGTATTATATGCAGATGAGACAGGTCTCTACTATCGTGCATTGCCAACAAAAATATATGCATTTAAAAATGACAAGTGTACTGGAAAAAAAACAGCAAAACAACGATTTACAATTCTGTTCTGTGCAAATATGGAAGGTTTGAAGGGAAAACCGCTTATAGTAGGCAAAAGCAAAAATCCTTGATATATTAAGGGCGCACATATCGACAAGTTACCTCTCCAATGGGTCTCGAACAAAAAAGCGTGGATGACAGCAGACATCATGACAACATGGCTTTACAGATTTGATACCAAGATGAAGAAGGAAAATAGAAGAGTGGTATTGATTCTGGATAATGCAACGTCTCATCCCAAAATTACACTGGAAAATATAAAACTTATATTTCTTCCACCCAATATTACCTCACATTGCCAACCTTTGGATCAAGGCATTATTCAGAATTTTAAAATGCTCTACAGAAACTACCTTATTAAGAGGCTTTTAACGTGTATGGACAGTGGTTGTCCATTTCAAGAAATCGAAAATAATATTATCATAACCAACACCTTGATATGGGTTTCGGTGGCCTGGCGCAATTTGCCCCAGTGACAATAAAACAATGCTTTATGAAAGCCTGATTTATGTGTAATACAAAAAATATTGACGACTTCGAAGAAGAAGATAATATTCCGCTCGCACAACTGTTTCCTAACATTAAGGACACATTTGTGAACTTGAAACAATTTGCCTCTATTGATAACGATATTTCAACAGAAAGTGCAGAATTGATTATCATCGAGTATATTGAAGAGATCCAAGACAGAAGTTTTATCCGTAACTACTCCCAACTCTGAGACAGAGGAAGAGGAACCTGAACTTGCTCCAGTATCGAAAATATCAAGCCTATCTGAAGCCTGCTTAAGTTTGAGACTGTGTGAATCTGAATTTTATAAAAATAAAATAAAAAATATGAAGCAATCATTAATTTATTAATGATTATTAAAAAAAATAAGAATTGAAAGCAAACATACAGTACATTGTATAATATATTTAACCGAATGACGATATTGGCATTATTGCCAGCTTTTTAGTTTGTCTGGAATTCGAACGAATTTTATATTTTTAAATATAACAACCTGTATATTTTTTCATTTATAGTTTTTACTTTACATTTGTTAAATTTTTGGTATAACGTACTTTGTTCCTAATATCAGTAGTTTTCGAAATAACGAGTACAATTTAGAAAAAATATATTTTTTATATTAAATGTTCAAACTATTTTCCCTGTATAGCTTTGACAGTGTGCTAATTGAAAATAAAATTTTTCAATTGTAAATCATTTCTGGCGTTATTAATTCAAATTCCTCCAAAATTCGACGCTGCAAATCGTCCAAATCTTGAGGTTTTGTGGCATAAACTCTGTTCTTCAATTGTCCCCATAAAAAGTAGTCGTTAGGCGACAAATCAGGGGATCTAGGTGGCCACTCGATTGTACCCCCCCTACCGATCCACCTATTCGGAAAAGTGTTGTTCAAAAATTGGCGCACGTTCCGACCAAAATCGGGAGGAGCTCCGTCCTGTTGGAAGAATCTACTTGCATAATTTGGACCCATCACATTTCGTATCGTAGGCACTATTTGCGTTTCCAAGAGCTTAAGGTAAAGTTGTGATGTCAAATTTCCATCAATAAAAAATGGACCGATCTTGTGGTTACCCAGAAGCCCAGCCCACACATTAAATTTTCCAGGGCCTTGTGTATGACCTTCTCTCATCCAGTGGGGATTTTCATTTGCCCAAAACCTACAGTTGGGTCTATTGACTTTACCATTTAACATAAATGTTGCTTCGTCCGAAAATCCTATAAATTTGAAAAACTGGTTATTTTGGTCAAACCTTGACATCATAATATAACAAAATTCAATTCTTCGCTCATAATCATCTTCTGGTAACTCTTTGAACTACATGTATTTTGAAAGGGTGATATTTATGTTTCATTAAAACATTATGGACGGATTTGAAGCAGACGTCACTTACTTGAGAAATTTTTCTTAATGAAGAAACAGGGGTTTCAACAACATGTTGTAAAATTTCTAAACTTTTCTCTTCATCTACTACTGCTGGTCGTTCTAATCGTCGCCTATCTCTACAATTTCCAGTTTCTTCGTACCGTCGGACAATTTTTAGAACAGTTGCTTTTGAAATTGGATTTCGGTTTGGAAATGCGTCATTAAATAGATTTTTAACCTCTTCGTAAGACCTGACTCTATCGCCTTATCCTCTCATCGTAAGAATTGTCTTTCAGTTAAAGACATTTTTGCATGTAAAAATTACAGCTTTTATGACTTTACATTAAAACTGAACTGGTGTTTTATTTATTAATAAATAAAACACAATTTGTTGATATTTTCAAAACACGTCGTTTTTTCGAAAACTACTGATATTAGGAACAAAGTATGTGTTGTGTAGTGGATCCAAACAGATCGCGTTACTTTTGTAATAAATTAAATACTCTGTATAAGTGTAATCATTTTATTAGTTTAATAAAATGGTGGGCGAGTGTTTGCCTCTTCCGACGCGTTGTCTATGAAGGTTTTTAAAAACATAAAACATAATCTTATTCTCTGCCTAAAAACTAACTTCAACTGTTTTCCACTTAAAAAAGGTCTCGGGTCACACGCTTATCGCGTCTAAAGTGTCACTGTTAATGTCTTTCAATAACTCGACCCTGTGGGTTCTTTACGTAATAATTTTTAAGTGACAAAATATAATCACCTAATAAATACAAAACTGTACATCCCGCCCACCTTGAAAGAGTAATTTCAATGATATAGGTTACAAGATGTATACCAACATACAAAATATATAAAATTAATGTATAAAAAAAAATGTAAACATAAAGTAAAATAAAATAGAGTCCTTTAGTCCATCTCAATCGGTAAAACACTTATTTTAGTAACCGCACGTTTAAAAACTCCCGTCTTAGTTTTTACGGACACTACGCGGATGACATTGTCTTTTCCGGGATGAACTTTAATGATTCTGCCTAATGACCATTGCTGAGGGGGAAGGTTTTCCTCACGTAAAAGCACTAGGGATCCGATCTTGATAGGTGGCCCCTTGTTGCGTCCACACTTTGCTCTTGACTGCAAAGATGTTAAGTATTCGGATGACCATCGTCTCCAGAAATGCTGAACTAATTGCTGAAGACGTTCGTACAGAACCAATCTGTTAGTAGGTACCTCGGTGACATCTCGCTGTGGAATGGAGGTAAGTAGGTCGCCAATTAGGAAATGGCTAGGGGTTAGGACATGAAGATCATCGGGATCATTGGATAATGGGGTCAGAGGTCGAGAATTTAAAATAGCCTCTACCTGACACAATACTGTATAAAGAGATTCATAAGATAAGTAAGCCTCTTTTAAGACTCTGGTTAAGTGAAATTTGGTAGACTTTACCGCAGCCTCCCAAAGACCTCCAAATGAAGGTGATCGTGGTGGTATAAAATGCCACTTAATATCGTTTTCGAGTAGAAATGTTGATATTTTATGACCCTTTGAAACGTCCTGTAAGAATTTACTAAGTTTTTGTAGTGCAAAGTTAGCTCCTACAAAATTTTTTCCGTTATCAGAGTAAATATTTTTGCATAGTCCTCTTCGAGAGACAAATCGCTTTAATGCATTTAAAAATGAATCGGTACTTAGATCTCCAACGAGCTCAATATGAATAGCTCGTGTAACAAAACAAATGAAAATACAAATGTAAGCCTTTATTATCTTGCGAGAACGTAGTTTACCATCCTTTATCATTATAGGACCAGCAAAATCGCAGCCTACAGTTAAAAATGGACGTGAAGGCATTAGTCTTGATTGAGGAAGATCACCCATCATCGGAGTGCTCTAATAAGGTTTAGATTTGAAACAAACAAGACATTGATTGATAGCACGCTTTACTGCATTTTTGCCATGAATAATCCAATATTTATTTCGCAAAATTACCAAAAGAGCTTGAGTTGCTGCATGTAAGTTTCGTTTGTGCTCATGCTCAATTAGAAGTCTAGTAAAATCATGATAAGGAGGTAATAAAATTGGATGTTTCATATCAGGAGTCAAGGTCGAGTGTCGAATTCTTCCACCCACGCGTAATATACCCTGTTCGTCAATAAATGGATTCAATGAAAACAGTTTACTGTCCCTAGAAATTTGTTTGTGTTTCCGCAAACCGTTAATTTCTTTGGAATATTCATAATATTGAACCATTTTTATTAAAGTGTTTAATGATTGATCTAACTCATTTTGAGATATTTCCGCAAAAATTCTGCTGGTTTTATGTTTTGTTTTAATATTTAGCATAAATCTTAATATATATGCAAAAATTCGAAGCAGTTTATTGAAATTTGAATATCTTCTAAAAATATCCTGATCCTGATAAGTTGTGTTAGTCATAAACGATAGTTGAATTGTCCGTTTTCTGTCCGGTATGTTGTCAATATTAATTTGATCTAAAACGGGCCAGAAGTTTTCATGTTTTGTCAGAAATTCTGGTCCGTGCCACCACAAGTGACAATCAAGTAATTGTTGCGGATTTAATCCGCGGGAAAGTACGTCTGCTGAATTTTCTTTGGAGCCAACGTGTCTCCATTGGAATTTGTCAGTCAATTCATGTATTTGTGTTACCCTGTTAGCTACAAAGGTATTCCAGTTACTCGGTTCACCCGCGATCCACGACAGTGCAATAGTGGAATCGCACCAAAAAAATTTATTTTTTATGTCAATTTCGAGAGACCTTTCTACATTTTTTGCCAAGCACGCTAAAAGTAGAGCCCCACAAAGTTCCAACCGAGGCAATGAGATTGTTTTTAAAGGAGCAACTCGACCTTTAGCGCATAATAACTTTGAATGACGTAACCCGTTAATATCTGTCGTAACTAAATATATACAAGAACCGTACGCGGCTTCGCTTGCGTCGCAAAAAACCATGCAATTCTATAGTTATATAATTTGGAGTGACTACTTGACGCGGTATTTTTATTTTGTCAAGGATTGATAGTTGTTCAAAAAATGAAGTCCAAAGTGTATAAATATCTAAGGGCACCGATTCGTCCCAGCCTAACTTACACTGCCAAAGACGTTGCATAATTATTTTTGCACGTACAGTAATCGGGCCTGCCAGACCTAAAGGGTCAAATATTTTTGCGATAACCGATAAAATCTGACGTTTTGTTACCGTTGCGTAGTTCTCAAAGTTAATTGAATAACCTAAAGTATCTTTATTTGGTTGCCAAAATAATCCAAGTGTTTTGCGAGTTTTATCTTCAGATAAATCATAATTTTCTAACTGACCCTGATCGCAATCAGCTAACACTTCCGGCTTGTTCGAATAAAATTTTCGTAATGGAAAGCATGCACCATTTAGAATCTGAATTATTTGGTTTTTTAATGTGATAGCATTTTTAACAGAGTCGGATCCAGTTAGCAAATCATCAACATAAAAACAATTCAAAATTGCGTTACTAGCATTCTGCAAATTTTTAGCGTTATCAATAGCGGCTTGATTTAAAGATCTAATCGCTAAAAATGAAGCAGGTGCAGTTCCATATGTTACAGTGTTTAAAGTATAAAACTTAAGATCCTCATTCGGACTTGAACGCCATACAATACGCTGCAAATGTCGATCACATTCCCTTAATTGGACCTGTCGATACATTTTTTCAATGTCCTCGGTAAAAACTACATTATGAAGTCTAAAGTTTAAAATAATAGTTAATAAATCTGGTTGTATGACAGGACCCGTCATTAGGATGTCGTTTAAAGACACTCCGCTATCGCTTTTTGCCGAAGCATCATACACGACGCGTAATTTTGTTGTAGTACTGTCAACCTTGACAACACCGTGATGTGGTAAGTAATATGTCGGGTCAATCGTGTCTATATTCGAACTGATTTGTGACATATGTCCCAATTTTTCATATTCCGACATAAAATTAATATAATCGCGTTTTAAATTTTCGTCCCTTTGTAATCTTCTTTCGAGACTGTAAAATCGATTGATAGCTGCATTTTTCGAATCACCCAATTCGAAAGAATTATTTGATAAGGGTAAACTTACTTCAAAACGACCTTGCGATACGCGTCTATAGTTTTCAGTGAAATGTTTTTCGCATGCCAAATCTTGTGGTAAAATGTCCCGTTTTTTAGTGTCGCAATTTTCTACAGTCCAAAATTTTTCGATTTGCCTATGCAACTCATTATTTGTTATTGAAAGGTTACAAATGGTGGAGTCATTATTTTTATATGATGCATTGTAATCAAAAAATAAGGTTCCTAAGTATTCGAACTGATTTGTGACATATGTCCCAATTTTTCATATTCCGACATAAAATTAATATAATCGCGTTTTAAATTTTCGTCCCTTTGTAATCTTCTTTCGAGACTGTAAAATCGATTGATAGCTGCATTTTTCGAATCACCCAATTCGAAAGAATTATTTGATAAGGGTAAACTTACTTCAAAACGACCTTGCGATACGCGTCTATAGTTTTCAGTGAAATGTTTTTCGCATGCCAAATCTTGTGGTAAAATGTCCCGTTTTTTAGTGTCGCAATTTTCTACAGTCCAAAATTTTTCGATTTGCCTATGCAACTCATTATTTGTTATTGAAAGGTTACAAATGGTGGAGTCATTATTTTTATATGATGCATTGTAATCAAAAAATAAGGTTCCTGCAAAAATCCAACCCAGTTTAGTTTTGTTTAAGATTAGTTTGCCTTTGCCCAATTTAATTTGTCCTACACATAGTATGTCATAGAATATGTTTACTCCTAACAAAACATCTACAGGGCGCGACAAATTAAAATTTTTATCGGCAAATTCAATATTGTTTGGTAGGTCTATGTTAGACAAGTCAAAAGAGGTTTGCGGAAGATTTTCGGTAATTTTGTTTACAATTAAAAATGAATCTTTCATTTGATATTTTTCGCTGACAGAATAAAATGTGGCGTCAACCTTTTTTGAAATTTTGCTAAGAGAGTTATTTATCCCAGCCACGGGAATACTAAAATTTTTAGTTTTTAGATTGAGTTGCCTAGCCAATGAATCGGTAATAAAATTACTTTGAGATGCACTGTCTAGAATGGCCCTAGCTTCTATTATTTTTCCATTGCAATCTAAAATTTTAATCATGGCTGTTGCCAAAAGTATTTGTTTGTTGTTTCCAGTCGATAAACAATGCATTGTTATGTTTTGATTAGAAAAATCTTGGATCTTGGAAGTTGAGGCATCATTTGAGGTTTGTTTATTTTCTCGACTAATTTCCGTTGAGAGTAAACTTTGAGTATTATGGGTACTTTGTGACCCGCCATGGGATTTGTTATTATTGTCGCGATCGACAGTGTTTGGGTTATTAACAGAGCTATTGACGCCGACAACGTTACCGCTGTTATTAAAGAATAAATGTAATAATGAATTATGTTTTCGACCGCAGTTTTTACAGCCTGCTGAATTGCAGGAATTGTGATCATGAAAGGGTCTTAGACAGTTGATGCATAGTTTATGTTTTTTAATTTCTGTGTAAAGATCCCTTTTCGGCATTGTATGTATTTTTTCGCATTGAAAGTTTAAATGATTTTTATGACAAAAGGCACAAGAAATCTTTCCTGTCGTCACGTGTGTTAGAATTTTGTTGTGTTGTTGTCCTCTGTCTGTCTTATTTTTGCTTTCCAGGGTTTCTAAGAAATTGCAACGCTTGGTTAGAAATTCCGTTAGTTGAGAAACCGTAGGAAAGTCAATTCCTTGTTTATTTAAATGTTCCTCCCATTCCCGTTTAGTTACAATGTCAAGTTTGTTACCCAATATGTATATGAGAAGTGTATCCCACATATCTATGGGCTGCCCAAGTGCCTTTAACGCACGTAAATTTTTGTTGAAATTATCCAATAAATTTCTTAGTTGAGAATGTGACTCGTTTTTCATTGTGAAACCATCCAAAATATGTTTTATGTGAGTGTGTACAATCAATCTCTTGTTTTCAAACCTATCCCTTAACATATCCCAAGCAATTTGATAGTTTTGATTTGAAATTTCAAGTGACTGAATTAAATGAGCAGCTTCGCCTTTCAGGCATGATTTTAAGTACCAGAATTTTTGTACATCATTTAACTGCGCATTTGAATGTACTAAAGAATTAAAAATGTCATAGAAAGTCATCCATTGACTGTAGGCCCCATAAAATTCTGGTAAGCTAATCGGTGGTAATCTTACCGGACCTTGTAAATTAACATTTGTATTTCCAATTGCATTATTAACACTAAAAATGCTTGCACCAGGATTTGGTGGTGTATCTTGCGTTTTTAAAAAATCTGAAAGCATTTTCTTGGCTTGACCGATAGCCTTAAAGAATTTTGATTCGAAATCATCTCGCTCGGCGTCCTGAGAAATATTTCCCGATAAGTATTCAATTTCGGTTTGGATGTCATTAAATTGATCCAAAAGAAACGTTGTTCTCTCTACGCGAGCACTAACTTCTTCATAATTTCCCGAAAAAGATTCAAAATTATCTAGGTATGTAATAAATCTAGTTAATTGGGATTTGACTTGTCCCCGTTTTAACTTTAATTTGGCTAACATATCAGCTAAATCGAGTGCATTGTTAGTATTTTCAGTAGCCATATTTTTTTTTTAAATCTCTAAACACACTAAAGTATCAGATAATGCAATTGAATATGTAAAGGAAATGGTAAAAAGGAATATTGACGACTTACCAATCGACGCTATTTTCCTTGGTTGTGGTTTTCTTTTAGCTGTGTTGCCAAACAAACTGTTGTAGGTATTTGGTTTTCCGACTGTGTTGCCGAAAAGTCCCTTTGACGACCGTTTTGTCGCACTTGTATATTAGCTTTCCCGGTTGTGTTGCCGAACAAAGCCGTTTTTACCGACCGTTTTGCCGATTTAACTATCCAGGCTCGAAGGACCAATGTTGTGTAGTGGATCCAAACAGATCGCGTTACTTTTGTAATAAATTAAATACTCTGTATAAGTGTAATCATTTTATTAGTTTAATAAAATGGTGGGCGAGTGTTTGCCTCTTCCGACGCGTTGTCTATGAAGGTTTTTAAAAACATAAAACATAATCTTATTCTCTGCCTAAAAACTAACTTCAACTGTTTTCCACTTAAAAAAGGTCTCGGGTCACACGCTTATCGCGTCTAAAGTGTCACTGTTAATGTCTTTCAATAACTCGACCCTGTGGGTTCTTTACGTAATAATTTTTAAGTGACAAAATATAATCACCTAATAAATACAAAACTGTAAAGTATGTTATACCAAAAGTGTAACAAATTTAAAGTAAAGACTATAAATGAAAAAATATACAGGGTGTTACATTTAAAAATATAAAATTTGTTCGAATTCCAGACAAACTAAAAAGCTGGTAACAACGCCAATATCGTCATTCGGTGCGTCAGGTCCTCTTACACAATTAAATTTGGTTTAAATCGGCAAATAAATTGTGATGTTATTAAGCCGTTTCCAGACTTTATACATGCACACACTGTATGTATATACTTATTAATAAACAAACACTGTAAAATGCAGACCAGTTGTTTTAATTTTCCTCTATTAACCGACCACCCCTGATAACCGACCAACATTTGATTCCCCGAGGGTGGTCGCTACTGAGAGATTTTACTGTATTAAGTTTGGCTTCAGAGTTGATTGATTGTTGGCAGAGTATGCGATTTTTTCATGTAGGGTACCCGTCTTACCGCTTCGGTCGTTCATGCTTTTGACTGAAAACAGAATTGAAGAAACACGCACGCCATTGAAAATAAACGAAAAGCGAGTTGAGTATAGAAACGAATTACGCTTGCTAAAAACCGACAAGACACTCTAGGCATATAGTGGAAAGCGTGGAGCATCCGTTAATGTCTGTTCAAGTGGCTTGATCGCATCACTTCCATCTCTGGCAAGCTTTGAGCACTCAGTAAGCTTTTATTTGTTACATTCCCCCAAGCTTTCATTAATTGTAAAACCTTTAAACTGAATAAGTCAAATCGTAAATACAGAATTGTCTATTTTACATAGGAAACTTTAAGATCTCATTATTCGGGTAAAATTTACTCTTTATCGGTTGCTTTACCAAACAAATATTTAATGTACTGAATTATGCAAAACGCACTTATTGTAGTAATATTAACACCCTAAACTAATCTAAACTATAGAAAGTAACGTCTAAATTCATTTAAAATTCAGAGGTACCTATGTTTTTTGGAGAAACGGTTCTTTTGATGATAAATTCATGTATACAGGATAGTCCAAAAATAAGTTACGACTATCAACTTCATTTCTTTAAATGGAAATATATGTTTTTTACTTAATTTTTGAATTTTGCGTTTGTCGTCACCGTTAGTCCTACAGAAACTGTATGACAATTTTACTTCAATTCAGGAATTGTTAAGCATAGTTGCAAATTTGCGGTTTTCACAATGGTAAAGTGCATCTTCTATAGTTATTTGATTCAAAAATTGTTATTTACTTGTGTCATCTTTGTTTACAAAACCTTAGCCAAATTTGTGGCGAGCGCACTACTTCTGCTTTTCTGTGGTTGGTGGCACCAGGCGCCGCAAATGGGTTGACCATGTATTTCCGTTTCTTGTCTCCGTCAAGCCGCAGAACGCACATTTTTCACTATTGGCAATTTTAGGTATAAACAAAGTTGTTTGGAATTATTTTCTTCATTTCGTTATTTAATTTAGGTTCTGGTAAAAGCCCAGACTCTCGTATCGTTCTGATCTTTTGTAGTGTGTTAACAAACTTGGTGTCAGCTGATTGTTAGAGGAGAAGGGGGGTTCGTCGGAGTTCTCGTGGCCTTTGAGCTCGCTTCTTGAAAAATCCTTCCGACAAGAAGGTCGAGCCAGCCGCCGTCAGGCCATTTTCCTTGGCAAAAGACCACGAGGTCTCACTCCCCTTTTAGTGGTAGGCTCCTTTAATTTCTTTTGTTTTATGGTTGTTGTTTGTGGGTACTCAGTGGGTATTTTTCTTTTATTATTTTTAGGGGTTTTATTGGTGGCTTGTTAAACTTTTTTGCCATTTCACGGTTTCCCAATTCATAAGGGACCACATGACTTTAATCCCACGAGCTACCGGATGGGTGTTATGTAAGTTTTTTTTTAACCTAAGTTAAAACTCCAGAGGAGAGCCAGCTGAAGAAGCTGCCACAGGAGAAGCGAGCAGGCTGGTATAGTCACCGAGACTTTTGGATAATATGATTAACTCCGTTTGAGTATAATTCATGATTAAAATTTTAATCACTCAATAATCAAATTAAGTACATTTATATAATTATTCAATTATTGAACTAATAACTTTTTTTATGTGCCTTACATAAAAAAAGTTATTAGTTCAATAATTGAATAATTATATAAATGTACTTAATTTGATTATTGAGTGATTAAAATTTTAATCATGAATTATACTCAAACGGAGTTAATCATATTATCCAAAAGTCTCGGTGACTATACCAGCCTGCTCGCTTCTCCTGTGGCAGCTTCTTCAGCTGGCTCTCCTCTGGAGTTTTAACTTAGGTTAAAAAAAAACTTACATAACACCCATCCGGTAGCTCGTGGGATCTCGGCAAAGGGTCACCATATTTTATAACCGTACATCATTAAAGACATAAGGTTTTAGAATCTATTAACCGTAAATCCTTGCTCCAGGAAAGGCTGTTTTTTTGTCATTCACGACCAGAATAATGTAAAGACCACTTGATTTCAACAATTTTTACATAACAGGGTGGCATAAACCCCATTTTCCTTTTACTTTTATAGTAAAATCTTTATTGTTTGTGTGGGAAAATTTGAGTTTTATTTATTGCATGGATTTCCAATAGCACTGAAATTCGGTATATTTTCCTGGTTTGGACTTTGATCAAACCAGGTGGCGCCCAAGGCAAACCAACGACGAAAGGAAGGTGTAAGTATACGGACCACGACCTAGTGCCTCCACATAAAGAGCTACCGTCACCAGATAGTGACAATCTGTTGTCCATGACAAAAGGTTGCCACTGTCATAATAGTCAAAAGGTGGTGAGTAGAATAGTGGCTAAATTTAGAGAATTCTGTCATGTTAGAGATTTGCCTAAATTTGGTTGTCCTGACCGATGAGCTTTGTGAACGCATGCAAAATATGTGCAATCTAGATAATAGTATAGTAAAAAATCTTTTTATCTTTTCCGATGAAGCTACGTTCTGTTTGAATGGTAATTGTGAACAGACAAAATTGGCGTTATTGGGCAACAGAAAATCCGCATTGGATGGTGAAGATTCACGGTCAGTACCCTTAAAAAAACAAATAGTGGAATAGTGCGTGAAAGAGTAATTGTACCATTTTTCTTTAACAGAGAACGATAATTTGTAATCTAAGGAGTGACATCATTTTCATACAAGCTTTTCTTATTGCAATGACGATATCATTATCTTAAAAAATATAAATTTATGTTTGTTTCAGCTTTTGTGAATCTTTAAATTAAAATAATGAAAGGGCTTTTCTAAAAACCGAATAAACCAAAAGTAAATATTTTAAACCCTTTTTAGAATTCGTAACATATTTCGCGTTTTGTTCGGCGGATCACATGTGCAAATAAGACTCGATTCGGGGACATTGGTAATTTATAGGGCAATATTTCATAGGTGGTCGCATATAAATCAGTTATGAGAATTAATAGTCTTGCTCTGTTTAAGACTACATAAGCTGCTACATCCGTGTTCGACAAAATCGCTGCTATTTTACGCAAAAGCAGTGACGTAGCTACCGTTATAGTAAGTTTATGTAAGGCCAAACAATTTGGGAAACTTACCTTTAACTAACCTGAATTGTTGAGTTAGTTAAGTGGTGCAGCCAGGAGGGACCGACCCCCCAAGCTGAAAAATCTTTATCACGGCAAGTTTAGTTATTATTTCAATATGCAAAGAAAATGTCAGTGTAATAGTGGCGTGCGGTGAGATATCGAAGTGAAGAAGCGCCGCCCTATACAGGGTGTCCGGAAACTATACGGCATACTTTCTGGGGAGGTCAAAATAACCCTAGAACAAATTCCTAAAACTGTCCCTTAACGTAGAAACAGAGCCCCAAATGTTGGTATTGTTACCTATTGGTACCTAATAAATATAAATAGCAGTAGGCACAGATTGATTATCAGGAAATAGTTGAAACTGTTATTTAGTAACTGACGTATTGTAATTTTGAAGAAGTTGAATATAATTTTTATTAGACGATTGTGATAGTAATCTGAAGTTATAGTAACCTGAAGTTTTAGCAACCTGAAGTTTTCGTGATTAAAGATAGAAACAAACATGGACGTCTTCGTATGTAAGCCAAATAATTCGAATGTTTGGAAAGTTTCGAATGAAAATCGGACTTTTTGAGATCATCAGTGGGACTAAAATTGCTTTAGTCGGTAATAATGGAAGACTAGCAAAATGGAAGTTAAAAGACACCAAAGCGCATCGTAAGAATGGAGGAAGGAATAATTTCTCATATAATACAATGCAAAAGCTCCAAGAAAATGTGGGAGCAGCTGGAAAATATTTTTGAAAGAAAATCAGAAGTCAGTACACATTTATTAAATGAACAATTCTACAATCTGAAGTTTGAAAATGTAACGGTGAATAGTTTTATCACAAAAGTTACGAATTTGCAAGCGAGGCTCAAGCGATAAGAAGAAGAAATTCCAGGAGAAAATATTTTACCAAGAATCATTATGACATTTTCTGAAAAATACAAGCATTTCCTATCTTCTTGGGAAAGTGTCAGCCCTGATAACCAAACAATAAATAATTTGACAGCTCGCCTTTTGATAGAAGAAGAGAGGTTAGTTACTTGTGGAAAATTGGGGCATTAAAAGTTTCAGTGTCGAAATATAGAATGTCACTATGGTAAAAGAAAGGGGCATTTATTGAAGGATTGTTATGCCAAAGAGAAAAAGGACGAAAGGGATAGAGGGTACCAAACTCATAAAAACAATGTAAATTTTGCTTTGATTGCAGTGTTCAGTGAGGTTCACTCTTAGGTAAATGTTGAATGGCACATGGACAGTCTTATGTTTTGTAATTTGGTGGATCTTCAAGTGCCAAAATTAGTAAAAATTGGTGATGGGGCAACTATAAAAACAATGGGACAAGGTATCATTTGTATTTTAGCGTATAGTGGTCAACGTTTTCATTTTGTAACTTTATTTGATGTTCTTTTTGTATCACAACTAAAAGTTAATTTGTTTTCTCCAGAAAGAGCCTTAGATAAAGGCTTATCATTAATGTCAGATGCAGAAAAAGCACAGTTGGTGAACAAAGAGAATATTACTGTCGTAATGACCATTCGTTCTGATAAGGTTTTTGAAATCGTGGTTCAGTATATAGATTAGTCTAGTTTTTCTGAACCCACATGTCCCAAAATACAGCCAGTTAGACAGGGAAAATTGTTGTTTTGCAAAAGCTAACCAAGATATTAAATGGTGGCATAAAGCTTTACTGGCCGACAAGATTTTTCTAACACAGGTCAGATCTTTATTTTTAAAATGGAAATACCTTTCTAATAATAGAAAAAATATTCGGAAAGCCCCAACACGTACCATTTTTCAATAGCTTAATAAGACCATTTTACATTAGCAGGTAGTCAATTTAATTAGGGGACGGTTAAAATGGATGCATTTTATAACAGAAAAATTACCTGAACTGTATTATTTACAATATTAGACATAAAATCAACATTAAACATTAGTATTCTGTTCAGTTTCGAAGTGAGTGGTTCTCTGTGTATAGATAAAAAGTGTTTTTAAGAAAGAAAATGTCGAGTCAATCGCGCCGTAGTTGCAAAATTTCTCCTGACAGATTTTGTTACATTTGTGGAGCATTTATGGTGAAATCACAAGCCAGGCCATTTTCTGAAAATGTAAAAAAAGCATACCTTAAATATTTTGGGGTTTTAATTGGAGATCAAGACAAGCAGTGGGCTCCCCATGTGTGTTGTGTTAGTTGCAGCGTGTCATTGGTGGAGTGGATGAATGGGAAGAGGAAAAGCATGCCTTTTGCAGTTCCAATGGTATGGCGAGAACCCACTAATCATGTTGACGATTGCTACTTTTGCCTGACAAAGACGGAAGGTTATTCCAAAAAGGGAAAGCACAAGATTGACTATCCAAATTTGCCGTCTGCCATGCCAAATTAAAGGAAGGCATTTTTATTGGGCCACAAATCAGAAAATTGCTGGACGATGTCAACTTTACAGAGAAGCTTACCAGACAGGAACTCAGAGCATGGAACTCATTTGTTAGTATAGTAAGGGGATTTTTGGGCAACAATATGGATGCAAACTATCAACAGTTAGTCGATGAACTTTTAGATTCCTACAAATCGCTTGGTGCCCGAATGTCATTAAAAATTCACTTCCTTCATTCCCATCTCTCATTTTTTCCTGAAAATTTGGGAGCTGTCAGTGACGAGCAGGGTGAAAGGTTTCACCAGGATATCAGGACAATGGAAATTCGCTATCAAGGACGATGGGATCCAGCCATGATGGGTGATTACTGTTGGTTTTTAAAAAGAGAAGATATGACCCCTCATAAAAGGAAAAGATAAAATTTAATTAGTGTGCTTAGTTAATATTTGTAATGTTTGTGTTTTTCTTAGATGTAAGGTATGTTTAGTAGGTGAAACAGTATAAATAAAGTCGATATACACAGTTAGAAAATTCTAAAATTATTTTTTCAATAGATCTTAAATATTGTAACATTTAATGTGCTATAATTGTATAAATGTAACAAGAAAACGTTACGTTTTACAACATTTTTTTTTTCATTTTCGTATTTGGATAGGTCCATTCTACCACAATATGCCATTTAGCTTTGTGTTACAACAAAAAAAAAATTTTTTGTTGACCTGTGGCGCGCAGAGGAAATAGTTGAAACTGTTATTTAGTAACTAACGTATCGTAATTTTGAAAAAGTTGAATATAATTTTGATTACACGAGAAGTTTTATTACTATCACCAGAAGCGTCCACCCACAGTACCCAGCGACTTACCTTTTCGGCTCTAACTTTTGAACCGTCAGGTATAATTTAATGAAATTTAATATTTTATGTAGGCCATAAAGACTCATAAACCATACTACAGGAGATGTTTTACACCGTCAGGGAAGCCAGGAACGAACTTGCCACCACACTCGCTAGACCAAAATATTGACAGGTGTCATGTTACAAAGCTGAAAACTGATTTTTTAAATACTCTGGTCATTCGTCTTTAGAAAGGTACTTTAACATTTGTTTCGATAAGATTAGCCGTTTTCGAAGAAAATGATTGTCTTGTATAACACGGTATTGAAAAAATAAATCGGAATACTACAATAACACAGTCGTTTTTATTAACAATGTGTAATTGACAAGTGAAATAAAAAAATGCTAAAAGTAGCTAATCTTTTGATTATCCATTTTAGGAAGTTTTTTGCCGCATCGTGGTGGAGAAGGCTCTCAAAGAAGAGCAAGAAACACTCAGTAGTTAGAGGAGGAAATTCTGAATGAGATTACTAAAGATCTAATAGTGAAAGAAAACTGTCGGTTCAAGTTCATGCGAGAAAGTGGGTTGTTCATGAGAAAGTTCGAGAACAACTACCACAACCTTATCACGTCCCAAAGGTGCATGGCATGTCTCCGGCTGATTATCCTGCAAAAGTCCACTACGTAAATTGGTTTTTGCAAAGTCATAGTACATATTGTTGATAATTTGCATATCTGGCATGAAAAGAATCCCAATGCAACAGTACAAACAAAGTACCAAGAAAGGTTCAAGGTTAAACGTGAATTTTCCAGCATCCAATATCAGACGGTACGATGATACCAAGTTAATCCTATTGACTGAATTTACGGCTCTTGATTGGCCAGAGAATTTTTTGGTTTCCGATGATATGAATAGTTTGTGATTGGTCTGGTCCCTGGTCAAAAATTTTGACAGTTCTGATTTTCTCATGCATTAGTTTTCGTTTTGTTTTGATGTGGTTTTGATTTCGATTTTTGATTATGTTAATCGTTGAAGAATAACAGACCGTGAATATAAACAAAGTCCAAACAAACCAAAAAGTGAGGTTAGAATTATACGTCAAAGTTGTCAATTCATAATATCTACCGAAAAGTTAAGTTTATTTTAACTCTGTCCGATAACGGATGAAATGTTAAACTTTTCGGATAAAAATTGGCGCCAAAATATTAATCACCAATCAGCGCGCCTACGGATCAACGTATCGATGGATCTCGGCTGCATGAAAATTCGCCTTAACATGTGGGTGGGGATTATTGGAAATCATCTTATTGGACCGTTCTTTATTAAAGGCAGATTAAATGGTGCAATGTATCGCCCGACATGACCCCATTGTATTTCTTTTTATGGGGAAAGTTAGAGAAGCTTATATATTCGACGCCAGTTCACACCAGGTAGGATCAGATAGAAAGAATAACACATTATTGCAACGAAATACGAGATAATCCTGGAATGTTGTTTTAAGTACAATGTTTAAAGTACAATGTACAAAGTACCGTTGGCTAAGGAAATATATATAGAGGCAAATGACGCCCATTTCGAAAATCTGCTGAAAAGAACAAGAATAAACCAATCTTTTACATTTTTAACATTCTTGCGTGTAAGTGATTTCCGAAATGCTAACCCCTTTGTTCGTTTATGCGGCATACTTCGACTTGGAAATGTATCAGAATAAATTCTTCTTGCACCCACACAAATGCCAAGTGTCTCTCCATAAGTTAGATGCATGTGAGCATTAATGAGATGTAAAAATGTTTGCCAAAATCGAGAAACACAATGATGCATTTTGTTGTTCCACAAAATCATACACAACTTGTCACAAACACAAACAGTCAGTTCCTTGTTATGTCCCCTATAGAGCATGGGAGGAATTGATGAACGAGGCTTTAACACACTAGAGATTTATTTCCGAACAATACATAAACTATACAGCAGGACCGACAACACGTTACTCTCACGATCGTGGGTAGTTGTGCAGTGTCTCAAGCAAGACAAGACAGGTGGCTGGAAAACAATGAATGCCCTGTTGCCAGTTTTACAAACATCTAAGTATACAGCGCGATAGCGAATAGCGCTTCTCGGCCAGCGACCATCACAACACAATATCCATAAGTTTGCGGGAGGTAAGCAAGCAAGAAAAACGACGCAGTCTGACAAAGCGGCGAGAATGAAAGCTCTGTAATCGGTACCATCACGTGAGCCGGGAGCACCGACGCAATCAGTCCCGATATAATATGCGGCATGTAATAGAGCGCTTCACTTGGCAGTCAGATATATACCTAGGTATATGAGTGGCTATTGGCAAGAATTAAATTAATTTAAATTTTTAATCTTATAATATTGCAAAGTTTTTTGTTTTATCTTATGAGCTCAAGCTGTGAACCTAAATAGTTCATCAAAAATTTATTTCTTAATTAGCCAGCTCAGGAATTCCTAAGGCAGTTGCAAATATTGAACTGTAGGTACTAACACTTTAAGGGCAATAGAATATATTTAAACCCCTTAATGCTATGCCACTGCTAAAGGCCTATAAATGCCGCGGCTGCCAACTTGTGTTTAATCACTCCAGGATTATGTCTTTACAACTAACTGATATCATTTGCAATCCGGAATTGTTTTGAGTTCCCCCATCAGGCTACCCCAACCCTCTTGTCTGCCTTTAAAAAACACGTTTTCTATTTAACAAAACTAAAAATAAAGTCGAATAGCGGTGTTTATTTTTAAAATAATTAAATCTTCTGACGGCTCCATAAGTCTCTTTTTTTTGTACAATTATTTCACACCGTGAGTCGTGCTTAGCGAGAGGCACCGCATGCAATGCACCCCTTAATGTGCACGTTTATAGGTATGTGGTGATTTCTTATTCAAATGAGGGGTTGTTGTTTCAGATAATTGAACTGTCACTTTTAAATAATACGTTTAAACAGTTCCTGTTTTAGTAATGATCCTTTTTAATATTTGTTTTTTAGGGACATTTATCACATAGCATAGTGAAATAAAACATTCATAATTTATTTAACTGCACTTATTCTTCTACCGCACAGTTGCTTCTGTGCTGACTCTTAGGCAAAATATCCAAACGTTCAATCTATCAAATACTTGGAGTTGCATTCAGGGACTAAAATTACCTCTAGTCTCTCATAGTTGATCGTTGAAATTTTTGAAGAAAACTCTATACTTTTTAGTACTAATGTCTATATTTATTTGTGACAAACAAAAAGTACCCAAAAAATATTAATAGAATACGAAACAACAGTAACAAAACAAAAACGGTATTTAAGTTACAAAACATTAATTTAAAATATTAAGAAAAAATAAAAAGATAAAATAGTGATGGTTTTGAAACAGATAATACATGATCAAGATTTTCTAACCGCTCTTGGCCCATTCTAGATCGTAAATAATTTTTAATCAACTTTAATTTAGATAATGACCTCTCGTCTGTAGCTACAGAAACTGGAATGGTTAATAATATGCGCAATGCAATCGTAATGTTTGGAAATGAGTGGGTTAGGTTATTTATTGCAATGTAATTAGGTGTTTCTACTACTACAGACGTCGCGTTTTTGTCGCCATTTTGCAGAAATCGTAATTCGTGTAAAAGTTCTGTTCCGTCTATATTTTTCTCGTGCAGACATGACTGGATCAAATTTCTATACATTTTAAAAAATTTTCATTGTTTCTTTCAAATAATTTGTTACTAGGTCCACGAAAAGCCAATTTTTGTTCAGCCAAAAATTGAATAGTATAAATTATTCTTTCAATGACACTGCGCCAATAGTTTCGATTTTTAATAAATTTTGCATTTCCGAATCAACGGTTCGATTAGTTTTTAAACTTTTTAGTAAATCTGACCAGACACGTAAATTTTGAAAATAAGATTTACTTTTTTCGTTTTGCTTAAATGATGCCAATTATTGAAACCGTCTTGGCTACTTAATTTAGTGTTTTTAAAAGTCAATGGATTGTTGGGTTTGGGGGCCATTGAATATTTTACAGCAGAAGCAGAAAACTGCATTTTTTTCAATAGAATATAGCAACCAATGACGCTGAACCTTTTCACCATTTAACAAAATTCGAGTAAAATATATATCGGAATTACGTCCACTTTTGTCTTTAGGATGTAACTGAAAAGCCGGAAATATAGTACTTCCGGTTTAACCGGAAGTTGATGTTTTTGGCAAGATAATAAAAAAGTAAGATAGGGACATGTAAGCCGTTTTACTCTAAAACGTACCGATAGAAAGCTAGAAGCTGTCAAAGTTCAGAAATGTCATTTTTCAAAAGTCGATATCTCGGAAACTATTGGGTTTAGACTTATAATGCACTTATTAAAAATTAATTGATATTTCATGTTAAATCCAAAAATATTCGAATATATAGGCTGTTCCGTTTAAAAAAAGGTAACTTTGCTTCTCTACGGTTTTCTGACTCATCCTGTATACTTATTTTTTTAAAATTCTAATACATCTTAAAAAACCCTAAAACTTTTATCTAAAATATTTTTTGCTAACTGTTATACTTTAAGAAATAATCGACCGTTTCCATACATACCAACGACTCTGTATATTATACAAGGTACTGTATGTGAAGTTTACAGGCAAAGACGGCGATATGTCAATTTTTGCCGAAATCGAGTTAATCAGGCCATCCATGAAAGGTGTAAAATTTTGCCCTACAAATTGTCATGACTAAAAAAGCGATCAGTCAGCAGATATCACCTGTTTTATTTTTGCCATACAGGCTTGCGATATGTCCGCGCGGAACCACATTAAAAGGGGTTAAGTCGATGGCGCTGTCCAAAATCTTCTGCCTGTAAGTGCACTGAAATGGAAGGACCTTTAGGACCTTAAAAAGTTCTGTCATTCCTCTGCTCAAGACTACTTCAATTCAATACCACCTGTGTGACATGATAATGTAGCAGGTAAAACAAACTCATTTTTTTAAGTCTGTCTAATCTTATTTGAGTTATATTTTTAGATATCCTGCAATCCTGCCCATAAGTGCATCATATAGTCATTTTTAAATTGACATAAGAACTTTGAATTTTAGTACTGTGGACTCATTAAGGCATTTATTATAATATTACTGTTTTTTTTTAATATAATATCTCATGACAAAACACCTTTTCCTGTTTTTTATTTTATTTTTATAAAATTCAGATTAACATTTTAATAGGAATTGAGAAATATTTGTAGACTTGTCAAAACTGTTAATATTATTAAAGAAGTTTTCTAAGTCTCTCAAACATGCACAGTAGGGCGGAGTGAATTTTTCAACTTTTGAAACTTAATAACCCTGTATGCCTAAGAGTTGCCTATTTTATGGCAGAATAAGGGAAAAAAATCTGAGTTCCCAAAAATAATATCTTCGGCTGCCGAAATCATGCTAAATTTAAGCAATTTAATTTTTTTTTCATTTCTTTAAGTTTTTGTTACTATTTGTGAATAAATTAAATTTTAATCATTTATAAATTATTTTAAACAGATGTTAATGCATCTGGGTCTTAGGTAATATATTATATTTAAAATTGCGGCGTCAGTCTTCATGAATAGTACCGATTATTATGCCTGGCGCCAGTCGTCATAAACAGTACCGTTTATTGCGTATGGCGCCGACATAAGGGATGCAGTCTACATTGTTTTTGGGCGGTTACTATTATCCCAGTCGACATTCTCCTTTGTATCAGTTTTAAAGCAAGTGCGTGCACGTGATTTACTTACAATACTTATTTGAATCATAGTGAGCATTTTATTTTCTATTTGCGAGTGCAAGATAATATAAAATGCCTAAAACGCGTAAAGACACGACATGTCCTATTTTTGGCATATTAACACCCTTCAAAGAAAATGTTTTACCAACATATGCTGACGTTATTAAATATTATTCGTGGTTAAGGTTAGAAAAATTGAACGAAAATAAACAAGAACCCAGTGTAAGTGACGTTTGTAAAAAGCTAGTAAAAGACATCAAAGAAATATGAAAGAAAAGTTCGATTTCCGTGGTATCAGACCAACAAATATTTAATCAAATAAAGCAGTATAATGGTAAATATCGAAAAATTAAGAAGAGTCTTAAATCCAAATATAAGGATAATTACAATAAAATAGTACAGAGATCTAGAGAGTCTGCAGAGACAAAACTTTTTGATATTGCTACCTGCAAATGTAAACAATTTTCAACTTGCAAGTGCAAAAACAAAATACCTATAGCCGAGCGACAATTCCTTTTAGATCAAAGAACAAACCGAAAAATGGCAATCGGCAATTTAGATATTAAGACCACAAAAAAAAATCAAAAAGCACACGAAAGAAAATCCAGGGAATTAGCCAGGAAGTTAAAGAAAAGTGAGCTTCAAATAATGGAAAAGCGTGAGCCAAACGAACTTGGGTGTATTCCATCTACTTCCAAGGCAATGGATCCTTCAGGACCGGGTCCCCATTCAAGTTCAGGGACTGGCAATACTCCATCTTCTTCCCAAATGCGACTCCATTTGCCAACTTTAGCAGAAGCATGTGACCGGACTGGAATTTCCGATCGTTCTGCGGCAATAATAGTAAGTGCGGTTTTAAAAGACGTTGGGATTATATCAGACACCGATCCTTCAAAAATAGTAGATCGTAGTAAGATACGCAGAGAACGAATTAAAAGTCGCGCTAAACTAACAAAAATATTTGGGGACCCTCCTCCAAAAGTGCAAGGAATCTGTTTTGATGGGCGTAGGGACAAAACCTTGGTCAAAGAAAAAAAAGGGAATAAATACTATCAAAAAACTGTTACCGAGGAACATTATGTTTTAGTTTCTGAACCCGGATCAAGATATCTCGGACACGTAAGTCCAACATCTGGAAGTGCAAAAGCAATTAAAACTGCAATACTTCAGTTTTTACAAAAAAATACTGATATAAATACAATTGTGGCTATAGGTTGTGACGGAACTGTGGTAAATACCGGTTCAAAAAATGGAGTAATTCGAGGTCTAGAATCGGATTTAATGAAGCCGTTACAGTGGTTGGTTTGCTTGCTTCACACGAACGAATTACCATTACGTCACTTAATGAGTTATTTGGATGGAAAAACTTCCGGACCAAGTGGGTTTTCGGGGCAAATTGGCAAATCTCTGGAATCATGCGAGAGCTTACCTGTAGTAGAGTTTAAAAGAATTGAAACTGTGTTACCTCCAATAGATGTGGAAACGTTAAGTACAGATCAAAAATACATGTTTGAGATATGTCAGGGAATCTGTAATGGAATTTTGGGAGAAGATTTAGCTTTAAAATCACCTGGGAAAATGTCACACGCCAGATGGCTTACAACAGCCAACAGAGTTTTGAGGTTATATGTTGCGACCAAAGAACCATCTGAAAACCTTCATATATTAGCTGAACTTATAGTTAAAGTGTATGCCGTATGTTGGTTTGAAATTAAGAGCAGTTGGTCTTGTAAAGATGGTTCTAGACATCTTTTCAACATGATTAGAAGATCTCGATACCTCCCTTGCCACCTTAAAAAAGTTATAGATCCTGTAATAAAGAGAAACGGATATTATGCTCACGCGGAAAATCTTTTAATAGCAATGATAGCAGATGACAGAAAATTCATTCGAGAGTTGGCTTTAAGGAGAATTTTAAAATGTAGAAAATCATCGGTCAAAACCGAGGACGTTCGAATATTTCGAGTTAATGAACTAAATTTTGATTGTGAAGATTATGTAGACTTAATTGATTGGCAGAATGTTAGTATAAGTGAACCCCCCTTGACAATGGGAATATCAGACGAAAATTTAACCAGTATGATTTGTGTGATTCCGGATGAAATACCCTTATTAAAATTTCCTTGCGGTCGAAAGGTGTATAAAACTAGTAACAGAAGCTTCTATAGCAGTTTTTGGGTCTGAAGCACGAGACGGGTTCATAAAAGCTCGCATTGAATCGAGAAAAATTTTACCACAGTTTGAAACAAAAAAACAGTTTATTAAAGTTTTAGACCAAAAAAAATAAATTTCTGTAGGGGTGGGAGGGTTAGGGTGGAACTCGACATGCAGCCACCTCCACGTGGTGAGTTCTGGGTTGTTTTTTTAATTTGTTAAAAAAGAAAACAAGCAGAGAGCTGCATTTTTTATTTTTTTAAAAATTCCTGTTTTATTAAACTTTCAAGGTCATTTCGGCAGCCAAAAAATTTGTCGTAGGATACTCATATTTTTTTCTGTTGGTAAGTACCCTAAAAGGCACCTATTGCGTATGCAGGCAACTTCATTTTCCAAAATTTTTTGATTTCGGCTATTTCCACTCCGCCCTAATGCACAGGCTTCAGATAGGTTTGATATTTTTGACACTGGAGCAAGTTCAGGTTCCTCTTCATCTGTCTCAGTATTGAGCTAGTCTGATTCGTTTCTTGGATCTCTTCAATACACTGGATGATACACTTACTGTTGGCAAATCGTTATCAAGAGAGGCAAATTGTTTCAAGTTCACAAATGTGTCCTTAATGTTAGGAAACAGTTGTGCGAGCGGAATATTATCTTCTTCTTCGAAGTCGTCAATATTATCTGTATTACACATAAATTCATAAAGCATTTTCTTATTGTCGCTGAGGACAAAATTGCGCCAGGCTACCGAAACCCATATCAAGGCGTTGGCTATGGTAATATTATTTTTGATTTCTTGAAGAGGACAACCACTGTCTATACACGTTAAAAGCCTCTTAATAAGGTAGTTTCTGTAGAGCATTTTAAAATTCTGAATAATGCCTTGATCCAAAGGTTGGCAATGTGAGGTAATATTGGGTGGAAGAAATATAAGTTTTATATTTTCCAGTGTAATTTTGGGATGAGACGTTGCATTATCCAGAATCAATACCACTCTTCTATTTTCCTTCTTCATCTTGGTATCAAATCTGTGAAGCCATGTTGTCATGATGTCTGCTGTCATCCACGCTTTTTTGTTCGAGACCCATTGGAGAGGTAACTTGTCGATATGTGCGCCCTTAATATATCAAGGATTTTTGCTTTTGCCTACTATAAGCGGTTTTCCCTTCAAACCTTCCATATTTGCACAGAACAGAATTGTAAATCGTTGTTTTGCTGTTTTTTTTCCAGTACACTTGTCATTTTTAAATGCATATATTTTTGTTGGCAATGCACGATAGTAGAGACCTGTCTCATCTGCATATAATACGTCCCTTGAGGCATAATCCTTTAAAATGGTCAATAGTCTCTCTTTCCAAGCCGTTACGTCTTTGATGTTGATATCGGCTGATTCGCCACATATTTACTTGAAGGTAATATCGTGCCGACGACGGAATTTTTCTAACCATCCATTTGATGCCTTGAAGTTATCTAGTCCTAGACATTGAGCAGATTCGAGGGCTTTTGCTTGAATTATGGGCCCGTATATTGGTAAGTGCTTGTTTTGTGTCTTACAAAACTAGCTAAAAACAACTCGGTCCACTGCCAGTCCTTCGGTTTTGGGGAACTTTCTTTTTTGTTCACCGTTGCCACCTTCTTGAAACATATTTTTAACTTCAGCTTTATATTGAAGCAACATAGTCACTTGAGTCTTACCCAATTCAAATTTTTCAGAATCAATTCAGATTTGCTGGTACTTAAGGGCGGTTTACGGGGGGGGGGGCAATAAGGTAATTTCTTTTTTCCCGCCATCTTTAAATATTCACGCTAGTCCCAAAACACACAAAAACTGTTCAGAACAAAACTAATGTTAACAACCGATTTATCACCCTTTAAAGCAAATTGAATGGATCCGCCTGCGATAAAGTAATTAGTGTATATACCTATAATAAATATAACAGCCCACTATATAGATTTTAAAAAAATTATAGGAAGGAAAATAATTTAGCAAATATGTACATAAAGAAAACTAATAAGACAGAAATTTTAAAAATTATAGATTCATTAAAATCAAATTCAGCACCTGGTTTAGATAGTATAAAACCAAAACATTTAAAAGTGATTACGAATACTGTTAGTATACTTTTAATTATTATTATTAGTTTTATTAATTAATAAATGCCTTGAATCTTGAACATTCCCTATATAACTAAAAAAATTTAGAATTGCATCTGTATATAAATCTGATGTTATTTTACTAATAATGCCAAACATTTTTGAAATAATCTTACATGAACGGCTATTATGATTTTTAAATAACATACATTTTTTGGTTCAAAAGAGAAAAAATACGGAAATAGCAGTTATAAAATTATTAGAATTCATTCATAACGAACTGGATTAGAAAAAAATTATTAGTTGTTTATTTTTAGATTTTCGTAAAGCCTTTGATGTAGTGATATTCTTCTTGAAAGAATGAATAATATAGGTGTAAAAAAATATTGTTCTAAATTATTTCTTATTTATCGGATTGAGGACAAAATTTTGTCCAGCGTGGGAATGTCTTTAAAAAAAAACTATGAACTTTTCGCCTTATTCTCTGCATTAGAACGTCATCCAGCTCAAGTTTTGGTCGTCCTGGAGAAGTTTTTGGAAGTTTGACGCCAACACCTTTTTCTTCTTTTAAAAGTTATAGTATTGTTGAAACCTGAACTAACCCAACGTTAAGCATATCTGCTGTAGATTGCACTGCATTGTCAACACTCAAATCCGCATTCTTACTTTTAATAGAATCGTAACAGAAAAGAATTATTTTCTTTTACTTACTGTACATGGACCGACTCTAGACCGTTTAGGCAATTGAAGATTCTCCATATTTAATTAAAAAAACACTGACACTTCATACCTTGACTAGCCTCACTGAGAAACAAACACCCAAGGTAGGTATGTATAGTTATAAATATGTGTATTATTCCAATAGAGGCACCAATATAGGCATAATAACCACATAATTAGCAAATAGGTAACCAGGATTAGGTAGAAAAAAAAAGGAAAATATATATTTGAGGACAAAACTTGAATTTCATGTCGCTATTTGTACTAATTTTGCACAAATTTAAGAATTCAGGCCTATATTTTAATCTATATAAGTCGAAAAATCTTGCACGCGCATGGGGAGGATGGTTTTGATTCATTTAAAGATAGACTATAATATCATTTATGAGTTCACTTAGGTACGCACTTATTGGTTTTTTATGTAACCAGTATAGCTCGACTTCTTCATCTAACTGTTACCTATTTTGTAAAGGTAATGCTGATTTCCTCTAGATCTAGCCTGAAGCTTTGCCATCTGTTAATTTGTTTATTAATATTAGGTTATTATATTTATTAATAATATGTTCACTGACAGTTATGACAGTTAGTGAATGTGCACTAAAAATATTTTATTTATTAGTTCTTGTTGCTGCTTTAAAACCGATTTAATTATTTTATATTATTTTCAGAACCGATTAAAACAACGTAAAGCTTATCTTGTCTTCCGGAATGGTATCGTCGTAAATAAACGAGCCCCATATTTCAACGAGCCCTTACGTATATCTGCGTAAAACCGAAAACCTAACTAATAGCTGTTTATTAAAAAGATAGTAGAGAAATAAAAAACCTCTCCCAGGCAATTCTCGGCTATCCGTCATCGAAATATTTTTTATCTGCTGTCAAGCCGTAACATAAAACACTGGAAGATAAAGTGGAGTAGTTTCCTCCAGAGAGCTCTAACGGCCGAATTCGATATAGATGGGCCTGGATGGACGTATATTATGACCCGATAGCCGAAAGCCTAAAACTCATACGTCAAAAGTTACGTCGACACCCCACGTCACTTGTCACGTCTTATATACCTTAATTTACAATCGTTCTAAAACACCAATACGAAAATGAAAACATAAACTTGCTGTTACTGAAAGATTGATAAAATACAAAGTTGTTTTGGGTTATAAAACTACATATTTTACTGCTGTGGGGCAACGAGATCAGTGTCTAAATACACTAGATTTAAAAAGTACAATATATGATATTAATATGCTGATATATTTTTGAAATCAAATCTAAACGTTAGCTACATTTTTAAAAATTTCATTTTTGAAATAAATTATTATAATCTATCTTTAAATGGTGAGAAGTAATAAATCAATCAAAACCGTCCTCTCTCTGGACGTGCAAGATTTTTCGGCATGTATAGAATTTAAATAGGCCTGAATTTTTAAATTTGTGCAGAATTAGTACAAGCATCGACATTAAATTCAAGTTTTGTCTTTAAATATATATATTAATTTTAAATTTTTAAGCTAAAAATTATGTACCGGGTGTCCCACTGAGAATGGCTGTCGGCCGTATCACAAAAAGCGTTAGTCGTATGGCTTGCGGAAAAAAAATATATTAGGTAAAGTGGTCATGAGAAATTTGCTGGAAATTATTTTCAGGAAGAGATTGGATTCGTGTATACAGAACGATGGGCGACAATTTAAACATTTAGGGCGCCACTGAGAATTATTGTCGTAACGATATATTTGCTTGAAACATACGTAACTTTATATTTTGTTTTTCTAAGGCCTATTTGACTCTTACAAAAACCTTTACAATGGCAACTTGAAAATAAAATCATAATGTTCCGTAATTATGATTATTGTTGTTGATATCTCCGGATTGAAAATAAATATTAACTTGCGGTTTTCGCTGACTTCTTAGACTTTTAATCATCATTGTAATCAGGTAAAATTAAATATACTATTATATATACAATTATGGAAAAAACGCGCAATGTTTGTGAAGTTGCAAGACAGGGCCCCCTAGCGTCTAGTGTAAAACACATATTGCCGTAGTTCATAAGATGATATATAGAGTGAGAAAAGCCCTTTTTAACAGAACTAAGGTTACTAAATTATGTTAAGCCAGACCGGAGTTATCAGCATTTATTACAAATAATGTTCAACCTTCCCCCACCACTTTATTTAAAAAGTGACGAACACGTTCTATAGGTGAATTTTATTAATAAATCTTCGAAATATACAAAAATGTTATTTTCGGGATACCTTAACTAGACGAATTTTGAGGAAACTTCGTGATTCATATTTACCGTTACTGTTGCGCCCTCTAGCGCCAGTCTGAGAAACTTGAAAATTATTTCCAGCAATTTCTCATGACCACTTTACCTAATATATTTTTTTCCGCAAGCCATACGACTAACACTTTCTGAGATACGGCCGACAGCCATTCTTAGTGGGACACCCGGTACAAGTATCGACATTAAATTTAAAAAATTATCTGGAATTTTAGAAAGCAACTTTGTCAAAATTAATTAGTGTCTAGGTACTTATTCCGTTTCTGCTCTAATAATTTTATTCCTTCTTTTCTGTACCTAATCCTGGTTACCTGTTTGCTAATTATGTGGTTATTATGCCTTTATGGGTACCCCTATTGGAATAATACACCTATTTATATCTATACATACCTACCTTGGGGGTTTGTTTCTCAGTGAAACTAGTCAAAGTGTGAAGTGTCAGTGTTTTTTCAATTAAATATGGAGAATTTTTAACAATTGTCGCGCTAGAGTCGGTCCACGTACAATAAATGAAAAAAAATTAGTTTTTAACTGTTACGATTTTATTAAAAGTAAGAATGCGCATTTGAGTGTTGACAATGCAGTGCAATTATAGGCTTAACTTTGGGAAAACAGCAATATATAAGCTTTTAAAGGACGAACAAAACTTGAGCTGGATGACGTTTTAATGCAGAGAATAAGGCGAGAAGTTCATAGTTCCTTAAAAAAAAGGAATTCCCACGCTGGACAAGATTTCATACTCAATCCGAGAAGACCAGGACTACCCATTTATGTGTAGAAATACGCTTTGGAAATTATTAAAAAAAAAAATGGATTTTCGGTGGAAAAAACATAATAAAGTCTGTGCGTTTTAAGAAGTCCGCTAAGCCATAAAACCTCTTGAGCATTATGTCGGTGGCTCTCAAACAATAAATTATATTGAAGGTAATTTTGGATGTTGATGAATTACATTTTCTAAATAAAATAATTTAAAGTAAATAAAAAATTAGTTTAGGTAAAGAAAAATAATAATTTTTTAGCTTTTGTAGTATTCAGACAAATTAGTTTTACGAATTCTTTTTTATAAAGTTTTGGTTCTAAAAAGAACCGATTTTGTAGTCTTGCGACAGAACGTACCTACTTGTAGATAGGTACTACTAAAAGTAGTCTTCCTCTGCATTTGAAATTTCACCCATGCTTTCAGACTCATCAGAATCAACATCATCGTCATCATCATCATCATTCGTAATAATTAACGGTCTTACTTCGTCTATAACCTGTTCTCTCTCATAAGATTTAAAAATAATTTTTTCTGTGTGTTGAATGCATTTCCGCCATTCTTCTTTGCCCGCTTGGCTAAGCGCCTCCTCCCATAACTTTATAACGCTAGGCTTACCGATATTTTTACAGGCATGTTTGTCATAATAGTTCTTGCTAATACCCCATACCAATTCAATTGCGTTGTAATGACAATGGTAGGGCGGCAATCTCAAAACTTGATGTCCATATTTGAGGGCTAATTCGTCAACAACATACTTTTTTTTAAATGACTGCTCTTTACACTTGCTTAAAAGTTCACTTTTTAAATATAAATTTTCATGGTTTATGTTTTTCTTTGACAACCACTCTTTTATTTCTTCCTTTTTCCAGCTGCTTGTAGGGAATTTCTCTTCGAGTCTCGTATGGTAAGAGGCATTGTCTAAAACAATTAGGAAGGTTTTCTAAACTTTTTAAAAGTTTTTCCTCGAACCAATGCTTAAAAATTTCAGCATCCATATTGCCGTGATAATCATCAGTTTTTTTTGTTGATGAAAATATCAAACTGGCATTTAAAACAAAACCTTCTTCATTACCAGCATGTAATATAATATACCTTTTTCCATTACTTGCACGGGTACTTGAATAACAATGCTTTGAGTCATCCTGCCAAGACGTTTTTGTTGAAGTTCCGTTTGCAAATACCCATGTTTCGTCAAGAAAAACAACTTGTCTTGACAATTCCGATTTTTTGTTGTTTAAATAATCCCTTAAAAATTGCCATCTTTTCGGAACAACATTGGACAGCTCGCAAAGCAGTTTTCTGTTGTTCGTTTTTTTATATTTGAAACCCATATGTTTTAAGATGATGGACAAACTGTTAGTTCCAATATCGCAAAGTTTTTTCTGCTTTATCTTTTCAAGAATAGCTTTGAGGGTAACATATTCCTTGGCTTTATACATATCATAAACAATATTCCTAATAGAGAGTTTTATCCCTTGGGATAAATCCAAGGTTTTTGAATGGAGTCGAACCCTTTTATATGGTCTGTCCAAATCCTCTTCACTCTTTTTTCGAAGTCTTCTTAAGGTCTTCTCTGAAATGCCGCAAGCATCAGACGTTCATTTTTGCACGGCAAAAACAGACCCTAACGGGCCCGAGTTATCTTTTTCTAAAGTAAAATAACGTTCCACTTGTAATACCAAACGGCGTTCACCTGGAGATAAATGCCTTCTAGGCGATGTGCCACCTTGCTGAACATTTTCCATAACTTTGCTTAATAACTGATTTTAATTCACACACAATGAGAAACAAACTAAAAGTGAAAAGCACAACTACTTATTTAAAATAAAGTACAACATACCATCCCGCACTTCAGCAAATTTTAATTATTTCCTGGAAAATAGTAATTATTATGAAGATTTAATTATAATAATCCCAAAATAATGTCATTATCGGAAAAGTATATACCTGACAAAATCTTTAACATATTTAACCATCCCGCCCGAGTGCGTGGCGTAAAAGTGAAATAACAGAATGGATAAGTTTTAGACAAATAGAATTTCCTTTAGATTCCTTAAAAAAAGAACTATTGGTACTAGTCAATTTAAATAAAAATGCATTAAAAAATTATGTGGTCGATGAAATGGCAAAGTTACGAGGAATATCTGTGCTCAGACTGCCTTCTTACTACTGCGAATTAAACCCGATCGAACTTATATGGGCTCAAATAAAGACGGATGTCGTCAGAAAATACACGACTTATAAAATGGTGGATTTTAAAAGAGTCTTTAATGAAGCTATGTGTAAAATCAGCGGGGAAAAGTGAAAAAAGTATATCGATCATGTGATAGATTAAGCAGCCAAAATGTGGCAGGTAGATATAATAATCGAAGAAATGGTTGAAAAGCTTATTATAAACAATGTTAATGAAATTTCATTTTCCGAATCGGACTATGATTAAGCCATAACGACAAAGTATTATTCGATTTTTGAAAATGCTTTGTTTGTAAGATTTTATATTATATCTTGTTTTTGTAATTATACTATGTAAAATATTACCACCCATTGTTATTTATTAGTTAATACGATTTTTTAAATGTTTTCATATGATATAATTACCTACGAATATAATATAATACAATTTTAGGAAAATAGGCATGTTTAAGATCTTTAATTTAAAAATTTCCCCAGTACACGCTCCTGGCTAAGGGATCTTTCCCATAACAATGGTAAATCCTTAAATATAACAACAGCTTGCGATAAATTCATGGTGGACCTACCTCAAGAATGCTCATTATTTGGATCCTTTAATGCACAGACAATAGATTTTAAGGGATGGTGTTTAAATTGTTCTTGATACCCCGGCATGCGTTTTGCACATTTAATGAGCATTTATCACTTCGCGCCAGTTAAAGATAGACTATATGATTTGTTTGTTACAGACAGCGGTTTAGGTATAAATATATTTTCTTTTTTTTTGATAACCTAATGGAATAACCCTAAGGAAATACAATGTTACTATAAATCATCAACGTCAATCAAATTAAATACATATCAGAAACATTGTATTTCAGTGTTACACGCCGGCTTACACCTCCCGGCTTTTCAAATTATTTTTGAATTTCCCTGTACACTCCCGAGAAAAAATCGTTGTTACACATTGTAGGTTAGTAATTTTAGCTGCGACAATGATAACAAAAATGGGAATTTAAATTGCTACACCGGAGTCACCGAATGCATTGAATTTGACAAAACAAGAAGTATCCAGATATGACTTTTAAGAGATTTATGACATGGCCCACCGCCCTGTAGCCCCAAAAAAGTTAATAGTAAGGGTGACAGAGCATTCCGCAATTCTGCTTGCGCAGTTATGTAAGGGGGAGTTTTCCCGCGGAAAGAAAAGTGTAAAAATAACTGTGTGTCGTTCACATATTCTCCATAATATCTATTGGGTAAATATAGAAGAATGGCGTAAGTGCTACTTATCAAAAGGTTTAACTTATTATAGGTGGGGCGCTTGCCCCCTCCTCCTTACTACGCAAGAATTGCATTATATTATATATTATTATATATTTGTTTCTTTATAAAGTGCAAGTGGACTGTCTCTCCACATGATTAAATTGTGTTGTCCAGTGATTGTGCCATTTTTGGTTCACATATTTAATGTCTGTATCACGAAATCTTTGTTTCCATCTAGATGGAGGGTTGCCATGGTAGTACCCCTACCTAAAGTAAACCACCCAAGGGACCGATCCAAAGTGTGTTTTTAAAAGTTTATCTACATCATTAATAAGCTTTGCTTGTTTAACTGGAATTTTCTTGGGAAGAGGATCCGGACTGATGGATGCAAAGAATTTCCTTTCAATTTTACAGTTTTTGCCGCTGATTCCTCGATTTTTTTTAATTGAGATTCGTTTAGCTAATGAGAACTGAAAATGCCATTGAGCAGGAAGTTTGATAGTTGCTTCTACGGCTTTGTTCTATTCAAAAATGTCAAAGACTGTTGCATATTCAGAAAAAATAGCTCTATATTCATTGGGTTCAGCTATTACATTTTTTCGTACTATCTTAAAAATTCTGTCAGGCGTTAAACATGAATGACCAACTATAGGGAAAGTTCGATGAATCTCTCTGACGGTTAAGTTTGTTAATGTCATCGTATAAACATACCCATGGTAGTAATATTTTTGTTTTGCCCGAGATATCAATCGCAAAAAAGTTTTAAGCTTGTAACATTTTGAAAGAATAAAAGCAGTTTTGATAATGTACAATATTCAGCGTATTACAATTGCAATTGATATAAAGAGTTCTGATAACAAATTTTATAATTGGACGTAGATAGTTTTGGTACAATACGTGTGATGGATTAAACTAGTTTTGGAACTATAGACCAGGTTAATATGCAATTTTTAAGGGGATCTTAGAGGTCTTGATAAACCATATTTTAGACATAGAGATAAACTTAATTTAAAAAAATAGCAGGGCCACCGCTAACTCATTCTTTTCTTTTATGTATTCAAGCAGTTTTGGAATTGGTTGCCTCATATAAACATTTGTTCAACAGTACTTAGTTTTTAAGATACATATTAGTTTACAATTTTTTTCACTTTTTTAAACTTGTTTTTAATAGTTAATTTATAATGTTAGTGCTAAAAGTGTCATTTTATTTTGCAAGAAGGGAAATTGGAAGTAGCGTATCGAGTGATCCAATACCTTATTTTTTTGTTTTTAGTTACATGGCAACCATTTTGTTAGGCGCGGAAACTTGTAAAAAGCATTATTTTTTGAATTTGTGCGATTTTCGATGAATAATCTGAAGAAAACGATCCAAATCTGAAAATAAATGAAGCAGCTGGTAGAACTATCTTTGAATTGTTACCGAAAAAGTCAAAGGAACGGTACGAAAATGCGTAAGAAAAATTTTTGTAGTGCCAGTGCAGTGGTGCGATTTGATAGACGTTTCTCGAGAATACAATGAAAATATGTTTCTCAAATATTTCAAAGAGAAATCTGTAAGGTTTGAAAGTCTTCATCTCTTTGATATCACTATTTAATGATTAAAGCCATGCTGAAATTAAATTACATATAGATATTAGGTAATACTATAAACTTATCGCTTTTTCTTAGCGAAGAGGAGAAGGCTATCAAACTAAAAAGTCTATGATTTTGGCGATAAACCAAATTGAGCAGTTCCTGAGGAATTCATCAAACGATTCATGATGGAAGTAGCCACTATATTGGGTAAATTTGCTGCTTGTCGTAGAGAAGAGCCCTGCCATTTGACAATCGACAACCTATCGAGGACTTGGATACTACATTAGTGGTAAACATTCTAGATACAAGAACTAAGGTTCAGCTGGATGTAGTTAAGTCATTTTATTTGAATTTGTAGAGAAAATACAGAGCTTTTCGGCCAGCAGTTATTTATCGAAGATCGTCGAATTTTTATCAAATATATGAATAACAAATGTGCTAAGAATCCATTTGGTATCAATAGTTTCGGTAAAATGCCTACTGTTATAGCAGAATTCTTAAAGCTCCCAGATTTGAAGCTTTACAGTGGTCACTGTTTCCGTCGGTCTTCGGCTGGCGCGAGCCTGAGAACTATCAGAAGTGGTGGATGGAAGTCCTCAACAGTGAAAGAAAAATTAATTGAAAACTCAAAGGAAAATAAGAAGAGAATTTCTTAAAGCATTCTTACGTCATCCAGTACCATTGTGTCCATTCCCTCCATAAGCATAAAACCATAATCAGTGGAACTGCAGAAGCAATTCATATTTTTGGTTGCTTAAATTGTAAAATGAATGTTAATGTTAATAATAAAAGTTAAAAAGATCCTTGTATTTACTTTTAATACTAGTATCATAAAATGACATTTTAGATACTGACAACAAGCGTTAAAAATCTACTTTTAACGGTGATTTTAGATAAAGATAATTAAGTAGAACTTGGTACACGTAACTTTTTCATTTCCCCCATAAATTTATTTTGTGGGAAATGAAAACTTGTTACTTCTACCAAATTTCACTTAATAATTTTCAAAAATAAATAAGTGAAAAAAATTATAATCATTCATTGTATCTCAAAAACTAAGCATTATCTATCAAATGTTTATATGCACGTGTATGCTTAAAATTAGCTCAGGAATAACTCCTTAACATTCTTCGCACATAATTGGATCCTTTGTAGGTGTTTTCTCAGGGGACAGTGGTCTGTTAGTAAGCCTGTGACTTGTTGTGTTAGACGCAGCACACCGGTTGTTAGTTTCTTTGAGGGGGTTTCCATTGCAGCCCTTGCGTGTCTCTGGTCAGGTATAGTGGTCCACCGGTTCAGATATTATTGTAGGGGCCATCTATTTATTGCTGATTTCACCAACTTTTTGGACACGCCGAGGGCGTGTTCAAGACCCCTGAGGTTCTAAGTAGCTCCAGTCTTGGCTAGTCTGTCTGCTTTTTCGTTGCCTGTTATCCCTGAGTGACCAGGAACTCATATGAGTTCGATATTATTGTTTCTAGATCATAGGTATTTTAGGTCGTGCAGACACTCCATCGTGATCTTAGATGTGAATTGATGGGAGATTAGAGCCTTTAGGACAGCTTGGCTGTCTGGCAGAATGCGGTTGGAGTGCTTCTCGTTGCTCCGGTAAAACATAGGCATGCATGTAATCTGTTTAATCTGGTGACTGTGGTGATTTGGTGCGTTTTCGTCTACCATACCACAGCGCCATATGTTACTAACGGCCTGATGACTGTGACGTATAGCCGGAGTACAATCTTCGGTCTCAGACCCCAGGCTTCTGCATCTCATGAAGCACATCTTGGCTTTAAGGTTTAAGGTGTTATTGGTTTGGGCATTCCAGGTTAGTTTGGCATCTAGGGTTAGTCCCAGATATTTTATCTCACTTGCTGTTTTAACCTGTTCTCCAAAGATGCTGAGGTTGTGGTAGTTCCCTATTATTCCTGGTTTGGTGAACGGAAGTATTGCAGTTTTTGCAGCGTTGTCTTTGAAATTGACTTCCTGGCTCATTGCATAAGCTCTGTTATAATGCTGGGGTGGGTATCTTGGATGAGTATTACTACATCGTCTGCGTATCCTTGAGCGTAGTAGCCTTCTCGATTGAGATGTGTTAGTAGCTTATTTACCACTTCCATAAGAGAGGTGACAGAACGGCGCCTTGAGAGCATCCTTGAGTCACGTCCGCTTCTATGCAGTCTCCATGTAAGTTCGCTAACTAACCTGCCGGCACTGTAGCATGTTGTGGATCCATCTACGGGTGGTATCATCGATTCCATGTCTTTTGTCAAACGCCCCCTGTGAAGGCACTATTTTCTTGTGATTTAGCAATGTCTCGAACCTCGTGATAAGGTTGTGAGAAGCAGTGTTACATGATTTCCCTGGTTGATATGCATGTTGATGTTCGTGTAACGCTATGAGCGCCCCATCTCCGATATGCCTGTCTATAAGTTTTCCAGCGGTATCAGTAGAAAAGAGGAAATACTTATTAGTCGATATGCCTTGGCTTCGGTTTATATAACACGTCCGGGCTTTGGAATAAACACGGCATTAGCGATCCTCCATGCCTTGGGGGTGTAGCCCATTCTGCAGAGGTGCGGCGTCAGAAGACCGATTCCCTTAGTCTTTCAGTATTTTTTTTAAATAATCTTTAGTTATGAAAACGAAAAAGAAAATTGGGATATTATAAGTTTATCAGCATCTTGTTTTGAATAACAAAGATGAAGAGATCATAAAACATGCAATATCGTTTTTATAGATTAAGTTGGTCTTGCATGTCTCTTGACCATTCTGCCAACTTGGGTCGAACTGAATCTGAAATTTCAACTGCTTCCTTGATAATTTTATCCGGTCCGATTTGTGACTTGATTCACTGATGAAAGCATTCGTTGCGTTACGACATCGACAGATCGGAATAAAAATTGATGCAAAAACTGACTGCGGTATAAATGTTTCAGCCCCCAAAACTATAAAAGAATTGCTTTTTATGAACGTCCAAATCGACTAAGGAAAGTTTATAAAGCGATTTGTCTAAGTGGAAGCGAACTATCAAAAAATGGACAAAAACCCGCTTCGCGAAACCAAGGGCATATTTTGATAAATGTTTTGCGTTTGTTTCTAAATACATCGAAAAACTGTTTTTCTTAATATGAAAATACGTACGAAAAGATAAAAGCTCCATTTTTACTCAAGTAATAAACATTAAGGCCTGCTTAATGTTTAAAGGCTCATAAAAACCGAAAGAAAATGTGTCTGAAGATAATTTGTTGTTCACCTTAAGCAGATTAGTCTTTATCTTAAATGTGCGGCGATATTTTCCTTTTTTAGCCGCATGGCAGTTGTGGTACAGACTTAATGCCCTTCGAATAAACGATTTAGTGTACTTTATTTTTACGGCCAAAAAAGACCATATAACAATTAAGATGTAGTATTGAGTACTATGACATTTTTTATAATGAAAGTTTAATTAATAAGTGCGATGGAACAATAATTTATGCTAAATGCGAACTGGTTACAGACTCTCAAATTATAACATTTAATCAAACAAAATTTTTGAGGACTACTCGTAAGAAAGACGGTGTGTCGCTTGTTATCATTGCACATTATCGACTCCCTTCAGTATCATTAGAAGATTACATCACTGATTTAAATGAATTACTACAAAGTAAATTTAAAAGATCTTTTACTGAGATATTTGTTGGAGATACAAGTTTTAACATACCTACTCGATACAAAGTCAAGAAATGTTAACACATATATAAGTACTCTAGGTCTTTATGGATACAAACACATAATTAATGACTTTACAAGAGTTGATGGCGACATAAAAACATATAAACTTAGTGCAAAATTAAAACCGTTGCACCTCATACCCTTTAAGTGACGTCAGATATCGACAGTGTTGCCAGCTTGTAACCAAAATATCCGAGTGAGGGAATTACAGTTTTTTTTCATAAAAAGAAGATAAATATACAAAAATTTCCCATAGTTTATATATTTGTTTACTGGATAATACCTTTTACCATCAACTTTAGTAGATCTAACACTTCTTTTATTTTCATCTTGTCAAGATCGACTAATGGTCCTACCATTCTGGAAAATCGATGTTTCATTCAAGAAAATGAATTGGTACAAGGATGCTTCTTTTTCTTTAACATATTGTTTCAAAAATACCAATCGTTTGAAAGCTACATGGGAAAGTTCCATAAGCCCTCGCCTCGGTTCATTTTTTTTTCATCCGACGCCTATTTCCTTTAAGAGGCTTCTTAAAGAGTTAAGACAACCATCAAACAGTTGTCTGTCTTTTAATTTCTTACTTAAAGTTATCAAAGTTACATGATGGTTTTGAATAATACAACTTACTTGTCTCATACATTCCATAAATAGTGTCACGGATAGAACGTATATCCAATCTTAACACATTTACAACTTTCTTTAAATAAGAACGTTTCCTTTTAGGTGACTCCAATTTATCTTGCTTAACTGTTGTTGAAACTGCGCTTACAGTGGAGATATTCAAATTTAGGGCAGCTGCTACACGCTAAAAATTAGTAAAGTGAAACTAAAATATGTAGACCTTAACACATTATAACAGCTGATTAAAGAGGCTATAAGCTCCTTGCACAGGCTATTTAAATGCTTCGGCATTTTTCACAAATAGTAAACAACGTAAGCGACAGAGATATGTATGTGCACTTTTGTTGTTCTTAAAAGAACAGGTTTTTAATGCTATTTATAAAAAGATCTGGAGCTTTTGTTAAAAAATAGACGGCACAGCAAGACAGAATCACAAAACAGTAATGAAGGTTAGTTTTGCATAAACGTCAAACAAAGCCAACGAACGAGCTGGCGCCACCGCACCGTTTACAGTTGTGTTGCCAACTATCGGCCAATAAAAATCAAATTATATTAATTTTAGCAAGCTTAAATAAACAAAATATTTGCTCGCCGTATCAAAGAAGAACACTTTAAGTTTGTAGTAAATTTAATATCGCATAAAGTTTTAATACTTTTTGCCCAAATTTAATTTTCTCGTGTTTTCTAACGGACTGACAATTATCAGCTGATTAATTTGAAAGCTAGGAGCCTGCAAAAGGTCCCAAATTATTGCCACAACCTCGTGCTGCTAGAAGAAACTTCGTTGAAAATTATGGATAATGGAATATTCGTGAATGGTCGAATGTCTTGTTTACGGATGAATCACGGTTTTGCCTTAACATGGTGGATGGAAGGAAAAGAGTATGGAGAAGGACAGGTGAAAGGTTTAATCAGAATTTAATAACAGAATGTGAAAGTTATAATGGTGGGTCGGTTATGGTGTGGGGAGGGATTTCAATGAATGGAAAGACACCCCTCCATGTTTTTCCACTGAGGCAGTCGATGACAGCGCTAATCTATATTGACATTTTACAGCAGTATGTCTTACCTCATGCAAAGTTAGTGGGCAATAATTTTATATTGATGCAGGATAATGCCCGACCACAAACCGCAGCAATTGTTCGAAACTTCTTAGAAGCTACGGATATCACCACATTACAGTGGACTGCCAGAAGCCCCGATATGAACCCTATAGAACATTTGTGGGACAAACTAGGGAGAAAAGTACGTTCTCGCCAGAGGCCTGCTGAAAATATCGCAGAATTAGCATATGCATTAGTGGAAGAATGCAATCGTATACCAATGCAAACGATAAGAAACCTAATTTCTAGTATGCCGCGTAGATTAGAAGCTCTTAGAGTTGCTAGGGGAGGCAATACACGGTATTAAGCAGTTATCCTAGTTTATAATTTTGTGTTTAATAAAAATGTTTTTAAAATTCGTATCTGTTAAAAACTGTTTCTCGATAAATTCATAAAGTTGGTAATATGCAAGGTTTCAGCAAAAAAGCTGTAATTCGGACAATTTTAGAGATAAATTAATGAACAAAAAATCAACATGCTCGTAAAAGAAGCGACTTTCAAATAGAGTGTGGGCGCTTTCTATACATTTACTTGATTAACGCACAGGGTGAGTCAAAAATTAAGAAAATAACATGGCTTGAGTTTATCCACTATCATCCAGGGGGCTTTGAAAAAAAGTCTACCAGTTTATTTTTTTCTTAAAGGCAACAGAATTATCTACCAACAAATGGTAAGATAATAGAAATCTGTTCATTTGTTCAGAAATGACAAAGCTTCAAAATTGCAACAAAAATTAGGTACGTCACTTTTTTTGGAACTGAGTGTATATTGACCATATCGCAATAAAAATGACATATCATAAAAATATTAGAAGCGTAAATCCAATTATTTTAAGAAGTTGTACATCTGATCACTACTCAGTTATACCGAACTTAAAAGTTCAATCTAGAAATAATCAAGAACTTACTCAAAATCCTAAAACTATAAAATTTACAGAAAAAGTTAATAAAATACAGCTTATGGAAATGCTAAAATCTTAAACTTGGCTCGAGAATATTCAGTGCAATGATCCTAACAAAAGCGTAGAGATATTTGTGAGTAAACTTAAAAAAAAAGCATTAAACATTGCACAAGAGAACAAAACATTAAATCTAAACACAAATGTATCAAACCCTGGATAACGCAGGACCTTGCAAAATCCATTAGACGAAGAGACAAACTAAGAAAAGACGCTACTTGTAATAAAAAAAGTTAACTCTATACTAAATGAATTTAGAGTATACAGAAAATAGCTATCAAGTCTAATAAATAAGGTCAAAACACTCCACTATAAGAAATCAATGTCTGAAAATAAAAAAAAAACCTAAAAGACTATAGCAGACAGTCAATGAAATAACAAACTATAAGCCACCCCAAAAGACTGTAGGATTAATCAATAATTAGCAGGAAGAGGAGGTAAGAGACCCCCAAAGTATAACCGAAGAATTTAACAGTTTTTTTTTAGTTCTGTGGGAGTAAAATTGTCTAGCAAAATCCATACGTTAAGTGAGAAAAATAACCGATGGTGGCCGGGGAGTGGTGGTTCCATGTTTCTTTACCCTATTTCAACAAGTGACTTGATTAAAGATTACTCTGAAAAGTGGATCTGCAGGGGGAGAGGATGGAATAGCTGCTAAGACAATAAAAAACAACCATCTTTACTTGATTTAACCTCTAAAACATATAATCAATGGCATTTTCGGAGCTGGTGTCTTTCCAACCATCCTAAAAAACTCTATAATTATACCAGTTTTCAAAACACGAGATAAAAAAGAAAAAACCACAACTATAGACCCATAGCTCTTACCAGATAATTGAGAAATGCATTAAGCTCAGACTTTATCACTTATTAAATAAAGAAAGAATTTTATCACAAACACAATTCGGTTTTCGAAGCAACTGACGCACACTGACTTTATTACACAAAGTTTAAACAAGGGATATAAGCCTCTGGCGGTGTTCCTGGATCTGTCGAAGGCATTTAATACTGTGGATCACCACACTACTGGAAAAACTTCAGCATATAGGCATTAGGGGAATTACACCCGAACTATTTAGTTCTTATCTGAGTGGATGCTCACAAGCAGTTAAAATACTAGTCAAATATTATCGGTAGAGTCTGGTGTTTCCCAGGGGTCGGTGGTCGGTCCGATCCTCTTTCTTATTTATGTTAATTATTTAACAGAAGTAACCACATATTGTAAAGTTATTTGCTTTGCCGATGACACTGCCCTATTGGTACAAGATCGGACCTGGCAGGGTGCGTTTGACAAATGTGAGGGAGCACTATCCAGAGTTAAGCATTGGCTCGACTCCAGCCTTCTAACACTAAATACTGATAAAACATATTTTCTCACATTTGCAATGACTTATAGATGTTTACCCAAAAAAGAAAGTTTAAGAATACATAAGTTTGACTGCCAAAGGAGTATGCAATGAGATCGTGCAGTAAAAATACTAAAAAAAAACAATATAAAATACTCAGGAATATTTTTTGAACAATTATTTACATGGCATAGTCATGTTGAGTACATAAACAAAAAATTAAAGAAACAAAAAATGTACTTTATGTGTAAAATTGCCGGTGTTGGAGCTAAGAAAATTAACACCGTCTTGTTCATACTCGGACGTAATATCCACAAAAAATAAATGTTTGGGCGGGAACTGTAGGACATCATATTATTGAACCATTTTTTATGAAAGGAAACCTTACAGCAGTAACTTATTTGGACTTACTACAAAATCGAATTGAACCCGCACTAGTAGAAGTCGTACGCGAAAATCAGGAGATCTGATATCAAATGGATGGTTGTCCTGCCTATAATTATCTCATGGTTAGGGAATACTTGCAAAATATTTTTAACGGAAATATTGGCCCACGGCATCTAATCGTTTGGCCAGCCAGGTCTCCTGACCTTTCGCCAAACAACTTCTTTCTGTGGAGTCACTTAAAAAACTTTATTTATAGAGATGTATAATTTGAAAATCTAGACTAGCTAAAAAACTGCATTTCGTTAGAATGTGACAGAATTTCTCAATACCAACTCAGTAATGTTAGAAATGAATTTTATGATCGGTTAGGATATTGTTTAGCTGTTAATGGAGGGTTGTTTGAACATTAATTAATTAATGTTTTTGTGAAAATCTGTAGTCTTATGTATGTTATGTTAAATTAAAGGCTTAGGAAGAAAATCATAATGGTCTCTTTTATTTTGGATGTGTAATTGCCAGAGTGGTGAAACGAAAATGTGTTTTTAATGTGAAATAATCTGTATTCGTTATGTCCAGCTTTACGACAATTTTTGACAATAGCGTCATAGAAATTATGTGCTGGTGTTTACCGTATTACCTAAACTATGAAAATTTCGTAATCTTGTCATCACATTTAATTAAATAAATCAGGATTGGCTTATCAAAATTTATACAAACTTGGCACATGGATTTATTGTATCGGTCTCTTAAAAAAATTGTAATACAGTTTTGCTCTAAAATGTACAGGGGAGCCAATATTTAGCCACCTCAAAATTTACATGGGATTTCCTATGTTCAACTAAGCCAAGCCCCGGTACATATAAAGTCCTTTAAAACGAGACGCGCTGTATATCTTTTTCTATGACCAAAATTAGTTATTACGTTCTGTTAAAACTGTAATTTCTCCACTTTATTCCACAATATTCAAATGGAAAACCCATTAATATAAGGGATAAAGTGGGCATTGTACAAATGTACACGAGAATTAATAGAATGATTAAACTAAGAATAAATTTCGGCTGGTGTGATGACATGTAATTTTCAACTGCGGCGACAATAAATATACAATTCGACTTGGGGGTGTGTTATGTATTCAGTTGAGAATATAAATGACCGTTGCCCGAGGAATTTCAGCTATTTGCTTAATTAAATTTCGGGGTATAAATGTTACCGGAACTTTGCGAAACATCTCTGATGTCGCCGTTCTATACAGGCTGCACGATGTTTTGTCTCCTATCTTGGTTCTGTCACGTCCACCCCGCTGGATCTGTTTTGCCCAAACTCAATTTTAAATCGCTCGCAAACTTTCCCAAACTGATTTTTAGATTTTCTGCTCCGAGAAAACTTAAACTTACTTTGAATATCAATTTTCTGAATGCAAGATTTCCTTCAATGAGTGGAAATTAAAACGAAATGTTTTATTGAAAAGTGTTTCGGAATTCAGTATTTGGTCAATGACGCTACCCCATTGCGCAACCGAATATCTGGAAACACTAGATAGTAGATTAATTTAAAAATTGGTAAAGTCTCTACAATCAATTAGTTCAGTGGCGGCCGCAGTTTAAAAAACAGGCGAAGTGGTTGGTTGTGTACCATTTTTTAGCAATGAAACTATACATATTATACAATGGGTGTCTGGTAAGTATATGACATACTCTGGGGAGCGTATAAGGGAGGTTAAAATAACCCTAATTTGTCATGGGAAAAAAGTTCTTAAAGTACCCCTTAACGGAGATACAGGGCCACAAAGGGGTACCCAACGACTTACCTTATATTAACTTTTGAACCGACATGTATAACTTAATGAAATTTTAATATTTTATGTAGGTCATAAGAACATATATAAAATCATACTACAGTAGATGTTTTACATCGTCAAGAACGGACTTGCCACCACACTCGTTGGACCAAAATTTTGGCAGGTGTCATTTTATAGGGCTGAACAGGAATGCGCCGTCCATATGGGCAAGGTCGTGCGGCGTACGATGGCCCCAAGGCCTTAAAGGCGCCAGGCCTTCAACACAAATTAACATAAAACTAAAAAAATTATCTATGAATACCGGTGGTGAAATGCATTATCCGCCAACACAGACCGCCGGTCGGCGACCAGTACCAGTGGTGAAATTTTACTACTCCTCTTCCTGTGGGGGCGTGAAAATCCGCGTGCGTTCGGCGCGCTGGTTAAACTTGCAAAATTTTGCGTGTTCGTAATCGATGTAGCAGGTTAATTTTTCATTCTTGTCTTTATAAGCGCATAAGACGCATAGAGTGCCTTATTTGCTATTACGTATCTACAGCAATTGTGAAAAATAATTACAAATAAGGTAAGTAAGTGATTAAGTAAATTAATTAACAGGGATGCAAATAATTGTTTTTCTTTTTAATAACTTTTGTTTCTGAGACAAATGAGGCTTAGTGTTTAATATGTTTTATTTATTTTATTTAGATGGCCAGAGAAGAAAAAAATAAATTGTCTGGTTACCAAAACTTGCTTAACAAGCGAAAACGGGAGGAAGACTTGGAGAAAACCAATTTCAAAATTACTAACTTTTTTCGAAAGACCACACAAGACACTACTTCTGATAACAGTGATTTTCTACATTTACCAAAATCAAACTTGCCATCAAAATTAGAAAAGCAAGCTAATGAGGATGAAGATCCAAAAGAATTAGGTACTGATACGTTTCAGTCAGTGTCGGTACCATCATGTTCAAGTAAGCAAGACGAATTATCCGATAAAGCGCCCCTTTCTAACGATCCAGGTCTTTGGCCGAGTGTATTGTCTCCAATCCAGGTGCAAGAACTTGTCGAAAAAGATCCAATGCATTATCAAAATAAAACTATGTTTCTTAAAGACAAAAGCAGACGTAAGTTTTGCGATATCTATTTTACTCGAATCTTGTTAAATGGTGAAAAGGTTCAGCGTCATTGGTTGCTATATTCTATTGGAAAAAATGCAGTTTTCTGCTTCTGCTGTAAAATATTCAATGACTCCAACCCTAACAATCCATTGCCTTTTAAAAACACTAAATTAAGTAACCAAGACGGTTTCAATGATTTGCATCATTTAAGCGAACATTTGAAAATCCACGAAAAAAGTAAATCTTATTTTCAAAATTTACGTGTCTGGTTAGATTGAATAGAAATATTTAAAACTAATCGAACTGTTAATTCGGAAATGCAAAATTTATTAAAAAATGAAACTGAACATTGGCGCAGTGTCATTGAAAGAATAATTTATACTATTCAATCTTTGGCTGAACAAAACTTGACTTTTCGTGGTCCTAGTAACAAATTATTTGAAAGAAATAATGGAAATTTTTTAAAATGTATAGAAATTATAGTAAAATTTGATCCAGTCATGTCTGCACATATTAACAGATCTCAAAAAAAATATTCCAGTTTATCTTGGAGATAAAATTCAAAACAAAACCATTAAATTAATAGGCGACAATATAAGAAATAATATTTTAAACGAAGTTAAAGAAGCAAAGTATTTTTCTATATTACTTGATTGTACTCCTGATGTGAGCCGCCAGTAGCAGATTTCTGTTTGCTTAAGATACGTTAATTTAAAAAACAATAAATTTAGTGTCAAAGAACGTTTTTAAACATTTCGTCCTATAAGTGATATAAGGTGAAGGTTTAACAAACTTCTTACTAAAAACTTTGGAGAGTTAAGGTTTAGACATTTATAATATGCTAGGCCAAGGTTATGATAATGGTTCAAATATGAAGGGTAAACATCAAGGTGTACAGGGTCTTCCAACGAGGACTAAACAGGGGCTCATTTTTGAGCTTCCTTGTATTTAAAGAAAAATCCAAAATAGCCAAGCGATGTACTTTTTCCTGCAGAATTCAAAAATGAAACCAAAAATTTATTTGAACCAGAAACAAAACGAGTTACGCTATGGATAAGGTGTTTTTTAAATGGAACATAGCTTTTTTTATACGATTTTTGGAACGAGTGATTTTATTTTGTCCGTTCTGATTAAAATATTTAATATTGTGACAGCTATTTTTATTAAATTTTAATGTTTTATCCAGTATAATTTAACTTTAACCTGTTTGAAACATACACTAGGTAATAAAGGTATAATCACCTTTGAATCCTTCAAAGTCAAAAAATTTGACAAGTTTACTATAATATTGCCGAAATGAAATATTCATTAGATGAGAGATTGCAGATTGTTATCTTGTTCTACAAATGCCAAGAAAATGCAAGAGAAGCAAGGAGAAGATGTATTGCAAATTTTCACAGAAATATATCCGTCAATACTATTCTAAGGATAAAGAACCTATTTGAGGAAAATAAAACATTACATGACAGAAAAAGAAATCCAACTCTATACTAATTTAAAAAAAAAACATTAATAATTTAATTGTTCAATGTGACCTCCGTTGTTCTCGAAACATGTGCGATAACCTCTTTGTAGCCTTTCCAAACTTGCTGTTATACTGTGATTTTCCTGGTTAAGGCGATTTATTTCATTCACAATTTTCTGCATGATCTCTTCAATATCGTGGTTTCGCTGCTTGTATACCACGTTCTTTAAATGGCCCCAAAGAAATGTGTCTAATATTGACAAATCGGGACTATTGGGTGGCCAAGCATAGGTTCCATTTCTACCAATCCATTCTTCATGGCGTCCGTTTAAATATTGAGTAACCTCACGCACGGCATGCGGAGGGGCCCCATCATGTTGCCAAATTAAATTTTGATATTCATCCAATGGTAAATCTTCCAAAAAGTTCTCAATTTCGTTTTCTAAGAACTCGTAGTATCTCTGTCCATTTAAAGTCCCGTTAAAACATATTGGTCCCAAAATTGTATTATTTTTTATGCCACACCAAACATGGATTGAAGTCCTTCCTTGAAATTTAATTGTCTGAAATTTTCTTGGATTTCCAACGGCCCAGTGATGATTATTATGTCTATTGAAAACCCCCGATGTTGTGAATGGGGCTTCGTCAGTCCATAAGATATTTCTGAATAAATTAGGGTCTTCGTTTTCTTTCCGAATCACAATTTGGGAAACAAATTGGAAGCGAAGTTCTTTTTGTGCCGGTGTTAGATGTTGAAGTGGAAGGATATGATGAGACTTAAATTTATGATTTCTTAAAGTCCTGTGAACAGTTCCTTGGGTAACTCTTCTGCGTCTTACACCGCCGCCGTATTGAACGTCCCGAACTGCCTCCGAAATTGATTTGGTTGGATTCAGTCGAAAATAATTCACAATGGCACGGTCTCGATTTCTATTCCTTTCTGGATTTCTTTTTCTGTCATGTAATGTTTTATTTTCCTCAAATAGGTTCTTTATCCTTAGAATAGTATTGACGGATATATTTCTGTGAAAATTTGCAATAAATCTTCTCCTTGCTTCTCTTGCATTTTCTTGGCATTTGTAGAACAAGATAACAATCTGCAATCTCTCATCTAATTAATATTTCATTTCGGCAATATTATAGTAAATTTGTCAAATTTTTTGACTTTGAAGGATTCAAAGGTGATTATACCTTTATTACCTAGTGTATGTTTCAAACAGGTTAAAGTTAAATTATACTGGATAAAACATTAAAATTTAATAAAAATAGCTGTCACAATATTAAATATTTTAATCAGAACGGAGAAAAAAAAATCACTCGTTCCAAAAATCGTATAAAAAAAGCTATGTTCCATTTAAAAAACACCTTATCCATAGCGTAACTCTTTTGTTTCTGGTTCAAATAAATTTTTGGTTTCATTTTTGAATTCTGCAGGAAAAAGTACATCGATTGGCTATTTTGGATTTTTCTTTAAATACAAGGAAGCTCAAAAATGAGCCCCTGTTCAGTCCTCGTTGGAAGACCCTGTACAACAAAGAATTTTGGACATTAATAGACGAGCAATGTTTGTACCCTGTTTTAACCACAGTTTGAACTTTGTCATAAACGATGCTGTGAAATCGAATATTTCTAGTATAAATTCTTTTTCAACTGTTCAAGAATTATATAATTTTTTTCCTGCCTCAACCAATCGGTGGTCTGTTTTGAAAAGTAACATTTCAAGTCTGACTTTAAAGCCTTTGTCAGATACTAGATGGTCTGGCAGAATTGATGCAATAACTCCTCTAAGATTTCAGTTGGGCGAAATTTACGATGCTCTTTATGAAATTTTATCCGGAAATAATTTCGACAATACTACAAAACATCTAGCTACCTCCCTAGGAAAAAAAATTAAAAACTATGAGTTTGTGTGTATGGTAGTCTTGTGGTACAAGATTCTAAGTAAAGTGAATGTTGTTACTAAGATTCTGTAATCAAAAACATTTAATATTTCCCAGGCTTGCGAAGTTTAAATAACCTCAATGAATTTGTAAAACAATATCGATCTGACAAAGGCTTCGCTGACTTATTAGTAGATGCCAAAGAACTAGCTTCTTGCTTAGAAGTTGACGCAAAATTTATATCTGCAGAAATTTTAATGCCACGGAAGATTAAAAAACAATTTTCTGACGAAGGTGACGACCAGCCGATTGAAAGACAAGAAATTAAATTTAAAGTAAATTGCTTCTTCGGAATGCTAGACATTACTCTTTCAATTTTATGGAAGAAGTCCATCTCTCAGTGGAGTGATATTTTAACGTAAAGTAAAACACACAATCTGCTCCACTAGTTTAATGTAAAATTTTTTTTTTATACCATACATGTTTCGGAGGCATAAACCTCCATCATCAGTGGGATAAAATTAAGTCAGTAGAAGAGAAAAGGACATTGTGAGAACTTGTGTCGCAGAAAAAACCTTTTTATTTAGTATTAAGCATGATTGTAGAAAAAATAGAACATTGAAAAATATTATTATTTAAAGGAAAAATAAACTTTAATTATATTTATGTAGTGGTTAATTATTATTAATTACATTAAACTAGTGGAGCAGATTGTGTGTTTTACTTTACGTTATTACTCTTTCATCCGTACATGAAAGATTTATTGTGGAATATTGAGGATTTCGGCAAATATTCTGTCCAAGATCAATTTAATTTTTGTAAAAAACTGACCTTAACTGACAAAGATCGAAACGAGAAAGATATAGACGGAACGATACACGAATTACAATTTCTGCAAAATGGCGACAAAAACGCGACGTCTGTAATAGAAACACTTAATTACATTGCAATAAATACCCTAACCCACTCATTTCCAAACATTATTCTCTAAATTAAAGTTGATTAAAAATTATTTACGATCTAGAATGGGTCAAGTGCGGTTAGAAAATCATGTCATTGTCATTATTTCTATAGAGCCTAACTTTTTAAAGCCACTTGAAATGGAAAATCTTGATAATGAATTTGCAAAAAGTAAAGCTAGAAAAGTCCAATTTTTGTAAGACCTTTCCATCATGTATCATGATCAAGTATTATCTGTTTCAAAACAATCGCTATTTTATTTCTTTATTTTCTATTTTTTTTAATATTTTGAATTAATGTTTTGTAATTTTGATACTGTTTTTGTTTTGTTACTGTTGTTTCGTATTCTATTAATATTTTTTGTGTACTTTGTGTTTGCCACGAATAAATATAGACATTAGGACTAAAAAGTATAGAGTTTTCTCCAAAAATTTGAACGATCAACTATGAGGGAAGGGTGGTAATTTTAGCTCAATATTATAGTATTGACGGCGCCGAAAATACTTGGCGCGTCCCTGGAGCTGAACACTGATTTTATTAATACTCTGGTCATTTCTCCTTAAAAAAGGTACTCTACATTTATTTCGTTAAAGTTAGCCGTTTTCGAAGCAAATACATTTTTTGTATAACACGTTATTGAAATAATAAATCAAAATTCTACAATAAGCCAGTCGTTTTTATCTCGTTAATAATGTCTTATTGGCAACACTAATTGGCATATCTGGCATGAAAAAAATCCCCATGCAACAGTACACACAAAGCACCAACAAAGGTTCATGGTTAACATGTGGGAGGAATTATTGGGATCCATCTCATTGGACCGTTCTTTATTGAAGGCAGATTAAATGGTGCCATGTATTTGCATTTTTGCAACAAAATTAAATAAACCGGTTTATTAGAAAATGTGCCCTTAGAAATTAGAAATCAGATGTGATATATGCACGACGGTGCACCGCCCTATTTTAGCAATTTAGTTCGTCAGCACTTATCAGCTACTTCTGGTAATCGATGGATAGGTCGAGGTGGGCTTATTTTATGGCCACTGAGGTCGCCCGACATGACTCCATTGGATTTTCTTTTATGGGAAAATTTAAAGAGGCTTGTATAGTCGACGTCAGTTCACACCAAGAGAAAGAATAACACATCATTTGAACGAAATTTGAGACAATCCTATAATGTTGTTTCAGGTACAACGAGAAAAAATCCGTCGGTTAAGGAAATGTATAGATGTACAGTGCACTCATTTCGAAGATCTGCTGAAGTAAACAAGAAGAAGCAAACCTTTCTCATTTTTAACATTCTTGCGTTTAGGTGATTTCCGAAATGTCAACTTTTTCAATGGTTCCTTTATGCGGTACACTTCGATTTGAAAATGTATCAGAATAAGTTCTACTTGCATCCACACAATTGCCGAGTGCTTGCCCACAAGTTAGATGCATGTGAGCAGTAATGGGATGAAAGCTTGCAATTTTTAGAGACGCTTTTGCAGCGTCATTAACAACTAAATTTAAACTATGGGCCGAACAATGTCCATAAAAAGCTCTAGGGTTAAAGTCAAGAACCTTTTTTTGTAAATCATTATTGTGACCCTTCATGTTCGCACCATTATTATAACCGTGCCCCCTTAAATCCCCCAAACAAATGTTGTGAGTCTCCAAAAAACTAATAAAACTTTAGTTAAACCCAAAAAATGCTCACTAATTTCTATTTGCTTTGATTTATTACTTAATAGAACAAATAATTTACTAAACTACAACAGTAAGTTGGTATTGGTGGCTTAGATTAGGGGTGGAATCTAAAATAATATAACAATATTTATTAACTTTCAAGAGCGATATTATTGCATGTAATTTTTTGTCCCAAGAGGGAAATAAGTTCATTTTGAATATGAACACCTAAATAATAAGGCATATTTGATAGTCTTCTGCTAATTCTAGTGAGGTGGTCTGATATCGTATCATTAAACTTTGCAATTGTTTCAATTAATTTAAAAAGTTTCCATTTTGTTGCTCGTATAACTTATTGTTTTTGCCTCTAAAACTAAAATTTTGACCAGCTAAGAATTTAACGGTATAAATTATAATTTTTAACACGGAAACCCATCTATTTTTTTCCACATTTATTAATTTCCCATTTAGAGAATCAGTAGTTGTTTTTGAAGAAATTGATTTATTTAAATCAATCCAAGATTTTGTATTACAAATGTGACATTTTGATTTTCCATGACGTTCTAAAATCTGAGTTAAATGTTTCCAATCGTTATGTCCCTCAAGAAAGGCACTTTTTTTTAAATAATTTTCAAGAAGAACAAAATACACAATCTTTTAATTTAGAATACACTACCCAAACTCTTGGAATAATTTCACCGTTACTTAATTTCTTTTTTATAGTAAATATATGAGAAACCTAAGTAAGGCCTAACTTAACTAAAGTTAACTTAATCTTGTCCGATAGCCAACAGCCAGGATCCTTATTAACATCATCTTCATAAGAAACATGAAGAGTATCTTCAGAACTTACTTCTTCCAGTCAAACCCCATCCTCTGAGGCGTCTTTGGTCACGGTTTCACTCTTTTCAGGACTTGGTTCTGCAATTGAAACATCGTCCTTAGGGTTTGTGATTTCGGTCTCCGTCACATTTGTATCTCGGGAACTTGAGGGAGCCTCATGAGATCTTTCTGGATTAAAAATGTTTTTAGTAGACCTCAAGCCTTCTTTACTAATTCTTCTTTTTCAAGTTTACTTTTTCTGTACTGCGCCCCAGGAAGCTTTACTCGATTATGACATATCTGCAAAAAATTTGGGTATTATATAACGATGCGTCGACATTTGACATACTTTTCGTAAAGAACTTATAAAAAAGGCGCAATGTATCTCGATAAAGATTGACTTGCAAGCAAACGGTCCAAATCGATTTTATTTTAATTTTGTTTATATTTTTAAAACAATTCCCCCTGCGTTTACTTTAATAAAAATAATCGTATTTTCCCTATTACTGAAAAAAAATTACCATATTTCACGCATCTGTTAAAAAAATAAGGTGATGCAATTCAAAAATCCAAGTTTACACACTTGTTCCTGCAGTATATTATGTTTTATGTTTTACATTTGCAAAATTAAAACATGTAAAACAGAATTAAGTAATGAATCCTCGCTTTTTTTGCAAAACAAATATCAAAACACCATAAAGGTATTATTTCAATTTTTAACCGCGCAAAAGAAAAATATATTATCAAGTTTACTTACTTGTAAAATATTTTTATTGGCCAGCCAGCAATCACAAAATCGAGCACAAAAATAAGAGACCAAAAGCTTTATTTTTCAGTTGTTGAGATGGACACGTTCAAAATTAATATAGTGCAAATTATCCCGGTGCGCGTATTTATAGGCTCAGGGCATAAACGAGTATTTTCCTGCAACCTGACGAAAGCCATCCGCACCGACGCGATGCCGGCGATGTGACGCAATTTAATGGGATGATGGATTAAAACGTGTTAAAACAAAAACGAACAATGTATATCCCAACTGGTTGCGACGTGAAGTAGCGTTTTTACACTAAGAAAACTAAATTGATTGATTCAACAGTCACGTGACTGTCAACGATAAGACGTTTGTTTTAATTAAAAAACCATTGGGGCAATTATTTTTACGCGTTTAACGCAATATTTTAAATTTGTTAAACTTTAACTGTTGGAACAATTAAATTTTTGATTCAATGATTACTTTTCCATTAAAGTAAATATCATATAACTTGTTGAGTTGATGCTAGCGAAGATGTTGAGCGAAATAATAACAACATTATCTCAAAATGTTAATTGTTTAATTCAACAGTTCAGACCTCAGACTTGTTATATTTGTTCGTCTGAGGTTCAGACTGTTACTTCTACGGCTGGCACTACTGGACTATACCGCCCATCTTGTTTCGCACTTATCTTCTGTCGCTTGTCGAAGTTTGGAATTTGAAAGCTGGGAGTGTTGTTATTAATTATTAGATACAATTATACGGTAAGAAATATTAGTTGTTAACTTATTTATCATTAATTAATTTGCTCAAAATCATCCAAAACTCGTAAAAATCAAGATTCACATTATTATTCTAACGTAACTTTACTTTCAAAAGTTTTCTGCTTTAGGTTAGCTGTGTTCATATTTTCATAATATGTACCTACCTAATTTACTTGTTCTAAGTTTCTTAGATACGCTATACCTAATATGTGTTGCAAAATATTTTGTATTTACTTATGTATACGTAAGAATCAGAAGGGTTACTGAATTATCCTTTTTACTTAACTGGAAATTTAATTTAATTATGGGTTTATCCTATCAGTTATGCTGATGCTTATACTAATGTAGGTTTTCCTAAATATCTATTATGCGAAATGTATGTGCACTATGTATTGATGAAATTGCTAATGGCATGCTAAGTTGATATTTTTTTTTTAAGTAGAGCATGACAGATGAAGCAGCCTTACTGCAGATTGCCGACCACAAGATCCTCTAAGGTCTGATTCCAAAGAATAAAATTAGCTAATAAATTGCTAAATTATTCAACAATAATGAAGTCTCAAGCAATATTCATAACTGAAAATAATGTAAGTTTATGTAAAACTGTTTATAATACAATATTTATATTACTAATAATTTGTTATTTTTTACTTTTGTACTCAAGTGTTTTTATAATACCATTTTCTAAGCCGTTAGAATTAAATAACCACCATTTGTAAAGTGTTGATACTAAAATGTACTTATTGGTTTAAACTAAATAGGACTATAGTCTTGCAGAAATAGTGCGCTTTAAAAAAAATGAACTATAAAGGATCTATTAACATTTAAACGGATATGGAAGCAGGTAGGTACCTAAAAATAGCATTACTATATCAACAAAATTATTTATTTAATTTAAACCATTTTCCAAATTTTCGACTCAATGCGTCACGGATATAATACCAATACTTTGGAACTGTTAATCCAACATTTAAAGAACTTTAAATCAAGCAACCAAACACTTTCAATCAACGATCTTGGAGTGTTAAATCGTAAGCCTAAAGTTGCAATTACAATATTGTGAAATTGTTGATTCAATTAACTAAAATATTTAAGTGAACAGTTAATAAATGTTAAGCCAATAAATCTTGTATTTCAAATCAACATTTAAAACATTTTGAATTGAACAGGATCTTAGTTTCTCAAGCAATCAAGCAACCGAACACTTCCAATCAACGATCTCGGAGTGTTAAATCGAAAGCCTAAAGTTGCAATTACAATATTGTGAAAATGTTCATTCAATTAACTAAAATATTCAAGTGAACAGTTAATAAATGTTAAGCCTATAAATCTTGTATTTTAAATCAACATTTAAAACATTTTGAATTGAACAGGATCTTATAAACTATCTTCGAGTTTTTTAATAGACAGCTTTTAACTGTTAATTTAAGCAACAAAATGTAACATTTTTGAATGGTTCATTCAACTCTTAAAAAACATTGTTTGTAATAAAAGTGCAAAAGCTGTTGAACGAAACATTTATTGATTGACTCAACAGTTTAATTTTCTTGGTGTAAAACCAATGTTGTTTTGTTTATTTCGAGTTATACTTGTAAAATGCATTTTTGACTTGCCGCCCGTGTGCCCCGCACCCCTGTTATCACCGGGTTGGAACGGCGCTGAGCGACATGCCCAAAAATTTCAAAGCTTCTTGCGCGGTAGTTTTTTTTTTATCTTACGTTATTAGACTGGTAATGACTATTACTGATTCTAATGAGTTACTCCGAATAACTCCATTCACATGCGGCTCGTTTCGCAAAACTTCTGATAGGTAATGGCCAATATTAAATGTTCGGAAAATAATATACTGCATTGTTTTAACAATCTCATAAGACTTATCGGTATTTTCACGCCTGCATGTGATTTCGCTTGTCTTTTGGCTCAGGTGTGCACCTGAGTGTCAAATCGCGCCGTGGCCTCAACCTGGCCAAGGTGAGGAGTTCAAGCTTCCTTCCCGGAAGGCCGGAATATATTGCTTCTTGCATTCCCTGCTACTGGTTTGGGTTTTTAACTTCACACGTGGCCGATTAGTCGATTTCTCAAATAGAAAAAAGGTTGGAACAGTGTAAATAATACTTGACATGTATGATTTCTTCTTTTCGCTTATAGGGCGTTGTTCATGATATATTTTATTAGGTAAATTTTTAAGAGTTTTTACTAAATATACTAAAATATAAACAAATTAACAAATAAACAGGGTGTTTATTAAGTACTTATACAAACTTTAAACGGTGAATCTTTAACTAATTTACAGGCAAAAAGTTAATATAAACATGATTCTTGAGATACAGGGCGTCCAAAAAATTATTTATTTGGTTCTTTGATTGTATTTTTGTTCAGTAACATGGCAATTTGATGAAATTCGGGATACTGGGATTACTGATGATGAGAAACTCGATTATTCACTTAGTTTTTTGTTTAATGTTAGATGGCGCCACATACAGTGTTGTACCTGCATTTAAATAACCATAACTTTTTTTGTGTCACACTGTTTGTCATTTTTAACTAGACAGACCTATTCTCCATTTAATTTTACATACAAAAGGTACTCTTACTATTTGACGCTGAAAGCAGCCGTTTTGGAAAAAATAGGATTTAAAGTTTAAAGTAGGTGCGTTGGAATTTTGTAAGTTGAATCATTAGAAGTTTTTGAAAAATAAGCAAAAAAGTGCAGTGTGTGTTTTATTGATTGTGTTGTGATTTGACAAACTTAGATAATTTACAAGACTAAGACTAAATTACTTCTACAAATAAGTTAATACCATTTACATTTACAATAATAGCTTAAAATGACCGCCGCCTACTGCAACGCATGCATTGATTGACGAACTCTTCCGAATATACCTGATGTCTGATTAATATTGGCACAGGAATCAAATATCCTGTTCATTTTGGACTGTGGAATTTTGTAAACTAGTGACTTCAAGTGACCCCACAGAAAATAATCAAAAGGATTCAAATCTGGTGATCTGGGAGGCCAGGCTTGCGGTCCTGCTCTTCCTATCAAATGGTTAGGGTAATTCTCGTTCATAAATTGACGCACAACCAAACTAAAGTGTGGCGATGCTTCATCGCGCATTATCCACATCCTGTTTCTGGGTTTCTAAATTAACTTCTTCTAAATGTTCAGGAAGCTCGTGCTTCCAAAACCTTCGACCCTTCGCCAGTAAGTCTTTGTGGAAGAAGGTCCAATAAGGTGATAACCGATAATTCCAACTCAAATATTTAGAGAAAATTGAACTTGAAAATGATTTTCTATGATAGCATTGGGATTACCCTTAACCCAGATATGGTTATTGTGAAAATTAATGATGGCATTTCGAGAACACGAAGCGTCATCTGTAAAAAGCACATGACTTCAAAAATCCGGGGTTCTTACTAATCTAAAACGCAACCAAATGCATAAATCTACTCTGAACCGAAAATCTTTAGGTAATAGAACCTGCACACGTTGCATATGATAAGGATAAAGTTGTTCAGATCTTAAAATTTGCCACATAATTGTGTGTGTAATATTCAGTTAACGAGCAATTTTCCGTGTACTGATTTTCGGGTCTTCTTCAGTTCTATTTAACACAGCTTCTTCAATCTCAACTGTTTGAACTCTCACAGGCCTTCCTGGGATATCTTTTGCCCTTTTATAACTGCCAGCTTCACAAAGTCTTGCGTGAATATTAATAAAAGTTTGGACGTGTGGAACCACCCGTTGAGGAAATCGCGCCTGATATTTACAATATGCGCGATAAGACACAAGTTAATTATCAAAAAAGTCGACTGTTTAACTGCTTCATCCAAAAAATATGATACGTTAAAAGCGATGGCGTACTGTATTTTCTGCTACAAAATTAAATCTGTAATGTGAAAAATTAGAAACTATTCGAATACGCAAACTTCATTAAAACGCCAGTGACAAAAAAAATATATAAAAACTCAGTTCCCAATATCTAATAACACATTAAAAGTCAATATCTTCGACTGAACCACCATAATTTCGAATGCATTTTCATAAATTTTTCTAACTCTTAAACAAACTTTTCAAACTTCTTGACGGTAAATTTCTGCATATGCTTGTCTTATACGATCCTTCAAAGCTTGTAAATTCGCTGAGCGAGTTTTATAAACTTTATTTCTTACAGTTCCCATAGATAAAAATCCAGCGGGGCTAAGTCTGAAGCACTAGGAGTCCAAGCTACAAAAGTACTATTGCGACTAATCCATTTATCCAATATATTATGCACGAATTCTAGCGGCACACCGTGATTAGCATCCCAAGAATATTGTTGCAAGAATTCCAGAAATCTCATATCATTCAAAGTTGAATTTAAAAAAAGGGCCCAATACTTCAAATTTCTAAAACACCACACCACACATTTACAGGCTCAGACTATTGACTTTTACAATTAATAACCCAGTGTGGATTTTCCTCACTCCAAAATCTAATATTTTAAGATGACACGGCCTTGTCGGTGAACAAAATTTTGCCAAAAATACCATTGTCTTCATAAAATTATGCCTCCATTGTTAGGCAGTACTCCATCCTTCGTTCGTCATCACCGGGCTACAAGGTGGGTAAAAATCGTGATTTGAATGGTTTAATACCATTTCTTCTTAAACATCTTTACGCAGAACTTTTCCGGCTAACATCAAAGCTTCTTAAGCTCCATTTTGGATTTACGCGAAAATGATTTAAAATTCTTTCATCTTGTGAATGATTTCTTGGACGTTTTACTTTTTCTTGCACTACCGAACCGCATTGAATGAACATTTGATTGACTTCAGAAATTCTATCATGCGACATAAAACGATTAGGGTGTCTTCGATTGAATCCTCAACAATTTCGAGCATTATCTCCTACTAATCTCACTATTTCTACTTTTTCAGCCAAACTTAAACGCAGGATCTATTATTTTGTATATGCAGCACAAATTGTAATAATTTAACTTTGACATAACAATGCCCACCTCTTCCCATCCAGCGTTCAGGAAATATTTCGTCAAGATATGTCCGTACATTCCTCTACTGAAATGAGGCGGCGCCTCGTCTTGCAGAAACCAAATTCTCAATCTCGATTGAAGAGGAACATTATCTAAGTTCGGAAAAATATTCTGTAAGAACAGTAAATATGTGTCTTCGTTCTGTGAGCCATCAAAGAAGTGTAGCCCGACGAGTTGATCGCCGATAATATCTTGACGAAATATTTCCTGAACGCTGGATAGGAAGAGGCGGGGCACTTCCTTGGGCACCACGGTCCCCAGACGTAAACCCAATTGATTTTTTCTCTAAGGTCATCTAAAAATCCTCCGGTAAATGATCTTGACGATTTACGAAACAGAATAATTAATAATTGTGAGCATATTAGAAATACACCTGGTGTCTTCCACGGCGTTCGCAGAATCTGATAGCAAATGTATAGAGATGAATGGTGGACAGTTTCAGAGTTTATTATGGGTTATGATTACTTATTTATTGTATGTGTTATCGTGTTATTAAAAAAAATATTTCTCACATAAGATATTTTAATGCCGATCTGCGGCCAAACGATTTATCGATATGAACATTGAAGCATATTTCATTCTCAAAATGACATATCCGCTTTGATAACATCTGTCAGAATAAATAAGTTAAGAGGAAAATAGAATTATAATTTTAGTAGAGTGCCATCTGATGGCAAGTTTGGAAAACATTGAGGTTAGTTTCTATACTAAATTTCAATTTAAAATGTCATGAAATAAATTAGATATCAAATTAATAAGAAATAAATTTTAAAACTTTAATCAGCTGTCACTGGGAAACCATAGAGCTTTCGACATTTTTCTAAATGACTTACTGCCATTATTTTATCGCCTAAAATCACCTCCTTAAGTTTCCTGACGTTGTTTCCGGACACACTGTTAAGCAAAAAAGAATATTTATAAGAACAAAAGAAAAATGAGTACTATAGATGGACAAATGGGGCACCAAACAGATTCGTCCCACTCCACCTACTACAAAATTTGCACTTATCTTTACAAGATTGAAAAAGAAAAAGAAAAAGCAGGAAGATCACGAAATAGAAAAAAAAAGCCACAGAAAGAAAGGAAAAAATAATCAGAAAAAAAACGAATAGAAGAATTTTCATTGCATAATATAGTCGGATTCACGGCTCGTCTCGTCGTTCGACATTTGACAATAGACAAATGACAGTAACTAGCTGGACCAGTAACTTTGAAATATCCCCAACCCATCATAGAGCCGTAATTAGCCCAAAGCCCACTGACACTGACATCAGTGACATCGCCACGTGCTTTTTTTCTCGTTAAGTGTTTTGCTGTGTTTTTAATTGTTCTCGTGTGTTTTGTATTTAAATAAGTTTATTAAAGACTTCTATTTTGGACGTACCTATCACCTACGTGTTTTGGTGTTTATTTGTTACGGAACGGTAAGTTAAATACATTAACCGCAAACTACTTTTATACGGTATTTATCTTTTTTAGGCGTAAAATGATAATGGATCATAATTATTGTCTTCCAAGTACCTCAATGGATAATATTCCTAAAGAAAACAGGGTAACGTTTATGCCCTGCAACTTTTTGACTCTTTGATTTTTTCTAATGGAACATTTAGAAAATCTTGGCAGGATGATAACATTAAATCTGTCAGGAAAGAATCTGGAGAAGGGTACAGGTCAATATACGAAATAATAAATATAAGTTAACCTAAGTAAAGGTACAAAAAACCATAGTCTTTACTCTACAAGACCAAAATGAAGGAAATAAATTCTCTTAGTGAACACTAATCGTCATTTAATTTATATTTTTAGATACATTGTTTTGCATGCAGGGGGCGAATGTGGATTTATCAAAAATGCCAGGCTTATTTTTAAATCCAAATGCAAAACTGGTGACTACCATGGAGAGATGATCTTTGACAATTTTGAAAAATGGCTGTGCGAAACCCTGCCAAACTTAGAAGAGCCCTCCATGATAATTTTAGATAATGCAAGTTATCATAGCAGGCAAACGGCGAAGTGGCCCACAAAAAAATGGTTAAAGGCGGATTTACAAAGATGGTTAGAAGAGAAAAATATTTTATTTTCACCGTACGATACCGTCCAGGTTTTATGGCAACTCATCAATACAGTACAGTAATAATGTATAGTAACATTGCATAACATTTTTGCATTGGGCTTAAACTCACTGAAGTTCTTTTCTCGCCTTTTTCAAAAAATGCCGACAAAAAGTATAAATCGATTTTATGTTCCAAGAAAAACAATATAGAATGAACTAATATTGTTTCCTTATATAAATGAATAGTAATATACTGACTGCACTGAAAATATATATCAGCTCTTAAAATATAACAATTTCTATGCCATTGCAGCCTACATTAATTTAATTTATAAAATTACTTGTAGATTGTAGATTTTTTACAATTAGAAATAAAAAAGTACTACATACACCTTTTTTCTTTCCCTTTGCTCCTACGCTGATTTCACCAAACTATATATTCCAATCCTCCAAAAAAAATTGCGGTTTACGTGCTTAACAAATTTAGCTTAGTCCAATCCTGATAAATCTGAAATTTAGTACAAGTAACCTACCAACCTACAAAAACAAAATAGACTAGAAGTCGACAGGGTGCCATTAGTGACACGTGACTCGTCCACCATCTTGCGAGACGGTTCAAGAATCCGACTATATATAGGGTGTTTCAGAAGTAGGGTACGTAACCTAAGGGGGTGATTCCTTATGATATTCTAAGAGAAAAAGTTCATATGAACATGTGTCCGGAGTTGCCCCGTTTTTAATATACAGGGTGTTACAGTTTTAAAAAAAAAGTCGGGTTTTTGAATTTTTTTAAATATCCTTTCCCCGATTTTATTGAAATTTGGTACCTTTATTATACCCTATTCATAATGATTCCGGGGAGCACCTTAACGAATATTATTGACAATAAATGTACGCCACTGACTTTTTTTCTAATTTTGATATATTTTTCGGATTTGCCAACTAATAATACAACTTTTTTATTCCTTCAATTGTTTTTGTATCTTGCTTGGTTTTCGAGAAACAACATAAAAAACACTTTAATGTATGTACAACTAAAATACCTGCGTATTTCAAAGTCGATTAAAATATGTGGTAAAGGTAAGTTTTGATGTCTAGTTCACCTGTTTTGTCAATAGCAAGTCAAAAATGAATAACTACTAATAGTACTAACGCTAAAATGGCCCAGATGCGTTTCAATTATGGCCTAGCAAATGGAAATGCTGAAGAAGCTAGGTGAATTTATCAGAAACGTTATCCAAACAGCTGCCATGTGCCAAAACAGTTAGACATCTCCATGCAAGATTGAGTGAGACTAGAAGATTTAAACGTAGTACGGAACTTCCTGGCAGACCTGCAACAGTAACCACGCCTGCGTTAGAAGAGGCTATACTTCGAGAGAAGGTGATCCTTTAACTAGTGCCATGAAGGTGGCAGTGCAACTTCAAACAAGTGCATCAACTTTTTGGAGGGTTTTGCATCTTTATCAACTATACCCACACCCTATTTAACGTGTGCAAGCTCTGCTTTCCCGTGATTTTTAGCCAAGGTAATAACAACAGTTTTTTACCGAATATTTTATTTACTGATGAGGCCTCCTTTTCAAGAGAAGCCATTATGAAATTTCATAAAGAATATTTTTCGGCGAACGATAATCCTCATAAAGTTAGAGAAGGTCGTTTTCAGCAACAATTTTCGGTGAATGTATGGGCAGGGATCATTGGCGACTATCTTATTGGACCATACTTTTTACCACCTCGATTAAATGGAAACTCATATATGCAGTTTCATCTGAAGAACTTGACGTTCTGTTAGAAGACGTACCTTTACAAATAAGAACTAATATGTGGTTCATGCACGATGGCGCCCCAGCTCATTTTAGCCTAGTTGCTCGTCAATACCTCTACAACACTTTTCCTAATTGCTGTCCCCAAGGTTGGCCAGCTCGCAGTCTCGACTTGAATCCTTCAGACTTTTATTTATGGGGGCACCTAAATTCTCTTGTTTGCAAGACGCCTATTATACTAGATGAAAACGACTTAAGGGTTCGAATTATTGAAAGTTGCAACGCGATACGAAATTAGGCAGCCATTTTTGAACGTGTAATAGAATCAATGGTGAGACGATTGCAATCATGTGTTTATTCAGAAGGTGGCAATTTTCAACATTTGCTTTGATTAATTGTCGCATTTTTCTTTGTATTAATATTCAAAAAAATAATTTTATTTTTAATTTAAATGTTTTAATTAACTTTGACATACATAGGTATTTTTTTGTATATGCAATAAAGTGGTTTTTAAATAGAAATAAAGGTCTGTCTTTACCACCAAATAACTTTATTTGCCCCTCTAGGGTAGAAAACAAGGGTTATAAAAATACATAAAATGACGATGAATTAAATTAAATTTCTTAATGCATGTGTTGTACTAGTTTCGACTTTAGAGAAAGTCATCCTCAGCAACTAACCATTTAAGAGATTTTTATATGAAAAGAAGTTAAAACAGTTGGGGGAACAGAGAGGTGATTCAATAATACAATACAATATAATATAATGCAGATTATGCAACCTTTGGAATCGACAGGAGTTTAGTATAAGAACGATGTATCTCCATGTGAAGGTAGGGGTTGATTTATACGCAAGTAGAATTAAGGATCTTAATCATAGACGAGTGATTTAATCAAAGTTGAAGTCAAAACGTGTTGAAAAAGAAGAATTGTAACATATCAATTCATTCTCTTTTCAGTGAAACTAAATTAGCGAGGGGACATGCTTAATGTTATGGTGGATTGAATATTTGTTAATGATATTAAATGAACTTATTATTCTAAAAAAGGGGGTTGTCAAAATAAGACTATGTCATTTCAAATAAAATGGGAATGCATCTGAAAAGAGAAAAAAATTTCAAATTTTAGGAACTAATAGATAGCAATAAGGTTTTTGTTTTGGTTCAAAACTTAACGGTTTGTTAATTATATTTGTAATAATATCATTAATCATGTACTCACCAAGTGGTCACTATTCACTTGTTAAAAATAAAATAAAATTAAATTAAATTAAAATTATTAGGACATTAGATAGAATAATTTTAATTTCAATCATTTTGACAACCCCCTTTTTTAGAATAATAAGTTCATTTAATTTCATTAACAAATATTCAATCCACCATAACATTAAGCATGTCCCCTCGCTAATTTAGTTTCACTGAAAAGAGAATGAATTGATATGTTACAATTCTTCTTTTTCAACACGTTTTGACTTCAACTTTGCTTAAATCACTCGTCTATGATTAATATCTTTAATTCTACTTGCGTATAAATCAACCCCTACCTTCACATGGAGATACATCGTTCTTATACTAAACTCCTGTCGATTCCAAAGGTTGCATAATCTGCATTTATATTATATTGTATTGTATTACTGAATCACCTCTCTGTTCCCCCAACTGTTTTAACTTCTTTTCATATAAAAATCTCTTAAATGGTTAGTTGCTGAGGATGACTTTCTCTAAAGTCGAAACTAGTACAACACATGCATTAAGAAATTTAATTTAATTCATCGTCATTTTATGTATTTTTATAACCCTTGTTTTCTACCCTAGAGGGGCAAATAAAGTTATTTGGTGGTAAAGACAGACCTTTATTTCTACTTACAATCTCGCCACAGAATATGGACTACTTCTTAAAAAAAAAAAAAAAAAAAAAAGTGGTTTTTATTTTTTCTCTCGAAAACGAAGCAAAATAGGAAAACAACTTAGGAAAGAAAAAAGTTGCATTATTAGTTGGTAAATCCGAAAAAAAATATCAAGATTAGAAAAAAGTCAGTGGCGCACACTTTTTTGTCAATAATGTTCGTTAAGGTGCTTCCCGGGACGCCACTGGACTTAATAAATTTAATCTAGTTAGGGCTAATTAAGGCCCTTATCATCATAAACAATGTTCATATGAACTTTTTCTCTTAGAATATCATAACGAATCGCCCCCTTAAGTTACGTACCGTACTTCTGAAACACCCTGGATATTTGTATTTGCAATGTAATTGCTTTATATTTTTGTTTAAAGGTTTGACAGGATAAAGTAAATTGTGCTAAATTTAATTCAATAAAGTTTATTGAGAGGAGGATATTATACGGGTAAGATCTTTTCCAAAATTCATTTTTATGTTTGGGAATGGTTACATGTTTTCTGCATAGATTTAAATTATGAATATCATTCCTAAAAGATATCTCGCTAAATTTGATCTATGGTTTTTGGCACAAAAATTTTTGGTCGTTGGTTTCGCTTTTGGGCTTTTGTTTTTGGCTTTTGGTTAGGGCCACCGGCACGGGGAAGGTCTGAAATCTAAAGTGTATTAATGGGGTTATCAAATAGCATCATAACCGGAGAATAAGGAAAATTCAAGTAAAAGCTGTATAAAACGAAAATTCCAAGCTTATTGCTCATATTATGTATATAGGTATAGCTAAATATTTAACAATATTATTTTAACTTAACATTTAATAGCTTCATAGCCATAACATCAAGAAAAATATTAAATAATCGATTTTTAAAGCAAGCTTCGTTGTTTAAAGTAGCAGGAATAAAGTTACTGCAAACTATATTCGTTTCGTGTCATTTACTTTACGAAATCGCCTTTCAAAAAATGAGATTTCGGAGATTTTATGTTCCCTCGGCATAAGTACTTTAAAAACATGTGTGCTTGTCGGGGGTTAGAAGCAAAAGCATAAATATTTTGTCCTGCTGAGACGGTGGAAATAACCGCACAAGATGATAGGTTTTTATTTTCTACCGTTTCCGCGTTTAGACAACGACTGAAATATTTTAAAACTGCAAAATAAAACACAAATACTGCTTTTATTTTGTGAATGTTACAATTTGGCTTTAAAATTGAATGGGAAGGAGGTAGAATCAGGAAAGCAAGACAAAAACAAGATAATTATCTAATAATTTAGAATGGGTCAATATATTATTACTGTTATGAAAAGCTGCTAAAATTTGTCCTTTATTTGTGTATACCGTAGGTTTACCTAACTAGTCAAGTTTCTGACCTATGCAGGGTGTTTCCTAACTACGGTACAAAACTTCAGAGGGTCATACGTAAGGTCGTTTTAAGAAAAAAAGTTCCTATGAACTTATGTCCGGAGTTGCTTCGTTTCTGAGATACAGTGCGTTGAAGTTTAAAAGAAAACGGTCAAACACAATAAATAATTATCTAGCTAACTGTATAAGTGTAAATAGTTTCTCGTTACAATTAGTAGAAGATAAAGACGTTTTACATGCAATCGGTCAGTTAAAGTCTAACGCGTTCGGATCCGACGGTTTATCTCTCGAAATGATTCGTCTGTGCTGTCCCGTTATCGTCCCATTCCTAACCCACACTTTTAATTTTTGTATAACAAACTCTGTGTTTCCTCAGCAGTGGAAGACTGCTATAGTTTTGCCCCTTCCTAAGGTACCTCATGTCGATAAAGTATCTGATTTAAGACCAATTAGTCTCTTATCAGTGGTGTCTAAGGTATTTGAAAAAATTATATATACCCAAACAATTAAATACTTACTGGCTAATCATTTAATGCCCGATTCGCAATCTGGGTTTCGAAAACACTGTAGCACAGCCGGCGTATTACTCAATGTTTTAGATGATATTATTCAAGCAGCAGATCGCGGAGAGACATCAGCCTTGGTACTGTTAGACTATAGTAAAGCGTTCGACACTCTAGATCATCGCCTTCTATGTGCCAAACTTCATTATTATGGATTTGCTGATAACACGATACATTTTTTTAAAGAATATCTTTTTGGTCGATCACAACGTGTACTTATTGACGGTGAATTGTCTGAACCCTTATTAATCAGTAAGGGAGTACCTCAGGGGTCGATTCTAGGGCCATTACTATTTCTAATTTATACTTTTGATATGGATAACTTTGTAGTAGGCTGCGACATGCAGAGATACGCGGATGATACACAGTTACGTATAAGTTTTACCCCCAGCGAAGCAGCTGCAGCTGCTGAAAGCATGAACCGATGTCTTAGTAGTGTCTACGAATACTCTACTAATAATGGTCTAAAATTAAATCCGAACAAATCAGCGGTTATGTTCTTTGGACCAAATAGGGAATGGTCGAATGAAAACTTAAAGCTTAATATATCAAATGTAAATATCCCTGCGGTAAAGGAATACAAAAATCTGGGAGTTCTTTTAGACAGTAATATTAGATTTAAAAATCAAGTCTGCAAGATAGTTCAAAAGTCATTCATGTCTCTTAGAAATTTATATAAAAATAAGGATATATTGAGCACGTCTTTAAAAAGGCAATTATGTCAATCTCTTGTTCTCTCGCATATCAATTACGCAGACATCGTTTATGGTCCATGCCTTGATCTTCAGTCTAAGGGTAGATTGCAGAGAATTCAAAATGCATGTATTCGATTTATTTACAACCTTAGGTTAAGAGACCACGTAACACACAAGTTGCGTGACTTAGGATGGCTGAACGTTCAGGATAGACTAAAATTGCATATGGCCTGTTTTTTACACAGATTGCTCGAAAGCGGGACTCCTCAATATCTGCGAGAGAAGCTGTCATTTCGCTCTACAACCCACAATCGCGAGACTCGCCATAATGACCTACTTAATATACCACGCCACCGTACAGCCCTTTACGAACGTTGCTTTTCTCATGTGATTCCCAAATTATTTAATTCGGAAATTCGAGACAAGTTTACAAATATTAGTTATCTGTCTTTTAAAAATAAGTTTAAAGTACACTTGCTTAGTAAATATTAAAAGTTTGATATTTTAATTAAAATGCCGGCAATAACTGTTTTTTTTTTTTTATGCATGAGTAAGAAATCTTTAGTTGATTTATTATATTATTATAATAATTATAATTATATAACATATTATAGTACTACTATTACTACTACTACTACTTATTCTTTCTTTTTCCTTTAAGTATTGATATGTAATATATATTTTTGTATTGTATATGCTCGGTTAAGTAAACAGCAATGCTGCTCTTCGCCGAGTTAAAAAATAAAGACGTTTCTATAAATATCCTTAAACCGATTTGTTTGAAATTTGGTTCAGTTATTTGAAGTAATAAGGCTATATTCAAATTATTAGGTCCAGTGGCGTCTCAGTGGGCACCACAGCCAATTATTATTGAGAAGAAAAAGTACGTCACTGCCTTTTTTTTAAGTTTTTTTATTGGTTCAGATTAAACAACTACAAATACAACTTCTTGGTCTCTTGTGTTTTTTTTCATATCTGGCTTCGTTGGCGAGAAAAAAAAAATCACTCAATAACAAAAAAACTCGTTCTAAAAGCTATCCATGGACAACATAAAATAACAACCAAAAATAAACAATTTTGACCTTACAGTAAATGAGCAAGATGTTCACCTTCTGATAAAATGCACGACTGGTTTCAATAGGTTTACTTTTATTATCACATTTTTGGCTTACCACATCTGCTATTTGAAACAAATTATTGCCAATGCCAAATGTTGACAACACTGAATTTTACTGATAATATGACAATACTATCACTGTCAGATGCTCTCCAAAGCAGGTAGGTAGGTACTTCATTTGGGCCAAATGAAATGATTAAAAAAGTGTTTTACTTTAAATAATATAACAAAATTATATTTGAATATTTTAGTTACGCATGAAACGAGTTAAAAAAGTAAGATAAGAGGCAAAGAAAAGATACTTGTATAATACCTAATTTGAAATTTCGAACACAAAATCTTTTTAGAAAAATGTAGCCAGGTATTTATAAATCATGGCTACCTAGGTTACAAATAAGACAGTTTTTCACCATAATTCAATACCTATCAAACCTCCTAACGTAAAAAATATAATATAATTAATATAATATTAATAATTATTGTACCTAATATTTGCAAATTTGCCTTGACGTATATTTTAAGGGGAACAACTAATGGTGGGTTTATACAGCAAGATAAAATAACATAAAAATAAAATAAGAGTTGAATCTACAGATCTGCCATAAGACGTTTATAGAAACACATAACATAACATAAAAATAAGAAATTAAATAAAAGATGGTTATCTTTTAAATTTTATGTTATTTTTATGTAAAAATCGTTGTGCGCGTGCGCGTAATTTGTCATAACCTTTATTTTCGGCAAAAATGTGTTTTTTTTTTTCTGTTGGTTTGCCTTATTATTTGAACACTATAAACAATTTGATAAGGTTTGTGATTATTATGGTATAGGTACTGATTAAACCATATTCAATAGCAACATTTCAATATTTCTTACTTTTATGTGACGTCTGTATAAACACGTACCTACTTGGATAAAATAAGAACTGATTTGAATGAACATTATGATCTATTGAAGATTAAAAAAAGGTATTTAAACCAAATAAATTTATACGACATATTATAAGACAAGTTAAACAATTATGTACTTAAATAAAAAAACAATCACTTTGATGGAAATTACCGGTTTATTAAAATGAAATCACTTAAATTGTTTAATTAAATAACGTTGTTGTTACGGCAAATACATGTAAAACAAAAGTAAAATAAATAAATACTTGATAAAATATATATAAATATCAATCAAATAAACATTTTGTTAACTTAACTTTTAACCTATTTACCTTAAGTCATTGAAACGGCTTATTTAAGTTAGGTTAGTGTTAAGGAAATAAATATTTGCTTGAATTTTGTATTTAGTGATTAATTCCAAATAAAAAGTAATTTGTATCAAATCAGATGATACTAATCGAGGCAAATAATCCCTTGGTATTTTTCAAATACATATTTGTTTGGCTAATAGGAAACAAATATTTATTTGAGTCAATGGAAAATTTTTTTAACTCAAATAATTAATTTTATCAGTGCGGTAAAACCATTCTGCAAGAAGGAATTATGTCATTCCTGAGGAGGTCCGCATATTTTTCGCCATTCAAATTACCATCTATGAAAAAAGGTCACACAATATGTCTACCAACTATACCCGCCCAAACATTAACTTTTTCGGGCCTCTAAGTATGACCTTCCTGGAACCAGTGAATATTCTTAGCATGCCAATAACGATAATTGTGTCTATTAACAATGCAATTTAAATGGAAAGTAGCTTCATTCGAGAAAATGATATTTGTTGCAAAGTTATTATCGGTATTGCATCTTTCCATCATCAGCTCACCAAATTCAGCTCTACTATCAAAATCGTCCTCGTTTAACTCGTGCACCAATTTTGTATATACCATAACATTAAAACAATTAACACAAATAGCTTTCACAATACATAACTATTTACCTTCTCGTAACCCAAACTACCAATGAATGTTAAATTCCGAGTTCAAAGACGGAATTTAGTTAAACTCCGAGTTTAAAGTCGGAATTTAGTTAAATTCCGAGTTCAAAGTCGGAATTTAGTAAACAAAAAAATATAAATTATGTGGCCCTTTTACGCTTTCGTACTTCTATGCTTTCGTACTTTACATGTTTTAAATTTATATCTGAGAAAATTATTAATAAGTTCTTAATGTCGCCGATTCTCCCAAGAAAAGTTAAAAAAAGCGAGACGCAGTCGACAAAAGAACCTATACGTCTAGTGACATTAATTCCATTCTACATGGCGGTTGCGTTTACTCCGCTTTTCCCTAATCGTATAGGTTTACCAGGTGGATTTATTTATACATGGCTTGCGTGTTCTTAATTTTCACTTACTTCCCGATCACGGTATATTCTCACGGTGAGATTTGGGCTCGGCAAGTCATCAGACACATCCTATTTTACAGATTACCATGCGGAATGCATTCCGTCAAAACATCAACATGTGGCAGTTAGTTTATGATGTCTTGATGTATGGCGCAAAGGTATACGGAAGGTGAAAGGTGCACCGACACGTTTTTCCTCAAACATAATTAGTTCTAGGGCTGCTCTTCATTTTATTTTTAACCGGTGCAGATATCTAAGTACAGGGACATTTTTTTAAGTGTCTCACCCCATTGGCGATTTTCCCACTGACAATAATAAAAAACAAAATACACTTTTGTCAATGATTTTTCGCAAGGAAGTTAAATTCAATGTCAAAAAATATATAGGTTCACAAATTTGACAGATACGAGGTCATAGTGGATTTTTTTAAATGACAACTCTCATCCATAACCACACAAGACACAAGTGAATTGCATTTCATGATCGGAATCCAAAAATATATAGTTCCTGATACTTATTTTCAACCTTTATGGAAATAGGGGGATCCCAAAATTGCTTTCACCCCCTTAATTAATAGACCTTTTAAGCTGATAACCCCAATTTTTTTCATATAAACAATTTTCCATGGCGGAGCTACACTGAGAAAAAGTGTTTGTAAATTTAAAACTAATTATATTTATTTTAGATATGTTTTATGTGTCCATTTGGGACAGTCATAAAATAATAATATATTAAAAATAACAATGCCAATACAAATATTTTGGATAAATTATTCCCAAATTGAAGATATTGTATATATTAAAACGTTAAATACTTCTTATTCCTACAGGTTTTTTGAAATAAAAATAAAATTATTCCTGAATTCAATATACCGGGTGATGCATGGCTTAGTTGTACATAGGAAATCCCATGTAAATTTTGAGGTGGCTAAATATTGGCTGCCCTGTACATTCCTGAAAAAAATTGTATTGTAATTTTTTGAAGAAGCCGATATAATAAATCCATGGGCCAAGTTTGAATGAATTTTAATGAGCCAATCCTAACTTATTCAATTAAATGTGATGGTAAAATTACGAAATTTTCATAGTTTAGGTAATACAGAAAAAAACAGCAAATAATTTCTATGGCGCTATTGTCAAAAATTGACGTAAAGCTGGACATAACGAACAGTGGCGGCTCTACCATAAGGACATTCGGGCAATGACCTCCCACGCCACACCACCACCTAACACTAATCTTGTTAATATTTAACTTTAAAATCAAAATCCATTTAATCAATCAAACTTTAGTTCTGCTCTGGTACTATTACCTCTAAAATATCCCTCGTATTTAATGTAACGCACGCAATGAGCGAGAGAAACTAGCCGTAACGCTACTTTTTGTGCGTCCCCGCAAAATCTTCAGGTCAATATTGAGCTTGACCACGAAAATTGGCGTCACGCAACAAATCCTATGAGAGTAAGAAGAGGAATAAATAGCATGCTATCACTCTCGCGCTTGCATGAAACGCCAAGAAATAGAGCTTTTCTGGGCTGTCAGCCGGTTTTCTTTTTTCGATTGAGCTCGAACGCACGTTTTAATTTTTAGAATGTGGTGGAAAAAGACGGAAGACGGGCTGTTACTGCAGACTGCTAATTTGCACAATAATAGGAATGTTGATTTCATATCGAAAAAAAATGTCGCATCGTCGCCTAGTGACTGCGCTGCCGCTGCATGAGCGTTGTTGTTGGCGAACGAAATCATACCTACATCCATTATTAAAAATATATCCATATTCGATAGTTACTTTTTTATATATTACATACTCTGATATATCGGAATAAAAGACTAATAAGTATATATCGAAAAAGTATCATCCATGTGATATTATCGATAATATGTTTTCAACATTCACACCTAACCTTACTTTGGTTTGTTTACATTTAATTAAATATTTATTTTAGGCGCGCAATCGAATATTTTTGTTAGTTTGTTTTTAAAATTAATTAGGTATTAAACACTAAAATTGTCCTGTTAGTAGTTCGCGAAACTGTATTTAAAAGAAAGCAATGGTTTATCTTTCGAAAAACGCCTGGAATTTGAACATTTAGGTGCTCAGGACAAAAATAAAAGTAGTTTGGATATGGTTTTCTGCTTTCCGTGTTTTTCTTTTCCTGCATTCGATTTTTGCAGTAAAAGGGGGGTTAATGATTTAAAACATATGAAGGAAAAATTTTAAAACACAGAACTCAAGTGCATGGTGAGTTTAAACAAATAAAACATATAAAAAGTTATAGGATAGGGTAAGTTTTTTTCGTATGTTTTATGTTTTTTTTTAATCAGTGAGTTTCGGATTCTTTGCTTTTTTTTCCTTTTCAAAAGCAAGGAATATGAACCAAAAAAAAGGTGGTGCATCCAAAATGTTTTTCTTTATTTTCTTAACTGCGTTTTGACCCCCCTGCCGAATTGACCAGGAGCCGCCACTGATAACGAATAAAGATTATTTCACATTAAAAACAAATTTTCTTTTCACTAACCCGGCAATCACACATCCAAAATTAAAGACATTATTATGTTTTTCTTACTAAGCCTTTATTTTAACATAACATACCTAAGACTACAAATGTTCGCAAAAACCTTACTTAATTAAATGTTCAAACAACCCTCTATTAACAGCTAAATTATTAATTTTATTTTAATTACTAATAATTAATTACTGAATTGATATTGAGAAATTCTGTCACATTCTAACGAAATACAGTTTTTTAGCTGGTCTAGATTTTTAAATTTTACGTCTTTATAAATAAAACTTTTTAAGTGACCCCACAGAGGATTAGACGCCGTGGGCCAATAGTATTTTCGTTAAAAATATATTGCAAGTATTCCCTAACCATGAGAGAATTATGGGTGGGACAACCATTCATTTGATTCCAGATCTCCTGATTTTTGCGTACAACTTCTTCTAGTGCGGGTTCAATTCGATTCGAAATAGGTTACTGCTGTAAGATTGTCTTCTATAGAAGACAGTGGCGGCTCCTGGTCAATTCGGCAGGGGGGTCAAAACGCAGTTAAGAAAATAAAGAAAAACATTTTGGATGCACCACCTTTTTTTTGGTTCATATTCCTTGCTTTTAAAAAGGAAAAAAAAGCAAAGAATCCGAAACTCACTGATTAAAAAAAACATAAAACATACGAAAAAAACTTACCCTATCCTATAACTTTTTATATGTTTTATTTGTTTAAACTCACCATGCACTTGAGTTCTGTGTTTTAAAATTTTTCCTTCATATGTTTTAAATCATTAACCCCCCTTTTACTGCAAAAATCGAATGCAGGAAAAGAAAAACACGGAAAGCAGAAAACCATATCCAAACCACTTTTATTTTTGTCCTGAGCACCTAAATGTTCAAATTCCAGGCGTTTTTCGAAAGATAAACCATTGCTTTCTTTTAAATACAGTTTCGCGAACTACTAACAGGACAATTTTAGTGTTTAATACCTAATTAATTTTAAAAACAAACTAACAAAAATATTCGATTGCGCGCCTAAAATAAATATTTAATTAAATGTAAACAAACCAAAGTAAGGTTAGGTGTGGATGTTGAAAACATATTATCGGTAATATCACATGGATGATACTTTTTCGATATATACTTATTAGTCTTTTATTCCGATATATCAGAGTATGTAATATATAAAAAAGTAACTATCGAATATGGATATATTTTTAATAATGGATGTAGGTATGATTTCGTTCGCCAACAACAACGCTCATGCAGCGGCAGCGCAGTCACTAGGCGACAATGCGACATTTTTTTTCGATATGAAATCAACATTCCTATTATTGTGCAAATTAGCAGTCTGCAGTAACAGCCCGTCTTCCGTCTTTTTCCACCACATTCTAAAAATTAAAACGTGCGTTCGAGCTCAATCGAAAAAAGAAAACCGGCTGACAGCCCAGAAAAGCTCTATTTCTTGGCGTTTCATGCAAGCGCGAGAGTGATAGCATGCTATTTATTCCTCTTCTTACTCTCATAGGATTTGTTGCGTGACGCCAATTTTCGTGGTCAAGCTCAATATTGACCTGAAGATTTTGCGGGGACGCACAAAAAGTAGCGTTACGGCTAGTTTCTCTCGCTCATTGCGTGCGTTACATTAAATACGAGGGATATTTTAGAGGTAATAGTACCAGAGCAGAACTAAAGTTTGATTGATTAAATGGATTTTGATTTTAAAGTTAAATATTAACAAGATTAGTGTTAGGTGGTGGTGTGGCGTGGGAGGTCATTGCCCGAATGTCCTTATGGTAGAGCCGCCACTGATAGAAGATGGTTCAATAATGTGATGTCCTACAATTCCCGCCCAAACATTTATTTTTTGTGGATAATGCGTCCGAGTATGAACAAGACGATGTTCATTTTCTTGGCTCCAATACCGGCAAATTTGAACATTTGGTTCGTTGTCGAGGGTGAATGTACATTCATCGGTAAAACATATATTTCTCAAAAAATCCCTATTATTATTTGCTATTTCCATTACCTCAAAACAGAATACCATTCTTTGTTCTTCATTACCGTGCCGTAGCTGTGGATGTTTTTCATATTTATAAGGAAAATATTTATGTTTCATTAAAGTGCACAACACAGTGGCTTGATGTCTTCCTACGGCTTGCTCATGAATCCTGGTGCTAATCATTTTATATTCCTTCACGTGCAGTAAAATATAAAGATCTCTTTTATCCCTTTCTTCAGCTCTATTGACATTCTGAGTTTAGCATTTACAGTTATTTATTACATGGTCTTTGGACTCAAATTTACTAATGATAAGTTTAATTAATGAAATGGAAGGGATATGCTAATCGGGGAGTTGAACTGAAAACATTTCAGACGCTGCTCTTATACTGTTTCCTGTGTAATACCACTTAATCATAATTACTTTTTCCTTAATGGAATAGCTCATATTTAGCTATAATTAAAGCGCCTTCAATGAAAATGTTGTCACTGAGGCTACTTTTCGTTTTGTTAGTGCCAAATAATAATTCGCTGGTGTTTATAAAAAAAATGTTTTCTTTACATTATAGGCGATGCCACGCCAGGCCATGCAGGCCAAAAAGGAAGTTCCATAAAGATTCTTAAGACTCCTTAGAAAAAGCTTTAGATTATATGAGAAATGGAGCCAAAATTCGAGAAACTTGCCCAAACTATGGTATACCACGTGCAACTCTGCAGGACCTGCAGGTCGTGTCGCAAGCAATAAGTATCGATGAATGGGCACCAGGTCTATCTATCAATAATCTTACATAAAATAGAGCCGATGCCGACGTCCACCTCCCCAACCGATGCTTTTCAAAATGTCTTAAATACCCTAAGTCTATTCCAAAAACAAAACGTCCGAAAGCTGGTCATTTCATTCAATGTTTGGAGAACATATTACATGGAGAAGAATAGAGTAGAAAATGAAAAAGTAGAAGCAACGAAAAGGAAAAGGGATGAGTTGGAACGAAAAAGAATGCGAAATGGTTAATAATAATAATAAAAAAGAAGAAAGACCCAACGAAAGAAGCGAGATTTTAGAAAAATGTTTTGAAGGGAATATTGTGCTAAATGTGAATATAAACTGGAGAGCGATTCAGAAGCAGAAGGTAATAAGAATGTGGGATCTGACTGGTGCCCCAGGTGGTTTCTAGATTGTGTATAGATTATAACTGCGATTTTTGCGAATACTTTTTTAACTTTACCTTTATGTATTCTTAGTAGGTACAATTAATTTTTTTTTAAATTTTATAAAATAATAAATAATAAAAAATGCAAGCACGGGCCTGTGCTAAATAATCATTAATATATGACGGCTGACTTCTGGTATAAGCATGGTCGACTACTAAACAACAAGTGGCCGACTTCTGAAAAAACTGATATTTTTCAGAAAAACTTAAAAATAAAATATTTACGTACTTTCTCGAGTATTTATATATTTTTTTAATCGCTTATTTAATGTTTATACTTAACAAGGACACATATATTATTATTTTAATTATTAAATGAACAGATTTATTTAAAAAACAAAAATAGAATAATCAAAAAAGGCCGACTACTAGCGGATTACTGCTAACTGTTGTTCTACTAACTATATTTTTTTATTAAGATAACTAATATTTTCTCAACAAGATAGTTCAGTAAAACAATTTTCTCAGTGTAGAAAAACTCAATGAAATAGTGGCAACATTAAAAATCCCCGAGAAAAAAATATTATCTGCGCTCTTAGCACCTCGACTACTTTGGGCGGGCTATATCGGAAGAACTACTCTGTTGTGAACCGCGGAAGATATAAATATTAATCTAAACCACCTGGTGCGCTTAATAAAAATGTGTAAAATCTCTGAAACGCGACACGATCTCCACCACAACGATTTAAAATTTGCATGTAAGGGTGGTAACGGGCCTCCTACCCCTTGCGTGGGAACCGACATCTTAAGGAAGCGGACCAGACGCACGTCTGGCTCGAAGAACTGCTTCCGGAATTCCCCCACAGGATCGGGAAATGACACAAGTGGCTTTTGACCGACCGCGGAACCACATTCCGAGGTTTGTGGGAATTTTCGGAAATATGCAGAGGGATTTGTCCTGATGTTAATTTTCCGGTTTATTTGACATTTACGCCTACTTTTTTTAGCGTGCCAGATGATAACATTATTGTTTTATGTCTCCCTATTGCGCCTGGTAAGATGATTTTTCATAAAAAAACCTTATCATTTAATTGATGTTTGGTCTATACAAGGCGTTTCATAATTGAATGCTTATCCTTGAGGATCTTAATCATTGGATGATTTTAAGAATAAAAGCTTATACAGGGTGTTTTCTAAGCATATTCCCGGTCCTATGATGATTGAAATACCGGTATGTTTCAAAGACACAGGGCGAGAAAAATTATCGACAAAACCAATTTTAATATTTTTGAAATTATTAATGTAGTCGAAATAAAAGTATGGCGTACTACACTGGACTTACCGAGTCTAAATTATTAAGAAATGCGTTCTTATCTTTTAAGCAGATCAGTTAAACGTGGATTTCATTTGCATAAGTCTCGTAATTCATCATATTGTATGTGTCGAATTTGTTGAGACTGATTGATGACGTTTTGTTGTTTGACGTGTATTTTCTGTCTTTAATAGTTACACTTTATTAGTGAAGTCGTATCATGATTCGCTATGCGAACGCCGAGATGAATGACATGCATTAAATCTACGGAGTTGCTGATTGCAATTCATTATAAGCTAGACGGTTGTAAGTAGCTAGAAACGGACAGAACGAGATCAGGTGGTGCTGGTGGTGCTGGTGGTGCAACTAACCCAGGTGGTGCAGGTGGTGCGTTTTACGATCTAACCCAAGTGGTTCGGTGGTGCGTTTTATGATCTAACCCGGGTGGTTCGGTGGTGCGTTTTATAACCTAACCCGGGTGGTTCGGTGGTGCTGTTTACAAAATAACCCGAAATTAAACCCGACTTTTTACGACCTAACCCGGATGCTTTCATGAGGTGGCTTCTTATCTAACCCTAACTTGAACCTGAATATTTATGATCTGACCCGAGATAAAACCCGACTTTTTATGATTTAACCTTAGTGAAACGCCGCTGCTAAAGCGGGATAATTAAATCCCAATTTTTATAAGCCATCCTTAAACCCAACTTTTTACGATGCGACCTGAGTCATCCTTAAACCAGACTTTTTATGATTTAACCTTAGTGAAACGCCGCTGCTAAAGCGGGATAATTAAATCCCAATTTTTATAAGCCATCCTTAAACCCAACTTTTTACGATCCGACCTGAGCCATCCTTAAACCAGACTTTTTATTATTTTCCCTTAGTTGAAACGCCGCTGTTAAAGCGGTATAGTAAAAAACATTATTTATATTTTCTATCTTAGTGAAACGCCGCTGGTGGGTAGTAAAGCGAAATAAAACCCTAATTTATATGGTCTAACAAGATAAGTATATTAAGGCGGCACATTTGTCACCCCGCAATAATTATTTATACCTAAATAACCCTCTCAAACCCTCTGCCGACTCGATTTAAAAAGAAAGGGACATAAACCTTTATTTATTATTCCGAAGGACCCTCATTAAAATTCAGTAGCATATCTAATAATTGATTCCAATTTTTGCACCACTTATATAAAATACAATAAAATAATTACCATCTAGAACCATTAACTAGAGATTTCTTTGTACTGGAAATGGATAAATTATAGGACTATCTTGTAATGAGAACAGAGTAATAAAAAGTAAATAAAACTTAAATACGTATAAAATACCAAGCAGGTATAGGTACTATACAACTTGTGTTCGCCATCAGGTAAAAGCCCTCATAATGCTTTTATAAAAATTTCGGATAATATCATAATATAAGTAAATAGGCTACAATTTCAGGAAAAAAGTAAAAAAAATTAATTTACAGTGTAAAATTGTAGTTAAATGGATTGTAAATACGAAATAATATAAAAAGCTACCTTTTGTTTGCGATGATGTATGCACAATAACTCTATATTATTCGGCCCTTAAACTGAAAATACCCACTAGATAGGTATCATAAGCTGTATTTGTCATCAGGTAGAACCCCCAATAAAATTATGAATATTAGGCGTAGGCATCAAAGTAGCAATCTTAACTTATTTTCAACACGAGCATAAAAATATAGGGTTGTTAAATATTTTACAACCCTAATTCTCAATGGCAACAATAAGCAAATCACGTTGGTTTTTTAATTTATTATTAATCTGGCTAACTTAAGAAACTCACAATATAACGACCATCCAAAAAAATCATAATACATTACTGGGTGTGAAAGCAATTGCGCTGCAAAATATAGTGTATACCGACTCTGAGGTAGTTAATTAATATCCCAATTAGCGCTAAAAAAAATCAATTAGACATTTACTTTAGATATTTTAATAAAAAAATTCAATATTCTCACCAACATTTAACTTTTGAAATTAGCATAATAACAAATCCTTTACAATGAATTAAACAAACGCATACATAATTTTAAAATCACATAATAAGAATATAAGCTAAAATCTAACAAGTTCGGACTACTCGAATGACGTCAGTTTACATCTGTAGAGAATACACAACTCTCGAATCATAAAAAAATGGTCAAACTTTGTCGGCAAATACCCTTCTATGATGCAGGGGAAGGACAGGTAACTCGAGATGTTTATAAAGAAACGTTAAAGAACATTATTTGCTTATTTCTAGACTCTTAAAAATTACATGCAATCGAACAATAAATGTTTTCATCATGTATATTTATGAGTAACACATTACCTTCGACATACATAAATTCAAATTGATAATTACTTGCCTTAGTACTTTTTTAGAAGCTTGAATCATTGCATATAACCGTCTGAGGATACCCAAACTTCCCCTAACATATTTCTCCGCAACCGGGGAAAAAGAGGTAGAAAAGTAAAATAACAACTCCAAGTGTCTTTGCGAACAATCGGCAATAAAATAGAGTATTTCAGTTTTTAATTTTTCGTAAATAAAAGTTGGTTAGATTAATAGTCTCTGTGAATATAATAACATAAACAAAGTGATATGCCGTAAATTTAGGAGTACAGTATAAATTATGCCTCTATTAAAATATACCGCAATAACTAACTACCAAAGGATTTTTGATATTTTGAATATATTTGATGCTCATAGCATTATCACATTTCCAAAGGCTCTAAATTTTAGAAAAATGTTCTAATAGAATATGTCTATCAATATAAAGTAAAGGTATTGTTAGGTTTTTTTAAAAAATACGACCTACAACAGTCTCTGCTACAGCATGGCTGACTCTGTAGAAACTTCTGTGAAACCATAATAATTATATCAATAATCGAGTTGTCGTTATGATAATATTTTCTTCCAATATCCGACTCCACTATCCATAAAAGTTATGTTAGAAAATTCATAATTGAGCGCATTGTAATTTTTTAAAAAGAAATTCACTTCACACACAAAGATGTAGCCATTCAATCCATGAAAATAATGCAAGTCAGTATGCGTATGTTATGGCTAACTGTTTAAATGTCTATTCCTTCCACGTTTATCGGAAGAAATACTTTTTTATACTAGTATTTTAGTTGAAAATAAGATCATAAATCATCTATACAAAACAAGCGTCCCTTATGGATTTGAACGAAAATCATAGATTCGACTATTTTCATGAAAAATAAATCTAAGTACGGAATAATGCAGGAAGATTATCTATTTTCTTGGTTTAGAAAGTGATGTAGTTAAGATTTATAACTTAGGAATAAATAAATTATTATTAATCTTTTCGACCTATTTCTCTTGCATATTTAATTTCTTTGATAGTAAGAACTAATCTTTTTATTTTACAAAGTAAAAAAAAAGCTAAAGATCGGCGTTGTCAGTCAGGTATAAGAACTGATTTAACACGATGGTTTTTGTACAAACGTTCACATACAATTGTATGCTTTTTAACCGATTGTGTTGGAAAAAATGACGATTTATAGATTAGATATTTAGACGAAGAGCTAACCTTCTCAATAAACTATTGATTATTGCCCTGCTAGCTAGACAACACTTTTTATGTTAGTCAAAAAAAAAATTTTTTTTTTTCGGACGCTATTACAGATTTCATCGTTAACTAACAAACATTAAGACCAAAAAATTAGCGTGCAAGATGAAATGTATAGGTTCACTTCATTTCTACATTATTTTACAACTCTCAATCGCATTAAAAACAAGATCGAATAAAAAATAACTTATGACATATGGACGAAAAATGTTTTTCGGGCTATTTAGGTTAGCGACCGCATTACGTCTGAAATACTACATTTTTCGAGCTTATAACATAATTTACTATTTTAACGTTAAAATAGGGGAAATGATGTATCGAAATGCATACTTTTTTTTTGTCGGTCACGAGATTATAGTTTCTTTTAAAATGAACTCTAATATTTACAACACAAATTATCCTTTAAGCCACATTAGTTTAAAACTCGTCTGTCGCTTTCCCTCTATTGTGAGTTTGATTAAAGTATAGCGTAGTATATATTTAGATGAATTTCGCAAATGTTGAATACTTTCAAAACTGAAAAAGCCGCCCTTTGCAATAAATATCTCCGTAGAGTTAGGTACCCTGCAGATTAAGGGTATTTCAGCGGATAATCATATACAAATTCAAAGATTTTGTCTATTTTAATGGATTAACAAACAATATCTATAGGATGACTTTACTGATAAAAAAAAATAACAAAAATCTATAAAGTCTAGGCTCACATGAAATTCCATAAAGAGCAGCTGCATAGCCTTATCACATCAAACTATATTTTTATTTCGTTCTATTGTCAAAAGTCTGTGTTTAGGAGATTATCGTTCATTTTAAAATGAACTCTAATATGTACATCATCATAAACTACCTCTTAAGCCGTCGTAAAAATACACTTTTCGATTTACCTCTATATTGATTTTCTAATATTAAATATCTACAATAGTCGAAATTCGCTCGCTAATACCTATGTATGCAAGGTTTCTTCAAAAAATGACAATTTTGTTGTTTAATGGCTTGAAAAAATGGAAAAAGGAGGTTTTTGAATCCATTTATTTCCAGATGAGTGTTAAAAATACTTATAAAACTCGGTATACCGAAGATCAAACATTAATGAGAGGGTTGAGTCCTGTTTGCCAAATCCTGATTTATAATTTGACGTTGGCAACGGTACAATTTTTTAACATTTATCATAAGAGGCGTTTATTTTTGGGGCTTAGATCTACCAGTTTATCCACGCCCCATTTATTGTTAGTGCTTTAGTAATTTTACTTTCCAATTATTTTTTACCAAAACGCGTAGTTGAAACAGTGTCTATATCAGACGATATAATAAATTTTAAGGATTAATTTGCTTACAAATACACTTCAATTTATTTAGGCTAAAGCAGCCAGACATATACTGGAACTACGAAAACCCTATTACAATTTGGTTGCCTAGAGAAAATTTTGTAAAAAACATAGCTTTCTACACAAATGCTTGCACATTATGTACCTATCATTTTAAGATACCTGGCGACATCAATGTAAGCATTGACATAATGACGCAAGATATAGGTAGGTACTAGAATATTCAAGATTTCTATTAACGATACACTTCAGCATACATGCGAGATGTCATTAATGTCTACGGAAGGCAACAGACATACCAGCTATTTTTACATGGGATTCCATAGACTTGAACGCTTCTTGTTTAGAAATATTTGATGTCATCTTGAGGAGTTCCGTATTGAAGCATCATACCTACCTGCCAAATAATTGACGAAATATGGGATATCATAAAATATGTCCCCCATCGAACTAAATGATCCTATAAACCAGCTTCACAGACCGTAATTTGTGATGCTAACACGATTAATACGCAATAGAACAAGATTAAGAAACAAAATTTAAAGTAGCTCTTTATCACACGAAAATAATTAAATAATTTACGGTTACAGAACAATAATTATTTTAAAAAGCTGTATAACTAAATATATTATGTTATTAGGAATATTCTGTCTAAAGTAACAGCTGATCTTAGTCGAAAATGAGATCGTATTATTGATTGTTGAATTCGTTAGGTATGAAATAAAATTAGAGATTTCGTCTATTTTTTCACGATTAAAAAAGAATACCTCTATTTAGCTAAAAATGAAACGATTACAGTGGTAGATTAATTCACTTTACCAAGCATGTAAACTACTAATTTTGCAATAAATATCTTCTATATTTCTAGGTAGGTTTACTCGAAAATGTTGGGCTATTTTCATCAAAAATCCCGATACGAAATTGAAAAATTTGCCTATTTTTGTCGGTTTACAAAGTGATAGTGGAATATTGGTTTGATCAAAGAACAATAATTATTTTAAAAATGTTGTATAATTAACTAAATGTCGGTGTTATCAGGCAGGCAAGAAGTTATTTATCTGAATCTTATTTGTACCATTAGCGTTTATATACAAATGTTAGTGGTTTTCAAAAATTGATATCTCGGAAATTATTAGGTTTAGACTTATAATACGCTTATTAAAAAATAATGACTACTTTATGCAAAATTAAAAAATATTATAAGATGTAGGGTATCCCAGTAACTTAGCCAAAGATTTTCGGTCTTCGTAAAGCTTTATACGTTTCTTCAGCGTACCAAACATTCACTTTTTTTAAATATTGACATCGGGTTAGGATTCTGAACATAGGATTAACATCACTCCAATAGTGAACATGTTGCGTTGTCACAGTTCCATTCGTCGAAAAGTAAACAAAACCGTTTGAGCTACGTGGGGAATAAATAAAGTTGGCTTGTTGAAAAATTTTAATATTTATTAAGGTAAAAGACTATAAATATATCGATACAACACTTTGGCATTTCTAATACTACAAACATGAATATCTAAAATGTGATATTTACAACTATCAACTCTCTCTCCCTTCTCTAATTTTGGTACACCAATGCTGTCTTCTAAGTTTATAATATATGGCGTCCTGCAGTTTAATTCCAAAAATGTTTTAACTAAAAATTCCTCTTTAACACGTCCTTTAACGTAAATAATGTCTGCGTCTATCAGATTGTTGGATATGATATTATGTAGTTCCTTGTAATCGGTATCACCATAATTATAAAGGATACCATGATGATTTCCAAATAGATATTTGACTTGTTTCTTGCAAGCCTTACTTAAGGTGTCGAATGGTTTAACTGGTTTAAAAAAGTAACTTTTCATACTATTCCCATCATAAATAGCCAATTCTTTCGCGTAAAATTCAGGTATGTTAAATCCTTGAATATCGACTACAACGAACTTCATTGTCTGAAGACTCAAATCAAACAAGTATATTTTCATATTTTTATCGCTCTTAAGTTCGATTTCAAAAGCACACCCCCACTTTTCGATAATTTCACAGTCTTAGCACATAGATCCTATATTTTTATTTACGATCAATTCATCTTTATTCGCCAATCGTCTCAAACTAGTCTGCTTTTGAAAGTAATATAGCCTTAGTATTCAGAAAATATTAATAATATCGGAGCCTAAAACATCCTTGACACTAAAAAATCATTATATTTCCTAACAAAACCCATCATCTTGTCTATTTAGCTTGCTTTCCTATTGTTTAGCAGGTTAAATAAAATTATTATTTCGCTCTTTTTGTCTGTACTGAATCGTTAGGGGAATACGTTTCTAGTTCTATAAGAGAGACAGTTAAAATTTATGTAAGCAATCAAAAATCCTACACTATGAGCTACTTAGTTAAAATTTCATATTTCCTTCCTGGATCAGGCAAAATTTGTGATGTGTCGGACAAAATTTATAAAAATACGAAAAAAATGCTGGATGCATTTTTAGCGTGACTTTCTATTTAATACCATCTTATTTCAAGCTATAATTCGGTTGTCAAAATGAGAATAAAATAATTTTCCCATGGTTTATGTCATCTTAAAAAAGTCAAAAGGTTATATTCTGTAGAGGGTCAGATACATTCAAATTTAAATATTTTCTCCAAGAAGAATTTTAAGATAGTATTATAGTAAATAAAAATTCTATACCTCCAATATTTCTTGGAAACATATCGTGTTCTAGCGACATAACCCAAAAGTACCTCTATTCAGAAACGCATCGTACTTTTCTTGTCAATAATTGTCTCATTGTCCCATCCATTACATTATTATAATCTTAAAGCACCTGTTACCAGCATTATCTGTTTTTATGGTTTTCATAAAACATAGCGATTACCGATGAAAATTAAACGAAAACTTAATAAATAACTTTTTTTTCAACTGAAATAGACTGATTTTCAATGGAAAAATGTTACTTATAACTAAAAATGAATATAAGACATATACGCAATGATATTTAGAATAAATCAATGTTTTCTAAAATTACTATGAAATATTCACAAAATCGTTTCGTTATAACCAAAGTAGCAAGGCTTGCAGATTTCGTATAGAGTTCAAACGCGATACTGAGATGATCTTTTTTTTTTTTTTTATATTTTTGTAGGATAATGCACCACTACGTTGTAAGTACTTGAGAGAGGACTTTCTTGAAAAATCCTCAAATTTCTCTGCAATTTTGTTCCTTCTAGAGTTAAATTCACACAGAAAACCCCGTATTCTTATCTTTCAGGTTGGTATATTAAAAAGGGCTTATTAGTATGGTTTAGAAAACAAGCAATATTAATTAACGGATGTTTTTTCGTCGTATGAAGAGTTGAAAAATTTTTTTTTTCCACTCCAATGGTTGCGATGCAGAGAGTCGGGTTTCATCATAATCTTTCAGGGTAGCTCAGGTTTGATTGCATGTAGAGAGTCGGGTTTCATCATAATCTTTCAGGGTAGCTCAGGTTTGATTACATGTACTAAGGTTAGTGCTCCTTGCAATCGGTTTCAGGTTTGACGCGCCCCCCTCAGGTTTGTTCAGGTTTCTCAAACGTTTGAGAAACCTGAACAAACCTGAGGGGGGCGCGTCAAACCTGAAACCGATTGCAAGGAGCACTAACCTTAGTACATGTAATCAAACCTGAGCTACCCTGAAAGATTATGATGAAACCCGACTCTCTACATGCAATCAAACCTGAGCTACCCTGAAAGATTATGATGAAACCCGACTCTCTGCATCGCAACCATTGGAGTGGAAAAAAAAAATTTTTCAACTCTTCATACGACGAAAAAACATCCGTTAATTAATATTGCTTGTTTTCTAAACCATACTAATAAGCCCTTTTTAATATACCAACCTGAAAGATAAGAATACGGGGTTTTCTGTGTGAATTTAACTCTAGAAGGAACAAAATTGCAGAGAAATTTGAGGATTTTTCAAGAAAGTCCTCTCTCAAGTACTTACAACGTAGTGGTGCATTATCCTACAAAAATATAAAAAAAAAAAAAAAGATCATCTCAGTATCGCGTTTGAACTCTATACGAAATCTGCAAGCCTTGCTACTTTGGTTATAACGAAACGATTTTGTGAATATTTCATAGTAATTTTAGAAAACATTGATTTATTCTAAATATCATTGCGTATATGTCTTATATTCATTTTTAGTTATAAGTAACATTTTTCCATTGAAAATCAGTCTATTTCAGTTGAAAAAAAAGTTATTTATTAAGTTTTCGTTTAATTTTCATCGGTAATCGCTATGTTTTATGAAAACCATAAAAACAGATAATGCTGGTAACAGGTGCTTTAAGATTATAATAATGTAATGGATGGGACAATGAGACAATTATTGACAAGAAAAGTACGATGCGTTTCTGAATAGAGGTACTTTTGGGTTATGTCGCTAGAACACGATATGTTTCCAAGAAATATTGGAGGTATAGAATTTTTATTTACTATAATACTATCTTAAAATTCTTCTTGGAGAAAATATTTAAATTTGAATGTATCTGACCCTCTACAGAATATAACCTTTTGACTTTTTTAAGATGACATAAACCATGGGAAAATTATTTTATTCTCATTTTGACAACCGAATTATAGCTTGAAATATGATGGTATTAAATAGAAAGTCACGCTAAAAATGCATCCAGCATTTTTTTCGTATTTTTATAAATTTTGTCCGACACATCACAAATTTTGCCTGATCCAGGAAGGAAATATGAAATTTTAACTAAGTAGCTCATAGTGTAGGATTTTTGATTGCTTACATAAATTTTAACTGTCTCTCTTATAGAACTAGAAACGTATTCCCCTAACGATTCAGTACAGACAAAAAGAGCGAAATAATAATTTTATTTAACCTGCTAAACAATAGGAAAGCAAGCTAAATAGACAAGATGATGGGTTTTGTTAGGAAATATAATGATTTTTTAGTGTCAAGGATGTTTTAGGCTCCGATATTATTAATATTTTCTGAATACTAAGGCTATATTACTTTCAAAAGCAGACTAGTTTGAGACGATTGGCGAATAAAGATGAATTGATCGTAAATAAAAATATAGGATCTATGTGCTAAGACTGTGAAATTATCGAAAAGTGGGGGTGTGCTTTTGAAATCGAACTTAAGAGCGATAAAAATATGAAAATATACTTGTTTGATTTGAGTCTTCAGACAATGAAGTTCGTTGTAGTCGATATTCAAGGATTTAACATACCTGAATTTTACGCGAAAGAATTGGCTATTTATGATGGGAATAGTATGAAAAGTTACTTTTTTAAACCAGTTAAACCATTCGACACCTTAAGTAAGGCTTGCAAGAAACAAGTCAAATATCTATTTGGAAATCATCATGGTATCCTTTATAATTATGGTGATACCGATTACAAGGAACTACATAATATCATATCCAACAATCTGATAGACGCAGACATTATTTACGTTAAAGGACGTGTTAAAGAGGAATTTTTAGTTAAAACATTTTTGGAATTAAACTGCAGGACGCCATATATTATAAACTTAGAAGACAGCATTGGTGTACCAAAATTAGAGAAGGGAGAGAGAGTTGATAGTTGTAAATATCACATTTTAGATATTCATGTTTGTAGTATTAGAAATGCCAAAGTGTTGTATCGATATATTTATAGTCTTTTACCTTAATAAATATTAAAATTTTTCAACAAGCCAACTTTATTTATTCCCCACGTAGCTCAAACGGTTTTGTTTACTTTTCGACGAATGGAACTGTGACAACGCAACATGTTCACTATTGGAGTGATGTTAATCCTATGTTCAGAATCCTAACCCGATGTCAATATTTAAAAAAAGTGAATGTTTGGTACGCTGAAGAAACGTATAAAGCTTTACGAAGACCGAAAATCTTTGGCTAAGTTACTGGGATACCCTACATCTTATAATATTTTTTAATTTTGCATAAAGTAGTCATTATTTTTTAATAAGCGTATTATAAGTCTAAACCTAATAATTTCCGAGATATCAATTTTTGAAAACCACTAACATTTGTATATAAACGCTAATGGTACAAATAAGATTCAGATAAATAACTTCTTGCCTGCCTGATAACACCGACATTTAGTTAATTATACAACATTTTTAAAATAATTATTGTTCTTTGATCAAACCAATATTCCACTATCACTTTGTAAACCGACAAAAATAGGCAAATTTTTCAATTTCGTATCGGGATTTTTGATGAAAATAGCCCAACATTTTCGAGTAAACCTACCTAGAAATATAGAAGATATTTATTGCAAAATTAGTAGTTTACATGCTTGGTAAAGTGAATTAATCTACCACTGTAATCGTTTCATTTTTAGCTAAATAGAGGTATTCTTTTTTAATCGTGAAAAAATAGACGAAATCTCTAATTTTATTTCATACCTAACGAATTCAACAATCAATAATACGATCTCATTTTCGACTAAGATCAGCTGTTACTTTAGACAGAATATTCCTAATAACATAATATATTTAGTTATACAGCTTTTTAAAATAATTATTGTTCTGTAACCGTAAATTATTTAATTATTTTCGTGTGATAAAGAGCTACTTTAAATTTTGTTTCTTAATCTTGTTCTATTGCGTATTAATCGTGTTAGCATCACAAATTACGGTCTGTGAAGCTGGTTTATAGGATCATTTAGTTCGATGGGGGACATATTTTATGATATCCCATATTTCGTCAATTATTTGGCAGGTAGGTATGATGCTTCAATACGGAACTCCTCAAGATGACATCAAATATTTCTAAACAAGAAGCGTTCAAGTCTATGGAATCCCATGTAAAAATAGCTGGTATGTCTGTTGCCTTCCGTAGACATTAATGACATCTCGCATGTATGCTGAAGTGTATCGTTAATAGAAATCTTGAATATTCTAGTACCTACCTATATCTTGCGTCATTATGTCAATGCTTACATTGATGTCGCCAGGTATCTTAAAATGATAGGTACATAATGTGCAAGCATTTGTGTAGAAAGCTATGTTTTTTACAAAATTTTCTCTAGGCAACCAAATTGTAATAGGGTTTTCGTAGTTCCAGTATATGTCTGGCTGCTTTAGCCTAAATAAATTGAAGTGTATTTGTAAGCAAATTAATCCTTAAAATTTATTATATCGTCTGATATAGACACTGTTTCAACTACGCGTTTTGGTAAAAAATAATTGGAAAGTAAAATTACTAAAGCACTAACAATAAATGGGGCGTGGATAAACTGGTAGATCTAAGCCCCAAAAATAAACGCCTCTTATGATAAATGTTAAAAAATTGTACCGTTGCCAACGTCAAATTATAAATCAGGATTTGGCAAACAGGACTCAACCCTCTCATTAATGTTTGATCTTCGGTATACCGAGTTTTATAAGTATTTTTAACACTCATCTGGAAATAAATGGATTCAAAAACCTCCTTTTTCCATTTTTTCAAGCCATTAAACAACAAAATTGTCATTTTTTGAAGAAACCTTGCATACATAGGTATTAGCGAGCGAATTTCGACTATTGTAGATATTTAATATTAGAAAATCAATATAGAGGTAAATCGAAAAGTGTATTTTTACGACGGCTTAAGAGGTAGTTTATGATGATGTACATATTAGAGTTCATTTTAAAATGAACGATAATCTCCTAAACACAGACTTTTGACAATAGAACGAAATAAAAATATAGTTTGATGTGATAAGGCTATGCAGCTGCTCTTTATGGAATTTCATGTGAGCCTAGACTTTATAGATTTTTGTTATTTTTTTTTTATCAGTAAAGTCATCCTATAGATATTGTTTGTTAATCCATTAAAATAGACAAAATCTTTGAATTTGTATATGATTATCCGCTGAAATACCCTTAATCTGCAGGGTACCTAACTCTACGGAGATATTTATTGCAAAGGGCGGCTTTTTCAGTTTTGAAAGTATTCAACATTTGCGAAATTCATCTAAATATATACTACGCTATACTTTAATCAAACTCACAATAGAGGGAAAGCGACAGACGAGTTTTAAACTAATGTGGCTTAAAGGATAATTTGTGTTGTAAATATTAGAGTTCATTTTAAAAGAAACTATAATCTCGTGACCGACAAAAAAAAAGTATGCATTTCGATACATCATTTCCCCTATTTTAACGTTAAAATAGTAAATTATGTTATAAGCTCGAAAAATGTAGTATTTCAGACGTAATGCGGTCGCTAACCTAAATAGCCCGAAAAACATTTTTCGTCCATATGTCATAAGTTATTTTTTATTCGATCTTGTTTTTAATGCGATTGAGAGTTGTAAAATAATGTAGAAATGAAGTGAACCTATACATTTCATCTTGCACGCTAATTTTTTGGTCTTAATGTTTGTTAGTTAACGATGAAATCTGTAATAGCGTCCGAAAAAAAAAAATTTTTTTTTTGACTAACATAAAAAGTGTTGTCTAGCTAGCAGGGCAATAATCAATAGTTTATTGAGAAGGTTAGCTCTTCGTCTAAATATCTAATCTATAAATCGTCATTTTTTCCAACACAATCGGTTAAAAAGCATACAATTGTATGTGAACGTTTGTACAAAAACCATCGTGTTAAATCAGTTCTTATACCTGACTGACAACGCCGATCTTTAGCTTTTTTTTTACTTTGTAAAATAAAAAGATTAGTTCTTACTATCAAAGAAATTAAATATGCAAGAGAAATAGGTCGAAAAGATTAATAATAATTTATTTATTCCTAAGTTATAAATCTTAACTACATCACTTTCTAAACCAAGAAAATAGATAATCTTCCTGCATTATTCCGTACTTAGATTTATTTTTCATGAAAATAGTCGAATCTATGATTTTCGTTCAAATCCATAAGGGACGCTTGTTTTGTATAGATGATTTATGATCTTATTTTCAACTAAAATACTAGTATAAAAAAGTATTTCTTCCGATAAACGTGGAAGGAATAGACATTTAAACAGTTAGCCATAACATACGCATACTGACTTGCATTATTTTCATGGATTGAATGGCTACATCTTTGTGTGTGAAGTGAATTTCTTTTTAAAAAATTACAATGCGCTCAATTATGAATTTTCTAACATAACTTTTATGGATAGTGGAGTCGGATATTGGAAGAAAATATTATCATAACGACAACTCGATTATTGATATAATTATTATGGTTTCACAGAAGTTTCTACAGAGTCAGCCATGCTGTAGCAGAGACTGTTGTAGGTCGTATTTTTTAAAAAAACCTAACAATACCTTTACTTTATATTGATAGACATATTCTATTAGAACATTTTTCTAAAATTTAGAGCCTTTGGAAATGTGATAATGCTATGAGCATCAAATATATTCAAAATATCAAAAATCCTTTGGTAGTTAGTTATTGCGGTATATTTTAATAGAGGCATAATTTATACTGTACTCCTAAATTTACGGCATATCACTTTGTTTATGTTATTATATTCACAGAGACTATTAATCTAACCAACTTTTATTTACGAAAAATTAAAAACTGAAATACTCTATTTTATTGCCGATTGTTCGCAAAGACACTTGGAGTTGTTATTTTACTTTTTCTACCTCTTTTTCCCCGGTTGCGGAGAAATATGTTAGGGGAAGTTTGGGTATCCTCAGACGGTTATATGCAATGATTCAAGCTTCTAAAAAAGTACTAAGGCAAGTAATTATCAATTTGAATTTATGTATGTCGAAGGTAATGTGTTACTCATAAATATACATGATGAAAACATTTATTGTTCGATTGCATGTAATTTTTAAGAGTCTAGAAATAAGCAAATAATGTTCTTTAACGTTTCTTTATAAACATCTCGAGTTACCTGTCCTTCCCCTGCATCATAGAAGGGTATTTGCCGACAAAGTTTGACCATTTTTTTATGATTCGAGAGTTGTGTATTCTCTACAGATGTAAACTGACGTCATTCGAGTAGTCCGAACTTGTTAGATTTTAGCTTATATTCTTATTATGTGATTTTAAAATTATGTATGCGTTTGTTTAATTCATTGTAAAGGATTTGTTATTATGCTAATTTCAAAAGTTAAATGTTGGTGAGAATATTGAATTTTTTTATTAAAATATCTAAAGTAAATGTCTAATTGATTTTTTTTAGCGCTAATTGGGATATTAATTAACTACCTCAGAGTCGGTATACACTATACAGGGTGTTATGGAAATGACTTATTATATTTTAAGGGGCCACTCCTGGGGTGGCCTAGAGTTACACTTGATAGTTTTTTTTTCTAAAATCGGAAGTATTTTGAATTTTGTAAAATACCTTAAAACCGGACCATCTGTGCCTCTATGAAAGTTCATTACCCCTAAACACGTGTTTTTGACATGACAAATTGGCGGAATTTCTACAGACAGCTGATTACCTTGCGACGTTGCCAAGTATTCGGGAAAATCTTTTTTTTAGGTTTTTTAAAAAAGATTAAATCAAAAACTATACTGCGATTTCAATTAAACAAGCCTTATTCAATAGGTATAGTTTTTACTCACCCCATGAAATTGTATTGCTATCATAATACTTCGCTGAGTAAAAATCGTAGATACCAACAAGCCCTATGTCTGGAAATTTACACAGATAAACTATCACATCACAAAACATTCCCATCACATGTGTATCACATTATTCAACAACTATACACTCCAGCAGCAAAACGCAAACAAATTTTATGCCGTTGCAAGTAAATGAATAATAAGAAATGATATTAAAAACAAATTTATGAAGCCACATATGAAGCCATTGGGCGCATTCGAGAGACGAAACTGCTCCGCAGTGGTTACCGGTTATGATCCAACCGCTACCGATTCGTCGGCTTCCATGGATTACGACTATTTCGACCAAAAGATCATCACGTTTGGTTCAAATGTCAAATCCATATCAGCTGTGCGTAACAAACATTAACCTTTCTTGTTTTGTGAAGCTTACCAATATACTCATCCCTTGGTTGAAACTCTTTGGTGGCAGTTAAAAAGTACGTTTTCCTGTTTAATGTATATGTTTTGTTCCTCCATTCTATTTACTACGTTCTTCGTAACCAAACTTTTGTTGCATACGTCATTTCCCCATTGACATAACGAACCGCTCTTTCCAAGCAGCGGAAGTGAAAGATGCTACCCAAAATGGCGACCGTTCCGTAACATGTTGGAAAGTGTCGTAAAAGTAGCGGTCGACACAACAAGACGATTTAGGAACTGCTTCGGAGCAGTTTCGTCTCCCGAATGCGCTCGTTGACTTTGAACTGCTCAGTACCCAATCACAGAACAGCAACAAATCACATTTCCCGCCCCCTGGACTATCGTGTTTAAATGTTGTGTGTCCAGTTAAGAGGACTGGATTGGATACCGTAATTATTATTCTTAATTGCAATGGCCACCTGTCTTGACGACAATGAGCCAGCTATTATCATTACCAAGAAGAACAGAAGTCACAGAAGAAGAGAAAGAACATAACCGTATGAAACGTGTGTCGCGTTGTTTTCACTCCGGATTTTGTTATAAAGTATTTCTAAGTCTATAACTAGTAATTTCTTGTATTAATAACACAGAATTAAAGAGCTAATAACTTGATAATGTCCCGAACAGTTAATGTGTTGTTAAAGTGAATAAATGTCCCGCTAGAATCATTTGAAATGGTAACGGTATAACGTGGATTTCTTGCCGATATGTTTTTTATTTCAAGGTATGTACAAATAAAACTAGAGCAATACGTAGACAATTTTTCGTGTAATAGGGTAGAAACTAAAGCATATTAAAGTTAAGTAGAAAAAATTAAATATTCAAAAAAGGTTATCTGATGAAACTGATGTAGTAAATGTGGCAACACTGCTCAAAACACATGTTTTGGGCTGACGATATCTAAAGACTATCTGACAGTAACTGTCAGATTTTTGTCAACAATTTTTTTTTTGACAAGTAGTACGAATCAGCTGTTTGATCATTGGCGCGTAGGTGTTTTGAGCTAAATTTTTGAAGGCATTTTTCTCGAATTTCTAGCTTCGAGCGCCATTTAACGCAATTTTTCCCCAATTCGGCTCGACCTATAGATTTACGGGTTAAAAAATAATAAGTCATTTCCATAACACCCTGTATTTTGCAGCGCAATTGCTTTCACACCCAGTAATGTATTATGATTTTTTTGGATGGTCGTTATATTGTGAGTTTCTTAAGTTAGCCAGATTAATAATAAATTAAAAAACCAACGTGATTTGCTTATTGTTGCCATTGAGAATTAGGGTTGTAAAATATTTAACAACCCTATATTTTTATGCTCGTGTTGAAAATAAGTTAAGATTGCTACTTTGATGCCTACGCCTAATATTCATAATTTTATTGGGGGTTCTACCTGATGACAAATACAGCTTATGATACCTATCTAGTGGGTATTTTCAGTTTAAGGGCCGAATAATATAGAGTTATTGTGCATACATCATCGCAAACAAAAGGTAGCTTTTTATATTATTTCGTATTTACAATCCATTTAACTACAATTTTACACTGTAAATTAATTTTTTTTACTTTTTTCCTGAAATTGTAGCCTATTTACTTATATTATGATATTATCCGAAATTTTTATAAAAGCATTATGAGGGCTTTTACCTGATGGCGAACACAAGTTGTATAGTACCTATACCTGCTTGGTATTTTATACGTATTTAAGTTTTATTTACTTTTTATTACTCTGTTCTCATTACAAGATAGTCCTATAATTTATCCATTTCCAGTACAAAGAAATCTCTAGTTAATGGTTCTAGATGGTAATTATTTTATTGTATTTTATATAAGTGGTGCAAAAATTGGAATCAATTATTAGATATGCTACTGAATTTTAATGAGGGTCCTTCGGAATAATAAATAAAGGTTTATGTCCCTTTCTTTTTAAATCGAGTCGGCAGAGGGTTTGAGAGGGTTATTTAGGTATAAATAATTATTGCGGGGTGACAAATGTGCCGCCTTAATATACTTATCTTGTTAGACCATATAAATTAGGGTTTTATTTCGCTTTACTACCCACCAGCGGCGTTTCACTAAGATAGAAAATATAAATAATGTTTTTTACTATACCGCTTTAACAGCGGCGTTTCAACTAAGGGAAAATAATAAAAAGTCTGGTTTAAGGATGGCTCAGGTCGGATCGTAAAAAGTTGGGTTTAAGGATGGCTTATAAAAATTGGGATTTAATTATCCCGCTTTAGCAGCGGCGTTTCACTAAGGTTAAATCATAAAAAGTCTGGTTTAAGGATGACTCAGGTCGCATCGTAAAAAGTTGGGTTTAAGGATGGCTTATAAAAATTGGGATTTAATTATCCCGCTTTAGCAGCGGCGTTTCACTAAGGTTAAATCATAAAAAGTCGGGTTTTATCTCGGGTCAGATCATAAATATTCAGGTTCAAGTTAGGGTTAGATAAGAAGCCACCTCATGAAAGCATCCGGGTTAGGTCGTAAAAAGTCGGGTTTAATTTCGGGTTATTTTGTAAACAGCACCACCGAACCACCCGGGTTAGGTTATAAAACGCACCACCGAACCACCCGGGTTAGATCATAAAACGCACCACCGAACCACTTGGGTTAGATCGTAAAACGCACCACCTGCACCACCTGGGTTAGTTGCACCACCAGCACCACCAGCACCACCTGATCTCGTTCTGTCCGTTTCTAGCTACTGTTGTACATTGAACGATTTCCTGACCGTAATGTTCCTGATAGAAAAACCTTCCAAAGTATTACCTTATTATCTGGAGTCGCCCACCATTCTCCCTTAGACGTTGGTCAACTCGTTGAAATGCCTTCTTCTTTGGCATAGTACGATTAGGAAATCTTTCGTGATATAACCTACTGACTTCTAAAGCATTGCAAGACGGAACACCATACATCAGATGCATATGTGCATACTCAATAAACGTGTATTCCATAGTTCGAATTAATTCACAATTAAATTCACCACGAAATCCAAAAATCAGTAAATTAATATCGAAGTAAAGGATCAATGTGTCAGCGATGTGAAATATAACAAGTTCTAAAATGCAGGATATTTTATTTATTTCGTATCATAGTAACGTTTGTAACAGCAATACGTTGTTTTGGTGCCGATAAATAAATAAAACGCACATTTTTTGCGAACATAGGTTTTCTACAACTATTCGTCTATTACTATTTTCAACCAATTAGAAGGCTCCTTTTTGTTTACGTTGCTTATAGCAACGGGAGATTATTTGTTAGTTCCTATTAATTTAATGGAATTAATAAGTGATAATTTTTCTGTCAAAAATGAAGTGGTTTATATCTATTGGCAAAAGTCACTTAGAATAAAATCAAAATGCATTTTGTTGCTAACTTATAATTTTTATTGATACTAACCAATTTGCATTACATATCGAACACCGAGGCTAAAAGAGACACATCAAAAATTTTGAAAAGATTTGAAATATAATGAAATTCTTGCACTGCATCTTTTTTAATAGGCGAGAAACTTGGTGATTCTATCATTAAAAATTGTCTGTGTATTAACAAATATATGTAATATTTTGACACTCGTTTATTCCGTTGGGCTTTGGACATCTTGTGGCTTTCTAAAATTGGTTTTAATTCCATATCAACTTTGTAAAATAATTTCTTATCTTCAAGAATATTTTCGTCCATAAACTGGTCCAATAAAAATGGTAATAATTTCTAGTCTCTATGGTTTTGGCTTACGTCACTTATCTTCGGGCACATAGTACATAATTTATAACTTTTACAGTTCATTGTAGATACCTGTTTTGAAGTTGTTTATTATTTATTAAAATTTTACATTGATTTGACAATAATTAATAATATTAAATGTCAAATCACCGAGACAATAACTGCCAAATGTCAAACGTTAACAAAATATGTTACTCAGAGCCAACTATTTACTCGTTTATATTATATGAATAATATCTAAATAAAACGTTTTATCAATTTCTCCTCATTTGTAAAATTAATAATATTTTTTAATGTCCGTCACATTTTAGTAACAAAAAAGTGTTACTAAACGTCAAAGTAAAATTCTCTTGTGAAAATACAATATGTAATATTTTTCTAAAATCATCGGAAATAATTTTTTAAGCTTTAGTTGAAACTATGTAGACATAATTTCAGATGTTATGGTTGAAAACGAATTAATTTTTTTAATATTCCTGACATTTTAGTAATAAACCTTAGTTACTAACAAGTAAAATCAACTTCTATTGTAAAAATACAGTGCGTCATATTAAACTAAACTCATCGGAAATATGATTTTTAAAGTTCTATTTGAATTTAAAACTATAAAGACATTGGATTTCAGATAACAAATTTGTTATTTAATGTTTTTCACAGTTTAGTAATAAAAATGAGTTACTAACGGCTAAAATGAACTTCATTTCTAAAACTCTAATTAGTTACAATTAACTAAAGCCGCCGGAAATATGTTTTCGTAGCAATTACAATAAGAGAAAATTATGTATTATGTCCAACAATGTATATTTCAGAAGGAAAGCAGGAAAGAAAAGCTAAAACATTCATAATAGATTAACTTTTTATTGCCTATTTAGTATAAAACTTCTTATTAAAGTGATTTAACGTAAAACTTTAAAATTATGACTAATTTTTTGTATTAATATTAAACACGCAGTTGTTGTAGACAACTCTGGAGGAAGTGTCGGAAATACTAGCATTATTCGATTGCTCTACAATGACAGACGTTGTAGTTTCACTTGCCTGAATTTGCCGCATAGACTCAATAATCTTTTGGTGGTGATAACTATTTATTTGTAGGTAAGGCTTAATAAATTGACTACTGGAATGGCCTGTTATTTTAATGAGTTGTTGTTCTTCAACTCCAGACTGTGCTAGGCTAGTGACTGCTGTGGCTCTGGCTGAATGATTTGTCACTTTTGTTCTTTTAGTGTCGATCCCAATCTTTGCTGCTGACTGTTTGAACCATGTAGAGATTGTTTTTGCCTATTGGAGAATTTTTGTACCATTTGTTGGACACCTTCAATTTTAAATTTGGTGTTAAAAAGAGACGGTCTGTTGTTATTAAACACATACTACGTTTTTCCATCAACTTCTTAAATAATCTTACGGGGCACATTTCAGGATTAGCAACATTGTTTATAAGGAACTTGCTATCTGCAAGTTTTTTAGACCCTCCTTGAGTGGTTTTTGAAAAAACAGGGTTATATTCAATCCGGCCAGTAGAGTATGCTTTATCCATTTCTTCAATAAAGTAATGAATGCAGCAGTTTACTCCTTCACCGCCTCTCCATGCGAGCTCATGAGCAACAATAAAGAAAAACTTTTTTTGAAGATCCTCAGGTGTATCTTCATCCCTTAAATGCACCATTTTACTATAATCAGCAGTCGATAATGCTGAAGAACTTTTCTTTCGTTTGGAAACATCCATCTGCAGTTTACGACGTTTTGTATCTCCTGCCGCTCTAGCTTCCAAAAACTCTATATCTTTAAATGGATCAAACTTAATTTTATATGTGGTAAAATAATATTCTTGAAGCTGTTTCGCTGTGGAATTCCACATTAGTTTAATAACTTTTTTTTGTAATCTTCAGAATTTTGTTTTTTCATGTTGAAAGCCCAATCTTTTAATATTGATGCTAAATTTGCTATGGATGTTGAAGGATCGCTCACGTTATAAGATTTTTCACCACAGAATTGCATAAATTGTCTCCACACACTAACTTTTGATCTTCTTGTATTATTGGGTACTAACTGCTCAATTTCTTTAGCAATCGAACTTGCTGATTCATTACCAAAACGAAACTTTTTTACACAATATTATTGTAACAATAAATATCACGGGTACGACTAAAAAACTGATTGTTACTTGCTGGTTTGTCTCACCTGTCATTTCGAAATGACTTGACATTTAAATTAAAATTAAGTCGTAGTAGTATACCTAAGTGTCAAATTTTCCTCAGAAAAAATTTGACTTCTACGCAAAATAGGTCGTAGGTTCCATCTTCTCATCATATTAAAAGAAACTCCAATTTATGGAATTTTCTTACCGAATCTCCCACGCAGTAGAATTAATTCCCGATAATTCTGCTGCTAGGGAGATTATAAGTGACAATAAACAAGAGGACCTTTTTTTAGTCTAAGGTGCAAGCTACCCATTTATTTTTTTTACGTCTTTATCATACAGGGTGTTAAAAATTGAAGCATTAAATTGTAAAACTTTTTTATGTTCTATCTGAATTCGAGAGATTTCCCACATTTTCTTGGACACCTTGTATATTCAGTTGCTATTGAAGTGATTCCCCAAGACCATCGTTTTTGCGAAGAAGTGGAAGTGAAGACTATGTTGACTGAAAAAGGCGCTAAATTATTAGTGTTAAACTAACCTGAACTAACCTGTTGTCAGATCGCTAGGGTATTGTTATCTATCGTAATAGTCCAGGTTAACTGCATAACTTTAACATGTAAATTTGCTGTAAATAAAAATTTGACTATTACCAAATCACTTGTATTCGTTTACACACATTCAGCGGTCTTCTCAAAAATTTTATGGTACAACTAAGGGCAGGCCCGGATTTATAAATTTGCCGCCCCTAGGAAGTTGCGAAAATTGCCCCCCCCCCTCAAAACTTCTTCAATAGTACAGGAATAAGTTTGGTACGAAAAGTTTTTCAATCAATAAAATGCACCTTTCTGAGAGCAAATATTTTATTTTAATATAGTCAGTGGCCTTATAATCATGAAGTATATGACATATGTCATTCAACTATTACCATTATGTATGCGATTGGTTTTTGTGGAAAAATTATTGCTTATTGGTTGAATTCAGCTGGTGAATGAACAGAACAAATAAATGACAACAATACCTTCTAGATCATTATGAGCTCTCGAAGTTTCTTCTTCAACTGATTCGGAATGTGTTTCTTTGAAGAATGTTTCGGTTTTCAGATTCGATAAACTGCATATTGACCATACAAGTTTTTGCTACGATAGAGAAATCCACGTAAACTGTTACACAAGAATCATTGTTTATTTGCGATGTTGTTTTTTAGAAATCTGTAGGTAAGAAAAACACTTGTAAAGATAACAAACCTGAAATTTATGCCGTTGAAACTTGTCACACGTACTGTTAACAATAAATTAACAATGACGTTAATAATTGATCACCAATGTTCAGTAATAATGACAGAGAAGGTTATGTTTTTTCACAATACACTGTAGGAGAAAATAAGATAATTTTCGATATATTTATCGGTGGTACAACTAAAGAAAATTATTTAAGAGGGTAAAAAGATTGGTGGTACAACCAAATGGTATTATATTACCTACCTGACATCCCGTGGGACAACTAAAGAGTCCCCTTTAAGATTTATCCAGGGATATTTGTAATAAATTTACAATATATGTCACGAACGAAACCACACCCATACCAAATTTTAAATAAAATTCGCATAGAAAATAAGAAACAAATAAATGCCATATATAGGTATTGAGCCATCTGTTGCAATCGTATTTTATGTGTTGCATCGTGACATAAGAAACAATTTTCGTTAGAAAATTTATGAAGACGTTCTGACACAATATGTGACAGAATTTTATATTTTTCGCAGAACTGCACTTACTGCGGATGCTAAATATTGCCTTGAATTTTATTTCGCTTTTCCCCATTCGAGTTTTGTGATTTGTTGTGAACTTTAAGCCACAACTGATGTGGAATGTTAATGAGGGAGCTAGAGTTTTCTCTTTCTCCATTTGTGAGATATATGTAGGGAACATAGTCCGCCATCGATGCACAGATAAAAATTATTTGGGATTTAAATTAATATTATTACACTGAAAGAAAATATTAACTGAGGCAATAAAAAAAATTAGCTACCACAGCAAATACTTAAATACTTAAATTTTGCAAAATAAAGAAATATTTATGTAAAATAATTTACGAATTTAATAACACACTGATGAATAATATAATAACATAGTAAGAAGTATAGGTGTAGGTAATTTATCAAAAATTATATAACTAACAACTACAGTGTGTGTATAAAGTCTGGAAACAGCTTAATAACATCACAATTTATTGGCCGATTTAAACTAAATTTGGTGCAATTGTGTAAGAGGATCTGACGCACCGAATGACGATATTGGCGTTATTGCCAGCTTTTTGGTTTGGAATTCGAACGAATTTTATATTTTTAAATGTAACACCCTGTATATTTTTTCATTTATAGTTTTTAGTTTAAATTTGTTACACTTTTGGTATAACATACTTTATTCCTAATATCAGTAGTTTTCGAAATACGACGTGTTTTGAAAATATCAACAAATTGTGTTTTATTTATTTATAAATAAAACACCAGTTCAGTTTTGATGTAAAGCCATAAAAGCTGTCATTCTTACATGCAAAAATGTCTTTAACTGAAAGTGAAAGAATTACAATTCTTATGATGAGAGGATATGGCGATAGGGCCAGGTCTTCATAATGTTATCCTGTAATATTTATATGACTTGTTGCAATAATCAATTTCTTTGCAGCCAACGTACAAACACCTGAACGACTTTAGAGAGGTTGATTGTTTGTTTATAAATAGATGTTTTCATTATTTTTATTTGTTTTAGCTATTCACACAGTTAAACGTTTATTTTTTAAAACACGCATATCACGCTCAAATATAGAAAAACGAAATTGCTGTCTTTAGCGCAGTCAATATAGACAATTATCTTCAAAAAAATGTACGTCATCTAATTCGTCGTCCATTTTGAGTTTAAACTACGCACGTAATAAATCACAAGCAGTCTAGCCACATAATCGTAAGACTATCAGTCCTAGGATTACGAAACACTAAAAAATCGCACACATCCGCATCCAATGTAACCATCCACAATCCACATCCGCTAAGCCATAGAAAAAATGATCGATATAACACTAAGCCGAGATGCTTTATATAAACCTCAAGTTCTTCGGTCACTGCATGGGGTATGGATGTGACTCCGCGCAGATGCCGAATTGCATGTAAATACCTATATCATACTCTTAGAACAAGTGCCAATTACTTTGGCACAAAGAGCTGTATCTTTGTTAACAGTACCATTTTAAAATGTTACAATTCCAAAGACGCCAGCTTTTAAACAAGATGCAAGAGACTTTGTCGCCAAGAACATAACCAGAGGTGACCAAAGACGCAGAAAATCATATATTAAGAACACATTCACTCTAGATAAGTTTATTACCTTCAGATTAAGTAATTTAAATTCAATATAATTTATTCTCTTGTGAGAACTGCTGCCTTTATCACAAAATGCGATTTTTTGTGTGTTGGTACATTTATGCAGAACCTAGGGTCCATATAAAGGGTGTTTCCTAACCTCTCTGAAAAAATTAAGGAGGTGAATCCTCGCCTTATTTTAAGACGAAAATGTGGTATAAAAGTTTTTCGCAGGTCGCTTCTTTTTCGAAATGCAGGGTGTTAAAAAAAAATTAGTAAAGCAATAATAATCATTTTAATAATTGATTTAAAAACTTTTAATAATGAACTTACATGAACAAAAGTCAAATAAATTGCTGAAAATGTCCTCCATGAGCCAGTAAACACCCATGTACACGACGTGCTAAATTGTCTCTTACGTATTGGAAAATTTCGGGACTGGCGCGAATCGTATTAAAACCATCAATAATACGCAGTCGAAGGTCTTCTTCAGTTTCAACAAGAGTAGTATAAACGAGTTGTTTAAGGTGACCCCAGAAATAAAAATCCAATGGATTCAGATCCGGCGAACGGGGTGGCCATGGGTGAGGTCCTCCTCTACCTATCTAACTAGCCGGATATTGTTGATCTAAATAGTTTCTAACACGTAATGCAAAGTGAGGGGAAGCGCCGTCATGCATGAACCACATTAAAGTTCTCGTTCTTAATGGCACTGCTTTCATCAATTCTGGCAATTTATCTCTAAGGAAGTTGTAATAAACATCACCAGTAAGTCGATTTGGAAAAAAATACGGTACAACTAAGTTATCTCCAATAATCCCTACCCAAATATTAAAAGAAAATGTATTCCTAGTGATGTCCTTCGATAATGGCATGAGGATTATCTTCCGCCCACATATGGTTGTTGTGAAAATTTATGATGCCTTGTCTGGAAAAATTCGCTTCATCTGTAAATAGTATTTTTGCCGAAAAATGTGGGACCCTTAAAGAATTTTCTTAAAACCAGTTACAAAAATTAACTCGAGCTAGACAGTCTCTAGGCAACAAAGCTTGCACTCTTTGTACGTGATAAGGATAAAGTAAATAGTCCTTTAAGATACTCCATACTGTTTTGTAACCCACATTCAACTCGTTCCCGATTTTCCTTGTAGTCCTCGTACTAGTGCCTGGAGGTTCTTCCACCATGTTAAAGACCTCTTTCTCAAGTTGTACGGTTCTAACTGTAAGTGGTCGGCCTATTTTTATTTTTGCAAAGCTACCTGTTTCCTCTAACCTGAGTTGCAATCTTGTAAATGTTTCCGAACACGGTACTCGTCTATTAGGAAAACGTTCTGCATATAAACGTCTCGCCTCTAGCGCATTTCCATTTGCCAAACCGTACATAAAATGAATTTGAGCCATTTCTTGATTGATAAACTCAGCCATTATGAAAAGTATGTAATGTAGTACGAATAAATTCAAAAACAATTCAAAAGGCTATTATTTGAAAGATGTTAAACAGGAGACAAATAAATGTTACGGAGAAAACCAATGTGGTTGCCATGGAACGAAGCAAAGCCTACTCGTATCATTTGACGCAACATAATGATAAAAATACGAAAAATAACTAAAAAGTCGAGGTACTGTTTTACCCAGATCCCCGCCAATGAACTTATTGTAAAATTTAAAATTGAGCCAAAGTAAAGTGCTCCCTTATGTTTAACAAATATCATTAGAATATCGTTTAGCTTTAATTAATAAAATGAAAAAAGAAATAAGTACACATTTTCGCCTTAAAATAAGGTGAGGATTCACCTCCTTCATTTTTTCAGAGGAAACACCCTGTATATCTTATCTACTTGATAAATTTAAAATCATTGTTATTTGATCGTACAATCTGCAGTGTTTTAAATTTTTTATGTAATGTGTAATAATGGATATGATTTCTTATAATAAAATATATAAGTAATTAAAACAATAATAACTGGTTATAGAAAACATAATATTACACTCCCATAAATATTATTAATAAAAATCAAGTCGTATATTCCCATCGATGCGACAAGGTCTTCTCAAAAATTCCCTACGGGGGCAGCAGTGATATTTGCACCCTAGGAAGTAGTAATTCTAATTACATGTGGGCTACCAGCCAAGGTTACTTAATTTCTGGACTCTCTCGGGATCCTGCTGATTGAATGCTTCTCCGCTCTCATTTCTTCTGCCATCTCGATTTTGTCTGCCACCGTGCTTCGATATGGATACCTATCGCTTTGTTTTAATAGTTCGATACGTCAATAGTGGTTTAATTCTCCAAATTCGATCGTGCGAGATTTATATTACATTAGCGGGCCTTTTTCCTTAAGGTAAGTATCATACTTAGTTGTATTGATAGCGTCTAACACACAAATAAAAATATATAATATTATAATGATTTTATACAAGGCGATTCACGAGGAGCGTGCATTAGAACTTTGGAAGAACTAGTGAAATGAGCTACAGGATGTCAAACTATACCCACACATCACACCTCCGCGACCGGTGAGTTTTTAAGAGTAATTTTTTGTTTCATACCCATTGAAATATGTAGCACACCGAATTTGGTTTTATTAGTGATTCACAAACAAAAAATTATAAACTGTTTTTTCTTGACACCCTGTAGCTCGACAACGGCCGCCCCAGTGGCGGCTCGTGAGTTACAGGTATGGATCCAGGGAAAAATGTTAGGGAGGGTTAAGAAATGCCGAAGGCGCACGGAAAAAAATGAAGAATAAAACATGTCAACAATAGTGTATCTTTTCATTTGGTACAGGTTGTAACATTGATCCTAACATTTGTTAAAAAAAATACTAAAAATATTTTCAAAATCTCAAGTGCCTGTTGAAATTTTTACTACCGATTTGTATTTGCCATTTTGTAGTAAAATTTTAAACTGATACTTGTAAAATCTAATATACGTTCTATCAATATAAGTGAGACAAGACTATACTATTAATCATTAAATTTTATTGTGTAAAATACATAATGATATGTGAATTTTTTTTTCAATTTCTATGCAACTTTACTCCAAGTATAAAATTTGTAATTTAAAACAATTTAAAGAAATATGTTTGTCCCTTTTCTTTCCGTCAGACCCAATCCTTGGACGCGTTCCGCCGTATTACGGCTCATCGGCAAGGCTATAGAGTCTGACGAAAAAAAGAAAGGGACCTTACAGTGTTTTCAACACATAATGTATAAATACATATGCGAGATGTTACACGTGGCGACATCTCGTAGCAATCGAGCTATCCACCCAACCAGACCAGCGAGGTCTTAGAGAAGACAAAACGCTGGAATGGATCCCGCATAAGCAGGTATCTAATGTCAGGTGGCGCTGAAAGCCAATCGTCGGTTTCTGTGAACCGAAAACGTGATATTAAAGAAAGATGTTTGCCCCTTTTCTTTCCGTCAGACCCAATCAGATGTCGCCACGTGTAACATCTCGCATATGTATTTATACGTTATGTGTTAAAAATACTGTAAGGTCCCTTTCCTTTTCAAACAAATAGAATTTCCAATAGATTCCTTAAAAAAAGAACTATTGGTACTAGTCAATTTACATAAAAATGCATTGAGAAAATATGTAGTCGATGAAATGGCAAAGGTACGAGAAATATCTGTGGTCAAACTCCCTCTTTACCACTGCGAGTTAAACCCGATCGAACGTATATGGGCTCAAATAGCCAGAAAAAACACTACTTATAAAATGGTGGATGTAAAAAGACTCTTTAATGAAGCTATGGGTAAAATCAGTGCGGAAAAGTGTATCGATCATGTGCTGGAAGAAGAAGCCAAAATGTGGCAGGTAGATGTAATAATCGAGGAAATGGTTGAACCGCTTATTATAAACGATGTTAATAAAAGTTCAACTTCCGAATCGGACTATGATTAAGCCATAACGACAAAGTATTATTAGATTTTTGAAAATGCTTGGTTCGCAAGTTTCTATATTAGATCTTGCTTTTGTAATTATATTATATAAAATAGTACCACCCATTGTTATTTATTAGTTAATACGATTTTTTAAATGTTTTCATATGTTACAAATACCTACGAATATAATATAATACAATGTTAGGAGAATAGGCATGTTTGAGATTTTTAATTTGAAAACTTTCCCAATACACGCTCCTGGCTAAGGGATTTTCCCAATAACAATGGTAAATCCTCAAATATAACAATAACTTGCGATAAATTCAGGGTGGACCTACCCAAAGAATGCTCAATATTTGGATCCTTTAATGTAAATACAATAGATTTTAAGGGATGATGTTTAAATTGTTCTTGATACCCCGGTATACGTTTTGCATATTTAATGAGCATTTATTACTTTGCGCCATTTAAAGAAAGACTAAAAGACTATTTAAAATAAAAAGGAAACCTAAACTTAGACGAATTAAAAAAAAAATGCGAAATTTCGAAAACGTCCTTTCTTTTTCCACATGGTTTTCACAGAAACCGAACATGTTTTGTACTTTTAACCTATACAGTATCAGACATGCAATTGTCCCATTATGTGAAATACACCCAGTAGGTATTTTTAGAATGGTAAGGAATCAAATTTTCAGCCTAGTTAAGAATATACATTTGTTCTATCTAGGAAAACAGTATTTCTAGTTTTAACCTTTCCCTGTATGAATTCCTCGGTAAAAACCGCAACTCAAAATCTTTATTAGGCATGTTTACCCTATAAGCATTTAAAATGTGTCAAAATATCGTTCAATTTTTAGTTTGCAACATGGAATTCTGTCGAATCGCTATATGTTTATGGATTATTCAATTAAATGAAAAAAGTTTCTCGATTTTGTTTTCATAAAATTTAGAACAAAACAGGTATTAAATGTTGCAATTCACCACTCCGAAGATGGCTTTTAGGCAAAACCTATATTTGTTGCTTGCAAGACGATTTTCACCAAGATGTAAAACATAATGGAGCCACAATAAGATACAAAACCATTTTGCTACGAAAAAGGGATAAGTACAAAGGGAATGAATAAGGACGTAGGATGTAGGTAAGTTGTCATTGTTATAAGAAACTCTAACTGCGAATGATCTTTTTGTGTTGTGTCGGAGATTTTCGTAATTTCGAGAGAAAGATTAGGATGATTAGAGTGTGGAGTCTCGGTCTGAACACAATACACAATATTGCATAATACCATACAAAAGCAACAGAATGGGGAGAAGGGCAGCGAAAATTTGCTCAAGATTCAGGGCTGTAACAGACAAATATGCGATTTCTTTCTGTCTTAAAACAGATGTCGTGTGTTGTAAAAATTAACTACGAGATTGACTTATAGTTTGCTAGTCGTATTCGGCTCATAACTACTGTTTTTACATGTCACTGAAAATAAATGTATTATCTTATAACTGTTGCAAATTATATGTTTACTGGGCATTATTGTGAAAATTGATTTAGCCTTTACACACAGAGAAAACCTGCAGTAAACAGATCTTTGCTAAGACTGCGATATGAGCATTTCTACCTACGATTGCAAGATCACTTTCTTCCTGCAGTAAAGACCATTTTGCTGATAACTCTTTATGGGTATTATACAGAACTTTATTGCTGTAGTAAGACTAACTTTTAGCGACAGGCAAACACTAAAGTACTTTACAGCAGCAGTGAGGCATATTTGCTTTTACAGGCAGAAAAGTAATTGCGGCCATTTGAATATTTTTTGCCCTAACAAAGTTTCTTTGCTCGGATAGATAAGCATAGAGAAAGATTCTCTTGCTAGGACTGCAATGCTACATTCCTGTGCCTACAAACTAATATTTTATAAAGTTACCTTACTGCAGCAGCAAAGTCAATACAGCAAAGTGAATTTTACTCCTATAGCAAAGTACTTTGCAAACGCCTCTGCAATTAGATCATTTTTCTGCGGTTGCTGATCTTTTCATCGCAGGAATCTTCTCTTATTGTACAGTGCCATAGCAATAGAATTATTGGCGTATCGGGCTATTATTTGATTTTACTGTGATTATTAAAAGAATTTAAACACTTTTTAGTGAATAGAAACAAAAAAAATGAACGATAAAATATGACGTGCCTTAAGAGCGAGAGAACTATATTATTACCTAGTTGTTGCTTTACAAGGGATGTCGAGAAGTCTGGATTATTTCAAATATTTCATAGACTAAGAAAATTATATACTATATATTTAAAAAAATATATTTAAGTTACATATAATGTATAGCTAAATACATGATACAGTATACTTAGAACTAAAAAAATATACAGGGCGTTTCAGAAGTACGGTACGTAAATTAAGGGGGTAATACATTATGATATTCCAAGAGAAAAAGTTCAAACATGTGTCCGGACTTGCCCCATTTATGATATACAGGGTGTTAAAGTTAAAAAAAATATTTTTTTTTATAATTTTTTTAAATATCCTTTTTCTGATTTTATTGAAATTTGGTGCCGTTATTCATAATAATATTTAAAAGAATAATTTTATTTTTATTTTAAATGTTTTAATTAACTTTGAAATGTATTCTTTTGTACACGCAATAAAGTGGTTTTTATTTTTTCTCTCGAAAACGAAGCAAGATACGAAAACAATTCTAGAAACAAAAAAGTTGTATTATTAGTTGGTAAATTCGAAAAAAAATATCAAAGTTAGAGAAGAGTCAGTGGCGTACATTTTTTCGTCAATAATATTCGTTAAGGTGCTTTCCGGGACGCCACTGGACTTAATAAATTTGATCTAACTAATAACTAACTAAAAAGACCGATTTTTTTTTTAATTTTTTAACACCTGTATATTAAGAACGGGCAACTTCTTTATGAACATATGAACTTTTTCCTTTAGAATATCATAAGGAATCACCCCCTTAAGTTACGTACCGTATTTCTGAAACACCCTGTATATTAAGCCTTTTTCTTAGTGATAGATTTAAAACTAACTTATAAATCCATATTATTAATGGCGCCAGTTAAATATATAGCATACATAATAACGCACCTATATGTTAATACCTACAATACAGAATTATCATTATAATGTTTACGTTTAAATTTAATATACAAAATAGTAAAGAAAGGTTTTATGAAATATTGTATATTAGATTTTTAAAATACTGTATGTTAAAACAAAGTATTCAACGAGCAGGAAACAAAACCAGGCCTGTACTTTCATTTAACTATCAGCGGTCATCGGTGAACGTTGCTTCGCGCTGCGTCGTATGGTGTAAGACAGAACTCCTGCGAGTCTGCGAGCTAGGTATACCTTGTCAGATTTAAAGAATCAGTATATCAAGTAATTAGTTTGACCAGAAGCTTCACCAATTCTGCTAAGGGATGATTTAACAAACACATTTTAAGATAAGTTGAACCTAAACTAGTCTGAACTAACCTATAAAAGTCATTGCAGTTTTATCCGATTAATTAAGGAAGTTCCCTTGCAAGCAGATATAAACTTGGGCCACTGTGCATTGCTGTTTTAATTAAAATACATTTCATTTTGATGGTCTAAGAATATTAGCAAAACAATAATTTCAGAAATATTTCCAGTTCCAGTAGTTTTATCGACTTTTATTTACTAATGTGAATTTTATAGTTTTAAAATAAGTTTCGTAAGGACATTTATTAGATACAGCCATTGTGCTGTAATGATATTCATTAGAGCGCACTATATAGCACCCTAATTTATTACATTTTTTGACACATGAAACCTGTTCTTTAGAGAGATATTGTATTAATAGTGAAAAAATTATAAAGCCTGAGGTTTATTATTAACAATAATAATACACTTTTTACAATTTGTAGATCAGTGGAGCTACCTATTTAAATTCATCATTGACCCATGATCTGGTTTGCTACCTGCTTCATAGAATTCTCAACATAGCCTTCTATGGTAGAGATTTTCAGCATAGTAGTAAAATTATGTACAATATTGTGGTTATAAATAATTATTTACAAATATGAACTTTATTTTTAATATACTGTATATGTTTATTAACAATACAGTAGAATTACTTTAAAAGTCCTTTATTGTACAGTTTAATATATAGTTACAATATGTTTATAATAAATATATATATATTAAATTCAGGAATAACTTTATTTTTATTCCAAGAAAATCTGTATTTTTAGATTTAATATATATTTGTTTATTTTAGGAATATCATTTTGATATACAATATCTTAAATTTGGGAATTATTGCTCTAAAATATTTGTAATGCTATTTTAGATATATTTTAAGTGTCCATTTGGGACAGCCATACAATATATTTATATAATTATTTTTAAATTTACGATGTATTTTTCTCAGTGTATAAGTATGACTGAAGGACATATATTTTCCGTAATTATACCTATACAGGGTAGGTCGTTGTCGACTTGAAAATTTTCATAAAAAATATTCGGTTATATTTGCAATATTGAAGACTTTTTGTATAGTATGATATGGGTTGCGGAGTGGGGGCTTCGACTATTAAGGTCATAGAAAGAAGTAACAAAATATTAAATTTAACAAAATGAATTCCCGAGTTTTTGCGAATATTTCTGAAAGTTCTAACACCTATTTTTGACCATAAAGGTGTCGAAATGCACCTAAGGGAATAGTGATAATGAAGTAACGCAAATGTTTCGTATACACCCTATAGAAGGCTATAAAATCAATTTTTGCATTAAAATATTACTTTTATTACATTTTTTTAAAGGATTGCGGTCCTGTATCGAATTATATATAGATACCACGGGAAATAGCGGGATGAACGATATCTTATGTAATTAATCACCGAAACTCGGTCGCTAGGTATTTGCCATGGTAAGCGAGCCGTCTTAATTTGTAAGATAAATACCTATATTAATTAGATTGCGTCAACAGGAGGAATCGTATAATTACTTAGGAACGAGACACTTTTCGTTCTAATACTTTATCGGTGTGTAGCAGTTGAAAATTTGCATAAATAACTCATAAAACCAGCCAGGCAGCCGATCTAAGTCCCGACTTTTCTGTGTACAGACAATTTTCCTCCCACCTTCAGGAAAAATGAACTGTACGGAAAGTTTCCGTTCAACTTTTCTCATTTATAGAAGATATAATTGTTTTTTTTTTAATTTTAAATTGAGATTTTATGGATGTGAATGATCACAGAAAAGAAAATGATGTGTAATTCTTTTTGGTTACCTATACTTAGTATTTTGAAGTTTTTTTTTATAGTTTGCAGTAATTTTAAGTGGACAAAAGAGGTGTGATTATAATAAGAGATATTTTTTCTTCCTGTTCTTGGGGCTAGAACTAGAACCTAGAACTTTTTTTATATAAAGCTTAGTAATAAAGTGCGCATTTTCTTAAGAGTCCTTCACGGTAACCCCTGACCGGCACGCAACCGATCATACAGCAATGTAAATTAAATGGGGTTTCTTGCGCTCAGCTCTTAACAAATTTTGAGAAAACTGGTAATTTATTCAGCTTTGGTTAAAAGGATATTGAGAGGCAACTCTATTTGCTAGATTAATCATGTTGCAGATTTTTAATTAAGGACTTACATGTGGAGAAAATCAGGCATAAAGTTGCAATTCTAACAGCGATAAATATATTACTGCATACATTTCGAAAACGAAAGCCAAATAGAAAAGTCTGCAACATGGTTAATTTAGCAAATAGAGTTGCCTTTCAATATCCTTTTAACCAAAGCTAAATAATTTAACAGTTTTCTCAAAATTCCCCAGACGACACACAATATCCATTAGACATCTAATGGATACCCCTAGATCCATGGGATATCCCGTCCATGGTAGATATCCTATAGATATCTAATGGATTATATTCTCGGACATTAAAATAAAAAGCATTTTTTTACATGATGTTTCCGGTTATTATACTCTCAAAATTTAATTGATTATAGTTCATCAGTCGTACCAAAATATTTAAAGCCTATGTTTCGTGTTTACATTTCTAATAGATATCCATAGATATCCAATGGACATCCTACATCACTACCGCTTCTTTATTGTCGTATTCGCTCGTTGGAGCTCGTGGACACAGCATCACCTGTTACGGTAGGAGCGTGCTGATTGGTTGATGACAACCTGTCGACTCGTGACGTCGTGCGACCGTGCCGCACGCCATATTGGTTTGTTGGAATGATTGTCGAATGTCGATTTCGAATTTCGAGGAGAAAATTCGTTTGTTGTTTGCTGTGCGGTCTGGTGAATTTTGTGTTTTTTTTTTGTCATAAACAATATTTGCTGGTAAGTAACTAAACAACCTTAATCTCTTTGACAATAATTATTGATGTATTTCAAGTAAAACAGCGTTATTCTCGCTATTGTTTTCTGGTTTTTGTTTAAACATTATTATTCTCTAGGACTCTTTAATTACTAGGCCATGCTTATGCTGTTTTATTGGCTTAAAATGTAAAATTATGAATAAATAAATGATAATTAACAAATTTAAGAAGTTGCATAAACCTGGCAAACTACACAACTGTTGTTATAGACTCTATACAGGTTAGGTTAAACGTTAGACCCCAGAAATGTAGATGCCCCTTAGAAAATTTAAAGTCAATTTTAGTTGAAAATACCATATTATGGTGAATTTTTTTGTTGGCCACTCTTCCCTTCGAGCCTATAAAATGCTCGAACACTCTTTCCTTCCTTAGCATGCACCATATTTTAAAATAAAATATGACTTAGCCTTATTTTCTATTATCAAAAATTTTACACATCTTTGGGTTTATTAATTGGCTTTTTCAACGACTATTTTATATTAGGTAGATACAAACCTATTTGGAACTAACCCGTTGGCTTGGCGTTTTGAAACTTGCACAGTATGCCCCCTTTTAAACGTTACCGATAAAATGGACAGGATATGAATTCGCTGTTATAATACACCTACATTTTCGTTTTTTTTTAAGGTCAAAGGTGCAAAGTGTCCCAGGTGTGGGCATTTGACTATACTTTTCTACAGCGTGTCCAGAAACCATCTTAACATATGGACAACTTTTTTATTCTAGACTTTACGAAAAAAAGTGATTCTTCATAAAAAGTTCTGCATGGTCTAAAACCTAGAATGCAACTATCAGATATTAAATTCTCCCAGGCGTATACGAGGTAGGTCAAAAAATATGAATTTTGCCTAAGAGTAAAGTACCTTTATTTTTGACAAAATCGAAAATTTGTATAAGGAAAAGTTGATTAGAACTTAAAACTACGTTTAATTATGCAATTACATCGAATTCCATGAAAAAAATATTCGTTTTATTTTTAAAAATTTTTCTGAAGTTATCAGTTTTTAAAAAATAAAACAAATACAGCGTGTCCAGAAAAGTTCTAGACATATGGAAAATTTCTTTATAGTTGATTTTACGAAAAAAAGTTATTCTTTATAAAAAGTTCTGCTTGATGGGCAAATAATATTGACATATCGAAACTTAAGATATCATGTACAGGGCGGCAAAAAAATATAGAAACAGAGAATTGCGTTAAGTGGGAAAGTACCCTCAATTTTTATTTTAGAGCAAATTGTTATAAGAAAACTTTACTAAGGACTACAAAACGAGGCCAGATACAATTTTTCGTTGAAATATTTTAATTTACAAGGTACCATAAAAAATACATTGCGCATTTATTACCTCTTATTGGAAACTAATCACGTAAGCATGTCAATATTCGTTACTATAGTATTACACATAGTTGTTGCAGAATTGTTGTTGTAAATGTCTATTGTCCTACGTATTTTTAAAATCAAGGTTTGTTGCAGAAGCTGTGGTACGCAGTCCAAATCTGAATTCCAAAACCACAAAACAAGAAATCATCAACTGCATTAAAAATTGGCTGAGGCATGCTTCGGCAAGATTAACAAACGAGTAAGTATAAGAAATAAACTATATTTATACAGGGTGTCCCATAACTTATGGGCCGTAGAGTAACTGGAGATACTAGACATCAAACTAAGCCGATTAAGTCATATAAGTTTTTTCGGACAGGTAAGAAAAAAATCATAGATTTATGAAATCCAGTGTATGCAACTAGCACCCTCTAGGGTGAAACTTAAAAATTTCTACAAAATCTTATTTCTTGCTCATAAAAACATAATACTGCCAATTTCAATTCGATTCATTAAAACCGTTTTGGCTTATTTTCGAGAATAAACTTTCACTTTCAACACCCTATGTATTTCTAGAACGAGTAACAATCCGAAAAAACTTATATGACTTAATCGGCTTAGTTTGATGTCTAGTATCTCCAGTTACTCTACGGCCCATAAGTTATGGGACACCCTGTATAAAGTTAATCTGCATACTAAATCATAATCAAAAATAGTTTGTCTATATTTTTATGTTTAAGCAGTATACACCGTATTTTATTCTTGGCTCTTTTCAGGAAGAAAATCACGAAGGAAATTATTGAAAATAACATAGATTAATTTAAATTAAAAAAATGTCATAATATGTATATTGTCATTCAATAATATACCTATATTAATATTACAAAAAGTGTTTTTTTAATTTAATTCTCTACTATGCGGATTTTTATTTATTTGTTTTAGTATACAGAAAGAATAATATAACTGGTGCTATAAGTATTTATAAACATATTAATACAAGATCATTTTTAGAGGAAAAAAACTTAAAAATATACCGTAAAATATAATTATTACAGGCAAAAAATTAGCCAAATTCGTTAATTCTAGAATACTGCTTAAGCCAAAATAATGAGATCTTGATTATGTCATTTTTCAACTTGCTGCGTAATGATGGTATCAAAGTTTTATTTAACAATTATTTTTTTAAATTTTTTCCTAAAATTTTAAAAATAACTATAACCATTAGATGTCTAGCGATATCCATGGGATATGATGTACACATCCACCATGGATATCTACTGAATGTCCTTATATCCCGGGATATAGACGGACATTTGGATACCCATAGGATAACCATTAGATATCTAGCGATATCCATGGGATATGCTGGATATCCCTGGCGGATATCCGGTGGATGACTATTAGATATTTTGTGCTGTCTGGGTCGTTAACAGCTGAGCACATGAAACCCCATTCAATTTACATTGCTGTATGGTCAGTTGCGTGCCGGTCAGGGGTTACCGTGATGGACTCTTAATTGTCTCACCCCTTTAATAAATAGACCTTTTAAGCCGAAAAACCTCAATTCTTTTCACAGTAACATAATTTCCCGTGGCCCAGCTATCCACGTTATAATCAAATACGACAGATGCCAAAAAGTGACAGCCACGACTTACTGGACACTTAAAAGACAAAATCGATAAAGGGAATTTAGAAACCCCCGTATTTCCGAAACGGCTGAAAATAAATATCAACAATTATATGTTTTTGAAATCGGATCGCCAAATGCAATTCACTAGTGTGGTTATTTATGAGGGTTTCCATTTAAAAAAGTTCAAAATGGCTTTGTATCTGTCACTTTTTGACATCTGTCATATGCGATTTGATTTTCGTTATAGTGAGCAGGAAAATCGCCAATCGGGTGAAACAATTAAAAAAAATGTCCCTGTACACTGAGGAAAATGTCTAAAAACCGTTATTCGAAATCGACTTACTCTAGCTAGAATTCGTCATTAGAGGACACATTTTGTTGGTTGTTGTGGTGATTAATATGAAAGTGCTGGTTTTATGTGGGGTGCTGGATCAAGCGACATACCACAAGTATATAGAGTTCAAATAGTCGTTGAATTTGCTGTAGTTACCAAACACTTTGTTGGCGTTACAAGAAAGTGTACCGGTATCACTATTATTTTGAATTATGCCTGTAGCAGCACCAATATCTAGTTAATATAACAAAATAAAACTGTGTGATGAGTAGTGCTGTAATATAGGTAATTGATGTCTTTGATATAGCAACAATTCTCGACTTAAAAAACGAAGATAAAGTTCGAACTATTAGGCAATTCTGCACGAGACAAATGAAAAAAAAAACTATAAAAATCGCAACAAATTACTCTTGGAAAACTTGATTTATTTTAAAAGCATAATTTATTTTTCATTTATTTCGACAACAAAGCGACCACCCTCGGGGAATGAAATGTTGGTCAGTTAACAGGGGTGGTCGTTTAATAGAGAAAAATTAAAACAACTGGTCTGCATTTTACAGTGTTTGTTTATAAATAAGTTTCTACATAATAACATATAAAAATAATTTTAAATATATTTGTTTAAATTTATCAAAATTAAAATTAAATGAGATGATGCCCATTTACCAATATGTATATACTGCACGTGCATACTAACATATTATGTACTTATATTATACAATGAACTGTATGTTTGTTTTGAAATTCTTATTTTTTTAAATAATCAGAAATTTATGATTGCTTCATATTTTTTTATTTTATTTTTATAAAATTCAGATTCACATTTTAATAGCAATTGAGAAATATTTGTAGATTTGTCAAAGTTGTTAAAAAAGTCTCTCAAACTTGCGCAGGCTTCCGATAGGCTTGATATTTTCGACACTGGAGCAAGTTCAGGTTCCTCTTCCTCTATCTTAGAGTTGGGAGTAGTTTCATCCGTTTCTTGGATCTCTTCTATATACTGGATGATAGTCAATTCTGTACTTTCTGTTGGCAAATCGTTATCAATACAGGCAAATTGTTTCAAGTTTACAAATGTGTCCTTAATATTAAGAAACAGTTGTGCGAGCAGAATATTATCTTCTTCTTCGAAGTCGTCAATATTATGGATATTACACATAAATCTGGCATTTATATAGCATTTTTTTATTGTCACTGGGGACAAATTGCGCCAAGTCACCGAAACTCATATCAAGGCGTTGGTTATGGTAATATTATTTTCGATTTCTTGAAGTGGACAACCAATGTCTATACACGTTAAAAGCCTCTTAATAAGGTAGCTTCTGTAGAGCATTTTAAAATTCTGAATAATGCATTGATCCAAACAAAGGTTGTGAGGTAGTATTGGGCGGAAGAAAAAAAGTTTAATATAATTATCCAGTGTAATTTTGGAATGAGATGTTGCATTATCCAGAAACAATACCACTCTTCTATTCTGCTTCTTCATTTTGATATTAAATCTGTGAAGCCCTGTTGTCATGATGTCTGCTGTCATCCAGGCTTTTTTGTTCGAGACCCATTGGAGAGGTAACTTATCGATATGTGCACCCTTAAAACATCGAGGATTTTTGCTTTTGCCTATTATAGGTGGTTTGTCCTTCTCACCTTCCATATTTGCACAGAACAGAACTGTAGATTTGTCTCTATGTTTAATTGAGATGATCAGACCATTAGTTATCCATTTTGTAATTTCTCTGTTTTAATTGAACTGTGTACCTTTCTGTTCCGTGATTAATTATGTTGCTATATAATTCGTTTTATCAATTTTAATGACGCCATTGTCCTTTCTTATCAAAGTGTTTTGTGTTCATTCAGAAAAATTGGTGCATAATCTGTGATATGTTTGAAAGTTTCATGTATTTCCTTGTTTTTCTCCTTCTAATAAATAAATGATCAAAACAGGTTCCTGTCTCAAAGATAATATCTAAGTGAGTTTATATAGGGGGCCGAAATCCTAATTGTGTCCAATGGTTATTTCTCCAGTTGAAGATTCCACGTCTCGTGAACGTCGCCTCATCAGTAAATAATATGGTTTTTAGGGATGACGGGTTTTCATTTTTTTTATTTAATAATAACTGACAAAATTCCATTCTGGATGGTAAATCATGTTCCAGTAAATTTTGTACAGGCGTAAAATGGTAAGGGTACAATTTTTCAGTGTGGATAATTCGTGATACAGATAATTTACTTATTGTAGTAGCAGCTTTCAAGAGTCTAGTGCTCAAAGAGGGATCGTCCGCAACACGAACCAAAATCTCTTCTTCCTGCGCAACAGTTATGGTTTTTGGTCTGCCACCAGGATTCTTATTATAAAAGCTAACCCTGTCGTCTAAATCAGTTTAAATACGTTGAAATATTTTTCGATCTGGTTGAATTCTGTTTGGACATAACCCAAAATATCTTCTCGCAGCAGCAGCACCATTATAATTTTCTTGAGCATAGACGCGGAGCATATCTCTCAATTCTTTGTAAGCATATTGATAATGCCGCGGCATATCCTAAAAAATAAACTTAGTGAAATAACATAATACATGATACAACATACAGCAGACCATGGTCAATAATAAGGCATTGAAATCCATTATTGACCGATCTTCAAAAATCTATTTGAACGCAGGTAACTTGATTTTTTGATTCTACAACATGAATTCATAAACATGAATAACCTGAAAGGTGATTTCTTGTGGTTAGGCAACCAGATAATTATCAATACATATTAGATTATAAGAGATGCTTGATATTGTAAAATATCGATACAATCAACATTTTTTCTGCTTTCATCCTTAATTCTGGAGGTGTACACATAATAATATCACTAATATTTTCTTCGCTCACTTTTTAAAAAAACGGAAAACTCGTGAAATCTGATGACATAAATGAACAAAAATTGACATTAACAAAGCCACCTGACAAAACAACAAAAAATATTTTGCCAATTCCAAACTTGATTAAAAAATATACTAACCTATAATTTTTTATAATTATTAATACTATAAAGATAAATGTCTTATAAAAGTTTGTAGTAGTGGAAAAAATATTATATTAACTACGGTTTAGACAGCTTATAGCCCTCGGGCAATAATGATGGCTGTGTAAACATGGTTAATAATATACTATTATTAACTTTTGCTAACATTTGTTTGACATAAATTATTTCGTTGCTAGGCAAAAGTCACAACCAATAATCAATTGTTTCAATTGATTTTGTAGTGCACAGCCAACCTCGTCAGTTAGTGTTTTTTAAAAATATGACATGTGATAAAGTATTAGTACACAATTATCTATTTCTAGTGTGAAACTTAAATAACGTTCTGAGTCAACGGTGGCTACTTTCAACATTTACTAAAGTGAACTTCTTGTTATTGTTGCACTGTTTCTAATTTATTGTGTTGTGATAATTAAAATATGAATTTGATTACTTTGTTTTTTTTTATGCTTTGTGATGTTTAATAATAATATATAATATATAATAATTGGAAATATCTCGAAAACGTTTAGAGATATTAAGATCAAGCGAGTATACCTTTTTGGCTTAGAAATTGCCTTTCTTTGAGAAACTTTAATTTAAACACACCTAATATCGCAGGTAAGAAAAGAAATCATAGATTTATGAAACCCAGTGTATGTAACTAGCACCCTCTAGTGTGAAACTTAAAAATTTCTGCAAATTCTTATTTCTTACTCATAAAAACATAATACTGCCAACTTTCAATTCGATTCATTAACCCGTTTTGAAATTATGGCTTATTTTCGAAAAAAACCTTTCAACACCCTGTATTTCTAGAACGAGTAACATTTCGAAATAACTTATATGACTTAATCGGTCTAGTTTAATGTCAGGTATTCTAGTTGCTCTACGGCCCATAAGTTATGGGACACCCTGTATATTTTTGAATAGTGGCAGCTACTTCATTAAAACTTGGCACACACTAATATACCGGGTCCGCGAACGAAGCGGGGACGGAAGATTACATCCTTATCGAAGAACTTATCAAAAATACTGAAACAGCACGAGGTCTGGAATTTAAAGTGGCATATTTTAAAAATATTTTACATTATACAGGATGGCTCAAAAAAGTGAGGCGAACAAAACTTGTATTTTTTTAAATGGAACACCCTATATCTTACACTATTTTTAAATTCTACATGTATCTTTTTTGTTTTTCGATGATCTTTGAAAATACGTTTATGACAGATATTGATCTGTAACTGAATCGGTGAGTTCGACAACCGTGCTCCAGAAATCTAATTTTGAGAAATGTAATGAAAACCTATAAACTTTAAAATTACTTCTTTAAGAGTATGTATTAGCATGAAGGGAATAGGCAAATTCCCTCCCAAGAAAAAAGGGGTCAAAAATAACGGTTAAATTCGGTCCCAATTTTTGTTTTTACCTGAAACTGCATAGGTAAATTCGGTCCCGGGCAAAATATTTTAAGAGGGGACCAGTGAAATAAAACTGTAATATTGAATAATTTTTGTTTTATTAAATAAAATAAAAATATTTACTTGAGTACATATTGTATACCCAATACTTAAACGCCACAGTGAAATGAGACACATTTAATAAAATGCAAACGACTTATTTCGTTTTTCGTATATTATGATTCAATCATTTTTGTAACAAATTTTTGACGTTTTTTAACTATACTATTGGTAATTTTAGCATTCAAATGTACACTTTGTAATTTTACATAGGTTTCGATTTGAAACTCTTTAAGTTTATTAATAAAAACAAAAATGTTTTGATGAGACTTGTAAAACGAATCGTTAAAGTGTCTATGGAAAGATTCTCATGTATTCGTAGTCCGTGTAAGTTCTGCTGAGTTTTCAGCCCAAAGTGAAGTAGGGAATAGTGACTCCTCAGATATGTAATTATCTATCAAATAATCGGAGTACATTTGAATCTTGTCATCGTCTGGTGCTATTGAGAGCGGATCGAATACAAAACAGTCACCGATTTCTACAGGATTTAAGAAAGTAAGGGGTGTAGGGAGATATTAAACCAATTTGCTGAATTTTTCTATACCATGACTGCAAAAGATGAAATCGACATCCGATTATTTGAGCTAATGGCCAAACTTGTTGGACAGCCTTATGGATACCTTTTTCAAAATCGATTACAATTTCAGAAATGTCTAATCTAACACTATTTTTGATGCAAATTTCTATTACAATATTAAATAATTTTGGTACGTTTTACTACGTTTGTTGGGTAATAGGGAAAAAATCAGAGGAATATAGTGGCCGTTATAATACCCGTGTATCGTAAAAAACTGACAAAAAATTTGTGGGCCGTAGTTAAATGTGCCATCTAAATATATTCGTCTGACTTTTCCGATAAATTCAATATTTGATTTACAAGAAAATACAGCGATTTTATCAGCTGCATCATTAAAAAGTAAAAAATTTTCGCCTCTGGATGTTTCAATGTTGATCTTCGCCAGAATGTCAAAAGTTTGTTAAACACTAGTTGGCAATTGTGGAAGCAATTTTCGATGAGCATTGGGTTAAATTCTTCCTTATTAACGCAACGTCTGACGTATTGATCGTTGAAGGCAGATTGTCTTGAAGCTCCCGGCTGATGATTTTTGCAGATTTCTCCGATAAATCATCAACAGTCTTTCTTTTGCAAGAAGTGCTCACAATTTGGCGGATCAACTGTTCTACATTTGTTTTATGGCAATGCTCCTTTACATGCTTTGTAACAGTTACAGTGTCCACTTTACCCATACTGAGCAAATAAGATCTACACTTTTTATTTATACACGTCTACCGCTTTCCACCACTTTTTAAAATTTTTTGAAAACTATACTTATAGTTATTTATAACTACTATGTGCTTTCCTTTTCACTCAAAATAATATTAAGATCCATGTTGCAGACTACAGAGAATATTTGAATCGACTAATATGTAAACTGGGAAAAAATACGCAACTAAATGATAAATATTTCAATCCATTTCAGGTATTTATATTATTCATTTACTAATTACTACTATTTTCTACGAAAGAGATTAAGCACCTGAGTATCGTAAAACTCTGGTTGGGAGTGAATGTACCTACCGATAAATGGTTATAAAATTTTTAATTTAATCTGCTACCTGCTGGGACCGAATCTACCATCACCCAGCATGAACCGAACAGTTTTAGATCTAATAATTCTTCAAAATATTTAAAAAATGAAAATAAAAATAAAATTGTAACACCCTGTATCTTGGAAACGAATCGTTTTTGACCAGATCTTTATAGAAACTTTGTATCTTGGAAATAATTCACGAATTATCCTGTGAATTATCGGACACTTATTAGAAACACCCTGTATAGGTTGGTTTAAAGTAGGTATAGTAAATATAGCCAGGTTAGTTCATCCTCCATTAGTGCTTCTTAGTTCTGGTGTATAGGCATTACAAAATTCGTGGGGGGTGACCAAAGAATAAGATACAATTCGAATATCATTTGACATTTTTCCATTTTAATGAATCTCTTTATCGCGTTCCTGGATATAGGTTTATGGAAAACTGCCAAAAATAAATTAGTAAAATCACCGTATGTTTAGGAAAGTTAATGAATTCTTAACAACGTACATTTAAAAATAGGTCAGAAAACCAATGGAAATATAGAAAATGTCATTCTTAGAAGGACCCGAGGACAAAAAGCATAATATATAACGATGTTATCGAACTTAGTGATTTGCTAGGGTGCAGACCCTTATTGCTTTGTTCTCACTTTTGAGTTTGGGGTGGTCCAACGCTGATAACAAAAATCCAGTATTACATTCTCGATCTGTAAACCCTATTCTTAATTTACATATGTAATCTTCGGGTCTTTTTTGTCTTAGCTTTTTTCCGCTTCCTACTGCATAAATTGTGCCTTGACTTGGTTAGATAACAGTTTGACGATCCAAATTTATGCACATGGTGACCAGTAGCAGTTGGTATTTTAATTATAAAAGTTTTTATCTTTAAAGCGGAGTATATTTTTCTATTTTTGAAGAATTACCAGACCTGACAACCACTTCAGGTTATTACGATATTTATGCCTTGCTAAAACGGCATCACTTTTTGTTCCAGAGATAGTTCAAGTTAATTTCAATATAAATATTGTTTTTTTCAATTTATTGCAAATCCTATACAATCGCTTTAAGTGTTAGTGTTAAACGATTGACATTAATATCTAGCATTATTATTAGGGTGGTACATTGGCAGCTTTATATTTGATACTTAAAGTAAAGAACCTAGTTACCTACACTGAGAGAATTTTTTTGCTGGGGCGATGAATAAATTAGCTACCGCAGCAAAAAAATCTAATTGCATAGGCGCTTGCAAAGTACGTTGCTATGGGAGTAAAATTCACTTTGCTGTTATTGGCATTGCTGCTGCAGGAATGTAACATTGCTTCTCTAGCATAGAATCATTCTATATCTAAAAGGCTGCGTCCACATAATATTGAAGCTTTTATTGGTAATACAAATATTAATTCACTAAATACAGAGGACTGACAATCTCGAGTATTTAGCTACCAGGACCATTATTATGCTCTTGAGAATCCACAACTGGTAAGAGAAAGACATTTTCAGCAAGAATTTTCAGTGAATGTTTGGTGCGGTATCATTGGCAATTATTTGATAGGCTTATTTGACCTTCCACAATGACTTACTGGTGATGCATATTTGCAGTTCTTAGAAAACGACCTATTTAATTTATTAGATGATATTTAAAGGTACAAGATGGGGCACCACCTCACTTTTCACTTGTAGTTCGAAATCACCTGAATCAACGCTTTCCACATCGGTGGATTGGTCGCGGTGGTGATTTTCCTTGGCCCCCTCGTAGCCCAGATATTAACCCGCTTGATTTCTTTTTGTGGCGAAACATGAAGTCATTAGTTTATAAGGACGAAATTAATACACGCGATGAACTTTTACAATAAATTGGGGAAGCCCCTAATGTGATTAGAAACGAGCAAGACACTTTCCCAAAAGTGAGATGTCACTTAGTTAAAAGTTTAATAAAGTGCATTGAGGTCAACGGTGGCCGCTTTCAACATCTACTAAAGTGAGCTTCTTGTTATTGTTGCATTGTTTCTAATTTATTGCGTTGTGATAATTAAAATATGAATTTAATTACTTTGTTATTTTTTTTCTTTGTGATATTTAAACGGAAATATCTCGAAAATGGTTAGAGATATTAAGATCAAGCGAGTATACCTTTTTAGCTTAGAAATTGACCTTCTTTGAGAAACTTTAATTTTTGAATGAAGATTTATGAAACCCAGTATATTATGTAACTAGCGCCCTCTAGTGTGAAACTTAAAATTTTCTACAAATTCTTATTTCTTACTCATAAAAACATTATACTGCCAACTTTCAATTCGATTCATTGAACCATTTTGAAATTATGGCTTATTTTCGAAAATAAACCTTCTCTTTCAACACCCTGTATTTCTAGAACGAGTAACATTTCGAAAAAACTTATATGACTTAATCGGTCTAGTTTGATGTCAGATATCTTTACTTAGGGTTAGTTCAGGTTAGTTGTGTGTCAGTTAGTTAGGTGTCCCTTTTTGAATCCTTTTTTTAAAGAAAATGTCCTTGTGGCTTTTTAAGGTTCAAAATGTCCTTTTTTTTTTAAACTATAGGTTAGGTATTTAGGTACTACTCGACACCACATCACGGGTCAAGGCACGGCGCCGACACCACACTCCCTCAGAGTCCAGAGTAGTTCAGTGCAGTGTTGTCATAGAAAAAAGAAACAAAGTTTCTTTTTTCTATGAGTGTTGTTCAGTCCCGTTTGCAGTGGTGCCTTGAACAAAGCGGAAGGTAGCCTGTGGCCTGTGGGCGTTTGTTGTAATCACATTCTTAGTGTTTTTGAAACTTTCATAAAAGAAATTGAATCTAATAAAGCGACTGTACTTGATTTATACAGTATAATGGCCGAGTTGAGAAAAAGTTTAATGCAAAGATTGAAAAATAAATTTTATGGGTTTGAAACCAAAGTCAAACTACGATCACTCGTTAATGCAGCAAGCAAGAATAAACTAGAAACTAATTTTAACAATTTTATCAACGATTTATACATTACATAGGAAAGAAAGCAAGAATAAACTAGAAACTAATTTTAACAATTCTATCAACGATTTATACATTACATAGGAAAGAAAAGTGGTACTATTTTTCGGAAGACAATTGGCACAGTATCGTCGTAAAACTAAATTTAAAATCTAAATTTTCTTCATATTTGGATTATGAAGAAATAATTGAAAAAATAAACAATTGAAACATAAAAATTAATATGAACGAGCTTTTTAATGAAGTAATGCAGATATCTGAAGGATACCAAGGAATGGAAAATGAAGTTATACATTTAAGTACCCCAAAAAAATGCCAAGTTCTTCTTAATCATTTTAAAAATACTACAAATGTTTTTTCCTTAATTTCCTTTTGTTCAGCATACCTGCAAGCTCAGCATTTTCTGAACGAATTTTTTCTGTGATGGGCACCAAATGGAGAGACGAAAGAAATCGTTGCTCCACAGAATTAATTCGTTTAGAATTATTAATTTATTTTAGTTTTAAGGAAACTTGTGAAGAATTTTTTGAGATATTAAAAAATGACAAGGTTGCCCTGGAGGCAGCAAAATCAAACAAGAAATATTCATTTAAATTTAATAGTATGTAAAAATTAGTTATACAGTGTGTCCACGGATAGAGTTCGGAAGAGGGAAAACTTTTTTATTTGTGGGTTTAAAAGAAAAAGTTATTCTTTATAAAAACGTCTGCTTGTGTTGAAACTCCAATTTCGAATACCAAATTTACGATTAGTATACAGGGTACATCAAAAATAACATTTTTAATTATTTTGATTTCGATTTTTTTTCGAAATTATATGAAAATATTTTCAAAACCGTGATTTATTACACCAATTGTGCAAAAAAGTCTAATAAACATTTTTCTCAAGGTGGTTAATTTCAAAGCTACTATTAAAATAATAAAATATCAAGTAGCCTGTTCTAAATAAATGAAATGTTTTAGTTACTTTGCATCTTTCAAATTATTGATATTTGTGTCATAATTTTCTCATAAATCTGCAGAATAGTGAAATTAGAAAATGCTAACGTTAGAACAAAGAATTTATATTGTGCGAATTTATGGTTTAGGACATGAAAAAAGCTATATGGCAGTTCTTCGAGAATTCCATGAGATATGGCCTACTGTTTCTCTCACGGACAGGGGTTTAAAAAAAATTGTAATAAAATTCATGAGAACTGGTAGTGTTTTAAATAAAAAAAGGGAGAAAAAAAAGTATGATGAAGATGATGCTGTAACTGTAATGACAATGGATTCAGTTAGAAATTTTCCCAAACTGTCTTTAAGAAAAATATCCTCTCAAATTGGTAATGTGAGTAAATCTCTAGTAGAAAAAATATTAAAATTCAATAAAATTTGTCCGTACAAACCTAAATTTAATCATTTTCTGGAAGAAAATGACGACATGAAGCGTTTGGATTTTTGTTTGTTGATAGGGGAACATATCCTTAGACAAAGAAGTTTTGTTAATAATAATATTTTCTCGGACGAGGCAACGTTTACCACAAACGGGGTAGTTAGTTCGCAAAACTGTCGCTATTGGAGCCGCGACAATCCTAATTTTCGTATCCGCTCTAGAAAACAGTATTCACAAAAAGTTAACGTGTGGTATGCTATTACTTACAATGGAATCATTGGACCATATTTTATTGAAAACAATTTAAATCAGCACACTTATTTGCATCTTCTGAACACTTTTTTTTATGATCATTTGCAAGATATACCTTTAGCTGATCGAATAAAATTACATTTCCAACAAGACGGCTGTCCCGCTCATTCCACGATAATTGTTCGTGATTGGCTAAATCATCAGTTTGGGAACAAATGGTTTGGAAGGTATGGTCCAAATGAGTGGCCACCTAGGAGTCCCGATCTCACAATTATGGACTTTCATTTGTGGGGATATCTGAAGCAACATGTGTATAAAACCAATTTCAATAATAACCTAGATCTCTTGAAAGAAAAAATAAGAGAAGTCATTGCAAATATCCCAATACAGCAAATTAGGAATTGTTATCGGGAATTCAGACATCGAGTTGAACTATGCGCTGAACTCGGTGGTACCACGTTCGAATAGAACGTTATTTATTTTAATATTTTATAATTTATGATTAAATAAAATGAAGAAATACCTATGACATGTAATAATAAAAATACAAATAAGGAATAGTTTTCTTACAACAAAATCGTTTCGGCCAGATATAAAATTATATTCTAAGTAGGAAAGCAACAATAGTTTACGTAAATTTATTTTAAACGAAATTCAAAAAACTAAAAATGTTGTTTCTGGCTAACCCTGTATAGTAATCGTAAATTTGGTATTCGAAATTGTAGTTTCAACACAAGCAGACGTTTTTATGAAGAGTGACTTTTTCTTCTAAGTCTACAAAAAAAAACGTTTTAAAACATGGTTAGTCACAAACAACATTTTTAGTTTTTTGGATTTCGTTTAAATGATGAAATTAACCACTTTGAGAAAAATGTTTATTAGACTTTTTTGCACAATTATTGGTGTAATAAATCACGGTTTTGAAAATATTTTCATATAATTTAAAAAAAAAATCGAAATCAAAATCATTAAAAATGTTATTTTTGATGTACCTTGTATCGAAATTGTAGTTTCAACACAAGCAGACGTTTTTATAAAGAATAACTTTTTCTTCTAAACCCACAAATAAAAAAGTTTTTCCTCTTCCGAACTCTATCCGTGGACACACAGGACACACTGTATATTGTATTATTATATTTTTAAGTTTAGGTTTAAAAATGGATTTGTTAAAGAGGTCAGTCAATTAAATTGTATTTAGAATACCTACAATAAGGACAATAGCATGATTATGCAAATAAATTGCACATTATGTTTTTTTAATTTTCTGTTATGAAAGATAATTTAATTGACAGATCAATTTTTGAGCTTAATTTTACCCCCTTTAACCTTCAATAATTAAAAATAAAAATTATTGGTGTGTGACGCATTTTTCTTCAATTTTTCCTTTTTTACTTTGCAAACAAGGTGGCAACCCTATCTCTACTTGCTCTACGGCCCATAAGTTATGATAGAGAAATCTTACTAACCTGCACTGGAAAATAGAGCTGATGCGGACTTATACTTATATGAACTTTTTGCCTTAATTTCAATCAAAGATTAATCCCTTAAGTTTGTGTACATTATTAACACGCTTTATAAGGTCTTAAAATATTTTATTGAAATCCATATTCAACAATTAAGTTTATTCAATTGATGATAATTAAAACCCACCGTATAATTTTATCAGCCACTTTTTCCTCATATCTCCAAATTCCCATGTTAATAAAAAAGGGTTGATATTTATCAGGTTTCGATTTCGAAAATCAAATCCCTCTCCCCGGATACGCATAAGCAAGCAACAAGGTAACAATGCGTGCAGCAGGTGTTGTTGTGTAATAATTAAACAGTGACGTCAGTCAGATTTTAATAATCGCAGAATGCTCTTTGTTAAAATACAATGGTCATTGAAAACGGCATCAAGCAGGGGAAACACACGAATCCGATATCAAAAAAGTGCTGCGTGAATATTCGTGTTCGGCGGTCAGGGCTTCATCCGTTTGGAGAACCGCAATCGGGGTGATGGCGTTCGAATAATGTCATTGGCGTATCGAGATATTGTGATAATGATAAGAGTCGCTACTGAAGCACTGATGTAGTACATTTAATATTGTTTTAATGTTAAGGTTTGTTTTTGTAGTAATTTCAAATGTAGCGCAGCTAATAAAATATATTCAGAACCGTATAGGGGAAAGTCGGGGAAGAGCAGACACTTTATGAATTTCCCGTGATACACTTGTTAAAATGATACTAAAATAACTTGGCTTTTTAACAAGCCAGAGTGGGTATATTATTTTTTATTTCTTTAAATACCTCCTTATCATATAAAAATGTTTTTGTTTACCATATAAATCAAGTTATTTTAAATTGTGGTACAGCCGCACGAAGAATTTTAATTTGTTCCTTTTTGATTCTTTTGAAACAATGTAAATTAAATTCAACATTTTGGTGGTCGTCGGCCACAACCATTATTTTTTTTAATTTTAGTTTGTTCATGAAATGAAAGAGAAGACGAAAATACAATGAATAGGATCATTAGAATCTCTTTTTACCTCAGTTTCAACACAAGCCTATGAACCAAACCGAAAGTTTCGTTTTTCATCAGACCACACTCACTCTGAACTATTTTACACTAGTTCAGTCCTTTTCTTTTAAGAATAATAAAAAACAACCGATAATTAACGAGTATAACAACCAACAAATAATAATAATAACTAAGTAACTAACCTTACTTTCTTTAAAGGTTTGTTCCATAGGCATCGTACGATGTCTATGGTTTGTTCCAACCCGCTATTCTAATGTTCGTTTGAAGGTTTGAGACACTAGCTGCGTTCGGCAAATACATCTGCGATTGAATTGATTTTTTGTCACGTGACCACAGATCAGTCGGAGAAATTTGTAATAAAAGAACGGTACCAAACAACTGATCTCTGTCAAAGTCAAACCGCTTTGTTTTGATTCAAAAAATATAACCTATTTTTCCCCTTTTCTACTAAAAATGAGTATTCCTACTGTTGTATTGGCCCTAATTGAAGGGATAGATCAACTGTCCTATCCTCTTTGCTATCAACTTATGTTTGAAGACGATGATGAGGAAAACGTAAAGATTTTGGTAAATTTTCGTCTGTCACCAATATGGTAAACCAATGAAGACTAAGGTTAGTTCAGGGGTAAACCGTTTTTGTTCTTCCGCATCATAAAGTTCTATTTCCTTCATTTTTTAAAGTTAACTTTCTTATAAGGCTCTCGCCAAAGCAAATTTCAAACCAAAACTAAGAACAAACTTCAAATCAAACTTAACCTCACTAACTCAGCTGGCTGAGATTTGAGATTAATCGCTTTCATCCGATCAAAAACTCCGAGCAAAAAGATCATCGTCAGAGCGCTCAGATTTTAATTGCCGAACGGTTGACATCTACTTCCCCTACATCCAGATGTCATAAACGAACGATTCAGATCAAATCTAAGCGGTCTGATGTATTTGCCGAACGCGGCTAATGATGTATCGTGAATGATAGACGTGTTTTGTCATTATTTATTTATATCACTTTTTTTTTCTCTTGATGGTCGTATCTTTGCGTAGTTTAAAGAGGGCAACTGATTCTTCTCTTTAAATATTTGGCCTCGGAGGTTTGGATTTCTGTAAAATTTCTCTGACTTTCCATCGGTATTCTTCTGCTTGGGTCGCTTCAATGGCTACTGAGTCTGTTGCACATATAATGTCCAACAGTGGAGTTTCTTTTGTTGCAATCGTAAAGTTTAGGCCCTTTGCGAGCAGAGATTCTTCTGTGGTGTTCAGTTGTCTGGATGAGATGTTGACGATGGTTCTCTGACTCTGTCTTTCTACTGTTGTGGTGTCTTGACTTTGGCGTTTCCGCAGTTTCTTCTCATGAATGGCTCGGTGTTTATTTCGAAGTTTGTCACATAATGTGGCGTCAATTTTTGAAAAATAGGTGTTGTATAAATAAATAATGACAATGGCAGTCCAAAACACGTCTAACATCCGCTATTCTATGTCCGAGCGATCATTTCCAGCCTGTCAATTAAACTTTGAACTTGGCAATCGGCTGTTACAGTAGTAAATTAGTTGTGCGACCGATCGGGGATCTGTACTGATTTTTGGTAGGGTTTGTTCCAACCTTAAATTTACCGGCAAATCTATCTGTGCCGTTTCTGACGATGTGTAAAGTATAATATATATATACAGTGTGTCTACTTAAGTTGGCTACATATGGGAAACTTTTTTATTATTAATTTTACGAAAAAAAGTTATTCTTCATAAAAAGTTCTGCATGGTCCAAAACCTAAAATGCAATCATCAGATATTAAATTTAAAAGTGTATACGAGGGGTGTAAAAAATATGAATTTTGCTAAAGAGTAAAGTACCTTTATTTTCGACGATATCGAAAACTGTAATTATGAAAAGTTGTTCGGAATGAAAAACTATATTTTAATATGAAATTACATCTTTCTACTTAAGATTTTTTTTTATTTTTACAAAATTTCTCAAATTACCGATACAGAACATTTATCTTTTTTATTTATTAAAAACGTGATAACATTTCCATTTCGTTCAGAAAATAATAAGTAAATTTAATTCATTAATCAATACACCATTGAAATTAAATGATACATTTAATCTAGGATGCACTGACAAGAATTGTTTGACAGTAACTTCAAAAAATCAGTTGTATTTATAAAATTTGGTAGAAATGCCAGCAACGTTAAGTACTCAAGATAAAATTGAAATTGTGTTAATTGTGGGTGACAATTATAAAACAAATCGAGAAGTTGCAGATATTTTTAATACCCGATACCCAGAGAAAAATCTTCACTATACCACAGTAAGGAAATTATTAAACAAATTTAAGACTTTTGGAGATGTAAGAAATAAGTTTAGCAAGAAACGCCAAAAACGGGTCGCCAGTGATGACATGGAATTTGATATATTGCTCTCAGCAATTGAACATCCTAAAAATTCCTTGCGAACACGGGCAGCTTCGATACTGAATTCTATAAGCAAAGATACGATTTAAAAAATTTTAAAAAAGAACAAGTTGCACCCATACAAGCCCCAATTTATTCATACGTTAAGACCAGGAGATCATGATAGACGCTTTGAATTCTGTTGTGATATCCAAGGAATGTTAGAAGATAATCCATTTATGGGAAGACATATTATTTTTTCGGATGAAGCAACATTTAAGTACATCAAATGGAACAATCTCTACCCAAAATTGCCGTTGGTGGAGTGATACTAATCCAAATTTTACCATCAAAACTCGGGACCAGTATGCATTCAAAACAAACGTGTGGTGTGGAATTTATGGAAATACAATAATTGGACCTTTTTTTTTCAAGAATCTTCAAATGCAGACCGTTATTTACATTTTTTAGAGAATGAATTAGACAATTTTCTTGACAACGTTCCCCTCCTTCAACGTCAACAGATATGGTTCCAACAGGATGGTGCCCCTTGCCACAGTAGGTTAGATGTAAGGCAATACCTTGAAAATCGTTTTAATGGAAGAGTTATACATCGGTTTTCGGAAATTTCGTGGCCACCTCTGTCTCCAGATTTGACCCCACTCGATTTTTTTCTTGTGGGATTACCTAAAACAAAAGGTGTATCTTCAAAGGCCATTTACAGATGTTGCCCATTTGGAAAGAGTCATTGCAGGATCGGTTCAGAGTATTACTCCGGCTATGGTTAGAAGAGTATTGAGAAAATTTTGCGATAGAACAATTACCTGTATTGACAGAGAAGGCGGATATGTTAAGGCGTTTGTGAATTGAGGAAGTTAATAATGTTCGTTAAAATTATTACAACAAAATTAATTATTATGGTATTATTCATTTAAATGCATCGTAAAATGTTACAAGACAGGCATTAAGTAATTGAAAAGTTATCAAGTGTTCAAAAAAAATAAGAGATTACTGTTTATTATTAATTATTGATAGAATTTCGGAAATTTTTTTAAAAATGTTTAATTTGTAGTATGTAAACTTAGTCATCAATTAATTATAAGTTTGGAAACAGTAAAAAATAAGTTGAGGTAGATGGATATGATTACATTGTACTTGAACGAATTTTTATTTTAATGGTGTATTAATTAAATTTTTAGAAATAAATTTTGTTTTGTTAGAATTTACTTATTATTTTCTGAACGACACGGAAATGTTATCATGTTTTTAATAAATAAAAAAGATAAATGTTCTGTATCGGTAATTTGAGAAATTTTGTAAACATAAAAAAAAATCTTTAGTAGAAAGATGTAATTTCATACTAAAATATAGTTTTTCATTCCGAACAACTTTTCATAATTACAGTTTTCGATATCGTCAAAAATAAAGGTACTTTACTCTTGAGCAAAATTCATATTTTTTTACACCCTCGTATACACTTGGAAAAATTTAATATCTGATGATTGCATTTTAGGTTTTGGACCATGCAGAACTTTTTATGAAGAATAACTTTTTTTCGTAAAATTAATATTAAAAAAGTTTCCCATATGTAGCCAACTTAAGTAGACACACTGTATATACTATATAAATATAAGTAATATATTAGGTACTATATATTATATATACAGGGTGTTTCCTAACTACGGTACGAAACTTCAGAGGGTGATACGTAAGGTCGTTTTAAGAAAAAAAGTTCCTATGAACATATTTATGTCCGGAGTTGCTTTGTTTCTGAGATGCAGGGTGTTGAAGTTTTAAAAAAAAAACAGTAATCAATAGCCTTAAACCGATTTGGTTCAAATTTGGTTCAGATATTTGAAGTAATAAGGCGCTTATTTAGCCCTAACTAGATTGAAATTATTAGGTCCAGTGGCGTCTGAGTGGGCACAGTCAATTATTATTGAGATGAAGAAGTACGCCACTGTCTTTTTTTTAGTTGTTTTATTTGCTCAGATTAAGCAACTACAAATACAACTTTTTGGTCTCTTGTGTTTTTTTCATATCTGGCTTTGCTTGCAAGACAAAAAAATAAAAATCACTTTAACTCATTCTAAAAGCTATCCATGGACAACATAAAATAACAACCAAAAATAAAAAACGAAGCCATGTAAAAATACAAATCCCATTATTTTATACTCCTCTTTACCGACCCATGTGTTAAACGATCGCGGGCAGTGATCCTCGGAATTTTTAATAAACATTAATGCTAAAAACACTTGATTCAACATTTTTTAAAAAATATAGGTACAGACACTAATTTCTTTATTGCAGGCGGATCCATTCAATTTGCTTTAAAGGATGTCGGTTGTTAACATTAGTTTTGTTTTGAACATTAGTTTTGTTTTGAACAGTTTTTGTGTATTTTGGGACCAAAACCGAAGGACTGGCAGTGGACCAAGTTGTTTTTAACTGGTTTTGTAAGGCGTGAAACAAGCACTTACCAATATCCGGGCCCATAATTTAAGCAAAAGTCCTCCAATCTGCTCAATGTCAAGGACTAGATAACTTCAAGGCATCAAATGGATGGTTAGAAAAATTCCATCGTCGGCACGATATTACCTTTAAGAAAATATGTGGTGAATCAGCCAATATCAATATCGAAGAAGTAACTGCTTGGAAGAAAAGGATATTGATCATTATAAATAAGGATTATGCTCCAAGGAACGTATTCAAGTCAGGTGAGACAGGTCTCTACTATTGTGCATTGCCAACAAAAACATATGCATTGAAAGATGACAAGTGTACTGGAAAGAAAACAGCAAAAGAACGATTTACAATTCTGTTCTGTGTAAATATGGAAAGGACAAGGAAGAACCACTAATAATAGGCAAAAGCAAAAATCCTCGTTGTTTTAAGGGCGCACATATCGAACAAAAAGCGTGGATGACATCAGACATCATGACAACATGGCTTCACAGATTTGATACCAAGATGAAGAAGCAGAATAGAAGAGTGGTATTGTTTCTGGATTATGCAACGTTTTATCCTAAAATTACACTGTCAAACTTATTTTCTTTCCATCCAATACTACCTCATATTGCCAACCTTTGGACCAACGCATTATTCAGAATTTTAAAATGCTCTACAGAAGCTACCTTATTAAGAGGCTTTTAACATGTCAAATCAAATCAAATCAAAATATGCTTTATTGTCATAAAGTATTATTTTTATCGACAAAGCCTTTTTTAAAATTAAATTAACAATAAAATATAATAATATAGTAAAACTTTAAATATCGGAATAAACAAAAAAAATGCAAATAATTATGACAGAGTATCACCAAAATATTCATCTAGAGTCTAGAGTATAATAAGCTTTTTCCAATAATATATTTTTAACATTTTTTTTAAACATTTTAAAATTTGACATTTTCTTAATAAAAACTGGAAGGAAATTAAAAATTTTTTTAGAATCATAAATTATGGATTTTTTTACAAGACTTGAAGAAGGAATAGGTAAACATATATAAAGGTTTCTCTTGTATTATAAGTATGTGAATTAATACTATTTCTATGCTTTTTATGAATTAAACAAACTGTTTCCAATATAAAAATTGAAGTTAGTGTTAAAATTTTTTGTGAGATAAATAGAGTTTTACAAGAATCTCTAGATCTAGCTTTGCACAAATATCTGATAGCTCTTTTTTGTAAAATAAAAATTGAATTTAGAATTGAATTTAGAAAATAAACATTTCAAAGAACCGCCATATTCATTTCATGAGAAAGTACTCTCAGGGTATAACATCCTGAAGCTAATTATCTACATAACTTCTTGATATGTTCATTAAAAGAAAGATTTTGAGTAATATAGATTCCTAAATATTTTATAAATTTAGAGTTATTAATTATTAGATTGTCAAAAATTATATTATTAAGTGTACACTTAAAAGTTAATATATTTGTTTTAGTGATATTAAATGAGAGTAGATTAGAGTCACACCACTTTTTAACATTTATTAAATCTTCATTAATTATTTTAATTAATTCATTACAATATGTACTATGCCAAAGTATTGTTGTACCATCAGCAAATATGGTAAATTTACCATTTATAAAAGTTGACGCAAGGTCATTTATATATATTAAAAATAGTAATGGACCAAGAACTGAACCTTGAGGTACTCCACAATCAATTTTATTACTTTTTGATTTCTTACCATTTAACAATACTACTTGAGATCTTTCAGATAAATATGATTTAAACCATTTAAATGATATACCTCTAAAGCCATAAAGCTCAAGCTTCTTTAACAATATATCATGGTTAACACAATCAAAAGCTTTAGAAATATCACAAAATATTGCTGCAGCAAAATCTCCTTCATTTAATTTAAAATAAAGATGTTCAAGAAATGAAAAAATAGCATCACTAGTATTTTTATTTTTTTGAAATGCAAATTGGTTTGTATTTAAAATATTGTTTTTATTTAAAAAAGAAATCATTCTATTTTTAACAAGTTTCTCAATAATTTTAGAAAGTGTTGGAAGTAAAGAAATTGGTCGAAAATTAGAAGCAGATTCACAATCACCTCCTTTATGAATTGGAATAACAATAGCTGATTTAAGGCATTGTGGAAATATTCCATTTTCAAAAGAAACATTTATTGCCTTCGCTAAAGCTTCTAAAGCAGGAATAGACAATTGTGAAAAAATTTTTATTGATACATTATCCCATCCAGCAGAATTTTTATTTTTTATTTCCAAAATGAATAATTTTATTTCTTGAACATCGGTTGGACTAAAGAAAAATGTATCCTTAATTTTAAAATTCGTCATGTACGAAAGTGGATCAATGCATGAATTAATATCTTTAGAAAGATCTAAAGCAATCGAACAGTAAAAATCGTTTAGCTCGTCAGAAGATAATGAAGTATTTATAGGTATTATGTTGTTTTTCCCTCTCAAATCATTAATAATTTTCAAACATTCTTTTCGTGGATTTAATGATTTACTAATACGATTTTCAAAATAATTTTCCTTGGCTGTATAGACAGTGGTTGTTCTCTTCAAGAAATCGAAAATAATATTACCATAACCAACGCATTGATATGGGTTTCGGTGGTTTGGTGCAATTTGTCCCCAATGACAATAAAAAAATGCTTTATAAAAGCCGGATTTGTGTATAATACACACACTGTTTCGTAACATTAAGGACGCATTTGTAAAATTGAAACAATTTACCTCTATTGATAACGATTTGTGTATTGAAGAGATCCAAGAAACGGATGAAACTACTCCCAACTCTGAGACAGAGGAAGAGAAACCTGAACTTGCTCCAGTGTCGAAAATATCAAGCCTATCTGAACCCTTCGAAAGTTTGAGAGACTTAAAAAACTTTTTTAATAATGTTAACAATATTGGCAAGTGTACAAATATTTCTCAATTGCTATTAAAATGTAAATCTTAATTTTATAAAAAATCCTTTAAAAATTCTGAAGTTATTGAATAATCATTTGGCAGTAATATACGTCACTGGCTCTCATCGACTTTACAGAGTTCAATCGAGATTTGCCATTAGATTTTTCATATACTCGGCTCATTGTTAGAGATGATATCGTGTGTGTGCCGGCCTCTTTGCAACAGGCCGTATATGTGCCTCACCCTCTCCCACTTACTGCGACTTTTCCCTTTTATCTTCAATCATAAAAAGTCACCAAGAGACCGCAGGGTTGGGTTTCACCCAATTAAATGCTAAACAACTGTCAACCTATGCCACATCAATAGAGTTGTAGGTTTCTGATAATTAATTTGATTTAAAAAATTATCCTACGGGATTTAATGGCATTTTGGATGTCTAGGCGATGAACAGTAAAGGCAATGAAAAAGTAATATGTAAGCAAGGTAAAATGTTAATGTGCCTTAGATATAATAGTTATATTTTAAGTGTCCTGCCGCAGCTAGATCTATTGAATTATAGACACATTTTATGAATTTTTCTCCCAAAACAGCCTTTTAAAATTGAATTTTTATAAGTATTTTGGCATTTTTCATATAATAGTATATTAAGACATAAGTTTCATAAGACACAATTTTAGAGCACGCGTCTGTTTAGGACACTAGCCGCGTAGCGGGGAGTGTTCTAATGAGACGAGTGCTCTAAAATGTCTTATTAAATGAATATTTTATAATACTTTTTCTATTTGGGTCATTTTTAAGGAAATTAAAAAAAAAATGTAGTTAATAATTTCCAGTCAAATTTTTATTGTTTTTTAAATTTGGCAACACTACGTTACAGAAAAAACAATTGATCACCCCAGCCGCCATTATTTGAAAAGTAATACATATTTTTAATAAATTTTCATTTTTTGCTGTATTGGATCTTTAAATATTATTTAATAATTTAGTAGTAAAAACGAATAAAAATGAGCCAAGACGGAAGACGTACCCCACCAGAACTACGAGAAATTGCGGAAAATAATTTAAATAATCTCTTACCGAAGAAATCTCGCAATGTCTATCAAAAAAAATATGCAGATTTTGAGCTATGTGTGAGCAAAATAGTGTAAAAGATATTTCAGAAAATGTCCTGATAGCATTTTGTAACAAAGAAAGTAAAATTAAATAGGCTTCATCGATGTGGTCCAAATACTCAGAGTATGTTAGGAATTTGTTTAAATATATTTAGAAATATCGATATATTGAAATGTCATTTTAGAGATTGAGCAAATTAATCGCTTAATTGGACAAGCTGATGATAAAATATATCTAGCAATCAAAGTAAATATTGCATTAAATAAGAATGTAGTTAACACGATTGGAATGATTCTTAAAATTTTTGTTTCAAAATAACTTTCTCAGCATTAGCAACGATATACGTTTATCCCAAACAAAAATACAATAGGTATCGACAAAAAAAACTTACCCATAATAAATGTAGTTGATCTTGAATATAAATTTTAGGTTATTCTTATAATCTTATTCTATCAATGGTGCCTGCCGCAGAGAAGAAATTACAAATATGTCCGCAGATGATATTGAATTTAGAGACGATATAATCATTGTACATGTGCCCAAAACTACAATTACATAACCAGGCAGTTTATAATTAGAAATAGTGACTGGGTACAAATGGTAACACAGTATTTTAGTCTTAGACCAAATCACGTGACAAGTCGCAGATTTTTCTTGACTTATAGAAATGGACACTGCACTGACACTTCGATGAAAAGCAAGGTTGAAGTTGCAAATATTTTGTCCACACAATCACGTTCATCCCAAAATACCACACCTACTGCATTAGATATATTATAAATGAGCAAGGTCTCACACAAAATATTGCGTCTACCCAGAATATTCCAGGAATGACCATTAACGCCACCGAACATTCAACAGTAACAGTAAATATTTACAATAATCACTCATCTTTTTCTTTAGAGAAATAAAATTGAGGAAAATACCACAGTATTTATAATTGTAACTAAATAAGCACTATTTGACTTATGTTTCACTATTATTTTAATAGTCTAATATTATAGTCTTTTGTGCTTGAAATAAATAAATATACGTAAACCACAGTCGCATATTTTCTAGGTTATGTTGTTTGTGGATGTATGTAAAGCAGCGTGAGCGTGATCCTAGTAAAGATATAACTACGTATGTTCTGTATTATACAACTAGTAAAACAACACTTCAAATTAAATAATTTATTTAATTTCTTGTAATTGAAATTTTTTATAAAATATGTCTCAGTTCTAAAGATAGTCCCATCCATAGGTATAAAACAGATAATTTAAGGTTACCACTACCGAAATATTTGTTAAAACAAAAAGTAGGTGTGCCATGAAATTTCAAAACAGTCATGTTGTGCTGTTACCAACAGGAAGAAAATAAAAAATGCGTGTTTAAAATGATTGCTTATGCAACCCAATTGAAACCCATAATGAAAACTTTATGATTCCCAAATAGAAAAACTAATATATTTCTTTTTAATTCCATAAAAAAATGTATACTTTTTTATTATTTGTACTTTAAAAAAGACATGCGATTGTTCATAGACGGAAATGAAGGGGAATGAATTCCCGTGACGTGGTCATTTTAAAAAAATAATAAATGATAAAATTTCGTCGAAATAATTTTTTATAAATTAAACTTATTTCATTAACCCTTAAAACCTGATCCTTATAAGGTGATGACCTTTTCAACTAGGATATCTTAGTCCTTGCGAAAATCCATCCATAATTGCCTGCCTTGAACTTTTAATATTTAGATCTTGCCATACCTTCTCAACTGTGTGCCCTTCATTGAGCTATGTTTCGTCCTTTTCTTTCAAGAACAATAACAAACAACCTATAATTAACGAGTATAACAACTAACAAATAATAACAATAACTAACTAATATTCTATGTCAGAAAGATTGTTTTCAGCCTGTCAATTAAACTTGGCAATAGTCTGTTGCAGTGGTAAATTAGTTGTGCGACCGTTCGGGGGCCTGTGCTGATATGGTTTTTGGTCGGGTTTGAACAAACCTTAAATCTACCGGCAAATATATTTTTGCCGTTTGTGACGATGTGTGAAGTTTTCAAGTATATTATACATGTATATTTGGTTGCCTATCCTAAAGTCGCTCGTTGTAATGGGGCAGGGTCGGCCTGCCGACTCCAGTCTGGGTTACTTGAGAAGTAAAACAGTTTATTTTAAGGCGGCTCGGCGTAGTATGGTAGTATGCGGTCCGGGCTGACAAGGGCGATTTAAAAAGTGGAACGGTTATTCGCTGGCAGTTAAAAATTCATAATAATGTAGATAAATAATAAAATTATACTGTCTGTTGTCTGTTTGACACTGGGTCGGCAGTGCCACCCCTGAGAAGCCGCCACTGCTTGTATGACAATGTCGTCCCTTAGGTTTACTGTAATTGTAGCGGCAAAATGTATTACATGCATAAAAAACATTTACTTATTTAATCTTTTTATTCTGCCGCTTCCTAGATTTGGCGATTGCTATTAAATGAGTCACTGACAGTAATTGTGAACTTTGAGTTGGCGCTGAAGTGCCAGAAGCGAAATACATAAGGTTTTTCGACTTTTGCGTTTTTTTTCATCAGAGATTGACCATTTTTTTAGTCGTCAAAAACTTGGTATTTAATAATTTGATACTTCAGTTTTAGTAATGATTGCACAGGCCTGAGAAGAATTAATGGCTAGACAATTTCTGGCTTTGTAAGTTAATTATTGTGACATACTAATACAACCAAACCATTTGTAATAAAAACATGATAGTTTTTATTAACTATACAGAGTGTTATTTAATAAGTGTCCGATATTTATTCCTCAGTTATTTATAAGGTGAAAAGTTGATATAAGCATGGGTCCGTAAGCCCTTCATTTCGTAAATAATTTTTGAAATAATGTCTATATTGGGACGAAAATTGGTATTTCGGGATTCTCTAATATGAGAAATTCAAATTCGGTCTTAATTTGGCCATTAATTGTAGGGGGCGCCACCTACAGTTCTTTCTCTCTTTTGGGTAGTCACAACTTTTTTGTGCATGTATATATCACATTTTCTAGAAGATAAATCGATCCCCCTATCATTTTTACGTGAAAATGTTATGTTTATCAAAAGTCGCTACAAGCAGCCGTTTTCGAGATATTTTGATTTAAATTAATCGATGCATGTCTTTGTCAAAAAGTGAAACAATTTTAAAAACTTAAAAATAAAAGTATCTAGCTAGTAAGTATATTCCAATATTTATTTTGTTAGTTTTATTTATTGTTATTGTGATTATTTGTGAAAAAATGGTAAACTTTACCAATGCTGAGTATGCTGACATACATTTTACATACGGATTTGCTAACGGAAGTGCATATGAGGCTAAACGTTTGTATCAGGAGCGTTATCCAAACCACACAACTCCTACTTCATAAACGCTTTCAAAAATTCACGCTCAGTTGAGGGAAACAGGAAGGTTTGAGAAAGCTACTCATCTGTCGGGTGCACATCGGACGGTAAGAACCCAAGAAACTGAGGAAGCAGTTCTTAATCTGGTAGGAGATTACCCGGAACAAGCACAAGAAAAGTAGTGCTGACGTTAGACATTTGTCATGTTCTAGTATGGAAAATTTTAATTGATAATTTGTTATATCCCTACCACATTCAAAGAGTTCGGGCACTCCTCCCTCGTGATTTCCCATTACGTATCAACTTCTGTCGTTGGTTTCTCCAATGCCTTACTCAAAATCCTTTATTTAAAAGTCAAATCCTGTTTACAGACGAAGCAAATTTCTCACGCAACGCTATATGCAATTTTCATAACAATCATTTGTGGTCAAAGGAAAACCCCCATGCGATACAGGAATCACATTTCCAAGAACAGTTCTCTCTTAACGTGTGAGTAGGAATCCTTGAAGATTATTTAATAGGCCCATTATTTATTCCAGGAAGATTAAACGGAGAGAGATATCGCCATTTTTTTGAAGAAGATTTGCCTATTTTACTGGAAGATGTGCCGCAGACTACGAAATTAAATGTGGTTTATGCATGACGCTGCCCAGGCACATTTTAGCATCCTAGCGCGAGAATTTTTAGATCGTACTTTAATAGCTTTTATACCTAACTGATAGGAATCGTCCTGTAAAATATCGAACACTTATCAAATAACACCCTGTATACAGACACAGAAAATAGCTATATTTTCTGTGATACAGGGCTCAAAATGTATTACCCATTTTATTTCATTAAAACCACGAAAACGATAGGGTTATTTTAAATGAAAATAGTTTTAAATGGAAAAGTAGGCTCGGAAATTTTGTCAGAATTGTTGACAGTTGTCAAAATGGAGCGTTGATCTACACAACATCGTGTCTTTTGTCTTGAGAAATTGATTCAATTTAATCCAGTAATCGCTCTTCAAAGGTGGTTTCGACGTCATGTTAATGTCCTCAGCGCAAGACTATTTTTGCTTGGTGAAATAAATGAACTGGGATCTATTTTAGACAAAAAGTCAGGTGGAAGACGAAGAACTGCCTGTAATGAACTTAACGAAGTAAGGATAAGAAATGCAGTTATTGCTAGTCCGAAAAACCCAGCTGTTAAACATGCTTGCGTCCATGGTTTGAGTAACTGAAGCACGAGAAGAATGTTAAAACACATGAATTTCCATCCATCTCGCAATAACTCAGGAAATAAATGATCAAGATAATTAGGATTAACAGACTTGAATTTTGTCGTCTGATTCATCATACTATTTTTTGTCTTTCCAACATTAAAACTTTAAAATAAATTGGGTTTCCAAATTTTATGGTCTGGATACAAAGTGCTTAGTGATGATGATGAAGATGACGAACACTTAGCTATTGCAGAGATATGTTTCAACCTTTAATCAAATTTTTCACAGAAAATCATGTAAAAAAGAAAATAACGTAATTTTATGTGTAAATAAACATACAAAGCAATGAATGGATTCTTCTAACTTCACCCTACACAGGTAGGATAAATAAATGCGATGTTGCTAGACTGGTCCATATTTATTTTACATCCGCCGTAATGAGAGGTAAACAACAATTTAATGCGCTATAAATGTAAAATATTTAAAACTAAAGGCAAACTTTTTCGAAGGAATTTTATATACAGTGGCAAAAGACCTTTATGAAAGATGTTCAGTAAATTATGCCCCACATTTCTCTACCTGCATGAATTTTTTCTATCTTTTCTGGTTTGATTGCCATAGAGACCAACCTACTTTTTTTAAATGGAACACCCTGCATATGATTGCATATTTGGATTCTACTGGGAAAAATCTGATTTTTTTGTATTTTCTATTTAATTAAAATTGTAACAAACTTTATAACCACAAAATAAATAGCCTAGAAAATTGAACAACTTAGCATCGCAATAATAAACAAGTGAAACCTTTTCAGTAGATCAGGTATGCAAAATGACCACCATTTTCTGCTAAGCAGAGCGCCAGTCGATCCCTGAACCCGTCTACAACGTTTAAAAGGAAGTCCTCTGAAATGGCCCGTTTTTCAGCACTAATTCTGACTTTTAAAGATTCTAAGTCATTTGGGCGGTTAACGTAGACTTTGTTCTTTAAGTGTTCCCACAAAAAGAAGTCGAGCGGGGTAAAGTCTGGAGATCGCCCTGGCCAGTTAATAGCACCTCTTCTACCTACCCAACGTCCTGGAAATTGCTGGCTAATGTATTGTCCAACGTTTTCCGCATAATGAGCAGGTACTTCATCTTGCTGGAACCATACCTGTTCGTTTATGCCATTATTTACCCCCGGTAAAACCATTCTGCAAGAAGGAATTATGTGATTCCTGAGTAGGTCCAGATATATTTCGTCATTCAAATTACTGTTTATGGGAAAGGGACCCACAATATGTCTACCAACTATGCCCGTCCAAACATTAACTTTTTCGGGCCTCTGAGTATGACCTTCCTGAAACCAGTGAGTATTCTTAGCAGACCAATAACGATAATTGTGTCTATTAACAATGCCATTTAAATGGAAAGTAGCTTCATCCGAGAAAATGATATTTGTTGCGAAGTTATCATCGTTATTGCATCTTCAATCATCAGCTCACGAAATTTAGCTCTTCTATCAAAATCGTCTTCGTTTAACTAGTGCACCAACTATATCTTGTGAGGTGCAACTTCTCTTAAACAAATTTCTCACTGACTGATGAGACACATTAAAATCCATTGCCATTAGCCTGGATGATTGTGTTGGATTTTCATGTATTGAGAGCATGATATCCAAAGCTTAGTCTCCCCCGGTTGCTGTTTTAGGTCGACCTGATCTAGCGGCTTTCCTAACACTGCTTGTTTCTCAAAATTTCTTTACCACTCGACACACCGTTAACTGATTTATTGGAGGCCTATTTGGATATAACTCATTGAAAAGTTGACAAACCTGATCTTGTGATCTCTTCATATTTCCGTAACCGCTCAATATTAAAATTTCAATTCGTTGTTTCTCATTCAAATTAACCATAGTGTAAACAAATTAGAAATCAGACAACAGAAAATTAAACAGGAACTCAAAATTGACACCACTTAGGTCGCTGTCATGAAAACACCTTGACTCAACTGGTGGGTATTAGGTAGGAATAATTATAATTATTAATAATTATAATTTTGATTTTTGAGCAGCCATTATCTCGAAAACACTTACAGATAGGTGAAAATTTGAAATACAGAAAACTCAGAGTTTTCCCAGTAGAATCCAAATATGCAATCATATGCAGGGTGTTCCATTTAAATAAAGTAAGTTAGTCTCTATGGCAACCAAACCAGAAATGACAGAAAAAATTCATGCAGGTAGAAATGTGGGAAATAATTTATTGAACAACTTTCATAAAGGTCACTTTTTCGTATACGAGGTAATTCAAAAGTTACAGGCATTATGCGCGATTTTTTTGCCACTGTATATAATTGTCCATATGTTAAAAACTTTGTTAGTTATAAATAAAGTATGGTGTACATAACTAAAGAATACATTTCAGCTTTTGAAATCAGTAATATTATACAGGGTGTTTCATTAAATTAAAATGTAGCTCAGATGTTTCCACAAGAAGAGTTCAATGACTTAGGGCTTCCCAAAGCTCTCTCCGAAATAATAGGATGTAGAGTCCAGGAACTATCTTGTATTGGCATCGCAATCGCGAGAGTGAATTTATTGAATATTTTGACAGCATGAACCACTTGCAAGAATGTTCTGCGTTAAATTTTAGTTGATCCTAAAAAAGTATTACTTCCACACCATTTTTATCTTAGTTTATTTAAGGAGTTTGTTAAAGCGTTGGACAATTCTTGATTGAACAATTTCCTGGTTCATAAGAAGCGAACATTAAGATTGGTTCACAGATTAGAAGCCTAGTGAAAACTGATGAGTTTGTAGCAGTTATGAAAAGCACCAAAAAAAATGCTTGGAAAACTATGAAGGAAGTTGTAAATGTAAGGAAATAAATAAGACAAACTTTATGAATATTGAGGAGAACATGCTGCTGAACAAATTTGAGTCATTCGTTCCCAATATGAGCATCTAAAATTATTTTTTACACCCGAATTTGGACTATATTCGTACAGGCCTTGGTGATGGAAGTGAAGCACACGGTGAGCGAGTGGGGAATGGAGAGAGGCGATGGGATACCAAAATGATGCCGGACTATTGCTGGATGTTCAAGAAGGATGCTGCTTACACCTAATAGAAGCTATAATTAAAATAAATGTGACTATGGCTTTCGCTTCCGTAATAATGTGCTACTTTTGAAAAACAATAATGATATATCGTGTGTCCAAAAAGTCTGAAAACGGGTAAATATCTCGAGAAATACACATTGGATCCAAAAAAGAAAAATCACGTCCTTAATAATTTTAAAGGCGCCATCCAATGATATTGAACGCGACCCCCTAGCCCCACCCCGTGGGGTGGGGCGGGGGCAAGTTCAAAATTTTAAAGGAGTACCCCAATTTTTTTTATTGCAGAATCGAATTTTGCGACAAATATTACGTCAAGTTTGTCTGATGAACTAACCTGATTTAACCTGAACCACGTACTGGTGGGCTGTAGTGGCTCGTCGTATTTTTCTACCATGTACCGCTATGGTCAGCGATCAAGCGAATGGCTCTTCTTTGAATTGAATTTAGCAATCTCAGGATATGTTTAGGAGCAGAGCCCCACCATAACTATATCCGGTTCTTCAACATTAACTTTTTTGGCAAATACTGCAGCTTGGGTCTTTTTAGCGTTAAATTCTTCTTGGTTACTGTCGCCCCAAGACAGAATTTCTTTCAGGTCTTTGTTGAGATGTGAGACCTCTTGCTGCCTATAGAGATGTGCATTAGCAGCCGATGTCCGAGCATCCAAAGTAAAAGATGAAACAAGTGTGCTGTCATCAGCGAAGCTATATATAGGATTTTTAGTTTTTTCCAAAAGATCGTTAACGTATAGTAAGAAGAGGGTAGGCGACAATATAGAACCTTGAGAGACTCCGGCGTTGAAGATAAATGTGTCTGAAAGGAATCCGTCTTTAAGAAAGCTCGACAGCCATGAACAAAATTGAACCGGCATTTCGTATGCTCTCACTTTAGTTAGGAGCACCTCATGCCAAACTCGGTCAGGGAAATGTCTAGTGCTACCGCCCGGGATTCCCCATGATGTTCTATTGCGTTGTTTGAAACGTGAGAAGCATAAACGAGAATAGTGGCGTGTGTGAGTCGAAAAAAAGGCCGAAAACGGAAAATATTTTAAGCCGGACCAAGAGTACCTCCCCCTCCCCCCTCCCTCCCCCTCGAGGATGCTGAACACGATGGCGGCGTTAGAATTTCTCTTTGGGGTTGCGCAACCCCTCAAAACCGCCAAAAACCACCCCAAGAGGGGTTAAACGCGCTTCAAGAGGTTTCCCTGCCGAAAAAAATACTTTCCTCCCGTTTTCGAAGATGCTGAGTAAGGTGCTGATGTTAGTTATCGGTTCCAACCCCTTCCAACCCGTTCACCGGCCAACACTGGCCCCCGAAAGGGGTGATTTTTTTTTTCTTATCAGCGGTAAAATGGATTTCCCTTCCTTTTTCGAGGATGCTGAGCACGGTGCTGGTGTTGGATATCGGGGCCGACCCCTTTTAATCGCTCCACCGGCCAATACTCGCCCCCGGAAGGGGTGAAATTTTTTTTCTTGACGGGAAAGAAAGACCATAACATCCAAGAAGAGAAATAGTATTATTTTTCCCATCCACAGAGTCCTCGAAATCGGGAAAAAATATTTGCCGCTGATAAGAAAAAAAAATTTCACCCCTTCCAGGGGCGAGTATTGGCCGGTGGAGAGGTTAGAAGGGGTCGGTCTAGTTATCTAACAGCAGCACCGTGCTCAGCATCCTCGAACAGGGAAGGGAAATCCATTTCACCGATAATAAGAAAAAAAAATTCACCCCTTTCGGGGGCCAGTATTGGCCGTTGCAGGGGTTGTAACCGATAACTAACATCAACACCGTGCTCAGCATCCTCGAAAACGGGGGAAAATAATTTTTTTCGGCAGGGAAACCTCTTGAAGCGCGTTTAACGCCTCTTGGGGTGGTTTTTGGCCGTTTTGGGGGGGTCCGATATTTCTGTTGCACAGATGGATGGATCATCAGAGGTAAAACAAACGTCCCGCCAAGGAAAGGTTCAAAAATTGTCCTTTAGGTCATCCTACTTAGCTGATGTATAATTCCAGACCTTGCGTGGTTAAGAAGGCTGTTCGGCACTAATTGGTAGTTTGTTCAGTGCCGAAATAAGGTTGTGGTCAGACGTTCCTAACGGCGGCTTCACGGCGACAGTGTATAAGTCGGGGTTTGAAGTTCAGAAAAGATCCAACAAACTAGCAAAATCACCATCTCGGTCTGGAATCCGAGTTGGTTCATCCAGGAGCTGGGTGAGGCCAGAGCAAATGGCAAAGGATTTGGCTTCGCGACCTTGCTCCTCGGTCATATTTAAGTATTTGAGCCAGTTGACATTATGAACGTTGAAGTCGCCAAGGATGACAGCTTCGGAATTGGGATGTTGGGCTTGCAAAAAGTCGATAGTATTAGCAAGAGAGGAGAACAAGTCTCTATAATGGGTATCGCTTGGCGGCGGGTAAAGGCAGCAGATTTATTTAGTAATTCTCTGCATTGATATTATAAACCACATTACATCAAAGTCGTTAGGCTCGAGTGTCATGACAGATGGCACTGTAATCGCAAAAATATTTTTTTCGCAAAGGCTAAGTAAATGAACCCGTATTTTATTATTTTTCATTGTTCCGTAAAATTTCTTATAAATTACGAAAAAAAATATTTTTGAGCGATTACAAACTTGACGTAATATTTGTCGTAGAGCCTGCAATAAAAAATAGAGGTACCCCTGTAAGATATTAAAATTGTCCCCCGCCATGCCCCAATTGGCGGGGGTAGGGGTCGCGTTTAATATCATTGGATTATGCTTTTAAAATTATATTATATATATTAAGGACGTGTTTTTCAATGTTTCAATGTGTATTTCTTGAGATATTTAACCGTTTCCAGACTTTTTGGACACCCGGTATGAATAATAATTAAAAAAGTTATTTCATTTTAGCGTCAAACCCTACATCTTTATAAATATTTTTTATTTGTTTAGACGTAAAATTGCTGATTAATATAAAAAGCAATTATAAATAAATATGGAACGACAATACATTTTTAATGTCAAAGATAAGTTTTGTCTTAAAAGCAGTAGGTACTTAAAAAGATAGTGTAAGATTCATTATATTACTATACATTATGAGGCAAGGGTACTTAACAAGGGGTAATAAGAGCGGGGTTACGTAGGTGAAAGAGGGGATGATTTTCGCTAATAAAATAAGGCGATCCCATCTGGGAACTGGCGATGATAACCCGAGCAATTGTTGACCGTCAAACGAAAGACAGAGATGAGGGGCGGTTTTGCGGTCTGTCACAGCGGGAATTAATTGGGCGTGGACAAAATGCACAAAAAATATATATTTAACTTCCTGGAAATAATGAACACATGTGCCAAGTTTGAATAAATTTTAATAAGGAAAACCTAACTTATTCAATTAAATGTGATGGCAAAATTACGAAAATTTTATAGTTTAGGTAATACAGCAAACACCAGCAAATAATTTCTATGGCGCTATTGTCAAAAATTTACGTAAATCTGGACATAACTTATAAAGATTATTTCATTAAAAACACATTTTCGTTTCACTAATCCTGCAATCACAGATCCAAAATAAAAGATACCATTGTAATTTCTTTACTAAGCCTTTAATTTAACATAACGTACCTAAGACTACAGATTTTTACTAAATCATTAATTAATTAAATGTTCAAACAACCCTCCATTAACAGCTGAACAATATCCTAACCGATTATAAAATTCATTTCTAACATAACTTTAGTTGATGTTGATAAATTCTGTCACATTCTAACGAAATACAGTTTTTAGCTGGTCTACATTTTCAAATTTCACATCTTTATAAATAAGATTTTTTAAGTGACCCCACAGAAAGATGTCGTTTGTCCCTAACCACGAGAGAATTATGGGCAGGACAACCATCCATTTGATACCGGAACTCCTGATTTTCGCGTACAACTTCTTCTAGTGCGAGTTTACTTCGATTTTGTAGTCCAAATAGGTTACTGCTGTAAGGTTGCCTTCCGTAAAAAATGGTCCAATAATGTGATGTCCTACAATTCCCGCCCAAACATTTATTTTTTGTGGATATTGCGTCCGAGTATGAATAAGACTATGTTCATTTTCTTGACTCCAATACCGACAATTTTGAACATTTGGTTCGTTGTTGAGGGTAAATGTACATTCATCGGTAAAATAAATATTTTTCAAAAGATCCCTATTATTATTTGCTCTTTCCCTTACTTTATTTATTTATTTATTTATTTAAACACTACAATACACTACAGAACAAAGTTCCAAATGGTATATTCTAAAAAAAAAAAAAAAGAGTAAACAAGAACTAACAGTACTTACTTAAAAAATGAGTTAAACAAAAAAAAAAAAAACAATTCACACAATTAACAATAAATCAGAGAATCATAAATATAGTCTTCCTTTCTTTTTTGCCTCATGGGCCTAGCAGTAAGTAAAACCTCCACCAAGTATTCCAAATCCCTCAAACGGCCCTATCGTCAATAAAATGTCCAATTTTGTTTTTAAAAGAAAGCGTGGAACAATTGATATTAAAATCCCGTGGCACAAACAGGTTAAAATTGCCCATTATACGATTTGCAGGGCTATTCCTTCCGATGTCAGTACGGCTCTGATTCACAGAAAACAAATCGGCCTGTCTCGTCAAACGACATGGTACTCTAAAGTTAAGCAAAAACAAAAGTTCCGAGCAGTCCATCAAGTTGTTTAAGATTTTATGGCCGAATAACAGGGTGAGCCTTATTCTGCGTATCTCCAGGCTATCCAACCCTACAATGCTTAAGCGATCCCTATAAGATAGCGTAGAACGATCAATCCCCAGTCTATGCAACAGAAAGTTCATGAACCTCGATTGCACTCGCTCAATCCGTTTAATGTGGACCTGATATAGAGGAGCCCAGACCACACAACAATATTCTAGATGACTTCGAACCAAGGCATAGTATATTCTCTTTAAAGTCTCGACATTTTTAAACTGCCAGCATTGTCTCATGACAAAACCAGCCATCTTGAAGGCCTTTGCAATTATGTTATCAATGTGGCTGTTAAATCGTAGACTGCTATCAAATACAATACCCAAGTCATTAATCAGTTCAACTCTGTGAATTAGTGCTCCATTGATCCGATAAACAACATTCAGAGGTTGGCTCTTTCTTGAAAACGATATTACTTTGCACTTTTCGCTGTTTAGGGTCATGCTATTATTGAGACACCAATCATACAGTCTTGAGACTTCACTCTGTAAAAGGGCACAGTCGTTTTCATTCTCAATATGACGAAATATTTTCAAATCATCAGCAAAAAACAAATGATGGCACTGTTTGAAAACAAAGGATAGGTCATTAATGAAAATCAAAAATAATACGGGACCGAGGTGAGATCCCTGAGGGACACCGGAATGTGCAGTAATCTCCTTGGACAAAGTATGGTTAAATTTAACATATTGGATTCGATTGTGGAGATAGCTATCAAGCCAGGAAAGTAAAGGACCACCAATACCATAGAAACTCAATTTTTGCAGCAAAATATTATGATCAACTCGGTCGAAGGCCTTTCTAAAATCAAAATAAACACTGTCAATCTGCAAAGCGTCATCAAGAGTAGTAGAAATGAAGTCACTGTAAGTACATAAATTAGTTTGACAAGATCTACCGAAGAAAAAACCATGTTGATTTTCTGAGATGACACCTTTAAATGAAGCAAAGATTCTGTCTGTCACTATGGATTCCAGGATCTTAGCCATGCACGATAGTCCGGAAATAGGTCGATAATTATTTACGTCTGAACGCTTTCCATCTTTGAACAAAGGGGTTACGACGGAAAATTTCCATATTTTGGGAAATATACCGATATTTAAAGAAGTTTGATAGACAAAACTAAGTGGTAGAGATAAAGTCGGACTGCAATTTTTTAAAAATACGGGTGGAATTCTATCGAAGCCGGCTCGCTTACTAATGTCCAAGTCAACCAACATTGTCAAAAACTAGATTACTATCAATATTGATCATACATAGATTGATATTAGTTTCAGGAAGAAGTCTAATGTCACACAACGCCGACCCATCTCCCGATACATAAACAGACTGAAAAAAATCTGCAAACATATTAGCTATTTCATTGGGATTAGATGAAATGGAATCAGCGTAACACATTTCTTTAGGATAGCCTGCAATAACCCGTTTAGACATTAGATAAGTCCAGAACGACTTTACATTCTTTAGAATATTATTCTCGGAAGAAGATATAAAATTACTATAATCGTCACTGATGGACTGCTTGGACCTTGCTCTCAGATTCCTATACTCACTTAATAAAGAATGACTTTTAGAAGATTTGAGTCTACCTCAAAACAGAATACCATTCTCAATTCTTCACCACCTTGCCGTAGCTCTTAATGATTTTCATACTTGTATTGAAAATATTTGTGTTTTTTTGAAGTGCGCAACACTGTGGTTTGATGTTTTCGTACGGCTTGCCCAATAATTATCGTGTTAATCATTTTATTCTCCTACACGTGCAGTAAAATATCAAGATCTCTATTAACCCTTTCTTCAGCTTTATTGACATTGATAAGTTGAGCATTTACAGTTATTTATTGCAGTGCCTTTGGACTCAAATTTACTAATGGTAAGTTTAATTAATGAAATGGAAGGGATAGGCTTATCAGAATATTGAACTGATAACATTTCAGACACTGCTCTTAAACTGTTTCCTGTATAATACCACCTAATCATAGTTACTTTTTCCTTAATGAAATACCTCATATTTAGCTATAATTAAAGCGCCTTTAATGAACATGTTGTCGCTGACGCTACTTTTTGTTTTGTCAATGCCAAATACTAATTTGCTGGTGTTTGCTGTATTACATTAACTATGAAAATTTCGTAATTTTGCCTTCACATTTAATTGAATAAGCTAGGATTGGCTTATTAAAATGTATTCAAACTTGGCTCATGGGTTTATTATATCGGTCTCTTCAAAAAATTATTATTAAATTTTTCACTAAAATGTTCAGGGGTCCCAATACTTAGACAAGAAAGCAGAAAAAAAGAATCATTCGGGGTATTAGGAATAATTTATGCAATAATAATAATAGCTATGGGTTTACTAGGATATGTTGTATAGGCCTATCATATATTTACTGTGAGCCACCTCAAAATTTACATGGAATTTCTTATATTCAACTAAGCCATGCATCACCCGGTATGATTCATTATTTGATTTCACGTCCTTTTTTTCCTACTTACTTCTATGCAAAAAGTTAGGATTGAGAAAAAGTAAATATCACATATTCTTTATTTCTTATAATAATTGATATTATGTAGTATCACAATCTTTTGGTCACGAAGTCAGCCCCCCCCCCCCCCCCCCCCCGCTGAATCCGCGCCTGGTACTTACCAATAATTATTGTGACGAACTTGACGGTCGTTCCTGGTTAATTGTATTACGAGAATAAGTTTTAACGCGCTTTAGACACGAAAATCCTCACTTTATTGACACAGATGCGGGTGACAATCGAGTCAAGTCGAATAGGTAAATCTGTTGTTTACCAAATAAAATAAATGAATTTTAGCTGACAGTGGAAATATCAATGGAGTTGGAGAGCCCATAAAAGTTCGCACTACGGATTTTTTTATTTTTCCTTTTTAATTTGAAAATAATGTGCTTGGCCAAAAAAGAAGTTTAATTTGGGTTTCTCCACATATCTATATAGCTACATAGATCTTTGGTTTCACTTTCCATAAGCTATGCATAATAATATGTTTGATACCATTTTTCTGAAAATGACTAATTACTACCCGCACTGTTAATTAAATTCAATATTTTAGGGGTCGAGCCATCATTGTTTTTCAATTTAATTTGCCCATTCAATAACGAATATTCCACATTTAAACTTTATTTTTAATATTTATATTATATTATAATTAATTATACAGGGTGTTGGGAAAATGTGTTTGGATACTTGGACAGGTGAATCTACATGATAAAATAATGTTAGTAAGTCATGTAACAAAATATCGAAATCTCAATATTTTCATAGGATTAATGTCAGGCGAACGCGGTGCCAAAGGTAATGATCCATTTCGTCCTATCCACCTGTTAGGAAATGTATCATTGAGATAATATGTCCGTACGTTTAGACTAAAATGGGGTGGAGCGCCATCTTGAAAAAGCCACATGCTTAATCTTGTTTGAATTGGCACATTTTCCATTAATTGTGGAAGGACATTCCGAAGGAAATGTAAATAAACTTCGCCATTTAACGGTCCTTCAAAAAAGTGAGGTCCTATGAGATGGTCTCCTATAATTCCGCCCCATACATTTAATGAGACTCGTCGCTGATGCTGCCGTTCCATAATCGCATGTGGGTTTTCGTATGCCCATTGGTGGGTGTTATGAAAATTGGTAATCCCATCCCGTGTGAAAGTAGATTCGTCCGTGAATAATATGAAATTAAGGAATCGATTGTTTTGTCGAAATTTCTCTAATAATTGTTGGCACATGTTAACTCGTAACTGTGCGTCACCCTCATAAAGTGCCTGTACCTTTTGTACATGAAATGGGTAAAGAAGATCCTCATGAAGGACTTCCCAAGCCGTAGAATTGTCAATTCCCTCTTCTAAAGCTATATTTCGAGTACTTATACCTGAATTCGCTTCTGCTCTTTCAAGTATTCTTTCTTCCATTTCAACAGTTCTAACGTATCTTGGTCTACCTTTATCAGCAATAGTATTTATAAATGAGCCTATCTCGCCAAGCCTTCGATGAACTTTGATGAAAGTTGGGGCACTTGGAACATTTCTATTAGGATATGTTTCCATGTAAAACCGCCGTGGTTGCTCTGCATTCCCATTGGCTCTCCCGTAACAAAAATGCATGTCACGATACTCAGTATTTGAATATACGTGAGCCATTTTATTACTAGGTAAACAGCAACTTAATTTTCACTAATTTTAAAAATGTACTACGTTTATGAATACTTTTAAGGCTTTACTAATGTCTAATTTTTTTACTTATTATTTACTTTTCACCCGTCTTATCATTTATTTAAATTTGAAGCATGGTAACTTGATTTATTTGCGCCTATTGGACGTACTGATTTAATGGTAATAAAATGTTTACTGCTAATTTGTGACTAAACGGTGAGGTTTATCGACTCGAATGAAGAGTAACTTTTTTAATAAGTATTTTATCGTCTTTCACAAGGCATATTTGGTTTTGTAATATCTGTCAAATCCAAAAAGATATGCGAAAAAAAAAATATGGTTTTCAGGTAAAGTGCCCTCTGGTGGCAGAGTAGGGCAACATTTTGGTAACAGAGTTATAGAAATCGTGAAGATAAGTCTCTGCGCCAAAAATCAAATTAATTGGTGAAAAAGTAAATGCCCTACATCAAAAATAAGAAAAAAAAAATTGAACTTTGACAGACCATAACTTAGAAAATATTGAGATTTCGATATTTTGTTACATGACTTACTAACATTATTTTATCATGTAGATTCACCTGTCCAAGTATCCAAACACATTTTCCCAACACCCTGTATATTATATTATATTTTATATTATATTTTTATATTTAACATTAAAACACTTAAAATATATTGAATACGATCACTATTTACCTCAGTTTCAACTTGACTCTTCACGTCGTTGTGTGCAAGGGTAACCCTCAATTTTTCGGAATGTTCAAAGACGATATTTTATTTAAATTTTAAAACACTTATCCAAGGTCCTAATCTTAAACAAACCAAACTGAAAGTTTTGTTTTTTAACAGATAACATTTACAATAGGTACTCTCACTTATTTCTTACTAATTTAGTCCTTTTCTTTCAAGAATAATCACAAAAACTTCAAAACCAACAGATCGAAATACAAAATCTTTCCTGTCGATAATGAGTATTAGACATAACCATAACCTCACTTTAAATTTAGCGGCAGGTACGAAGTTGCCGTCCGTGTGTTTTAACTTCAATACATGGTGTATGTTCGGTTGCCTATCTTCAAGCCTTAGTTTTTCGGGTTACTTGAAAAGTAAAACATTTATTTTTTGGCGGCTGTAGTTGACAAGGGCGATTCAAAAGAGTGGTTATTCACTGGCAGTTTGAGTCATCAAAATGCAAATTGATTAAATAAATACTATAATAATATACTGTCCAGGCCCGTATCCAGAAATTCGTTTCGGGGGGGGGGGGGGGGCTCAAGGACGAAAATCATTCAAAAATGTGGACTTATTTTAATTAATTCGGAGCAAAGCGAATCACACATTAAAACTTAAATCATTATGTGACGTTTAATCCATTATTATTTATAGTGCAATAAAAACATGCAGTACAAGGTGTACAATAAACAAAAAATTTTTAAATTTCGGGATTTCGGGGGGGGGGGCCCGGGGGGCGGATACGTGCTTGATACTGCCTGTTGTCAGTTTGATTAGATATAGGTTTTTGAATACTGACTCCTCCTACACGACACGGCAATATCGTAATCTGCCTTTGCCAATACCATCCTCAACCCTTACAAAACAGAATATATATGAAAGTACAAAAATATACAATCATTTACCTAATAACTTAAAGGACCCACAGTCACTTAAATTGTTTAAAATAGAAGGCTAACTATTGCCATTACGTAAGCGTAATGTCGTCGATTTTAAATCACCCGCCATTTAAAAAAAATCAGATATCATAACCCAAAAATAAGGAAAAGTGTATGTGTCTTTGTGCACGATAAACAGAGGTTTAGAATAAAATATTCGCAGAGGAGAAATGGGAATGGACGTCTAGTGGAGTTTGTATGAGCCCCAGCGAGGGTTGTTAGCCCAGCACACTCCGACACCAGCAATTACATTAGCCTCGCAATTCGACATCATCATCAGTCAAAGTTGCCACTTTCCTTTCTCCGTTACAATTCACCTCAATTACCATGTAACCACCATTACAGCGGTCCATTCTCTCGTCAATTTACTGCATATTAACCGAAAAATGGAAAAATATTCCACAAGGATTCTTCGTTTCGCTTTTTAGCAATATACCTGTAAAGTAAAGGTGACCTTTTCTATGACGCTTTTTCCGTTCACTGGATAAAATTACCTATTTTCATTGATACCACTCTAACTTGTCGTTGTGCAACGAAGAATTGACAGAATGTGTAAGGTGCAAGGCCTTGGACTTGCATTAAGGCGGTTCCACAAACAAAAAGGATAAACAGCAAGTTAGAAGGTAGAAGGCTTAAAGAATCGGGCCGCAGATGAAATGCAAAAACACGTTAGTAAACCTGACTTTAAGGTAATGAGCATGCTAAAGAAAAATTCTAGGAATCGCGTACAGCACGGAAATAAGCAACAAGAGTCTGGTAATAATCTCCTGGTATATCATAAAGTGTCTTATTGAGGAACCTTATTCTTAATGCACCAAGGTCTCTCACTAAAACTAAGCAGGAAAAATCCTAAAATCGTGACATTACTATATAGCAGAGGTTGAACCGTGGTTTCATTTAATCACGCCTTGTCTTGTCCAACAAATTATCGGGTGACCTTAGAAGGTTGGTCACTGGTGCTATCTAATACATCATAATGCCTATCGAGGTTTGGGAAGAATCTATTTTAATACAGCTTGCTCAAGAAAAATCGGTGGAAATCGTTTTCACGTCCCTAAGTTAGGATAATCTTACCAAAACACCCTGTTCTATAAGATCTCCAATACTTAGCGACCTGGGATGTGTACTGGCAGCCGATGTCCTAGCATCCAAAGTCAAAGATGAAACAAGTGTGCTGTCATCAGAGAAGCTATATATAGAGTTTTTTTAGTTTTTTTCAAAAGATCGTTAATGTTTAGTAAAAAGAGGGTGGGCGACAATATAGAGCCTTGAGGGACTCCGGCGTTGATGTTAAATGTGTCTAAAAGAAATCCGTCCAACGCCACTCGCAGAGAACGGTCTTTAAGAAAGCTTGACGGCCATGAACAAAATTGAACCGGCATTCCGCATGCTCTCACTTTAGTTAGGAGCCCCTCATGCCGAATTCGGTCAAAAGTCTTGGAAATCTCCAGTTCTAACGCTCGGGATTCCTCATGATGTTCTATTGTGTTGTTTCAAACGTGAGTAACATAAGCGAGAAGGTTTCCTGTTGATCTAGACTTACGGAATCTATACTGGTGGTCACTAATAATGTTGAAGCCTTCCAGGTACTTTAATACTTTTCGTTGATAGCCTTCTCCATAATTTGGCCAGGTCTTCTTGCCTTTTTTTGGGTATGGGCGCAGTTTTCCGGTAAGAAGGAAATATTTCTTTTTGTATGATAAGTAAAAAAGCCTACAAAATACCGGTGTCAGTTCGTTAGCACATGTCTTAATTACGATGACTGGAATTTCAACATGACCAGAAGCTTCTTTGGTGTCGTCAAGACTTCTTAAGATTCGTTTAATATGGTGGTGCCGGAAAACAATCTCGGGCATTCTCGATTCTACAATTTGAATGTTCGGTGGAGTTTTTCCCTGAAAATTAACTGTTGAATGTGAAGATAATAGTTCCGCCAGTAAGTTCACTTTTCCTGTGCTTTGGTCGCAATGGTGCCATCTGAACGTGTTAGAGGTGGAATGGTTGACTTGCTAAAATTCTGACTGACGGCCTTAGCTACCGACCAAAATGATCTCGGGCCGTTAGGACATTCAAGAAGTTTGTCTTTGATCCTTTGGTTGTGTGCTTCTTTGCTTTGGTTCATCGTTTGCTGGACAAATTAGGGTTATTTTGACCTCTCCTATACGCTCCCGAGAGTATGCCATATACTTACGGGACACCCTGTATATGCTAAGCTTTTTGCCAGGGATATTCTATTCTGAACTCAGCTAGACTTACCCTTTGAGGATTTCCATTTATTCATTAATTTATTTGTCATTTAGATCATTATTTATTCTTCTAAGTTATTAATAAAGCTTTTTATTATTATTATTATTATTATTATTATTATTATTATTATTATTATTATTATTATTATTATTATTATTATTATTATTATTATTATTATTATTATTATTATTATTATTATTATTAAATTACAACATTTTCGACACTTCCCGTTCCCGGGACCACCTTGTACTCGTGGCTTCTTTGGTAAAGCATTTTTTTTAACACTCATCCTAATGTCTAGAAATATAACGTGATAAATAAATCAACCGATTAATTGAAAAATCTATATTCATATGATGCATTTGCCATAAATAGCGATCGTAATAAATTTATTACTATTATGGTATTTATATTGTGTAGATTGTAACTACATGTGAAAAGCTGTCTATCAGTTACAGCAAATTATTATCGAATGGTTGTAAAACTGATTTACGATAAATGCCGTGCGGGAGAACACCTTCGTTTCGCAAAGTTGCCTTTACGATTTTTATTAAATTTTATAGAGGAGCATAATGCATCTTGTACCGCATGGCCACCCGAGCAGCATTTTTAACATTGTTGCAGTCCTCTTCGAATAAAAGTCACCGCTAAGGATTTCCACAAAATAAAGAATATTTTATAAACGGCGCGCTTTACCGGAGACGGGGAATCATTTCCGTCCCCAATAAAATTATGCAAATAGCCCCTTTTTATCCAAAATACCACGAAAATGTTTCATTTACAAAACATATACCGTAAATGATATTATCGTGGAATTTTTATTTCAATATAGCAGACTTTATAGTCGATCAGTTTTTATTCATGAACTTTTTCTTTTTTTCGGGCCTTACCGTAGACTGTCTGCGTAAAATTAAAATTTATCAGACTGCTTTGCATTTTCTGACAATTATTATGCAAAACCACCTGTGAGAATATTCAACATTAAAATTTTTCTAATAGATAAGACAAAACCCCTACTTTTTAATCGCATCTAATCCATATTCATTTCCCATAATATCCTCTAACAAATCGATTTTGACAGTTCAGACACAAGTCGGTTCATAATAAGAAACTTAATTTTTAAGTAGGGTATAACTCTGCTATAGAAGTTAAAATGATACTTAGGTAACGGTAAGGCACTGCTTTAGCGAAAATTAAATTTTTACGTCATTGGATTCTTATAACAAAAGGTTCGTTTTGGTTGTAAAATAAGGATTTATTCCAAGCAGTTCGAGAACTGCGCAGAACTCGATGTGCAATAAAATAAATCCTTGAACTGTTTTAGAATGTTTCGTACTTAAAAGAAACCGAAACAGTCGAAGAAGAAAGAGGGGTGAAATTAACCATAAACCAAAAATAAACAATTTTAATTTCTATAGTAAAATCAAATAAGCCTGACACCTAGGGTAAATAAAAAACACCTGACCGATAACTATCCGTCAACTAATGCGATTGGTTTTGTTGTTTCATTTTCTAAAAGAGTATTAAAAAAAGTTCTGCTGGAAAACTTGCAATGTAGGGTTGAAATTTTACTTCAAAGAATAAAATCTTAATTTATTAAACTATTTTTTTAACTGAACTACAGGAACTCGTTCAAACCCAGTATCATGTGTTGGATAGCACAGACTCTGTTCAAATTCTGCCGCTAAGCTAACTATGATTGCTCTGGGGACTTTAAAGTGTTCTATAAACTGAGTACATACGTGTTGACAATATTCTCAGCATATAACTCGCTTTTTTGTTGATACTATACAACTTCTGGTACTAAGTTAATAAATATATGTTCAACTTCAGACGACCTGGAGCCTGAAGCTGCTGGAGTTTAAAAGCTGATCCTACAAAAACACTGATAAATTATGTTTCAATACTATTGAAAACTCTAATTTACTAAATTCCGTGTTTCAATTAATTTTTCTATAGAAATTTGTACTTGCCATAACTATAGGGTTATCCTTTATTATTTCCAGCTGAAAGATTCGCTGAAGCAGATCCTCACGGGTATCCGCCTCCGTTGCATAAACTATGTTGCATATATGACCCCAAAAATAATAATCGAGTGGATTTAAGTCCGGCGATTTTGCTGGCCAGGATACTGGTCCACCTCTGCCCCACCTTTCAGGATAATTCTCATCTAACCAGTTACGAACAGGCCGTCCAAAATGGGCAGGGGCACCGTCGTGTTGGAAATACATCCCCAATCTGGACCTTAAGGGTACTTCGTCCAACAGTCCTGCTAACTGATTGTGAAGAAATGCCAAATATTTCTCGCTGGGTAAATTATTGGGCATTTAAATTGGACCAATTAACTGATTTCCAATTATTCCCGCCCACAAGTTGATAGAGAGATTTTCATCGTGCCAAAAGTGAGTGTTAAGAATATTAAACACTTTAGTTCTATTAAATGTTGCCTCATCAGACCACAAAATTTTGATTAGCAAATTTTGATGACCTAAAATCCACCGACATAACTCGATTCTGGGTGGGAAATTTCTAGGCAAGAGCTCTTCAACCCTCTGGTAATGATATGGGTGAAGACCTGAGTCATTCTTCCTATCTAAGACACATATTCGTTATAATTATGGATAGCAATATGGTCATGTAAAACGCATTACAATTGGTTTTGGAATGTTGACTTCTATAGCCAATGGTCTGAGTCCAACTTGAGGATTATCTACTATTTGTTGAAGTGCATTTTCCAAAGGTCGTCCTTGCCCATGAAGGCGTTCAAACGAACCATTCTCCATCAAATTTCTATGAACCCTCTCAAATACTTTGTCTCCAGGAAGTCTCCGTGGCGGAATACGTCTTAGATATTCCTGTACCGCAGCAAAGGAACGTCCATTACAATATCCGTATACAAAATGGATATCGGTAAGCTCGTGGTTTGAAAAATTTTGCATTTTCTTATTTATTATGTCTAATTTTACAACAGTAATAACAGCAGACAATATCTGACACAGAAATGTCAAAGGAAATAAATATCAATTTTAATCCATGGCCTTCTATTCACAAATTTCACTTTGATTATAATTATTATTCTTATTAATTATCTCATTTATGGATTTGATTTTCTTTAAAACGATTTTACTCAAAAACTGTTAGCCCTATTAAGGTGAACTAACGGTACCTTTTTTACGCAGAATACTTTAATATTTCATAATTATTAAAAAAAATAATAAAAAAACGACTGGTTGAAAAAATTGGATTATTTTAACCCCCTTACCACCCCGGTATGTGACGCCTATGACTAAATATAATCGTTATAAGTGTATAACCATACCAAATTTCAAAATTGAATAGGAACGGGTTTGAAAATATTAAAAAAAAAACGATTTTAGTGTTCCCCATTCGAAGGGGGGTAGCTCCCTTAACAAGCATTTCTGCACTTATGTCCATATGAAAAAATTCTATTATTTTTAGCCGGAGAATATAGTGGTAAAGTATTGACCCTTAATTTCGGGGCACCCTGTATAAGGCAAGAACTGAATTGCTCATTACTCATTTGTGACTAAACTCTAAAGGCATAATACTGCAGGTGTCACACCATTTCCATTGCGGTTGTCAAAAGATCTTCGCTTGATGAGGCGTCAATACTAGCTTCCACCCGAAGATCTGATTGGGGGACGAGTTTACATCCCGAGTTCTTTGATATTGGAACCATCATTATAAAGTTTTCTAAATTCCCACCTTGAAATCCAGAGATATCGGCAAGTCTTCCTTATCAGTTACCAGTAATTTATGCTAGAATCGTGTTATACGTTACCTAATAAACTTTCATTTTATCTCCTAAACGAAAATCGCCTTTAACTGTCTACATAACTTTATTGTGTTAATACAAAAAAATTATTTAGAGGATAAAGTACTTCGCGATGATTATTTGGGAAACCATCAATACTTGACCTAATACATATACCTATAATAATAATAAATAAACTGAGATTCACCAAACGATAGGTTGTAGGGCACTAGAGGGTAGTAAAGAAACTTGACTGAATTTCTTTTATATATTGTGTATTAATGGGATATCTATTAAAAGGTGAAGATAGAAAGGGCCTAAGGGCCGCAACACCACGCCATTTGGTTAATTTTGGTTTGATATATGACCCTTCTGATATAATATAATTAGGAAAAGCTTTGCATCCACCCTTATCTATTTGAATAGTGGCTGAGGGGCGGCAAAAACCTTATTAGTTACCCTTTGCCGCGATGCGGTGCGACTCGGATTACAGCCGCAGATTTGGCAATCTTTGACTGGAGGTCGGTCAGTTATACCGGGTGAAGAGTAATAAAGATTTACCAGTAGAATACGTACACATAATAAAATTCATTTATACACAATAAAAAATACCCACGTGGTAAAAACTATTTCAGGAGTGGTAGAAAAAGTAGTGTTAATGTTAACACCCGGATCAACATAATTTACCACATTTTTACACTCATATGGGACCAAAGTTGTTGTATTAAATTTGCCTATAAATTTAACTCTCTAAAAAGTTAATTTTGTTGAATGGGTGTTATTGATTCCATTTTACACTCTATCAGGAAAATTAAATACAAAGACAATTAATAACACCATATTAGCGTGTAAATGAACCCCGCTAGAAAGTTATATTAACACACTAAACAAAGTGGAAAGTATTCTAGCCTTGGGTAGATTATTTTATTATACTCACTATAGTAAAGTCACACCCAAATAAAATAAAATTTACACTACAATAATATGTTATTTACACTAATTATTCACAAATTACCATTAAAAAATGGTTTACCTCTCATTATTTCATTATTTCTTTTACACCCTAGAAGGATAGGTTTACAATCTGTGAGTTTAATTTACACTCGATGGTGTTTATGTAGGTACCTACCCATAAATAAGAAGAATTAACACCCATCAAAAATTAAATTGAGTGCGGTTCTATATGTACCACCATTGAGTGTTAAATTTAACACTCAATGTTTTTCTGTGCAGATTACTGTCTCGTCTTAGATATCGAATGGGGGAGGGCAACCATATGAGACCTGACCAGGTGGGAAGGTGCTTAGGGTTGCACACATTGGAGGAACGCAGAAAGTACCTGGATCTGTGCTTTATGTTTAAGGTAATTAATTCCTTTATTGATGCACCACATATCTTGAGTACAGTAAAATTTCATGTTTGCGTATAAATAGACTGGTAACATATGTCAATGATTGCCCAGACGTGGATTCAATAGGTAGGTTCAAATCTCAAGTAAAACAGATTGTTTTCTCTTAAAAAATCATGTATTACTGTAAGTTTTATAAAGATTGTATGCAGTTGTCTGCAAATGTAATCTATTGCCCTGTATATATATATTCACATTTTTTATTTCTTCTGAGCAAGTTTTATCTGTGCCATTCTGAATTTGCCAACAAACTTTATCAATATTATTTTAAATTTTAAATTATTGTTAATATGTATATACAGTGTGTATCAGCCAAATGGAATAAATTCGATAATAAATACATGGCGGCGTGTCCGAAAAAACGCTTGGGCACGTCGATTGGTATCTAGTTGCGTATTTTTTTCAATAAAAATTTTGTATACAGGATGTGTCATGTAACAGTGGCCAATACTAACTTTCTTATTTTAAATGCAACACCCTATATATTATTCAGTTTTTGGATTCTTCAGAAAATTTTAGACATATTTCATGTACAATATCCTATACCTATCTTCAACTGTTTCGGAAATATTAAGTATTTTCAGATGTATTGCAAAAATTAACAACTAATAAGTAATACTGTTTATTTCTTGATAATGTAAAAAACAAAAAAAAAAACATTAATATAGGAGATGTTGAAAATGCTCGCCGCGAACATCTTGGCAACATCCTAATCTTAAATAGAAATTTCTTCTAACGTTACTGAATATCTCAGGCGTGACCGATCTAATCGCAAGCGTTATTCATCTTCTTAAGTCAGCTAAGTCCAGGGGTTTAGTTTTGTATACAATATTTTTGACATAACCCCATAAGAAGAAGTCTAATGGCGTTAGATCAGGGGATCGTGCTGGCCATTCCATCGATCCACGCCTCCCTATCCACCGATTTGGAAATAATAGGTTAAGGTACTGCCGGACATTGATTTGGTAATGGGGCGGTGCTTCATCTTGCTGAAACCATATCATATTCGCTGGAAGTTGTGGGTTTGCTGGATCACAATATAAGTTTGTCAAAGTTGGCAAGACATTATTTTGGAGCAGTGCTAAATAATTATCGCCATTTAAATGGCCATTAATGAAAAAGGGACCTATGATATGATCTCCAACAATTCCTGCCTAAACATTAACATTTTCAGGATATTGCGTATGTTCTTCTCTCATCCAGTGAGGATTTTCCCTAGACCAATAGCGGCAATTCTGATGATTAGCATGACCGTGAAGTGTAAAGGTGCACTCATCAAAAAACAAAACATGTTCTAATTGGATCACATTGTTATCTAACATTGCCATCATTTGCTCACAAAAATACGTTCTCCTATCAAAATCGTCTTCCCTGAGCTCATGAGTAGGTATCATTTTATAGGGATCCTGAACTAACCTGAACAATCGATGAATGGCAAACATCGAACATTGGGGCTGTTTTTCGACTGGAAGTATGTGGGTTTTCCTGAAACTCAAGCATAATATCTAATTTGGTATCATCACTTATTGCTTTGGCAGCTACTTTTTTTACCTGCTTTACATGTCCAAGCTGGCGAAACTGCTTTTCTATTTTACTAATTTGTCCCTTGAGTTATAGGCGGCAAATTTGGAAATTTTTCATGAAATAAGCGAGCAACTTCCAAACAAAACTATTTATACCTTTTTTTAATTTCATATCAGTAAAAACATTTTAACATAAATTTTCAATATCTCCTACATTAATGTTTTTTTTTTTGTTTTTTACATTATCAAGAAATAAACAGTACCTATTACTGATTAGTTTTTTAGTGTGTTGTTAATTTTTGCAATAAATCTGAAAACACTTAATATTTCCGAAACAGTTGAAGATAGGTATAGGATATTGTACATGAAATATGTCTAGAATTTTGTGTAGAATCCAAAAATTGAATAATATATAGGATGTTGTATTTAAAATAAGAAAGTTAGTATTGGCCACTGTTACATGACACACCCTGTATAAAAAGTTTTTATTGAAAAAAATGCGCAACTAGAAATATCAATAGACGTGTCCAAGCGTTTTTTCGAACACGCCCCTATGTATTTATTATCGAATATATTCCATTTGGCTGATACACACTGTATGTAAAAATGGTGTAACCGTTGACTTAATAAATAAATAAACAATAACCACAAACAGGGTCAGTCGGGAAGAATGGACCAAACTCCAGTAGTGTATTATACACGTGAAAACAATGTGAAAAAACTCATATGTTCTTATCCGATCTTCATTAGGATGTTTTAAGGATGAGAATTTTCAATTTGAATGGTATCAAAAATAAGGACTTATAAGCTACATATATTAAAATATCGAGGATTATTATTTGTTTTAAGTTATCGGACACAAGCCAACATACATACTACTAAACATGATAGCCAACTAAAAAGACTTTTTCGTTGCTTTTGGCATATAAAATTTAAATTTAAGTATAGGGTGTCGGGGTTACGAAAACCGATTCGTCAGTCCTTCACACGAAATTGCATTCAAAAATTTTCACATGTGCGATGCGTGCCCTGAATATGTTACGTCCGAAGTGAGGAAAGACCCCTGAAAGTGAAAGCCACTCTATTCAATGAACCGAAAAGAGGTAACGCGGTTTTGTCAACGATATTCCTACGATATGCATCAGGAGAAAATTGAATATGGACAAAAATGTATATGAAAAACCGCTTTAAAATCAGGATATATATCTGTGAGCTACAAGAAAAGATTTTTAAATTGTTCAAATTTAAGTTTCCCTCCCGGTGGCGCAATCAAAGAGGGGAAGGGGAGAGGAAGGGGGCTTTATGGGGCTCCAGTACCAAGGGCATTTAAATGTTACCATTTTTTTTAAATGTTTGGTTCTAAAACTACTATAAGTTATTTTTTTATGATATGGGGCACAGCACTGCAGGATTAATCTTTTACGACGCTCTGCGAGCGGTGCGGGTGCGCAGGAAACGATTCACATTGGTCTAGAATCTTTGCAGATTATAATCGTTGGGGAACATGGCCTCCAGAGTGACGAGGTTCTCCAGATGAAAGAATTTCTAAACAGTGTCGTTCGAGTGACACTAAGCTGGACCACGTACGGTTGGGCTGCACTGGCTCGTCGTGTATTTCTTCCATGCACCGCTCTGGGTGGAATCGCCAACCTGCTTTCGATGTTCAAGGCTCTCCAGGCTGTTTGTTAGATCATGGTCACCGATCGGGCTAATGGCCCTTTGAATGGAATCCAGCAATCTGAGGGTATGGTTAGGAGCAGAGCCCCAAATATGTGAACAGTATTCCAGCGATGTTCGAATTCGGGCTTTATAGAGAATAGAGCATCAAAAGTTGTTGGGGTAAATAGAGGTTCTTAGTTCTGAAAAGTATTCCAAGCTTCTGCGCGGCTGCTGAAAAAACTGCCGCCTGTTTTTTTTTTACCGTTAAATTCAAGTTGGTTACTGTCACCCCAAGACAGAATTTCTTCCAGGTCTTTGTTGAGATATGAGACCTCTTGCTGCCTATAGAGATGTGCATTGGCAGTCGATGTTTAAGCATTTAAAGTAAAAGATGAAACACGTGTGCTGTCATCAGCAAGCTATACAGGGTGTCCCGAAACTAGTTGACAATATTTTAAGGGAATAAAGTATATCCAAAAATAAGACTAAACCCTCTGTTAACCTTCAGAAGCGCTTTGCTATGGGGCTAGAGCCTCCCGAGTGAGAGCTATGGCAAGCGGTTTTTTCACAATATCTCAGAAACCGATTAGGGTATCAAAACAAAATTTGATACATGTATTACCCATGACAGGACGCAATAAACGGTTTATTTAGCTTAACTGTATTTCTTCCAGTGGCGTCCCACTGGGTAGGTAGTGAGGAGAATATTGCCCCAAGCTTTTTATTTGTAGGATTTTTTAACTTCAGGTGCAATTCTTAGAAGCCTTGAAGTCTTTTGTTGAAAAAAGGTACTCCTGTTTCATTTCGGTAGTATTGACTATTTTCCAATAAAATCGATTTTAAAATTTTCGCTTTTTTAAAAGCCATTGAAAAGGCTAAGGTAAGTAATAATTTATAATAGGCGGCTATGGATGATTTGATACCACGGAAACACAATAAAGCTTGATAAGTGTCAATTTTTTGTTGTCAGCAGTTTGATGTTTTTGGTAAAAAATCATAGATTAATAATTTTGTATTATTATTACAACAAAATGCTAACTAGCAGATATACATTTTGTTTATGGGTTCTGTAACTGCATTTCTACTGCTGCGTTAGTGGAATATCGAAGGAGATTTCCATAAAGAAGAATACCAAGTCGTTGGACTTTTGCTAGGGTTCACAGAAATTTAGTTGAACATGGATCTTTTCTAATGGCTCGTGGACAAGGTCGGCCGATTGGAAACTATAATTGGGAAAATGCACTAAATTTGATGGAAGAGGACCCAAACATAGCAACAAGAACGCTAGCTTTGCGCTGCAATATACCGAAGTCAATCGTAAGTAATATTACAGGTGAATTTCTAGAACGCCAACTTAACATTTTCTTGTTTGTTTTAGATAGGAAGAATGGTGCAAATACAAGGGTTACACCCTTTCCATTACCAGAGAGTTCAAGATTTAAAACCTGAAGACTTTCCAAACCGGGTTGTGTGTTCTCGTTGGATATAAACAATGGCATAAGAAAAATGTTGTGGTCTGATGAAGCAACTTTCTTTAGGGGCAAAGCATTCAACATACATAATACACATTACTGAGCACAAGAAAATCCAAGGGTTGTAAGAAAGACAAATTACCAGCATAGATTCTCGAATAATTTATGGGCAGGTATTATTGGAAACCACCTGATTGGCCCAATTGAAATCCCACAAAATCTAAATGCAGAAAGGTATTTGAATTTCCTACATAATCAACTTGGGGATTTATTAGATAATGTGTCACTGGATTTACGTTTAGGGCACTTCTTTCAACATGATAGGGCGCCAGCTCACTACGGGCGTTAAGTCAGGAATTGGCTTGAAGAAAATTACCCTAACAGGTGGATTGGTAGAGGTGGTCCCATAGCCTGGCCACCAAGATCACCTAATTTTAATCCCCTTAATTATTATTTTTGGGGACACATGACTGGTATGGTGTATGCAAGAGAAGTAGACTCAATAGAAGAACTGAGGCAGCGAATCAATAACGCGGCAAACACCATTTTCAAATTCTCCGTGCCTCACAAAACATAACGCGCAGGTCTAGATTGTGCATCCAACAAAATGGAAATCATTTCGAACATTTGCTTAAGAATTAGTTTCCCGTGTGGTCTTACAATCAAATTTGATTTGCAATTTGTTATTCTTTTTTGTTTTATTTTAAAAAAGTCTCTTAAAATCTCCATGAAAATAAATATTTAAAAAACAAGGCAATCTAAAAATCTGTTTAACTTGAAAACGTTACATTCTGTCAAATTACAATAATAGAAGGTTTTATTAACAAAAAATTTAAAATCTTTAAAAAATTACATTAAAAGTATGAAAGCCCTGCAAATTAAAAAAAAAATATGGCAATATTTACTTTAGGCTCCACCCCGTGCGACGCCACTGGAAAAATATTTTAAAATAACATCCCTTAATAAATATGCCTTGTCGCTAGTAGAATTTCTAATAAATTTCATGTTTTAATATCAAGTGTTTGCTGAGATATGCAAAAAAAACACCTTCGCCTTTTCAACGGTTTTCAAAAAAACGAAAATTTTAAAATCGATTTTATTGGAAAATGGTGAAACCTACCGAAATGAAACAAGAGTACCTTCTTTCAACAAAAGACTTCAAGGCTTCTAAAAATTGTACCTGAAGTTAAAAAATCTTACAAATAAAGAACTTAGGGCAATATTCTCCTCACTACCTACCCAGTGGGACGCCACTGGAAGAAATACAGTTAAGCTAAACAAACCGTTTATTGCGTCTTATCATGGGTAAAACACTTATTAAGTTTTGTTTTGATACCCTAATCGGTTTCTGAGATATTGTGAAAATACCGCTTGTCATAGCTCCCATTCGGGGGGCTCTAGCCCCATAGCGAAGCGTTTTTGAAGGTATATTAATAGAGGGTTTTAGTCTTATTTTTGGATGTACTTTATTCCCTTAAAATATTGTCAGCTAATTTTGGGACACCCTGTATACATATTGGCTTTTAGTTTCCAATAGATCGTTAATGTATAGTAAAAAGAGGGTGGGCGACAATATAGAACCCTGACAGACTCGGGCATTGATGTTAAATGAGTCTAAAAAAAATCCGTCCATCGCCACTCGCAGAGAACGGACTTTAAGAAAGAACCGACATTGCGTATGCTCTTTAGTTAGGAGCCCCTCATGCCACACTCGGTCATAGGTCTTGAAAATGTCCACTGCTAAAGTCTCCTGTTGATCTAGACTTACGAAATCCATATTGGCGGTCACTGATATTGTTTAAGCCTTCTAGGTAGTTTAATAATTTTTCGTTGATAGCCTTCTCCATAACTTTTGATAAAATCAAAAGCAATGCGACTGGACGATAGTTGCTTGGCAAGGCCTTCTTGCCTTTTTTTGGTATGGGCTGGACTCGCGCAGTTTTCCAGCAAGAAGGAAATATTCCTTTTTTGTAAGATAAGTTGAAAAGCCTACAAAATACTGATGTCAATTCATCAGCGCATGTCTTCATTTCGATGACTGGAATTTCGTCAGGACCAGAAACTGTCTTGGTGTCAAAACTCCTCGAGATTCGTTTAACATGGCGCTGCAGGAAAACAATCTCGGGCATTCTCGATTCTACAGGGGGAATGTTTGGTGAAGTTTTTCCCTGAATGTGAAGAGAATAGTTTCGCCAGTAAGTTTGCCTTTCCTTGTGCTTTGGTAGCAATAGTGCCATCAGAGCGTCTTAGAGGTGGAATGATTGATTTTGTAAAGTTCTGACTGACGGCCTTAGCTACCGATCAAAATGATCTTGATCCGTTAGAACATTTAAAAAATTTGTATTTGATCCTCTTATTGTGTGCTCCTTTGCTTTGGTTTATCGTTATCTTGCATTGGTTCCGAGCGTTAACAAAGATGGTACGATATTCGGCGGTACGGTTTTGACACCATTTTCGGTAGAAATAGTTTTTTGATTTTACAGCTCGTTTGCAATTTTGAGTAAACCAAGGCTATAGATTTTTCATATTATTTTTCAATAAATATGCTCAAGCGATATTTAAATGCATTTTTTCTAAAATAAAACATTTCCCCCACAGTAATATATTCAATAGGAATAACATCTATTTGGTCTAGCTAAGAATATATCATCTTTTGCCTTAAGGGCCGTTAGGGACGTCATACATTCTTTTTATTATGACCAGGCATAGCACTGCAGTCTCTCTGGACGGCGAGTGTGAGAAGGAAGCGATTCACGTTCTGAAATATTTGAAGATGATACTCATTGGGGAACACAACCTCAGGAAGGTTGTTCCAAAGTGATGACATTCTCCAGAAGACAGAATTTTTGAACAGTACGCACATTACGCTCGTTATCTAATTTATCGTTCATTTTGAGTTTTAAGTACGCATGAAACGTGAAAAATACCATTTTAAAATGTTACAATTTTTAAGAAGCTTTAAAACAAGAAATTTTGCCGCCATGAACTTAGCCAGAAATGACTAAAGACACAGAAAATCACACATTAAGAACACGCTTACTCTGAATAAGAGTATTACCTTCAGATTAAGTAATTTAAAGTCAAGATAATTTATTCTCTTGTGAGAAGTACTAAGTACTGCTTTTTATGAGTGTAGTCCTATATTTACTTATTTATTTATCGACGGACAAGACACATTTACATTACAATTTTTAATTAACAAATAAATAATAATTATTATACTAGTTAAAAGAAAAACAAAATAACTGAAACCTAAATCAGCTCATATATACTAATACAATGCTATAATCACATTAAAAGTCTAGAAACATGTCTCTTAAAGCAAAGAAGGGAAGCGTTAAAAAAGTCATTGGTAATTCTGTTTTCATTATTAACAATTCTAGATTTGGGAGAGGATTTATAGTAGTTGCATTTATAATGGGAAAGTGTAAAAAGAAGATGATTTCTTGTGTCCCTTGGTGGAACGCGAAAGTTAACCCGATGAAAAGGATCTGGGCATTCAATTATTCCATTTACTAATTTAAATAGGAAATATATGTACAGGGTGTCCGGAAAATGTGGAAAATCTCTCGGATTTAGATAGAACATGCAAAAATAAGATGACAAGATCCTATAAGATTTTTTCCTACAGGCCCTCCTTGCGGAGATATGTGCCCCTGAAGGACGCCGCTTCGGTTTTCCTTAAATAACTTCCAAAGTACTTATTATAATTTATTAAAAAATTAATGTGATGGGCACTAATAAGGACCTCTTAAAATAGTGTCCTTGAAATATATTTAACTTTCTTATTTTACCAGTGGCGGACTAAGCTTTCCAACTTAATACTTAAATTTTTAACATCCTGTATGATAAAGACTTAAAAAAAATAAATCTGGGTAGCTTGCACCTTAGACTAAAAGAAAGGTACTCTTGCTCATTGTTAATAAAATAAACTGTTTTCGAGAAAAATAATAATAATCTAATTCATGGCTTATTTTTAATAAAAAGGACCATGACATCTATTTTGTTTCCCGACAGCAAAGTGTGATACGAAAGTCATTTAAACAACATTAAAGTTTCATTTTAAGTTGTTTAACCCGAAGAAACACAAAAATTTAAAAAACGAAAAAACGCAGTGATTTAATAGGAGACATTTTCACGAAATTATTGGAAAACTTCATAAGAGGGTTCAACATGGGCTTCGTGAAGTCTGATACACTCGCAGGCACGACTAATTGGTCCTTATCACATCACAATGATACGTGATTCTCTGTAGAAGTTCCTTCCTAGTGCCGACCGGAGTGGAATACACCAAGTTTTTCAGGTGTCCCCCACAGGTCAAAATCCAACGGCCTAACGCCGGAAGATCGAGGAGGCCAGGCAATAGCTCCTCCTCTACCTGCCTCTCGTACATGAAGTACAAGTTTTGGCGGGTTTGAAGTGGTAAGTGCTCTATTAAATCCTGAAAGCATTCTGGAGGAATGGTCCAATCAAAAAATTGTCAATGATTCCTGCCCGGATATTAATTGATTGGAACTGATGTTGGAACTGATGTTGATGATTTGAGGATTTTCATCAGCCCATACATGTGTGTTGTGTAAATTGGTGATACCATTTTTGGTAAACCTTGCTTCATCCGTGAAAAGAATAATGCTAGTGAAGTTTACATTATTTCGTTGATGATCCAATAGCCAGTTTGAAAACTGCATTCTACGAGGAAAATCTTCAGGAATCAGTTCATGTACTTTTTGCAATCGATATGGATGTTCTTAAAGAACTTCATGTACTATTGTTTTGTAGTAAACTGTGCTGATAATTTTCGAGTGCTCGTTGATGGAGTGTCATCTACAGCATTTAAATTATTTTCCTCTAATTGCGGCGTACGTACGGTTCTTCTCAGACCAGTACTATTTTTCGAAACTTTCCTAAAATTATGAAGAACGTCAATAATATGTATTACCTTATTAACTAGAATCACCCACCATTCTCCCTTAGACGTTTGTCAACTCGCTGAAATGTCTTCTGGTTTGGCATAGTACGATTAGGAAACCTTTCGTGATATAACCTTCTGCATGGCTTCTAAAGCATTGCAAGACGCAAGGCCATACATAAGATGCATATCTGCATACTCAGTAAACGTGTATTCCATAGTTCGAATGTATGTCTCGTCGGGGCGCCGTCGGATTTAATGATACTACTAGCCTTAGGGGCCTTATGGGATTCCGGCCTAAACGGCTTGACTTTATCACGCCTCGAAAGACAGGTAGATAGGTGAGGACCCAGGAGAGGGGCTTCGGGTCTATGTGACTTAAAATCACTCCTGGGAAGAACAACGACCGATCAGGTGAGGGTCTTTGGGTCTATGTGACGTGGAAGCATTCCTGATCGTACTAGGGTAGGTGACCAGTCGGAAAAGACGAAGGTACCCTGTCCACCCAATGCTCGGGTATTTATACATAGAAAGTGATGATTATTGTTTAAATAATCTTGACATTGAGTGGCACAGTGGTGGAGAAATGTGAAAGTGCAATAATTCATGCTGTGATCACAAACAAGGACATAATTTTTCGCGATCATTTAATACTTAATGGTACGATAGTCATAATTGATTAAGCGGGCATTATTTTGAACAAGGTTAATTTTGTTGGCCACGTTTGCTGCCCGCAAAGGGAAAAAATAATGTATGGGTGTCTCAGGGATTCTCAGAGTTTAAAAACTTGTCTGCCAGTATTAAAAAGCATGAGAGATCAAAAGACCATATAAGTATAGTTATTTAAATCCAAAACGATTAGAAATAAACGCTTCGACCAGACTTGATGCTCTGGAAATGCAATCTACCTTGTCATTAAAAGTATATAACGAAGAAGCTGTCATTCATGGGTCATAACGAAAAAAAGCGATTCTATGTGGTTCGTGCCGTCCGCGTCGTGAGCTTCGCGTATCTGAGTATGAGAGCGGGTCCCATAGAAAGTAACATTTACACAACCCCTTCAAACATATTTCCATTTTACATTTTATCCCTAAATTACATAACGCACGTATTTAGACATAAAAGGATGCGTGAAATAGAATCTGTAAGACAATCCGTAAAGGATATCAACAATTTCAGGCGGTTTAAATGACATGAATGGGATTGATGACAACAATTCCTATCGTCTTCCTGTCACAACGCAAAGGCGAGGCAACAAATTAATCAGCAGATAAACAAACATTACCCTTGTTATGACGTCGAGAGAGTTTGTAAGCAAGTACGGCTTGAAGGCCCACGGCGAAGTTGTAAACTCTCATAACACGCACATGCTGCCGCTATTAGTGGCAATTAGTAATCAGTGACACCGCCGCTAACGCGTGCCTAGCCCAACTGGTTTTTCTTCTCTCTTTATCTCCTCTTTTAGATTTATTTCTGAAGTTTTACGATTTTTTCAACATTTTTCCTATATCCTATACTGAAAAAGAACTCGTTTCGGGATATTTCGAATTCTTGACAAATAAATTCTGATATAATAAGAACCAATAATTATTGTAAACATCAAGACAATTTTCGTAATTATCTTAGCGAGAAGAAAACTTTACTTGAACTAAGATAATAGATTTAAACCATTCCAAAAATAGTCTTGAATCAAGTTCATTCACTATCTTCAAATAAGGCTAGTTATTTTTTACTACTTATCTTAAATAATCAATAATTGATAAGTATGATTTATATTATACCGGTCTTAGAGATGACATTCTTGAATAGAAACGTTTAAATCTGAATGTACTGTGTACAAGCATTTATTTATTTCTGTCAAGCACAGGGCCTATTTTTGATTTAGTTGGGCCCAAGGCCCAAGCAGAACTTCGGGCCCCAGTATCTTATATAACTTTCCAATAAGAATTTTTCTGCTTATCTTTGGCACCTTCACTTTTTTGTTAAAATTCATGATAAAAAAAAATTGTATAGTTAAAATTTAATTTTCAATTAATTAATTAAAAAATGGATTTTACTAAAAAAATAAAATAGTTTTATTCCACAACAACATAAATAAGATACAAAAGACTAATTATATCTAAGCGGTCCTTAAACAAAATTTCCAATTGGAAATTAACATCACAACAAAAAATAAATAAAAACGCTTTTGCTTCTGAAGAACAACGAACAAACTAAAGAGTTAATAGTAAACAGACACATCTAATTAATTCTTTTTTTACGTACTTTCATTTCAGAAAACTTATCTATGATACTATTTATTTCTAATTTATCGAGAATATCGCTTTCTACGTTTAGAATTGCCAGAGATGAAACATTTTCTTCATTCAATGAGTTTCTTAAATAGGATTTTACCCGTTTTAACGTAGAAAATGATCTCTCGCCGGATGCGTTACTGATAGGAATAGTTAAATATATTCTCAACAATACCTCAACGTTAGAGAAGGTTGACAAAATATTGTTGTCAATTAAAAATTTTAACATTTCCTGGGGGTCTTTGGAGGAAATATCATTTGATTCACAAAGGGCCTTAAATTGTATAATTTCATCCACTAAATCTTCAGTAGCATCCACATCCATATTGTAATATTTTTTAATATTTTTTATACTTACATTAAATCTTTCATCTACGGGTTCGAAGAAAAATACACCAAAAACTTCATTTACACAATCATAAGCTTGCATTCTCATTTTTAATTCAGAAATTAATTTGTCACATATAGGAAAAAATGTATTTATTTTAAAGTTCTTAGCACCGCTTAACGTAATGTCTTCTGCAGGGCCTTCATCAAAACACTGTTTCCTTTTACGAACTCTTGAAATCTCATCCTTGTAAACAATATTACTAGGCTGAATTTTTTTGGCTTCCTCTTCAATTTCATCAAACTGTTCTCTAAAAGTCTTGAGAAATTCAATCAATCCGTTATATAGTGTACAAGCCGCAGTTAGATTGGCTTGATTATCTTGTAGAGATTTACTGGTGGAGTTTATTCTGTCTAGGATTCTTTTCCAAATTGCTGTCATCAAGGCAAATTCAAATGTATTCAATTTATGAAGTAAATCTCCAACCTCTGTTCTGGTGGACTTCTTTTGGTTTGCATCGTCATTTAGCTCTATTAACGCTGTTTTTATTTCACTAAACCCAAGCGCAACAGATTTGATAGCATCAGCTCGTGCCGACCATCTTGTATCACATATTTTTTTAACTAATGGTAATTTAGTTTTTAAAACCAATAGACATTTTTGAAGTACGCTCCATCTATGTGTTGACGCAGAAAAGAAGTTGTATAAGCATTGTACATTTTCAAAGTATCTGGAAGCTTCTGAACAACTTTCGGCAGCACTATTACCGACCAAGTTTAAAGAATGACTGGAACATGGTACAAAATGTGCATTTTTTGTCTTTTCTTTTATTTTTGCCTGCAATCCGTTATACTTCCCGGACATATTGGATGCGTTGTCATAACTTTGGCCTCTGCAGTAATTAATATCGATATGAAGGTCACTTAATGTGGATTGTAAAACATTTGATAGACTTTCTGCAGTATGAGAGGATATTGCCACAAAACCCAAAAACCTTTCTACTGGTTGACCAGTAGGTAAAACATATCTTATAATGATAGTTAGTTGATCGATATGAGAAATATCGGGCGTAGAATCGACGATAATGGAAAAGTATTTTGCCACTTGCAATTCTGCGATAATAACATTTTTTACCTCACTTGCAAGAAGGTGGATAAATTCATTGCAAATGGTTGAAGAAAGATAGTTAACATGCCCACTTCCAATGTTACTATATTTCTGGAGGTGTCCAGCTAAAAACGGGTCAAACTCACTAAGAAATTCCAACGAGCCTAAATAATTACCATTTCCTTTTGTAAAAAGTTTAGTCGTGGAACCATAAAATGGTAAACCATTTTTTGCTAGAAACTTAATGGTTGCAAGCACTCTTAATAAAACAGTTTTCCAGTAGTTTTTTTCCTGCAAGTAACTTTTTTCGATTTCTGTATCTATCCTGCCCTCTATTCGACTTCTATTAATCATTGTACTGATTGAAGTTATGTGTTCGGAAGATCTTTCGTGGTTTTTCAAGTACTGAGTCACATTTTTCCAGTCAGTGTAGCCATCGGCACTAAGCTTGATATCTTTCTTCGAAAAAAGTTTGCAAACATAACAATACACACAGCATGATTTGGGACTATAAACCAACCACTCACGAAGGACTTTTTCGCCATTTTCTTTAAATTTATAAAATGTTGAACTTTGTAAGCATCTAGATTTTTTTCCGTCCAATTGTTTTAGGCACCCACTTATTTTGTCAATATTTTGTTTAGGCCTGTTTCTAAGAACAAATTCTTGAAATTCCAAGGTTATATTTTGGGGCCAGTCTGCTAGATCACAAGGAAATGGTGCAGCTTCACATTGTTGAGAACTTTCCTTGTCAATTTCTAAAGCACTTACGACGACGTTGCCCTCCACGTCGGCGTGATCGTGTTCTTGTAACTCGGTGGTATTACTAATATTGCTCGTTGAAACATTTATTTCCTCATTTTTTGAAACAAACGCTTGTTTCTGTTCTGAAAGATCATGTTGATTTTCTGGCTCCTTTCTAAGGAATGCCAACATTGCGTTTTTCTGTTTTTCTTTTTCATTTTCCCTTCCTTTTGCCTTTTTACGCTTTTCACTACCACTTTGATGTTTGTAACTCATACTCTTCTAAAATTAAAAAGCACATTAATGTCGAAGCAATTAAAATATAACTAAAAAAAATCATCAAGATCATCCTTGCCTTGCACCTAAATATATTTCTTTAATTTTTGTTCGGTGCGGTGAACCCCCCAAAATTTATTTCTGGATCCGCCATTGGCAATAATAGAAGTGTCAAATAATATATATATTATTCGGATTGGACATGTCTGTATGTAATCTTTTTAGCTAGTAGGATAAGCAACCTGAATAACTAACCTGAACAAATACCTAGTTAATTATTATGGACATATTAAAATTTTGCACTCATTTTTTGTCCATGTAAATTCCAATAGCAAATACACAAAAATAATATAATATTACTAATAGGTAACTTAAAACTTACCTTAAAAATATTATATAATTCACAATGACGACTGATACTTTGCTTGCCGATATTATCAATTATCACTTGAAAACTGAGAAGTGAGAACAGAACAAAAATCTAAATAAATAATACAAATTTATTACATATATCAATTCCATAAATTCCATTCCTTAGTCGCAATGCCGCCAGGCCGCTTCGCCTTTGTGCGGCGTCAGCGCCGCCCTTGTTCTATGAAGCGTATGTCCAATAGCTCATTGTGTATGTCTATTTTTATTCTTTCTTGGTAAAAATTAAGTTAAACACCTGCAGTGGCATATTTATAAATAGAAAGAAAAATTTATTTAATTTTCATTATCACACGGCTTTCTTTTCTTGGTGTTTAAATTTAAATTGGAATGGTTTATAATTATATTTTTTTATCCTTTTTCGGGGGGTCCAGAGGGCCCCACAATCCACCGGGCCCAAGGCCCGGGCCTTATGTGCCTTATGGTAAAATAGGCCCTGGTCAAGCATATGTGTCCTTGCTTCAACGGCACAAGGCCTTGTTATTACTTTGACTCAAAGACGGCATCCTCGAATTAAAAGAAAGAAATTCTTAATTTCTTTCGTTGAAAGATTTAATAAAATTGTTCTAAAAATTCATATGACTTGTTGCAAAAACCCATTGCTTTGTAGTCAACGTACAAACATCTGGACGGCTTTTCTAAAGACTCGAGCTTCTAAACAAGGAATTTTACCGCCAAGAACATAACCAGAAATGACCAAAGACACAGAAAATCGTATATTAGGAACACATTCACTCTAAACAAGTAATTTAGAGTCAAGATAATTTCTTCTCCTGTGGCAAGTGCTGCCTTTTATCAGTGTTATTAAGTCCTACAACTGGTTGATTGTATTTGACAGTTTGAAACTGTCAGGGACTGATGGTTGGAACAATCCTATTATTTTGACAGGTAACCTAGGTAAACGATAAAGGTGACTGAAAAATAGAACTGTCAAGTTTTTTATTTAAGAAAATTAAATATGCTATAATCACGGCAGAACAAAAAGCTTTTATTATAGAGTCTCGCGTTTGTAAAAATATGAAAAGAGAAAAGATTGTGGTGAATCGAACGAACTTAGTAAATTTCTTGTTGCCATCATGGCGTATCCACTGTGTGGTTTTCTTTTGCTGCGCGACATAAACTCGAGATAGCGCTCTTGTGCTTTCACTGCTGAATGTATTCGACATTTAGCAGTCAAGACACCGATGAGTGCCAGTAACCACGAAACAGCTGTCATTGTCTACCGGACCCCGAGATTGTCCATTATTTTTGGAGATGTTTACATTAATACTTTTCGTCCGATTCCACTCCAGCTTTTTTCTTTTCGAAAAGCTTTTTTGATCGGAGGATACTTAAGAAATGGTAAAAGGGTTGATGGTCAGTGCAAAAAAAAAGAATAAGTTTATTCTTTTAAACCAAGTTAAATGTCAAAAAATCTACAGGGTGTCTTTAAATGTCACGTAGATATTTAAGGGAGTAATTGTGCTCGTCAAAATATATATTTTTATATACAGCGTGTCAAAACTTTAATCTTTTCTTTTTTTCGTTTTTCTCCGGTAGAGTAGGGCGGGGCTAGTTGAGGATTTTTCACTTGATCAAGTTAGTGGCGTACATATTTCTTGTCAATATTATTCGTGAAACTGCCCTCCGCAACACCACTGGAATTCATAATTCTCATACATACTTGATGCAAAACAAAAACCGATGCATGTCATACACTTCGAGTGACGTCAGTTATCGACAGTGTTGCCAGCTTGTAACCAAAATATCCGAGTGAGGGAATTACACAGTTTTTTTTCATAAAAACAAGATAAATATACAAAAATTTCTAAAAAGTTTATATATTTGTTTACTGCATAATACCTTTTACCATCAACTTTGGTAGATCTAATACTTATTTTATTTTCATCTTGCCAAGATCGACCAATGGTACTATTCTGAAAAATGCATGTTTCATCCAAGAAAACGAATTGGTACAAGGATGTTTCTTTTTCTTTAATATATTCTTTTAAGGATACCAATCATTTAAAAGCTACATGGGAAAGTTCCAGAAGCCCTCGCCTCGGTTCATCTTTTTTCGATCCGAAGCCTATTTCCTTTAAGAGGCTTACTAGATAGTTAAGACAACCATCAAACAGTTGTCTGTCTTTTAATTTCTCACTTAAAGTTGTCAAAGTTACATGATGTTCTAAAAAAAGTGACAGCTTAAGCATAACCAATATAAAATATTAGTCTTTGAATAATATAACTTACTTGTTTCATACATTCCATAAATAGTGTCACGCATAGAACTTATATTCAATCTTGACACATTTACAACTCCCTTTAAATAAGAATGTTTCCTTTTAGGTGACTCCAATAATTTATTTTGCTTAACTGTTGTTGAAACTGTGCTTACAGTAGACATATTTAAATTTAGGGCAGCTGCTACACGCTAAAAATTAGTAAAGTAGATACAAAATAGATAGAACTTAACACACTCTTTAAATTTACTTCTCCAACTGCTGTCAACGGTAACAACGGGCCATTGTTGTTAAGTTCTTCCTGATAATAGCTTATTAAAGAAGCTATAAGCTCTTTGCACCGGCTATATAAAATGCTTCGGCATTTTTCACAAATAGTAAACAACGTAATCGACAGACATATTAAGGTAAAACCGAGGGATATGACGCACGTTTTGAAATGTTTCAATTTCTCAGTTATCATTCACAAATTTTCCATATATTTTGAATTTCTATCTAGCTGTAACCCTAATGAAAATTGAATTTTGCGTCATATCCCGGACGGGGTTGGGGATATGACGTTTAGGGGGCTAGGGATATTGCTTATGGCAGTTTACATGTAATTTATTAAAATAGTAATTACATCATAAAATACATAAAAAACATCAAACATTTCGAAATAATATATAAGTACATAAAAAACATACTACAAATACTGAAAATAATACATAAAAAATTACTTAAACAAGTGTAATGGTTTTTGGAAATATGACCTTGAATGTAAAGTGTCCACGACGTTCCGATGGAGGTGGCAGTATTTTTTTTATAGTTTTCATTTGAATGACTGATTCATCTTTTGCTTGCGGGAAAATAAACTGCAATTTTCCCCTCTTCATAAAATTAACAGTTACTTCTTGGTTTTCACATTTCGTAACAATACCAATGTAGTACAACGGCTTTACCTTTCCGACGAACTGTACTAAAACGTAGTCGTCGACATTAACGCTACAGACATTTTCGAAAAAGGCCGTTTTCATCGACTTCGTGTTCATCATCAGATAAATCTTCATCCCACTCACCTCCGGACGATGAAGCAATTCGCTTCTTGAAAGGCTTGCGAACCAGCTTAAACACCGACTTATTCTCTCGCTTGTTCTGCTTTTCAGTTTTTGCATCCCTCTTAGCTTTTTTGTTGGCGATATTTTTAGGAGTGGTCAGCACTTGAGCATGTTGCTTCCTTTTTACTTGTGAGGGATCCGCTATTGGTATTGGGGATACGATGTCAAGTACTTTGGATGGAGTTAATGCGGGACATTCAGGACTCTTGAGTGTTTTCTGAGGACTTCTTGATGTGCTAGGTCTTGTCAAGGCGGGAATTTCTGGACTCTTGGATGTTTGGTTGGGTCTACCTGATGTGCCAGGTCTTTCTAATCCGTGATCAACGTTATTTTCGTCTGTTAGATAGGCATACTCTGGAATTGCTGATGGTGAAAATGGAAATACTCCACAAGCTCGAAATCCTGCTGATCCAGTCGATGTCGTTGAAGCTTGAGACCAGGCTTTCTCTAGAAGTAGACCAAAATGTCTGCGCTCTAATTTCTTTCCAGGATTTGCAATACCAAACTCAATAGCTGCGTTACGGTAGTACGTTTTTAGTGGCTTAAAGAAAGCACGGTCGAGGGGTTGCAGGTAATGGGTGGTGTGGCTAGGAAGGCAAAGGAAATGCACGTCGTTTTGTAGTGCCACTTCTAGAATATCAGGAGAATTCGTATGCGATCCATGTCCATCGAGCAAGAGTAAACAAGGACCCGCTGATTTTCTTGGAATGAAGTGATTTTCTAGCCAATTTAAGAAAAGTTCTTCGTTTATGTACGCAGATTTCTCTCCCATTACTAGCTCTGCCCCATTAGGCAGGTTATCTAGCCATGCTTGCTGCTTGTTAACACCCTTGAATATAATGTAGGGAGGTAAAAAAGTCCCTTCAGCATTGGAACAAGCAACTACTGTCATGGTTTCCCCTTGCTCTGCAGATTGTCGAGCTTGAACAGATTTACTTCCTTTCGCAGCTACAACATGTTGTGGTGGGTTGTTAAGTTGGAGACCCGTTTCATCAACATTGTATATATTAGCAGGTTTATTAAGTAAGCTGTATTCTGCGAGAGTTCTTTCTAAAAGCGCAAAATACTCGGTGACCTCCTGTTTGTTCATTCCGTCAGCTCGAGCCTTGGACACCCCTTGCGCTTTCCTTATTGTTAGAGTACTGTTTCGATTAAGAAAAGCTTTAAGCCACCCCTTGCCCGCAGAGCGGGTTTCTTTGGAAAAATGTGTTGCTGAAACTATGTCCATTTTCTCCGCCAAATTAAACGCCATCTTGCGCAAAGCCGTTTTTGTCGGGGCGTATCCAGCCTTTTGTAGTCTCTTCACGTGCAGAACGATTTTATTCTCTGCTTCCCAGCCAAGTACTGGTGGTTGTCCTAGTTTGCCCTTGATGAGATTGTTTGATTTTAAACGGTGGCGCAGAGTTTTTTCAGGGATTCTATTGGCTTTTGCTGCTTTTCTAATGGATGATCCCTCAGCAACCGCTTGAGCAGCAGCACGAAGATTTTCTTCCGACCATGTCCCTCGCAGACCCTTGGCTTTGTAGTTTGGCATTTCTGAAAAAATTAAAAATTTAAAGTAAAATAAGTACCGTAAAATGGGGTGAATAGGATCAATTTTCCACTTTGAAAGCTTGTAACTTGAAAACTATCTGCCTGAATACATTTCTCAATAGCTTAAAACATGAGTTAAGGTAGGCGCTTCTAAATGGTGGTATAAGTTTTTATACAGGGTGTACCCTGTTGTATAAATATATTTTTTTGTGCCCTGATCCTATTCACCCCGCAGGCGGTGTCAATAGGATCACTGATTGATTTATTAACTGGATCGCATTTAAACAACCGCGGGGTGTATAGAATAAAAAAAAATCGTTTTTAAAAATATTTTTAGAAGAAAGAAATGAACATATATTTCAGAACAGGTATAAACGTAATATAAATCCTATATAATTATAATATATAATAATAAAGGAACAAAACTTCTTTCTATTAGACAAGGTAACGTAAAAAAAACTGAAAAAATTTACATTTAAAAGCTCCTAAAATTAACGGAGAATTTCAAATATCCCCTTAAATACTTTTTTGGAGGCTCTACCTTTCCCACAACTTGATGAAATGAAAATTCGGTCAATTCTTCTTTATGAGGAAATTGGTAGACATAACCAAGAAACTCTCTTGTCTGTTTTTCTCGAAGAAAATTACCCAAAATCTCGTTTGTGAATTTTTGCCTTACTTGGCAAATATAAAATCGTAGGTGGTTGCTGGAGCCACCTTTTTTTGATTCAATAGGAAAACCTGCCAACAACCAATCGTCTTTCTTAATTTCGTCTTCAGTTATTGGAGACACGTTTACGAAGTGCTTTCCAAATTTGTCGACCGAGGGCTCTACGAAGTTTTTACCATTTTCCGGTAACTCAACTTCCACACTATTTGAGGATTCACCAGATGACTCGATTTCCGCTTCTTCAGCTGAACTTAACACAGGATCTTCACCACTTTCTGAACTCTCATCACATTGTACACTTTTACCTGCCTCCACAGAAATTTTCTCTCCAGCACTTCTTTTTCGGCACATATTTGAAGTTTTTCAACGATTGCGGATTCTTCTTCTTCACTTAGCGTAGTCTGTCCGCCATGTTTTTTAACGTGGGGATTTTTAATGCGTCTTTGCAACACTGTGTAGGGTATATTAAACCGCTTAGTAGCTTTCCTTATTTTCATGCCTCTTGCGACAGCATCCTTGGCCTTTGCAAATAGTTCAGGGTCATATTTACAGTACCTTTTCCTATGTGGATCGGGCTTGTAGACACGCGGCATCCTCACAGCTGTGATCCTATCCACCCCTCACTTGCCAACAACAGGTGTTTTTTTTTGTTTTGAAGGAGCTGTAAAAAAAATAATGTTAATTACAAATTTGGCACACAAATTTATCTTAAGTAATATAAAAGAGTACTAAAAATAATAGTACCTACCTTTTATAAGTTCTGCAGAGTTGTAGAGATATGAAGTTTGTAAGGCAACAGTTTAACCGCTAAATTTGACGTTTTAGGTTATGGTATTCAGCCTGCGATGTTGCCAAGTTATTTTAAGTTTAATGTCACAAAAATTACTTTTAACAACCGTTACTTAAAATCTGTACATTGAAAGACCTACACTTTAAAATTACAATGATTACAGATTTTTGAAATTTGAAGATAACTTTCAATCCTATTCACCCCGCTGATCCTATTCACCCCATTTTACGGTACTCGAGTTCCTAAGGCAAGAAGAGACGGGGATATGACGCGCGTCATATCCCTGACATGTCACTAGGGTCATATCCCTAGTTTTCCGCCATTTTATTTACAAGAATGCAAAATCATAACAAAGACAAAGATGACTAAGTCGGCTACATACTATCAATTTTAGAAGTCGTATTATGCTATAGAATTCATAAAAACAATTAAAAATCTAGAAGGAGACCTAATACAGAGCTTTAAAAATAACGCTATAAAACTTTTGGAGATGCTCACCTGATTTTGATGAAGAAGATGCGTCTTCTTTTCATGGCAACTGATTCAACACTGAATGGCGTGCTGTCGATGAGGTGGTGGCCAATCGAACTAAAGGATATTCGACCATTAAGGTTCATAGATACCTACATAAAGGAGATATCGCGATTGCGGCATATCCCCGACCGCGTCATATCCCTCGGTTCTACCTTATGTATGTGCACTTTTGTTGTTCTTAAAAGAACAGTTTTTTAATGCTATTTATGAAAAGATCTGGTGTTTTTGTTAAAAAATAGACGACACAGCAACACAGAAGCACAAAAAAATTAAGGTTAGTTTTCCATGAAACGTCAAACAAAGTCAACGAACGAGCTGGCGCCACCGCACCGTTTACAGTAGTTGTGTTGCCAACTATCGGCCAATAAAATTCAAAATATATTAATTTTTACAAGCTTAAATACACAAAATATTTGCTATAAGTCGGTTCGTATCAAAGAAGAATACTTGTAGTAAATTCAATATCGCATAAAGTTTTAATACTTTTTGCCCAAATTTAATTTCCTCGTGTTTTCTGACGGATTTACAATTATCAGCTGATTGAGGACGTGCATCAGTTTTTGTTTTGCATCAACCATAGTTAGTGCTAACTATCACGATGAACAACAGTGCCAAATTTCACCAAGATCGGCCAAAGATCTTTGAGATATTAATAAAAAACCTTTTTTTTTTTAAACTTTAAAAACCAGACTTTTTAGGACACATGTTTATATGAACTTTTCTACTTGAATTTGATTCAGGAATGCGTCCTTGGAATTACGCCCTATCATTAAGTAACACACTGTATAATTACGAAATAAAATTTTTGATGTTATTACTTTGTTTTTGTACCTAAAAGAAATAATACATACACATCAGCACCAAAATAATGTTTTTGTGCATCTGTAAATTATTTTAATCAATTCCATGGGTATGCAGCTATACCAATCTTAACTTTCATGTCATTTTGACATTTGAAATGTCAAAGAATGTCCACTTATTAATTTCCTGTAAGTTGATAGGAATATGAAAAATTTTCGATAATTGTCCCGTTGCTATAGGTTAACAAAAAGGACACTTTTAATTGGCTAAATATAAATGTATGAAAGCTTCTTAAAAATAAAACTTTTAGAACTTGAGAATTCTATGTTTCATTTGCCTTTTCCCTTTACGTACATTCTTATTCTTTTATTAAATCTAATTCATACAAATTTATTTCATGAATATATTTTTGCTAGTCCGACATAACAGTACACAGTAATAATTGGCTCTTCTCGGGTAATTTCATAATATAGAAAGATAATCGATCCAGATGGGCCGATTTTGACATTTTTAGGTTAAAAATTGCTTTAATAATTAACTTGATTAAAAAATATACTTATACCTACCAATAATTTTTTATAATTATTAATACTATAAAGATAAATCTCATATAAAAGTTTGTAGTAGTGGAAAAAATAATATATTAACCACGGTTTAGACAGCTTATTATAGCCCTCGCGTCTTAAATCCCTCGTCGCTTCGCTCCTCGTGATTTAAACTCGCCGCTCGGGCAATAATGATGGCTGTCTAAACCTTGGTTAATAATATACTATTATAGTCTTTGACAATTTTAGAGACTTATACCGGGCGATGCATGGGCTTAGTTGAATATAGGAAATCTCATGTAAATTTTGAGGTGGCTAAATATTGGCTTCCCTCTACATTTTAGAGAAAAATTATATAATAATTTTTTACCACTACTAACCTATAACATCGCCATTATTGACCGATTATTAACGTTAGAAATCGTTTTTCTCTACCTTATAAGTTATTATTGACCATGGTCAATAATAAGGCATTGAAATCCATTATTGACCGATCTTCAAGAGTCCATTTGAAGGCAGGTAACTTGATTTTTTGATTCTTCAACATGAATTCATAAACATGAATGTGGTTAGGCAACCAGATAATTATCAATACATATTAGATTACTTGATATTGTAAAATATCGATAGAATCAACATTTTTTCTGCTTCCATCCTTAATTCTGGAGGTGTACACATAATAATATCACTAACATTTTCTTCGCTCATTTTTTAAAAGAACGGAAAACTCGTGAAATCTGATGACATAAATGAACAAAAATTGACATTTACAAAGCCACCTGACAAAACAACAAAATATTTTGCCAATTCCAAAGCGCAGGTAACTTGATTAAAAAATATACTTATACCTACCTATCATTTTTTATAATTATTAATACTATAAAGATAAATGTCTTATAAAAGTTTAAAGTAGTGGAAAAAATATTATATTAACCACGGTTTAGACAGCTTATAGCCCTCGCGTCTTAAATCCCTCGTCGCTCCGCTCCTCGTGATTTAAACTTGCCGCTCGGGCAATAATGATGGCTGTCTAAACCTTGGTTAATAATATACTATTTTCCACTACTAACCTATAACATCGCCATTATTGACCGATTATTAACGTTAGAAATCGTTTTCCTCCACCTTATAATTTATTATTGACCATGGTCAATAATAAGGCATTGAAATCCATTATTGACCGATCTTCAAGAATCTATTTCAACGCAGGTAACTTGATTTTTTGATTCTACAACATGAATTCATAAACATGAATAACCTGAAAGGCGATTTCTTGTGGTTAGGCAACCAGATAATTATTAATACATATTAGATTATTAGAGATGCTTGATATTGTAAAATATTGATACAATTATTAATACTATAAAGATAAATGTCTTATAAAAGTTTGTATAGTGGAAAAAATATTATATTAACCACGGTTTAGACAGCTTATAGCCCTCGCGTGTTAAATCACGAGGAGCGAAGCGGATCATAAAATTCATTTCTAACATTACTGAGTTGATATTGAGAAATTCTGTCACATTCTAACGAAATACAGCTTTTTAGCTGGGCTAGATTTTCGAATTTTACATCTTTATCAATAAAATTTTTTAAGGGACCCCACAGAAAGAAGTCGTTTGGCGAAAGATCAGGAGACCTGGCTGGCCAAAGGATTAGACGCCGTGGGTCAATAATATTTCCGTTAAAAAATTTTTGCAATTATTCCCTAACCTTGAGAGAATTATGGGCAAAACAACCATCCATTTGATATCAGATCTCCCAATTTTCGCGCACAACTTCTTCTAGTGCGGGTTCAATTCGATTTTGTATAGTAACTCCAAATAGGTTACTGCTGTAAGGTTGCCTTCCATAAAAAATGTGATGTCCTAGAATTCCCGCCCAATTATTTATTTTTTGTGAATATTGCGTCCGAGTATGAACAAGACGATGTTTATTTTCTTGGCTCCAATACCGGCAATTTTAAACATTTGGTTCGTTGTTGAGGGTGAATGTACATTCATCGGTAAAATAAATATTTCTCAAAAAATCAATATTATTATTTGCTCTTTCCATTGCCTCACAACAAAATACCATTCTCCGTTCTTCATCACCTTGCCGTAACTCTTAGTGTTTTTCATACCTGTAAGGAAAATATTTATGTTTTTTTTTTAAAGTGCGCAACACTCTGCATGGCTTGATGTTTTCCTACGGCTTACCTAAGAATCCTCGTGCTAATAATTTTATTTTCCTACACGTGCAGTAAAATATCAAGATCTCTATTATCCCTTTCTTCAACTCTATTGACATTATGAGTTGAGCAATTACAGTTATTTACTACAGTGCCTTTGGACTCAAATTTACTAATGATAAGTTAAATTAATGAAATGGAAAGGATAGGCGTTTCAGGGAATTAAACTGAAAACATTTCAGGCGCTCTTAAATTATTTCCTGTATAATACCACTTAATCATAGTTACGGTTTCCTTAATGGAAAAAAAAAATAAAATAATTTAAAAATGTGCTTTTCTACAAATCCACAACGTTGAGTAGTCTTCAACAAAAAAATTTCACTTGTTATTTTATCTTAAAAGTTGTACTCATTAATTTGAGGCAACTACTTTAACTTAAACTACACTCGATTTAGGTAAGTCCCTTATGGTGTCTGTTGTTGTTGTACTTTCATACATTCCTTTTAGTTTCCCTGAGGATGACTATATATGTAGTCGAAACATGTAGGGAAAATCGCTAAATATATTGTTTAGAAAATATATCGTTTGTGGAGGAAGACAGAAGTGTTGTTTTAATTTACATAAACTATGAAAATTTCGAAATTTTGCTTTTTACTATATCGGTTTCTTCAAAAAATTATAATGCAATTTTTCTCTAAAATGTACAGGGGAGTCAATATTTAGCCACCTCAAAATTTACATGGGATTTCCTATGTTGAACTAAGCCATGCATCACCCGGTATAAAAAAATTATCTAAGTACGTCTTTATAAATTTCACTAGATTACAAATACTCCTTAAATTACGCCTCTGGAACAACTACGACTCGAATGACATCTGTGTTCTGTGTTAAGTTTTCATCAAAATTTTATATAATGCCTATTTGTCAGTCCTTTTTGCCGAAGTGTACCTACAAAGTTATCCAATTTCACCCCTTTCCTTATTTAATCAGGCAGGGTGACTTAGTGGTGTAAGGGAGTTGTCATCTTGTGGGTGCTTTACGCGTGTGATTGCGCCCTTAATCAGGAATCATTTATCTTCGGAATGGCATCGCTTCATTTATTCCGGTTTTTAGGGTTAATTTCATTTATTGCCGGTGCCTTTTTCCCTCTTATTGCTCCAATCTGTTCTCACATTTTGTACGGAATTATCTCGTATAAATCATTTGGAAGTTTTTGGTAAAAACCATATTTGAAAAGGTAATTAATCCTTTTGAGAAAGTATTCGTATTAAGGCAAAAATTGCATCTAAAAACACATTTTTGTTTTTAATCTTTCAGTAATTAAAATATAAAATACTAGTGTTCCGCTTCGCATCGTATTTGAGTATACCCAAAGTCCACGAATTCTGCCAGTGACCAAATAATATAAATATAATAATTCAAATAATATGATAATAAAAATATTGTACAAGTAAATGTTTTTTATGCGTACAGGGTGTCTGCTAAGTACCTCCTAATTTCTTGGGAGCATAAATAACCCTAATTTGTCCTAAAGTGTCCCTTAACGGAGGGTATCCAGCTATTTACTTTTTCGACTCTAACTTTTGAACTGACTTTTATACAGGGTGTAACATAAAGGTTGGGAATAAATTAAACGGTGGATTCCTTAGTCAAAAATAATAGAAATTTTTCATATAAGGATATGCTCTACGGGATTTCGTTTCCAAGTTACAGGGTGTTGAATTTTTCTTAAAAATTTAGTTTTTGTTTAATATCTTTTGAACGCTGGCAGATAACGAAACGAAATTTTAGCAGTAACTTCACTTGATAATGCCGTAGGAGAAGAAAAAAAATTGTCTTCCTGGGATACTTAGTGGCGTGCATACGGATATTGCCGTAGGGTTTTTTAATGAAAAATGTGGTACGCCACTGGTAGAATTATTTTTTTGTTAAAATTTTTAAATTTTCCTTTTATTCTAAACAAAATTCCCTTCTTGCGTTTTCTTTGTATCTCTTGCCATTTTCCCGTAATTAAACATTTTGCAAATATCAGTTTTTCCACAGGTTACATAGGAAATTGAGGGTAATAGGAACAAAATCGAGCATGCCTTCGACCACGATATTTTCTGATAATGTCATTGTCAGTTAGGTTATTTAATTTTGCTTAGGCTTTTTAATTTTAGTAATAAACCTAATAAAAATGAATTACTCAGTTAAAGAATTAGCAGATATGCATTTTATTCATGGCCGTGCCAACGGGAATACTGTGTTAGCTGTACGTCTGTATGTTGAACGTTTTCCAAATCGACGCATTCCGAATAGGAAGACTTTTTCAAGGATTCACGCTCGCTTACGTGAAACCGGATCATTAAAGCCTTGCACCTCCAGTGGAAGACCACAATACGTAAGAACAGTACAGCGTGAGGAACGAATCCTTCAGATTGTCGAGGCGAATCCTGAATCTAGCTAGAAGAATTGGAAGAATGGAAAGAGTAAGCCATATGACAGTCCAACGAATCCTACATGATAATTTATTGTACCCATACCATTTACAACGAGTGCAGGCTCTTTCTGTCGAGGATTATGCACCACGTCTCAGATTTTGTACATGGTTCTTAAATAAATGCAATTTAAACCATTCATTTCACTTATCCGTTTTATTTACCGACGAAGCTGGATTTACAAGGGATGGCATAATTAATTTTCATAATAACCATCTATGGGCTGATGAAAACCCTCATGGAATCATACAATCCCGGCACCAGCAACGATTTTCTATTAATGTTTGGGCAGGAATAATTGGCGATTATTTGATTGGTCCTGTAGCACTACCAAATAGATTAGACGGATTATCATATCTGGATTTCCTTCAAAATGGATTACCACCTTTATTAGAAGAAGTTCCAATTGAAACGCGACAGCAAATGTGGTTTATGCATGATGGCGCTCCAGCTCACTTTAGGCGAGAAGTTAGAAAATACCTCAACGAAACTTACCACAATAAATGGATAGGTCGTGGAGGGCCAAGAGCGTGGCCTCCTCGTTCACCCGACCTTAATCCATTGGATAATTATTTATGTGGGCACTTAAAAAACATGGTTTATTCCGTTCCCATTCCTAACGTACAGATTCTTCGTCAAAGAGTTGAAATGGGTTGTCAGCAAATTCGAGAGATGCCTGGAATTTTTGGACGAGTAAGACAATCCATGAGAAAACGCATTGAAAAATGTATTGAAGTTGAGGGGCAACATTTTCAGCACCTTTTGTAATTTTGTTTGTTTAATGAAATTTTCAGAGGTCATTAAGCCATACTACAGTAGATGTTTTACATCGTAAGGGAAGTCAGGAACGGACACCACACTCATTAGTTCAGAATCTTGAACGGTGTCATTTAACAGAGCTGAAAACTGATTTTTTAAATACTCCCTCTTTAAAAAAGGTAAAGCCTGTCCAGAGACATAAGAAAAAGATTAGTAATTATTCTTACTTCGTGTGTAATACAGCATTTGTTTAATCGTGTGTGAGTCATGGAAAATATGTGCGAGCCTAATGTATTTCAGGAGATAACCCCGTCGAAAAGCAGAAAACACTTTTCTGTGGAAACTAAGAAAGTTATAAACAATGTTTATTCAACTCCCATTGAACGTGCGGTCAGCCAGCAAACAGCGTTAGAAGAAACGGCCACATTAACAAAAATTCCAACATTAACTGTATAGAAAATTGTGAATAATCCCATTTTAGCGAGGAAAAAAAGAACCGATACTGGCATTTTCTCGAAGGTAGATGGAAGTGATCAAGATATAATACAGCGTAAAATTTACAAGTTATGCGAGGAACAAGGCGTGCCTACATTAGATAATTTATTTAAGAGGCTTGAAAAAGATTAAGCCGGCGTTAAATGTGACAGAACAACGTTATGGGAGTGTATCCAACACATGGGTTCTAGATTTAAAAAAATGAACAAAAGACAAGTTTTAATGGAATCCAGTAGAATTCGGGAATGGCGATCCGAATATCTACAAAAAAATTAGGATTTACAGAGATCAGCAAAGGCCGATTAATTACTTGGATGAAATCTGGTTCGACGCATATGATACCCCGGAAAAGGTTTGGGTTGACTTAAGCGGCAAGTGTAAAACAAGCACGCCATCAAAAAGAGGTAAACGAATTACTATTCTGCATGCTGGATCTAAAGACGAATTGATTCCAAATGGACTTTATCTGTCTGCAAAAAACATTAAAGATTCTTCTCTGGATTACCATGAGGACACCACTGTTGATTTATTTGAAGATTGGTTTAAAAAGAAGCTAATTTCAAATATACCTCCGGATAGCGTAATTGTAATGGATAATGCAAGCTTCCACAGTAGGCAGTTGACCAAGACTCCTTCCTTAAATAAACCAAAAGCAACAATCCAAAACTACACGTATGATAATGACATTTATTTTCAAGAATATTACACCAAAAGGAAATTAATTAAGGTTTTACAAACTTTAAAACTAGAAAAGGAGTACTCCTGTGATAATTATGCAAAAAACCTAGGGCATGCAGTTTTAAGGCTTCCACCATACTATTGTATATTTAATCCCATCGAATATGTTTGGCACCAACTGAAATCTGCCATTCGTCGTAACAATATTTGCCCTACTACACTGCTCAAAAAAATTAAAGGAACACTTTTGGATAACCCTGTACCTTATTAAGTGATAGTTATATACAGATGAACATTTATATTCTGAAAGACACATACTTTCTTCTAATAAATCGATTAATAGAACTTTAAACTAATCCTTTATTCGTAAACTAAGATTAACAATTGTAAAAAAAGTGCGAATAACAAAATGAAAAGAAAAAATTTTTTAAAGGCAATGTTCCGCTATCTGAAAACCAATGTGTTTTAGTATCGCGTATGCCCTCCAGCAGCACGAATTACTTCTTGGCATCTTCTTGGCATACTTCTCACGAGCCTTCGAATGTCTTCCTGTGGTATACTGTCCCACTCTTCGACTAGGGCTTCTGTTAGTTGCTGAAGGGTTTGAGGTGGATTTGGACGACGTCGAATACGTCTGTCCAATATATCCCATAAGTGTTCAATTGGATTAAGGTCAGGGCTTATCGCTGGCCAATCCATTTTACGAATTTCATGCTCGTTAAGAAAATCTATAGAAATCGCAGCAGTATGAGGCCTTGCATTATCCTGCATGAAAAGAAAATCAGGACCTATACCATATGCTGCAGGAATAACGTGATCTGACAGAATGATATCAATATATCTTGCAGCTGTAAGACTTCCTGGTATCACTACAAGATCGGTTTTTTCCTCCAAACTTATTCCACCCCAGACCATTACCGAACCATCTCCATACCTCTTGTACAGTAGCAGCGGAGTATCGTTCATTGGGACGTCTGTATACACGCACCCGACCATCACAACGAGTGAGACGAAATCTTGATTCGTCTGTAAAAAGTACTGGTTTTCATTGTGGAAGTTGCCATCCCAAATGATCACGAGCAAAGTTTAATCGCATAGTTTTATGATGTCGAGTTAAAACAGGTTTTCGTACCGGTCTTCTAGGTTTTAAATCTGCTTCTCGTAACCTGTTTCTGACAGTCTGGTCAGAAATGGTTACCTGATGAGCCATCAAAAGTGTACTTTGAAGGTCCTTTGCTGTCACTATTCGTTTTCGCAAAGAAGAAACTACTAAATATCGGTCCTGGATTTGTGTAGTTTTTCGCTTTCGACCTTGTCCGGTTCGTCTTTTATATCATCCAGTCTCTCTATAGCGATCATACACACGTTTGATGACTGACGGACTGCGATTAACATTTCTTGCTACTTGTCGAATTTTTACACCATTTTCAATTAAAGCTATGGCACGAGCGACTTCTATCTCGCTAAGATCTCTCATTTTGACAGATAATGAATTCAACAACTACAAACTGTCATGCCGTTGCCCGGTGAAGCTCTCTAAGCCTGCCTCAACATAAAACCTAATGCGAATATTTTCATAATCACTTTATTTTTTGTACTTGCTGTGGAAAATTAAACTTATCTCGAATAAATGAGCATAATCACGTTTATTTTTTAACACATCACTAAAATAAGATGCAAATCGATTATGAAAATATAATTTTCATTTGTTAATAACAGCAAGCCAAGAAGTTATAGGGTTATCCAAAAGTGTTCCTTTAATTTTTTTGAGCAGTGTATTAACTCCAGTGTACTTGAGCTTATAGAAACTGAAGTTTTTAACATCCCTTCACAAAGTTGGGCAAATTCTGTTACACATATAGAAAAAGTGGAAAAATCCTATATCCATATAAACAATATAGCACAAATAATAATTAGAACGGATGACGATAGCGATAGTGATATTGATATATTAAGTGAATAATTATTATAAGTACCGAATGATTCGTATATTTTTGTAATCATAAATATAATTTTTAATAATAAAATAACTTGTAATTTCACATTTAAACATAAATAAAATATTATTTAATGTCTTACTTATTTTTATTACAAACCATGATTAAATTGTAAGCAAAATACGGACCTGTTGGGCCATATTTCAATTTTAGCGGCCCGGGTCTTTCCTAATAGGGATCAGTTAGTCACTTTCTTATATCTCTGAACAGACTTTATTCTTAATTCGTTTCGATAGAGCTGGCAGATTTCGAGATAAATCGGTTTTTATGTAAAATATGGTTATTTAACTTTATTTAGTGTTTGTTTGTTAAATGCTTTTAATTAAGTGAACTATATGGATAATAACGAACCCTTAACGGGTTGTCCGCCTACAAAAAAACAAAATCCAATTTACATTAAAAGAACGAATAATAGTTTAAAAGGTATACCATGGAATTCGGGAACGAAACCCTCAACTATAACCACATTGGATGCTGCAGAAACATGTGGCACTTTAAGGAACTTTCCCCGCGCACTGTGTTCAGGGTCTTGAAAGGCCATCATCAAGAACATGACCAAAAAGGAAATAGTCGACTAGCCCACACAATGGTCGTCGCAAGATTCATGGATTTTCTTTGCTAAATAAGTTATTCAAAATTAAAAAAATTATGGCTGAAATGAAGAAGGCTACGTCTTTACCTAAAATATTATTAAGAGTTTTGAAACATCATAAAAACACCTCTACACTGATAAAATTATTTATTTGAATTAAAAACAATTTCCATTCACTCAAATAAATATTTGTTTCCTCTTAGCTAAACAAATATGTATTTAAAAAATACAAAGGGATTATTTGCCTCAATTAGTATTATCTGATTTAATACAAATTACTTTATATTTGGAATTAATCACTAAATACAAAATTCAAGCAAATATTTATTTCCTTAACACTAACCTAACTTAAATAAGCCGCTTCAATGACTTAAAGTAAATAGGTTAAAAGTTAAGTTAACAAAATGTTTATTTGATTGATATTCATATATATTTTATCAAGTATATATTTATTTTACTTTGGTTTTACATGTATTTACCGTAACAACAACGTTATTTAATTAAACAATTTAAGTGATTGGATTTAAATAAACCGGTAATTTCCATCAAAGTCGTTGTTTTTTTATTCAAGTACATAATTTTATTGTTTAACTTGTCTTTTATATTTATTTAGACCAAGTATAATTTTATTTGGTTTAAGTACCTTTTTTTAATTTTCAATAGATCAGAAAGTTCATTCAAATCAGTTCTTATTTTATCCAAGTATGTGTTTATACAGACGTCACATAAAAATAAGAAATATTGAAATGTTGCTATTGAATATGGTTTAATCAGTACCTATACCATAATAATCACAAACCTTATCAAATTGTTTATAGTGTTCAAATAATAAGACAAACCAACAGAAAAAACACGTTTTTGCCGAAAATAAAGGTTATGATAAATTACGCGCACGCGCACAAGGATTTTTACATAAAAATAACATAAATGTTAAAAGATAACCATCTCTTATTTTATTTCTTATTTCTATGTTATGTTATGTAGTTCTATAAACGTCTTGTGGCAGATCTGTAGATTCAACTCTTATTTTATTTTTATGTTATGTTATTTTGCTGTATAAACCCACCATTAGTAGTTGTCCCCCTTAAAATATACGTCAATAAAACATTATAGAGAAGTTAATAACTTAGATAAAATATTAAATAAAGGCAAATTTGCAAATATTAGGTACAATAATTATTAATATTATATTAATTATATTATATTTTTTACGTTAGAAGGTTTGATAGGTATTGAAATATGGTGAAAATTGAGAAAAACTGTCTTATTTGTAACCTAGGTAGCTATGATTTATAAATACCTGGCTACATTTTCCTAAAAAGATTTTGTGTTCAAAAAAATTAGGTACCTATTACAAGTATCTTTTCTTTGCCTCTTATCTTATTTTTTTAACTCGTTTCACGCTTTTATAACTAAAATATTCAAATTTTAATATAGTTTCCTACCTTGAAAAGTTGCTAACAGACGCGATATACCCCTCGATATACCCCAATCTTCTAAATAATTATTCATATTACGTTTATTCCCCATATCTTCGTTTTAATTTTTGCTGGAACCACTAACGTCTGTGCCACTAGCAAAGAAGAATTCACTCTCACTCATAAATTTCTACAAAACAAAATCGAACACCAATAACGAAAAACGTGATGATGATTTATTAGGCCACTTTTGTATATATCAATTTACTCAAAGCCCAAAGTAGGCGACAGGAGTTCATTTAAATACTTAATTCAAGCAAATATTTATTTCCTTAACACTAACCTAACTTAAATAAGCCGCTTCAATGACTTAAAGTAAATAGGTTAAAAGTTAAGTTAACAAAATGTTTATTTGATTGATATTTATATATATTTTATCAAGTATATATTTATTTTACTTTGGTTTTACATGTATTTACCGTAACAACAACGTTATTTAATTAAACAATTTAAGTGATTGGATTTAAATAAACCGGTAATTTCCATCAAAGTCGTTGTTTTTTTATTCAAGTACATAATTTTATTGTTTAACTTGTCTTTTATATTTATTTAGACCAAGTATAATTTTATTTGGTTTAAGTACCTTTTTTTAATTTTCAATAGATCAGAAAGTTCATTCAAATCAGTTCTTATTTTATCCAAGTATGTGTTTATACAGACGTCACATAAAAATAAGAAATATTGAAATGTTGCTATTGAATATGGTTTAATCAGTACCTATACCATAATAATCACAAACCTTATCAAATTGTTTATAGTGTTCAAATAATAAGACAAACCAACAGAAAAAACACGTTTTTGCCGAAAATAAAGGTTATGATAAATTACGCGCACGCGCACAAGGATTTTTACATAAAAATAACATAAATGTTAAAAGATAACCATCTCTTATTTTATTTCTTATTTCTATGTTATGTTATGTAGTTCTATAAACGTCTTGTGGCAGATCTGTAGATTCAACTCTTATTTTATTTTTATGTTATGTTATTTTGCTGTATAAACCCACCATTAGTAGTTGTCCCCCTTAAAATATACGTCAATAAAACATTATAGGGAAGTTAATAACTTAGATAAAATATTAAATAAAGGCAAATTTGCAAATATTAGGTACAATAATTATTAATATTATATTAATTATATTATATTTTTTACGTTAGAAGGTTTGATAGGTATTGAAATATGGTGAAAATTGAGAAAAACTGTCTTATTTGTAACCTAGGTAGCTATGATTTATAAATACCTGGCTACATTTTCCTAAAAAGATTTTGTGTTCAAAAAAATTAGGTACCTATTACAAGTATCTTTTCTTTGCCTCTTATCTTATTTTTTTAACTCGTTTCACGCTTTTATAACTAAAATATTCAAATTTTAATATAGTTTCCTACCTTGAAAAGTTGCTAACAGACGCGATATACCCCTCGATATACCCCAATCTTCTAAATAATTATTTATATTACGTTTATTCCCCATATCTTCGTTTTAATTTTTGCTGGAACCACTAACGTCTGTGCCACTAGCAAAGAAGAATTCACTCTCACTCATAAATTTCTACAAAACAAAATCGAACACCAATAACGAAAAACGTGATGATGATTTATTAGGCCACTTTTGTATATATCAATTTACTCAAAGCCCAAAGTAGGCGACAGGAGTTCATTTAAATACTTAATTATTAGTTTGTATGACCAAATTGTATGAAAATTTCGGCATTGAATGATTTAAATTAAGAGTTAAAGGTATTAAGTTCTTAACTTGAAATGTACTTCGATTAAATAGTTATTAGTTATTAGTAAATATTTGGTTGTTTTATATTAACGATTTAATGTAAGTACATAATTATTTAGATTAGATGACCTAGACATTTAAATAGTTCTCTATTGGGTGATTTAACTAGCGATTAACTTTAGTTCCTAAATAAAAATTAGTTCGATTAAATAATTAGTTATTTAGATTTTGTTATTTTAGTGTTTTTTTGGTAAGATATTTGTTTGAAAGGTTCTATGATTTGACACAAATCCACCAACATTCAAATAATTTTACAAATAAAACGAAATACTCTAATTTATTTTAGTTAAATAAAACTTAGTTAATTAAAATCACATTTATTTATTACCAATAATTATTCACCAAATAAATCAGATTATTTGATTAAGGGAGCACAGTTTTATCAGTGTTCTTAAAAGATATAGGTATTCAACGAACGTGAAGATATTATGTAAATATAAAACTCAGCTTTTCTGACTAAAACAATTTTTGTTTACCCTTAACCATTACATTAAAAAACGAATATCTTTACAAAAGAACATTATCCGTGTGATGAAATCGCATCTTTATGGTTCTGATATTTCAAGAGAATTTGAACAATATTTCAAGAAAAATTCGATTCATTTGATGAATTAATATGAGAATTATATTATGTCAAGCGAATGCTAAATATCTTTAACCAAGTATAAATATTTTCTCAGCTTAGTTATTTAATATGTCAGTATGTCACCAAAGTTATTAAAATTTTATACCATTCTGATTAATTGAATATGCATATAGTATAACAGAAACACGTTGCTGAATATTAGGAATTATACTAAAACCGTTTTAGTATCATGAATATTAGGTGTTAATTTGATTAAACTGCAAATGTCAACAGCTTTGATAGTTGGCGGTTGGTTATACCGAGAGAAGCTCTTCCATTGATTACAATGAAATTAATATGTGCAGCGAAATATCCTAATTCGTTTGGCACATCCGTAAATAATAAACAAATGCCACATTCATTACATTCATTGGCAAAATTTAATTAAATTATCAACTTTTTTGTGTTAAAGCAGGCAGCAGAAAAACGGAATTTTTTTATATGATTGATAAGTAATTAATCGATCATTTGCCTTGTGTTTTCGGTTTCAAAACTTCTAAAGGATTTTTTATATTAAAAATTGTAAAAGAATCGTTACAAGGTACGGGTAACGATAGACTTTAAAAACTGAAAATATCTCATTATTAAAAAATTTTTTTTTGACAGTGCGACTGTGTGTATAGCTACGACAAATACGTCCTCGTAAAAATATTGAAAATATCTGTTTATAAACGAACACCAAACCTCTATACAGGGTTGGGCAAATGTTCCGGAACGGCTTAATTACAAGCGAACGAAAAGTGATATCGAATCGGGGTTTTGGGCAATCTATAGGACAAAAATTTTACTATTTGACTGGTATACCATATGTCAGTAATGTCACCAACTGTCAAGTGTCGACGATATTTTTTTATTTTTTTAAATGGAACACCCTGTATATTATCAGATATTCTAGATCTTCAATAAATTACAAATATTTTTTATATAGCATACCATATGATTAAATTCAACTGTTTCGGAAATACGGGCAAATGAATGTAGTACATTTTATTTAAACAAAACCAAGGTAATAACTTTAAAACACAATAATATAAAATAATGGTTATTTAATTAAATGTTCAAAATGTCGTCCTTCAGCCACCTGACAGTGTCCAATCCTGTCGGAAAATTCAGAACGCACGTTTTGCAAATGTTCACGAGAAATAACATGCACAGCATCTAAAATTCTGTTTTGAAGATCCTCCAAAGTCTTAGGTTGTGTACGATATACGACAGTCTTTAAATGACCCCAGAGGTAGAAATCTAGAGGTGTTAAATCTGGAGATCTAGGAGGCCATTCAATGGACCCTCTCCTACCTATCCACCTTCCAGGAAAAGTTTGATCTAAATAATTTCTGACATGTATACCAAAATGAGCTGGCGCCCCATCTTGCTGAAACCAAATGTCATTCGCTAGTATTTGATCGTTAACCTGATCATGATATAAATTAATCAAATTTGGTATAATTCTATTTCGAAGCAGATCTAAGTAGTAAATAGATGTCAAGTTTCCATCAAGGAAGAAAGGCCCAATAATATGGTTTCCATTTATACCTGCCCACACATTTAATTTTTGGGGGTGTTGCGTACGGTGCTCAATCATCCAATGGGGATTATGGTCTGACCAGTATCGACAGTTGTGCCTATTGACGAAACCATTAAGACAGAATGTAGCCTCGTCAGAAAATAAAATACGACTTACAAAGTTAGGTTGTAGGTCTATGTAGTCCATTATTTCTTGACAAAATTGCATACGCCTATCAGGATCGTCCTCTGATAGTTCTTGAAGCAAGCTGACTTTATAAGGAAACATTTTATTTTTTTTGAGGATTCTTCTAATTGATTTTTCGCTGTTTTCATGTGCAAGAGCAAGCTTTGGAACTGACGTCTGTGGTTCTTCTTGCAGGGCAAGCAAAACATCCAGGGATTTCTCGTCATTTGTAGCAGTTTTCGGACGACCTGTTTTTGGCAAGTTTTTTACCGTACCCGTATGCTCAAAGTTATGGAATATTCTATTAGCAGTTGATTTAGAAATGGGATCTCGAACAGGAAAACTTTGATTGAAAAGGTCGGTTGCTTCTTGAAAAGATCTCCGTCTATCCCCATATCCTATCATCATAAGCAGAGTAATCCGTTCTTGTTCAGTTAGCTGAACCATAGTTTTATCAGTTATATCAGAGGTTTAGTCGATAAATAAAAAACTCGCACAACTCACTTAATACAAATAAATAAAAATTAAATAGGAAATGTGTCAGAGTGACACTTGGGAGTCATGGAAACTAAGGCTTTTATTTGGAATGTCATAATAAAAGAAATATGTTGCTTGATTTTTAAACAAAATGTAATATGGGCTTTCTAGATTCATTTGCCCGTATTTCCGAAACAGTTGAATTTAATCATATGGTATGCTATATGAAAAATATTTGTAATTTATTGAAGATCTAGAATATCTGATAATATACAGGGTGTTCCATTTAAAAAAATAAAAAAATATCGTCGACACTTGACAGTTGGTGACATTACTGACATATGGTATACCAGTCAAATAGTAAAATTTTTGTCCTATAGATTGCCCAAAACCTCGATTCGATATCACTTTTCGTTCGCTTGTAATTAAGCCGTTCCGGAACATTTGCCCAACCCTGTATATAATATAAATTATGCATTTCTATGTCTTCATTCGAGGATGCCTTCTTTGAGTCAAAGCAATAACAAAGACTTCTGTCCTTGAAGCAAAGACACATGTACTTGGCATGAATATAAAAAATCTTGTACACAGTACATTCAGATTTAAACGCATCTATTCAAGGATGTCATCGCTTAGACCGGTATAATGTAAATCTTACTTAAAGGATTATTGATACTTCAAGATAAGTACTTAAAATAACTGGCTTTATTTTAAGATAATAAATGAACTTAACTCAAGGGTATGCTTGGAATGGTTGGAAATTTTCTTTCTGCTACGAAAAGCTTCCACACTGATAAAAAAGGTATCCTAAGGGCAAAAGAATCCATTCATTTGGCAAATATTGATTCAGTTCAAGGAAACTGTATTTATTTTAAATGCGTTTCCCCTCTGTTAAAATAATTGCGGTATTTACGTGTAATACTCGATTCTTTGACATTTAATTACTTTAAAGCAATGTAATGTAAAGGCATTTAGGCAAAAGAAATTTTCAATTCATGTCTTTCTGTGAAAATTCATTGGTATTGCTAGAAATTCCACGGTTTTGCGCTAAAGTACACTGACAAACATAGATTATTTTAGGCAAACGAATCCATTCATTTGGAAATGATTCCTATAGTTTAAAGAAAGATAGTTTGTTGCAAATTCTTTGGCATTCGACTAAAATAACTGATGCATTTGAGGCAAACTCTCGATTCTTTTGGCTAAATCCTTCTTCATAACTTTATTTTAAAAAACAAAGTATTTTGTCAATATGTCTTAAGACTTTAACACGAAAGCATCATAATGTTAAATAAATCCCTGTGAATTTGAGCCAAGACCTACATTTCAACAAGTCATATCCGCACAATTCTCCTTATTTCTTGACAGATATCAGCAGGAAGCGTTAAAGTGAGACCGCGTACATTTTGCTTTGATGTCATTTCGCTGTTTTGAATTTTGGGTATGTGATTTGTTGGCCTAGCGTGTATAGCTTCGGGTGGGTTATCGGTTGGAGGTGCAAAGTTTGAACCCCGCTGTTTTTCTACCTTTTTTTTAGTCTCACTTTACCGCCACCTATATCAGCACCACGGTGCAGTTATAGGTTTAACCTAAAAACAAATAAGAATACACGATTCTTAAAATTCCTAATTCCTAATAAAATCTTTATTATTTGATTTTGTTAACAGAACAAAGAATTGATGATCCCGACCCGAAATTCCTAAATTGTTAACTCCCGAACAGATTGACTTTCTAGCTGATAATATTGGGGACAAGTTAAGACTTGTGAGGGGAATTAAAACACTTGAAGAAAACCATAACTTAGGAAATAATAATGTAAGTACCTATACCCTATCCTATACCTACCTACCTAATATCTTAACATAATATGTTATAATATCGACAATTATTATTTTTTATCTATTTTTATATTATAATGCCAATTATTTTATTTGCACACAGAAAGGTACTAATTTTTTTATCTTTTAGCAGTAAATTAATTTTTCCCGAAATTTTGAATTTTAAAAAGAATTATTGATAAAAAATGTAGGTATACAATTAAGCGTCAAAATTTAGCCCAAACTAATTTTTTTTTAGACGAATTTAATACAATTGGCTCATTATACAGGGTGTCTCAAGAGTCTTAGCCCCCTCAATATTTCTTCGTTTTATCAATATTAATATTTGGCAATTTTGGCATTGATTCTTTGCTTGATAAAACATTACCATTTTTGTTTTCCAAATCATTCTAGACAAATAGAAGCTTGTTGAATTTATTTTCCAACACCTAGAAATTATTTAAATGCTTCAGTATTAAACTGGAACGAATAGAGCTTTTTAAAAATTTGCTGGTTCATATCTCAACAACGGGTTGAGCTAATATACTATATATTTTTGGATATCAGGAAAGAAAGATCTTTTATAAAAATTTAAAATATACAGGACGTTTCAATAAAAAAATCTAATTTGTTCATTTCTCTTAGCTTTTAGATCGTCTTTTGTTTCATTTTTTTTAATTTTCTGGCGGTTCAGATGAAACCCCGCAACTCCTACATTAAAATTTTTTTGCATCTCTTATAGGAAACTTTGTAGACAAATAATCACAGCAGAAAGTACACCTGATACACGATAAAGATAAGGAATAAAGATTATTAAATGTCATATTATTACTTCCCAGTTTGCCAAATAAACTCAAATAAGAAATTGTGACTTCTAAGCTTTATTTATACTGGTCAGTATATGAGTATTCAGTTTTTGGTTTTTTATCAATAAATAATATATGTTTTTTAGTAACAATTATAGTTTCTTTTAATTTACGTGGGTAATTTTTCCAAAATCAAATAATAACTCAAATACCCATGAATTTAAATCAAGACATCCGACATTTGCTACAAATAACAAAATTCTTTCAACCAAATACTAATGGATTTAAAATAAGAAACCCGGGTTTTGTTTCAAAAAATAAAATCATTTAAATGAAATGTCAATAGATTTAAAATAAGAAATCCAGGTTCTGTTCCAAACATCTAAATTCTTTCATACAAATTCCAATAGATTTTGGGGTAAATTCCTAAGTTGTTGAGACAAGAATCTAAGATTTTGCTTTAAACCCGCTTTCCTTCATTTCAAATTACTTAAGCCTTTGATGCAAGTCTCAGTACTGAGTTATTCTCGGCCGGGTTGCTGGTCCCATACCGAGCGCCTCCCCAGGTGGCGGATAGGGGAACGACCCCCAGAATGAGGGCACCGGCAGAAATGCCGGGGCGGACCAAAACCAGCTCACGGGGAGACTGGACTCGCAGGCCGCGGAGAAGGCAGCCAGTCTAGGGAAGGAGACCCGAAAAAAAACCAAGAACCCCAAGCTCAAGGTGTAACACCATCGTGCCGAGGAGCTGCATGGTACAGGGGTAAGTGTGTCACAAGCGATGCCCGGAGGTAATGGCGAACCGAAGGGGACAAACAGCCTTAGCACGGGAAGGGCGCACGGCCGTGCTGGACCTATAATTCGACCCAAATCGTGGGAACACATGGAAAACTCAAATCTAAACATTTCAAACAAAGAAGACGAAATAGGAGAAGGGGTGGACGTAACCAACCCGTTTAGTAGAAGGGACTCAATAGCTAGATCCCCCCCAAACGTAGGAAACCAAGAAGAACAGACAAGTAGAGAAAATGTAGAAGACCCAAAGGAAAGACAGGTATTTACACTAACCGTAAAAGGAATAGAAGGAGGTACACGAAAAAAAGAGAAAGAACTCAGCGTAAGACATTTCTTTAAAGAACTGGCAGCACCTACACCAAGATCAAGATCTTTAAGCTCTATAGAGAGAGCAAAATCAGTGGATATGGATACGGACCCAGACACAAAAAAAAGGAAAATGCCAGATTCATCGATAGTGATCTCAGACGAGGAGGAAACCCACAAGGGAAAAGAAAGCGAAGAATATGTAAGACTAAAAGAGATACTGAATAATATAACCAGAGCGGCACAAAATCTAGAAAGAAATTTTGAATATAATACAAAGAAAGAAATAAGAAATATGGCAGCGAAAATTAGGAGAAATATTAAAGCTGCAAATAACACCAAAATCTCGACATGGCTTGACAACCACAGATACGAGGGTTCAGAAACTATAGGAGAAGAAAAAATTACACAAGAACAAAGAAAATATAAAACCTCTCAAATAAATACAAACACCCAGACAGAAGAGAGCACAGATACAAGCGGAGAAGAAAGGCTAACAAAGAAAAAAGTAATATACAAAGACGCGGAAACCCAAACGGAGGACTCCACAAAACCAACAGAAGAACTAGTAAAAACGATAGAGGGAAAAAGGACACTTGAAGAATATAAAATTCTGGCAAACCAAACTTGGGCTGAAGAAGTCTACAAAAAAACCGAAATTAAAATAGGAAATCCCCTTAATACAAACTCAGATGTGGTGAAAGTAGTGCTGGTAGAGCCGTTTGATAGAAACATGGAAGAAAGCATTCAGGGGCTATACAAAAGAAGATTCCCGGAGATTGCAGAAATCGCCGAAGAATATGGTGTAATGGAGCAGACCACGAAAATCAGAGGTAATAATGCAAAAGGACAAAAGATCATCAAGATATGCCTAGACGCAAGCGATAAAACATTATGGGAACACCTCCAGGAACTAAAACAAGAAACTAGAGAAGATGAGTGGGTAGCGTTACATCATGTCAAGAGATTAGAAATAGAAAAGTTCCGGAAAATGGTAGAGATGATTTTCCAGGACACAGAGACAAAGGCGCTTATATTCACTACAAGAACAAATGCGGAAAAAAAAGGGGAAACAATAACAGTACAACCTAAGACTCCAAGAAGCGAAACAAGAACGTACGCAGTTATAGTGGACCAAAAGGGAAAGGATTTCAAACAACTACTGAAAGATGTAAAAAACAAGGTAATGGGCACGGAGGATAGGCAAATAATAAAGGGCATAAGAAAATCCAGAGACGGGAGATTAATTATTACAACAGATAAAGACGAAGAAGCTTTAAAAAGACTCGGACAGAAGATCAAGGAGAGTTGTCAGGAGGCAGAAGTAAAAATAAAGGGAAATGCAGAGAGCTCGCCAAGAGAGGCAATCTTTATAAGCGGCCTAGATGCAATTACTACTAAGGAGGAAATAGCAGAGGCTATAAGAGGTCAAATAGGCGAAGAAGGAGACGATGACATCCGACTGAGCGAAACAAGACCTAGTATAAATAATACTCAGAAAATTACAGTATGGATCCCGAGTAAGAAGGCTGACAAGCTAATGAAAACAAACACAGAGTTAAGAATAGGACTAGTGAGATGTAAACTAGAGAGAAAAGTTAAAATGGAAAGATGTTTCAAATGCTGGGCTTACGACCACCAAGCAAGCAACTGCAAAGGCACCGACAGGAGCGACCTTTGCTTCAACTGTGGCAAACAGGGACACAAAAGCAAGGAATGTAAGGAAGAAAAAGCATGCCCGATCTGTAATAAGGCCGGACATAAGGCTGGAACCGGCAAATGTAAATACCACTTACTTGCACTGACAAAAGCCAAAACTTATAGAAGTAAGGAAGAAGGGAGGGGGGATCCCTCAAAAATAAACTAAAATAAAAGTTCTCCAACTAAACCTTAACAGGTGTTGGGCAGCGCACGACCTGTTAAGTAAAACGATAGAGGAGGAAAATATAGACATAATTATAGGACAAGAAGCAAATAGAAATGCTAAAAATGTAGATTTCTGGGACTTGGAAAAAGACAGCTTTATAAATATAAACAAAAATATACCCGTAGTTCGTAGCAATAAAGGCAAAAGATACGTGTGGGTAGAGTTAGAAAAGTACCTGATAATATCGTGCTATTTTTCACCAAATGGGCAAGATGAAGACTTTGAAATACTATTGAATTGTCTAAAGACGGTACTGAAAAGAAGTAAAAAGATAAATAAAATACTTGGCGGGGACTTAAATGCAAAAACTCCAATTTTTGGATCAGCAGTTAGTAACAACAGAGGGATAATGTTAGAAGACTGGATAGCGGAAACAGGAATGGTGATAATAAACGAAGGAAATATACCCACATACGCAGGGCCACGAGGAAACTCCATAATAGACATCACCGTGGCAAGCGCGGGAGCCAGTAAAAACATACAAAACTGGAGAGTGGAGGATGAGAAAGAAAATTATAGTGATCACCAATCAATAATGTTCGAAATAATAAATATTAAAATACCGGATAAAATAGAAGAAAATATAAATAAAAGATGGAAAATGAGCAGCACGACCCAAAAAAACTTCGCAAAAGAGTCTCACAAAGTATTTAGTAAAGAAAATATCTTAAACCCACAAGAATTCATACAAGAGATCATAAACGCATGCGACAAACATTTTAAAAAAGCAAACCCCAAGCACAGTAAGCCTCCAGTATACTGGTGGAACGACAAAATTGCACAAAAAAGAAAAATATGCAGCAAACTAAGAAGGAAAAGGACACGAGCAAGAGGAAATAGAACGGAGGCGGGTGAAATACACATCATAAACGAAAGTTATAAGGCGGCGAAACAGGACCTGAATAAAGAAATCAGAGCTAGCAAAAAAAACAAATGGATACAATTATGCGGAGAACTGGAGGACAACATATGGGGAAAGGCATACCAAATAGTTATGAAGACTTTTAATATGCTTAAAAAAAGAAAAATAGACCCGGACACCCTAAGGGAGCAAATAGTCAAATTATTCCCGAGTAACCCAATAAATACATGGCCTGTATTGAGAATTGAGAGAAACGAAATACCTACATTTAATGAAGAAGAACTAAAAACGGCCGTAGGAAATATGAAGATGAAAAAAGCTGCTGGCCCGGATGGTATTCCACCAGAAGTAATAGCAGAATGTGCTAAAGGAAATACCATGGCCTTCCTAGAGATATACAACCAATGCTTAACAAAAAGCAGCTTTCCGACAATATGGAAAAAATCTAGAGTGGTACTACTGGAAAAACCAAAAAAAAGGCAGGACGATCAAACAACATATAGACCAATATGCATAATAGATACAGCGGGAAAGCTGTTCGAAATTTTAATAAAAAACAGACTTCAAAAAGAAGCTACAGAAAAAAACATGATAAGCCCAAATCAGTTTGGATTTAAGAAAGGTAAATCGACGATCGATGCACTAAATATGGTAAAAACGATACATGAAGAAATAAATAGAAAAACATTGAAAAATAGGGAATTCTGCGTAATGGTCCTTATAGATATACAAAACGCTTTTAACTCAGCGCCGTGGAAAGGTATAATGGAGACCCTAAAGAAAAGGGGAACCAGTAAATACTTACGTGCAATTATAGGGTCCTACTTAGAGGATAGAAGTATAATCACCCCAAACAACGAAATACGAAAAGTAAGTTGCGGAGTACCACAAGGCTCGATCCTGGGACCGCTACTGTGGAATATTTTTTACGATGAGATTCTACGCACGGACGTCGAAAGAGGCATAGACCTAGTAGCGTATGCCGATGACCTGGCAGTTATAGTTAGAGCTAGGACAAGAGAAGAACTGGAAGAAAAGACCAAATTTACAACAAGAAATATAATAGAGAAATTAGAGAACATGAATTTATCAGTTGCACATAGTAAAACGGAGATGGTAATACTGGCAGGACGTAGAACTATAAGAAATTCAGAAGTAAGACTGACACACGCAGTAATACAAAGTCAATTAGCAGTTAAAAATCTGGGGGTATATATAGACAGAGATATGGAGATGAAAGAACATATTAAAAAAATGGAAGAGAAAGCAAACAACACGATAAACTCACTCATGAGGATAATGCCCAAAATAGGAGGCCCAAAAAGCCACAAGAGAAAAATATTGACAAGTGCTGCGACGTCAGCAATTTTATACGCAGCCCCAATCTGGAGTAAAGGTATTAAATATAAAAAATATGTAAACATGCTTCATAGAGTAAATAGACGTCTGGCGATAGGTATAATATCGGCATACCGAACCATATCACTAGAAGCGGTGCAGGTACTGGCAGGAACGCTGCCCCTAGATCTGGCAGTGAAAGAGCGGTCAATGATTTACAAGGAAAAGAAAGACTTTAAAAAACAAGCTAGAGAACAGATGCTGAACGAATGGCAAGCAAGATGGAATACATACGAAGGCTGGACAAAAAACTTCATCACAGATATACGAACTTGGATCAAGAGAAAAGGCGGAGATTTGGACTACTATACAACACAAGCGATGTCAGGACATGGGATTTTTGGAACGTACCTAAAAAGAATAAACAAACAAGAGGACGAAGACTGCTGGTATTGTGGAGAGAGGGATACCCCAGAACATACCATATATGCCAAAGAGAGATTACAAAGGAAAATGTGGAGGAGATAATTACAACATCAGAAAAAGGATGGAATGCAGTTATGAATATGTTTAGAGAAATCATGAGAGAAAAAGAAAAGGAAGAAAGGAGACGATAGAAAAGAAGAAATATTACAGGAAAAAAGAGTAAAGAAACCCCGAAGTAATGCCGAGAGGCGGTTCCGGGAAGAGTGAGGACAGGGTTTTAGTGGGTCAGTCATGCGCTGTAGTCCCACACGCCTGTAGCAAAACGACAATCATTGCTACAGAGTGCATAGAAAAGCATTTCCTAAACCTCACTGAAATAAAAAAAAAAAAAAAGTACTGAGTTATTGGTAAAAGCACGGCATTTGAGGACATATAATGAAGATCTTCTTCTAAATTCATGTTTTTTTGTAACAAACAGAAACAATGAAATGATCTCAAAGAAAGGACGTATTTGCTTCAAACCCTTCATTCATTTGGACCTATCCAAAGTCCCCATTCCTTTGAGGGAATGGCAGATTTCCTTGGGGGAAAGGTTCCTTTTTTTCAGTGGTATAAGGATGGCTTATTAAGGATATGCTCATTTGGACATTATCAAAAGACATGGCGGTCTTGTTTTAAATTCGTCTTGCTTTACGTTAAGATATCCTTTTTATTTGGGTACTTAATCTAATATTTTTGGCATCGGAGGGACGAGAGAGAAAAAAAAATGAATACCAAACCCTAAACAGTAAAATGTTAATTCCATATCATTTATACCTTACATATAGCATTTAGGAAAAATTTATTCAGCATTTGATAAATCGAATTCACTGGCGCCGAATTGATAAAATATACTTTTCCGGTAATAATAGAGGCAATATTGCGCCCTCATATATCCATCCGCAATCCGGAGCGTTTACAATGACTATCACGGGGCCAGAAAATCCAAATTCAAATCAAAACGTCCCCCAATACACTGCGAAATGACCGCGGGCCTTACATCAAAATATGTTAATTTATTCGAGGTAGCACCGCGAAAATATTTCCCTCGGTATATTTACCATACATTTTACAGCTTAACATGGGATTTTGATATGCGGGGGAAAATATTTAGTTTTTTATGTAGTTATATTCATTTATTCAGAAAAGGCTGCAAAGTCAAAGGATACTAAACAAGTAGAATGGATCAAGTTTAAGTCAGAAGTGTTGAAGTGTTATGTAAACCTTGCTTTAAAAAAAGTATAGATACAGATTAAGAAGTAAGGGATTTAAAACCGTCATACCATAATTCTTTCTAAGTCTATTTCTCTTTTTTAAATTTATTTTCTTGACATGAATCCATTGCAGGATTTTAATTTAATGAAATATTTATTTGACGTAAACACGCTCTGTTTGTTAGATCATTCCGTGCTCGGTTTGTAAGATTAACATTCTCATAATAAAGAATTTGCTCGTTGATCGTTAATGTATTGTATAGTAAAGAGAGGGTTGGCGACAATATAGAACCTTGAGGGACTCCGGCATTAATGTTAAATGTGTCCGAAAGAAATCCGTCCATCACCACTCGCAGGGAACGGTCTTTAAGAAAGCTTGACAACCATGAACAAAATTGAACCGGCACTCTGTATGCTCTTAAACATGCCATATTCGGTCAAAGACCTTGAAAATATCCAGTTATTGTTGTTCTAAACGGGAGAAACATAAGCGAGAAGGTCTCCTGTTGATCTAGACTTACGAAATCCATACTGGCGGTCACTGATAATGTTGAAGTCTCAAGGAAATATTTCTTCTTGGTGGGATAAGTCAAAAAGTCTACAAAATGCCGGTGTCAGTTCATCAGCGCATGTCTTAATTACGATGACTGGAATCTCGTCAGGACCAGAAGGGTTATTGGTCTTGAGACTCGATTCCAGGGCGCTGCTGGAAAACAATCTCAGGCATTCTCGATTCTACAGCGGCAATGTTCGGTGGAGGTAAAATAAATAACCAATCGCCAAGGAAACGTTCGAAAATGGTCCTTTAGGTCATCCCACTTAGGTGATGTATAACGCCAGATCTTGCGTGGTTTAGAATGCTGTCCGGCACTAATTGGTAGTTTAGGTTGTGGTTAAACGTTCCTAACGGAGGCTTCACGGCGACACAAGGTGATACAAGTCAAGGTTTGAAGTTAGCAAAATCACCATCTCGGTCTGGAATCCTAGTTAGCTCGAGTTGGGTGAGGCCAGAGCTGATGGCAAAGGATTCAGCTTGGCGACCTTGCTCGTCGGTTGTATTTAAGTATTTGAGCCAGTTGACATTATGAAAGCTAAAGTCACCAAGGATGACAACCTCGGAATTGAGATGGTGGGTTTGCAAAAAGTCGATAGTATCAGCAAGTGGGAGGAACAAGTCTCTATGATGGGTTAGTTATCGCCCGGTAAAGGCAGCAGATGAATTTAGTATATCTCTGTGTTGATATTTTGAACCACATTACATCAAAGTCATTGGGCTCGAGTGTCTCCTCTCTCTCGTTGACTAAAAATATCATAACTTGCGGACAAAGAGACCAAGACCAAAATTGCGCCTAAATCGGTGATGGAAGTCGTACCCAGGATATAAATAGCTCACCGTACTAATCGATGAGCAGGCCTTTGTTTCGGTTGGTACATGAGGTTTGGTAGATTGTAAATGTTGATGGACTGCATTGACGTTTGAGTTCAGACCTCTCATATTGCAGAAGTCAATTCAGAAACTGCTAATTTAGGGTCTTTTAACAACTTCAGGAGTCACACCATTTCCATTATGAGTGTTGAAACGGTGGATGTTGGGATAACTTCGCTTGAACTAACCAGCACCAGCCCCACCGGAGATACGATCGGGGGCGAGATTAGCTCCAGAGCATTTTGATCTTGGTACACTCCTCTTAACATTTTCTATATTTGCCACCCTGGAAACCAGAGACATCGGCACAGCGACGAAACGTTAGCCCAAAGAGCAACTTCACGACACCTAAGCCGATGCGATGGTATTTTATTTAAATCTACCTGAGCTAACCTGCCATTAACCTGAAAAGGTGATCTATAGGTCGACACATTTATTCGAAGCTACAAAAATAATGAGGACAAAAAACGTTCTGTAGTTTACGATGCTGCTTGTTGCTGTTTAATATTTTTCTATATTAAAGAAACTAAGTGCATTTTAATATAATTTCAACATTATTCAAAATCTCTCCTATTAATTTTGATATTGAAATGACATGGAAATATGGCAACATAGTGCACTATTAAAGGAAATATGTATCTCTTGTTAATTTAATTGGTTAAACATGGGTCGTTTGCCACTTACAAGAACAGCCGATAGATATTTGTGTGTGGCAGTGGAGTAGTGATACAACGGCGCCGTGTCGCAAAACTTTAAATCATGCGCCTTTGACGTTAATAAGACCGAAACTTTTCATGCCCAAATGTAATATCCTCCCCTTACCGATTCGTCGTAGCCAGAGACTCGGGTGTCGAGCTGTAGTATACCCAAGGTAGGTTTTGTAAGTAATTAGCGGATTTTTTTTCATAGACCTTTTTTTAAACCAATTTTTTAAATTTCGGATAGACCTGAATACTTTTAGAAAAGACGATTTCAAACCATTTTTAAGAGTCGAATTTAAAAAATACTTCACTTCAATAATACGTACACTGTGTAACTTTTAATTTAAATGATTAGTTCCCAGTGGTGCAAGCGGTCCCATTCAGAAGATAAATTACCGCGGTTCGGGTTTAATTTGGAGTATGTCCGACGGGCGCAGATGGGCTACTGTCACAGCTAAAAGTCTCTCATTGGTCATAACGACAAATGACAATAGCAATTCGCTAAACGCCCTGGTTATCAACCTCGATTCCGAGGGACACTCTGGCCCGATTTAACTGCCGTTATATCAATTAGTGAAAGTTAAATTTCCTAATTTCCATCATTAATTTTTTCTCTGTGTTCGGTTCATTTATAGAAAATATGTAGACACAGGTTAATTATCATAAAGGAAAATGCAGAATACGTTCCATTGCATAGTACGGCTTAAGGTCTAAAAGCATCACAACAGCTGTGTTTTCATTTAGTGACTTTAAATAGTCACTAAATTAAATCACGCAATAGCTTGACATATTTTTTCTGTCCACTATTAAAGGTTTATAGCGGAGAGAGTACTTTACTGTTAATGCAAAACAATTTCGTTGACGAACGTCGAGTGACGTCAGTTATCAGCAGTGTTGCCAGATTGCAACCAAAATAGCAGAGTGTATTACACTGGTTTTTTTTTTTCATAAAAACAAGATGAATTTACATACCCAAATAAACACAAATTTATTTATTTTATTTTAAATATCTTCCAATATGACAATATACAGTGTGTGTATAAAATCTGGGAACGGGTTAATAACATGACAATTTATTGGCTGATTTAAACCAAACTTGATACAGTTGTGTAAGAGGATCTGACGCACGGAATGACGATATTGGCGTTGTTGCCAGCTTTGTAGTTTGTCTGGAATTCGAACGAATTTTATATTTTTAAATATAACACCCTGTATATTTTTTCATTTACAGTTTTTACTTTAAATTTGTTACACTTTTGGTATAACATACTTTGTTCCTAATATCAGTAGTTTTCGAAATAACGACGTGTTTTGAAAATATCAACAAATTGTGTTTTATTTATTAATAAATAAAACACCAGTTCAGTTTTGATGTAAAGTCATAAAAGCTGTCATTTTTACATGCAAAAATATCTTTAACTAAAAGCGAGAGAATTACAATTCTCACGATGAGAGGATATGGCGATTGGCGATAGGGTCAGGTCTTACGAAGAGGTTAAAAATCTATTTAATGACGCACATCCAAACCGAAATTCAATTTCAAAAGCAACTGTTCTAAAAACTGTCCGACGGTTCGAAGAAACTGAAAATTGTAGAGATAAGCGACGATCAGGACGACCAGCAGTAGTGGATGAAGGGAAAAGTTTAGAAATTTTACAACATGTTGTTGAAACCCCTGTTTCTTCATTAAGAAAAATTTCTCAAGTAAGTGACGTCTGCTTCAAATCCGTCCATAATGTTTTAACATAACATAAAATACATGTAGTTCAAGAGTTATCAGAAGATGATTATGAGCGAAGAATTGAATTTTGTGATATTTTGATGTCAAGGTTTGACCAAAATAACCAGTTTTTCAAATTTTCGGACGAAGCAACATTTATGTTAAATGGTAAAGTCAGTAGACACAACTGTAGGTTTTGGGCAAATGAAAATCCCCACTGGATGAGAGAAGGTCATACACAACGCCCTGGAAAATTGAATGTGTGGGCTGGGCTTCTGGGTAACCACAAGATCGGTAAATTTTTTATTGATGGAAATTTGACATCACAACTTTACCTTGAGCTCTTGGAAATGCAAATAGTGCCTACTATACGAAATGTGATGGGTCCACATTATGCAAGTACATTCTTCCAACAGGACGGAGCTCCTCTTCATTTTGGTCTTAACGTGCGCGAATTTTTGAACAACACTTTTCCGAATAGGTGGATCAGTAGAGGGGGTACAATCGAGTGGCCACCTAGGTCCCCTGATTTGTCGCCTAACGACTACTTTTTATGGGGACACTTGAAGAACAGAGTTTATACCACAAAACCTCAAGATTTGGCCGATTTGCAGCGTCGAATTTTGGACGAATTTGAATTAATAACGCCAGAAATGATTTACAACACAATTGAAAAATTTTATTTTCAATTAGCACACTGTCAAGCTGTACAGGAAAACCGTTTGAACATTTAATATAAAATATATATTTTTTCTAAGTTGTACTCGTTATTTCGAAAACTACTGATAGTAGGAACAAAGTATGTTAGAGCAAAAGTGTAACAAATTTAAAGTAAAAACTACAAATGAAAAAATATACAGGGTGTTACGTTTAAAAATATAAAATTCGTTCGAATTCCAGACAAACTAAAAATCTGTCAACAACGCCAATATCGTCATTCGGTGCGTCAGATCCTCTTACACAACTGTACCAAATTTGGCTTAAATCGGCCAATAAATTGTGATGTTATTAAGCCGTTTCCAGACTTTATACACACACTGTATACATAAATTGTATTGGAATAGTACATAAAGTAAGTATAATAACACTTCTTTTATTTTCATCTTGTCAAGATTGACCAATAGTGCCATTCTGAAAAAGCCATGTTTCATCCAAGAACAGGAATTGGTACAAGGATTCTCCTTTTTCTTCCATATATTCTTTTAAAAATACCAGTCGTTTGAAAGCTACATGAGGAAGTTCCATAAGCCCTCGCCTCGGTTCAGCTTCTTTTCATCCGAACCCTATATTTCCTTCCTCCTAGTTTCTTACTTAAAGTTGTCAAAGTTACATGATGTTCTAAAAATGTTAAAGCTTAAGCATAACCAATACAAAATATAATAGTTTATAAATAATTCAACTTACTTGTTTCGTTCTCATTCCATAAACAGTGTCACGAATAGAACGAATATCCAATCTTGCCACATTTACAACTCTCTTTGGATGAGATCGTTTCTTTTTAGGTTATTTAATAATTTATTTTCCTTAAGTGACGCCGAAACTGCCCTTACAGTAAAGATATTCAAAATTAATGGAAATAAAATATTTAGACCTTGAAAATTACTTCTCTAACTGCTGTCAAGTATAACAATTGGCCATTGATGTTAAGTTATTCCTGAAAATAGCTTATTTGAGAAGCTATTCGCTCTTTGCACCGGCTATTTACATGCTTTGGCATTTTTCACAAGTCGTAAACAACGTAATCGAAAGAGATATCTATGTACATCTTTGTTGTTCTTAAAAGAATAATTTTTTTATGCTATTTTTGAAAAGACCTGCAGTTTTTGTTAAAAAATACATGCACAACAACACCAAACGAAAACAAAACGTCAAAACAGGCCAACGAACGAGCTGGCGCCACCGTAGCGTTGACAGTTCTGTTGCCAACTGTCGTCCCATCAAATTCAAATTATATTAATTTTTACAAAAATTACAAAAATACTTGCTTTAAGTGGGATAGTATTAAAGAAGGATACCTGAAGTTTTTAGTATATTCAACATCGCAGGAAAGTTTATTATTTTTTGCCCAACTACTAATAACTAACTTCCTCATGTTTTCTTGCGGATCAGTATTAATATAATGTCAAAAAAAAATCTTCAAATTATTTATAATTTTCAAAAAGAATGCATAGGTTAGTAAACATTTTCCTGCTTCTTATTTCTTATGTGATTTGACAACATATTATAAAGTTTAGGACCAATATGTTACATATATTAAGTTTATTAAGATTATCGTTACTTATAGGGATTTGCAATCTGAACTAACCTGAACCAACCATGATTAATGAAGTTCTGCAACTCTTCATTTTGACGAATATAGGAGCCAATTGAGATCATGTATACAATTTTTATGTTGTGGTGTAAACAACATTCTGGTAGGATAACGATTGTTTTTTTGCTGTTTATACAAGCCGTTATTATAGAGCTCACCCCACACCAAAATTCCATACCCAATTACCCAAGGATCAATTCCACAAATGCCTTATATATAGTTATTAAGGTTTTTTGTATTAAGAATTCCCTTGTTAAACTTAGTTCAGCCAGTAAACCTGCAAGATGGCCGACATGTCATATGACAACAGTCATATTTCAGCTATTTAATTTTTAGTAAGAATAATATTGGCAGCAATACAATGGCGAGCAGCTATTTATGGTCAGAACCGGACTTAAAAATTGCAATAAAATATGTTAATTTCCATAGTAATGAAAACATTTTTTTTAAATATACAGGGTATTCCTTAATGACCTAGTAATATTTCGAGGTGACTTCTCATGATATTTTTAGGAGAAAAGTTTATCTGAACGTATGCCCGCAACGGCCACATTTTTTTGCTTCTAGGTGTTTTTATTTTATACTATCTCTGAAAGTCCTTAAGATTATTTTCAATTTTAGTATGTGTTAATAGAATATAAAACCACAAACTTGTGCACTATTTACGTACGTATTTTGTTGGCTATAAGCATTCAATATTATGCCACTTTAAGTGCTGGTCAATAAGAATTCCGAGATTTTAAGTTTGTGATGTTTCTTGTATTAGATGATTTTCAATTAAAATGTTATCAAATGTTGGTCTGTTTGCTCCAGTAAGTGAAAATACTATACAGTAAGTCTCACAATTAATGTCTAAATTCATTTAAAAGTCAGCGGTGTGTTTTTTGGAAAACGCTGGGACTCGTCGATTTTTAGTTCATAATGTGGTTTTCCTGATGGTAAAATCATGTATACAGGGTAGCCCATTTTTTGAAATGAAAGCATCAATTTTTTATTTCATTTTTGATTTTGCATCGAAAGTATGTTTCATGTACCATATCCTATACCTAAACTCAACAGTTACCGAAAAAATTACGACTAAACATATCAATAAGTAAGACCTGATTATTTAAAAAGATCAGAACAATAAATCAAATTAAATGTTGAAAATGTGCGCCATTTACGGCTTGAAAATATCCAAATCGATCAATAAACTCATTTCGCACGTTTTCAACCATTTTCGGAGTTATGGCACGCACTTCTCTTCGAATCATTTATTTCAACTCCTACAGATTGTTTCACCTATCAACAAATACTTTCCCAAGTATCATCAGAAACACAAATGGCCGTGTCATCGGCATATGGGATCGTCAAACCATCTATGTTCAATTTCAATAAGCAATTTATGTATATAATGAATAGTAGTGGCCCCGCCCCAGCACAGGTCCTTGTGGAACGCCAATCTTAATTTTTTGTTTTTACTAATGAATTTATTTAGTTTTACCATTTGGTATATCTATCTTTAAATTTGCATTTCACTGAAAAGTTTGGTAGGTCCACCCTTGATTTTGTATACCTTAAAGTATTACCTTTAATTAGGTAGGACCTTAAAAACAAATTATTACACCGTCAAGCAACTTTTAGTCACTTTTAAAGATTTTATTAGTTTACAATATTAACGACGGAGCAAAGAATACATAATTATTTACTTCAAGTTACTTCGAAATATAAAATAAAATATTTAACAAAATACGATAAACATAAACATGATTATAATTTAAGGCATAATTCATAAAAAAGACCAAAATCAGATAGCATCCCAACAAACACCCTACGTACCAAAGACGTACTTATTGTGTTCGTTTTATGTCCCGTACGTACAGTAAGTAAAATGTACATTTTAAGTACGTATTTTCTCTGACATATTGTGTATGTACAACGATCATTCTTGATTGTACGTACAATGTATCATCCTTAAATGTACCAACGTCTAAAAAACGGTTGGGATGATACGTTGTTATGTAGGTATGTTTTATTACATAATGTAACAATGTTTTACCTTATGTAAAACTAAATTACTAATAAAAAATAATTAAATTAGACCTTTTTCAAACTTGGACATTTTTTTGTTCTGTGATTGTAAGGTTAATTATTATTATCCGCTACCGATTTAAATTTCGCGCTTGCTTACGTCGCAAAAATCCGACACTATTCGGACGTCTTTCTGTGCAGTTAAATTAACTTAACCAAACTTTTGAGTTTGTAAGTGTGGCTTCTTTTTGTTGTATTGCCGATGTTTCTCAACGAATTGGCGAATTTTACCAGGACGTTTTCCTCTAAATGCGTTAAGTTTTATTACTTTGTTCGTTAATTTATTATTTGATATACAATTTACAGGTAAATAGTAACTTGAGTGGTAGAAATGCCTCTTAAACAGTTTCGAAGCTTAAAAAACCTTAAATGTACTTAGCTATGTCGATTACGATTCGTTTTATTTTTAGCTGAATTCAATGCTGAAATTTTAAGACAGCATTTTTTTCTGAGAGGCTTGACATTCCAAGTAAAAAACTTTAAGGTATCAAATACTGAAACTATTAGTCCTGGGGCGCTTAGTCAAGTAAAAGTTACTTGTAATCGAGCTTGTAATAGTGAAGCAGATCTACTGGCACTTGAAGATTTCTTAAATCTACCAGAACATTTCAAAAAGTTGGTAAGATTTGACCACCCATTCTATTTAAAAAGTAGTATAGTAAAACTTGATATACAGATACCTAAGTATATGTATTTTAAGGTAAAATTAAATTAACAATTGAATAAGACCTTAACAGCCCTTTACGTTAGGTATTAATATAGTAAGAATGTTTATTTTTGATAATGTTTAAGTACATTTACCATTTTAGGAGTCTAAAATGTGCATATTGGCAGGAAATAATTTGCAAGCTTTATTAAACGAAGCATGGGAGCATTTATTTGGAATCACCAGGCTAAAAAGATACCAGAAAAAAAGATTTTCGCAGTTTTTAATTGCAAAAGTTATAATAAGTAAGTACTAATTTAAATGATGAAACGGAAATTGGACGTTTTCAACTAGAGGTGTAGTGTATAGTAGTCAAGTAGAGGAGGATATGAGTGTATTTTGTATCTTGATATTATTTTTATTTTATCTCCCCTAATTTTTTGTTTTAATCATCTTAAAGTTTCTTTAAAATATGGCTTATTTTATTTAGTTGACTTGTATTTGTATATACTATAAAATATTATTTTTTCTGGGTTGTAATTAAAGTCTTTTCATTTAAGATGCCCTTCTGAGAACAGAAAAAAGCTGAAATAAAAAAGAGGCAGAGCAGGAAATAGCCAAATTGCTAAGGAGGACCCCCGATTGACTAAAATATAAACAAAAAGCGAAAAATAATGATAACGATGGGGAAACAAATAATAATCCCGGGGTATCAGATAGATAATAATACATTCATATATACACAATATATATAGAATGTTACTAAATATTAACCAACAAATTTATTGTAATATATTATTATAGATACTTTATCAGTAGTTATTATTTATCCATTGTAGGTACAAACAACGTACTTCTTACGTATGTAGTACGTACATAGCACGAAGTGTGCGTACATCTTTAACACGTACAGTAAATGTACGTACATTAAATATACGTTTATCGTACGTACATAAGATGTACTTGTCGTACGTCTTAATTAAGTACAATTGTGTGGAAAATTTACGTACTAAGTTTGTAAAATGTACGTACTACGTCCAATAACGTACATGCATAAGACGTACTTTATGTCCGACTAGTACGTACTTAAAACGTCTTATGTATGTATTTATGCTGGTTGGGATAACTATAATTATTCAAACACCGCTCCACCATGAAGGACGCATTTTTCCAATTGGACTATAAGATAGTCGTAACTGCTCCGCACTTGTTCTAGGGATATTGCTTCTATTACCATGCATCTAAAGAATTTTTAAAAAAAGATCTGACAACCAGTAGGTACATCAAGAGTACCTTTTTTGCCGGAAAGCCATAAACTTTCATAATTCCAGAAAAGAAAATGAAAAACATTAACTTAGAAAAAGGTTACTTTTGTTTTTGTTCCTGAAATAACTAATTAAAATACAATTGGTCTCTATCACCCATAGAATTTTGTTTTGCAAAAAAAAAAAAAATATAAAAAAATTTTATAATAGGCGTTTTAATACATTTAAAAATGTAGTACTTCAGATTGTAAGTATTAACCCAAAAATGATTTTCTGTAGTTCTTTTCAAGAAATTTATTAAGTAGGCGCTCATTACCTGAGGTAAATCTTTTAATATGGCTCTTATTACCTCAGGTAAAACTTTTATTATAATATGTATTATTTGCTAAATTTATGGTAGTTTGGACTTGGACAAGATTTTCGGGAATTGCTAAATCCTATTTATTGTGCCTTAACTTTATTAGTACTGCGAAGAAAAAGGGTTTTAAGTTTATCACTCCAAACAAAATTTATTTTTTTTGTCATTTGGTTCATTCGAGCTCTGAGCTTTGATCAGTAAACGAGTAAAATTTATTTTTTGTTTACTTTTTTGCGTGGTATTTGATATACATTGCTTAAAAACATTTAATTGATACGAACTTTGAGGTCCCTTACCTTTTCGTCAGACCCGGAGCCTTGCTGAAGAGCCGTAAATGGCGAAACGCGTCCAAGGATTGGGTCTGACGGAAAGGATAAGGGACAATTCTATGCACGAACTTATTATAAGTTTGTGTTTTTTGAATTTTCGGCTTTCGGTAGGCTGAACCGATACATTGGCTTCCAGCGACACCCAACGTAGTTTGCCCGCGATGGGCCGCCTTGCCAGCGTTTGAACCCATATTGATTCTCGCTGTCCTGGTTGGGTTGATACGTGTGGTTGCCACGAGATGTTGCCACGTGCTGCAACTCTCATTTGGTTAAGATATTAAAGAGATGGAGAAAAGATACCATGGGTGATGGGACACACAAATGATGGCCGATTACTGTTAAACATTGAGAAGAGATCTTTCTTTAGCTGAATATAACAGAAAAACAATCAAAAGAAGCTTTTCTGAAAAAAGAAAACGTTTTTTTAAGAAGCGTTAAGAATAAATAACTATTTCTAATAGTTTTTATGTGGATATTTTTGTACTTTTCCTTTAATATATTATAAAACTAGCTTATAAATGAAATAAATCGTGTTTTTTCTATATTTTTGGATTTTACTGGTTTGAAAAATAACCTTACGTGATACAAAAAAAACTAAGAGCAGATTTGAAATCAGCGCTATCCAATTACTAGAAAACAGTTAAAATTTTTAAATCGACTTTCAAAGTGTTAAAAAATGCAGGCCCGTGTAAGAAATGAGTTTAGGCATAAGCTATTCGTTTTTAGTTTTAATCTGAGAAATATGTGATCTATGCATATTCAAAAGTATACTTTTTAATTAGAAGTTGTCTGCAATAGCTTGTTTTTTTTTACTATTTATTAATAAAAGTTTATAGTGTAGGGAGTACTGCAATATAAGGTGAATCCTTTAACAAAAGAGACATTTTCCTGAAGCAAACTTCAATCTATGCTCCGCATCTAAAAAGTTTTTGTGCGGTCTATAGAATTCGAAGTTAATCTAATAAGGACGCGAGGCATGACAAAGAGGTTTTCATCGGAGTTCTCATTTAAAAAAGTCCCTTCGGCTGCTGCTGTCCGCGGCTCCGATTCCCAATTAGGCATCCATCTCGCCGCTCCATCCCGATGAAGTATTGTTTTGTTCGGGTCTGCCCGATCTTGGCACAAAGGAGACCCAGATAAGCCTCTCGGGCCGAGACTTTCTTCCTGACTCCCGTGAAGAAAAGCCGCAGATCATATTCGCCTGGAATCTGAAATTAACCGCGCTCTTGTGTCCTTTCTACCGGTCCGAACAGTGGCAGAACATACCTACTATATTATTTATTATTATTAATTTAATATTGTACAATAATAATATATGCAACGCAACGTTGTGATAAAGAACGAAAGATGAACAAATCAAATGCCTATTTATGTACGGGGTGGCAAGAGAGTCGCCCATAATGCCTGTAACTTTTGAATTATCTCGTATACGAAAAAGTGACCTTTATGAAAGTTGCTCAGTAAACTGTTCCGCACATTTCTACCTGCATGAATTCTTTCTGTCATTTCTCATTTGGTTGCCATAGACACTAACTTACTTTTTTTAAATGGAACACCCTGCATATGATTGCATATTTGGATTCTGCTGAAAAAACTCTGAATTTTTTGTATTTCAAATTTTCATTTTGCAAGTGTTTCCGAGATAATGACAGCTCAAAAATGAAAAACTTCCTAATTATAATTATTACTACCTAATACCCTCCAGTTGAGTTAAGGTATTTTCATGACAGCGACCTAAGAGGTGTCAATTTTAAGTTTCTGTTTAATTTTCTGTTGTCTAATTTCTAATTTGTTTACACTATGGTTCCATTTGAATGAGAAACAATGAGTTAAAATTTTAATTATGAGCGGTTACGGAAATATGAAGAGATCGCAAGATCAGGTTTGTTAACTTTTCAATTAATTATATCCAAATAGGCCTCCAAGTGGTAAAGAAATTATGAGAAACAGGCAGTGTTAGGGAAGCCGCTGGATTAGGTTGACCTAAAACAGCAACCGGAGTAGACAAAGCTTTGGATATCATGCTCTCAATACATGAAAATCCAACACTATCATCCAGGCTAATGGCAATGGATTTTAATGTGTCTCATCAGTCAGTAAAAAATTTGTTTAGGCAGGAGAAGTTGCATCCCTACAAGATAAAGTTGGTGCACGAGTTAAACGAGAACAATTTTAATAGAAGAGCTGATTTTTGTGAGCTGATGATGGAAAGATGCAATAACGATAATAACTTCGCAACAAATACCATTTTCTCGGATGAAGCTACTTTCCATTTAAATGGCATTGTTAATAGACACAATTATCGTTATTGGTCTGCTGAGAATACTCACTGGTTCCAGAAGGTCATACTCAAAGGCCCAAAAAAGTTAATGTTTGGATGGGCATAGTTGGTAGACTAGACATATTGAGTGACCTTTTTTCATAGATGGTAATTTAAATGGCGAAAAATATCTGAACCTCCTCAGGAATTACATAATTTCTTCTTGCAGAATGGTTTTACCGGGTGGAAATAATGGCATAAAAAATCCCGAAATTTGAAAATTTTTTGTCATTGTACACCTTGTACTGCATCTTTGTATTGCACTATAAATAATAATAGATTAAACGTCACATAATGATTTAAGTTTTAATGTGTGATTCGCTTTGCTCTGAATTAATTAAAATAAGTCCACATTTTTGCATGATTTTCGTCCTTGAGCCCCCTCCCGAAACGAATTTCTGGATACGGGCCTGATGGAGCACCTTCGCATTATCCGGCAAATATTAGAAAATATACAGGGTGACGCGGATCTAAATGAACATACTTCAACACAAGACAAAGAATACCTTGGGGGTTCTTAATCACCCATCTTTGATAGTTCAATTGTCGATAGTTAATAAGATACAGGGTCTTTTATGAACTTCAGCAATTTTTTTTTCTTGTCATATTTTTTAATGCACTCCGTATAAAATTTTCATATTGGGTCAACATCTGTAACCTATCTGTCGCTTAAAATTGCAGTATCAGAAAATTTTAAATTCCAGGCCCGTATTAAAAAAAGTTGACATTTTCAATTTTTACATTTTTAACACCCTGTAGATCAATTTTTTCAAAATATTATTTTTTTATTGGAAAGAGCATAAAGAATTGACCCTAACGGCATAATTTTCAAAGTTCCCGCACCCATCACTTGACTAGAATAAATGGTTGTTTTGTAAAAAATTTCAAAATGGTGCATATTTGGAAATTAGAAATTAAGAAAATAACAATAAAAAAGCAAAAACTGCTTCCGAAGTAAAAAAATAAATGTACTAAACGTTTAATAGTTTTAACGAGACTAAATTTTAGGGAACAACACAACAACAAATAACAAAGTAATAATAATAATAACAAAACTGCAAGATAATGATTGCTTTTTAGACATCGACAAAAAATCGTAAATTACAGTCAGAAATTTCAAACTTTGTAAAGTAGGCTTTGCCTCATTTAAAAACAAACCAAAGACTATCGAGTTACTATTCCATAGCAACAATTCAAGTCACTATCAGATATGTGACAGTTGTCTGACCTTTGTTAGTATTCGGTTAACAATTATTGCAATTTTCTGTTGAAGATGCCTTACCAATTTTCAAATGCCGAATATGCCGACATTATTTTTGTATACGGTTTTTGTAACGGTAATGGAAGAGCTGCTGTTCGGGAATATCGTAGGCGATTTCCGGGTAGAAGATGTCCATATCACAAAACATTTGCAAATGTATTTTTATTTGCTGGAGAACATGGACATTTTCCCACCGACAATAATATTGATCAACCAATACGACATCCAGTTCAGGAGGAAGAAGATATCTTAAATCTTGTTGAAGATAATCCCAAAACATCTACTCGAAAAATTGCGACACGTCTAGGAATCCCGCAAAAAAGAGTTAATGTAACACTGCAAAAGGAAGGCTTGCATCCGTTTCATGTTCAAGAAGTTCAAAGATTGGAACCTGGCGATTATGCAAACCGGTTACTCTTTTGCCAGTGGCTCAGTAGACACCAAAGGAGTCTTTATCGAATCCTCTGGACCGATGAAGCACAATTTACCAGAGATGGTGTAAATAATTCAAGGAATTCCCATGTATGGTCGTTAGAAAATCCACATGCCATCAGACAATCGCATTCGCAGCACAAATTTTCCATAAACGTTTGGGCAGGTATAATAAATAATAAATTAATTGGGCCGCACTTTTTTGCTGAAAGATTAGATGGAAATCAATATTTAAATTTTTTACAAAACATTTTGCCAGGACTTATGCAGAATGAAAATGCTAACGTGAGAGGGCTCTTTTTTCAACATGATGGGGCCCCACCACATTTTGCAAGGGTTGTATCTGAATTTTTAAATATTACGTTTCCTAACAGATGGATAGGCCGTGGAGGGTCCCATTTATGGCCAGCCAGGTCGCCGGACTTTAATCCTTTGGATTTTTTTTTCTGGGGGAATATGAAAAATTTGGTTTATTCAGAAGAAATCAACACGCGGGAGCAGCTTTTGCAACGAATTATTAATGCTTCTCAGGAAATAAAAAATAACCCAGACGCAATTAGAAAAGCAGTGTCAAATTTAAACATCAGAAGACGAAGATGTGAACAAGCCAATGGAGGGCATTTTGAACAGCTTCTTAAATAACAGTGTTCTGCTAAAGTGCTCTTAAAATTAATTCTTGCTAAAACTTTTTCTATGTATTAGATTTTAAGCAGTCGATTTTAACTTGCAGTTTTGTTATTATTATTATTACTTTGTTATTTGTTGTTGTGTTGTTCCCTAAAATTTAGTCTCGTTAAAACTATTAAACGTTTAGTACATTTATTTTTTTACTTCGGAAGCAGTTTTTGCTTTTTTATTGTTATTTTCTTAATTTCTAATTTCCAAATATGCACCATTTTGAAATTTTTTACAAAACAACCATTTATTCTAATCAAGTGATGGGTGCGGGAACTTTGAAAATTATGCCGTTAGGGTCAATTCTTTATGCTCTTTCCAATAAAAAAATAATATTTTGAAAAAATTGATCTACAGGGTGTAAAAATGTAAAAATTGAAAATGTCAACTTTTTTTAATGCGGGCCTGGAATTTAAAATTTTCTGATACTGCAATTTTAAGCGACAGATAGGTTACAGATGTTGACCCAATATGAAAATTTTATACGGAGTGCATTAAAAAATATGACAAGAACAAAAAATTGCTGAAGTTCATAAAAGACCCTGTATCTTATTAACTATCGACAATTGAACTATCAAAGATGGGTGATTAAGAACCCCCAAGGTATTCTTTGTCTTGTGTTGAAGTATGTTTATTTAGATCCCGTCACCCTGTATAAGCGAACAATTTCCAGGACGTTGGATAGGCAGAAGAGGTGCTATTGACTGGCCAGCGCGATCCCCGGACTTAACCCCGCTTGACTTCTTTTAGTGGGGACACTTAAAGAATAAAGTCTACGTTAACCGTCCAAATGACTTAGAATCTTTAAAAGTCAGAATTAGTACTGAAATTCGGGCCATTCCAGAGGACTTTCTTTTAAACGTTGTAGACGGGTTCAGGGATCGACTGGCGCTCTGCTTAGCAGAAAATGGTGGTCATTTTGAACACCTGATCCACTGAAAAGGTTTCACTTTTTTATTATTCCGATTTTAGGTTGTTCAATTTTCTAGGCTATTTATTGTTACAATTTTAAATAAATAAAAATTTGAAATACAAAAATTCAGAGTTTTGAATTTGAAATGCATCCATTTAAAAAAAGTAATTTAGTCTCTATGGCATCCAAACCAGAAATCACAGAAAAAAATTATGCACGTAGAAATGTGGGGAATAATTTACTGAACAATTTTCATAAAGGTCACTTTTTCGTATACGAGGTAATTCAAAAATTACAGGCATTATGCGCGACTTTCTTGCCACTCTGTATGAGTGCAGTGAAATATTGGCAATAATATTGACCATGTGCGGAAGGAAGTGAGTATTTATTTATTTATTTATTTATTTCATGATAATACACTACAGAATAATAACATTCCAAATGGTATGCCTAAAACTAAAATAAAATAAAATACAAATTGGTATTGCGAAGTACAGCGTATAAATAAAACAAAACAAAAACAACAAACGTACAACAAAGTATTGATGGAAATCGAAATTTTTTTGAAATCCAAATACTGGGAAGCGGTGGAGATATTGGCGTAAACATTTGCCGACACGATTTTTGTAAGACTGTTCAGCCCATTATGTTCACAATGCTAATACCTTTCTAATAATACAAAAATATTCATAAATCCCTAATACACTTTTCAATGGTCTCATTTTAAAATGGGGAGATAACCTAAATTTGATTGTTTATAACATTAAACTTATTCTCTTATTCTGTCTTCTTTTGAGTTCCAAATCGAGTGGTTCTGTGTAGTTAAGAAAGTTTTTTCAACGACGAAAATTCACAAGTGAAACAGACTTACCAGAACCGACTGCGCCTTTAGATTGGTAAGATATTATTTTGGGAGATAATGGAGATAATAATACATCATCAGGCAGCTCCGAAGAACAGCATACCGACACCACTTTTACTTCAGGTCCCAGTTCCGGCGAGCCACGTTTGACTGTTGAAAGTGAGTTAAATGATTCAGTACATGATTTGGTGTTGTCAAAGCAACAGTCAGAACTTCTGGAATCTCGTCTTGGAGTGGAACTTACTAGCCAAAAGAACAAAAATTACGACATTTATGAAAAGAAATGCTACGTTTTCTGAATTTTACAATATGGAAAATTCGTTATGTTGTAATGTTCTCATTAACTCAAGTTCCTCAAAATCACTGTCTTTCAAATTAAAGCCCAATTTTAGCAGAGGTTAATACAAATATTTATTTCTTATGTCGTATTGAGCCCTTGGCTATCTGGATTTATAAATGCAAGCTACTCTTACTTTGGTAAACAATAGGTACTTAAAGTTAAAAGATAAATAAATGAAATGTAATAACAAAGTGGTAGTATTAGGTTTGACATAAAAGTTTTAAAGGTTTAAATTACAAAGTTATCATTAAAAGAATACGTAAAAGTCAAACCCTGTTTGACAGGGCCTTGCACAAGACGGCAACTGTCAGACCTACACCGTAAAAACGACTGTTTAGTCTGATCTGCCAGCCACATAGACCTACATCCAGGACATTGCCCCAGAGTTGAAATCTCCGCAAGGTCTGTGCAAAAACCTCTCACAACTAACTAAATTTACCATAAGAGCATTGTTAAAGTACAATACAAAATCTTGCGAGTACCTGTGGTTACTCGATAAGTATACCAGCCACTCGGGCATAGATAAGTTAAAATATTAAAGTTACAAGCGTTGAAGTTTGAAGAAACAAATGGCCTTTAGCCGGGAAATAAAAATATTTAATTTATAATAAAAAATTGTAACTATATTTACAACGAAATTAGCTGTAACAGAGCACCACACCACATACGCTATACGTTTACAATGCACAAGTTCTGTACATAACATGGGCGCAAAACTTTATCAAAACACTGTATATAGAACAATACGCAAATTTGTAGTGAGGTTCGTTACCCTGATTGCACCACAGTACTCAGGTATTCACTGAAAGGCTTATCTTGAGAAATAGCATACACACCACGGGAAATAATTTAGCAAAGGTTGATATCACGCTTTCCTGCCATCTACCGGGTACTCCCAAGGTTCCGTACTACTCAAGGAAAATGTTACTTAGCTGAAACTTTATGTGCTACCCATAGTTCATGAAGATTCGATCTTCGGTAAAACACACACACATGGTCTCTTAAATAGCCAACGTGGATACTGCTACACTGCTAGTCTCCAAAAACCCAAAAAGTACATCGCAACTGGCGCGTCCCGCGTCCAGGCAGCTCAAATAAGAAAATACTAGTACTCCAGTTTGAACTAGGATTTTAGTCCCTACCAAAAAAAACCCCTAAAATCGAATTTTAGATATACAACATGGAACAGAAAACTTTTATAAGACCCATCAAAGGGTAATTAGATACTAAAGTTTATACCTACCTCAAATAACTTACGAGGATTCCATTCGACAAAATGGCGTCGAGGACCGCTTGCTTAAGTTGATGGAAAAGCGTTTAAAATCGGCGTTCCGCCCAAAGAATAGACAAACTACAATGCCATATCGTTTTTAATGCATGTGTGAAAGTCTTATCGGCACCACATGGCCTTCCCTGCCCAAGAAAACTAAAATTTGAGACCTACTTCCACAAACGTGCTTTTCAATAGTAATATGTTAAGTGCATGTAAAATTGCTGAAAATCATGCATGAAGGTTTGTTGCCCTAGAAACAGCTTGAATGCATTTTTATTGTTATTTTTAAGGTAAATAACAATAAAAATGCATGAAAGCTGTTTCTTTAGGGCAACAAATCTGAGTGCATGATTATCAAGCCATTTTACATGCACGAAATATAATTTTTAGACTATTTCCTGAATGAAAAACTAGTAGGTGCAGAAATATAAGACAACATTTTGATTTCGAGCAATACAAAGTATTACAATTGAAAACACAATTATTATAATATATGGTATTTGCAGAAGCAGTAGTTGCTGATTGAAGACCTTCAGGATTCATTCATTGTAGAACTTTTCCATAAGTATTTTTGAGGTAGTATTCCATACGGTTTTTACTGTGCTTTCTTTGTAGTCCTGGCCATCCATTTTCCGCATGTTGTACGCCCAATCTTTCAGAATCTTTGCTAGATATATATCTGTAGTTTCACCATCGAATTGGTAGTTTCTTTCACTGCAGAAGGCAGTAAATTGTCCCCAGATGTAAGCTTTTGATCTTTTTGTGTTGTCTGACACGCTTTTTCCGATATTTTCAGATATGTCGTTCAAGGAAAAACCAGAAGAGTGCAATTTTCAGCTCAATCGCGACCGAGGGCTGATTTTCACCGAAAATCAAGTGAAAAGCGCATTGTAGTTACAGTATATGAGGGAAATAGTCACTTCAAGCGTCTATATCGTCGAAAGGGCCAGATATTATTTTGTCTCCAGTGAAAATCCATAGAACTGTCAGTCTGACACTGAATCACAGCAGCCAAAACATTTGACCTACATCTTATATACAAGGTTAAAAAGTTATTTTTATTGATAATTTGAAAAGTTGACTAATTACTAATCAAATAAAACAAGGATTTAAAATAAGACCTGTCTACAAGTGGTACGAAACAAAAGAACAGAAATCAATTTACTTGGCTATGTCCTACAAGATACAAAACATTCATGGAAAATAATCATTATCACAAAGGTTTCAAACTAAACATAGTGAAACTATTGGCTGTTAACAGGTACTTAAATTAGTAATTAATGTTTAAGGTGAGAGTCCACAACTGTACTTTAACGATTTAAAACCGAAAACTTAACATTGTTAACCAAACTACAAAAATTCAATTTTCGAACCGTAATAATGTGCGTGTACTCATATCGATGGTTTAATGCAGAAACTCAATATCGAGCATTTTCCTTGTGAGTGGCACTTGTTTATAGACTCATCGAAATATAGATGCGCATCCTTTTAGATAAAATAAACTAAATCCGATACAAATGGCAGATATGTGGGGATTTAAAAGTTATAACAATTTTAGTGGGACTTCAAGGAGGATTTGCTTGTGGGACAGTCGTGCAGTGAATGAACATTATGTAACAAAATTTTGGCCGGAAAGGAGTGAATTTCAATCGGGATCTGAAAATTTTAAGCATTTGCAGCTAGTAGACTCAAAAAAATGTTCTTTTAACTAATGAAAAACTTTGTAAAGGCTATGAATAAAGAGGATGAAGGATTTAAATACCTAAGACAAGTCTCTCGCCAGTTAAGTGACGCCAAATTAAAAGAAGGCAAATTAGAAAACTGCTAGAAGATGTTAATTTTGTAGAAAAGCTCACCACGCAAGAACTCAGATCTTGGAACTCATTTCTAAGTGTAGTGAGGGGATTCTTAGGTAACAATATGGATTCAAACTACGAATAACTAGTTATTGAACTTTTAGACCCATACAAATCCTATGATTGCCGAATTAAAATTAAATATGAAATGTGAAAACAATTAACAAGTTGATTACCCCAGCCTTAGTAACTAAACCCTCGCCATGGGCGACCAAGATAGTGACATGAATGAGACGAAGTATGAACATCTTAAACAATTTATAGGAGAAGAGACGTTTCCTGAATAATTGTGGGACCCCCAGAAAACCTTCTATAAGAACAGAAATCGTCGCAATGACAATAAACAATAATTAAAATAAACAGATTTTTTTTTATCTTGATTTAAACTGGTAAAGTCGTTGTAATTTTGTCGGGGTTACAATATATTATGTTTTACTATAACCTATGTTTATTAATATTAACATAGTTTTTATGCCCAGCCTTTATGGGATGTGGGCTTAATGCGGTTACTGATGTATTTTTTTTTTATAACCATGTATTTCCCTTTTCTATGTATTTAAATACTGTAGCCACTAAACAAAACTAATATTTTGTGTGCAAGACAATAAAATGGCATTATGTCTTCAAAGAATCATGATAATAGTATAATCTCCCAAAAAAGTATATTATACCCGGAGCTGGCTAGCCAGCTCTTGCTGTTTCGCTTGCAATATCGGTGCGTATGACCAGAAATATGATCGAAGTGGACGAATTCGGAGGAAATCCTACTTATTAACTTCCAGGGATTTCTTATCGAGAGCGGCTGCTGGTCCCTTTATGCTGTGGTAAAACTTTAAAAATTCATGACTTAAATCACATAATTCTATAAGGTATGATACACACTGTCCCACTGAAGATATTTTATATTTCTCTTATTGTGCCGACAACACTTTAGGATCGAGAACAAGACCTAGTATCCTTTAAAAAAAAATTAAAAATCATAATAATGGTTATTGCCAATTTCCATGAGAGTTATCATTTTATTTACTTTGTAGGGATACTCCTTCCTTATCTTTGAAACCTTTTATCCGATATTATTCAACTGAGGCTGGTTTGAAAGTGGCTTTCATGTTGATAAAAAAAAACGAGCTAGGTGATGATCGCTTATTCGTTCTAAAAGTTTTATGTTTTCTTAAATCTATGACGGTGTAATTATGAAACATTTATTAGCATCCCCAATTAGATGTCATTATGGCCTTTATAATAACCTGTTAGTCATCACTTTTATTTCTCATTACTAATTTTAAATAATCCAATAACATTTATTTATTGTAGATATTAATTCTGAACAATTTGTTAAATTCCAGCAGGTGACAAGTGAGCTGAATTATTAGAAAGTAAGTTTATCTCCCGAGTTCTTGAACTTGTTAAAGGGCCATCAGTGCCTTAAACATTACCCAAAAGTTCACTGTCTTCTTATTTTCTTAGAAATCTTCTATATAGCTTTCTGCCACTGTGTTAGTGCGTCAACCATCATGTATTTTAACAGTTAATAAATCTACTTCTGAATCTACAAACAACGATGTAGCCGATCTGCGGAAATGATGTCCAGAATATTGTCGAGGATTTGGAAGACTCTGAAACGATGCTACATTGCGTGGTATTTTCCCAAAAGTATTATTGTCAACTAGCTGCTTGATGCATATTCGGTTTCTGTACCCCACAACAACTCGACCCAGGAGAGGGGTTTCGGGTCTATGTGACTTAAAAGCATTCCCGGGGGGGGGGGAAACTAGGAAAGATCAAGACGTAGGGGAGATGACCAGTCGGAAAGACGAAGGTACCCTGTCCACCCAATGCCCGGGTATATATACACCGAAAGTACTGACTATTGTTTAAATGATCTTGACATTGGGTGGCACAGTGATCCGAGACCTTCACACACAGAAGGTGCAATAAAGTCATTCTGTTGACAATATCTTTAACCGACATCCTTCCGATTTTCTTCTTAGAAACGCAATTAAATGGACGTGTTTACTAATATCCATATTTTTCTTCCCTGATATAACTGAAGATTGCATAGAATAGTATACCCAAAGCGACGAAGGCTTGCTATGTTTTGAAAGATGTTTGAAATATACCAGAAGAACCTTTTCATTGCTGATATTCTAGCTTCCTTTCTCTTTACACCAATCTTCGAGTTTTGCATAGGTTTGCTCGTAGGTATGTCTTGATTTTTCGGGAAGTAGGGAATCTACAACGCTTCGATATCCGAAGGGATACTCCCGGAATCGGAATCACCTATTTTGAAATACTTTTCCACTAAAACTGAACGTATGGCTTAAAATTGGAAGCCAATAATGATGTTGCCAAAGTGAAAATTGCAACAATCAACAAGCGCGGTTAACATGACTTCAAATAATATGGACAACTGATAATTTTGAATTTATGAAAACGTTTCTGGTATTTTAGGATACATCGAATATTATGCAAATAAAATCTATTCGGACCATCGTATATTAAATTTTGAATGATGCACGTTCGATATGAACTTTGTTAATAAAACGCGTGTTAAGTTATAGCCAAGTGGCTTAGTTGCACAGTGTTCATATCGAACTAGTATCACTAATAACTATAAAAAAACTAATTGGTACTTTTTCTATAATATTTTTATAAATCATAAAAATAGCGACAGTTTTTAAATTATTTTAATTTTTTATTTGTTCCCTAACCTGAATTTTAAAAATTATTTCTAGCTTCTTCTCTTTGCTCCTTGTATAGCGGATGTAATCCTTATCTGAAATAAAAACACACATACTTAAAATGCATAATGTTATTTTCTGTTTCGACCTCTGAAATGAATGCAATCTGCATACACAGTTAAATTTATTGAGGTAAAAACTACTTATTTAACGTTTTTTTTATGTTCAAAAGAATGAATTTAATGGCATTAAAAATAAGCTTTGCTATATATTCCCACCGTCTTTAAAAAATCGATCCTTTTTTACCCTGTAAACCAGGTTTCCTCTTAATTCTGTAGAGATCTGTTTGAATATGAAGTAAAATGAACGCCACTGCACAAGGGTTGTTCTCTTGCAGCCCCGTAGGGGCTTCATTTTAATTCATTTTGTCTCCTTCGCAGATTTAATGCTCGGTTTAGTTTCATTCAAAACGATAAGATTACCCAAAAGCATAAATAACTAGCTGGCTAAATCTGTTCCACGATTTTAATGGCGTTACGCGTTTACAATTTATTTACTAAGAACCTTCGAATATTAAAGATTTTGAAAAACAATAGGAATTTTCCGAAACTTTCGCTTTTCATATTATTATATTTTCGCATATTTTTAGTTAAATATTATAAACATATGACCCTACTTTATTCTGTCAATCTGGTGACAACCCTGATATTTGTTCAGTAACTGCTGATGACTTCAATTAGTAGCTTCTTTATCTTTGTCGCCAGATAAGCGGTTTCTCCAGAAAAAAAAATTGGGGTTCTATACAGGGTGATCCTTAAGTACATGAAGAAAATCTAGAATATGATTTATGACATCATTTTAAGACTAAAAGTTCATATGGACATATGCCCTAAAATGCTTACCCTCTAAGATACAGGGTGTTCAAATTATAAAAAAAAAGAATTGTTTTCTTTTTAAATTTCGAAAGTACTTAAAGATACGGTATTGAAAATTGGTGTAAACTGATTTTGTATTAAACTGTACTTTTTCGTTGAAAAAGGTTTTGCTTACTTCCACCAGTGGCGTGCGTGAAGATACCATCAATATTTTTTTTGTGAAAATATTTGATACGCTGATTTTTTAAACTCTGACGCATTTTTTTGCAATAATGACACAAGCTGAACAGAAGTTGTCTCTACTATGTTTTTGAAAAAAACAGTAGTTTTAAAGATAACTCTGATACAGTACGGATATAAACTAAACAAAATTAATTTACTAATTAAATAAGCACAAAACATTTTATGAATTATTTATACTACAAGTAATTTATTTAAAAAATTTTATAATATAATTAACTTATTTGTTAATCTAAATTTAAACACAAAACAAACTGGATTTAGAGAAACTGTTGAAAGTGGCCACCTTCTGCTAAAATACAAGCATCTAGCCGTCTTCTCATTAAATTTCTAACGTGTTATTCCTGGGATGTTTTTAATATTTTCGCAACCCATTATTCTCCGGTTTCTAAGATCTTTCTGGTTTTCAACTGGAGTTTTGTGAACTAGAGATTTTAAATGGCCCCAGAAATAAAAATCCAATACATTTAAATCTGGAGACCTTGGCGGCCACGGTTGATTAGGTAGTACAATACCTCTGTTAACCGACCAACATTTGATTCTCCGAGGGTGGTTGCTATTGAGAGATTTTACTGTATATTCATTATTTTGGGTTACTTAGGAAACCCTCTACCCTGTAAAATAATTTAAATTCTGGATATGAGTTAGTTCAGGTTGACATGCACGTTTTAGAGGTACATGTATTTCTAGATACTCTGTATCTTATTCTCTAACATAGTAAAACAAAATTGGGTAATGAGTCAAATTAATATTTAAAATACGTACCATAAATATCTTTCATTCATCTTTTAAATTAAAGTAACTTTTTACATTGAAGTGAGCAGCGTAAACTATAAAGCTTTTTTAGCCATTCAACTCATTCAAGACGTATTGTCGCCTGAAGCTCGACGTGAGATAATCCGATTGAAATTCGTTTCTCACTGTAAGAGAATTTTTCAGCGACATTTGGAATAAACTGTCACATTATGTATCCTCTACATTTTACCCGTTACTCCCGCTTTTGTGGCCGGGCACAGAATACTTTGCATTTTAACAATACGTTTATATGTTTTACGATCTTCAGATTCAAACTACTCTTGCGGAATACGTTTAAAGTATGTACCTTACCGGATTTCGACTGTGTTCTCATTTTCTCCTTAAATGTAATTTTATTGTATGGATATAACATCGATAACACAAGGCAACAAATTTAAACTTTTTTTAAAGGTCTTGGGCAAAAATAGAATTTTTGGATTGTGTATGACTGAAATAGACCTAAAATGATAAAAAAAAAAATTACAATGTCGTAAAAAAAAATAGGAGCTTAATTTTTTATTATCATTTATTTTTTATTAACGATTATTCCAATTAATAAACTAATCACTTTTCTTCCGTTTTTTAATCTGTCTCTTATACACAACCTCTGGTTGCTCTCGAAGAAGTGTTCAACAGTAATCTGCTAACATTGAAACATTCCACTTTCTCTGGTATCTTTTTTCCATTTTTGCGATTTCTTGATGGAATCGTTTTCCATGTTCGTCACTAACGTCTCCACAGTTTATGGGGAAGTAATCTAAGTGTGAGTGTAGAAAATGTATTTTTAGGGACATATTACATCCCATATTTTCGTAAGCTTTGAGGAGCTTGTTCACAATTTCTGTATAATTGTCTGCTTTTTTATTTCCTAATAAATCAGTTACAACCATTCTAAATGCCATTCATGGCTCTTTTTTTTTCTCTCAAGCACAGCGTCAAATGCAGGATCCCTAAGAAGTTGTCTTATCTGGGGTCCCACAAAAATACCCTCCTTAATTTTGGCTTTACTTAATCTGGGAAAATTTTGTTTTAGGTAACTGAATGCAGGACCATCTCTATCCATAGCTTTAACAAAGTTTTTAATTAAGCCAAGTTTAATATGTAATGGCGGAAGTAAAATTTCATTTGCAGGAACTAAGGGTATGTTCGTAACGTTTTTCAATCCCGGTTCAAAAGATTGTCTTTGTGGCCACACTTTTTTTTATAGTGATCCATTTTAGCTCGGCTATCCCATTCGCAGAGAAAACAACAATATTTTGTATACCCCAACTGCATACCAAGTAAAATAGCTACTACCTTCAAATCTGCACAAATTTTCCAACCATATTTCTTATATTGTAATGTTTCCAGCAATATCTTCATATTGGTGTATGTTTCTTTCATATGAGCGGTATAACCAATTGGAACTGAGCGAAGTATGTTGTCGTTATGTAAGAATACCGCTTAGTTTTGATGAGTCTATAAAAAGTCGCCATTCATGAGGGATGTGTTCTAAAACTTTCATTAGACCATGAATATCATGGCAAGCTACTAAATCATTTTCTATTTTAAAAAATGACATAAGGGATTCATGACGACTTCTATAAACAGAAACTCTTATGAGGTCACTCAACTTTGTTTGTGATATTCTGTGTGGTTCCTTGCTACCACAAGGTTCAAGAAGGAAATTTGGATCCTTAGAGGTTGAGAGCTTTTCGTCTGTGACTTTTAATTCTTCTTCCGAATCAAGGCTATAGTTCTTAGGGAGAACCGGAACAGGCAACACATCACTATGAGACACAGGGCGAATAGCAGAAGGTATAGTAGGGTACCTTAAATTATCCTTATTCTTCATCGTAATATCTTTACTAATTAGAAGTGTGAGACAAAAATAGCAATCAGATGTATGGTATTTTCGTTCTCTCCAAACCATAGGTGCAGCAAATGGTATTGATCGACCTCTTCCATTAATCCAATCTCGGAGACAGTTGGCACAAGTATTGCAGCAATGGGGCCCATTTTTTATCTTGGTCACCAACGTTACATCCAAAATACAACTGATAGGCTTTCTTAATTAATGGAGTTAAATTTCTTTTTTGGCCTTGAAAAGTAACTTCTCCACAAATATAACAAAAATTGCTGGGCCTATTAACCCACCCGCGCGGCATATTGATATAGTTTACTAATAAGACACTAAACGATACGAAAGTTGAAATAAGACTAAACTAGGGAAGTAACTTATGCATTTTTAAACATTTTACTACCGTAGAAGGGGAAAAAACTAATTGCAATTTGTCTAGACATAAGCCTGTCTGTGTCTAGACATAGGCCTGTGTCTATGTCTAGACAGGTAAATACATGATAATTGTTTATTACCTTTATAAAAACAAAGGTACTCCTGTATCATGAAAACCAGAGCTCGGAAAATATATTGGCAATCGGATATGTGATGAGCAGGTCAAAAGCTATTTTTAATACTGACCTTTTTTTCGTTGTTGCCTAGTGTAATCATTTCTGGATGAAAGCCTAAAACCTTGTGCTCATCATTTTAAAAATTTGACTTGATAACTACACTCTTTTAGGAGGGACGAAACGGTTTTTTGAAATTTATTATTTATAATCATTAAACTGATGTACCCTGCACAGGGCGCACAAAGACTATAATTTTTTTGTTTTGTATTGTAGTAGAATCAACTTATCTGAGTACGAAAATGGCAATAACAAAGTTATAACACGTAAGGTTTTCTTGTTAAATTAAACAAGCCACATGTAGAACGGAACCATTTAATATTTATTGAAAAATGATTTCACAAGTTTTTAAACCCTGTATATCGACTATATTTGTCATTTATATTAGGTTAACATCTGAGAAAAAAGCAAGCATCAAGAATATTTATTTCAAACACACTAATTCTATCTTTTGCTTTTATGGGGGTCACATCTTCCCTCTTCACAAACCAACAGTAATCACCTGTCATGGCTGGATCCAATGGTCCTTGGTGCCGAATTTCCATTGTCCTGATGTCTTGACGGAACTTTTCACCCTGTTCGTCGCTGACAGCGCCTAAATTCTCAGGAAAAAATAATGACATTCGGCAACCAAGCGATTTGTAGGAGAAATAAACGATAAATAATACTCAATATTTTCATTCATTTAACAAACCTTTTCCAAGCGATCTGAATATTTATATATATTAGGGGCTACTACTTTCGGCTTTAATTAAGTAATTCAATCATGTATCAAACTAAGCAAAGGTTAATAATGTAAAAGATCTTGAATGCATAATTTTTTACATTTTAATTATAAACGCTCGGTTAGTTTGATACGGGATTAAATGACTTAAACAAAGTGAAAAGTATTCTAGCCCTGGGTAGATGATTTTATTACGCTCACTATAGTAAAGTCACACCCAAATAAAATAAAATGTATAATACAATAATATGATATTTACACTAATTAATCACAAATTACCATTAAAAAATGGTCTCATTATTTCTTTTACACCCTAGAAGGATAGGTTTACAATCTGTGAGTTTAATTTACACTCGATAGTGTAAATGTACCTACTCACAAATAAGAAGAATTAATCATCAAAAAGTAAAAAAACCATTCAAAAATATCTTTTTTACCAGATATACTGATTGGTTAATATACCCTATTGAGTGTGGTCCTATATGTACCACCATTGAGTGTTAAATTTAACACTCAATTTTTTACTGTGTAGGTTTCTTTCATTGTCAATTAATGGGCAACTGGTATAGATGGTTTTAAATTTTCATATTGTAATAACATAGTTTATAAACTATATTTCGATGAGTTTATGAACAAGCGCCACTCACAAGAAGAATGCTCGATATCGAGTTTCTGCAATAAACCATCAATATCAGTACACGCACATAACCATATTGTAAAATGCAGAACACGTAGTCAAAAAAATCGCTTTATTATCCAACAAGGAAATAGAAAACAAAGTTTTCATTTACAAAGCTTTCCTACATCTAACATATCTAATCATGAATAAAAAAAATAAAACGAAATAATCAAGTTCAAAATGTAATAGGACAACATATTGCAAAAAGAAGAAAAAGAAAAACAATAAAATGTGCCATACAAAGTAGAAGCGGTAAAATGTAACAAATAATCTTAAAGATAATATGGAATCGATAATAAGAGAAGAAAACAATTGTAGTGACAAAATAAGACAAGATCACAAGCTTTTACGTCAATAAACATTAAAACTATATAAAAGAAAAACGTTGACTGGATTACAATGGATCGAAACGAATGTAATTAATAAAAAGTATTTATATAAGTACACATTTACACGACTACTGAAGCAGCAAACGCCCTCAAACAAAACAATATTACAGACAGACAGAAGGAGCCAAACCATTGCAATACTACAAGTTGTCCTCAAAAAACTCGTTAAAGCTATAGTATGCTTTTTGTAGTAAACTATTTTTAATCATACTGGTAAAGAGCGCTAGAGTAGCTGTCTCCTTTGCAACAGATGGCAAATGATTATACATCTTCAAGCCCTCGTACATAAGAGAGCTCTTAGTTAGGGTTGACCTTGGGATACGCAATAACAGGTCATTGCTATTTCTCGTTCGATAAGGATGGGTATGTCTGCTGTCTCTAAAACGCTTATGAATAATAAGCACTGTCTCTAATATGAACAGACATGGTAAGGTTAAAACCTTTTGTTGAATAAAAAAGGGCTTGCAATGATCCCGGGCCCTTCTCTTACAAACATATCGAATTGCTCGTTTCTGCAAAACAAACACAGAAGAGAACAGAGACCCAGTGCAAAACCCCCAGAAAGTAGCATTTATTTTCCTAAAAGTCGTCATTTTTGTTCCATTGGCTAGAAAGTTCTACCCCTTAAGACGGGAACCAAGAAGTCCTGACTGTTGCTTTGACAACCCAAAACCACGTACTAAACATTTAACTCACTTTAAATAACCAAATGTGGCCTGGAACCTGAAAAAAAAGTGGGGCCGGTACACTGTTCTTCGGAGCTGCCTGATGATGCGTTATTATCTCCATTATCTCCTAAATCAATATCTTGCCAATCTAAAGGAGCAGTCGGTACTGGTAAGTCTGCATTGTTAGTAACAGGTTTTGTAACAGAAGGCAAATTCGGATATTCGACCTTGCGCTTTTCTTTTATGGAATAACCTTCTGTCTTTGTCATGCAAAAATCGCAATTATCAAAATGGTGGGAACTGCAAAATGGTGGGAACTGCAAAAAGCCTACTTTCATCCACGCTACAGCTGATACAGCACTCATGGGGAGCCCAATGCTTGTCTTGGTCTCCGATTAAACCACCAAAATACATGAAATAGGTTTTTTCACATTTTCCGAAAATGGCATGGCTTGTGACTTCACCAGAAAATCTCCACAAATACAATAAAAAGTGTCAGGAGAAATTTGCAACTGCGGCTCGTTTTACTTGATATTCTCGTCGTTAACTACGCTACTACACAGAACCACTGATTTCAAAACTGAAAAGAAGACTGAATAAAAGAATAAGTTTAATGCTTTCATCTTTCTGTTTTAAAATGCACCCATTTTAAATGACCCCTGGTAAAATTTACTACCTGCCAATAAAAATGGGTCTAATGAGCCCATTGGAAACATGGGCTTTATATATCGATAACCGACAGTATCAATAAATGCATTTCTAACTTCAAAACAGCACAAGTTACAATTTACACAATATGATTGAAATTAACTGTCACTTATAGTTAGGTCACAGAATTAGAATAATTCTGTGGTTAGGTACTGTATTAAATAGGCGAAGTTCATACCTTACCGCTAAAGGTAAAGGTTGGTCTTACACTTAACCTTATGAGTAGATAATTTCTCAGAGCTGATATTGGTATGGGTTAATTCAGAGTTCAGAGAAAGAACAGCTTACAATATCGATCTCAAAGATAGAGATTTTATGGGTAGGTCATTTTGCAGAACTCAAATTAGTTTGGGTTAGTGTAGAGGTCAAAGAAAGAGATAAATTTCAATAATGTAAGAGTGCATGCCATGTAAGATAGAATATATTCTTTTCGTCACAGTTGGGGGAGTAACGTGTTGTTAGTTCTGCTGTTTAGTATATGTAATGTTATCAAAGAAATATCTTGGTAAAACGTATTAAAGCCTTGTTTACCAATTACTTTATCCATGCTCTGTAGCTCTGTGTAGAGGACATAACAAGGAATTGTTTGTGTGTGTTTGTAACAGTTTGTGTATAATTTTGTGATGGAGCAACAATGTTCAATACAACATGTGTTTATTGATTTCGGAAAACAGTCAAACTACTTACCTAATTGTGTTGGCTTTGGGTGCACTCTGCAAGACATTGCAGTGTTTATCTTTGAAGAAAAAATGAAACAGGTTAGTTCAGGTTACGCCATTATCAGTACTTTAGAGGGCGTAAGAAAGCGTGAAAAATTGTTGTATTACCTATATAAACTATAGGATAGGCCTAATATAAAACATCGTTTAAATTTTATTCAGTAATTTGTAAGACTATAGTTTCGTAACTTGTTTTTTTGGCTTTTAGATAAATTTTTGACCAAATTTGGGCGTGGCTTCAAAAAATGTTCGCCTCCGCCGGACCTGCGGTGCTTTCTCACATCAATATCTGACCGCGCGCCACTAATTTTATGCAAAGAACTTCAATCGATATTTTAATGGATTTTAGATATTTTCATTGAATGATTTAGTTGTTATGTCTCTCAGTAAAACTATGTTACTATATCCTACAGCATTAATCTTAAGGTATCTATTCTACTCTACTGTCACAATTCTATAGGAAGTAAATACAGCAAAAATAAAATACGAAAGTAAAAACCAAAATATGCATAGAGTTATACTGACTCGTCTCTTCTTATTTTAACTTATTTGAACACAGCTATTCCCGGAGTTATACGGGCGTATATACATGCAGCAGATAACATGCTATTGTGCTCCTATCTGCTGGCAATATGTCTTACGGCAGAGATGTTATCAGCGGGACTTAAACATAACCTAAAACCGCACTGAAGTTTCTACCTTTTCACCGTCGGTTTTTGGCTCATTCGTTACCTTCTGTTTATATTAATTTAGTTTTGTGGAGTTTTGTTAAATGTGTGTTAGCCTATTTTAAATGAGAAAATTTTAAAAATTTTTTATGTCAAATGCATATTTTAATAAATTAAAATTCAGCAAAGACTTAAATAAGGTTTTTTTTTTTGAGGAAGGATTTTTTACTTGACCATAGCTGTTACGCCTTTTTTTAGAAACTTAAAAATATTTTTCAGCTATTTCTTATGGCCACTTTTGTTAATTACATTTTTTTTTGGAAGTTGTGCGACTAATACTTTTCAATATACAGCCGCTTACCTCGCTTAGTTGGCCACCCTGTATATAAAACACTGAAAATTCAAGCTTTACAAAAATCAGATATTCCTCTAAATGGTTTTGGAAAATCCAGCGTTGCCAAACTTGGATATTTTTACTGTAACATGATGATTGATGACTTATCCTATAGTACTAGATTCTATGCAGTGTCTGATGATGTAATGACTAGTAACGATGCGATAATGGGAAGTGAGTTTCTAAAAAATGTTGAGATGACGAATAACCCAGAGGGTATAAAGATTGAAAAGCCAGAAAGTAAAGAAGAAGTTGAAGAAAGGGAGGCGAGTATTAATTTACAAAGTGACAAAGAGTTAGTTATAGGAGAAATTAACAAAATCGTAAGATGTGAAATTGAAAACATGGTTAAGGAATATAGGCCCGAAAGACTAAGTCAACAAATATTGACATGAAACTCATTATCACCGATGAAGAACCTGTGTATAACAGTCCTAGAAGTTTACCATTCTTTGAAAGAGAAATGGATCGGAGATTGTGTAATTGTAGTAGTAGAAAAGGACGGTTCACCGCAGTTGGCGGATCCAGAATTTGATCAAGGGGGAGGGGGGGGGGGGGGGGGTCCATACTCGCATTGAACTGACTGAAGACGAAATTCTTCAAGAATTTTTCAAAAAACCTGAGAATTGAAAATTTTTGTAACTTGCTTTTTAATTTTGAGTAAATCATGTCATTAAGAAATGGATGAAGTTTTGAGATTTTCTATTAAGTGATTTCCTACGACAATCATGACTATAGAATTTTTCGGTCCGGAACGAAATATTGTATGGGACAGCATACCATAAAAATTGAAAAATTCGATTTTGCCAGGGGGGGGGTCCGGACCCGAAACCCTCCCCCCCCCCCCCCCGTGGATCCACCACTGATTCACCGAGAGTTTGTATGAATTATAGAAAAACAAGTAGAAGAGTCGTTAGTAGAGAGAAACGGACAGAGCGAGATCAGGTGGTGCTGGTGGTGCTGGTGGTGCAACTAACCCAGGTGGTGCAGGTGGTGCGTTTTACGATCTAACCCGGGTGGTTCGGTGGTGCGTTTTATGACCTAACCCGGGTGGTTCGGTGGTGCGTTTTATGACCTAACCCGGGTGGTTCGGTGGTGCTGTTTACAAAATAACCCGAAATTAAACCCGACTTTTTACGACCTAACCCGGATGCTTTCGCGAGGCGGCTTCTCATCTAACCCTAACTTGAACCTGAATATTTATGAACTGACCCGAGATAAAACCCGACTTTTTACAACCTAACCCGGATGCTTTCATGAGGCGGCTTCTTATCTAACCCTAACTTGAACCTGAATATTTATGATCTGACCCGAGATAAAACCCGACTTTTTATGATTTAACCTTAGTGAAACGCCGCTGCTAAAGCGGGATAATTAAATCCCAATTTTTATAAGCCATCCTTAAACCCAACTTTTTACGATCCGACCTGAGTCATCCTTAAACCAGACTTTTTATGATTTAACCTTAGTGAAACGCCGCTGCTAAAGCGGGATAATTAAATCCCAATTTTTATAAGCCATCCTTAAACCCAACTTTTTACGATCCGACCTGAGCCATCCTTAAACCAGACTTTTTATTATTTTCCCTTAGTTGAAACGCCGCTGTTAAAGCGGTATAGTAAAAAACATTATTTATATTTTCTATCTTAGTGAAACGCCGCTGGTGGGTAGTAAAGCGAAATAAAACCCTAATTTATATGGTCTAACAAGATAAGTATATTAAGGCGGCACATTTGTCACCCCGCAATAATTATTTATACCTAAATAACCCTCTCAAACCCTCTGCCGACTCGATTTAAAAAGAAAGGGACATAAACCTTTATTTATTATTCCGAAGGACCCTCATTAAAATTCAGTAGCATATCTAATAATTGATTCCAATTTTTGCACCACTTATATAAAATACAATAAAATAATTACCATCTAGAACCATTAACTAGAGATTTCTTTGTACTGGAAATGGATAAATTATAGGACTATCTTGTAATGAGAACAGAGTAATAAAAAAGTAAATAAAACTTAAATACGTATAAAATACCAAGCAGGTATAGGTACTATACAACTTGTGTTCGCCATCAGGTAAAAGCCCTCATAATGCTTTTATAAAAATTTCGGATAATATCATAATATAAGTAAATAGGCTACAATTTCAGGAAAAAAGTAAAAAAAATTAATTCACAGTGTAAAATTGTAGTTAAATGGATTGTAAATACGAAATAATATAAAAAGCTACCTTTTGTTTGCGATGATGTATGCACAATAACTCTATATTATTCGGTCCTTAAACTGAAAATACCCACTAGATAGGTATCATAAGCTGTATTTGTCATCAGGTAGAACCCCCAATAAAATTATGAATATCAGGCGTAGGCAACAATAAGCAAATCACGTTGGTTTTTTAATTTATTATTAATCTGGCTAACTTAAGAAACTCACAATATAACGACCATCCAAAAAAAAATCATAATACATTACTGGGTGTGAAAGCAATTGCGCTGCAAAATATAGTGTATACCAACTCTGAGGTAGTTAATTAAAATCCCAATTAGCGCTAAAAAAAAATCAATTAGATATTTACTTTAGATATTTTAATAAAAAAATTCAATATTATTAGCGCCACCTATCCGTTTATGGAACCTACATATAGGCTTAACAAGAATGACAAACTTTGGGAATATTATTTTACATGATTCTCTCGATTATCGCATCGCTATCACATTTCAATATTCTTGGCAACATTTAAGTTTTAAAATTAGCACAATATCAAATCCTTTACAATGAATTAAACAAACACATACATAATTTTAAAATCTCATAATAAGAATATAAACTAAAATTATAATGCGTAGCAGGTCCAAAATCTAACAAGTTTCGACTAGTCAAATGACGTCAGTTTACATCTGCGAAGAATACCCAACTCTCGAACCATAAAAAATGGTCAAACTTTGTCGGCAAATACCCTTCTATGATGCAGGGGAAGGACAGGTAACTCGAGATGTTTATAAAGAAACGTTAAAGAACATTATTTGCTTATTTCTAGACTCTTAAAAATTACATGCAATCGAACAATAAATGTTTTCATCATGTATATTTATGAGTAACACATTACCTTCGACATACATAAATTCAAATTGATAATTACTCGCCTTAGTACTTTTTTAGAAGTTTGAATCATTGCATATAACCGTCTGAGGATACCCAAACTTCCCCTAACATATTTCTCCGCAACCGGGGAAAAAGAGGTAGAAAAAGTAAAATAACAACTCCAAGTGTCTTTGCGAACAATCGGCAATAAAATAGAGTATTTCAGTTTTTAATTTTTCGTAAATAAAAGCTGGTTAGATTAATAGTCTCTGTGAATATAATAACATAAACAAAGTGATATGCCGTAAATTTAGGAGTACAGTATAAATTATGCCTCTATTAAAATATACCGCAATAACTAACTACCAAAGGATTTTTGATATTTTGAATATATTTGATGCTCATAGCATTATCACATTTCCAAAGGCTCTAAATTTTAGAAAAATGTTCTAATAGAATATGTCTACCAATATAAAGTAAAGGTATTGTTAGGTTTTTTTAAAAAATACGACCTACAACAGTCTCTGCTACAGCATGGCTGACTCTGTAGAAACTTCTGTGAAACCATAATAATTATATCAATAATCGAGTTGTCGTTATGATAATATTTTCTTCCAATATCCGACTCCACTATCCATAAAAGTTATGTTAGGAAATTCATAATTGAGCGCATTGTAATTTTTTAAAAAGAAATTCACTTCACACACAAAGATGTAGCCATTCAATCCATGAAAATAATGCAAGTCAGTATGCGTATGTTATGGCTAACTGTTTAAATGTCTATTCCTTCCACGTTTATCGGAAGAAATACTTTTTTTATACTAGTATTTTAGTTGAAAATAAGATCATAAATCATCTATACAAAACAAGCGTCCCTTATGGATTTGAACGAAAATCATAGATTCGACTATTTTCATGAAAAATAAATCTAAGTACGGAATAATGCAGGAAGATTATCTATTTTCTTGGTTTAGAAAGTGATGTAGTTAAGATTTATAACTTAGGAATAAATAAATTATTATTAATCTTTTCGACCTATTTCTCTTACATATTTAATTTCTTTGATAGTAAGAACTAATCTTTTTATTTTACAAAGTAAAAAAAAGCTAAAGATCGGCGTTGTCAGTCAGGTATAAGAACTGATTTAACACGATGGTTTTTGTACAAACGTTCACATACAATTGTATGCTTTTTAACCGATTGTGTCGGAAAAAATGACGATTTATAGATTAGATATTTAGACGAAGAGCTAACCTTCTCAATAAAGTATTGATTATTGCCCTGCTAGCTAGACAACACTTTTTATGTTAGTCAAAAAAAAATTTTTTTTTTCGGACGCTATTACAGATTTCATCGTTAACTAACAAACATTAAGACCAAAAAATTAGCGTGCAAGATGAAATGTATAGGTTCACTTCATTTCTACATTATTTTACAACTCTCAATCGCATTAAAAACAAGATCGAATAAAAAACAACTTATGACATATGGACGAAAAATGTTTTTCGGGCTATTTAGGTTAGCGACCGCATTACGTCTGAAATACTACATTTTTCGAGCTTATAACATAATTTACTATTTTAACGTTAAAATAGGGGAAATGACGTATCGAAATGGTTACTTTTTTTTTGTCGGTCACGAGATTATAGTTTCTTTTAAAATGAACTCTAATATTTACAACACAAATTATCCTTTAAGCCACATTAGTTTAAAACTCGTCTGTCGCTTTCCCTCTATTGTGAGTTTGATTAAAGTATAGCGTAGTATATATTTAGATGAATTTCGCAAATGTTGAATACTTTCAAAACTGAAAAAGCCGCCCTTTGCAATAAATATCTCCGTAGAGTTAGGTACCCTGCAGATTAAGGGTATTTCAGCGGATAATCATATACAAATTCAAAGATTTTGTCTATTTTAATGGATTAACAAACAATATCTATAGGATGACTTTACTGATAAAAAAAAAATAACAAAAATCTATAAAGTCTAGGCTCACATGAAATTCCATAAAGAGCAGCTGCATAGCCTTATCACATCAAACTATATTTTTATTTCGTTCTATTGTCAAAAGTCTGTGTTTAGGAGATTATCGTTCATTTTAAAATGAACTCTAATATGTACATCACCATAAACTACCTCTTAAGCCGTCGTAAAAATACACTTTTCGATTTACCTCTATATTGATTTTCTAATATTAAATATCTACAATAGTCGAAATTCGCTCGCTAATACCTATATATGCAAGGTTTCTTCAAAAAATGACAATTTTGTTGTTTAATGGCTTGAAAAAATGGAAAAAGGAGGTTTTTGCATCCATTTATTTCCAGATGAGTGTTAAAAATACTTATAAAACTCGGTATACCGAAGATCAAGCATTAATGAGAGGGTTGAGTCCTGTTTGCCAAATCCTGATTTATAATTTGACGTTGGCAACGGTACAATTTTTTAACATTTATCATAAGAGGCGTATATTTTTGGGGCTTAGATCTACCAGTTTATCCACGCCCCATTTATTGTTAGTGCTTTAGTAATTTTACTTTCCAATTATTTTTTACCAAAACGCGTAGCTGAAACAGTGTCTATATCAGACGATATAATAAATTTTAAGGATTAATTTGCTTACAAATACACTTCAATTTATTTAGGCTAAAGCAGCCAGACATATACTGGAACTACGAAAACCCTATTACAATTTGGTTGCCTAGAGAAAATTTTGTAAAAAACACAGCTTTCTACACAAATGCTTGCACATTATGTACCTATCATTTTAAGATACCTGGCGACATCAATGTAAGCATTGACATAATGACGCAAGATATAGGTAGGTACTAGAATATTCAAGATTTCTATTAACGATACACTTCAGCATACATGCGAGATGTCATTAATGTCTACGGAAGGCAACAGACATACCAGCTATTTTTACATGGGATTCCATAGACTTGAACGCTTCTTGTTTAGAAATATTTGATGTCATCTTGAGGAGTTCCGTATTGAAGCATCAAACCTACCTGCCAAATAATTGACGAAATATGGGATATCATAAAATATGTCCCCCATCAAACTAAATGATCCTATAAACCAGCTTCACAGACCGTAATTTGTGATGCTAACACGATTAATACGCAATAGAACAAGATTAAGAAACAAAATTTAAAGTAGCTCTTTATCACACGAAAATAATTAAATAATTTACGGTTACAGAACAATAATTATTTTAAAAAGCTGTATAACTAAATATATTATGTTATTAGGAATATTCTGTCTAAAGTAACAGCTGATCTTAGTCGAAAATGAGATCGTATTATTGATTGTTGAATTCGTTAGGTATGAAATAAAATTAGAGATTTCGTCTATTTTTTCACGATTAAAAAAGAATACCTCTATTTAGCTAAAAATGAAATGATTACAGTGGTAGATTAATTCACTTTACCAAGCATGTAAACTACTAATTTTGCAATAAATATCTTCTATATTTCTAGGTAGGTTTACTCGAAAATGTTGGGCTATTTTCATCAAAAATCCCGATACGAAATTGAAAAATTTGCCTATTTTTGTCGGTTTACAAAGTGATAGTGGAATATTGGTTTGATCAAAGAACAATAATTATTTTAAAAATGTTGTATAATTAACTAAATGTCGGTGTTATCAGGCAGGTAAGAAGTTATTTATCTGAATCTTATTTGTACCATTAGCGTTTATATACAAATGTTAGTGGTTTTCAAAAATTGATATCTCGGAAATTATTAGGTTTAGACTTATAATACGCTCATTAAAAAATAATGACTACTTTATGCAAAATTCAAAAATATTATAAGATGTAGGGTATCCCAGTAACTTAACCAAAGATTTTCGGTCTTCGTAAAGCTTTATACGTTTCTTCAGCGTACCAAACATTCACTTTTTTTAAATATTGACATTGGGTTAGGATTCTGAACATAGGATTAACATCACTCCAATAGTGAACATGTTGCGTTGTCACAGTTCCATTCGTCGAAAAGTAAACAAAACCGTTTGAGCTACGTGGGGAATAAATAAAGTTGGCTTGTTGAAAAATTTTAATATTTATTAAGGTAAAAGACTATAAATATATCGACACAACACTTTGGCATTTCTAATACTACAAACATGAATATCTAAAATGTGATATTTACAACCATCAACTCTCTCTCCCTTTTCTAATTTTGGTACACCAATGCTGTCTTCTAAGTTTATAATATATGGCGTCCTGCAGTTTAATTCCGAAAATGTTTTAACTAAAAATTCCTCTTTAACACGTCCTTTAACGTAAATAATGTCTGCGTCTATCAGATTGTTGGATATGATATTATGTAGTTCCTTGTAATCGGTATCACCATAATTATAAAGGATACCATGATGATTTCCAAATAGATATTTGACTTGTTTCTTGCAAGCCTTACTTAAGGTGTCGAATGGTTTAACTGGTTTAAAAAAGTAACTTTTCATACTATTCCCATCATAAATAGCCAATTCTTTCGCGTAAAATTCAGGTATGTTAAATCCTTGAATATCGACTACAACGAACTTCATTGTCTGAAGACTCAAATCAAACAAGTATATTTTCATATTTTTATCGCTCTTAAGTTCGATTTCAAAAGCACACCCCCACTTTTCGATAATTTCACAGTCTTAGCACATAGATCTTATATTTTTATTTACGATCAATTCATCTTTATTCGCCAATCGTCTCAAACGAGTCTGCTTTTGAAAGTAATATAGCCTTAGTATTCAGAAAATATTAATGATATCGGAGCCTAAAACATCCTTGACACTAAAAAATCATTGTGTTTCCTAACAAAACCCATCATCTTGTCTATTTAGCCTGCTTTCCTATTGTTTAGCAGGTTAAATAAAATTATTATTTCGCTCTTTTTGTCTGTACTGAATCGTTAGGGGAATACGTTTCTAGTTCTATAAGAGAGACAGTTAAAATTTATGTAAGCAATCAAAAATCCTACACTATGAGCTACTTAGTTAAAATTTCATATTTCCTTCCTGGATCAGACAAAATTTGTGAGGTGTCGGACAAAATTTATAAAAATACGAAAAAAATGCTGGATGCATTTTTAGCGTGACTTTCTATTTAATACCATCTTATTTCAAGCTATAATTCGGTTGTCAAAATGAGAATAAAATAATTTTCCCATGGTTTATGTCATCTTAAAAAAGTCAAAAGGTTATATTCTGTAGAGGGTCAGATACATTCAAATTTAAATATTTTCTCCAAGAAGAATTTTAAGATAGTATTATAGTAAATAAAAATTCTATACCTCCAATATTTCATGGAAACATATCGTGTTCTAGCGACATAACCCAAAAGTACCTCTATTCAGAAACGCATCGTACTTTTCTTGTCAATAATTGTCTCATTGTCCCATCCATTACATTATTATAATCTTAAAGCACCTGTTACCAGCATTATCTGTTTTTATGGTTTTCATAAAACATAGCGATTACCGATGAAAATTAAACGAAAACTTAATAAATAACTTTTTTTTTCAACTGAAATAGACTGATTTTCGATGGAAAAATGTTACTTATAACTAAAAATGAATATAAGACATATACGCAATGATATTTAGAATAAATCAATGTTTTCTAAAATTACTATGAAATATTCACAAAATCGTTTCGTTATAACCAAAGTAGCAAGGCTTGCAGATTTCGTATAGAGTTCAAACGCGATACTGAGATGATCTTTTTTTTTTTTTTTATATTTTTGTAGGATAATGCACCACTACGTTGTAAGTACTTGAGAGAGGACTTTCTTGAAAAATCCTCAAATTTCTCTGCAATTTTGTTCCTTCTAGAGTTAAATTCACACAGAAAACCCCGTATTCTTATCTTTCAGGTTGGTATATTAAAAAGGGCTTATTAGTATGGTTTAGAAAACAAGCAATATTAATTAACGGATGTTTTTTCGCCGTATGAAGAGTTGAAACATTTTTTTTTCCACTCCAATGGTTGCGATGCAGAGAGTCGGGTTTCATCATAATCTTTCAGGGTAGCTCAGGTTTGATTGCATGTAGAGAGTCGGGTTTCATCATAATCTTTCAGGGTAGCTCAGGTTTGATCAGGTTTCTCAAACGTTTGAGAAACCTGAACAAACCTGAGGGGGGCGCGTCAAACCTGAAACCGATTGCAAGGAGCACTAACCTTAGTACATGTAATCAAACCTGAGCTACCCTGAAAGATTATGATGAAACCCGACTCTCTACATGCAATCAAACCTGAGCTACCCTGAAAGATTATGATGAAACCCGACTCTCTGCATCGCAACCATTGGAGTGGAAAAAAAAATGTTTCAACTCTTCATACGGCGAAAAAACATCCGTTAATTAATATTGCTTGTTTTCTAAACCATACTAATAAGCCCTTTTTAATATACCAACCTGAAAGATAAGAATACGGGGTTTTCTGTGTGAATTTAACTCTAGAAGGAACAAAATTGCAGAGAAATTTGAGGATTTTTCAAGAAAGTCCTCTCTCAAGTACTTACAACGTAGTGGTGCATTATCCTACAAAAATATAAAAAAAAAAAAAAAAGATCATCTCAGTATCGCGTTTGAACTCTATACGAAATCTGCAAGCCTTGCTACTTTGGTTATAACGAAACGATTTTGTGAATATTTCATAGTAATTTTAGAAAACATTGATTTATTCTAAATATCATTGCGTATATGTCTTATATTCATTTTTAGTTATAAGTAACATTTTTCCATCGAAAATCAGTCTATTTCAGTTGAAAAAAAAAAGTTATTTATTAAGTTTTCGTTTAATTTTCATCGGTAATCGCTATGTTTTATGAAAACCATAAAAACAGATAATGCTGGTAACAGGTGCTTTAAGATTATAATAATGTAATGGATGGGACAATGAGACAATTATTGACAAGAAAAGTACGATGCGTTTCTGAATAGAGGTACTTTTGGGTTATGTCGCTAGAACACGATATGTTTCCATGAAATATTGGAGGTATAGAATTTTTATTTACTATAATACTATCTTAAAATTCTTCTTGGAGAAAATATTTAAATTTGAATGTATCTGACCCTCTACAGAATATAACCTTTTGACTTTTTTAAGATGACATAAACCATGGGAAAATTATTTTATTCTCATTTTGACAACCGAATTATAGCTTGAAATAAGATGGTATTAAATAGAAAGTCACGCTAAAAATGCATCCAGCATTTTTTTCGTATTTTTATAAATTTTGTCCGACACCTCACAAATTTTGTCTGATCCAGGAAGGAAATATGAAATTTTAACTAAGTAGCTCATAGTGTAGGATTTTTGATTGCTTACATAAATTTTAACTGTCTCTCTTATAGAACTAGAAACGTATTCCCCTAACGATTCAGTACAGACAAAAAGAGCGAAATAATAATTTTATTTAACCTGCTAAACAATAGGAAAGCAGGCTAAATAGACAAGATGATGGGTTTTGTTAGGAAACACAATGATTTTTTAGTGTCAAGGATGTTTTAGGCTCCGATATCATTAATATTTTCTGAATACTAAGGCTATATTACTTTCAAAAGCAGACTCGTTTGAGACGATTGGCGAATAAAGATGAATTGATCGTAAATAAAAATATAAGATCTATGTGCTAAGACTGTGAAATTATCGAAAAGTGGGGGTGTGCTTTTGAAATCGAACTTAAGAGCGATAAAAATATGAAAATATACTTGTTTGATTTGAGTCTTCAGACAATGAAGTTCGTTGTAGTCGATATTCAAGGATTTAACATACCTGAATTTTACGCGAAAGAATTGGCTATTTATGATGGGAATAGTATGAAAAGTTACTTTTTTAAACCAGTTAAACCATTCGACACCTTAAGTAAGGCTTGCAAGAAACAAGTCAAATATCTATTTGGAAATCATCATGGTATCCTTTATAATTATGGTGATACCGATTACAAGGAACTACATAATATCATATCCAACAATCTGATAGACGCAGACATTATTTACGTTAAAGGACGTGTTAAAGAGGAATTTTTAGTTAAAACATTTTCGGAATTAAACTGCAGGACGCCATATATTATAAACTTAGAAGACAGCATTGGTGTACCAAAATTAGAAAAGGGAGAGAGAGTTGATGGTTGTAAATATCACATTTTAGATATTCATGTTTGTAGTATTAGAAATGCCAAAGTGTTGTGTCGATATATTTATAGTCTTTTACCTTAATAAATATTAAAATTTTTCAACAAGCCAACTTTATTTATTCCCCACGTAGCTCAAACGGTTTTGTTTACTTTTCGACGAATGGAACTGTGACAACGCAACATGTTCACTATTGGAGTGATGTTAATCCTATGTTCAGAATCCTAACCCAATGTCAATATTTAAAAAAAGTGAATGTTTGGTACGCTGAAGAAACGTATAAAGCTTTACGAAGACCGAAAATCTTTGGTTAAGTTACTGGGATACCCTACATCTTATAATATTTTTGAATTTTGCATAAAGTAGTCATTATTTTTTAATGAGCGTATTATAAGTCTAAACCTAATAATTTCCGAGATATCAATTTTTGAAAACCACTAACATTTGTATATAAACGCTAATGGTACAAATAAGATTCAGATAAATAACTTCTTACCTGCCTGATAACACCGACATTTAGTTAATTATACAACATTTTTAAAATAATTATTGTTCTTTGATCAAACCAATATTCCACTATCACTTTGTAAACCGACAAAAATAGGCAAATTTTTCAATTTCGTATCGGGATTTTTGATGAAAATAGCCCAACATTTTCGAGTAAACCTACCTAGAAATATAGAAGATATTTATTGCAAAATTAGTAGTTTACATGCTTGGTAAAGTGAATTAATCTACCACTGTAATCATTTCATTTTTAGCTAAATAGAGGTATTCTTTTTTAATCGTGAAAAAATAGACGAAATCTCTAATTTTATTTCATACCTAACGAATTCAACAATCAATAATACGATCTAATAAATTGAAGTGTATTTGTAAGCAAATTAATCCTTAAAATTTATTATATCGTCTGATATAGACACTGTTTCAGCTACGCGTTTTGGTAAAAAATAATTGGAAAGTAAAATTACTAAAGCACTAACAATAAATGGGGCGTGGATAAACTGGTAGATCTAAGCCCCAAAAATATACGCCTCTTATGATAAATGTTAAAAAATTGTACCGTTGCCAACGTCAAATTATAAATCAGGATTTGGCAAACAGGACTCAACCCTCTCATTAATGCTTGATCTTCGGTATACCGAGTTTTATAAGTATTTTTAACACTCATCTGGAAATAAATGGATGCAAAAACCTCCTTTTTCCATTTTTTCAAGCCATTAAACAACAAAATTGTCATTTTTTGAAGAAACCTTGCATATATAGGTATTAGCGAGCGAATTTCGACTATTGTAGATATTTAATATTAGAAAATCAATATAGAGGTAAATCGAAAAGTGTATTTTTACGACGGCTTAAGAGGTAGTTTATGGTGATGTACATATTAGAGTTCATTTTAAAATGAACGATAATCTCCTAAACACAGACTTTTGACAATAGAACGAAATAAAAATATAGTTTGATGTGATAAGGCTATGCAGCTGCTCTTTATGGAATTTCATGTGAGCCTAGACTTTATAGATTTTTGTTATTTTTTTTTTATCAGTAAAGTCATCCTATAGATATTGTTTGTTAATCCATTAAAATAGACAAAATCTTTGAATTTGTATATGATTATCCGCTGAAATACCCTTAATCTGCAGGGTACCTAACTCTACGGAGATATTTATTGCAAAGGGCGGCTTTTTCAGTTTTGAAAGTATTCAACATTTGCGAAATTCATCTAAATATATACTACGCTATACTTTAATCAAACTCACAATAGAGGGAAAGCGACAGACGAGTTTTAAACTAATGTGGCTTAAAGGATAATTTGTGTTGTAAATATTAGAGTTCATTTTAAAAGAAACTATAATCTCGTGACCGACAAAAAAAAAGTAACCATTTCGATACGTCATTTCCCCTATTTTAACGTTAAAATAGTAAATTATGTTATAAGCTCGAAAAATGTAGTATTTCAGACGTAATGCGGTCGCTAACCTAAATAGCCCGAAAAACATTTTTCGTCCATATGTCATAAGTTGTTTTTTATTCGATCTTGTTTTTAATGCGATTGAGAGTTGTAAAATAATGTAGAAATGAAGTGAACCTATACATTTCATCTTGCACGCTAATTTTTTGGTCTTAATGTTTGTTAGTTAACGATGAAATCTGTAATAGCGTCCGAAAAAAAAAATTTTTTTTTGACTAACATAAAAAGTGTTGTCTAGCTAGCAGGGCAATAATCAATACTTTATTGAGAAGGTTAGCTCTTCGTCTAAATATCTAATCTATAAATCGTCATTTTTTCCGACACAATCGGTTAAAAAGCATACAATTGTATGTGAACGTTTGTACAAAAACCATCGTGTTAAATCAGTTCTTATACCTGACTGACAACGCCGATCTTTAGCTTTTTTTTACTTTGTAAAATAAAAAGATTAGTTCTTACTATCAAAGAAATTAAATATGTAAGAGAAATAGGTCGAAAAGATTAATAATAATTTATTTATTCCTAAGTTATAAATCTTAACTACATCACTTTCTAAACCAAGAAAATAGATAATCTTCCTGCATTATTCCGTACTTAGATTTATTTTTCATGAAAATAGTCGAATCTATGATTTTCGTTCAAATCCATAAGGGACGCTTGTTTTGTATAGATGATTTATGATCTTATTTTCAACTAAAATACTAGTATAAAAAAAGTATTTCTTCCGATAAACGTGGAAGGAATAGACATTTAAACAGTTAGCCATAACATACGCATACTGACTTGCATTATTTTCATGGATTGAATGGCTACATCTTTGTGTGTGAAGTGAATTTCTTTTTAAAAAATTACAATGCGCTCAATTATGAATTTCCTAACATAACTTTTATGGATAGTGGAGTCGGATATTGGAAGAAAATATTATCATAACGACAACTCGATTATTGATATAATTATTATGGTTTCACAGAAGTTTCTACAGAGTCAGCCATGCTGTAGCAGAGACTGTTGTAGGTCGTATTTTTTAAAAAAACCTAACAATACCTTTACTTTATATTGGTAGACATATTCTATTAGAACATTTTTCTAAAATTTAGAGCCTTTGGAAATGTGATAATGCTATGAGCATCAAATATATTCAAAATATCAAAAATCCTTTGGTAGTTAGTTATTGCGGTATATTTTAATAGAGGCATAATTTATACTGTACTCCTAAATTTACGGCATATCACTTTGTTTATGTTATTATATTCACAGAGACTATTAATCTAACCAGCTTTTATTTACGAAAAATTAAAAACTGAAATACTCTATTTTATTGCCGATTGTTCGCAAAGACACTTGGAGTTGTTATTTTACTTTTTCTACCTCTTTTTCCCCGGTTGCGGAGAAATATGTTAGGGGAAGTTTGGGTATCCTCAGACGGTTATATGCAATGATTCAAACTTCTAAAAAAGTACTAAGGCGAGTAATTATCAATTTGAATTTATGTATGTCGAAGGTAATGTGTTACTCATAAATATACATGATGAAAACATTTATTGTTCGATTGCATGTAATTTTTAAGAGTCTAGAAATAAGCAAATAATGTTCTTTAACGTTTCTTTATAAACATCTCGAGTTACCTGTCCTTCCCCTGCATCATAGAAGGGTATTTGCCGACAAAGTTTGACCATTTTTTATGGTTCGAGAGTTGGGTATTCTTCGCAGATGTAAACTGACGTCATTTGACTAGTCGAAACTTGTTAGATTTTGGACCTGCTACGCATTATAATTTTAGTTTATATTCTTATTATGAGATTTTAAAATTATGTATGTGTTTGTTTAATTCATTGTAAAGGATTTGATATTGTGCTAATTTTAAAACTTAAATGTTGCCAAGAATATTGAAATGTGATAGCGATGCGATAATCGAGAGAATCATGTAAAATAATATTCCCAAAGTTTGTCATTCTTGTTAAGCCTATATGTAGGTTCCATAAACGGATAGGTGGCGCTAATAATATTGAATTTTTTTATTAAAATATCTAAAGTAAATATCTAATTGATTTTTTTTTAGCGCTAATTGGGATTTTAATTAACTACCTCAGAGTTGGTATACACTATATTTTGCAGCGCAATTGCTTTCACACCCAGTAATGTATTATGATTTTTTTTTGGATGGTCGTTATATTGTGAGTTTCTTAAGTTAGCCAGATTAATAATAAATTAAAAAACCAACGTGATTTGCTTATTGTTGCCTACGCCTGATATTCATAATTTTATTGGGGGTTCTACCTGATGACAAATACAGCTTATGATACCTATCTAGTGGGTATTTTCAGTTTAAGGACCGAATAATATAGAGTTATTGTGCATACATCATCGCAAACAAAAGGTAGCTTTTTATATTATTTCGTATTTACAATCCATTTAACTACAATTTTACACTGTGAATTAATTTTTTTTACTTTTTTCCTGAAATTGTAGCCTATTTACTTATATTATGATATTATCCGAAATTTTTATAAAAGCATTATGAGGGCTTTTACCTGATGGCGAACACAAGTTGTATAGTACCTATACCTGCTTGGTATTTTATACGTATTTAAGTTTTATTTACTTTTTTATTACTCTGTTCTCATTACAAGATAGTCCTATAATTTATCCATTTCCAGTACAAAGAAATCTCTAGTTAATGGTTCTAGATGGTAATTATTTTATTGTATTTTATATAAGTGGTGCAAAAATTGGAATCAATTATTAGATATGCTACTGAATTTTAATGAGGGTCCTTCGGAATAATAAATAAAGGTTTATGTCCCTTTCTTTTTAAATCGAGTCGGCAGAGGGTTTGAGAGGGTTATTTAGGTATAAATAATTATTGCGGGGTGACAAATGTGCCGCCTTAATATACTTATCTTGTTAGACCATATAAATTAGGGTTTTATTTCGCTTTACTACCCACCAGCGGCGTTTCACTAAGATAGAAAATATAAATAATGTTTTTTACTATACCGCTTTAACAGCGGCGTTTCAACTAAGGGAAAATAATAAAAAGTCTGGTTTAAGGATGGCTCAGGTCGGATCGTAAAAAGTTGGGTTTAAGGATGGCTTATAAAAATTGGGATTTAATTATCCCGCTTTAGCAGCGGCGTTTCACTAAGGTTAAATCATAAAAAGTCTGGTTTAAGGATGACTCAGGTCGGATCGTAAAAAGTTGGGTTTAAGGATGGCTTATAAAAATTGGGATTTAATTATCCCGCTTTAGCAGCGGCGTTTCACTAAGGTTAAATCATAAAAAGTCGGGTTTTATCTCGGGTCAGATCATAAATATTCAGGTTCAAGTTAGGGTTAGATAAGAAGCCGCCTCATGAAAGCATCCGGGTTAGGTTGTAAAAAGTCGGGTTTTATCTCGGGTCAGTTCATAAATATTCAGGTTCAAGTTAGGGTTAGATGAGAAGCCGCCTCGCGAAAGCATCCGGGTTAGGTCGTAAAAAGTCGGGTTTAATTTCGGGTTATTTTGTAAACAGCACCACCGAACCACCCGGGTTAGGTCATAAAACGCACCACCGAACCACCCGGGTTAGGTCATAAAACGCACCACCGAACCACCCGGGTTAGATCGTAAAACGCACCACCTGCACCACCTGGGTTAGTTGCACCACCAGCACCACCAGCACCACCTGATCTCGCTCTGTCCGTTTCTCTCTACTGTCGTTAAAGACTGAGTACCTCAACCTGTCAAGCTTCGTCCAAAACCCTTACTTGTGTATTTTTCTGTTATATACAGATCCAGTTTCTTTAATTTTACGCACCAATTAATTTCTATGAGATACTTATGCTCGACTTTTGTGTCTGGATGCTTCTCATTGAATACTAGGGTGGTTCTACTTTCGGGTGGCCCACATTTTGCGACTTTTTTTTTCTTTGGTCTCACCCTTTTAAAATGATATGTGCAAAATTTCAAGTCATTTAATTAATCCAAAATGGTGTCGCCGATGGAATAAAATACAAAGGTTTTGAAATTTTAAAACTTTTATTTTCATAACTACCAGAAACAGAGTATATTTTATATAGGTATTATAGGTATATAACATTAATAATATTATTAAATTGTACCTATAAGAACTAACCCTATTATGTATTTACACAAAGAGTTTGTTTTAATCACTTTTAAAAGTTTTTGCAAGTGTCGTCTTACTGATATCTTTAAATTTCTTTCTATATCGCTTACAGTTTGCAGTATACATTGACGTTGTTCTTCATCTTTTGTTAATATTTTATTATATTTGTCTATGAGTTTAATACCCCTTTCTGCTGTATCATTTATTATTTTAAGCTTTTTTACTACATTAGAATTATTTGTCATCATTACTTTCCCAGTTTTCTTGATTCACTTTTAAAATGTATGTGGGTAACCCTAACCTTTCACAAAACCTAAGAGTATTTTTACACATACATTCCCAAAGTTCTTTATGTTCTATTTCGTATATATTACTTCATTTAACTCGTTTTTTCACCTCCTTCTAGCGAGTCTTGTTTTTCTAGAGCTCCCATAATATTTCTTTTAATTTCAACCTGATTGCTTTATCAAAGAATGATACTGCGCAAACCTCAGAAGACAAGTACCACAGGCGATTTTTAATTTTTTTAACAGCAGCTTCAGATATCTGTGGATCAATAGTTTTATACTTAATAAGATTTTTGACAAATTGACGATCTTGATATGGAGCTTCGTATGAACAGGGAGCGGTGAACCAAGCCTTAACATAAACTTTGACGATAAAAATGCATACATTTCTGATACTCTTTCTTTCCCTGACTGTAAGTGTAAACTCGTCCCTATAAAGATATATTTTTAAGCTATAAATAGCTTTCGCCGTCCAGCGTGCATTATAGAAAGCTCCAGGAGCACGAATGGTAATTTCTCTACATTTTCCTTTTCTAAAAACAACTAGGTCAGATGTAAAAATTCTCTATAGTCGTCGCGAGGCTGCTGAGAATCTAAGGCTTGTTCCACAAAAATAAGAATACCAGCCATTTCAAAATCTTCAAGTTGCAATAATGTATTTATATTTTCATGTTCTGGTGCTGATTTATAACTTAAATTATTGGTTTTAGACCAGGATTCTCTAAAACGTTTAAACAATAGTATGTTGGGACCACTAGAAGAAGGCATTATTACAGCAAACGCACTTTTTAAAATAAGTTCACAAAAATATGATGTCTACAAGGTAAATAAATTAAATCTCGTTCTAACAATTGTTCTAATGAAACCCTTGCATCATTTAGATGACCCAAGTTGAAGGCAGTAGTGTCGCAACATAACGCAACTACTGTATCTTGGAGATTCCAGTACAATAGCGCTTCAAGTCAGCGGTAGCTTGCTCTTTCCCTGTTAAAGTGTGCAAAACTGGTATCCTTAGAATATGTTCTGTATCGCCACTACAGGAATCACAAATTTATGATCTTTAAAAGCCAATTTTAGTTATTCCGCCTTTTCTTTTCTTAGTTGTTGTCTATAACGTTGAACTGTTGTTCGATTTATGGACAAAGAAAGTACGTCATGACCCAAAGCTTCGGCGGCAGCACTTAAAATATGTACGAAATGTCGGTCACTTACTTTACATTTGTCGAGAGCTGCAACTACTTTTGTGGTTATTATATTTTTTCTTCCTACCAACCGTTGTCTTTTTGGTTCTGAGGGTCCTGGTTATACAATGTTGTAGGTCTCGAGTTGGAATACGGGCTTTGTTCCAGAAAACAAGTAGTTCCTCAATTACTAACTTAGCACTTTAATGAAGATTTAACTTTACTTGACGTAAGTTAAAGAACAGTACACTTAATACATCTTTATTGGAAGGAAGTTAACTTCCAATAATTTGTGACGTGTAATTGCCAATCAGGTACACCCAAATATCTTTTCTTAAACTTTGAGTAGTCGACATGACGGAAGAGAAAAACACAGCTTACACAAATCACTTTAAATCACAAATTTAACGTTCTCTTCTCGAAAGATAGATTAAAACTAAACCTTGCTTTGAAATATGAATGAAAACTAAGCAGTAATGACAGCTCGAGGGAATTTTTGACCCGCTCTAGGAAAAACAGGTACATCGACACGTAGGTAAAATAATAATAATATTTGGGAAACCTCAGACCTTCCCCAAAAAGCCGTTAAATTTGGTAATGTTTAACCATAGAACCATAAATATCTAAATACTTTGTTATACATCATAATATTTTAGTCATTTAAAAAAAGGATGATCAAAATGCTTAAATTCAAATTATGTGTGTAATAAAATAGTTTAAATAAGGGGTACACTTTTAAGAATAAGATTAATTATCTACTTTAGACTCGTATTGTTAAGAAACAAAACAACAGAAAGCGTGATGAAATTAGCTAAGATAATTTTTTTAGGCATCATTCTTTCGGTTTTTGGCGGCAGCCCTTATTTTCATTTTAATCTGTTCATAGGATATTATTTTTGTAGCAATACAAATCCTCTTAAAGGGTGAAAACACAGAAATTTCAAAAACAAAAGAAAAAACCTGTATAAAGATGGGCCACCCCATTCTACGTATACAACGATTTTCAGCCTCGAAAGATTATTTCTGTTCGCTCAGCTAGAGTATATACCATTTTATTACTTTTCCAATTTTAACCTACCTTAAAGTGACAGATTGAAACATAAGTCAAATATTGACAATTGCGTAAATACCCGTTAATAATTAGTCCGTAAACAAACCTTAAAAATAATAATGTTTTTGTGTCTTGTTTACTTTTATACTACATATTTGTCCCATTCCTGTGGCTTATAAATACAATCGTTAATATTACTAAATGTTACTATGATATTTTGCACTTTCGAAAATCTAATTAATACTTTTAAAATGGAAAGACAACTTCGACAAATTAAATTTTATTGTTTAACACACATCCTATAACATTTACTTAATTATTAATTTTAAATTGTCTGTGTACTCACCAGAAAAATAAAAAGTCCGATAATATAAGGACTATAGAAATTTAAACGGGATTTAATACCTCCATTGAAAAGCTACTTGTTGAGGACGTGAGGCGTACGAAGAATACGCATTAAAGCGTAGATGGGTAATTGTAACAGGATGACGCGTTCATAAAGCGTTCCGGAATAATCTGAGCCCAAGAGTGGCTAATATATGAATTCATGCACGCATGCCTATTCAGGATAACACATCTAGCAGAAATGTTAATGCTCTAATCCGTCATATATACTCATACAGCTTCCTTCAATCGTGTTTTCCCACAATGGATTTACAACCCTAATCGCGTTTAAAACCTTAGGATATAGGATTTGCTTGTTCTAAATAGGCCCGCGATATGGTGGCGCGAAAGTTTAATAGTCTCGATTCTATCATTATTATGTTAGGTAATTTATTGTGATTGTTGATACTTAATTAGGCTACGTTACGTGACGCTACGGTAAATACTTTTATACAGGGTGTCTCTTAAAGGTCTGTACAAAATCTAAGCACATATTCCTGAGGCCAAAATAAGGCGATTTAGAGCAACTTACCTTAGTCCGAAATTCCTCCGTTTCCGAGATATAAAAATCGTATTATTTAAAATTAATGAAAATTTTTTAACGTATTACTTTAAAACTTGGTACCCGGGAGTTTTTTGGGATGCGAAACCCGAATTTGGACACCTTTTCACTATGGCCATTAGAGGGCGCTTCACAATGCACTTCTTATGGTTTAGAATGGCCATAACTTTTTTATCAGTGTAGTTTTTTCCTTTTTTTTGTTATAGAACTAGTTTTTCGAATATTTTGAAACAAAAAAGGTACTCTTGTGAAAATCCGCTAAAGTAAGCCGTTTTTGAGATATTTCGGTCTTTAGTGTTCGATGCCGCACCGGAATATTTAAATTATTCTGAATAAAAAATGTTTTTTTCACGTTATAAATAACTGAGGAATCGTTCTGTAAAATATCGGACACTTACTAAATAATACCCTGTAGATTTAAAAATTTAGTTTTTAGTATAACTGTGCTACTAAACAACATCAAGAGTTACGCCCATAGGATGTGATTTACAGTAAATCTTTCGTTACAAGTTTTGGAGAAAATAATTCAAAAAGTATTTTAAAGTGCAGTTTAGTAAGGCAAGCGTGTTGTAAGCCATCCTTTGCATTGGTTTATTTTTAGTTAACACTTACTGAAAATTATAAATACTATTTGCTTATTCCTTACAAATAAATTATTAAGTCCATCTTATGAATAGTTATGTCAATTTTTCTACAGTCTACAACATATTACTAATTGATAGATTGAATTGAAGATTGATCTGTAACCATAAGACATCATCTGCGTATTGATCTTCTTAAATGTTAAAAACCATATTATATACTGTGTTGCTTAATGCGAAAGAGCAATAAAATGTAAATTTTCAATGACAGGACTCATTAAGCAGGGTGGACAACTTAAAGGTTGCATTGTAAATTTCAGGTAAATTGCAATGATAGTTTCTAAATATTGCGTATTTCAGATATTTAAGACCGACACACCACGAATTGGTCCTAAATTAGGGTCACCCTAATTTGCATACAATAGAAAGACGAGTTTGGTGAATGAAAGTAATGTGACAGCAAAGTTACTATAGGTAGTTTATTAGAATAATAAGTATAATAATAATTATACTTGATTATAATTGAAGGGTGCCATATGCAAAAAGTTGTAAGTGCCACTTTCTGGCAAATGCGGTTTTTGAGCTAAATGGGTAGTATGTGCCACACTTTACTTGCACCATAAAAATTATATCAATGGCACTTTTTTAACGTGGTCAAATTAGGAACTAAACATCAAAACGTAGTAAGTGCCTAATGTCAGTTGCTTAGTTTGACATAACCTTATTAACCATTCTTGATTTTTGCGTCGGGGTTTGTGGTATTTCGGCCTCACAATAAGTAATATTTTCCACTAAAATGGACGTTCCTGAAGTTATACGTGCCAAAAAACGAAAGGTAACTGGCGATGTAAGAAAAGAAGTAAAAAGCAATAAAAATTCCGGACTAATACCTGGAAGAGCTTTTTGTGAAGAGGTAGTGAAGTGAAAGTTGAAAAAATTATTTTTAAAGAATCTTATAACTTTTCACCCAAGAAACGTCAGAAAATAACGTTTGAATATTCTTTTTAGATAAACTGCAGCTGTCAATATGCTTGTAAAGTGCTCACTGTTGCTGCAAGGAAAAATGTTTCAACAATTTTGGAATTTGTCAGATTACAATGAACAACCGAACTTTTTACGTTCCCTTATTCGACCAAGTTTAATCAAACGTAGAAGACACGGAAATTACGATGATCCAAATGAGAGCAGACGGCAACACTCATTTAAATATTTTCTACCACTTCCAGGACAATCTGAAGCTCAGGTTTGTAAAAAGACCTTGTGTTCAACTTTCGGGATAACACAAAGAAGATCATCTGTTCAAGATAAACGAGGTGGCAAACGCCCTGCCAGAAATCAAGTAGCTTGGAAACAAAAAATTGTTGATTTCATTGCCTCAATACCTAGCAGAGAAAGCCATTATGGCCGAGAACAAATTCAAAACCGCAGATACCTCTCAGAAGATTTGAACGTACGTAAGTTATATACTAGCTTTCTTAAAAAACATCACCTTGACTGACACCACAAAGCCCCCAGTGTCTCGACAATGGTTTAATGATATTTTCAATAAGGAATTTAGTTTTAATTTAGAACGGCTGGGTAACGTGGATGTAATGAGATCGGCAGTTGCCTGTATAATTTCATTACAGCACAGTTAAATACTACTAAGAGAAAATTGGTTTTGTGGTCCGATAACTGCGGGGGCCAAATTAAAAATCACGGCATTTTGGCCCTTTATATTACTCTCATAGCTAAAGGGTATTTTGATGAAATAGTGCACAAGTTCCCACAAACTGGCCACACATTATGCGCCATGGCGCAAAGTTAGTGTATTTAAACCAAGCGTAACACCACAATTTTTTGAAAGTTTGAACGTTGAACTGGTTGAGCAGCAACCCCGCAATTGGAATAAGGATAAAATTAAGGAAATTAAAAGTATGATTCCCTTTATTTCGCCTCCAAATGAAATTTTTTATAAAAATCCTGTTCAGGGACAAGAAGCCTTACAGAATGCTGAATAGGTTGTATAATTAATGACTTTAGTTGGTCTGATTAATGAATAATAATGTATTTTTGGTAATAAAAGATTAAAAAAATATAAAAAATGGTTATATCTTAGAATAAGCCTTTATATGATTTCCGGTAACCAGTTACCACATGTGCAACTTTTATAACACATACTACGTTTTGAAAATTAACGACGAATAATAATATTATTGGCTTTCTTCCCATTACAAGATACATTTAAATACATGCATATATCTAATATGATATCAGATTTAGCCCAAAACATTTAGCATTTGTGATTAAAAGAAACTAATGCAATATAATGTGTCTAGTATAAAATTCCTTAATTTGCACATACCACCTTTTGCATATGGCACCCTTCAATTATAGAGATAGGCAGATAATTGAGATAATAATTATTCTAATATTAAGCAGATCTTATACAGAAATAAGAATAATATGAAAATAGGTAAATTGGAATAGATATTAATGTTTATAAGAAGGATCTACTATATACAATACAGAGTAGTCCGATGAACTATTGTCGTTGGGGTCCAGAGAAATAATAAGGGGCTCTACAGTGTTTTCTAGCATGTTATCAGCTTCCCACATTCTTTCTTCTATTTCAATTACATGATCGACGCACTTATTCCATTTTTTACAATCCGCTGTCTTTATTTCCTCTTGCAAGAGGTTTCCAACGTCTCTCATTTTAAAAGTGGTGTAATGCCTTGCTACAAATCCTTTTACTTGCGCCCACACCAATTCTATGGGGTTTAATTCACAGTTATATGGCGGAGGTACCGTTATATTTCGTTTTGAAGCGATTTTGTCGACAACAAATTTCGTACAAAGAGGTTTATTCAACTTTACAATCTCCAGTAGCTCCTTTTTCAGCATATTTTTATGAAATGGCTCCTTATTTACAGTAAGCCAATAAATGATGCCATTTTTTTTTCCAAGAAGACGTTGGTATTTTTTCGGATTTTCTTGAGTAGTAGCTGGCATTATCCATGACTATAACAGACCCAAAAGGAATAAGATCTAGCATTTGCTTGAAGTATTCTTCAAGGACATCAGCATTCATGTTTCATGATAGCCTTCAGTCCGCTTTGATATAAATGCTAGTAAGCCGCCATCGACAAATCCATTTTTGCTACCAATGTAAGTAATTATTAATATTTTACCTTTTCCCGAGGGTGCTTTTATTCCAGTGGACCATCCTTCCATGAAAGCTTGCCTCGCGCTTTTTACATGTTTATCCTGCCATATTTTACCAACGGTATATACACTATCGGACAAAAATAGAGCAACACCCTCGAAAAATGAAAGAAATCTCGATTTTATAATATTAAATGCATGATATCGTATTTAAATACATCGTCTCTTAAATATCAAAGGAGGCTGCTATTATCGGCGGTAACAGCTTTTTCCATCAATCAAAACAAATGAACTGATATTGACGAAACTTTCAAATACAGTACGCGTCAAAAGTAAAGCAAAATTTTAATATTTTCCTAAAAAAGAAAGGTTTTCGTGAAAGTAAAGGTTAAAATCATAGACATCGTAACTATTAGACCGAACAATAACAAATAAACGTGTTGTCATCAATGTATTCCAGTGTAAAGTAAATCAACATTCAAGCTGCTCCCCTCCACTTGGTTTGCCAGACTTACGCCACAGAAAACGTAGTTTTCTGGGCTTACTCTGTTAAAAGTATTAACTTCTATGATTAACTAGATTAACATGATGTGGGAAATATATAACATTGCCTAAAACCTTGTAAAAAATCTGTAGTATGGCAACGCAGCAATAACGGATCCGCCCAGATTTCATAATTTTCGTGGCCAACCGCATCAACTCGACAATACTCGGCATAGCGGATGTTGTTTTCCTGGAGTTTTGTCGCATGCATGTAAAGGCAGCGTAATCCCCACTCCCGGCCCCACCTAGCTCCTCACAGCGTCTCGCCACCAAACGATTTTGGCATCACAATTTTATAGCATTTATGAATGGCGTGTCGGATCTATAGTTACGATACGAAAATATTTTTGCAAAGTTTATTTTATGTTTAATTAATATTTCTGTGCTGGATTAATCATGCCAAGAGGTATTCCAATTTCGAAAGAATTAAAGCAGAGAGTAGTGAATGCACGCTTGGAAGGTACAACACAAGCCACAATTTCAAGACGGTTTGTTTTACAAGATACAGCGTATCCAAAATAATTTCAAGTTACATTCAAAGGGGACATTTAGAGAATCTACCGAAATCGGGAAGGCCGAGAAAAACAACAATTTGAACAGACAGACGCATTAAAAGAATTTCTCAAAACGATCCTTGGATGTCTGCACCTAGAATTATTGCTTTAATGGGGTTTTTTGGCAGCTTTTTCCCCAAATGTCAAACGCATTCCAATTCATGATTTTTAAACAATGTCAAAAAGTTTAATGTCATACTCATGGAGTAATAACATCATTGAGAACACCCGTAGAGGCTCCTGCCGGCACGCGTGTGAAGTGTTTACAATTTCAACACACTTTTCACCTTTAGGGGTCCTGCCAACGACCCGCCGGGGCTGCGTCCCCGGTTTTAAGGCACCAGGGCATGCTATTAAATCCAGGGAGGTAGTTGCGCTACCAAACTGGAGGAGATTAGCTCCAGGGGCTTTAGGCCAAGAAAAAATAGGTGTTAATGTGAAAATATTAAATTAGTAATAATAAAGAATTTTAAAATTGAAAAATAATTTTAATTAGAATTATTGCTGAAATTCTCGAAATTATGGTTAGTCCACGGACAGTTCAAAGAAGGTTGGTAGATGCAAAGTTATTTAGTAGACACCCGGCTAAAAAGCCTCTTATTTCGGTAAGAAATAGAGTGGCTAGGCTTGAATTTGCACGTCGACATTTACATTGGACAGTAGACGAGTGGAAAAAAGTTTTATTTAGCGATAAAACGCGTTATAAAATTTTCAATTCTGATGGAATAAAGCGTGTAAGACGGCGAATCAACACAAGGTTTAATCTCAAATACGTTACACCCACAGTTAAACATGGCAAAGGCAGTGTTTTTCTATGGGGTTGTTTCTCATGGAATGGGGTGGGTCCTTTAAACTTCATTAATGGCACCATGGATGGATTTGTCTATAGAGATATAATGCAAAATGTAATGTTGCCTTATGCAGAGTGGGAATGCCGTTGCGTTTTATTTTCCAACAGGATAACGATCCAAAACACTGTTCACAAATCGTTCAAGAGTGGTTTGAAGAAAATAACGTTCGGGTCTTGCAGTGGCCGGCACAATCCCCAGACCTTAACCTCATTGAAAATCTATGGGAAGAAGTTGAACTGGAATTCGTACAAATAAACAATCATTGGTAAATAAAATCAATGAAGTTTGGACAAACCTTCCCGAAAATACTGTTCAAAAATTGATTGCCTCAATGCCGCGACGTTGTCGGCAAGTAATAAAAAATAATGGATATTCTATTAGCTATTAACATAATACTTCTAGCTATTGTAATTATTAAATGTGTTTAATGCTTTTTTATCGTAATATGTAAAATAAAATACTGTTGACACAATTTGTTGCTTTACTTTTGTCGCACTTCATTTCGTCGATTTTTATAATTATAAATATTTCTCTACCTTCATTTTGTTTAAAGTGTACCAAAATATTATGAAATAATACTAATATTGTGGGGATAATATTTCATTAAAATTAGCTGGGGATCACAATCATATAATTAATTTTTTAAATTCAAAGAAATAAAAGCAGTTTGTTGCTCTACTTTTGTCCAGCAAAGTAGTTCTCCAGTCATATTCGAACACATTTCAACTATTTTTGCAACTCCGAATGTTGAACTTTGGTGGCGAAGAGCGTTGAACACATTGAGAATAATAATTTTCTCATTTTTAGAAAGCGCAGTTTATTAATCCGTTTCTTAGCAACAAATTCAGAAATACTAGCCATTTTTAAGAACGAAGTAAACTACCTGTGCCTCCTATATCCGATCTCGGGAACCCTGACAATAAACATAATTAAATAATAATAATTGGACTGCAACTATGGAATACGGCGAAGACCACTGGGTTTTATAGTTCAATAATGATTTATTACTCTCTCGCATTAAGCAACTAGACTATAAAGATTCCTTCTTTTAAGTATAATTTTAGGCTTACATCGACAACGAAAATACTTAATTTGACTGCAAAAAATAAGTTGTATTAAAAACTTACTAGCTCTCTCAGATAATATTCCAATAATTTGTTTTAAAATACTTTTTCTTAATACAACTTTTTATTCAAAATTATTACATACTTAAACGGAATTTTATCAGTGCATTGGTCGAAAAACATTTATTCGAAGAAAGAAACGTGACATTTAAACTATGTAAATATTGACAAGAAAATCTATGTTCTTGAAATAAGAGTTCTCTTTTATCCGTGTGCATATGGATTGGGCATGTGTTGAAAAATATATTTCCGAACAAGAATTTCATATTTCAGCAAAACAATTGCCCAATCCATACTGCACGTTGGTTTAGTAAGGCTTACAAAAATTATTGTAGTTTTACCTTGACCTGCAAGAATCCCAGATATAATATGCTGGAATATATATGGGCCAGTCCATAATCGTCAAAATTGTACCAAATAAATTGTCGGCCTAATAACGAAAATTTGTGGAACAGCACTCAAACAGCTTGGAAAGAATAGCAGACGTGAAGTCGTTGTACGAAATCTGTAAGATTTAATTCTTTGCCGACTCAATGAAGTTTCTGAAAGAAATGACGCGATGACAAGATATTAACTTGTTTATCTGAAAATCTGCGCTTTTTGAAAAATCGTATTTAAAAAAAATGTTTTATATTTAAATCAGATTTAAAACCTTCTATCAATATAACAATATTTTTGTAGGTTTTTATAAAAAATAATAAATTCTTTAAAAATCTGTTTTTATAAAAAATGTTCAAGTCTATAATACAACATATCATTTTCTAATATAATCGAATCTTGATAATTCTTTTTATCGTCACGCATTAAAAACTCGGTTCTCAATACCCCTTACGAAAATAAAAATGATACTTACGAGATAGAATTACAAACAAATTTCAGGAGATTAACAACTATTCTTTCATGTGTTCACCAATGTTTTCGATTCTGTAAAAAGAAGAATGAGAAAATGTTTGTAAGTTGAAGGTGGGCCCGTATATCATTTAATTTTAATTTATAATTTTTAGGTTCTTTGTTGTACCTACCAATATGTTTTTTCTAAATTCTATGTTCCGCAATGACAATGACAACAATGTTCACTTAATAATATTATTAAATTTTTGGAAATTTACTTTACTCAAAAATTTTTCTTTTAATGAACATAAGAAAAGTTATGTAGAAAATTAGCTTTAGATTGCTATGTCCTAAGAGTACTGTCTCATGAAGTAAATGATACAGTAAGTTGTTCGAAATGTTTATTTTGCTGGAATAGAATCCCTTTTGAGATATGGAATTTGTTTCAGGGGAAATTCATGTCAATATCTTCTTCATTCTATTTTAATTTTGCAAAAAAGAGCTATAGTTGTTCCAAGCTAAATTTGATGACATTTGCATTATACTGGTGACCATAGGCGCCGGTTCTACCAAATAATTAAAATGCGGATTGTTGAAAATTTTTAATATGATTAAGTAGTGTATATTACAGCTGGTTCATTATACGTAGTTTATGTCGATAAAAGGATTGTACCCGTGAAAAATGCTAATATTGCCAAAAACAATTTAAAAATATAGTTAATATCGATAAGAGGTTTGTACCCGTGACTTCGCCTGCAAAGAACACATGAATTTAATATTTTTAAAATGGTCTTTCGGTAAAAAAAAATATGCTCATTTTGTCGAAAACAATTAAAAAAAATTGTCTTTGCCCAGCTACGACCGCGAGGAGCTTTCCTTGCCAACAAAGGATTGGGGCAGGTACTATGTTAGTTGGAATATATAGTTATTTTAGCGACAAATTGCGGATCGCATTAGCTGAATTACAGTAAACGTTCTGTAATATAACAAGTTTTTAAGATACCTGTTGAACGAACATAATTAATTTAAAATTCATAAACAATTTAATGACTGGAATCGTCAGAACTTTCAGAAGTAGAATCGTTTCCAGGTTGGATTACTACTGGCGCTATAGGCGGTGAAACAGAATATCCATTTTTTGTTTTTGAATATGAGCAACGCAACTTTTCCAGACATCGCTACTCATTTCGTTATTACCTGCCGAATAATATGAAGGACAACTGCGCTTAAAGTTGGAGATTGATTATTGAGTGATATTTTTTGCTGACAAGAGCAACACATTAGGTACAAAGCCATCTGTACTTCCGGCATGATAACGCGTTTTTCGTATCGTCTGAATAAATTATACTTTTATCGGATTCATGTTACTCCTTTATTTTGCGCAAATAGTCCTGTTGTAGTTTAATGATACGCGGCAATATCATTATAACCATAAGATTATCTAATTTCTTATGTTTAAAGCCACATTTTAATAAAACACCACGCAATGTTTCTAAAGATTGGTACTTATAATCAGGGTAACCTCGCAATTTATCACGAACCAGTTCTAAAGCTGGCACTATATTATCCTCGTAAAAGTTGTAAATAGTTCGCAAAATAAAATCTCTTGTAGTATTGTCAGCCGGTTTGAATTGTTGATTTATTGGTTTACGCTTTATGGAATGACCGGTTACAGTCCCCAAATTAATTACGTTATAAATTCTTATAAAACCCAAGTTGTGTTAATTCATTACAAGTACATTCTTGTACAAAGCGCATTTTCAGGTTTTCCCGGATTTTCTTTTTTTAAACAAGCGTACATATTTAAAATAATGCGTTGACATTGAGCATGCAAATCTTTGTTTCTTAATTCCGGACTTATTTCGCTATCGATGGCCGACTCTGGCACCGACTCATATTCCTGTGATAATTCACATTGACCTTATGTTCCAAATTGGCGCCAAAAAGCCATACTGATGTAATAAAATATAGGTACGAAGTAAAAACTTACTTGTCTGAAACCACACAGTTACAGCAGAAAATGAAATATGTAAATTACAGTAAATCGTTTCAACCAGTCACCCCGCTGTCCGATTCCAAATGTCGCATACCTCAAACATCAAGTGATTTTAAAGCTGATAAGGGATCACCCAATTGGGAGAACCTTTAACTATTTGCTGTTCTTGTCTATAGCATATAAATTTGTATTTATATGCTGCTCTATTAATTTTCCTATTCGGAAAAAATAGTTCGCACTTTAAATGTGCTTTAAATTGCGTGTGGGCGTCGACGGTCTATCGCCAGGGTGTTGCCAGTTCTACAAAGTTTTCGTAAGTGCAGGAGGAACATAAGGGATTGTTATTTATTTTTTTTTTGTTTAATAACAGTAAAATTTCTTTTTAGTTTGATTTAAACTATTTTTGTATAAATAATATTCCTAAAGTGCTAAAAAAATTATTATAATATTCATGAATGGCTTGTTCCTTCTTTCCTTGACAATAAAAATTTCTTGGTTAAAAGCACATTTGTAAACTAGCTTTTAAAGAGAGTTACGGACTGTCAATTTAATACTGATATAAAAGAACACTTTTTATAATAAAAACTTAAAGAATTTTTAAAAAAAGATCTGACAACCAGTACATCAAGAGTACCTTTTTTGCCGGAAAGCCATATAAACTTTCATAATTCCAGAAAAAAAAATGAAAAACATTAACTTAGAAAAAAGTTACTTTTCTTTTTGTTCCTCAACCCCCCCCCCCCCCCCCCCCAAATGCTACGCCTATGATTATGGCAGTTTTGATTTTAGATCTAGATTCGGCATATAAAAGTTACTAAAATCCCAAAAATGCATGTTTCTAAGTTCAACTGTTTGGGAATAATCTGAGAAATACCATCTTCATTGGTTCGCTATTAAGGGGTCGTAGCTCCCTTAGGGGGCAATTTCCGGTACTTGTTTATTAAACAAATTAGTATTATTTTCCGATGCAGATTCCACCGTTTTCCTTTGGCCACCTAATTTCGGGATACCCTGTATTTAGCATGGTTAGTTCACGTTAGTTCCTCTAGATTTTTGACAAGTATACGAAATTAATAATTTCAAGGAACACAATTTCATCAATCTTTAAACCAACAAAGAAAAAAAGACTGCACGTAATTGGATACCTGAAGAATAAAAATGTGTACAATAATTTTATTTTCTAAAAAGGGTTTAAGCCTCTTAAACGACCCGACCAAAAAAATGTAATTATCGAAAAGTCTCAAATCGCACCCCATACAAAGGCAAAAACCGGGTGTTCACTGGACATGACAGTCATTAAATGCACATGATAGGTCAAGTTAGGTATGTGGCCGGTGCAAGCGCCGGTATGCAAAGGCCAAAATCCCTTTCCCACGGTCCTATGACCGAATGTATCATGTGTCTGTCCACTGTGCGTCCTGCCAAATTTCTCAATACCTCGCGTAGATTTATGTGTATGCACGTTGCATATGCAAAGCTTGAATTATTGTTCGATATAGGCAAAGTGACGTTCCAGTCTCAATTAGCCGTATCTAAATCGTAACCCCCGAAATATATCGGTTTCTTTTCACCGTAACGGTCGAAAGTACGGCTTATCGATGAAATTTGATATTTAGCTTTGTGGTTTAGGTAGATTTGATCTAAAATATATAAGGTTTTGCTTAGATTTATGAGATTTTATTAATATAGGCATTATACAGGGTGCCTCTAAAAGTTCTTTACAAATATTTAGACTCTGTATCGTAAAACATCTGTCAATGTATATTGACAAGATCCATAAATTGGTATCAAATGAAAAATGGAAATAAAAAAACGTAGATACCAAATTGACAATGTCAACTTCAACTTCTGACATTAAACAAAATGAAGTAAGCGAACATAATGATGTAAATTAAGTGACAAACATTATTACAAGCTCAAAAAGTATCCAGATAACTTAAAATATAAACAAATACATGCACAATAAATTAGTAAAAAAAAAACGATTAGAAAGGTTAAGAAAAGTTATCATAATGAACAGTTTATTGATATCAATCAAAAGGCCATATAGAATAGCTTTAATCAAATATTAAGAAACAAATCTCGTAATGAGAAGCAATCCATCGATTACCTAAATGATTTAAAAAGGGAAGAAAAATGTCAAATCTGTGAAGAGATAAATTCCCATTTCGTAAATGTTGGTGAGATCTTATCAAGTAAAATTCCAAATATACCAAATACTATTTCTGACGAACAAAATGAAAAATCAATGTTTTGGGATGTAGAAAAAATTAATAATAAAGATATTGAAGACATCATTGATGCATTTTTGAGCCCCAGAGAGTTTCGAGGCTTTCCAAAGGCAAATGATAGAGTAACGGGAAGATCTAGAGTAAAATGAAGGTCTATCATCGCTACTGACACTTCTGAGAAGAACGAATTTGAAAAAAGGGCATTAGCAAGAAGTAAGACGAACATAAAAAACCAACATCGTGAAAGGAGAGGTCCCTGATTCCCCTGATTCGCCCAAAGGTGTGAAGAAATCTGAGATAGTTAAACGTATCAAAAATAAAACCCCGGATTTATCTGACACTAGCAAAGATGAATTGTCAGGTTACTTAACATACACAAATTCGTCCAGTGGGGATTCCAACAGTAAGGGAAGAAATCAAGAGGTTTGTCGACAAGCATGAAGCCCGACTCCACCTACATTTCAACGCAGAAGCTATACAGCTGCTATACAACCAATACCAAGTCGAAATACCGTAAAGAACCAAACAATTCGATCTTACAGTATGTAAAGTGTAAAAAGCACAGAGCAGAACGAGGGTGAAAGTGTATTTTCTAGCTCTTAAATAATTTAAAGGACATCTATGGGTGAAAGCTTTAAAGATTTATTAAAGAAAAAGTTATAATTAGTTCTATAGCCTAGTTTTAATATTTCGGTACAACTTCAGTTAGGTATATAAGAGTCCTCCCCTACCTCATTTCCACCACCGTCAGAATGAGACCAATAATGCAAAAAATTAATCAAAATTTAAAATTGAGGAAAAACTGCTGTTTATTTATAATTAGCAGGGAATTTCTCACAGTCAAGTTTGCGATTATAACAAGGACACGCTGTCGCTTAGAGTAGCAGGGGTATAAGAAGGGAAGAAGCTGCAAATTATGAACGGGGACACTGATTAGAAAGGTAATTAATGAGTCACTTGATACCACCCTGCGAGAACAGCAGCTTTCAACAATGAAATTATTTTTCGTAGCTTTTTAATTCTACGAAGTGTTTTACAAGTGTTGTCCGAAACTTAGAGATTTAATTTTATATGTATTAAGAAAACAACTGTTACCTTCTCCTGCTTTTCATAAAAACCACAAACTTGTTGTTTTTGAAACAATATATTACAGATAAATGCAATATTTTACATGTAAATTCTATAAACAGGGCATGGAGGCAATGATGGTCTCAAGAATATGAACTATAATATACAGTACAGTGTATTCCTTAGCCGAAAGTATGTATCCCTATAAACAGCAGAAAAAGTAACTATAAGTATTTATTTCATGTAGACGGGCAGCTTATTGAATCATTTATTGATTTATTTGATTTTAATAATTTTTTTAAGTCCTATCGATAGAGCCAACTTTGAAATACGTTATTAATTAATTTATTTGGGATTTCTACCAGAGTTTCTCGCAAATTGATCAGATCCTTGACTTTTACTTTATGATGACCTGGCGAAGCATCTTTCTTTTAGGTCTAATATGATTTCTATTTCATATTTCATTACTGTTGGTTAATAATTCAGTATCTATTTAACTCTCTGACATAATTTCATTGCATAAGAGAACACCACTCGGTCTTACCACGCTCATTTCATTATCAAGGTCATTAACAATACAGAGTAGGGTGGCCCACATTTTGCGACTTTTTTTTTCTTTGGTCTCATCCTTTTAAAATGTTGTAAATGTGAAGAAAATGATGTGTGCAAAATTTCAAGTCATTTAATTAATCCAAAATGGTGTCGCTGATGGAATAAAATACAAAGGTTTTTAAATTTTATTTATTATTATTATCATACCTACCATTGACTACATAGAAACAGAGTATATACACTGCGCGGCTTATTTAACGCATAACGAAAAATTTGCCTCAATTTTGATGTTATGTATTTTCAAAATTTGTGGTTCGTTTTTAATGATTTTTTTTTCTAATTGTAGTTTTTCTTCTTAACCATATCACTGCCTTTATTGTTTTGCTTAGAAAAGGAACTTTGGTATTATACCGGGTGTTATAAAAATGTTGTGTTTTTTTATGGAAATTCAAAACACCCCGTGGGACTTACCTACTAGCCATTGCAAGTTATCGCAATTATAGCCAAATGAAGGTCTCATGTTTCCTTTACATTTTCTTTTTTGATTGATTTGTTTATCTCTGTTTTTTCATGAAATACACAATTTTCAGTTCAACTTGTTTTTCCTAAAAAAAATTTTAGTTAAAAAATACAAAATGAACGAAATTCTTAAAATAATGTAACAGCAATAAAAAAACAAAATTTAAAGTACCTAAATAAAGAATCAGTATTTGGTATTAATTAATTTTATTGAATCCACAAAACATAGCAAAAAAAATACAGGGAAAAAAATTGTAATTTCGGAAAATGTTGAAACAAATTAAATAACAAAATTTAGTAGCCGGTATTGCCTCCCCTTGCTCTAATAACTGCTTCGCATCTTGTTGGCATACTTAAAATCAGATTTCTGATTTCGTCTTGATTAATCTGATTCCATATTCCCATAAGCCTAAATGACAGATTATTTAAGTTTCTAGAAGGAGGAAGCAAGGCTCTGGCATGTCGACCCATGTTATCCCATAAATGCTCAATAGGGTTAATGTCAGGGCTTCTTGCCGGCCAAGGCAAAGTTAAAATTTCTGTTTCTTGGAGATAATTTTGTACCACTCTCGCCACGTGTGGGCGTGCATTATCGTATATGAATAAAAAGTTATCCCCAATAAATACCACATGGGGTTCTAAAATGTCTCATATGTATAGGTCACCTGTCAAAGGACGTCCCTGAATCACAACTAACTCCGTGCAAGCATCCAAACTAATGCCACCCGAGACCTTAACAGATTCTTCTCCATAGCTTACTATTCCGACAATGTTGCATTGAGCATATCTCTCACCACGACGTCGATACACTCTCCGACGGCGGTCATCACTAAAAAGACAAAACCTTGACTCATCGCTAAACAATACATTGCCCCATTTACGAGCTCCCCAATTTTGGTGCTCCTGGGCAAATCGAAGACGCTGCCTTCTATGGTTTACGGTTAGGAGGGGACCAGTTGCGGCTCGATTGGGAGTAATACTGCTTTCTGCCAACCTTCTACTCACTGTATCTTGACTAATACGGTAATTATACCGATGGGAACATTCCTGCTGCAGTGCAGTGCTTGTAACAAACCGACTTCGTAATGCCTGTATTCGCAAAAAGCGATCTTGGTCTTTCGTTCACCCTTGCTCGTCCTTGTCCAGGTCTTCTTTGATTAGCACTCCCGAAATCATGCCAATGCTCTGGAGATAGCAGATTGTGTCACTCTATATCGTTGGGGCACTGGAAATTGTGGCAAGCATTCTTCCACAAGTGCTATGGCTCCAGCACATTCCTCAGGAGAAAGATTTCTTCTTACACGTGCGTTTTGGGCCATTTTGTTTTTAATTACACTTAATAAAATTAGAAACTGCCAAAACAAGTATGCAAAGCAAACTAAAAGGTGATAAAGCGAAGAATCAAACCTGATAACGCTATTGCTACATTTCACGTTATGACGTTTCTGTGTAATTTTTCATTTTCATAGCCTGCTACTTTTCTGATAAATGCATTTTAGGTCAACAAAAACACGTTGAACTAAAAATTGTGTGTCTCATGAAAAAACAGAGATAAACAAATGAATCAAAAAAGAAAATGTAAAGGAAACATGACACCTTCATTTGGCTATAATTGCGATAACTTGCAATGGCTAGTAAATCCCACAGGGTGTTTTGAATTTCCATAAAAAAACACAACATTTTTATAACACCCGGTATAATACCAAAGTTCCCTTTTTAAGCAAAACAATAAAGGCAGTGATATGCTTAAGAAAAAAACCTACAATTAGAAACGGAAATCATTAAAAACGAACCACAAATTTGGAAAATACATAACATCAAAATTGAGGCAAATTTTTCGTTATGCGTTAAATAAGCGGCGCAGTGTGTATATACAGGGTCGTTGGTATGTATGGAAACTGTCGATTATTTCTTAAAGTAAAACAGTCAGCAAAAAATATTTTAGATAAAAGTTTTAGGGTTTTTTAAGGTGTATTAGAATTTTAAAAAAATTGGTAAACAGGTTGAGTCAGAAGCCCGTAGAGAAACAAAGTTACTTTTTTTTAAATAGAACACCCTATATCTTCGAATATTTTTGGATTTCGCATAAAATTACAATTATTTTTCAATACGTGCATTATAAGTCTAAACTTAATATTTTCCGAGATATCGACTTTTGAAAAATTACATTTTTGAACTTTGACAGCTTCTAGCTTTCTAACGGTACCTTTTAGAATAAAACGGCTTGCATGTCCCTATCTTACGGTTAAATCGGATGTAACTCAAAAGCCGGAAATACAGTACTTCCGGTTTAACCGGAAGTTGATGTTTTTGGAAAGATCATAAAAAAGTAAGATAGGGACACGTAAGCCGTTTTACTCTACAACGTACCGTTAGAAAGTTAGAAGCGGTCAAAGTTCAAAAATGTAATTTTTCAAAAGTCGATATCTCGAAAACTATTAGGTTTAGACTTATAATGCACTTTTTAAAAAATAATTGTAATTTCATGTTGAATCCAAAAATATTCGAAGATATAGGGGTGTTCCATTTAAAAAAGGTAACTTTGCTTCTCTACGGTTTTCTAACTCATTCTGTATACTTATTTTTTTTTAATTCAAATACACCTTAAAAAACCCTAAAACTTTTATCTAAAATATTTTTCGCTAACTGCTTATACTTTAAGAAATAATCGTAATAAATTGTACCTAAGAACTAACCCTATTATGTATTTATACAAACAGTTTGTTTTATTCACTTTTAAAAAGTTTTCGCAAGTGTCGTCTTACTGACATCTTTAAATTTTTTACTATATTCGCTTACAATTTGAAATATACATTGACGCTGTTCTTCATCTTTTGTTAATATTTTATTATATTTGGATATGAGTTTAATACCTCTTTCAGCTGTATCATTTACTACTTTAAGTTTTTTTAATGCATTAAAATTACATATGTACTCATCATTACTTTCCCAGTTTTCTAGATTCTCTTTTAAAAAATTTGTGGATAACTCTAACCTTTCAAAAAACCTAAGAATATTTTTATATATAAATTCCCAAAGTTCATTATGTTTTATTTCGTATATATATTACTTAATTTTACTCGTTTTTCACCTACTTCTAGCGAGTCCTTTCTAGAGCTTCTGTCATATTTCTTTTAATTTCAACAGGGATTTCGTTATCAAACAATGATAGTGCGCAAATCTCAGAAGACAAGTACCACACGAAATTCGAGACAATCCTGGAATGTTGTTGCAAGTACGAGAAAACATTCGTCGACTAAATAAGGGCTTGTAACATTTTAAAGTCGTATTTCTGACAAAGATTTGCTTTTTGTGCCAAAGTAATTGGCCCTTATCCTGAGAGTATGGTAGGTATTCACATGCAATTCGGCATCTGCGCGGAGTCGCGGTACTCCAGTAAACGAAGAACTTATGCTTTCTATAAAGCATCTCGGCTTAATGTTATACTTTCTCTATGGCTTAGTGGACGTGGATTGTGGATGGTTACATTAGATGCGGGTGAGTGTGACTTATTAGTGTTGCGACATCGTACAACTTACAACAGTCTTATAATTATGTGGCTGCACTGCTTGTAATTTGTTGCGTACGTAGTTTAAACTCAAAATGGACGATGAATTAGACTACCTACTGTGTATATTTTCTGGAAGAGAGAAGACGAAAATTGCTTCCGAGGACATAGCTGACCTTTATCAAGAAAATATTAACTTGGACATTCTACTGATGAAAATAATAACTTAATTCAGAATTCGGATTTAGGCAGAAACATTCATCGATTAAGTGCATCGAATCACCGACTTAATTGAAAGTGCGCTTGAGGAGAAACAAGTGTGTTCCGCAGTATTCTTAGATGTTGCATATGCATTCGATAAGGTGTGACATGAAAGATTGATATACAAATTAAATAAAATACTTCCTAAGCAGTATGTAGAGATCCTAACATCCTAAATCTCTGATCGACGTTTTAGAATCAGGCAGAAGGATGAATATTCTGACTTGCATGAAAGAAATAAGGGCCGGCGCGCCCCAAGGAAGCGTCCTAGGCCCCATTCTTCATTTGTTGTATACAAGTGACTGACCAGTATCGGAATCACAGTAAAAAATATCCACCTGGTAAAAATCATTTCAGGAGTGGTAAAAAAAAGTAGTGTTAATGTTAACACCCGGATCAACATAATTTACCACATTTTTACGCTCATATGGGACCAAAGCTGTTGTATTAAATTTGCATATGAATTTAACTCTCTAAAAAGTTAATTTTGTTGAATGGGTGTTATTTATTTCATTGTACACTCTATCGGGAAAATTAAATACAAAGACAATTAATAACACCATATTAGCGTGTAAATAAAACCCTCTAGAAGGTTATTTTAACACATTGAGTGTAAAACTTATTCTTTAATCGTTTTTTTACACGGTCCCGGGTAAAAATACCTAAATCCGTGTTACCGAAAAGACAGGCGGCAACAAGTGGTGTGAAATTCTAGGAATTGACAGATGACGCCGACGCTACATGCAAATTAAACTGAGTCGAATTGTGCTCTATGAACGTGATATAGAATATTATTATATTTAAATTAAGATATAGAAACAAAACAAAGTTCTGTAAAGTGCGAAATGAGAGTGACTTTTATGAGAATCTTGTTAAATTGGGTAAGCATATTACCGAAATTTAATAGAAACCTTACTAATAAGTACGCCATCTTTAAGAAACTAAGTAGGTATATGCATTGCTACAGTTTTTCCTTTAGCTTTTAAATTATTCTGATATAAGCTTATAATATAAATGCATTTCTTTTTTATATAAATACTTAGGTACCTACCTACATATTTTACTTCATAGATCTCTAAATAAATATACGATTAATATAATACTCGTCATTTTCATTCTTTTATATTATTCCAAAGCATACTTTTATTTAGTTGTTTAGTGTTCTAAGTATACATATATTAATTATGTTATTTGTTTTTTTTAGCTTAACAATGAGGTACATTAAACGTAGATATATATATGTTTAATTTACTAAATTGTAAACTATAATAAGTGTGCCATTTTGTTCAACTAGTTATAATAATAAGTGTAAAAAAGATCACAGAATTTTCCAGTTCTGTTGTAACCATTATTATAAATAATACTCAATATTTTTATTCATTTAACAAACCTTTTCCAAGCGATCTGAAGATTTATATATACTAGGGGCTACTACTTTCGGCTTTCAAACTAAGCAGAGGTTAATAATGTAAAACATCTTGAATGCATAATTTTTAACATCTTAATTATAAACGCCCGGTTAGTTTGATAGGGGATTAAATGACTTAAACAAAGTGGGTAGATATTTTATTACACTCACTAAAGTAAAGTCACACCCAAATAAATTAAAATTTACACTACAATAATATAATATATTTACACTAATTAATCACAAATTACCATTAAAAAGTGGTTTACTTACACCTTTCATTATTTCTCTTACACCCTAGAAGGATAGGTTTACAATCTGCGAGTTTAATTTACACTTGATAGTGTAAATGTACCTACACATAAATAAGAAGAATTAACACTCATGTATTATTCTCAGACTTCTCTACCTCACAGAATGGTATACCAGTCCTTGATATAAATGGATGCTCCTCCTCCTCTACCGTTCTTACATACGTGGACCACATTAGTATAGTTCTTTATTCTATACAAAAAAGTTTCATTGTCATTTAACTTTGTTTAAGTTAAAAGTAATAGATCACAGTCCTCATTTATCACCGAACATTGCACATTATCGATTTTATTTCTTAGGCTTTTGGTGTTCTCGAGGCTTACCTAGTTTTTCAGCTTCGCATATCTTTGAATTATTACCTTCTGGTAAGTTTAAGACAATTAAAAATGTTAACCTGATGATGCATGCGCACTCGAAACGTTTAAACAAGAAGTCCTGGCCAACGATCTAGGTAATCATATCAAACCGAAAAATATTTCTCTAAGGGGGATTCCGAATAAAGTTGATTAATTTAGTTTTGTCCTTGACTTACTATAATAATATTATCTACCCAGGTAAGTCATTAGACATCAATTACTTTCAAAATTAAAAAATCTCAATATTACTGCAGAGTGGATTAAGTACCAAGCAGACGGTTTTATAAAGAACGCTCTTATACATCAATGGATTATCTCGAAATCTCTACTAATACGTCAATAGAGCTTGAAATTTGATTAAGTTTACTCATATATGCGGCCCTTTTTAAAACGCCTCGCAGGATTTGCTTTTAGCCAGACGAACTAGCGTCACGGCCCTTTTGTAACCGCAGTTGATAAAGCCGGCTTACTTTTAACTGTGATATGAATCACGGACGATTTTTGTTTGAAATTTTTAATAATACCATAAATTTTAATTCTACCTCATATATAAGGTTTATTAAAAACGTAGCCGCTGATATTTGCAGGTGGAAAAATTAAAAAAAAAATGGATTCATAAGGTATTTTAAATATACTGCCAGATTCGAATGTTGGGAAGGGCCGATACATTTTTATTAGTATACAGAGTGTCCGTTAAGTATATAGCATACTCTCGGGCGCGTATAGGGGCAGTCGAAATAGGCCTAATGTGTCATAGAAAGAAAATCCTAAAGTGTCCCTTAACAGAAATACAGAGCCCAGCTACTTACCTTTTCGACTCTATCTTTTAAACCGACATGTATAATTTAATGAAATTTTAATATTTTATGTAGGCATAAAGACTCATAAAACCATACTACAGTAGATGTTTTACATTGTCAGGGAAGTCAGGGACGGACTTGCCAAAACACTCGTTGGGCCAAAATTTTGTCAAGTTAAATACTCTGGTCATTCCTGTTTTGAATTTTATTTAATAATTAATATATTAAAATATTTAACATAAGTTATTTAAACGTAGTAACTAATCGAATAACAACATGACTAATAATTTGCATTAAAATAAGGAATGCATCTAACTTATGGACAAGCACTCAGTAATTGTGTGGATGCAAAGATAATTTATTCTGATACATTTCCAAATCGAAGTGTGCTGCATAAATGAATCATTGAAAGGGTTGACATTCAGGAAATCACTTAAACGCAAGAATGTTAAAAATGTGAAATATTTGCTTCTTCTTGTTTACTTTAGCAGATTTTCGAAATGGGCGCTCTGTACCTCTATACATTTCCTTAGCCGACGTTTTCTCGTTGTACTTGAAACAACATTTTGTTGAAATGGTGTGTTATTCTTTCTATTAGATCTTTCCTGGTGCCCGAACTGGTGTCGAATATTATATAAATTTCCCCAAGAAAAAAAATCCAATGGAGTCATGTCGGGCAACATCGGTGGCCATAAAGTAGGCCCACCTCGATCTATTCACACCGATAAAAGGCAACACTTGTAACAAGAGAATAAATTATCTTGACTCTAAATTACTTAATCTGAAGGTAATAATCTTATTTAGAGTGAATGTGTTCTTAATATTAAGTGTTTTTGGCCATTTCTGGTTACGTTCTTGGCGGTAAAATAACTTGTTTAAAAGCTGGCGTCTTTGGAATTGTAACATTTTAAAATGGTATTTTTAACAAAGATAAGGTTCTATGTGCCAAAGTATCTGGCCCTTGTCCTAAGAGTATGGTATAGGTATTTACATGCAATTCGGCAATTGCGCGGAGTCACATCAGTACTCCAGTGACCGAAGAACTTAAGGTTTCTATAAAGCATCTCAACTACGATTATTTTTTCTATGGCTTAGTGGATGTGGATTGTGGATGGTTACATTGAATGCGGATGTGTGCGATTTTTTAGGGTTTCGGCATCGTACGACTGATAGTCTTACGAGTATGTGGTTAGACTGCTTGTGATTTGTTACGTGCGTAGTTTAACCTCAAAATGAGCGACGAATTAGATGACGTATATTTTCTTGAAGATAATTGTCTATATTAGCTTCGCTAAAGACAGCAGTTTTATTTTTCTATATTTGAGCGTAATGTGAGTGTTTTTTAAAAAAAACTTTTTACTGTGTGAACAACTAGAACAAATAAAAATAGTAAAAACATCTATTTATAAACGAACAATAGACCTCTCTAAAGCCGCCCAGGTGTTTGTACACAGTAAAAAATTAGGTGTTAAATTTAACACTCAATGGTGGTACCTACATATAGGCACACACTCAATATGGTATATTAACCAATCAGTACATCTGGTAAAAAAGATATTTTTGAATGTTTTTTTTTTTTACTTTTGGATGAGTGTTAATTCTTCTTATTATTGGTATGGTATATAGGTACATTTACACTATCGAGTGTGAATTAAACTCACAGATTGTAAACCTATCCTTTTAGGGTGTAAAAGAAATAATGAGAGGTGTAAGTAAACCATTTTTTAATGGTAATTTGTGATTAATTATTGTAAATATCATATTATTGTAGTGTAAATTTTATTTTATTTGCAGGATGTGACTTTACTATAGTGAGTGTAATAAAATAATCTACCCAGGGCTAGAATACTTTCCACTTTGTTTAAGTCATTTAATCCCAATCAAACTAACCGGGCGTTTATAATTAAAATGTAAAAAATTATGCATTTAAGATGCTTTACAAACTTTACATTATTAACCTCTGCTTAGTTTGATATATGATTGAATGACTTAATCAAAGCCGAAAGTAGTAGCACCTAATATATATAAATCTACAGATCCCTTGGAAAAGGTTTGTTCAATGAATGAAAATTTTGAGTATTATTTATTGTTTATTTATAAACAAAATGATGGTTACAACAGAACTGGAAACCCCTGTGATTTTTTTTATACTTATTATTATAACTAGTTGAACAAAATGACACCACACCTATTATGTATAGTTTACAATTTAGTAAATTAAACATATGTAAGGCTGCCCAGAAGTCCGGAATAAAATTAATATAGCCTTAACCTGTAACTTTTGGGGAAAATGCTCGGGCACGTCAATTTAGTTTCATATATGCTCACATTTTGACGTTATTCGTTTGTTTTTTTATAGACATTTGTCAAAGATATGACGACATCGATCTTTTTTTTAAATGGAAACATACAGCTTGTGATACATCATTTGAAAGCTAATATCTTGACAGTATGCTCATAAAATTTGGCGCGATTCTGTCAAGCTATTTCAAAATGGCGACTGTTAAAAGTTTTAAAAAAATCCCTATTTAAATAAGCGGAAATGATAAATCATTGATGTTTTTTTTACCTTTCAAGATAAGAAATCTTCATTGTTCACGTTCTGACATTTTGTGACATTGTGAACTTATAAAATTAATTTAGGTATTTCCGAAGTAATATTTTATAATTTTCTAAACAAAAATGGTTTTGTCGGAAAGGCAGCGTATCGAAGTCTTGATATTGTTAGGAAGTGGAGATAAAATAAGAAGTCAAAGTGAAGTGTGCACTTTATTTATTGCTAAATATCCGGAAAATTAAATTTCACAGGGTACTGTCAGTAAAATATTCCACAAATTTGATGAACATGGCACAACAGTAAAGGACTTGCCTAGGAATGGACGGTCACGTGCTTTAGGCGACGATGAAAAATTGGATATTGCATTATCTCTGCAGGATAATCCGCATGTTTCAATAGTTTCATTGGCTCAAAATCATGGTACATCTAGAGGTACTATTGGAAGAATTTTGAAAGCAGAAAAATACTACCCTTATAAAGTATGACTTATCCAAGAGCTTTTAGAAGATGACTATGATAGGCGTTTGCAACTTTGCGAAGAAATGATGAGACGGTGTGACGAGAATAATAGGTTTCCACAGAACATATTATTTTCGGATGAAGCTACTTTCTATTTAAACTGGGTGGTTAACAGACATAATTATCGTTTCTGGAGTCAAAAAAATCAACAATGGATATTTTAAGCGCATGCTCAGCGGCCCCAGAAAGTAAATGTATGGGCAGGTATCATTAATAACCATTCTTTTTGGAAGGAAACCTCACAGCTGAACGGTACCTGGATTTCTTAACCTTCGAGTTGAGGCCTGCTCTAGCTGTAATTTTTCCCAACGAAGTAGATCCAGATATACCTAATGAAACAATTTGGTTTCAGCAAGATGGTGCTCCCCCGCATTTTGGTGTCAATGTGAGAAAATATTTAGATCAGATATTTCCAGGTCGCTGGATTGGACGACGTGGTACAATTGAATGGCCACCGAGGTCCCCAGACTTAACACCTCTAGAGTATTTTCTTTGGGGATATTTAAAAGAAAAAGTTTACCAAAATAGGCCAAATAAAATTGAAGATTTGAAAAACAAAATTAGATTGGAGACACATAACATACCGGCTGAAGCCATTCGAAATTCCATCGACGGATTCTACCATCGCCTGGGAGCATGCTAAGTAGAGGGTGGTGGACATTTCCAGCATTTGCCACGTTAAACCACCTTTTTGTTCTGTTTTGTTTTGCTTCGTTACATTTTTTTTTTTTTGACAAAATAAATAACAAATTAACCATAACTGTACAGTTTTGTATTTATTAGGTGATTATATTTTGTCACTTAAAAATTATTACGTAAAGAACCCACAGGGTCGAGTTATTGAAAGACATTAACAGTGACACTTTAGACGCGATAAGCGTGTGACCCGAGACCTTTTTTTGAAGTGGAAAACAGTGGGAGTTAGTTTTTAGGCAGAGAATAAGATTATGTTTTATGTTTGTAAAAAACCTTCATAGACAACGCGTCGGAAGAGGCAAACACTCGCCCACCATTTTATTAAACTAAATAAAATGATTACACTTATACAGAGTATTTAATTTATTACAAAAGTAACGCGATCTGTTTGGATCCACTACACAACATTGGTCCTTCGAGCCTGGATAGTTAAATCGGCAAAACGGTCGGTAAAAACGGCTTTGTTCGGCAACACAACCGGGAAAGCTAATATACAAGTGCGACAAAACGGTCGTCAAAGGGACTTTTCGGCAACACAGTCGGAAAACCAAATACCTACAACAGTTTGTTTGGCAACACAGCTGAAAGAAAACCACAACCAAGGAAAATAGCGTCGATTGGTAAGTCGTCAATATTCCTTTTTACCATTTCCTTTACATATTCAATTGCATTATCTGATACTTTAGTGTGTTTAGAGATTTAAAAAAAAAATATGGCTTCTGAAAATACTAACAATGCACTCGATTTAGCTGATATGTTAGCCAAATTAAAGTTAAAACGGGGACAAGTCAAATCCCAATTAACTAGATTTATTACATACCTAGATAATTTTGAATCTTTTTCGGGAAATTATGAAGAAGTTAGTGCTCGCGTAGAGAGAACAACGTTTCTTTTGGATCAATTTAATGACATCCAAACCGAAATTGAATACTTATCGGGAAATATTTCTCTGGACGCCGAGCGAGATGATTTCGAATCAAAATTCTTTAAGGCTATCGGTCAAGCCAAGAAAATGCTTTCAGATTTTTTAAAAACGCAAGATACACCACCAAATCCTGGTGCAAGCATTTTTAGTGTTAATAATGCAATTGGAAATACAAATGTTAATTTACAAGGTCCGGTAAGATTACCACCGATTAGCTTACCAGAATTTTATGGGGCCTACAGTCAATGGATGACATTCTATGACATTTTTAATTCTTTAGTACATTCAAATGCGCAGTTAAATGATGTACAAAAATTCTGGTACTTAAAATCATGCCTGAAAGGCGAAGCTGCTCATTTAATTCAGTCACTTGAAATTTCAAATCAAAACTATCAAATTGCTTGGGATATGTTAAGGGATAGGTTTGAAAACAAGAGATTGATTGTACACACTCATTTAAAACATATTTTGGATGGTTTCACAATGAAAAACGAGTCACATTCTCAACTAAGAAATTTATTGGATAATTTCAACAAAAATTTACGTGCGTTAAAGGCACTTGGGCAGCCCATAGATATGTGGGATACACTTCTCATATACATATTGGGCAACAAACTTGACATTGTAACTAAACGGGAATGGGAGGAACATTTAAATAAACAAGGAATTGACTTTCCTACGGTTTCTCAACTAACGGAATTTCTAACCAAGCGTTGCAATTTCTTAGAAACCCTGGAAAGCAAAAATAAGACAGACAGAGGACAACAACACAACAAAATTCTAACACACGTGACGACAGGAAAGATTTCTTGTGCCTTTTGTCATAAAAATCATTTAAACTTTCAATGCGAAAAAATACATACAATGCCGAAAAGGGATCTTTACACAGAAATTAAAAAACATAAACTATGCATCAACTGTCTAAGACCTTTTCATGATCACAGTTCCTGCAATTCAGCAGGCTGTAAAAACTGCGGTCGAAAACATAATTCATTATTACATTTATTCTTTAATAACAGCGGTAACGTTGTCGGCGTCAATAGCTCTGTTAATAACCCAAACACTGTCGATCGCGACAATAATAACAAATCCCATGGCGGGTCACAAAGTACCCATAATACTCAAACTTTACTCTCAACGGAAATTAGTCGAGAAAATAAACAAACCTCAAATGATGCCTCAACTTCCAAGATCCAAGATTTTTCTAATCAAAACATAACAATGCATTGTTTATCGACTGGAAACAACAAACAAATACTTTTGGCAACAGCCATGATTAAAATTTTAGATTGCAATGGAAAAATAATAGAAGCTAGGGCCATTCTAGACAGTGCATCTCAAAGTAATTTTATTACCGATTCATTGGCTAGGCAACTCAATCTAAAAACTAAAAATTTTAGTATTCCCGTGGCTGGGATAAATAACTCTCTTAGCAAAATTTCAAAAAAGGTTGACGCCACATTTTATTCTGTCAGCGAAAAATATCAAATGAAAGATTCATTTTTAATTGTAAACAAAATTACCGAAAATCTTCCGCAAACCTCTTTTGACTTGTCTAACATAGACCTACCAAACAATATTGAATTTGCCGATAAAAATTTTAATTTGTCGCGCCCTGTAGATGTTTTGTTAGGAGTAAACATATTCTATGACATACTATGTGTAGGACAAATTAAATTGGGCAAAGGCAAACTAATCTTAAACAAAACTAAACTGGGTTGGATTTTTGCAGGAACCTTATTTTTTGATTACAATGCATCATATAAAAATAATGACTCCACCATTTGTAACCTTTCAATAACAAATAATGAGTTGCATAGGCAAATCGAAAAATTTTGGACTGTAGAAAATTGCGACACTAAAAAACGGGACATTTTACCACAAGATTTGGCATGCGAAAAACATTTCACTGAAAACTATAGACGCGTATCGCAAGGTCGTTTTGAAGTAAGTTTACCCTTATCAAATAATTCTTTCGAATTGGGTGATTCGAAAAATGCAGCTATCAATCGATTTTACAGTCTCGAAAGAAGATTACAAAGGGACGAAAATTTAAAACGCGATTATATTAATTTTATGTCGGAATATGAAAAATTGGGACATATGTCACAAATCAGTTCGAATATAGACACGATTGACACGACATATTACTTACCACATCACGGTGTTGTCAAGGTTGACAGTACTACAACAAAATTACGCGTCGTGTATGATGCTTCGGCAAAAAGCGATAGCGGAGTGTCTTTAAACGACATCCTAATGACGGGTCCTGTCATACAACCAGATTTATTAACTATTATTTTAAACTTTAGACTTCATAATGTAGTTTTTACCGGGGACATTGAAAAAATGTATCGACAGGTCCAATTAAGGGAATGTGATCGACATTTGCAGCGTATTGTATGGCGTTCAAGTCCGAATGAGGATCTTAAGTTTTATACTTTAAACACTGTAACATATGGAACTGCACCTGCTTCATTTTTAGCGATTAGATCTTTAAATCAAGCCGCTATTGATAACGCTAAAAATTTGCAGAATGCTAGTAACGCAATTTTGAATTGTTTTTATGTTGATGATTTGCTAACTGGATCCGACTCTGTTAAAAATGCTATCACATTAAAAAACCAAATAATTCAGATTCTAAATGGTGCATGCTTTCCATTACGAAAATTTTATTCGAACAAGCCGGAAGTGTTAGCTGATTGCGATCAGGGTCAGTTAGAAAATTAATACCAAAAAACCAAATAAAGATAATTTAGGTTATTCAATTAACTTTGAGAACTACGCAACGGTAACAAAGCGTCAGATTTTATCGGTTATCGCAAAAATATTTGACCCTTTAGGTCTGGCAGGCCCGATTACTGTACGTGCAAAAATAATTATCCAACGTCTTTGGCAGTGTAAGTTAGGCTGGGACGAATCGGTGCCCTTAGATATTTATACGCTTTGGACTTCATTTTTTGAACAACTACCAATCCTTGACAAAATAAAAATACCGCGTCAAGTAGTCACTCCAAATTATATAACTATAGAATTGCATGGTTTTTGCGACGCAAGCGAAGCCGCGTACGGTTCTTGTATATATTTAGTTACGACAGATATTAACGGGTTACGTCATTCAAAGTTATTATGCGCTAAAGGTCGAGTTGCTCCTTTAAAAACAATCTCATTGCCTCGGTTGGAACTTTGTGGGGCTCTACTTTTAGCGTGCTTGGCAAAAAATGTAGAAAGGTCTCTCGAAATTGACATAAAAAATAAATTTTTTTGGTGCGATTCCACTATTGCACTGTCGTGGATCGCGGGTGAACCGAGTAACTGGAATACCTTTGTAGCTAACAGGGTAACACAAATACATGAATTGACTGACAAATTCCAATGGAGACACGTTGGCTCCAAAGAAAATTCAGCAGACGTACTTTCCCGCGGATTAAATCCGCAACAATTACTTGATTGTCACTTGTGGTGGCACGGACCAGAATTTCTGACAAAACATGAAAACTTCTGGCCCGTTTTAGATCAAATTAATATTGACAACATACCGGACAGAAAACGGACAATTCAACTATCGTTTATGACTAACACAACTTATCAGGATCAGGATATTTTTAGAAGATATTCAAATTTCAATAAACTGCTTCGAATTTTTGCATATATATTAAGATTTATGCTAAATATTAAAACAAAACATAAAACCAGCAGAATTTTTGCGGAAATATCTCAAAATGAGTTAGATCAATCATTAAACACTTTAATAAAAATGGTTCAATATTATGAATATTCCAAAGAAATTAACGATTTGCGGAAACACAAACAAATTTCTAGGGACAGTAAACTGTTTTCATTGAATCCATTTATTGACGAGCAGGGTATATTACGCGTGGGTGGAAGAATTCGACACTCGACCTTGACTCCTGATATGAAACATCCAATTTTATTACCTCCTTATCATGATTTTACTAGACTTCTAATTAAGCATGAGCACAAACGAAACTTACATGCAGCAACTCAAGCTCTTTTGGTAATTTTGCGAAATAAATATTGGATTATTCATGGCAAAAATGCAGTAAAGCGTGCTATCAATCAATGTCTTGTTTGTTTCAAATCTAAACCTTATGTGAGCACTCCGATGATGGGTGATCTTCCTCAATCAAGACTAATGCCTTCACGTCCATTTTTAACTGTAGGCTGCGATTTTGCTGGTCCTATAATGATAAAGGATGGTAAACTACGTTCTCGCAAGATAATAAAGGCTTACAATTGTATTTTCATTTGTTTTGTTACACGAGCTATTCATATTGAGCTCGTTGGAGATCTAAGTACCGATTCATTTTTAAATGCATTAAAGCGATTTGTCTCTCGAAGAGGACTATGCAAAAATATTTACTCTGATAACGGAAAAAATTTTGTAGGAGCTAACTTTGCACTACAAAAACTTAGTAAATTCTTACAGGACGTTTCAAAGGGTCATAAAATATCAACATTTCTACTCGAAAACGATATTAAGTGGCATTTTATACCACCACGATCACCTTCATTTGGAGGTCTTTGGGAGGCTGCGGTAAAGTCTACCAAATTTCACTTAACCAGAGTCTTAAAAGAGGCTTACTTATCTTATGAATCTCTTTATACAGTATTGTGTCAGGTAGAGGCTATTTTAAATTCTCGACCTCTGACCCCATTATCCAATGATCCCGATGATCTTCATGTCCTAACCCCTAGCCATTTCCTAATTGGCGACCTACTTACCTCCATTCCACAGCGAGATGTCACCGAGGTACCTACTAACAGATTGGTTCTGTACGAACGTCTTCAGCAATTAGTTCAGCATTTCTGGAGACGATGGTCATCCGAATACTTAACATCTTTGCAGTCAAGAGCAAAGTGTGGACGCAACAAGGGGCCACCTATCAAGATCGGATCCCTAGTGCTTTTACGTGAGGAAAACCTTCCCCCTCAGCAATGGTCATTAGGCAGAATCATTAAAGTTCATCCCGGAAAAGACAATGTCATCCGCGTAGTGTCCGTAAAAACTAAGACGGGAGTTTTTAAACGTGCGGTTACTAAAATAAGTGTTTTACCGATTGAGATGGACTAAATGACTCTATTTATTTTTTACTTTATGTTTACATTTTCTTTATACATTAATTTTATATTTGTATGTTGGTATACATCTTGTAACCTATATCATTGAAATTACTCTTTCAAGGTGGGCGGGATGTACAGTTTTGTATTTATTAGGTGATTATATTTTGTCACTTAAAAGTTATTACGTAAAGAACCCACAGGGTCGAGTTATTGAAAGACATTAACAGTGACACTTTAGACGCGATAAGCGTGTGACCCGAGACCTTTTTTTGAAGTGGAAAACAGTGGGAGTTAGTTTTTAGGCAGAGAATAAGATTATGTTTTATGTTTGTAAAAAACCTTCATAGACAACGCGTCGGAAGAGGCAAACACTCGCCCACCATTTTATTAAACTAAATAAAATGATTACACTTATACAGAGTATTTAATTTATTACAAAAGTAACGCGATCTGTTTGGATCCACTACACAACAATAACTATTGTTAAGTCACAATGCCACAAAATGTCAGAACGTGAAACAATGAAGATTTATTATCTTGAAAGGTAAAAAAAAACATCAATGATTTATCATTTCCGCTTATTTAAATAGGGTTTTTTTTTAAACTCTTAACAGTCGCCATTTTTAAATAGCTTGACAGAATCGCGTCAAAATTTGTGAGCATACTGTACGAGATATTAGCTTTCAAATGATGTTTCACAAGCTGTATGTTTCCATTAAAAAAAAAGATCGATGTCGTCATATCTTTGACAAATGTCTATAAAAAACAAACGAATAACGTCAAAATGTGAGCATATATAAAACTAAATTAACGTGTCCCAGCATTTTCCCCAGAAGTTACAGGTTAAGGCTATATTAATTTTATTCCGGACTTCTGGGCAGCCCTGTATATATCTACGTTTAATGTACCTCATTGTTAAGTTTAACAAAACAAATAACATAATAAATATATGTATACTTAGAACACTAAACAACTAAATAAAAGTATGCTTTGGAACAATATAAAAGTATGAAAATGACGAGTGTTATATTAATCGTATGTTTATTTAGAGATCTATGAACAGTGGCGCCTCTTATATAGGAGCACTTGAGCACGTGCCTCCCTATGATTCAGCCCCACATCGACCGACAAATATTCACTATAAATTACATATTTAGTTTACAATACAATGTCTGTTACAAAGGAATTCTAACATGATTTTATAAGCTCCCTATCCAATTATCGTTTCGCTAACTAATTATTTTGTAGCAGGTCTCTAATCCCGAATGCTTATCGCAGGAAAAATGTGCTCCGTGGCTATCGCTACTTGATATGGACGGTTCGCTTCCCGTAATAAATGCACCTTGTCGTCCCCATCTCTTTTTAGCGCACGGCTCTAAATGGGCTTTCATTCCTCTCAAATGAGCACGCTTTTGCTGTGCTGCATGCTGCCGCCTTGTTTCGGATGGTTTTTGAGAGATCGTTTTATGTGTTTTGCTGATCCCTGTAGCGCGGTAAAACCCTCCATAAGCGTGGCATAGCTTGTGTATGTCATGCAGTGTTGCCAGACCTTCTGTTTTAACAGAATATCTCCTGCTTTTGCCCTCGGTCCTGTTATTCTTTTAAAAAATGTTGCAAGATATTCCTAACTTTAATGACTTAGTTACTGAGAAATTTGCTAAACTAAAAGACAGAAGAATGCGTTTTTTGTTTAGACACTGTGTTTAATCAGTTCTGTTTTTTAAAAATATTTTTAGTTTTTTTATGTTGTCGTTGTTGACTTTTCTAGTTACTGCTTCCCAAGTATGCTGTATATTGGTAAGTTTTCAATTTAAATTTATATTTTGTTTTATTAACATATCTACGTACAAAAAGAACATAAAAATTGGGAAAGCTTTTTACTCGTAAATTTGACACTTAACTACACAATATCTTGTGGTTGGAACGGAGGGGTGAAATAAAAGAAAGGGTGGTGGGCGAAGATATGCGCAAAATTTCGTTTTTTGCCATGCTTGATGCTTGTGAACCTTCACAAACTTCCGTCACGAGCCGCCACTGTCTATGAAGTAAAATATGTAGGTAGGTACCTAAGTATTTATATAAAAAAGGAATACATTTATATTATAAGCTTATATCAGAATAATTTGAAAGCTAAAGGGAAAATTGTAGCAATGTAAATACCTACTTAGTTTCTTAAAAATGGCGTACTTATTAGTAAGGTTTCTATTAAATTTTGTTAAAATGCTTACCCAATTTAACAAGATCCTTATAAAAAGCACTCTCATTTGGCACTTTACAGAACTTTGCTTTGTTTCTATATTTTAATTTAAATATAACATTATTCTATATCACGTTCAAAGAGCACAATCAGAGTGACGTGAAAGTTGAATTTGCATGTAGCGTCGGCGTCATCTGTCAATTCCTAGAATTTCACACCACTTGTTGCCGCCTGTCTTTTCGATAACACGGGTTTAGGTATTTTTACTCAGGGCCGTGTAAAAAAACGATTAAAGAATAAGTTTTACACTCAACGTGTTAAAATAACCTTCTAGAGGGTTTTATTTACACGCTAATATGGTGTTATTAATTGTCTTCGTATTTAATTTTCCTGATAGAGTGTAAAATGAAATAAATAACACCAATTCAACAAAATTAATTTTTTAGAGAGTTAAATTCATAGGCAAATTTAATACAACAACTTTGGTCCCATATGAGTGTAAAAATGTGTTAATTATGTTGATCCGGGTGTTAACATTAACACTACTTTTTTTCACCACTCCTGAAATGATTTTTACCAGGTGGATATTTTTTACTGTGTACGTTGACTACAAAGCAATGGGTTTTTGCAACAAGTCAAATGAAGACTTTCATTAAATCTTTCAACGAAAGAAATTAAGAATTTCTTTATCTTAATTCGAGGATACCGGCCTTGAGTCAAAGCAGTAACAAGACCTTGTATCCTTGAAGCAAAGACACATATACTTGGCAGAAATAAGTAAATACTTGTACACAGTATATTCAGATTTAAATGCTTCTATTCAAGGATGTCATATCTTGGACCGGTATAATATAAATCTTACTTAAATGATTGATTCTTTTAGAAAAGTACTAAAAAACAACTAGCCTTATTTTACGATAGTAAATGAACTTAACTCAAGGCTATGCTCGGAATGGTTTAAATGTGTTATCTTAGTTTAAGTAAAGTTTTCTTTCCGCTAAGACAATTACGAAAATTGCTTCCAAGGATGTAGCTGACTCTTATCAAGGAAATATTCATTTGGACATATCGTAGGACAATGGCGGCCTTGTTTTAAATTCGTTTTGCTTTACATTGAGATATCCTTTTCGTCTGGGCATCAATTACCAAAAGTATTTAATAAGTGCTGACGAACTAAATTACTAAAATGGGGCGGTGCACCGTCGTGCATATACCACATCTGATTACTAATTTCTAAGGGCACATTTAAACATAATAAACCGTTTTGTCGCAAGAATTGCAAATACATGGCACTATTTAATCTGCCTTCAATAAAGAATGTTCCAATGAGATGATTTCCAATAATCCCCGCCCATATATTAACTATGAACCTTTGTTAGTGCTTTGTCTGTACTGTTGCATGGGGATCTTCTTCATGCCAGATATGCAAATTATGGCAATTTATTAGTCCGTCTGGAGTTAAACCTGCCTCGTCCGTGAACAAAACAATACTGGTAAAATTATGAATTTGCCTAAATCTTTTAAAATGGATAAGCAAAAGATTAGCTACTTTTAGAATTTTTACCTGTTTGTCTTAAGCTACGATCAACCCTTTCAAAAGCTCTTTGATGCATTAACCGTCGATTTGGAAGTGTTTCCGAATAAATTCTTCTCGCCTCCACACAATTGTCGAGTGCTTAAATTATATGCATGTCAGCCTATTCACTATAAGAATAATCCTCCATTACTTAAGTCTTATGTACTCAATCAATCAGACAATTTGGAAAAGGGTTGTTATAACACATGGTTAACGCGTTTTATTGTAGTATTCTGATTTATTATTTCAATAACGTGTTATACAAAAAACGTATTTTCTACGAAAACCGCTAATTTTATCGAAACAAATGTAGAGTACCTTTTCTAAAGAGGAATGACTAGAGTATTTAAAAAAGTTCAAAAGTTAGAGCCGAGAAGCTCGCTGGGTACCTCTTTGGTGCTCTGTATCTCCGTTGGGGGCACTTCAGGATTTTTTTTTATATGAGAAATTAGGGTTACCTTTACCTCCCCTATACGCTTCCCAGAGTACGCCATATACTTACCGAATATCCTGTATACAGGATGATCAACTAACGGCAACAAACGGCTATATCTCAAAACGGTCATAAGTTTTCAAAAAAAATTGGAAATTATTTTTGAAAGTTGTACGATTTACGCTAGAAGGCGTAACCGTTTGGACAAAATTAAAATTCAAATTAATTAAAAAATTGTCTCAATAAAGTACTGTCATAAACAGGTTCCATCATGAGGTTGAAGATTTAGCACGCAATATCCCATGACCAGAAAAACACACTGTATAATAAAGTTGCATTTATATAGCTACTAAAATTCAATATAGTTAAAAGTTAATTTGACGCTTAATCTTTTTAACCCGCTCTAAAAAAAAAGGGAACAGGTTGATTTGCGCAAGGTAGTATTGTTCAACTGAAAGGGGATGCTGGATATAAGGGTGACTTTTTAGACTATGGCATACCTATTTCTACTTTATAAAGGTATTATTATTTTTCTTCTCCATCCCTTAACGGCGATGCCCATGTGCCAGCTGCATCAAGCGTACGTTTATTGACAAAACGGTCAATCATTGATACATTTTGTAAAGAAGTTTAAGATGTGCCAAGATTTTTTAATTAGTAACGAGTGACGTGTAGTCCAGGAAAACTGTACTTTTCACCATGCTTTTCTGGGAACTAATAGCGAGCAAGCTGAAATTTTGCATGGGTGTAGGGACTGTAGGGTACCACTAGGAAAGCTTAACTTTGAATTTGCACGGTTCTTAACCCCTCAACTTCGGCGCCATCTTGAATCAAAAGGTTAAATCGGTTTTTCGCTTGTAAGTTCTATTATTTTTGTGCTAGAAAAAAAATTAAAGAATCATTTTGTAGGGCAAAACAATACCTACAAAACCATGCCTCTGACAAATTCATTAACTTTTTTGTTTATACTGAAAATTCCATTATTTAAACAAAATAAGCATAATGATATCAGTTTTTTCGCTATTTCTAATTTCCTGTTACTATGATTAGAAAATTTCCTGAACAAACATTGTAGGGCAGCGAATTCTCTACATTTTATGTTGGAACATTTTTTTTGTTAAAGCAATTCTTGTTGTTGTACACCGCGACAAATGTTCAACAAACTGCAATGATCCTGCAGTCGCTCTGCGCACGATTTGAAAATCGCTGGAGGATTTATATTCAACGTAATAAGTATCTTTTTGTTTTCGTAGGTAAAATTGCTGTGTTGATGTATGCATTCAATTTATTATGTGTATCTATTATATCATTTTTATAAACAATTAGTTCTCTATCAATCAATTCATAGTAAACAATATATTGTACTTACCGAACAATACTGCAAATGGTCAGTCTTGACGTAACGTGTTAATGACAAAAATTTTCATTATAAATAAACGATTAGATTATAAATAAAATAATCTGTACAATAACTCACTTTCAGTTCACAAAATGTGGAGTATGAAATGATTTCTGAGTAGTTTACTGAAATACGGAGTCAAATTGTTAGCAGTCCTTGTTTTGATGAACAAAAATTTTTAATGAACAAACCAATAAGATAAACAATTAATTATATTTTTACCTGAAAATGTGGAACACAATTATTCTTTTATATCGTGAAAAGTTGTTCTGTTCAATAGATAACAATTATGGAATGTTGCATATATACAGGGTGTGTCCTAACTACGGTACGAAACTTCACAGGGTGATACGTATGGTCGTTTTAAGAAAAAAAAGTTCCTATGAACATATGTCCGGAGCTGCTTCGTTTCTGAGATATAGGGCGTTAAAGTTTAAAAAAAAAACGGTTATAAATATCCTTAAACCGATTTGGTTGAAATTTGGTTGTTATTTGAAGTAATAAGGCGCTTATTTAGGCCTAACTAGATTGTTGAAATTATTAGGTCCAGTGGCGTCTCAGTGGGCATAGCTTCTTCTAGTTCGGGCGTTGTTACAGTTTCTGGTCTTCCACCACCTGTATTTTTAATAAAACTCCCAGTTTCACATAATCTTGCATGTAGCGTTCTAAATGTTTTAGCACATGGGATTACTCTGTTAGGATATAATTTGTCCTGGTAAATTCTCCGTGCTTCTTCCGCATTTTCATTTGCTAATCCATAAATAAAGTGCACGCCAGCCATTTCAGCGTTAGTAAAATTGTTTATGATGGAATCACTGCTAATTGACAACTCTGAATTTTACTGATAATATGACAATACTATCACTGTCAGCTGCTCTCCAAAGCAGGCAGCTAGGTACTTCATTTGGCCTTGGCAATAATTTGTTATAAATAGCAGATGTGGTAAGCCAAAAATGTGATAATAAAAGTAAACCTATTGAAACCAATCGTGCATTTTATCAGAAGGTGGATATTTTGCTCAATGCTCAGTAAGATCGAAATTGTTTATTTTTTATTTTTTTTCAGTATGAACAAATGAATTTTTCAGAGACATGGTTTGAAGGAATTTTTTTCCCCTCCAAAATGCTTTTTTAATTTTTCTTTTAGCTCAAAAACAATAAAAGTTACAAGCGAACCGATTTGCCCCTTTGATTCAAGATGGCGCCGAAGTTAAAGGGGTAAGAACCGCGCAAATTCAGAGTTAGGCTTTCCTAGTAGCACCCTACACCCATGCAAAATTGCAGCTTTCTCGCTTTTAGTTCCCAGAAAAATTACAATTTGCCGGGACTAGTATTAATTTGGAAAAAGCGACCAGCGACAAAAAAAAAGTTGACGATATGTCCGTCGAGATGACTTTCAGCGATATTGCACATCTCGTGGCAAAAGAGCTATTCACCCAACCCGACCAGCGAGGTCTTAGAGAAGACCAAACGCTGGAATGGAGCCCGCATAAGCAGGTATCTAATGATAGGTGGCGCTGAAAGCCAATTGTCGGTTTTTGCGAACTGGAAACGCGATATAAAAGAAAGCAGTTTGTCCCTTTTCTTTTCGTCAGACCTAATCCTTGGACGCGATTCGCCGTATTACAGCTCATCGCCAAGGCTATAGAGTCTAACGATGTCGCCACGTGCAACATCTCGCATCTGTATCTCTACATTATGTGTTGAACTGCACTATAAGGTTCCTTTTCTTTTCGTTTCCATGATCAATTGTATTAAGATTTATTTAGTAAGTTATCGTTAATGCAGAACAAACCTAACTTCATTTTAAAATGTAGTTAGGCTTTTTATTTCACCATATGATACTTCTGCTCCAAAATTGAGATATATTTCCGAGATAAGATACTTTTTCATTTGGTTAATTGTAATTTCATAGGGATAGATAGGCTACTTCTGTGCCAAATCTGTAGTGATATAAACTGTCTTAAGTGATAAAAAACGGAAAAAGCCAACTATTGGAGATTGATTAATGAGGCTATATAGTTCTGCTTTGAAGCAACGATCAACAATAGGTCCGTAGAACGGAAAACTATGTTTTGTAAGTGATAAAATTACTTTTACTCTTTGCAAAACAATTTCCGTTGCACGTCATACCCTTCGAGTGATGTCAGTTATCGGCAATGTTGCCAACTTGTAACCAAAATAGCCGAGTGAGGAAATTACACTGTTTTTTTTTTATTAATTTATTTACCGTAACCCGTAACTGTTGTTGAAACTGCGCCTACAGTGGAGATATTCAAATTTAGAGCAGCTGTTACACACTAAAAATTAGTAAAGTACAAATAAATATATATACCCTTTAAAGTTATTTCTCCAACTGCTATCAAGGGCAACATTGGGCCATTATTGTTAAGTTCTTCCTGAAAATAGCTAATTGGAGAAGCTATTAGTTCTTTGCAGCGGCTATTTAAATGCTGCGGCTATTTAAATGTTGCGGCATTTTTCAGGAATATTAAACAACGTAATCGACAGAGATATGTATGTGCATTTTTGTTATTCTTAGAAGAACAGTCTTTTAATCCTATTTATGAAAAGATCTGGAGTTTTTGTTAGAAAATAGAGGCACAGCAACACGAAACTACACAAAAATAGAGTTTAGTTTTCAACGCAATGTAAACAAAACGTCAAAATAGGCAAATCAACGAGCTGGCGCCAGCACCGTTGACACTTCTGTTGCCAACTGTGGGCCAATAAAATTTATATTATATCAATTTTACAAGCTTAAATCAACAAAATATTAATATAATATATTAATATCGCATGAAATTTTAATATTTTTAGCCCAAATTTAATTTCCCCTTGTTTTCTTACGGATTTACAATTATCAGCTGATGACGTGCATTGGAAATTGTTTTGCAAGGACTATAATACCGGGTGTTGCATCGTCGAGCGGGACATAGGAAATCCCATGTAATTTTAAATGGGGTCAATTATTGGCTTCCCTAATTATTTTAGAGAAAAATTCTATTTAGGTTTATTAAAGAGCACTAAAACCCACATTCAAAAGAATAACTTTAGATATTTTTGATGAGCCCGTTTACGGGTTATCGCCGATTTCTTTTTAACTATTTCTCCTTTTTATGGCCCCGTATTTGCGGGCACCAGTCAAGGTAAAAGATGACTGTCAAATAAAGTTGTCATTTTGAAATGTGTGCTTTATTGTTATAAAAACTCGTACATCGAAAATATTAGCCATGAATTACACTTCTGAAGAAAAAATATTGATGATTAAATGGTATTATCAAGGAAATAGTTATCAAAATGTGTCAGACATGTTTGCTGCTCTGTATCCGAATAGACCGATACCTGCAAAATCTACAGTCGAAAGGACTATCAAGAAATTTGAGACAAAAGGCACTGAAATAAATAACTGCAGATGTGAAGAAAGGCAGGAACAAAGAAGAGATGCAAGAAATGATAGGGACTTGCAAGTTTTATTGTGCGTGGAAGAAAATGATGGGAAGATCAGCACAAGGAAACTTGAGGATGACATAGGATTAGATCACACTACAGCGTTACGAGCTTTGAAACGACATAAATATTATTCATACAAATATGAAAAGCACCAAGAGCTAAGAGATAGGGACGAAATACGACGACAGGAGTTTTGTTTTGGTATGATGGAAAGGGGAAGGATAGGGAATTTTTAAAAAACATTTGTTTCACTGACGAATGCACATTTACCTTAAACAATGAACCCAATGTTCAAAATTATCGATATTGGAGCAAAGAAAACCAACACAGGTTTGTGGAAACAAGGACGCAATATCCACAAAAAGTTAATGTATGGGCTGGGATTTTCGGAGAAAATATTATCGGGCCATTATTTCTTACACGAAATTTAAATGCAGAATATTTTTTGCAACTACTTGAAGATCATATTTTACCTACTTTACATGATGCCGCCAGGGAAAATCAGGAAGTTTGGTACCAAATGGATGGCTGCCCGGCACATAGTACCCTGGATGTCCGGGAATATTTAAACCGTGCTTTTAATGGAAATGTTATTGGCTTAAATCATACAGTAAATTGGCCAGCCAGGTCTCCTGATTTATCGCCAAATGATTTCTTTCTCTGGGGCCATTTAAAAAACAGGATATACAAAGATAAAAAATACCCAAATCTAGACGAGTTAAAAAATGCTATTTCTGCCGAATGCAATAGAATTTCAGTTTACCAACTAGCGAATGTATAAGAAGAGAATTTTATGATCGCCTCGGTTATTGTCTAGCAGTCAATGGAGGAATATTTGAACATCTTCTTAAATCCTAAAGTTCTAACAATTTAATAGTACCTACCTATTAATTAGTAAAATATTGAAACATGTAAAATGTCATAATTAACCTTGTAATTGGATACTTTATTTTAGTTTTATTCAGATTAATTTGTACTCATAAATACACCTTTAATATTTTCGATGTACGAGTTTTTATAACAATAAAGCACACATTTCAAAATGACAACTTTATTTGACAGTCATCTTTTACCTTGACTGGTGCCCGCAAATACGGGGCCATAAAAAGGAGAAATAGTTTAAAAGAAATCGGCGATAACCCGTAAACGGGCTCATCAAAAATATCTAAAGTTATTCTTTTGAATGTGGGTTTTAGTGCTCTTTAATAAACCGAAATAGAATTTTTCTCTAAAATAATTAGGGAAGCCAATAATTGACCCCATTTAAAATTACATGAGATTTCCTATGTCCCGCCCGACGATGCAACACCCGGTATGTTAAATTAAAAAACAACTAAACTAACTAATAGAGTTTTTGGTTCGTGGTAACTTCACTGATAAAACTGTGCTCCCTTAATCAAATAATCTGATATATTTGGTAAATAATTATTGGTAATAAATAAATGTGATTTTAATTAACTAAGTTTTATTTAACTGAAATAAATGAGAGTATTTCGTTTTATTTGCAAAATTATTTGACTGTTGGTGGATTTGTGTCAAATCATAGGACCTTTCAAACAAATATCTTACCAAAAAAACACTAAAATAACAAAATCTAAATAACTAATTATTTAGTCGAACTAATTTTCATTTAGGAACTAAATTCCGTTAATTGCTAGTTAAATCACCCAATAGAGAACTATTTAAATGTCTAGGTCATTTAAACTAAATAAATATGTATTTACATTAAATCCTTAATATAAAACAACCAAATATTTACAAACAACTAATTATTTAATCGAAATACATTTCAAGTAAAGGAACTAAATACCTTTAACTCTAATTTAAATCATTCAATGCCGAACTTTTTAAATAATTTGGTCATCCAAACTAATAATTAAGTATTTAAATGACCTCCTGTCGCCTACTTTGGGTTTTGAGTAATTTGATTGGTTATACAAAAATGGCCTGATAAATTCTGATAAATCATCATCGCGTTATTGGTTATTTTTCTGTTGGTTTGCCTTATTATTTGAACACTATAAACAATTTGATAAGGTTTGTGATTATTATGGTATAGGTACTCATTAAACCATATTCAATAGCAACATTTCAAAATTTGTTATTTTTATGTGACGTCTGTATAAACACGTAGGTACTTGGATAAAATAAGAACTGATTTGAATGACCTTTCTGATCTATTGAAAATTAAAAAAAGGTATTTAAACCAAATAAAAGTATACTTGGTCTAAATAAATATAAAAGACAAGTTAAACAATTATGTACTTGAATAAAAAAGAAAGGCTTTGATGGAAATTATCGATTTATTTAAATCCAATCACCTAAATTGTTTAATTAAATAACGTTGTTGTTACGGCAAAAACATGTAAAATAAATGTATACTTGATAAAATATATATAAATATCAATCAAATAAACATTTTGTTAACTGAACTTTTAACCTATTTACTTTAAGTCATTGAAGCGGCTTATTTAAGTTAGGTTAGTGTTAAGGAAACAAAAATTTGCTTGAATTTTGTATTTAGTGATTAATTCCAAATAAGAAGTAATTTATATCAAATCAGATAATACTAATTGAGGCAAATAATCCTTTGGTATTTTTCAAATACATATTTGTTTGGCTAATAGGAAACAAATATTTATTTGAGTCAATGGGAAATTTTTTTAATTCAAATAATTAATTTTATCAGTGTTCCTTCTTTGTTATCAAGAGCCTCCGCTACAGCTGGCCTAGAACCGTGCACAGCTGTATTACAGCGTAATGAAAGGACCGGCAGGCGCTCTCAGCGTAAAAATATAAGTATGCCGACAGCATCCTCAGCTATTTTCTCCGTATGCAGACCGTCAGTCTCGCCGAACGCATTGTTGCGCGCTTACGCTTCTCTTTGCAATATTGGTGCGTATGAAGTGGACGAAAACCTTACTTATTAACTTTAAAGAATTTCTTATCGACAACGACTGCTGGTCGTTTCTTTATGCTATGGCTGCACCTACTACATTTAGTGCAACAAAAATTGAAAACATTGAAGAATAACCCTGGTAAAAAAAAGTAAAGAAAAAACTTCAAAGTAGATATTATGTTCTAAGTTCTAACGAATCTAATAAAAGCACATTTTAAGTGGTTGAACACTTCCGTTATATTATGAGCCAAAAATCTCTTGTTTGGAGTTCATGTAGCGGACAAAATCACGCCCTAATAGGATATCACAAGTTGCGTTTGCCATACAATCCATAAGCAGGGGACAAATTAGTCAAGCAAAATATATTGCCGAATTGAGAAGCATCTCCGTTAGAAACTTCGCGTGCAAAACCACCCCTGCTTACATGTTAACACCCCGGCTATTGTAGTTTAGATTATGGGATATTAAAGTGGCTTATAGTGGTTACGGGGTTTATTAAAAAACTGGCTTTTGTTGTTAAGGGTGTTAAAATGTGACAACAATAAAATCTGCATGAGAATACTTAGCGGGAAGCATAAAATTAATTTTTAAATTGTTATTACATATTAATACGATATTCAATCTATGTTCTTGAATAAAAATTTTATTTAATTGATAATTCGATACCACGATTTTCTTACATGACAACAAATAATAATGCATGATAAAAAAAACAATAAAAAACCTTACAGCAGTTTTCCCGACTCCAGTTTTCTTGACCTTTTTCGTAGACAAAAAGATAGAATATACTACCAAGTAAATGTAACGCAAAACAGCATAATTTGCCGTAAATGGGAAAATATTATACCTACAGTGTGTCCCCGGATCGATGCAACGATAGGTGAAAAAGGCTGAAATTTTTTGAGTTGAAACTTTATCTTCTGGGGTTCAGCCCTGCTTGGATAGAAACTAATTTGTGGCATAATTTTAATTTCGAAAAATCAAGTGTGCTTTGGAAATTTTCAAAAAACTTTTTTTCCCACCAGTAAAGTGCTTGATTTCTAGGAGATACGAAAAAATTTTGTTAAAAAAAGATGCTCGGAAATAATAAATAAGTAAGAATGCAAAGTTTTAAAATCCTATGCCTACTTTGATGTTTTGCATTATTTTTATTGCACGCACCTCCCTATTGAAGATATCAAAAAATTTCGTTAAGAAAAGTTGTTCAAAATAATAAATTAAACACGATCGGTTTATAAGATACATCAAAAAATTAATTTATTTCAATACTAACATCAACTGAAAGATTTATTTATTCAATAAGTTCGCCGCCTTTATTCGCACATTCCTCAATGTTTTCCCGAAATGCAGTGAAAGCTGCTCTTATCTCCTCCGGAAGAATAGAGTTTGTTGCATCTGCAATGCGATTTTTCAAAACTTCTACGTTATTTGGAAGCCTATTCAAATATACAATTTGTTGTATTCGACCCCAAAAATAAAAATCCATTATTGTTAGATCCGGAGATCTAGGCGGCCACAAAATGAGACCAGCATTGGCTATCCATCTTTCTTGAAAATGCTCATTGAGCCATTCACATACCCGAAATTTCGAGTGGGCAGGGCAGCCGTCGTGTTGAAAATATGAAAAATATCTTGGTTCGTATGGAAGTTCGTCAAGAAACTGATTTAGGATATTTAAATAAGATTAAGTCTTCCCTCAATAAAATATGGCCCAATTACACCACAATGATAGGAATGGCACACCATTAACATTAACCTTTTTAAAATACTGCCGCCTAGAATTTATTACATAATTTGGATTATCTTTAGACCAATATCGGCAATTCTGTGATGAAGGTACACCGTTAGTGGTAAAAGTCGATTCGTATGAGAAAATAATATTTTTATGGAAATTTCGATCTTCTAGAATCTTCTCATCTAAAGTTAGGCAAAACTCCAACCTTCGGGATTCATCCCCTTCTTCTAACGTGTGACGAAATCTAACTTTATATGGTTTTACCTTATTTGCTTCATAAATGCGTTGCAAATGTGATTTGCTAACACGAGTCTCCTCGCCTCGTACCGCTTTCTTAGTGACAGCTTTGGATTTTCGCGTAATGAATCCATTGCTAACACAGTACCTACATCATCTTCATCAAATTTCTTCTTCTTTTTTAGTATATTATGTACAGTACCGGTAGTAACAAATTTTTTAACCAGTCTGGATACTATAGATTTGACTAAAACTGTGTTCGGAAATTTCATAATAAATCGCCTGATAACCTCTGGAATAGATAATTCACCTCACTTTTATTGAACCAATCAAAACGCTCATTTTCATAGCAACCACCTTGGTAACGGTCGTCTTACCCGATAAGACTACCGCTAGCTCGAAAAGACGCTTTCGAAAAGACGCTTGTAGTTTTTTTACTTAAATAAAAAATTAGTAACACCTCTAACTTGTATATTTACCTTTATCAGACGGCCTTCATTTTTATGTTCAGTAAATTATCCAATAAAATACACCTCTAGAGGCGGTTTCTTATCTTCATACCTTCGTTTTTCACTCGAAACTCGATTTTCCAAGAAAATTTTCACTCAATGTAATTTTTACTTATAATCAAAGATAAGACCCTCGAGCTAAAGCTCTCGGGATCATATCAGATTATAAGTAAAAATTACATTTCGTAAAAATTTGTCAGAAAATCGATTTCTTGTTAAAAACATCGGTATTACCGATAAGACGCCTCCTCTATCGGTATATTACCGTTGATAATTCACCTATACCATAGCATTGAATTAGGTAGATCAGTTCTGGTATAGTAAGCATAATTGATATTTAACTGTAATGTTTTCGAAAGTTCGGATCAGTTTTAGAGCACAGAACACTATGTACAACAATATTAAAAATACCAAACTATTTTTGACACAAACTGTCAAAATATTATTTTATTCTTTTCCTTCCATGGCATACTATTTTTTTCTGAATAGCATTGAAACAAATTTATTCATATTTTGAAGAAAGTGAATTGCTTGTTATTTTTATGTTCGCATTTCTTTAATTATCTAAATGTCTATTAAAGGGAATAAAATAAACCGATCGTGTTTAAATTATTTTGAACAACTTTTCTTAACGAAATTTTTTAATATCTTCAATAAGGAGGTGCGTGCAATAAAAATAAAGCAAAACATCAAAGTAGGCATAGGATTTTAAAATTTTATATTCTTACTCATTTATTATTTGCGAACATCTTCTCTTAATAAAATTTTTTCGTATCTCCTAGAAATCAAGCACTTTACTGGTTGGAAAAAAAAGAAAATTTCCAAAGCACACATGATTTTTCGAAATTAAAATTATGCCACAAATTAGTTTCTATCCAAGCAGGGCTGAACCCCAGAAGATAAAGTTTCAACTCAAAAAATTTCAGCCTTTTTCACCTATCGTTGCGTCGATCCGGGGACACACTGTAAATGTGAAACGTAATTTGTATATCCCGTTTTGTAAAAGTTACTTAAAAAGCAAAATGTTTAGAAGAGATAAGACTTATTTTTTGCCAATATTAGATTACTGTTCCTTTCTATGAATACAGGGTGTTATTTAATAAGTGTCCGATATTTTACAGGACGATTCCTCACTTATTTTTATAAGTTCATACAAGCGTGGGTGCGCAAGCCCTTCATTTTTGAGATACAGGATGTGAAAAATTTATTTTAATTTTTGTTTTTCGTAAATAAGTTTTGAAATAATGTCTATATTTGGACGAAAATTGGTATTTGGGGATTTTTTAATATGAGAAATTCAAATTTCATCTTAGCTTGGCCCTTAATTGTAGGTGGCGCTACCTACAGGTCTTTCTCTCTTTTGGGGAGTCACAACTTTTCGTGCATGTATGTATCACATTTTCTAGAAGAAAAATCGATTCCTCTATCAATTTTACGTGAAAATGGTATGCTTGCCAAAAATCGCTACAAGTAGCCCTTTTTGAGATATTTTGATTTAAATTATTCGATGCATGTGTTTGGCAAAAAGTGAAACAATTTTAAAAACTTATTTAAATTTTAAAATTATTATTTGTTAAAAAATGGTAAACTTTACCAATGCTGAGTTTGCTGACATAGATTTTACATAAGGACTTGTTAACGGAAATGCTTATGAGGCCAAACGTTTGTATCAGGAGCGTTCTCCGAATCGCACTTCTCCTTCAAAAACGTTTTCAAAAATTCCCGCTCGGTTGAGGCAAACAGCAAGGTTTGAGAAAGCTGCTCATCTGTCGGGTGCACATCGGACGGTAAGAAGCCAAGAAACCGAGGGCAGTTCTTAATCTGATAGGAGAACACCCGGAATAAGCACCAGAAAAATAGCGCTGACGTTGAATATTTCTTATGTTCTAGTATGGAAAATTTTAATTGATAATTTGTTGTATCCCTACCACATTCGAGGAGTTCAGGCACTCCTCCCTCGTGATTTTCCATTACGTATCAACTTCTGTCGTTGGTTTCTCCAATGCCTTATTCAAAATCCTTTATTCAAAAATCAAAACCGACGAAGCAAATTTCTCACGCAACGCAATTTTCACAACAATCATTTGTGGTCAGAGGAAAACCCCCATGCGATACAGGAATCACATTTCCAAGAATAGTTCTCTCCTAATCCTTGAAGATTATTTAATAGGCAAATTCTTTATTCCAGGAAGATTAAACGGAGAGAGATATCGTCATTTTCTAGATAGATTTGCCTATTTTACAGGAAGATGTGCCGCTTAGACTACGAAATGAAATGTGGTTTATGCGTGACGCAGGCCCGTATCCAGAAATTCGTTTCGGGGGGGGGGGGGGGGGGCTCAATGACGAAAATCATTCAAAAATGTGGACTAATTTTAATTAATTCAGAGCAAAGCGAATCACACATTAAACTTAAATCATTATTTTCAAATTTCGGGATTTCGGGGGGGGGGCCCCCGGCCCCCCCCCCTGGATACGTGCTTGGCGTGACGGTGCCCCGGCACATTTTAGCATCCTAGAGCGAGAATTTTCAGATCGTACTTTCGGTAACCGTTGGATAGATCGGAGAGGTCACCAGACCTTAACAGTTTTGATTTTTTTTCTTTGGGGACATCTAAAATCCCTATTTTACCAGATACCCATCCAAAATGAAGAAGAATTAATCGAATAACCAACTCTTGTAGAACGATACAAAATACTCCAGGAATTTTCTAAAGAGTGCGCGAATCAATGAGAAGAAAATTGGATGCGCAAGGAAGTGGACATTTCTAACATTTATTGTGATTCTGATTTAGTTTTATATCTAGTGTTTCGTTGTTTATTGTTGTTTAAAAATTACCGTTTGAATTGTTTCTATGTTGATTAAAAAAAAGTTTTTAAAATTGTTTTCCTTTTTGACAAACACATGCATCGATTAATTTATATCAAAATATCTCAAAACCGGCTGCTTGTAGCGACTTTTGACAATCATACCATTTTCACGTAGAAAAGATAGAGGAATTGATTTTTCTCTAGAAAATGTGATACATAGGTACATGCACGAGAAAGTTGTGACTACCCAAAAGAGAAAAAGATCTGTAGGTGGCGCCCCCTACAATTATTAAGAGCCAAACTAAGATGAAATTTAAATTTCTCATATTAAAGAATCCCCAAATACCAATATTTCTCCAAATACAGACATTATTTCAAAGATTATTCACGAAAAACAAAAATAAAGATAAATTTTTAACACCTCGTATCTCAAAAATGAAGGGCTTGTGGACTCATGCTTATATGAACATTTCACCTCATAAATAACTCAAGAATCGCCCTGTAAAATATCGGGCACTTATTAAATAACATCCTGTATATTCTACAGGGTTTTATAAATTTGGGCCCATAAATTGTTCTTGATTGACTTCTTCTAGACACAGCTATAGGATTCGCCTTCTTGCCGAATATCAAGCATTATTTTGACGTTTATTTATTAAAGAGAGTAACCTAAGCATTATGCGTTAAATTATGGCCATTATGGGTGAGCAGTATGTTTCGCAAAATACCTAGTAATAATTATTTCAATACCTATCATTAATTTACTTTCTGTTGCTTTGTTTCGTCTACAATCACTCTAAAAGTAATTTGAACTCTGTTTGACCGCGCATGACGAAGTTTTCAAAGGTCGGGGGCTGCAGCCCCCTAGCCCCCTCCAGATTACGTCAGGGATATTCATGTTTGTTATAATAGCTAGATTTTATAAGACTATAAGAATATAAAAAAAAAACCGTTTTGTTTATCAGCCATTTAGGCCCGTTTTCACGTCGCATTCAACAAAGAGCTTAAAAAACATCTGCTGGGTCGAAAACAAAGTGTCCAAGACAGGTTAAAGAACCACCAAACATAAACACCAAAAGGGAGTCAGGTTTTAATTTTTACGACCCTTCGCTGTTATGGCCCGCTTCCAGACATGGACGCTTATTTATATAACGTATTTTTCAGTCCAAGGGTCATTAGCATATGATGCGGAGTAAATTTTTGAGATGAGTAACTTTTTTAATAAGCTGTGTGTACTGAAATTTACTAATAATTGCGAATAAATATACATTTTGTAGAATATACAAGGTGTCCCGAAATTAGGTGGCCAAAGGAAAACAGTGGAATCTGCATCGGAAAATAATACTAAAACAAGTATCGGAAATTGCCCCCTAAGGGAGCTGCGGCCACCTAATAGGGAACCAATGAATATGGTATTTTTCAGATTATTCCCAAACAGTTGAACATAGAAACATGAATTTTTGGTATTTTTGTAACTTTTATATGCCAAATATATATCTAAAATCAAAACTGTCATAATCATAGGCGTAGCATTTGGGGGGGGGGGGGGGTTGAGGAACAAAAACAAAAGTAACTTTTTTCTAAGTTAATGGTTTTCATTTTTTTTTTCTGGAATTATGAAAGTCTAGAGCTTTCTGGCAAAAAAAGGTACTCTTGATGTACTTCGCTCAAATGCACCATTTCTGAAAAAAAAGTCTTTAACGATAACCCTGTTTACCAAGGACCGATCACATTTTCATTAAAACTTACCTAGTAGTAGGCCTTGAAACAAAATTGACATGTTTGTTATTTGCCAGCGTGACATTTAATATGATAGATTCTGAGAAATTCTTAGAAATTCTGATCGCGGCATTTTTTGTTTCACAAAAAAGTAGCAAAGTTCTGCGAAAACCGTATCCTTCTATCTTTACTAATAACGGAGATACCCCGTAAAACCATCGAAAACTGGACACCCTGTACAACTCTCCAAATATCTTTTGTCTCTATCTAGCACATTACTTTGAATTCGAGACGTATTGCGCAGCTATTTTATTTTTATTCACTTTTAACGCTATAATAAACAAAGATGAGGGTGTTGTAAATCACGTTGTCTCTAGATCGTTTATCCATTATGCACCGGCAAAGAACCACCGTTTCGGCTGTACCTACTGGGACTAATAAACATATCAAAATGTAAAAAAGTTAAAATATAAACCCAGAGAAAAAATGTAAAGATATTTTTTCTATTTACTATTTATCTAGGGACAAAAATAACACCCTTTTAAAAAATATAGCTAAATCTTAAAAATAATTAAATGTACCTATAAATAATAAAAACCAAATTCTATGTAGATATGAATGTTCTTAAAATTATCATTTTTTTTTTAATTAAAAACACCTCCATATATTTTTTGCAAATTGAGCAATTAAAATTCTATATCGAATGGCACGTAGACTAATAACTTAAACGGGGTAATCTGAAGCCCAATAACACCGAACATTAGCAGACACTAAGGAAACCCCAAAAAGGGTTAAAGGGTGTCCGGGCTTAGAAGGCATGTCCTCGTAAAATTAAACTTACTGTTTGTAGCCTTTTATTAGCGGAGACCATCTGGAACTTTATTAGTAATATTATAATAAACAGTCAAACGACGGTATTGATCAAAAACTTATTTTGGTTTTAATAAGAGGTAGATATTCCAAAAAATATTTTAATTGCTTTTTTAACTAACCAGATCTAACAAAGCGAAGCAAAAATATTTTGATGCAAAACCAAAAATTAACATTCTGAAACTTTGTCTTCCCTTTTTCGACATTTTGTTATACTTACTTAACACAAAATTAAACAAAAATATTTTAAAATAGCACTTACACCTTTTGAAGCTGAAAACCCCTATTGCTAAAAGCAATCATAAGTACCTAGTCATAAATTGGCACTAAAAAACTTGACCGCACAGCGCTTTCACTGAAATGAATTGGCACAAACTTGCCTTTGTAGGTATGTGTGTATGCTATTTTAAAGTTAAAAACTGAAAATTTTAGAAGTCAAGTAGATACCTATACCCTTTAATTATTTCTTTTTTACCCTGTAGTACCTACAGGTGTACTACCTAATTTCAACGAAATACTTACAGCACGAAAGAAACAAAATTTTGAAGGCGAATTATATAAACTGATGGTTAACATATAAGTTTTAAAGTAGATTTTTATACCTTTATTGTTATTGGCAAATTTGTTAAATTATTTCCTTTGTTATTAGCATTGATTTCGTTATTTGAAACATTAATTATCCTCTAAAAGTAAAAACACGTTGGCTACCTACGTCCTCGAAGCTTTTTGTTATAACATTCTATACCTACTGTAGATACCTAAGTATTATGACATTTTAGTCCATCATATTATTTACAGATTTTAATTGGTCTACTTATATTATAAGGGTGCATCAAGAATTATGGAGGCACCTGATCATATCACAAAGCTTCAAGCTTTGCCCTTCAAACTTATGAAGATATAACAGAATATCATTAGGCTAAATAAATTAAACTGTAGTATTGATCTTGACAAGTACTTGCTAACTTAATTTAGTAGGTATAATTAAAACAAAAATAAATAGGTAAACAACCCTCTGGATCTAGCCCCCTGCGACTTATTCAAAATATTTTATTCATATTGATATTGTGATGAAGTAGGTAGCAGGGTACATGGATTTAGTGCACAAAATAACATAATATTTATGTAATCAATCTAAAAATCAATAATATTTCACTGAACTTAAAGAACTGCATTTCACTTACAATGAGTCAACAAATATAAAAATTTCCAATATTAAAAAAAAAACTTTCATCAACTAAATGTGTTTGTTGAAACCAACAACAAAATCAACCCATATCTCGGCGCAAAACTGTCACTTTGAGCACTAAATCCATACAGCTACATACAATGCACTCAAGTGTATCAAGTACTCTAGAGTTGTTACTAAGAAGCGATGCAGCTCCGCAATCGAAAAACTACTACGACTGATGTTGACGTTTCCGCGAGAGCATAGCGATGAGTCTGTAAGCACGTGTCGGCGAATCAGCCAGTGCGGTTAGCTGTTCTTCACACTCGATTTGTCTGTTTCGGGGTCTTAGTCTGTAAGCTCTGCAGATCCGGATTACATTTAATTTTTATTATAATTTCTTATTAGTATAATATACAAATCAGATATGGATGGGCCTATTTATCCTATAGAGTATATATGGAATTGCTTCTGGAGAACTTTTTAAGTAGATGCCTCATCGGTAGATAGCTCAGCTGGGCCCAGATTTAGCCGTAACGAACTGGGGCGAATATGAAACACGCCCTCCTACACTCTTCTACCAAACAGGTCAACCAGGTGGCACAAGAAGATTTCAGGGAGGTGCGACTATGATTGAAGTATTCAAAGACTATTTCTAATGCATGTATTCACATATTCTTTAACGAGATGCACAACAAAGACTCACTTCAATGGGGGTTCGATTGGTGCTAGATAAGCTTTCCATCCCCGCTGCAATTCCAGCAGATTTACTGGAAATAATGTGGATTTCTAGGAGCTCTTAGCATTGCGCGATCCTGTACGTAGACTAGGTCAATCCAATCCAAGTTGGATCGATCGATGTCGCTAGGGAGCATTACGTCTTACCTCACTGGCCTAGATGTCATACATAATCCATTCATGGAAGCGATAACTCTAATTGAAGTTAGTTTAGAGTAACCCAGGACACTTAAACTACACCTGTCACTATTTTTCGTCTCCTATGGGCACAACACAGTAATTTTATTTCCTTATTTTATAATTTCACTACATTTCGACTTGTTTTGTCCCCAAATATCTATTATAGTATCTACTAAATACTTATGCATGTGGATTATTTCTGAAAATATAAAATATGATGTCTCATAATTCATTAAATTATGAAAAACTAAAATACCTAGCCACTATTTATGTATGTTAGTTATTTCGGTCGGGCAAGTCCGATGCTGCTTTAGTTCAAAGTCGCGCCGTGTCGAGCCGCGTTGCCGGGTCTCCCACCCGAGTTTGGTAACGCCCCGTGGCCTATCGTGACCCGGCTCGAACTAAGGACCTCCCCGGCCCGCCCAGGCCAAGTCGGTGTCGGGCCGAGCGAAAGGTCACCAGTAGAGGCTAGAGATTGTCGCGGGGTCGACCTATCACCTCCACGCAAAGCGCGAAGACGAGAGCTACTTCGAAAGTGCGAAAGGCCGATTTGGCCAAGTGGTGACGCGTCCAGGTTCCCGTGATGATGCTGTAGTGCCCATGGCATCCTTGGTAGCCAACTCGTGGCGCGAATCCCCGCTGGTGAACCCCGTGCTGCCGACCGCAGGGCTAAACTCTTTAAATCCGCTACCTCCAGTCGCGGCGATACAACCGCCAAACTCCGTAGGGCCTCTGCCCGACGGATCCTCAACGGAGCTGGCTCTTTTAAGTCGCCAAACACCCTCGCAAAATAGTACCGGCAGCGCTGACAAGAACCAAAACATCGAGTGCGTGGTGTGTGGAGACAAGAGCTCGGGCAAGCACTACGGTCAATTCACGTGCGAAGGTACGTACCTAACATTTTTTATTTCATCCTATTTAGACACTTTAACCTCTTGCTTTCAGTGATCCCAATGTCAGACCTTTAACTCCGACTCCGACGTTAATATCGACAATAATTCTTAACTTGCAACCTTTATCGTATTAACCTTTCATTTACGATATGCCGATCGTTTAATGTGACCTTTCCAGTAATAATAAGCAGACACAAGATACATCATTTTTATCTACAAAAACTTATGAGCAAGAACTTTTTTTTATTTGTTCCTATAGGAGCATCATTGGCCTAAATTTGTTCGAAAGTGGGCTAATCGGCATGCTAAATATTTTTAATTGCATCATACAATTCGTCTCCCATCAAAATTCTCTGTCGGCAAGCATAAATGGCGTCTACTAAAAATAAATCTAAAGTATATAAATAGGTAATCGCCAAAAAGGTCGTCATAGTGATCACTACCTCGCTATCGCAAAAGCAGGTTACAGCTGCATTAAATTTTAAATTGGACAATGACTCGACTTCAACAGGTTAAGTTTTTTATTTCATTAGAGGAGGATTAGACATTTCTTTCCCGAAAATCGTTTATCCTGTTTTGCGAGTAAATTTAGATAGGTCGATATACCTACCTACTTAACTAAATCCTCTTCATTCTCACACAGGGCTTTAGATTGAAGGGATCATCCTCAAACTCCTACTCAACTTACCTTGCAAGACGCATTGTTATCACTGACCTATAAATGTCCTATCAAGCAGAACTATAACACACTACTTGCCCCACGTTGGGCGCCAAAATTTAAATATAGCTACCACTAGAAATTTTTCATTTATTTGGTCACGACTGGTCTTCAGTTTCAACTTAAGCCATATCTACATAGGTAAATAATAGTTACTTTTACCACTCTTACCAGTAACTATATACCCATGCATATTTAGAAATTACCTAAAAAAAACTATTAACACAGGCCCCACGTTGGGCGCCAAATTTGTATAAATTGGTAAATTATTATAACTTACACATAAAAATTCACCAATACTAAATTTAGCCTCAACTGATCTTCAGATTTACCTCATTATATTAAATATTTACCCTAAAGGTAAAAAAATTGCCTAAACCCAATATCCATGCATGTGCCAAAGCTTGTCCGATTCTTTTTCAAACATACAACAGTTTTGCTATTTAACTTCTTACAGTTATTAAGTTTGGGGATGAGCATCCAAGGAAAATAATAAAAAATCGAAATTAATTCGAAATTTGATAATTACTCCCAAAAATAAAAGAAAACCATGAAATTAAATATTTTTTATAATAATAATTAAGGTGTGAATTATTGTGGTAGGCCTATTAAAAACAATTATAGAAAAGTCATCAGTAATGGCAGAGATCAAGTATCTCGACCTGAAATGTTATGTGTAGTTATACACACATTTTTTGACCCCCGGGACATCTCTGACCCTTTCGTTAATTGTAGCGCGACTTACACAATGAGGCTCTTTAACCTTTTGCGGTCCTTCTATCTACGAAGTGTTATTCTGTAAATTATCTACATTTTTGGTGCGGCACACTTTATTACTGTTCCGGTGAAATTTTTTCCAACGAAAGCATTTTGATTAATTAACGTGTCACATGGGAATGTATACTTAATACTTTCAATGTTTATCTGGCCGCATAAGCGATGCATGTTTCATTTATCAGTTAATGACATTAGAAAATACTTTCTACATCTAAAAGCGTGGTTTAAATTTGACCCTATAGGTTTAGATGCTCTTCCCGGCCAAAGGAACCTGATCTGCGACTAAATTGCGATTTAAAAAAACTTCTTCCGGAACATCTTAGATGACACCAGGCGCAGTCAAAATGATGACATTCATTCATTAGGAAAACTTTGAAGTCTTAAATTGCGATATTATCTTCTTATCCTATAATACCTACATTTACTCTCTCATGTAAAGTTGTCTGCAATCTGCAATGCAGCATAGTACAACTACTATACAATAATAATATGGATAATGTTTCTGCAGCTCCATCAACTACATTTCCATCCACATCAAATTTATGCTTTGCATAGGTATAGGTACCTAGTACATTCTTAGTGCGTTCAAAATTAAATGCTTTTGTCCAAGTGCCGATACTACCTATGATAAGTAAAATTAAATGTGAATGTGAAATTAAATGAAACCTATTTAACGCATGCATGAATGTTATTCAGATTTAACAACGGTTGAGTTCTAATTCTACTATATAAGCCAAATTTCATAATATGACTTACTATTAAATTGCGCCTCAAAAAAACTTCTGGACTATCTTCAGATAACTTAAACGTTGCTATAAACAGGGTTTCCTTGGTTCATTAGGAAGCTTTAAAGTCTTCAATTCCAATGCATTTTCATAACCATTATTAAGTAAACTTGCTTGTATGTACCTATAGACGCATTTACTTATACTCGTAAGGTATAACAAGTAAAATTAAACCGGACTTAAATAGTTTATTCAAGGCATGAATGTTATTCAGATTAGGGAATATAAATGGTGTGTTTCTCATAACTCAAGTTCCAAAGGTAAATAACTATTTTTGTGCTTAGCCTTGACAGTTAAATTCATATAGATTTCTTACAATTTCTACACAATGCACACATTTTTCGGTTTAGAATTTAGAACGGGAATGTTTATATATTACGTGTGGAAAAAGGAATTATTAAAGGATAGAGGTCAGTGTTTATAAAGGAATATGCGAAGCAAAGAGGAAAAATTGTTGTCGCTGCATGCTAAGGTGCATTGTTTACGAACCGTGACATCGGCGATTGTTATCCCCCGCGTAATTTTTTTAACGTGTTTCTGGTTGGGCGGTTCCCAGACAATTATATAAATCTGGAAACAATTCACATATTGTCAATGCGTCCGGCACCGTTGTTTTGTCTAAATTTTTACATGCATACACACAAAAACACGAAAAAATTAATATCAACCAACTGCTCAAAGTTATTGTTAATAAATAAAGAAAATTGAGGCAGGTGTGCTCCAGTGAATTATTAACGAGGAACAATAAGGTTTGAAGCTTTATGCGGTTTTTGCCTGAAATGACAATATAATCGATCTTGTCAGTGACACCTCATGCAGGATAATTATATCGTATCGGATATGCCTACTTACGGCCAAAGATTGTTTGTGACGCATACTAATCAGATTTACAAAACCAACCAAAATTGCATGTTTTTCACAATGTGTTAAACTATGACACGCATCAGAATATTTATTTAATAATCAGTAAAGATTTAAAAAAATACGTAAGTTTAATTTTGCTGATTTCGTCAATAACTTGATAAAGTTGATTTGTGGTTACTTCCAGATTTGGGTCAATTGACAGTCAATTTGCGGAAGATCGGCAATATAAAGCATGAACTAAACTGATTTCGCTTCTTTTAAGCTGCTTATACAGAGTGTCTCCAAAAGGATGGTACTAGCACAAACGTCCAGTAGTTTCCGAAATACTTAAATTATATTGTTTTTTAAAACTTTTCTCCAAACTTATTATTATCTAATAATTGCAGGATTTGCACTAAATTTAACATTAAGGACTTGATGCCTTCATTCCTGCGCGGGCTACACCTAGAAAAATATGGTTAAGCAGATCGGATTTTTTTCGAATAATTAGTAAAGTTTTTGATGCTGTATTTAAGATTTGAATTAGATGTTTTCAGACATTTTTTAATAAATAAAAAAGTTAAAAAACGTAAGATGAAGAAACTACCTCGCAGTAAGCTTTGAAATTTTTCCTCGTGCCTTTGACTAATTCATTTTATAAAACTACCCCTTAACCTGTTACCGTCAATAATTTTTATTACCTGTTAAATATTAGGTAATTGATTCATAGATAACAGGAGATTTAAACTATATTTAAAAATTTAATTTTTATTAACATGTTTGCCTCTAAAAAATAATTAAATTATTCTACAAAACGTATGTAATAAACTATAGCTCGACACATTTATCTGTAGCTGTCGAAAGAATGCGGACAAGAAACGTTCAGGGGTTGACGATGTTGCCACATACTGTTACAATATTTTAATATTTATTAGGAAGGAAACCGTGGAATTAAATGTATTAATTGAAAATAAATAATACTTTATCTAATAAACTAAGAGAATTTTAATATAATCCGAACTTTTTTCGAAATTTTTTCTTATCCTATTAATTTTCATAATGAAATGGCATGGAAATATGGCAACATAGTGCACTATTAAAAGGAATAGGTGGCTATTATTAATTTAATTGGTTGATACAGGTCGCGTGCCGCTCGCAAAAACAAGCGACCGATATTTGTGTGTGTCAGTGGAGTAGTGATACAAAGGACATCTGCTGATTTCGTCAATAGCTTGTTGAAGTTGATTTGTGATTACTTCCGGATCTAGGTCAATTGGCCGAAGATCAGCAATATGAAGCATGAACTAAGCTAATTTTTTTAAGCTTCGAATAATTAATAGAGTTTTTGAGGCTTTCAAACTTTAAAGTAATAGCTCTGCAGCTAGTCCAAATTTCAGCATGATTTTTAAAATTAAATTCTTAATATGACGCCATTAAAAAAAATCATTTCTGCCAAAATTCGGTCCTAAAAAAATTCCTACAAGAAAACTAAATTATTTCCGATCACATGGATGCTGAAAATATCCTAAACTTTTCGACAATTAACTTATAGGTGGCGGTCCAAAAGTTATTGACCAAATAGCTTCCTATTACTTATCGCTGCCCAGAGATTTGAGCACCACATTCTCTTCTGCTGCATGTACATTCACGTAACCAGAGTGGTGAAACTAAGCCTCGTAGCTGAAAAATATGTTCTGAAATGCATTATTATTGTATTGATTATTCATAAACATAAAACTGTACTGTGTACTAAAAATATAAAGATGCAAGTCCGATTTCAATATTCTATTGCAAGTATCACGGGAACAATCTGCCTACTCAGCCACGACTTAATAGGAATGAGGGCCTTTCCACTAATTCTTGAGGAAATTAATATTGAAATTCCTCTAGAGCTCTCTATGTACCTACTAAATACACCCACTGGGCCTCTCCTACCATTAATAATCTAAAGTGAACCACTCTAAAAAAAATGCATTGCGGAAATTCCGCGATTTCCTGGCAACTGCCAGTTTTTGATAAGACTGTTACAATTTCACTGTGATTTCCAGCTTTCCTGTAAATCACGGCCTACTGCAAGGATGTCCTTAGGCTGCCGGGGATTCCCATATAGATTCCAAAGCAATAATAAAATTACAAATATTAGCTTATTCCACATTGTGCCTGCCAATGCCTAATCTCGTTCTTAGTTCAGGTTAGAGATTTTGCAAGCTTCCAAAGCATGATTTGTTTCAAAAAATTTGCGGCGATCGAGTAGAATTTCCAAGAGTTTTCGGTGATGTCTGATGCCGCGAGATGTCAGGAAATCATCGCGATTTTTGAAGTGTGTTCTGAGACTTGCATATAATAATTGTATTGCCAGAGTGGTTCATCCCTCCCTTCTAATTTTGGAAGGTAATTGAGTATTTCTTGCAAAAAATGTTATGGTTACCTCGGGTTAGTTGTTAGTGTGCAATAATGGGCGTGAAAACCAGATAAGTGTTACGTAGATACGTACGTAAACCTCCTTATTTAGCTAGATGAAGTCTAGGATAATGCAAGAAAATAACAATTTGTTCTAATATCGAGCCTCGCATTAAATTGCGTCCCATATTGCTTCTAATAGGGTATGATTTCCAAGTATAAATTTATTTAATGCTTTAAGAACCTAATTAAGTCGGTAAAAATGGCAAATTACATGGTAATCTCGCCGTAGATATCTGAAAGCATGCACTACTCCTAACTTCTATAATCGAACAGTTTAATGATAATTATACATACCTATGACTAGATCCCATAAAAATCTGTTTCTAACGCATATGGGCAACAATCTTCTCTCCGACGATTATTAACAATAATTTGTTTCGTCTTGAAAAGCTATGTGGCATTGGTATAACTGGATTAACCCAGTAATATTAATATCATGGACGTCCGACGTCGAAGATGCAAAAAATAGCGACGCAGGCGAAAATTTTTCTTGTTACAGAATTAAAAACGTTATTATACAGCGTGGGCAAAAATAATGGAACGCCCCAATATTTTCATAATCATGTATATTTCGCTCGGGCCCGTCGATTTTATTTATCATTTTTACAAATTTTGAGAATTTTTAGTATTATACAGGGTTGCTCAAGAAGTAGGGGCACACGTCAACTTTAATTTTTTAAATGAAATACCCCAAATTTTATTCGATTTTTGAATTCTACTTAAAAATCTGAATATTTTTTATCACAATCTAAACAATAATGATGGCAATTTTTATGGAATTAATGAATAGGGAAGAAAATACGGAAACTTATTACCTTTATTGTAGTAACCCTGGTAACCAAGCACATTAGTGTACTTTTTCGCCACTGTCGCTTTATTTTAAGTGATAGTATTGCCAAAGAAAGTGACGATGTATTGTTAGAACGACACGTTTTAAGTGAAAGAGAGCGCATAGAAATCCTCATGATGGTTGGTTATGGCGATAGAAAGAGATCTACATTTGAAGTATGTAAACTTTTTAATAATGTTCATCGAGAGCGAACGCCGATATCAAGGTCTACAGTAAGTAAGATTAAGAAGTAATTTACAGAAACTGGATCTGTGCGCAATAAACTAAAAAGTGGCCGTCCCAAAATTTGTGATGAAACTAGATAAATGTTTTACTGTCGTATCAAGACGATCCCCATTCCAGCACTCGTCAAGTGGGTCCGATTCAAAATATTGGTTATAAATCTGTTCAATAAAATGTCATAAGGAATCACCCCCTTAAGTTACGTACCGTACTTCTGAAACACCTTGTATAGCTTTTTTTGTAACTACCTACACCATACAAATTCCATACGTATTAATGGAAGCCCAAAGGTCCACCACTGTCGTAAGATTTGTCCAATAAATGATCGGCTTGCTCTATTGTACCAATTTTCTGACTCTTACGTGAAAGATAAAATTACGGGCGTGTCAATCTATACAATGTTAAAACTACCTGTCTTGTAACTGAAAAGATATACTTTCAGTCTAAAAATAATATGTTCACACTGTAACCCAGAATTTGTATTTTACATTTATGATGGGGGTTACTTGCAATTTACTTAGGAAATAGGAAAAACTGTATAGGTACTTCAAGGCTTTAATTCGAGTTAAAACAATGATTTTTATGATGTTATAAATAGTAATAAAAAAAAGAAGAAAAATATTTTCCCCTAAATAACTTAGTATTAGTTTTGATGTTACGTTAACAATTAATGCCAAATAACAGCTGTTTTTACGGCGATCATTTTAAAAATACACGGCAATTGAAATAAAGCCATATTTTACGCGATGGTCATACATAATAATAAATTACAAAAAAATGCCGTCGACCTTTGAACCGAAAATGGGAATTTAATATACCGACTACCGCTATTTAAGCCATTTTTTTACGAAGTTGGATCGTTTATTAATTAGATCGTATTCAAAAAGTATCGGTAATTGAGTAGAAATGAATATTAATGGGTTTTGTATTTGAATATATTTACATTTTGTCGTTTGTTGTTTGCTTGACGATAAAAAAGAAAGTTTATAAAATGTTATATTTGGTATACATTCTTCGTTGCTTCATGACTAGAATGCCATCATTAAATTTATTTTAGGAATAAGGCTTGTTGTTACTTTTATTGGAAAAATATGTTTTCTTAAATGATGACGCATTGTTTCAAATTATGTGCTAAAGTAGTACCGAACTTTCCCATTATGCTGACTTACCAAGAGATAAATTTGTTCGGTTGTTTTATTACCAGCCAAATCAAAGATATAGGTAATCAGTAAAGCTCAAATCTGTGCCCACACAGACTTTTATACAATTTTAAGCAGTTGTTAGAGATGCAAAACAATAACATTTTGTTTATGGTGCGTGTGTTTGGCAAATATTAATGAAATAAACGAATTATTTCTTGGTCAAATAAAATAAGTCGTTTTGATTTAAATACAGCAGTAATTGGACACCTCAAGAAATCTTATAATAGTAAGAAACCTTTTTTACAGGATTAGAAATAACATTTCAAGTCTACAAGAATTTATGTCAAACGTATGGTTTTTGTACGAGTTCCTTTGTATACTTATTGCCATTTGATATCAAAATCGCAACCTAAGTTGTGTAAAAGATGATATAGTTCAACTAAACTCTATTGAAACAACAAAAATCCTTGCAAATAGGCACTCAGATAATCCAAATAGTCGGCACTTCTTGGTATTATTCGATTATTTTTTATAATCAGACACAGCACTACAAGAAGAATTATTTAAGGCTCTCTGCAAGCGGTGCTTGTGTAAAGGATGCGATTCAAGTTGATCTTGAATCTTTGGAAATCATACTCGTTGGGAAAAACGACTTCAGGAAGGTTGTTTCAGAGCGATGATGCTCTCCAGATGAAGACATTTTTAATAGTGTCGTTCGGATGGGCTGCAGTGGTTCGTCGTGTATTTCTATATACAGTATATATGCATATCCGTATACAGCGTGGGCAAAAAGAATGGAAAACCCCCAATATTTTCATAGCCATGTATATTTTCGAAAAACTCGTCGATTTTATTTATCATTTTTACAAATTTTGAGAATTTTTAGTATTATACAGGATTGCTCAAAAAGTCGGGGCCATACGTCGACTTTAATTTTTTAAATGAAAGACCCCAAATTTATTCGATTTTTGAATTCTACTAAAAATTCTGAATATTTTTTATCTAACATACCCTATTTCGATATTCAGCTGTTTTCGATATACAGGGCTGCCCAGAAGTCCGGAATAAAATTAATATAGCCTTAACCTGTAACTTTTCGGGAAAATGCTTGGACACGTCAATTTAGTTTTATATATGCTCACATTTTGACGTTATTCGTTTGTTTTTTATAGACATTTGTCAAAGATATGACGACATCGATCTTTTTTTTTAAAGGGAAACATACAGCTTGTGATACATTATTTGAAAGTTAATATCACAGTATGCTCATATATTTTGACGCGATTCTGTCAAGCTATTTCAAAATTAATTTAGGCATTTCCGAAGTATTATTTTACAATTTTCTAAACAAAAATGGTTTTGTCGGAAAGGCAGCGTATCGAAGTCTTGATATTGTTAGGATGTGGAGATAAAATAAGAAGTCAAAGTGAAGTGTGCACTTTATTTAATGCTAAATATCCGGAAAATCAAATTTCACAGGGCACTGTCAGTAAAATATTTCACAAATTTGATGAACATGGCACAGTAAAGGACTTGCCTAGGAATTGACGGCCACGTGTTTCAGGCGACGATGAAAAGTTGGATGTTGCATTATCTCTGCAGGGTAATCCGCATGTTTCAACAGTTTCATTGGCTCAAAATCATGATACATCTAGAGGTAGTATTGGAATATTTTTTGAAGCAGAAAAATACCACCCTTATAAAGTATGTCTTGTCCAAGAGCTTTTAGAAGATGACTATGATAGGCGTTTGCAATTTTGCGAGGAAATGATGAGACGGTGTGACGAGAATAATAGGTTTCCACAGAACATATTATTTTCGGATGAAGCTACTTTCTATTTAAACAGGGTGGTTAACCAAGACATAATTATCGTTTCTGGAGTCAAGAAAATCCACGATGGATATTTGAAGCGCATACTCAGCAGCCCCAGAAAGTAAATGTATGGGCAGGTATCATTTCTTAACCTTCGAGTTGAGGCCTGCTCTAGCTGTAATTTTTCCCAACGAAGTAGATCCAGATATATCTAATGAAACAATTTGGTTTCAGCAAGATGGTGCTTCCCCGCATTTTGGTGTCAATGAAGGTATTTAGATCAGATATTTCCAGGTCGCTGGATTGGACGACGTGGTACAATTGAATGGCTACCGATGTCCCCAGACTTAACGCCTCTAGACTATTTTCTTTGGGGATATTTAAAAGAAAAAGTTTACCAAAATAGGCCAAATAATATTGAAGATTTGAAAAAAACAAAATTAGATTGGAGACACATAACATACCGGCTAAAGCCATTCGAAATTCCGTCGACGAATTTTACCATCGTCTGGGAGCACGCCAAGTAGAGGGTGGAGGACATTTCCAGCATTTGCCACGTTAAACCACCTTTTTGTTTTGTTTTGCCTCGTTACATTTTTATTTTTTTTTGGCAAAATAAATAACAAACAAACCATAACTATTGTTAAGTCACAATGTCACAAAATGTCAGAACGTGAAACAATGAAGATTTCTTACCTTGAAAGGTGAAAGAAACATCAATGATTTATCATTTTCGGTTATTTAAATAGGGATTTTTTTTAAACTTTTAACAATCGCCATTTTGAAATAGCTTGACAGAATCGCGCCAAAATTTATGAGCATACTGTACGAGATATTAGCTTTCAAATGATGTAGCACAAGCTGTATGTTTCCAAAAGATCAATGTCGTTACATCTTTGACAAATTTCTATAAAACAACAAACAAATAACGTCAAAATGTGAGCATATATATGAAACTAAATTGACGTGTCCGAGTATTTTCCCCAAAAGTTACGGGTTAAGGCTATATTAATTTTATTCCGGACTTCTCGGCAGCCCTGTATATATCTATAAATAACAATCTAAACAATAATGATGGGAATTTTCATGGAATTAAAGAATAGGGAAGAACATGCGGAAACTTATTACCTTTATTGCAGTAACCCCGGTAACAAAGCACATTATTGTACTTTTTCGCCACTGTCATTTTATTTTAAATGACAGTATTGCCAAAAAAAGTTACTAGATTGTAAGAAATGTAAAGTTGTATTGTTAGAACAACACGTTTTAAGTAAAATGCACTTAAGTGAAAGAGAGCGCATAGAAATCCTCATGATGTTTGGCTTTGGCGATAGAAAGAGATCTACATTTGAAGTATGTGAACTTTTTAATAATGTTCATTGAGAGCGAACGCCGATATCACGGTCTACAGTAAGTAAGATAGTTTTAAAATTTACAGAAACTGGATTTGTTCGCAATAAACTAAAAAGTGGCCGTCCCAAAATCTGTGATGAAACTAGATTAAATGTTTTACTGTCGTATCAAGACGATCCCCATTCCAGCACTCGTCAAGTGGGTCGGATTCAAAATATTGTTTATAAATATGTACAAAATATTCTTCATAAGGAAAAATATTATCCTTACAAGATTTGCCTTGTCCACGATCTAAATGGGGATGATTTCGATCGACGCCTTCAGTTTTGCGAGAATATGCAAAACATCTGCAATAATGACGGAAATTTCGCGCAGAATATTTTATTTACTGATGAGGCTACATTCCGCCTTAATGGAACAGTCAACCGACATAATTATAGGTATTGACCGACAGAGAATCCTCAATGGATGCAAGATGCCCATACACTACACAGCACCCACAGAACCTAAACCTATGGGCCGGAATTTTACGTAACAGAATATTAGGACCTTTCTTTTTCGAAGAAACGTTAAACGGAGAGAGGTATTTGGAGTTTTTACAGTTTAAATTAGTTCCTGCTTTAGCTGGCCTATATCCAGATCACGATGAACATGATAGTCCTGAAAGAATCATTTGGCTACAACAAGACGGTGCACCGCCCCATCACGCCGCACGGGTACGAGAATACCTAAACGAGGTTTTCCAACATAGATGGAGAATAAGGGGAGAAATAGAATGACCAGATCGCTCACCCGATTTAACACCCCTATATTTTTTTATGGGGATATTTGAAACAAGGAGTGTACAAGAACAAGCCATCGGATTTAGAGACATTAAAACTGATAATACAACATGAAACTCGACAAATTCCTGAACAGGTTATTATGGGAACGTTTAAAACGAATTTGTTTTACGTTTAGGACACTCCAAATTGTCAATGGCCATCAATTTAAACATTTAATTAAGTACTCTACTTTTTATAATCCGATTTAAAAGCTGTTGTTTTTACCTAATAAACCTACCACTTAAATTTTGTTAATTATTATCGTTTCAGTTGCATATTATGACTTGTTGCATTCTCGGCAGCGGCCAGGTCAGCTTTAAGAGTCTTAAATTCTATATAGTTCACTCAAATGGTGCTGAAAAAGACATAAAACTTAAAATTAAACGTATCTTAATGCGATTGGAACTTAGAATACTGATATTCACGTCTCTCATGAGGCCACTACCCTAGCCGAACAGTTAAAAAATTTATTCAGCTTCATAGTTTCATTGCTTGTTTGGTATGACATTATTTTTCAGATTAATGTCCTTGGTAACTCACTGCAATCAATAGACATATGGATATTGGTAAACGCACAGAAAGGTTTAAAAAATGTTGTGCTTTCTTAAAAGAGTAGATATGGAAAGACGGACTTTAAAAGCGCCATTTCAAGAGCGAAAGAGTTGGATAAATAACTTGAAATTGAACCTGCATTTAAAGCCACAACGTCAAGCTGGTGAAACTGATCGCGATGCCCCTATATGTCTATTGGACTTTCACTCACTGAAAGATTTGAATAGTTAAATGAGTACTTCGTATAGTATAAAAAAAGATTCCAGAAAAACCAGACCTTCTCAAACTCTGTGGTGATCTCCACTTAAAACTAACTGTACGCACGAAATCAGATATTCATGATTTTATGTTGTGTGATGAACTCATAAGCCTGATTTTTGCTAATCAAGATGATCTTGTTACTCCCGTCTATATTTTATATTTCATTAAAGATCGCAACATCCAAGAGCTATGTCATCACACAGACATAAAGTTTATCTTTAATGTAAAGCAAGACGAATTTAAAACAAGGCCGCCATGTCTTTCGATATGTCCAAATGAATATTTCCTTGATAAAAGTCAGCTACATCCTTGGAAACTATTTTCGTAGTTATCTTAGCGGAAAGAGAACTTTACCTAAACTAAAATAACAGATTTAAACCATTCCAAGCATAGCCTTGAGTTAAGTGCATTCATTATCTTAAAATAAGTCTAGTTATTTTTTAATACTTATCTTAAAGAATCGATCCTTTAAGTAAGATTTATATTATACGGGTCTAAGAGATGACATCCTTGAATAAAATGGCCTTCCCTGCTCAAGAAAACTAAACTTCGGCAGCTACTTCCACAAACGTGCTTTCACTTCAAACGTTCATTGTCGAAAGGGCCGAAAACAGTCCCTCTTCAACATACATAGATACCAAAACAATCGTCGACAAATTAGTCATACCTATCTATGCAAACTATAACCCCTTTTAATAACACAACCTTGACAACCCGCGTCGACCAGCGCAACCAATGCAAAAATTAACCAGACGTGGCCGTGAAAATTCACAAAACTGTCAGTATCTTCTTTTAATGACACTGAGCTGCGTAACGAATTATCGATTTTCTATTGATAACTTGAAAAGTTTATCAATTAGTAATTAACTAAAACAAGGATTTGAAATAAGACCTGTCTGCAGGTAGTATGAAACAAAGAACGAAAGAAATCAATCCACTTGGCTATGTCTTACAAGATTCCTGAAATATAAACATCAACAAAGGTTTCAAACTGAACATAGTGAACCTATTAGCTATTATCAGGTAACTAAATTACTAATTAATGTTTAAGGTGAGAGTCTACATATGTACTTTAACAATTTAAAACCAAAAACTTAGCATAGATAGCCAAACTATGAAAATGCAATTTTCGAACCGTAACAGCGTTTAAATCTAAATGTACTGTGTACAAGTATATATATATTTATGTCAAGTATATGTGTCTTTGCTTCAAAAATACAAGTCTTGGTTATGACTTTGACTCAAAGACGGCATCTTGGCAACTTTGTCAATCGAAAATGAGATTGCTGAAAACATAGATTTTTCTTTTCTTTATTCCCAAGTGCTGAGACTGACTGACCACTACTAAGAACCGTTAGGAACTGGGGACAAGTGAATAGAATAATCTTTGCTTAAAGTTAGTAATATAATGCATGTATCAAAGTATCTCGCATACCTCGGCGGCCACCCTGTATATAAAAATAAGTTTATAAAAGAGTTTCTTTCAAATCAGAATTTGTGACTTACGATAATTACACAATAAGTAACTGGTGTATGCAATGAAATGGAAATGAGTATAAAATATATACAAAGGGGCATAAAATACCATCTGAATTTTTGAAATACCTCACTTAAAAAGATTTTTTTACGGTCTAGTAACCTAGTTACATACTAAATATATACCTACGAGCTGGAAAAAAGTTTGCAAGGTCCAAATCTACTAACAAAAGAAAGGGACAGCACCCAACCTTGACTAATTCATAACCCCTTACGAAATCAAAATACTACACTCTGTCGGCGTGGTTACCCTACGGAACGATTTAATAACAATTATTAAAAAATTATGCTTCTTATTAGTTTTTAAGAAAGGGGGTACCTAGTAATGGTTTACAAAAATCTGCTGTTAAAAATTATGTTTTTAAACAAAAAATCTTGAAAATCTGGAAAAAAAAAATCATATTGACATAATATAATATGTAAATAAACGGAGTACGAAGGTTTCTATACAGGGTGTCCGATAAGTAGCATATTCTCGGGAGCGTATAGGTCCAAATAACCCTAATTTGTCATAGAAAAAAATCTCAAAGTGCCCCTTAACGGAGATACAGTGCCCAACGGTTTTTTTTCCTTAGGCCCGTCCTTAACCGGAGTACTGCGGCCATAAATAGGCCTATTGTGCAAACCTTCGTTTTATTGTGTCCACTCGGTGATCTTGGTTCCGTGTATTAGTTTATACACGTCAACTGCTGATTTAATGCGGTTATTCCATTCAGTTCCAGTTTTACTCTCCCGAATATGGCATAGCGTTTGCGATCCAGGAATTCTCACTGACAGACAACATGATAGACAGTTTTCCAATCCTTGCCGCAGAGCCTGCAGCTAAGATCTCCATTGTATATCTTCATTTTGTTCAGGTGATCCTTGACAGCCATATGTCCTGTTAGGATTCACGTTGTTATTCTCAGCTGATTCCTGATAAGGTTAAGCAACTGTTTTAAGAATTTAGGTCCAATACTCCCCATAACTCTCTTGCTATAATTGAGTCCCTGTCTGCTGTTCCAGTAGACTTTGTTTTCATTTTTGGTCCATCACTTAATAGCTTCTCGTGCTGTGCATTTAGGCACACCTAGGACTGGTTCAGGACCAATGTGTGGTGCAGCTGATGCTTGCCTCTGCTCTGTCGTTGCCAAAAAGGCCTTTGAGGCTTTTGTATTGTTTTCCCCTGCACATCGTAGTATGGCATAGGTTTCTGCCTGGAATACTGTTGGGAGTTTTTCCAAAGGAAAGAAAAAGTCTTTTCTTGGTCTTAATCCGTGTATCCCAGCCCCTGTACCCTCTTCGGTCTTAGATCCATCGGTGAACCACACCAGAGCTCCAGACAGAAAATCTGGTTCATTGTTTGTCCACACGGTTTGATCCTGAATGTTTATCTCAAAGGGTGTGTCGTAAACAAATTTTGGTGTCATGTGGTCTAATCTCAACTTTATCATCGGCACATGTGCTATGTCTTCTATAAGTTCGCGACCTACCTTCTTTACTCTGGAGGTCGGCGCATCATCTGAAGGCGGTGGAGGCCCATTCTCGCCTCCTCCTGTATTGTCAAGTAAAGAGGAGGGAGGTCAAGAAGGCGCTTCACCGCTGCAGAAGGGGTCGATTTCATTGCCCCTGTTATACCTAAGCAGACCAGTCTCTGATGACTTCCTAGCTTCAGAATAGAGGTCTTCTGCAGAACTTTTGGCCACCAGATAAACAATAAACGATAAACCCCATTTCTTTCCGTACATTTTCCTTGTTACTGCAAGAGTAGTTTCAGATTTACGTATAATTTTTTCCATGTGGCTATTCCAAGTAATTCTAGAGTCCAGGATGACCCCCAGATATTTTACTCCCCAGCCAGCTGCAACGTTTCTCCTTGAAGGATTAGAGGCCCTAATCCCTCTTTTTCCTTCGCTTTGTGAAGGGAACTATGACGGTCTTTTAAGGGCTGATGTTTAGACCTTCCCGTCTTATCCATTTTTCCACCACTTTAAGAGCCTCCCCTATTCTATCTCTTACAGTGGTGTTAAATTTTCCTTGTGTCGTAATGACCAGATCATCAGCATAACCCAAGATTGAGTGCCCCGCCCCACTGAGGTCCCTCAGAAGGCCATCTATGACGAGGTTCCAGAGCAGGGAAGAGAGAACTCCCCCCTGCGGGCACCCCCCTGCCACTAGAACCGCCAGAGTCTCGCCCAGAAGAGAGCGACTTACCTTTTCGGCTCACAGACATGTATAATTTAATGAAGATTTGGAAATGTATGATATAAATTATTCTCGCCTCTACACAACTGCTGAGTGCGTGTCTATAAATTAGATGCTTGTCAGCATATTCACTATAGGAATAATCCTCCATTACTTAAGTCTTATGTACTCAGACAATTTAGAAAAGTCTTTATGGCGTACATGAAATATTAAAAATTTGTGAAATTATACATGTCGGTTCAAAAGTTAATGCCGAAAAGGTAAGTCGCTGGGTATACCTTTTTGGGGCTCTGTATGCGTGGTTTCAAAAAAAAATTTGCGCCCTTTCATACTCCGCGCAACAGAGGGCCTCGTTTTGCATATGGGCCCAGGGCCTCAAGAAGTCTTAAGATGTCCCTGCTTACTCCGGACAATCAGGTTAAGTTAATGCATAAAAGAGATCGATCCAGAAGCGGGTTATTATATTTTTAAGAATCAAGTTGTTAAAATCACTTACTAAACTACTGAAAATTATTTACTTTTTTATCAGAATATGTACAAAAATCTAAATGTGTAAAGAACCCTTTCTTGCGTGCCATTGGATACGATGGACAGTGTTCGAACTCCCCCCACCCCCCTTTAACGAGGATTAAAATTTTTCTGTGTTTATAGGTTACCCTACCAACATAACTCAATAAAAATCAGAAGTGCTAGAGATTTCTTGAACCCCTAAAGTCGAAAATATAACAGTCCCCGTGGGCATATGAAAGAAAAATGGGCCTTTATAAAAACATTTCGGCAATAAAACTATAAAGATGTGACACGTATGACGGGATCGAGATTAATAATTCGTCTCTCAAGTCGCGTTTTTGCTTCCTAATCTTTTTACGAGGAGGTTAATTCGTTTTCTGCCATTTTTATTCGAAATTCAAAGCATCTAGTGGAGAAAAAAATTACATAATGGGTCGTTAATAATTTTGAAACTGGAATGAGGGCGAGTCCTGAAATGATGAAGACAAATTTTAAGGTATAATTTTATACTAAACTGTTGCCCAGACGAAACGGATACTACAAAGTTTTAGATACATTTCGAATTGAAATTGAGATAGACGGATACAGTTTTTAAGAGGTTCTTTCAAATTTCATCGACAGGAGTTTGTGTATTAAATGGGAACTGTTAAATGCCGGATGTTTATTAATCCCATTACCAAATTTTATTGCTTCCGAAAACTTTTTTTAGAGATTAGTTCACCACGCACCGAAATGAATACTAAACAAATTGCAAGGTAGGTATTTACATGCAATTCGGAATCTGCGCGGAGTCGCAGTACTGCAGTGACCGAAGAACTTGAGGTTTCTATATAAAACATCTAGGCTTAGTGATATACCGATAGTTTTTTCTAAGGCTTAGTAGATGTAGATTGTGAATGGTTACATAGGATGCGGGTGCGTGCGACTTTTTAGTGTGTATACATTGCCAGGACAATTACGTCCTGGTAAAAATATTGAAAATATCTATTTATATATGAATACTAAACCTCTAAAAACATCCAGATGTTTGTACGATTGCAGCAAAGAAATAGATTCTTGCAAAAAGTCATATAAACAACGAAGGGAATTAATAATTTGTTAGTCTTGATACGAGGACACCGTCTTTGAATCCAATTAATAACAAAGACCTGTATTCTTGAAGCAAAGTCACATATATTTGACATAAACATATACCGGGTGATGCATGGCTTAGTTGAACATATAGGAAATCCATTGTAAATTGTGAGGTCGCTAAATATTGGCTCCCCTGTACATTTTAGAGAGAAATTCTATTACAATTTTTTGAAGAGGCCGATATAATAAACCCATTTGCCAAGTTTGAATAAATTTTATTAAGCCGATGCTAACTTATTCAATTAAATAAGATGGCAAAATTACGGAATTTTCATAGTTTAAGTAATACAGCAAACACCAGCAAATTATTATTTGGCATTGACAAAACGAAAAGTAGCGTCAGTGACAACATTTTCATTGAAGGCGCTTTAATTATAGCTGAATATGAGCTATTCCATTAAGTAAAAAGTAAATATGATTAAATGGTATTATACAGGAAACAGTTTAAGAGCAGTGTCTGAAATGTTTTCAGGTGAATTCCCTGTTAAGCCTATCCCACCCATTTCATTAATTAAAGTTATTATTAGTAAATTTGAGTCCAAAGGCACTATAATAAATAACTGTAAATGCTCAACTCAGAATGTTAATAGAGCTGAAGAAAGGGATAATAGAGATGTTGATATTTTACTGCACGTGGAGGAAAATAAAATGATTAGCACGAGGATTCTTGGGCAAGCCGTAGGAAAACATCAAGCCACAGTGTTGCGCACTTTAGAAAAACATAAATATTTTCCTTACAAGTACAAAAAAACATCAAGAGCGACAGCAAGGCGATGAAGAACGGAGAATAGTATTCTGTTTTGAGGTAATGGAAAAAGCAAATAATAATAGGGATTTTTTGAGAAATATTTGTTTTACCGATGAATGTACAATACATTTACCCTCAACAACGAACCAAATGTTCAAAATTGCTGATATTGGAACCAAGAAAATGAACATCGTCTTGTTCATACCTGGACGCAATATCCACAAAAAATAAATGTTTGGGCGGGAATTCTATGACATCACATTATTGGACTATTTTTTTATGAAAGAGAAACCTTACAGCAGTAACCTATTTGGACTTACTACAAAATCGAATTGAACTTGCACTAGAAGAAGTTGTACGCGAAAATCAGGAGATCTGGTATCAAATGGATAGTTCTCCTGCCCATAATTCTCTCATGGTTAGGGAATACTTGCAAAATATTTTTAAAGAAAATATTATTGACATCTAATCCTTTGACCAGCCAGGTCTCCTGACCTTTCGCCAAACGACTTCTTCCTGTGGGGTCACATAAAAAATTTCGTTTTTAAAGATGTAAATATTGAAAACCTAGACCAGCTAGAAAACTGTATTTCGTTAGAATGTGAAAATCTGTGGTCTTAGGTATGTTATGTTAAATTAAAAACTTAATAAGAAAAACATAATGGTGTCTTTTATTTTGGATGTGTGATTGCCGGATTGGTGGAACAAAAATGTGTTTTAATGTGAAATAATATTTTCTCTTTATGTCCAGCTTTACGTCAATATTTGACAATAGCGTCATAGAAATTATTTGCTGTTGTTTGCTGTATTACCTAAACTATGAAAATTTCGTTATTTTGTCATCAAATTCAATTGAATAAGTTAGAATAGGCTTATTAAAATTTATTCAAACTTGGCACATGGGTTTATTATATCGGCCTCTTCAAAAAATTATAATACAATTTTTCTCTCAAATGTACACAGGAGCCAATATTTAGGCACCTCAAAATTTACATGGGATTTTCTATATTCAACTAAGTCATGCATCACTCGGTATATACTTGTACACAGTACATTCAGATTTAAAGGCTACTATTCAAGAATCTCGATCGTCGAAGACAAGTACTAAGAATAACTATATAGCCTTATCTTAATATAGTGAATGAGCTTAACTCAAGGCTGTGCTTGGAATTTTTGAAATGTATTATCGTAGTTTAAGTAAAGTAAGTTGCACTAGTCTAATTACGAAAATTCCTTCCAATGACATAGCTGACCTTTATCAAGAAAATATTCATTTGAACAAAACACAGCGGCCTTGTTTTAAATTCGTTTTGCTTGACGTTAATATATCCTGTTTATCTGTACCAACAAATCATTAACAAGAATATAAATAGCGCTGTCCCTACATTTTTAATTTATTATTACAAGTTTTATTGCAAGTGTATGCTAACACATTAAATAAAAACCACTTTTATGGCCCCATCTTCGAGGGCCCACAGCCAACAACTCCTAAAATACATAGAAGTTATTGCAAACATTTGCGAATCTATATGTTAATATGGACTTTTTTAAATATTTTATGTAGAATCATACCTTAAAATTTGTCTCTTTTCTTTGTCTTGTCTTGCATACAAAATTGAATTTTGAGAATAGTGTTTTTGGTTGGTACTGGGCTAATTGCTTATGTGATGGAAACTGAGAGCTCGCAAATGCCAGTAAAAAGATAATCGATTTTTACAAAAAAAAAAATCTTTTTTAATAAAGTAAGTAGATACACACATTTTTTAATTATCTCAATCACGGTAAACCTTGAATAGCATCCCAAAAATCAAGAATTCCAGAAATCTCACCCCAATTAAAATTTTGTAAAAAAAAGGCCCAATAATTCGATCTGCTAAAGCGCAACACCACACATTTACACGCTCATAGTATTGACTTTTACAGTTAATTACCCGGTTTTTTCCTCAATCCAAAATCTAATATTTTGAGATGACACGGTTTGTAGAAAATGTTGCCTTGTCGGCGAACAAAATTTTTTCCAAAAGCACCTTTGCCTTCAAAAAATTTTGCCTGCATTTTTAGGCAGTACTCCATTCTTTTTCCATCATCACCTGGTTGCAACGTGTGTAAAAATCTTGGTTTGAATGGTTTAATACCATTTCATTTTAAACATCTTGATGCAGACCCTTTTGTTGACAAGTTTGTGTGAAATGCGCTAGAGGTGCAAGCATGCATTCATTGATAGGATGACCTTATGATGTCAATCAAATTGTGTCAATTTATTGAAATTTTGCCAAATCGATTTCTGATATAAGTTTTGAAATAAATTAATCGCTAAAATCGCTCTTTAAATTATAATTTTAAATTCCCTATAAAACCGTACGCCAACTAAAATTTTAAGCAATAGAAAAGTGCGCCCTAGGGTCGCACGTATAAACATACTGTACTATGGCTGTAACCCCAGCCTGCAATTTGTTGTCAGCTGATTGTTATTGTTTTAATTGATTTATTTGACTATGCCATTTTTTTTAAGGATTTGTATGTATTATATGCTAAAACTGCATGACTTAACATATTCCCGATTACTTCTTATTTATTTTTGGGATATGCCTGTTTTTGAAGTTTAAAAATATTAACGTGACCCGTTTCTCTTCCAGGTTGCAAATCATTTTTTAAACGGAGTGTTCGACGGAATTTAACGTACTCATGCCGCGGTAGTAGAAATTGTCCCATAGACCAACATCATCGTAATCAGTGCCAATATTGTAGACTGCGAAAATGTATAAAGATGGGCATGAGGAGAGAAGGTAAGAATTTTTCGTTTAGTTTTGTTTAGGATAAGATGAGATGCCTGATTTATTTTTAAAACCATGATTTCCAATTCAAAAATGTCCCCAAAAATTAATTGATTACCGATATTGTTATAAATACAACATTAATACAAAGAAAACTGTTCTTTCAATAAAGTTTTTTCTTTTTTTTTATTTTAGAAAATAATTTACGATTTATGATTTTATCCATATAACAATATTATTTTGCAAAAATCAATTCGAAATATTTAACAGAGCCTCTATAATATAATTTAGGATTTTTTTGTGTGCTAGTCCAAATACAGAATACGATAAGTTTAAAATTAGTTTTAAAATTGTTTAGTGCAATTAGCGATCACAAAATTTAAACAGGGGGATCGTTAAAATAAAAGTATCTAAGAACAACGATTTTTTACAAATAATTGTTAACAAAAACTTATTTTAGAAATAAACCACGAAATGAGTTATAAAACTCTGTAAATATCATTGAGCTGGCATGCTATTGGAAAAATTTAAGATGAGCCCAATAGGATACCTTAAATTACCTGCTCGTGCAGTTTGTTATTATCATTTTTATTATTATTATTAATTTATTTTTACCTTAATACGTAAAATCAACTATCCTTGTGTAACAAACTAAAATATCTATAATTGCCCAAACAGAAGAACTACATCGTTGGTGGTTACTTTTGAAAGATTTATACTTTAGCAAACTGATACAATATACAGGGCGTGCCCACTTTATTAACACACAAAATTTCTTCTTCCCTGTTCTCGATATAAAAACAAGTTCCAAGAAAAATAGTGCTTTATTTAAAAAACTACTTTTACTGGGGATACATTTGCCTCAAAAGTACAATTTTTAATATCAACTTTACTTTTTTAAATAGGACACCCTATAATTTGTTTCAAATATTGCTTCTTCAATAAATTATCTTAATCAAAAATCTATACTATGTTCTATGCCTATCTCATGTTGTGCGTTTTCTAGATAATGGCAAATACAATTTTCTGCTGTGTTTATAAATTAAAATACATTAATAAATAACAACCGATGAGCAAAATCGCGAAACTGAATCCCTTGTCATCAGCTCTAGCATCTTTTTCTTAACTCCACACACCGACTTGCACACTTGTCCTCGTAAAGTCTCCGTTAGAAACGTTTGATCACAACCTTATTTCAGCACTAAACAAACTACCAATTAGTGCCGAACAGCATCCTCAACCACGCAAGATCTGGCGTTATATATCAGCTAAGTGGAATGACCTAAAGGACCAGTTTCAAAACTTTCCTTGGCGCAATGTTTGTTTTACCTCTGACGATCCATCTATTTGTGCTCGAGAAGTGTCGGATGTTATCCTTACTGACATGGAAGCCTTGCATCTCTTTCTCAAAAGAGTGCCCTTCTAATGGCAAGCCTTGGTTGAACATTCCCTCTGTAGAATCGAGATTGCCCAAGATTGTTTTCCGGCAGCGAATTCTGAGGAGTCTTGACATTAAAAAAGCCCACACTTATTAAAAAAAGGTAAGACCACCTTGGCAAGCAATAATCGACCAGTCGCCTTGCTTATATCAAAAGTTATGGAAAAAGCTATCAACGAAAAATTATTAAAGTACCTGGAAGGCCGCCAGTATGGTATGGATTTCGTAAGTCTAGATCAACAGGAGACCTTCTTGCTTATGTTACTCACGTTTTATGTATTAAAACTTTTAAAGGCTTCCGCTTTTAAAGTTTTAATACTAATTTTATTTAATTTTACCATTATTTCGAAATCGGACAACATTAGGCATGGAACATAGTATAGACTTTTAATAGAGAACTGATTGAAGACTTACCTAATATTTGGCATAAAATACAGCATGCCCTATTGAAAAAAGTAAAGTTGTTATTAAAAATTGCACTTTTGAGGCATCCCTTAATCTCCCAGTAAAAGTAGTCTTTTAAGCCAAGAACTATTTTTCCTGAAATAAACTTTTTTTATATCATGAACAGGGAAGAAGATATTTCGTGCATAAATAGAGTTGGGACACCCTGTATATGTCTCAAGATACTGCCACAAATTAGTATTTTTGGTGATATATGGTAATTTTTGGTAATTCTTAGCAATATTTTCCACTAATATTGATATCAAGTTCTCCCTTAAAGCCTCTACACACGACCCAATCTGTAGGGTCCAATCAACAGGGACTCTGCAAATTGGGTAGTGTGTAGGCATGTCGCCGACAAAATCCAGATCGGACGGTTGGGTCGATTTCATCGATATTTGACGGAGCATGTCATGTATTAATTTTGACAGATTTGCCACAATTATTTTGTATTTCGAATCAAAAATGTCTGGAAGGGGGAAGCAAGCTTGGAGAGAGATTTTTGAGCTTTATAGGGATATGCCCTGCCTGTGGGATATTTCAATTCAATTCAATTTATATCATTTCATTCATTTTTTTTATTTCATATTTTTATTTTATTTCATGTTTCCAACGCCTATTATTTAAATAGACAGCAGATCGAGTGGTGTGGAGAGCAGCACCTGATTTCCCCTTTCCTATATGCCCTGCAAATCGGACCCTGCAGATTGGGTCGTGTGTAGAGGCTTTTAATATATAATTATAGAGATTTTAGTTTTTTTAGTATTTTTATCGTACACCAAATTTTATGATCCCAATGCAATTTTTCTATTAAGCAGAGCATAAAAAGTAAGCTAAAAAAATTAAAGAAATTCCCCACATTTAAAGATCTCTGTAATAAGCAAAAAAAAAATATGTTAAAACAATTTCTATTAAACCCAACATAAATATTCACTAAGAGAAATTCACAATGTGGAGTTTTTGTTATTGAAGCTGTAAAAATGTTATTACACCACGGACTTCAAAATATTATCTTCAGTTGATGTAATGAGCTGGAGATGAATTGACGTTAAGTCTTAATATTTACTAGTTGTGCTTAATAGTAAATAAAACTATAATCTGTCACGCCACTGATTTTCACCTTAATTCACCAAATAGAAGCAATAAAATTCTTATACATAGACGGAATTAGGATTATCATTTTTTTTTAAAATTAGGTACCTAATTAAATAAGGTTTAAATTTAGGTCAACAATATTTATGGCTATATTAATATTTAAAAATTTCATCTCACTAATTATTTCATTTGAAGAGGAAATCCATACGACGGTCTTCAGTAGCAACGATCTTATCAATGACCTCGTGATTAAAATTGTCGAAAGCACTGTCAAAGCAGAAAGTCTTTCTTGACCCTTGGGGTTCCTTAAGACAGTTTTTATCCGTTTGATGGTAGAAAAGCACCGTTCTGGTTCAGTTCAATCTATCTGAATTGTAATTAAAAATTTTTTGGAGTGAGTGGAGTAAAAGTTTTACTATTTTGTGAAATAACGTCACAAAATGGAAGAAGGCCCGAAATTGATTCTGTTTTATAAATTACGGTCAATTTCGTTCTGAGTTTTTGTCCATCGAACAATGGATAGGCCCTTGAATATATAGGCTTTAATTTTATCTGTACCTGGATTATTTTTTAAAGTACATCAAGTACACTCTAGGGTCGCTCTACACTGTGGCTCAAATTAAAGGAGTACATTTTAATTGTGAATATTTTTTTTCATTTTGCACTGATTTAATTTATTTTTGGAGTGATGATGAACTGAAATTGTCTGAGTAAAATGTGTAATTTTTATCAAAATATTTTAAACAGGGCCGGATTGACGTTTTTTTTTTCAACAAACGTACGCTTATGTTCGTTGCAAACGGAAACTGATTTATTTAAATTTCAGATGACACGTTTTTTTGGTAGATTAACTATCGAAAATTCTCCAGTATAGGTCTTATTATGAAAGATTTTAAAATTCAAGAAATACAATTTATTTTGTTCAATCTTAATTAACAAATTTAATAATATTAACAATAATTAATGATATCAAGACTAACTATCACTTAAATTCGAAAGTAGTCTAAATATTTACAGGATAACATTATGAATATGACCACCATGATTTTCTATCACCGATTGCAGTCGCCTTCGCCATAGGTCAATAGCTGCATTGATTATGTCCTGGTTAAAATTATTCCAATAGAACTGTAACATTTCCTTTAGGTCTTCGTTGGTGTTAAACCTTTGACCATTGTGAACATTTGCTTTTAAAATTCCCCATATGGAATAGTCAACAGGGTTAAAGTCTAGACTATTGGGTGGCCACATCTCCGGTTCGATGTGATTGGAACACGTAATCGTCGCAGATTGCTTCAATTTCAGGAAGCAAGTGATGTAAAATTTGTTGTTAATACGCGTCCGAGTTGAGTTTTACTCCGGCATCTACAGCAATGAGACTTGACTTCCCCAATTTGGAAACTGCCACAGAGACCATTACGCCAGGTGAAAAGTGACTTCTCTCGATTAAAAGATTTTCCAAAGGGATTTCCCTCTTTACTCGCACATTTGCGCATACCCGATTATTTTGTGTATTCTTTGGCGGCCTCAAGTAAAACATCTTTTCATCTGAGAACCATATCTTTGCGATATTTTTCGGAGAACGGAATCTTCGTAGTAATAGATTACATCTTCCTAATCGTTTCTCCTTCATATTGGCATTAAGTTTTTGACAGTAAACTTTTTTAAAGACTTTAAGTTGCCAATCATTTTTTATAATTCTTTGAACTGTAGAACGGTGAATTCTACTTTCTTTTCTTCTTTTTTTCGTTATTTTTCTGGTACCTACAGATTCTTCAGGTCATACATTTTCTATAATATTTCTTACTATGGTAATATTTCCTTGAGTTCTTGAAGTTTTCTTCCTTCCCCTTCCAACTTTTATTTTTATGGATCCATTGTTTTCTCTAAGATGTCTTAAAAACTTTCCAACTGTTCTAACATACCATTTTTTTTCAGGAAACTCCTTTACAATTTTTCTTGCATCGGAATTATGTTTTTGTCGGAAATATTTGATAAGAATTCGATCCTCTTTACTTAAGACTGCCATTGTGTACAGATTAGCTGTCACGAAGCGTACAAAACATCAAAATAACATTGTTTATTATTTTAATAAAAGTCATGGATACGTACTCTGATTTTTAATAACAGTCATGGATACTCTGATTTTTAATAACGGTCATGGATGCTGCGTGGTTCATCATCAAGTAATTGTTCCACAAATGGATTCAAAATATCGTCCATTTACCGCTGTGCTGTAATTGTGTCATGGGAAAAAATAGAACCAGCAATTGAAGACCTTGGTGCAAGAACCGGGCAAGTCCACTTTTCCAAAATGTTGGGAAAATGAAAAAAACCTTTCCATTTAGAAACAAGTTTAAAAAAATGAAATATTTGGTATATTTTATGGAATATAGACTAAATGGGTCTGAGTAGAAAAAGAAAAATAAAACATTTCAGTCAACAACATATTTTCAAAAAATTTTGAAAATTTGGACTTGCCTGTGTCTTGCACCAAGATAATAAAACACGGTTTATATTTGAATAATTAATTATAACAATTTATTACATTAGTTACATTTTCCCTAAAGTAAAGATGAATCGGTTTCATAGCCCTCATTAGACATTCCAGGTGGGTCTTCTTCAGGATAATCTTCTGTAAGCAAATCCCCAAAAATAGTGTTATAATACGCCTGATCAGCCAGTGGGACGTATTTTTGCACCAAACTTTTGCAATCTATTATTTTTTAGTCATTTATTAGTAAACGATAGTAGGTATTCCCTTACTTGAGACCGTATCTCCTAAAACACATGTATTTTCTTATGGAGAAATTTCCATTATTCAGCCATGCGCATTCCGTTATGATGGCATCCATTTCAACACAAACATTATAATGTACTTTTTTCCTTTTTGTGACATGCGTAATTGATATAGTAATTGTAGATATGCTTTAAAGTTCCTGTACAAACCTGTTTAGGACTCTGTTGACTGATGCAGTGTGGATTAAAAATATTATTATTTTAAAATTATTTATTAAATTTAAGGCACAAAACTTTGTTTATAAGTAATTGGTATAATTAATCGGTGTTATAATCATAAGCCTCTTGATTAAGAATGACCATTTTAATTTAATTGTATATTATGTTGTTAATGTTACATGGTATATTTTACGTAGAATAATAGTTTTAGATTTAGGATTAGACAATTTCCTTGTATTTACATTAAATCATTAAACAAGTTACATAAAAAGGGGGGGTTTTACGTTTTAATATTTAAGTTAAACATACGTGTATGTCAAGGATAAAGCTAGATCAAAAGGATGGAACGAAATCGAGAAAAGTATTCAAGTAGTTGGGATAATTTTAGGGTTTTTCACAGGGAACCGACCTAGATGTCTAGGTAGATTAAATAGCAGTTGCTTGTACCTGATCGCAAAATGTGTTTACCAATCAAGTTGTAGTTAGTTAAAAAAAGGCATTGGTTTTATCTGGATTAAACCGTTCTGATTTAAAAATAATTATTATATCAATGAAATATTCTTATGAAATATATAGTGTAACATACACAAACCTTTATATTATATTCATCGAATTGAATGATTTTCACACTTACCTAGAGTGGACCTTCTATTGGATGGCCGAAGGCAACATAGATTTTTTTCTCTTCAATAAATAAAAAAAAGAACCACATGCGGACGCTGAACTCTAATCAGCATATTTTACTAGTAAATGGACCTATTATTGTTGTGTACAATGATTCGATGATTTATCATAGTTTTGTATGCGATCTATGAGGGTTCCACCCATATGCTATTAACGACTCACTTTTTTCAAATATCACTCGATGTCAGTGTTGTAGTTCTGGTTGCGATAACACAGAGTAATTGGCTGTTGACAGTGTTTATAAAATAAAAATAGACTAACCTTTTCTGCAAACGTTCTTAGGGACCGTTGTCTTCTTTTTTTTTTATAACGGATATTGACACAAAAACGGCAGTATAGTGGTCTTTTGTTAATTTCGGATTTATTTGATGTGTTGATTGACGAGGCAAATATCATTGATGATCAGTGGTGATAATTGATATTTACGTTTTACCTGTTAGCCTGACTTTTGTAATCGTTTTCAAAATTTCTTCACATTACGACCCTGATGATGAGCTCGCAAAACGCATAGACAAAAAGTTTTTTAAATATAAAAGGTTTAAGGAGAACGTTTGCCCTTAAACATTATACGCTTATTTAAGACAATTTTAATAAAAACAATATACTTTTTTGTAGTTTAAATTGTACTATTTATACTTTAAGTATGTATAGATATTTTTATTATTTTGTAACTATGGTGAGTTCTTTGTATTCCAAAAAAGTGGATTTTCTGAATTATTTTATTTTACTATTATTATACAGTATTAGTATTTGTCTATCATTAGTTTGCTATAGCGTTAAATAAGGCCACTGCATTTTATGCATTTTTAATTATGAATTCAAGACATATTTCAATTCAACTAACAATTTGCATGTTTAAACATGTGACTGTTTAAAATAACCACCTGAAAAGTAATAACATGTAAGAACTAGGTCCAGTAAAAAATACTACAAAAACTAAGATTAGGGTAAAAATCACCTTCTAACCAAGTATGGCTGATTCCAAGAAGATATCACTTCAATGACCCTACACTCCCAGTATAATTTACTTTTAGTTCATTACCTCATTAATTCAATCTCGCGAATTAATTATCCCCTCCCGCTTCATTTTTGAGTAACCCAATAAGTTCTTTTCCCCCACCCCTACAATTCACTACCCCCACTCCAATCTCGACAGATCCTACATTATAACTAGGCGTCTGCAGAAAGACCTTGTCATATCTACTTTTAGACAGGCAACCGGACAGACACATCTTGTAGAAATTTACAGAAAGATGGAGAAGTTTATTATTGTTAAAGACGTTGTTAAAAAGTTACGAGAATTTAACCTTACAGGACGCACTCTAGAGTTTAAGTTAAAACCTGTTCCACAGGGAGTTGAACCAGTTGGTTGGGTGGAAAAAGGAATTAATCAAATTATTCAAAACGCTACAGTAGGCCTACAACCCTTAGATCGTGTGGGTTTTAGTTTTTGCTCTAAAGACTTCAACCGAGGAGAAGGTTGGATTCGCTTCAAAGCAGCTAAAGACATAACCTTTCAAGATGTTTGGAGTGTTATAAGTGGCATTTATCAGTCAAACTCAGCAGGTCTTAATACAGAATCATTTTGTCTTAGTGTGACAACTGTTAGATTACCTGTTGGTGGGGGCAGAGGAAAAAATTATAACAGCTTTCACGAGGAATGTGACAAGCGACGAGATATTATAAGTATTAAAAATACCGATAACCTGTGTTTACCACGTGCTTTGGTAGTCGCCATTGCCCATAATAAAAGAGATCCCGAATTCAGTAAGGTTAGAAGAGATATTAGTAAAATTCAAACCGAAAGAACAAGATCATTGTTGGAGAGAGCTAAAATTAGCATTCCTGAGGCAGGAGGTGGAATTCCCGAGTTAATACAATTTCAAAATCATCTAAAAGAATATAAATTAGTTGTTTATAGCTATGGATCAAAAGGACGAAATATTATATTTGAAGGTTCAACTGAAAGCAATAAACGGCTGAACTTATTACATTACAAAAGCCATTTTAATGTAATTACATCGCTGACAGCAGCTTTTTGTTCTAACTATTTTTGTGAAAAGTGTTACGTCCCATATGATCACAAAAATGAGCACAGATGTGGTGGAACCTGTCAGGCATGTCAGCAAGCCCCTGCTTGTGAAATAGCAATAAAAATTAAATGCCAGGACTGTCTACGATTTTTTAGAAGTCAAAACTGTTACGAAAATCATAAAAAGGATTATTCGTCAGGCAAATTTACAGTATGCGAACAAATTAAACTATGTTCTATTTGTTTAAAAACCATTAAAGCCAAAAGAGCACATGTATGTGGTGAAATTTATTGTAAAATTTGTAATAAACATGCACCCGAGGATCATCTATGTTATATTCGGCCTGATAAGGGAAAACCTAAGATTAAAGATGTTCTTTTTGTATTCTACGATTTAGAGACGAGCCAAGACAAACTATTGGAAAATTCAACGTTTTTACATGAAGTCAATCTCTGTGTTTTCAAACAATACTGCGATGAGTGCATGGATTCTGAAGCAGATACTTGTAAAAAATGCGGTCTAAAGTTACAAAAAGTCAGAGGTATAGACCCAGCGGGGACATTTACTAACCATTTGTTACAAATGAGGAAAAACTTTAAAGAAATTATTGTAATAGCCCATAATGGTCAGGCTTTTGATCACCAGTTTATATTAAACTACATTATGACAAAGACAGATTTTACACCTGAGTTAATCATGAGAGGTACCAAAATAATTACGATGCAACTTGAAAATGTAAAATTTATCGACTCACTTAACTATTTCCCTATGCCTTTAGCCAAACTACCAAAGGCATTTGGACTTGATGATATTTTTAAAAAAGGCTACTTCCCGCACCTATTTAATACAAAGGCAAATGAAAACTATATAGGACCTCTACCATCAATTGAATATTACTCCCCAGATAGTATGAAAGAAGGAGACAGAGCCAAATTTCTTAAATGGTTTGTAGAGCATGAAAATGATGGTTTCGATATGCAAAGAGATCTGGTAGACTACTGCGTATCGGATGTCGAAATTCTTGCGCAATCATGTTTAAAGTTTAGAGAACAACTTATACAAACTACCAATGTATGTCCATTTACTGAAGCCACAACTATTGCTTCAGCATGCAATAAAATTTTTAGAAGAAATTTTTTGAAGCCTAATACTATAGGAATCATACCAAAAAATGGATACCGATGGAGAAACAGGCAGAGCAAAATTGCCATAGATTGGTTACTTTGGACCGAGAATCACAGAAAAATCAACATCTTACATGCTGCTAATGGTAAAGAAGCTGTTTTAAATGGTGTAAAAGTCGATGGTTACTGCTCCGAAACAAATGAGGTATTTGAATTTCAAGAATGTTATTTCCATGGATGTACTGTATGCTACAAGTTCGGCAGGAACGATCCTCTTTCCGAAGACCCCTCAGAAACGCTAAATTTAAGATATGAAACCACAAAGGCAAAAATTATGAGACTAAAAGATTTCGGTTTTTTAGTTAATGAAATGTGGGAGTGTGATTTTAGAAATTTATTAAAAAATAATCCAGAGATAAAATCCTATACTAATACCCATTACAATAAAATTTTGACAAAACTAAATCCAAGAGATGCTTTTTATGGAGGACGAACAGGAAATACATGCGAATACTATGAAATAAAAGATACGGAAAAAATTAAATACGCCGATGTTTGTTCCCTCTATCCGTACATCTGTAAGAGTTCTAAATTTCCACTATCACATCCAGAAGTGTATGTAGGAGATGCGTGTAACAAATTAAACCTAAATAATATAGATGGTTTAATTAAATGCACAATTCTCCCACCAGAAGAGTTGTACCATCCAGTACTCCCTCAAAAAATAAACAATAAATTGATGTTTATTCTTTGTCGAACATGTGGTCAAGACATGAATTACAACGAATGTAAGCATACCAGCGAAGAAAGGGTACTTGAAGGAACATGGGTTCTGGACGAGGTACTTAAAGCCCTAGAAAAAGGATATAAAATACAAAAAATACATGAAATCTGGAAATATAACGTACGAAAGTTTAATAAAGAAAACGGTGAGGAAGGATTATTCACATCCATGATGAATAAATTCATTAAAATCAAACAGGAAGCATCAGGCTGGCCTAAAGATTGTGAAATAGAGGAAGACAAAGTTAAATACATTGATCAGTTCTTTGAAAAGGAAGATGTTAAACTAGAGTATACCAAAATTATTGAAAATCCAGGGCTAAGATCACTGGCGAAATTAATACTTAACTCGTTTTGGGGAAAATTCGGTCAAAGAGAGAATCAACCAAAGACGAAAATTGTAAATAAACCAGCAGATTTATTTGCAATGTTTATTAACCCTGCAATTTATATCAATGGGGTTATACCCGTCAACGATAAAACATTACTTGTCAATTATGAATATATAGAAGAAGCCAGCGATCCGTTGCCGACTGTTAATGTTGTTATAGCGGCTTACGTAACAGCGCAAGCGCGCCTTAAATTATACTCCTATCTTGAAGCTCTTGATAAAAGAGTCTTATACTATGATACAGATTCCGTGATTTATGTTTCAAAAAATAATGACCCCGATATATCAACGGGGCAATTTATTGGAGACATGACAGACGAGTTGGAGAGTTATGGCTCTAACTCATACATAACTAAGTTTGTTTCTGGAGGCCCCAAGAATTATGCATTTAAGGTTCACTCGACGAAAAGTAATTTAGAAGAAACGGTCTGTAAAGTTAAAGGTATAACTCTCAACTATGCCGCATCACAAGTAATAAATTTTGATGCAATCAAACACATGATTCTTCAAAAATCCGAACCGATCCCCATCATATCCAGAAGCATACGGCGTAGCAAGGAGCACATTGTGACAACTTGTACTGAAGTCAAACTCTATAGACCTATTTCAACAAAGAGAAAATTTCTATCGGATGGAAGCTCCGAACCATATGGATATAGAAAAAGAAAAACCCATTGAAAATAAAATATATTGTATATTTTGTATGTATTGTATATAAAATATATTATAAATATTGTATATCTAGAACCGCTATGGAGTTTAAAAATGTAAATTAAGTAATAAACAATTTAAAATATCCATTTTGGTTTTATTTTTTTCTTTAACAGTAAGAGTTTTCAAAAAGTATTTAAATAAGTAATTATGTACATATTAAAAAAAATATGTTTTTATTTTTACAAAGACATTTATAATTTAAATAGTTTGAAAATATTATCCAGTCATTTAAGTACTACACTTAAACTTAAAGAAAAGTTCTCCGAAGCCACAAAAAACACTAAGGGAATTGGTTCTTTTCAGCTATTTTTCTGTTATTCTTATAGTAATCCATAATCGTTTCAAATTTGAACGACCCACATGATAGTCTTTTTTTTTTTTTTGTAATTTATGCATATTTAATTACAAGGTTTCATACAACTTTAACAAATAAAAGTTGTTTTTTCTTTTATTTTTTTCTTTTCTGTTTTCTTTTTCGGTTCTTAAGAAATGCTAAAGAATCTGTACAAAACAAGTCACGAATTAACTAAATAGCCACCATTTCACTAAATACTTAACACTCAGTATACAATTTTCAGAAATGTCATGATTAAGAACGGTTCTAGTCATTTTATACAAGATTTCACATGATTTAACAAATTTAAAACATTTTTTTAATTTTTACTAAATTCTAAACACTCAGTATACACTTTTAAGAAAATAGGACGATTTGCGACTGTTTTAGTCATTTTTTACAAAGTTTCACAGGGCTTAATAACGTTAAAACATTTTTTTTAATTTTTTACTAAATTCTAAACACTCAGTATACAATTTTCAGAAATGCCATGATTAAGAACGGTTCTAGTCATTTTATACAAGATTTCACATGATTTAACAAATTTAACACATTTTTTTTAATTTTTACTAAATTCTAAACACTCAGTATACACTTTTAAGAAAATAGGACGATTTGCGACTGTTTTAGTCATTTTTTACAAAGTTTCACAGGGCTTAATAACGTTAAAACATTTTTTTTTAATTTTTTACTAAATTCTAAACACTCGGTATACAATTTTCAGAAATTACATGATTAAGAACGGTTCTAGTCATTTTATACAAGATTTCACATGATTTAACAAATTTAAAACATTTTTTTTTAATTTTTACTAAATTCTAAACACTCAGTATATCATTTTCAGAAAATAATACAATTCAGTACAGTTTTACAAATTTTCACAGGTCTTAATAACATTAAAACATTTTTTTTAATTTTTACTAAATTCTAAACACTCAGTATACAATTTTCAGAAATGACATGATTAAGAACGGTTCTAGTCATTTTATACAAGATTTCACATGATTTAACAAATTTAAAACATTTTTTTTTAATTTTTTACTAAATTCTAAACACTCAGTATATCATTTTCAGAAAATAATACAATTCTGTACAGTTTTACAAATTTTCACAGGTCTTAATAACATTAAAACATTTTTTTAATTTTTTACTAAATTCTAAACACTCAGTATACAAGTTTCAGAAATGACAGGATTTAGAACAGTTTTTACAGATATTTACAAAGTCTTAATAACATTAAAATATTTTTTTCTAATTATAATTGCTATTTTCATCTTTTTTTTATTCCTTAATTATCTAACATAATGTATACAATTTCAAGAAATAGTAGATTTTTAATCCATGTACAAAATTCAAGAATCTAAAATAAAATTAAATGTAGGCTTTTTAATTGGCATCTCAGGCAAATTATTTCCCCCAAAATTATCTAAAAAAGATATACCAAAAAACATTCTAAAGCGGTTTTTTACCTTTATAAGCATGCAGGCCGATCCGACCCTTGTCGGTTTTATTACCCGCATAAATTAACACAGTAGAGGAATATTGACAGAGCCACCTCACGAAAGCACCCGGGTTAGCTAATAAACAGCACCACCGAACCACCCGGGTTAGGTCATAAACAGCACCACCGAACCACCCGGGTTAGGTCATAAAACGCACCACCGAACCACCCGGGTTAGATCGTAAAACAGCACCACCAGCACCACCCGGGTTAGGTTATAAAACGCACCACCGAACCACCCGGGTTAGATCGTAAAACAGCACCACCAGCACCACTGATCTCGCTCTGTCTATATCTCTCTACTGTGTTAATTTATGCGGGTAATAAAACCGACAAGGGTCGGATCGGCCTGCATGCTTATAGAGGTAAAAAACCGCTTTAGAATGTTTTTTGGTATATCTTTTTTAGATAATTTTGGGGGAAATAATTTGCCTGAGATGCCAATTAAAAAGCCTACATTTAATTTTATTTTAGATTCTTGAATTTTGTACATGGATTAAAAATCTACTATTTCTTGAAATTGTATACATTATGTTAGATAATTAAGGAATAAAAAAAAGATGAAAATAGCAATTATAATTAGAAAAAAATATTTTAATGTTATTAAGACTTTGTAAATATCTGTAAAAACTGTTCTAAATCCTGTCATTTCTGAAACTTGTATACTGAGTGTTTAGAATTTAGTAAAAAATTAAAAAAATGTTTTAATGTTATTAAGACCTGTGAAAATTTGTAAAACTGTACAGAATTGTATTATTTTCTGAAAATGATATACTGAGTGTTTAGAATTTAGTAAAAAATTAAAAAAAAATGTTTTAAATTTGTTAAATCATGTGAAATCTTGTATAAAATGACTAGAACCGTTCTTAATCATGTCATTTCTGAAAATTGTATACTGAGTGTTTAGAATTTAGTAAAAATTAAAAAAAATGTTTTAATGTTATTAAGACCTGTGAAAATTTGTAAAACTGTACTGAATTGTATTATTTTCTGAAAATGATATACTGAGTGTTTAGAATTTAGTAAAAATTAAAAAAAAATGTTTTAAATTTGTTAAATCATGTGAAATCTTGTATAAAATGACTAGAACCGTTCTTAATCATGTCATTTCTGAAAATTGTATACCGAGTGTTTAGAATTTAGTAAAAAATTAAAAAAAAATGTTTTAACGTTATTAAGCCCTGTGAAACTTTGTAAAAAATGACTAAAACAGTCGCAAATCGTCCTATTTTCTTAAAAGTGTATACTGAGTGTTTAGAATTTAGTAAAAATTAAAAAAAATGTGTTAAATTTGTTAAATCATGTGAAATCTTGTATAAAATGACTAGAACCGTTCTTAATCATGGCATTTCTGAAAATTGTATACTGAGTGTTTAGAATTTAGTAAAAAATTAAAAAAAATGTTTTAACGTTATTAAGCCCTGTGAAACTTTGTAAAAAATGACTAAAACAGTCGCAAATCGTCCTATTTTCTTAAAAGTGTATACTGAGTGTTTAGAATTTAGTAAAAATTAAAAAAATGTTTTAAATTTGTTAAATCATGTGAAATCTTGTATAAAATGACTAGAACCGTTCTTAATCATGACATTTCTGAAAATTGTATACTGAGTGTTAAGTATTTAGTGAAATGGTGGCTATTTAGTTAATTCGTGACTTGTTTTGTACAGATTCTTTAGCATTTCTTAAGAACCGAAAAAGAAAACAGAAAAGAAAAAAATAAAAGAAAAAACAACTTTTATTTGTTAAAGTTGTATGAAACCTTGTAATTAAATATGCATAAATTACAAAAAAAAAAAAAAGACTATCATGTGGGTCGTTCAAATTTGAAACGATTATGGATTACTATAAGAATAACAGAAAAATAGCTGAAAAGAACCAATTCCCTTAGTGTTTTTTGTGGCTTCGGAGAACTTTTCTTTAAGTTTAAGTGTAGTACTTAAATGACTGGATAATATTTTCAAACTATTTAAATTATAAATGTCTTTGTAAAAATAAAAACATATTTTTTTTAATATGTACATAATTACTTATTTAAATACTTTTTGAAAACTCTTACTGTTAAAGAAAAAAATAAAACCAAAATGGATATTTTAAATTGTTTATTACTTAATTTACATTTTTAAACTCCATAGCGGTTCTAGATATACAATATTTATAATATATTTTATATACAATACATACAAAATATACAATATATTTTATTTTCAATGGGTTTTTCTTTTTCTATATCCATATGGTTCGGAGCTTCCATCCGATAGAAATTTTCTCTTTGTTGAAATAGGTCTATAGAGTTTGACTTCAGTACAAGTTGTCACAATGTGCTCCTTGCTACGCCGTATGCTTCTGGATATGATGGGGATCGGTTCGGATTTTTGAAGAATCATGTGTTTGATTGCATCAAAATTTATTACTTGTGATGCGGCATAGTTGAGAGTTATACCTTTAACTTTACAGACCGTTTCTTCTAAATTACTTTTCGTCGAGTGAACCTTAAATGCATAATTCTTGGGGCCTCCAGAAACAAACTTAGTTATGTATGAGTTAGAGCCATAACTCTCCAACTCGTCTGTCATGTCTCCAATAAATTGCCCCGTGGATATATCGGGGTCATTATTTTTTGAAACATAAATCACGGAATCTGTATCATAGTATAAGACTCTTTTATCAAGAGCTTCAAGATAGGAGTATAATTTAAGGCGCGCTTGCGCTGTTACGTAAGCCGCTATAACAACATTAACAGTCGGCAACGGATCGCTGGCTTCTTCTATATATTCATAATTGACAAGTAATGTTTTATCGTTGACGGGTATAACCCCATTGATATAAATTGCAGGGTTAATAAACATTGCAAATAAATCTGCTGGTTTATTTACAATTTTCGTCTTTGGTTGATTCTCTCTTTGACCGAATTTTCCCCAAAACGAGTTAAGTATTAATTTCGCCAGTGATCTTAGCCCTGGATTTTCAATAATTTTGGTATACTCTAGTTTAACATCTACCTTTTCAAAGAACTGATCAATGTATTTAACTTTGTCTTCCTCTATTTCACAATCTTTAGGCCAGCCTGATGCTTCCTGTTTGATTTTAATGAATTTATTCATCATGGATGTGAATAATCCTTCCTCACCGTTTTCTTTATTAAACTTTCGTACGTTATATTTCCAGATTTCATGTATTTTTTGTATTTTATATCCTTTTTCTAGGGCTTTAAGTACCTCGTCCAGAACCCATGTTCCTTCAAGTACCCTTTCTTCGCTGGTATGCTTACATTCGTTGTAATTCATGTCTTGACCACATGTTCGACAAAGAATAAACATCAATTTATTGTTTATTTTTTGAGGGAGTACTGGATGGTACAACTCTTCTGGTGGGAGAATTGTGCATTTAATTAAACCATCTATATTATTTAGGTTTAATTTGTTACACGCATCTCCTACATACACTTCTGGATGTGATAGTGGAAATTTAGAACTCTTACAGATGTACGGATAGAGGGAACAAACATCGGCGTATTTAATTTTTTCCGTATCTTTTATTTCATAGTATTCGCATGTATTTCCTGTTCGTCCTCCATAAAAAGCATCTCTTGGATTTAGTTTTGTCAAAATTTTATTGTAATGGGTATTAGTATAGGATTTTATCTCTGGATTATTTTTTAATAAATTTCTAAAATCACACTCCCACATTTCATTAACTAAAAAACCGAAATCTTTTAGTCTCATAATTTTTGCCTTTGTGGTTTCATATCTTAAATTTAGCGTTTCTGAGGGGTCTTCGGAAAGAGGATCGTTCCTGCCGAACTTGTAGCATACAGTACATCCATGGAAATAACATTCTTGAAATTCAAATACCTCATTTGTTTCGGAGCAGTAACCATCGACTTTTACACCATTTAAAACAGCTTCTTTACCATTAGCAGCATGTAAGATGTTGATTTTTCTGTGATTCTCGGTCCAAAGTAACCAATCTATGGCAATTTTGCTCTGCCTGTTTCTCCATCGGTATCCATTTTTTGGTATGATTCCTATAGTATTAGGCTTCAAAAAATTTCTTCTAAAAATTTTATTGCATGCTGAAGCAATAGTTGTGGCTTCAGTAAATGGACATACATTGGTAGTTTGTATAAGTTGTTCTCTAAACTTTAAACATGATTGCGCAAGAATTTCGACATCCGATACGCAGTAGTCTACCAGATCTCTTTGCATATCGAAACCATCATTTTCATGCTCTACAAACCATTTAAGAAATTTGGCTCTGTCTCCTTCTTTCATACTATCTGGGGAGTAATATTCAATTGATGGTAGAGGTCCTATATAGTTTTCATTTGCCTTTGTATTAAATAGGTGCGGGAAGTAGCCTTTTTTAAAAATATCATCAAGTCCAAATGCCTTTGGTAGTTTGGCTAAAGGCATAGGGAAATAGTTAAGTGAGTCGATAAATTTTACATTTTCAAGTTGCATCGTAATTATTTTGGTACCTCTCATGATTAACTCAGGTGTAAAATCTGTCTTTGTCATAATGTAGTTTAATATAAACTGGTGATCAAAAGCCTGACCATTATGGGCTATTACAATAATTTCTTTAAAGTTTTTCCTCATTTGTAACAAATGGTTAGTAAATGTCCCCGCTGGGTCTATACCTCTGACTTTTTGTAACTTTAGACCGCATTTTTTACAAGTATCTGCTTCAGAATCCATGCACTCATCGCAGTATTGTTTGAAAACACAGAGATTGACTTCATGTAAAAACGTTGAATTTTCCAATAGTTTGTCTTGGCTCGTCTCTAAATCGTAGAATACAAAAAGAACATCTTTAATCTTAGGTTTTCCCTTATCAGGCCGAATATAACATAGATGATCCTCGGGTGCATGTTTATTACAAATTTTACAATAAATTTCACCACATACATGTGCTCTTTTGGCTTTAATGGTTTTTAAACAAATAGAACATAGTTTAATTTGTTCGCATACTGTAAATTTGCCTGACGAATAATCCTTTTTATGATTTTCGTAACAGTTTTGACTTCTAAAAAATCGTAGACAGTCCTGGCATTTAATTTTTATTGCTATTTCACAAGCAGGGGCTTGCTGACATGCCTGACAGGTTCCACCACATCTGTGCTCATTTTTGTGATCATATGGGACGTAACACTTTTCACAAAAATAGTTAGAACAAAAAGCTGCTGTCAGCGATGTAATTACATTAAAATGGCTTTTGTAATGTAATAAGTTCAGCCGTTTATTGCTTTCAGTTGAACCTTCAAATATAATATTTCGTCCTTTTGATCCATAGCTATAAACAACTAATTTATATTCTTTTAGATGATTTTGAAATTGTATTAACTCGGGAATTCCACCTCCTGCCTCAGGAATGCTAATTTTAGCTCTCTCCAACAATGATCTTGTTCTTTCGGTTTGAATTTTACTAATATCTCTTCTAACCTTACTGAATTCGGGATCTCTTTTATTATGGGCAATGGCGACTACCAAAGCACGTGGTAAACACAGGTTATCGGTATTTTTAATACTTATAATATCTCGTCGCTTGTCACATTCCTCGTGAAAGCTGTTATAATTTTTTCCTCTGCCCCCACCAACAGGTAATCTAACAGTTGTCACACTAAGACAAAATGATTCTGTATTAAGACCTGCTGAGTTTGACTGATAAATGCCACTTATAACACTCCAAACATCTTGAAAGGTTATGTCTTTAGCTGCTTTGAAGCGAATCCAACCTTCTCCTCGGTTGAAGTCTTTAGAGCAAAAACTAAAACCCACACGATCTAAGGGTTGTAGGCCTACTGTAGCGTTTTGAATAATTTGATTAATTCCTTTTTCCACCCAACCAACTGGTTCAACTCCCTGTGGAACAGGTTTTAACTTAAACTCTAGAGTGCGTCCTGTAAGGTTAAATTCTCGTAACTTTTTAACAACGTCTTTAACAATAATAAACTTCTCCATCTTTCTGTAAATTTCTACAAGATGTGTCTGTCCGGTTGCCTGTCTAAAAGTAGATATGACAAGGTCTTTCTGCAGACGCCTAGTTATAATGTAGGATCTGTCGAGATTGGAGTGGGGGTAGTGAATTGTAGGGGTGGGGGAAAAGAACTTATTGGGTTACTCAAAAATGAAGCGGGAGGGGATAATTAATTCGCGAGATTGAATTAATGAGGTAATGAACTAAAAGTAAATTATACTGGGAGTGTAGGGTCATTGAAGTGATATCTTCTTGGAATCAGCCATACTTGGTTAGAAGGTGATTTTTACCCTAATCTTAGTTTTTGTAGTATTTTTTACTGGACCTAGTTCTTACATGTTATTACTTTTCAGGTGGTTATTTTAAACAGTCACATGTTTAAACATGCAAATTGTTAGTTGAATTGAAATATGTCTTGAATTCATAATTAAAAATGCATAAAATGCAGTGGCCTTATTTAACGCTATAGCAAACTAATGATAGACAAATACTAATACTGTATAATAATAGTAAAATAAAATAATTCAGAAAATCCACTTTTTTGGAATACAAAGAACTCACCATAGTTACAAAATAATAAAAATATCTATACATACTTAAAGTATAAATAGTACAATTTAAACTACAAAAAAGTATATTGTTTTTATTAAAATTGTCTTAAATAAGCGTATAATGTTTAAGGGCAAACGTTCTCCTTAAACCTTTTATATTTAAAAAACTTTTTGTCTATGCGTTTTGCGAGCTCATCATCAGGGTCGTAATGTGAAGAAATTTTGAAAACGATTACAAAAGTCAGGCTAACAGGTAAAACGTAAATATCAATTATCACCACTGATCATCAATGATATTTGCCTCGTCAATCAACACATCAAATAAATCCGAAATTAACAAAAGACCACTATACTGCCGTTTTTGTGTCAATATCCGTTATAAAAAAAAAAGAAGACAACGGTCCCTAAGAACGTTTGCAGAAAAGGTTAGTCTATTTTTATTTTATAAACACTGTCAACAGCCAATTACTCTGTGTTATCGCAACCAGAACTACAACACTGACATCGAGTGATATTTGAAAAAAGTGAGTCGTTAATAGCATATGGGTGGAACCCTCATAGATCGCATACAAAACTATGATAAATCATCGAATCATTGTACACAACAATAATAGGTCCATTTACTAGTAAAATATGCTGATTAGAGTTCAGCGTCCGCATGTGGTTCTTTTTTTTATTTATTGAAGAGAAAAAAATCTATGTTGCCTTCGGCCATCCAATAGAAGGTCCACTCTAGGTAAGTGTGAAAATCATTCAATTCGATGAATATAATATAAAGGTTTGTGTATGTTACACTATATATTTCATAAGAATATTTCATTGATATAATAATTATTTTTAAATCAGAACGGTTTAATCCAGATAAAACCAATGCCTTTTTTTAACTAACTACAACTTGATTGGTAAACACATTTTGCGATCAGGTACAAGCAACTGCTATTTAATCTACCTAGACATCTAGGTCGGTTCCCTGTGAAAAACCCTAAAATTATCCCAACTACTTGAATACTTTTCTCGATTTCGTTCCATCCTTTTGATCTAGCTTTATCCTTGACATACACGTATGTTTAACTTAAATATTAAAACGTAAAACCCCCCCTTTTTATGTAACTTGTTTAATGATTTAATGTAAATACAAGGAAATTGTCTAATCCTAAATCTAAAACTATTATTCTACGTAAAATATACCATGTAACATTAACAACATAATATACAATTAAATTAAAATGGTCGTTCTTAATCAAGAGGCTTATGATTATAACACCGATTAATTATACCAATTACTTATAAACAAAGTTTTGTGCCTTAAATTTAATAAATAATTTTAAAATAATAATATTTTTAATCCACACTGCATCAGTCAACAGAGTCCTAAACAGGTTTGTACAGGAACTTTAAAGCATATCTACAATTACTATATCAATTACGCATGTCACAAAAAGGAAAAAAGTACATTATAATGTTTGTGTTGAAATGGATGCCATCATAACGGAATGCGCATGGCTGAATAATGGAAATTTCTCCATAAGAAAATACATGTGTTTTAGGAGATACGGTCTCAAGTAAGGGAATACCTACTAACGATTTTCGTATGCTAATTCACTTGGCAGTGACAACTGACTTTGTGGGTTCGTTTTGATAAGGGAAAAACTTGAGAAAACCGTGATCCCAGCAGTGACAGAGCACTCAATAAATGCCTTATTTCTTGTATATTTAAAAATTCTGTAAGTTGAGATTGCAAACTTCTCTTTACCAGTCCCCTTAAATGATTTAAATACTTTTTAAAAATGTTGCGTATGGTTACGGATCATTCCTTGTTGGACGTTTATAACTGTAAAATGTTTAGATGTTTTTTGCACAAGATTTCTCTATTCTTCTGGAGTATATACCCTCTCTTTTCTTCGTTTATTTTTTTCTATGAGCCCAAAAGAACGGTCACAGGGTAGAAAGCTGTGCCCTGGTTCAGGATACTAATGGATCACTTCTGTTATATTGTTTGACTCAATGTTGATTAGGGTGTAGAGATATTTAACTAGAGTTTGGTTTTTATTTTGAGCGAAAGCAAAGAAAACATCCCCGCCGGTATATGCGGAAGTGGCAAATTTTGTTGGTAGTCGAAGCATAACGTCTCCACATTGGGATTCTCCTTGGCAAGTGCAGATTTTTCTTTGAGGTTTCTATAGAATATCTCTGCTTTACGAATATGGACAGTCTTCTCAGTTTGAAGAGCTACTTTGCTTTCAACATCCGTCTCCGCAGCTATTAGGTTAACTAGGCGATCGCAGGTTTGGCATGTATCTGACCGTGGTACCCCAAAACTTATATTATAGTTCGATGTAAAATGTCGGTAAAAAAATCATACGAGACCTGTGGTTGGCATTGCTCGCCACTGGTAAGTCGTTGATAATTTGTTGGCTCATACTTCTCTAGGTACATCATATGCATTTTGGAAATATTTAAATCCGACGATAAGTAGTACTTACGATCATTTCTCTCTCTGCTGTAGTGTGAACTTCTTTTTGGAAAACCTTTTATGTGGGTATCTATCTGCACTTTTATTTGACCGGATATTTTATTGGAACGATTTTCGTGTTTTCCCCTCATATCGGCTAATGGTGTTATGCCTGTCTTTAAACAGGAAGCTAAACGATCCACACGATGTTTAGTTATTCCGTGAATGGCCATAAAAGCTTTCCTGCAAACTTGATGTTCTTCCGTGCCAACGCGTACCTGCAAAAAGAAAAACGACTTACTTCTCTAGCAAAATAACTAAAATCCACACTCTTCGAACTAGTTCTAATAATTAAGAGATTTAATGTTTTACTCACCTTATATGTATGTGAAACAGATTTTCCAGTTCTTTCAGCGGTCCTTTGCCGTTTACGAGCAATCTGGTTTGACGAAATCAGCCCACCTAAATATAGATCTTGTTTTGCCCTATCTGCTAGTTTATTAAATGTCTCCAAGATAGATTCTCTTAACTGTTGAGGCACATTTAGAAAACATCGTCTTTGACAGGCACAATCTCTTACAATCACTCGTTTTGGCACAACCTTTTTCACCGTATTAAGGTACTCTTCATTACTAGCATTTAAAACTTTCCGGATATTTATTTTCCACTTGGATTCACACCTTTGACGTTTTCTCCCTTTTTTCTCATTTTTTACCTTCTCTGTATGTTTGCGGACACGTACTTTCGTTTTACGCTTGCCTCTACTTGTTCCTGGTTCTCCGATTTCAGTGGGGACGTATTCACTTCCAGAACTTTGAAAAGGTTCTGATTCTGAATCTCGTTCCGACATGTTTATTTAAACGTTAAAACACAGCCTCGCTTATTCAAACAATGCAACTAACGAATAGTGGACGATTAGCTACAAGCCGCCGTCCGTCTAGTGTGATGCTACACCGGCCAACAGACAAGTCCCCACCACAAATTATTCGCATTTTGGAGCAATAATCAGGCAAGTCCTGGACTTGCCCGTTTCTTGCGCCAAATTGGTCAAACGGGTAAGTCCTTTGCCATTGTATCTTCACTTATATGCCACGGACTTGCCCGATTCTTGCACCAAAAGATGGCCAACCTAGATTTCTAGGAGACACCATATTTAACTCATTTCTTGTGGAAAATGGACTTGCCCGGTTCTTGCACCAAGGTCTTCAATTCTTCTTCGGGAAACAGTCAGCCAGACACCAATTTTTTGAGGGTGAAACAAAAAATTGGGGATTTGGACTACTCCAGATGCCTGTATTTTGAGAATTCACATAACCGGTGAGGTGGAACCAAGATTCATTAGAGAAAAATGTAAGGTCTAATAAATCATTTATTTCCAATAAATTTTGGATAAACAACTAACAGTAATTCCTGCGTCTTCCAAAACCTGCAACTAATATTTCTTGGAATACTTGCACTTTATAAGGAAACAAATTTAACTGTTTTTTAAGAAGAGTCCTGCATGTTCCACAAGATCTTCCCACTTCTTGAGATAGGCGTCTTACACATTTTGTTGGCGTATTTTGCATTATTTCACGAACGTTTGCAACAAGTTCTTCTGTTCTTATATAGTTCGCCTTACGAGTCTGTGGCTACGAACGGCTGAGGAGACAGGGGGGTAAAAGGCATAAAAAAGTCAGGTTTAACTGTAGCGGCATCGGCGTGCGGTGCCTCCATTCATAATAACATTTTATAAGTTAATAAACTAAATTTACTTTCTCTTATTTTAATAATTAAACCACACCACTGTCCACTGTCAGTGGCAACAAGTAAAAAAAAATGCAGTGGAACACACATTTTTTAGGCTATATTTTATTTATGTGTCCACCACAATTATTTCATCGACTAGAAGCCGCCGCATGGGAAGGCGTAGGCGGGAAAAAACGCATACGCGGTCTAATCATCATAAATTAGGTCAATTTTATTTAAAATGTATTGGTAAACTTAGCAGACCCGGTACAGGGCTCTTTTTTTGCTCGCATTCCTTGTATAGCCACAGAACCGTAAGGCGGAGTGTAGATGGTCTTCCAGTTCCTTTTTTATGTTGTGTAGAACCTGTTTCCCTAAACAGAGCCACGGTTCTTTTCAGGTAATGATACAAATCCCCAGCAGTAAAAGCGACGTTAGAAAAATTTTATGCACAAACGCTGATTCTATGGCCACTCACCATGTACTCTAACCCCGTTTCAAAAATACGTTCAACTATGATTTTTTTGTGATGTTCCGCAAAACCCATTGCGTAAATTATTCAAGAAATTGGATAACATAGCGATGAATCAAATTACTTGCAACTGTTAAAGATGACGAAATAACTGATTGATTGAAAATGCTGGTATTTACTGATACCCAACGGGTATTGAATTAAACATTGTCACCCTGTACCTATCTATTTACATGCATAAACCTCTATACTAATCTTCAACAACATCTCAATAAAATAAAGAATTAATAAAAAAATCTGCGTGGGCTTCAAGCACAATACAGTTAATTGCCATCCAGGACAAGCAACATTTATTTCTTTACTTTCTTTTCGCCGCGGATTCGTGTCAAATTCCTAAAATTCCCAAACCGAATATTATCTTAATTAAATTGAATTAGCATCTTATCTCTTCCTTAATATATCTTTCTGAAATATTCTTCGTTTTTCGCTAGTGGAATTTTATTACCTGTAGATATAGGTACATTATGCATATATTGAAATCCATAAAAATGGAGATCCGCATCTAACATTTCATTACCTGAAAGATAATGTTGATGAGAAGCTCATTTTCAAAATTCAGCAAGTTCGTTTGTTGCATAGTTTTTCGGCGATACATGGGAAAGTTTCAAGTTTCAAAATATATGTATATCATCAATATGCAGGGTGTCCGGTAAGTACCTCCTAATTTCTACAAAGCATACAGAGGAGGTCAAAATAACCATAACTTGTTATATAAAGAAAATTCCTACACAGTAAAAAATTGAGTGTTAAATTTAACACTCAATGGTGGTACATATAGGACCACACTTAATAGGGTATATTAACCAATCAGTATATCTGATAAAAAAGATATTTTTGAATGGTTTTTTTACTTTTTGATGAGTGTTAATTCTTCTTATTTATGGGTAAGTACATTTACACTATCGAGTGTAAGTTAAACTCACAGATTGTAAACCTATCCTTCTAGGGTGTAAAAGAAATAATTAGAGGTGTAAGTAAACCATTTTTTAATGGGAATTTGTGATTAATTAGTGTAAATATCATATTATTGTAGTGTACATTTTATTTTAACATTGAAAATCTTTATATTATTGCACGGGCACGTTAGTATGGGTACGGAATTCAACGAAATTCTTGTGTTGCATTTGTCCCATACGTCACACAGTCTAACGACACCGAATTAAAATGATCCACAAGCGGAACTACGCGAACCGCCGCCGTCGAGCCGGTGGCCCGATGATGACTGGAAAGGGAGAAGGGACGACGGGATCAGACCAAGTCGAGAGTTAACCTTTATTTTACTATTTTTATATTATGAATCAATAAAACTTATATCAACAACCTAAATATTACATTCAAATCTATGAGTTTTCGCAGATCTCGAATCTCACTAGTCACCAGCGTTGCACTCTGCTTCGGCATTTTCAATGTCCTCCCCGGTTGCATCTTTGTAAAGGACTGTAAATTTTATTTGGGTGTGACTTTACTATAGTGAGTGTAATAAAATAATCTACCCAGGGCTAGAATACTTCCCACTTTGTTTAAGTCATTTAATCCCGTATCAAACTAACCGGGCGTTTATAATTAAAATGTAAAAAATTATGCATTCAAGATGTTTTACATTATTAACCTCTGCTTAGTTTGATACATGACTGAATGACCTAATCAAAGCCGAAAGTAGTAGCCCCTAATATATATAAACCTTCAGATCGCTTGGAAAAGGTTTGTTTAATGTTGTTTATTTATAAACAAAATGATGGTTATGACAGAACTGGAAAACCCCGTGATTTTTTTTACACTTATTATTATAAGTAGTTGAACAAAATGACGTTACTGATATATGGTATACACAGTCAAATAGTAAAATTTTAGTCCTATAGATTGCCCAAAACCCGGATCTGGTATTACTTTTCGTTCTCCTGTAATTAAGCCGTTCCGGAATATTTGCCCAACTCTGTATGTAAAACTACGCTAGCGCCGACTAGTTTTCAAAACTAGTTTATTGTGTAAACATTGTAACCCCTCCACTATAAAAAAATATTTACATAAATAATAGTGATAAATGCAAGGCAAACATCTATAATTTTTAAGTGTTTAACTACGGTTCATAAGCAAACACAGATTTCTTCTTCTTGTTCGACTTTTTTGATGTGACCTCTTCACCTGCGAAAAATTGCTAATAAAAATTTTAAGAACACTTAATCATTTTTTTTACAAATTATTACTTACTTTATTTCATTATTTATCCAAAGATCGTTTTTTGTGGAATCATTTTAATAAGACTTAAGATGTGATCTTAATCAAGAAAAACGCAAGAGGCCGTTTTCATGTAGAATTGACTTTAGGCTAATCAGAAAAAATATTCACATGAACAAATGTCAGTGGCGTACAACTTTTTCTGCAAAAAATATCAGGGAAGATGTTTGCAGGAACGCCACCGGTGAAACAATAGAATAACTTTTCTAACTAAAAAATGTTGTTTTATTTCCTATTAACATGCACAGGATGTTTCAGAAGTACGGTACGTGACTTAAGCGGGTAATTCCTTTATATTTGATTTTTTAAGAGAAAAATTTCATATGAACATGTGTTCGGGGTCGTTTTTGTTAAAGGAGGAGTGTTAAAGTTTTTTAAAAGGAAATCGTTTTTTTATAATTTTTTTGAATATCCTTCTTCCGATTTTATTAAAATTTGGTGTCGGTATTCATAATGATAAGGGGCTTAATTAACCCTAACTAGATTAAACTTATTAAGTCTAGTGGTATACCCGGGAGCACCTTAACGAATATTTTTGATAAAAAAATTTACTCCACTGACTTTTCTCTAATTTTTATATTTTTTTTCGGATTTACCAACTAATAGTACAACTTTTGTGTTCCTTGAATTGGTTTCGTATCTTGCTTCGTTTAAAAAAAAAATAAAAACCACTTTATTGCATGTACCGGGTGTCCCACTAAGAATGGCTGTCGGCCGTATCTCAGAAAGTGTTAGTCGTATGGCTTGCGGGAAAAAATGTATTAGGTAAAGTGGTCATGAGAAATTCCTGGAAATTATTTTCAAGTTTCTCAGACTGGCGCTAGAGGGCGCAACAGTAACGGTAAATATGAATCACGAAGTTTCCTCAAAAGTCGCCTAGTTAAGGTATCCCGAAAATAGCATTTTTGTATATTTCGAAGATTTATTAATAAAATTCACCTATAGAACGTGTTCGTCACATTTCAAATAAAGTGGTGGGGGAAGGTGAACAATATTTGTAATAAATGCTGATAACTCCGGTCTGGCTTAACATAATTTAGTAAACTTAGTTTTGTTAAAAAGGGCTTTTTTCACTCTATATGTCATCTTATGAACTACGGCAATATATGTTTTACACTAGGCGCTAGGGGGCGCTGTCTTACAACTTCACAAACATTGCGCGTTTTTTCCATAATTGTAAATATAATAGTATATTCAATTTCATCCAATTACAAGGATGATTAAAAGTCTAATAAGTTAGCGAAAACCGCAAGTTAATATCTATTTTCAATCCGGAGATATCAACAACAATAATCATAATTACGGAACATTATGATTTTATTTTCAAGTTGCCATTGTAAAGGTTTTTTTAAGAGTCAAATAGGCCTTGGAAAAACAAAATATGAAGGTAAGTTGTTTCAAGCAATGATATCGTTACGACAATAATTCTCAGTGGCGCCCTAAATGTTCAAATTGTCGCCCATCGGTCTGTATACACGACTCCAATCTCTCCCTGGTTGATAATACTGCAGTTTCCACCTCTGCCATAGGGATACGGCGGCTGCTGTTCATTATCCTTTCTATCATGTTTTCCCTTGTGGTGGGTCTGGTAACGAAAACAAGATCCTTCAATCTCCCCCATAGATAAAAATCTAGGCATGTTAAGTCAGGTGATCTAAAATAGAAATTACCACTTTCATTGACAGTATCACAATATATCCTATAATATTACCTGGCAGGCCACGGAAATATACTCCCTCTTCCTATCCACCTTGCAGGAAATGTGTCGTCAAGACATTGACGAACGTTGGCCGCAAAATGTGCAGAACATATATCGTGTTGGAAAACCATAGTTCTGCGAATATCCAAGGGCACATCTTCAGGAAGAATTGGGAGTTCGTAATTTAAAAAATGTACAGTCCTTTACAAAGATGCAACCGGGGAAGACATTGAAAATGCCGAAGCAGAGTGCAACGCTTGTGACTATTGTGAGATTTGAGATCTGCGAGAACTCATAGATTTGAATGTAATATTAAGGTAGCTGATATAAGTTTTATTGATTCATAATATAAAAAATAGTAAAATAAAGGTTATAAACTCTAACGCGCCTCTAAGGTATGGTTTCGCTGGAGCAGTCAGCGGCTGCGGCTGGCGTTCGCGATTGGTAGCTCGTTACTGGTTTAATGCGATTTGTATGTACACGGTTTCACTGCCGCAGCTCAGCGACACAGCGTTCGCCGTTAATTGCAGCGGCTGCGTTCGGACTGCTAGAGAGCCAAGTCAAGCACCGATCGTTCAGCAGAATGCCACCGTTCTCGGCAATTGCTGACGAGTGTTTGATAGAGGAGGTGCAAAAGTAGTCCCCTTTATACAACTACGAGAACGAAAATTACAAAAATGTTGTAATGAAAGAAAGTGCATGAAAAAATGTGGCAGCAAGTGTAGGGAAGAACGGTAAAGTGTACAAAACCATTTTGTTTATTTTACAGCATTACATTACAAAGTTTATAATTACGGTAGACTGGGGCAAGTGCGAAGCCCTTTTTAATAGTTCAAGTTTATTTCCTTCCCACTTCAAATATACAATACTTATAAAAATGTCTTTGTAAGAAAGTAATAGTTTAATATGTTTACTTTTCATACTGCATAGGGCACACATGAATTATTTTTGAGATCTTGAGATTTGAATGATTATTTTTTTTTTTTATTATTTATTCTGAAAAATAATAAGTAATCCAAAATAACACTCAAAAAAGTCATAATAACAAGAATAATATTTTTATAAACGTATTTATCCGTTCAAAACCCAATGTTTGGCTTTAGTCTCTAAAACAGTAGGAATTATTCCTAAGGAGAAACTAAAACAGAAAAGAAACTGAAAGTTTAAAAATTCGAATAATTTTATGGAACTTGTTAAATATTGTATCCCGCAAATTTCACATTAAAATGAAAACCTCCTCGGCGTGTTACTACCGGTTCAGGTAAACGAGTCACTATATCGTCTAGCTGTACTACATTGACATCATTGGTGAGTGGCCATAAAAATTGTCTTTTAATTTTCTAGTAAACTTGAATTCAAAGCCGTTGCCAACAGTATTTACCTGGCCAATGAAATGTTTGTTTGCTTTTGGTAATGTGTATTTAACCAGTACCCAGTCTCCAATGGAAATATTGTCTTTGTTTATTTCAGGAATCTGATCTTCGCAATGCGATTCTAAAGTGAAACTTTGATCCGATTCCATAAAAGTACACTTTCATTATCTGATTCACTGGAGCTGGATTCAGATTGATACGGACTTGGCCGACTTTGTTTACTCTTTCGGTCAATTTTCATAGCTGGTTTAGATATAGTAGATGAACTTGTAGAGAGTTTTTACTGACTACTTGCGATAGTACCTGTAATGGTTTGGCCACCTTGAATTAAGCGCTTTCGTTTCCTTGGATTAGAAGAAGGACTCTGTCGGAGCGAATCAAGTAGTAGATCATCAAAACTTGTCTTTTTTTCTTGCCGATTTTCGGTTGTAGCTGGTAATACAGCTTAAGTTATAGGATCCTGATGATTATTGAGTATATTTTGTTCATTTTGATCAGAGCTGACAATTACTTTGAGATTGGTGGCACTATTAGATGCTGATGAAGGAGCTGTAAGTAATTCTGCATTAGATGCTAGTTTCCTTTTAAGTGAGGCGCAAGATGTAGAAGGCTTTACTGTTTTTAACATTGACTGTTCGAAAGTAGCGGTTTTTTCTGTTACATTCGGTGCTACAGCATTCCTTTCAATATCAATGCGTCCTGGCCTAGGCTGTAAATCTGTTACAGATCCTTGATTTTTCAAGTGTTCCTCCCATCTTTTTAGGGCATCGATGTCATACTTCTCTTTAGGAATAAAATGTCTATTAAATGGAACAATACCACCCTTTCTGAATCCTGTTTTTATGATTCCGGAATCTACTTCAGCCCAGGTTTTCACTAGCAATGTGACAAATTCCCTTTTTGGTAGTCGTTGTCCCTGATGACATCTTTGCCATGTTATTACTTCCCTCTCCCATATTGCCTTAAAGGATCTAAACACACTCAAATCGAGAGGTTGAAGTAAATGACTTGTATGGGCTGGCAGTTTAAGTATATGAATATTTTCTTCTCTTGGTGCCTGATCACGAACCAAAGGAATAAAAGTCTTTAGAAAGTAATTTCTGAATATTTCGGAGGTCATGCATCCATTGGCGCTGGCTGCATATACGGTGTCTTTGAAGAGGTCTTCATTTCTTTCTGAATTCCAGGAACTCCATACATTATTGCTTTTAAATATTATCAATGGTGGCAATTTTCTACCACTAGCACTTGCTCCTGCCAGGACGGTTATATGTTCTCTGCCCGATCCAGCAATAATTCTTGAAGAGGGTATGCCTTTCGCGCCAACAATTTTAAGGCGAGACGGATCTCTACACAGTGAAGTCTCATCTAAATTGTAAATCCATTCAGAACGATCCTGAATACCCAACTCCAATATAGCCTTTTCCAATAAAACAAAATATTGGTTTATTATGAATGGGTCCGTAGATTTCTTTCTGCAGTACTCTAAGCTTTGTGGTTTTTTTCATACTCAAAAAGTGCCGTTGTTTAAACTTTATTAGCCAGTCTGTGCCTGGCATATTGTTCTTATAAGGATTGGAAATATTATTTAAAGTTACAAAGTCATCTTGCCAAGAAAGTATTGGAGGTCGGCCCTGTGTCTTGCTTTTTTCGCCACGGCGCCGGCAGCCAGTTACTCTACAGTAGATTGTAATGTATGGGATTCTGAATTCGGTACTAGCCATCGACATGGTTAATTGACCTTGATGACGGCATTTACTTCTTCTTGCTGTGCCATATCCTCAGTGGACGTTGGCGATCATTCTGGCCCATTTAATCTTGTCGACTGCAGCTCGGAACAAATCGGCAGATCGGCAGCATTTAATTGCTCTTCCCCATAGGCAGTCCTATCGGACTTTCTTTTATAATTTCGTACCATGACGCCAACTCTCTGTAAAGAATAAAAGCTTTAAGTGTCAGTGCCAACGAACTTTAGCATTCCCAGGAAAATGGGGCAAGTGTGAACTAACCTTTACACTTGCCCCATTATAATTTTCACACATGCCCCACATTATGTTTTTTATGGGGGAAGTGCAAACCTGTTCGTGAGTAAAAATCGCTTTTAGATTTGGTCGGTATATAGAATTTTAAAGCTACAACAATTGACTAAACATAAGAAAATGCAATAAAACTAAAAGTATATTATAAGTTTTTACCTTTGACCAATTTTTTATGGAGATATCACACACTGTTCAACGGACCGATTCGCAGATTATGTTACAAATGACTACTCAGAAAGAAAAAAACACCTGGTAACTCGCCGGGAGTGGATAATTCAACAGCGCTAATGTATATTTAGTTGCCTCGGACCACACAGACAAGTAAACTTTCAATATTGCCTGATTGGCGCTCTGATTTTCCACTTACCCCAGTTTTACACTTGCCCCAGTCTACCCTATACCATATTCAAATCCAACATTATGCATACGAAGGACACATTGATCAGTACTTAATGACGACCGTAACTCTATTTCGATTGGTCAAGCGGCAATAAAACTAAAAGGCCCTGGGCGACAGGGTTGAATTTAGTTTACCCGTGATTTTCGCATTATTGCATTGTATCGTTTGGTGTTATTGTTTGTTGTCAATATTTTGATATAAATATTTGTGTCTTTGACCGTTGTATTTGAATGTATACAGGGTGTTTCAGAAGTACTAACCTGAACTAACCTGAACATGTGTCCGGAGTTGCCCCGTTTTTGATGTACAGGGTGCGTAATATTTTTAAAAAAATCGTTTTTTTTATTATTTTTGTAAATATCCTTTTCCTGATTTTATTGCAATTTGGTACCGTCATTCATAATGATAAGAGGCTTAATTAGCCCTAACTAGATTAAATTTATTAAGTCCAGTGGCGTCCCGGGAAACACTTCAACAGATATTGTTGACAAAAAATGTACGCCACTGACTTTTTTCCAATTTTGATATTTTTTCCGGATATACCAACTAATGATACAATTTTAAAATATTTTGATACTTTGACGTTTTATCCAAATTGATTTGTTTACTTGGTATGCTTGCAGCTCTTATTTAAATATGGTATAGTATAAATTCAAGTGTTAATATGACGCTTGTCAAAATGGGCTAACATCTCCTCTTCATCTTTTTCCTTCAACAACAGCATGCAACTAATATTATCGGCGTTCATTATAAATCATACATAAGCGCTTGCACTACGAAATACGAATATGATCTGAGGCGCGCTGCTCCAGCCGCGCCAGCCAAACCACCCTGCGACGACGGCCGATTGCTACGCTCTACGCTCGATCGCGAACGCCAACCGCGCCCGCTGACTGCTCCAGCGAAACCATACGTTTACTCCCGACTTGGTCTGATCCCGATCATTTTAATGCGGTGTGACGTCAGGGACAAATGCAATACAAGAATTTCGAATTCGGTACCCATACTTACGTGCCCGTGCGATAATATAAACATTTTCAATGTTAAAATGTAAATATCTTTTTGCCCAGTAAGCGACTCATTAAATACAAACGGTCCAATTATTCTGCCACCCAAAATGTCGCACTAGACATTGACACTCCATCTTCCTTGATGCTGCACCTCCCGCATCCAATGAGGATTATCCCGCGACCAATTATGCATATTATGGCGGTTTACTCCTCCATTACTATGGAAAGTAGCTTCATCAGTTCACAAAATTCTGGAGAGGAGATTTCTATCTTCCAATATCATATTGAGCAACCAATAGCAATGATCCAATCTTCTATCATAATCTTGCGGGGTCAAAGCCTGGTGGAGCACAATATGGTAGGGATGTAGACTAAAGAAAAACAAAATACTTATTACATTGACTTGAAAACTATTAAGAGAAATATTGGCATTATTCTAAACTATTTAAGAGTTATAACATATAGATATAATAACTTACCTTTCTTCTAATAAAATCCTATGCACAGTAGAGCGAGTAACGCCCAAGTCTCTAACAATTAATCGAATACTAATTTGTGGATTAAATTCCACATATGCCAAAACATTTACAATGTTTTCCTCTGTTCGACCTCGGCGGCGTCTGCGATATACAGGGCGACGAATACTTCCAGTAGTACGAAAACGGCTAAAAGTCTGTGCGTTTTAAGAAGTCCGATATCGGATTAAATCACCAAGGGATGTTATCGCTTTTAAAACAGTAAGTCGGTTAAGTTACAATATCTTCGCACCTTCGCTATACTTGATCACACCGAACATCCCACTGGTTTACTGTACTCTATTACTGGGCGAAATCAGAGGTTTCAAAACAAAATTATCTTAGAATTACGCGTTGAGCATAAATAATAATATAATAATAAGCATGGGTGAAATTTCAAATGCAGAGGAAGACTACTTTTAGTTGTACTTATCTACAAGTAGGTACGTTCTGTCGCAAGACTACAAAATCGGTTCTTTTTAGAACCAAAACTTTATAAAAAAGAATTCGTAAAACTAATTTGTCTGAATACTACAAAAGCTAAAAAATTATTATTTTTCTTTACCTAAACTAATTTTTTATTTACTTTAAATCATTTTATTTAGAAAATGTAATTCATCAACATCCAAAATTACCTTCAATATAATTTATTGTTTGAGAGCCACCGACATAATGCTCAAGAGGTTTTATGGCTTAGCGGACTTCTTAAAACGCACAGACTTTAGCTAAACGATTAAACATTCTACTGTCGTATCGACGCCTTTGAGGGTATCGTACTGCGTAAACCCGTTCAGCAATTGTTGCATTTCCCAAACATTCAAAATACACCGCAATGATGTCAATCGCTTCTTGAAGTAACAGAGGCATTTTGAAAATCAAATACGACACAACACTGTTGGCACGACAAAAATTTTCACGTAATAATGAAAGGTGACACGCGTGCACAGTTCCAATTCATATTTTGTTTTTCCAAGGCCTATTTGACTCTAAATACCTTTACAATGGCAACTTGAAAATAAAATCATAATGTTCCGTAATTATGATTATTGTTGTTGATATCTCCGGATTAAAAATAGATATTAACTTGCGGTTTTCGCTGACTTCTTAGACTTTTAATCATCCTTGTAATCAGGGAAAATTGAATATACTATTATATTTACAATTATGGAAAAACGCGCAATGTTTGTGAAGTTGAAAGACAGCGCCCCCTAGCGCCTAGTGTAAAACACATATTGCCGTAGTTCATAAGATGATATATAGAGTGAGAAAAGCCCTTTTTAACAAAACTAAGTTTACTAAACTATGTCAAGCCAGACCGGAGTTATCAGCATTTATTACAAATAATGTTTAACCTTCCCCCACCACTTTATTTGAAAAGTGACGAACACGTTCTATAGGTGAATTTTATTAATAAATCTTCGAAATATACAAGAATGTTATTTTCGGGATACCTTAACTAGGCGACTTTTGAGGAAACTTCGTGATCCATATTTACCGTTACTGTTGCGCCCTCTAGCGCCAGTCTGAGAAACTTGAAAATAATTTCCAGCAATTTCTCATGACCACTTTACCGAATATATTTTTTTCCCGCAAGCCATACGACTTATACTTTCTGAGATACGGCCGACAGCCATTCTTAGTGGGACACCAGGTACAAGAAAAATACCTATCTATGTATTTCAAAGTTAATTAAAACATTTAAATTAAAAATAAAATTATTTTTTTAGCTACTGATACAAAAAAACAATGTTAAACAGTTCACGTTAAACAGTTAATCAAAGAAAATGTTGAAAATGTTGTAGATGTGTTGTACTTGAAACAACATTCCAGGATTGTCTCAAATTTCGTTGAAATAGAGATCTTCCCTGATGTGAACTGGCGTCTTTTCCAATTTTTAAGTGCACATTTTCTAATAAACCGCTTAAGTTCTGTTGCAAGAATTGCAAATACATGACACCATTTAATCTGCCTTCAATAAAGAACGGCCTAATGAGATGATTCCCAATAATCCCCGCCCACATGTTAACCATGAATTTTTGTTGGTGCTTTGTATGTACTACTACTACGGGAATCTTGTTTCTGCCAGATATGCATACTATGGTAATTTATTACTCCGTCTCGAATGACTCCTGCTTCGTACCTGAACAAAACAATATTAGTAAAATTATGATTTTGCATAAATCGTTACAAAAACCAATTTACGTAGTTGACTCTTGCAGGATAATCTATAAAAATCCGATAAATAGCGTCGCTGATGACAGCAAACTGCCAATGCGCATCTCTATATGCAGCGAGAGGGGTGACAGCAACCAACTAACGCCAGGTTGCAGTTTCTTCATGGCAAGTGCTCAACCTGTTTGATTCCTCCCAGAGCGTTGCATGATAGAAATGCACGACGAGCCACTGCAGTTCACTCGTACTTGGTTTAGGTTAGTGTCCCTCGAACGACAATTTTCAAACATTTTATCATTTGGAGAACGTCATCACTCTGGACCGACCTCCCTAAGGCTGTGTTTCCGAACGAGAATAATCCCCAAAGAGTCGAAATCAACGCGAATCACTTCCTGTGCACACGCACCGCTAGATGATAAGATTTATCATGTAGTACTGTAAAAAGTAAAATTTTTAAGCATTATGACATTTCAATCTTACTTTACGTATTAAATATGAAAATATTCTTACATTTTTTTTTACCTCTTAAATATTGAAGAGTCCAAACAATGTCCAATAGTTAACCTGAACTAACCCAAGAGATTGCTAGAGATGACTATTTACAATTTTCAATTTTTCCCTTTGGTACGACGCTATCCGCTATAACCTATACCACAGTATAACGGAACTATACAGTAGCGACACGAGGCGATTTAGACAGACCCAAATTTCTCTGCGCAATGCGCGTAGCGGCCATCTTTTTAGTGACAAATAAGTCAGTCAGAAAGGTAAACAAAGCTTGTGTGGATTGTAGTTTGTTTAGTTTTTGTAAATTTATTGGTTTTTATCGTGCGTTTAAGTGTTTGAAGGTGCTTTGAAGTGTTTGTGCCGAACTTTTGCTGATTTTCGATGGATTCCCAAGAAAAAATAAGGAGCAGATGTGCTTTAAATTGACTTTCTTTCAGTGTAAAAGCGATTTCAACATAAAATTCCATATGTTTTCTCAGTGTAATAAAGGACAATACCGTCATCCGCGTCACCGTCCAAATATAAGAAGTCCGCTCACTTGCTCTTGCCACTGTAAATTTCTCCCCTGCCGACGCCCTACCCCGCGCCCAGCGAGTCAACGCTCAAGCGGCGTTCGGCTGGGGATTAGTTTTTGCAAGTGCATACTTTAATCCACAGCGCTCTCCGCGAAGAGTTTTCGTATGCTGCCACGTTATAATTAGTATAATATTAGCTTACTTATGATGGAGGCGAATCACCTTGAGAGTTTTTCTTATTGTTGTGCTGATAATTGTTTTTCGTTATTTCGGTACCCTAAAGATCCAATAAGGTAAGTAAAAAGGATTGTTTACTTCCTTTGAGTAAGATGCAAAGTAGATTTAGTGGGACATATTACACACCATGCCGACGTTTCGTTAATTTATTTTAACCATGAATTTTCATGTATGTATTGATTATGCTGTCAAACAGGTATATTTAAATAATAGTAATTTACGTAACAAAGTTCCGAAAGTAATATTTCACGGGATGAGTAGGAACTCCAGGGCGAGCCGTAGGCGAGTCCTGAAATCCTGCGAGTTCACTTTTGGATCGTGTTACGTACAATATTTTTTCTGTAGTTGTTTTGTATGTTAAAAAAATATATAATACGTGACAAGCGCTGTCATAATATAGTGCAATGTTCATGTTATTGTCAAAGCCGTTTACATAAAAACCCAAAATCGTCCCGAAAGTAACAATAGTAGACCCGAAAGTAAACAAATCGTATCGAAAGTGAAAAAAATCGTTCCTAAAGTAGCTACTTTCGGCACGATTTGTGTTAAGTATTTATTACCACAACTCCCTCGTATAAAAATATTCAAGCGGCCAAGCCACCGTTCCTACTGAATGACTCCCGTATCTCCCTCGTAGGCGGTTCTCGGTGCGATTCGAGGTCACCGCCGGCGTTTTCAATACTTCAAAGAAGTGATCGGACTTCTTATATTTGGACGGTGTCCGCGTCATCCTTCTGTCACTGAAACTGACCCCTGGAGATCAAAGGGACCGACAGCTCGTGTCGCTACTGTATAGTTCCGTTATACTGTGCCTATACTTGTGTCAAATTTCAATATTCTGTGTCGCCTACAAGAGCCAAGAAGCTTTGGGCACACACACAAGCATATACCAGGATACCGTGCGAGCAGAAATTACATTTAGATCTCAATTATAAGGGGACGATATATCTAACCAAATCTAGGTTAAAAAAAATCAAATTAATGTTATGGCATGATAAGCTAAACTGAAGAATATTAAAATAAGTAAAGAAATGCAAATTTATTTTTAAGAGGGAAGCAACAATAATTGTTTTGTGTATTAAGTGTACAATCGTCAAAATTTAATAATTAGCAGAGCGCTTTCGGCCATAGGCCATCTTCCGTGCTTCTTAGTCAGGAAACAGGAACACTTCATTGATAAATTATATTTCTTCATTAAGTGGGTCATCAACACCACAATGTAAAAACTGATTACATAAAACAATTAACACGTAATGTAGGCAACAAATTTAACTGTTTTTTAAGAATAGTCCTGCATAAGATCTTCCCACTTCTTAAGACAGGCGTCTTACACATTTTGTTGGCGTATTTTACATTATTTCAGGAACGTTTGCAATAAGTTCTTCTGTTCTTACAGATGGCCTTCCAGCTCCTCTTTTATGTTGCATAGAACCTGTTTATCCAAACAGAGCCACGCTTCTTCTCAAGAAATGATAAAGATCCCCAGCAGTAAAAGCGACGTTAGGAAAATTTTCGCGAAAATCGTTCATGTACAAACGCTGATTGTATTGCCACTCACTATTTAATCTTATCCTGTTTCGAAAATACGCTTTAACCATGAATTTTTTGTGCTGTTCCGTAAAACCCACTGCGTGAATTATTCAAGAATGAATCAGATTACTTGTAACGACTCTTAAAGATGACGGAATAACTCATTGATTCAGAATGCTGGTATTTACTGACACCCAACGGCTAAGCAGTACAGCCTTAAGGTAAGTACAGACCGGCCAACAATCGCCCGGATACATGTTGTCAACACTGTTGCCAAGAGAGTCAATTATTGCCGTGAAACTTTCTTTCTGTGACCCTTATTTTCAAAAAAGAATATTTTTCCTAATTCAGTTGTTATAATAAAACGCGCCTTCAAGTCATATTGTATGAGATTTTTATGGTGTTAGGTGTTACATACGTTTTGCCAACGCTGTACATAAAAATAATAATTTAAGTCGTTACATCATAACAAAGATGTTTTCTGTAACAAAAGCCACAAAACTGAAAAAGGCCATGTTAATAAATTTCCAGGGCGTATAAAAACTCGCATCTTCTCAGAATAGCCACTATAATATAATTAAATTAATGCTCTATGTGCTCGGACTTAATACAGTTCTTGACCGGCACTCACCGACTCATATTTGTGTTTTCTACGAAATTCTTTTATGTTCCGTGACGATAATATTTCTTTAAGGCCCTTGTACAGAGTCCAGTTTATTTTTGTACAAATTGAAAATTTTTATCCCTGATATTAAAATTTAACAGCTTTTTAAAGTTCAGTGCCCAGAAGGGTATACAGATAATGATATTACTTTCGTATTATCGTTTGTCAGTCTTTTACAAGAAAATACATTGCATACCTTCTATATAGGGTGGCCCAAAAGTAACTTTACCAATATACAGGCGTTTTCACTTAAAATTTCGAGGGCCTAATATACAGAGTGGCAAAAAAAGTCGCGCATAATGCCTGTAACTTTTGAATTACCTCATATACGAAAAAGTGACCTTTATGAAAGTTGTTCAGTAAATTATTCCCCACATTTTTACCTGCATGAATTTTTTTTTGTCATTTCTGGTTTGGTTGCCATAGAGACCAACTTACTTTTTTTAAATAGAACAATGATTGCATATTTGGATTCTACTGGGAAGACTATGACTTTTTTGTATTTCAAATTTTTATTTATTTAAAATTGTAATAAACTTTATAACAACAAAATAAATAGCCTAGAAAATTGAACAACTTAACATCGGAATAATAAACAAGTGAAACCTTTTCAGTGGATCAGGTGTTCAAAATGACCACCATTTTCTGCTAAGCAGAGCGCCAGTCGATCCCTGAACCCGTCTACAACGTTTAAAAGGTAGTCCTCTGGAATGGCCCGAATTTCAGCATTAATTCTGACTTTTAAAGATTCTAAGTCATTTGGACGGTTACCGTAGACTTTGTTCTTTTTAATTGTCCCCACAAAAAGAAGTCGAGTGGGGTTAAGTCCGGGGATCGCGCTGGCCAGTCAATAGCATCTATTCTGCCTATCCAACGTCCTGGAAATTGTTCGCTTATGTATTGTCCAACATTTGCCGCATAATGCGCAGGTGCTCCATCTTGCTGGAACCATACTTGTTCATTTATGCCATGATTTACTCCCGGTAAAACCATTCTGCAAAAAGGAAGTATGTGATTCCTGAGGAGGTCCAGATATTTTTCGCCATTCAAATTATCATCTATGAAAAAAGGTCCCACAATTTGTCTATGAACTATGCCCTCCCAAAACATTTTTCGGGCCTCTGAGTATGACCTTCCTGGAACCAGTCCTCAGCAGACCAATAACGATAGTTGATAATTGTGTCTATTAAGAATGCCATTTAAATGGAAAGTAGCTTCATCCAAGAAAATGATATTTGTTGCGAAGTTATTATCGTTATTGCATCTTTCCATCATCAGCTTACAAAATTCAGCTCTTCTATCAAAATCGTCCTCGTTTAACTCGTGCACCAACTTTATCTTGTAGGGATGCAACTTCTCCTGCTTAAACAAATTTTTCACTGACTGATTAGACACATTAAAATCCATTGCCATTGACCTGGATGATTGTGTTGGATTTTCATGTCTCCTTCGATTGCTGTTTTAGGTCGACCTGATCTAGCAGTTTCCCTAACACTGCCTGTTTCTCGAAATTTTTTTACCACTCGACACACCGTTGACTGATTTATTGGAGACCTACTTGGATATAATTCATTGAAAAGTTGACAAACCTGATCTTGCGATCTCTTCATATTTCCGTAATCGCTCATTATTAAAATTTCAATACGTTGTTTCTCATTCAGATGAACCATAGTGTAAACAAATTAGAAATCAGACAACAGAAAGTTAAACAGGAAGTCAAAATTGACACTTCTTAGGTTGCTGTCATGAAAGTACCTTGACTCAACTGGTGGGTATTAGGTAGGAATAATTATAATTAGGAAGTTTTTCATTTTTGAGCTGTCATTATCTAGGAAACGCTTGCAGATAGGTGAAAATTTGAAATACAAAAAGTTCAGAGTTTTCCCAGTAGAATCAAAATATGCAATCATAATATGCGGGGTGTTCTATTTAAAAAAAGTAAGTTAGTCTCTGTGGCAACCAAACCAGAAATGGCAGAAAGATTCATGCACGTAGAAATTTGGGGAATGATTTACTGAACAACTTTCATAAAGGTCACTTTTTGGTATACGAGGTAATTCAAAAGTTACAGGCATTATGCGCGACTTGTTTGCCACTCTGTATATATGTATATATGTATTTTGATTTCCTGAAAAGCCGTCGTTAGGATCACTCTACCTTTTTAAAGATAACATCAATGCGACCCCTTATGGGCATACCATCTTGTAAATAAACAATTATTTGAGCTCTTTTTAAATTATCTAGCTGAGGCATTGCACTATTTGCACTAAAAAAATGTTAAAAGCTCGATTACTGAAAAAATTGTTTGAATTTTGACACTACTTGTCAAAGTATAGGAATAGTAAAATAGGATTAATTAAGATTGACAAGCCTGACTTACAATAGCCTATAAATGTTGTACGAGTTTTTTATGCACACAGCTGTACCTATGGGTATAGGTAAAATACCTCGACAGATTATGGCATTGAAGTTATTGTAATTGTGACGTTGACCTTTAAACTAATTGATAATAATCTATGATAATGGTTCAATACACTAACCACGAAAAAGTAAATATGTTACTGATTTACGGTGACTGCAGGTCAAATGCTAAGAACGCACGAAGAGTGTATGGGCATCGTTATCCTCATAGAAGAATTCCTAATGACAAAACCTTTGCAGCTGTGTGCAGGAACTTAAGGTAGTATGGCTGCTTATAAAACCGAAAAAAGATAGGAGCAAAATTGCTACAAATGATAAAGATGAAAATACAGTCCTAGTTTTACACATATGATATGATGATAATCCTAAAACTTCACTAGCCAAAATCAAAGAAAATTCTAGTGTTTCCCTAAGCTCTTCACAACAACAAGTTTCATCTTTGCAAAACCAAATTAATTCATAAGTTGAAGCCAGGGGATCCTGCACGAAGACTGGAATTCTGAGGAAGATTTTTCGAATTGTGTTGCCAAAATGTAAATATCTTGTCCAACATTTTACGAAGCGACAAAAGTCGCTTTCATAATAATAGTATTTTGAACCGACATAGTTGTCGCTATTGGTTCCAGAATAATCCTTGTTGGACGAGAGAAAGAGGAAATCAACGCGTTTTTAGAATTAATGTTTGGCGCGATTTATGATGTTTTGGATCTCATTTTTACGAAGGCACTTTATTTGGAGAACGTTGTGTACATTACTGCAGAACTATTAAAAGAAGTACCCATTGAGTACAGAACGAATATAACGACGGTTTTTACGAAATCAAAATATATCCATTCGTTTTCGAGATATAGGTCCACGGAGTTTCAAGTGAAAACCTCTGTATATTCAAACGCCTTTGTTAAAACACTCTTAAACATTATAAACAGCTAAATTACCTATTGGCTCTGCGATTGACATACCACATCGAAAGCCAAACTGACTCGGTTTAAACAAGCTTTACATTTGACTTTCTAGAGCACTTTCAAAGATCTTGTCAAACAGTGACACAACAGATTTTCTCCTGTAGTTTGCAACATCATCGAAAACTCCCTTCTTAAAAACTGATAGAACTCGGGCCAACTTCAAGGCAGTCTGGTAGTTAGTTAGGTAAAATCTGTTCAGAGATATAAGAAAGTGACTAACTGATCCCTATTAAGGAATACCCGGGCCAGCTGTAAAATTGAAATATGGCCGATCAGGTCCGTATTTTGCTTAGAATTTAATCATGGCTTGTAATAATTATTATTATTTGTGCTATATTGTTTATATGGATATAGGATTTTTCCACTTTTTCAACATGTGTAACAGAATTTGCCAAACTTTGTGAAGGGATGTTAAAAACTTCAGTTTCTATAAGCTCAAATACACTGGAGTTAATAGTAGGGCAAATATTGTTACGACGAATGGCAAATATCAGTTGGTGCCAAACATGTTCAATGGGATTAAATATACAATGGTATGGTGGAAGCCTTAAAACTGTATGCCCAGTGGCGTAGCCAGCATTTTGGGGCGGGAGGGGCTAACTATCGTAGGGGCGCAGATGGTGGAGCTAAAGCGCCGCAGGCAAAAAATTTTTGGGATCACGCCCAAATTTCGTAGGAATTCACCTTCTTCATGCTCCCTAGGAAACAGGGGTCTGGCCCCAAATGAAGTTAAAATCCGCTATATAAAAAGAAATAAATTAAATATGATGCGACGCTCTCAAAACCAGTTTTATTAAGTTTATTCCGATCGCTCTTCTTTACTAAAAATAAAATAAGACCGATATTGTTTTTTAAGAATTATTTTTTAAGTAGTAAAGCGGCGCCAGGCCAAGAGGGGCAAAGGGGCGATCGCCCCTTTGCGCCCCCCTGTGGCTACGCCACTGTGTATGCCCTAGATTTTTTGCTTAAGTATCACAGAAGTATTCCTTTTGTGGTTTTAAACTTTGTAAAACCTCAATTAATTGCCTTTTGGTGTAATCTTCCCGAAAATAAATATCATTATTATACATGTAGTTTTGGATTGTTGCTTTTATGTCATTTAAGGAGGGAGTCAACTGCCTATACTATGGTAGCTTGCATTGTCCATTACAATTACGCTATTTGGAGGTATACTTGGATTAGCTTGTTTTTAAACCAATCTTCAAATAAATCAACAGTGTTGTCCTTATGGTAATTCAGAGAAGAATCTTTAATGTTTTTTGCAGACAGAGAAAGTCCATTTGGAATCCATCCGTCTTTAGATCCAGCATGCAAAATCGTAATTCGTTTACCTCTTTTTGATGGCGCGCTTGTTGCACACTTGCCGCTTGAGTCAACCCAAGCCTTTTCCGGGGTTCATATGTGTCGAACCAAGTTTAATCCAAGTAAATAATCGGCCTTTGCTGATCTCTGTAAATCCAAATTTTTTGTAGATATTCGGATCGCCATTCCCGAATTCTACTGGATTCCATTAAAACTTGTCCTTTGTTAATTTTTTTAAATCTAAAACCCATGTGTTGGATACACTTCCATAACGTTGTTCTGTCACATTTAACGCCGGTTTAATCCTTTTCAAGCCTCTTAATTAAATTATCTAATGTAGGCACGCTTTGTTCCTCGTATAACTTGTAAATTTTACGCCGTATTATATCTTGATCACTTCCATCTACCTTCGAGAAAATGCCAGTATCGGTTCTTTTTTTCCTCGCTAAAATGGGATTATTCACAATTTTCTATACAGTTGATGTTGGAATTTTTGTTAATGTGGCCGTTTCTTCTAACGCTGCTTGCTTGCTGACCGCACGTTCCATGAGAGGTGAATAAACATTGTTTATAACTTCCTCAGTTCCCACAGAAAAGTATTTTCTGCTTTTCGACGGGGTTATCTCCTGAGATACATTGGGCTTGCACATATTTTCCATGACCCACACATGATTAAACAAACGCTGTATTGCACACGAAGTAAGAATAATTACTAAGCTCAAAACTAACTAGGGTGGCTATATTATACAGTCTTTAGAACATAATTTGTTTTATGAGATTAACCCTCTTATTTTGAATCAGGTAAAAATCGGTTTAAAATCACCAAACTATTACTTTAATAATGAAATTACGTCTTCCGGTTTTGCAGTTTAATTTAAGACATTTTTAAGTACGGACCATAGTTTACCTTCATTTATTCATTAATTCATTGTTTGTTTATGGCCACCCTTGGATAATCCCATTCAAAGGCAACTACTTGGACTATCTATATCTTTATTTATTTATTTCTCCATATGATTCAAAAAATGTATATTGGATGCGTCAATACGTCAATATCGTCACACCAATTGTATCTTTTTTATATTTATTTTCAGATCCTTAAATAGACCTTATTAGTAATTATTGAGAATTAATTTTGCTAATCACTAAAATGTCACTTTCAGAGCTTACAATATCGATGCGACTTGGGATAATTTTCATAATATTCGCGCCCTCAAGAAAATTTCCGGAAATAATTTAGGCTTGCGTGGGATTCGGTAAGAAAATTTCACACCACTTCACACCATAATTTGGAAAAAAATTATTAATCCAACCTGACATTTTAAATTAATTTCACAGCTTGTCAAGTTGGCCAAGATATTGTTGTTTTTGACGTATGTTGATTTGTCATTTTTGTTTAACCGGTTCTGTCACAAAACTTAATAATTACTAGTTTAAAACGTCTGTACGTTCAGTTTAATAAGTGTATAGCGAAATGTCGCGATTTGGTAAAGAAAATCAACAAGTAATTAAACAAGAAATTCAAAATATAACACCAGATAACACCCGGAAATCAAAATCAATATGTTTATATTTATATCATATGTTTACCTTTTCAACTGTCAAAAAATTTTCACTTATAATCTCCCTAGTGCTCGAATTATTTCCGGAAATTTTTCCGAAGGAACGCATTTTTTTAAAATTTTCCCGAGTCGCAGACGAGGGAAAATTTTCTAGAAAAATGCGTGACCGAGGAAGAATTTCCGGATATTAATTCAAGGACGCGGGGGATTCGGTAAGAAAATTTCACACCTAAAATTTATTTGAAAAAAAATTAAAAAATCTGACATGTTTCATTTTGAAACAAACTTTCAAAAAAAAGTTTCCTCACCGTTTAGTTAAACGAAATGCAAAAAATATAAGTGAATATTATCCTTTTTATTTATTTTTACTATATTTCATTTACTAAAACAAAGGAAAGCATAGTATAGTCTAGTTTAGGCTAGTTATGCCAGATAAAACAATTTATTTATCCATAATTATGGGAATACTTAAACTTTTAAAAAAAACTTTCCTCGCGGTTAAGTTAAACGAAATGCAAAAAATATAAGTGAAAATTATCCTTTTTATTTATTTTTACTACATTTCATTTACTAAAACAAAGGGAAAGCATAGTATAGTCTAGTTTAGGCTAGTTATGCCAGATAAAACAATTTTTAAAATCTAGGTAGATAGTAGATACCACAGTCAAGTAGGCTTAGGCTTGTGATGTCAAAATCATCTCTGCTATACGTCACGTCGACAGTTATTTCTTAAACGTGCTTCTTTAGTTCACAATAATTAAATCATGGCAGTAAACAATCAAGAAACTAATTTTAAGCCCTACGGTGTTTGTAAATCTTGCTCTGAAATAGGGGACATTAATATGTCTCATAAAAATTTAAAGTATTTGCAATGTTTAATGGAAAAAACTGAATTAAATCCCCATCAAGAAAACCTTTTCTCAGCTATCCAGAAGATTTTGGAGGAAGATATCCCATCCTTTTTAAGAAAAACCAGAATTCAGCAGAACAAAATTGCATCCAAATATTACATCTATTATATTAAACAGAGACATCTGATAGAAGTGGAAAGGGAAGATAACCATTATCCTTGTTATTCTCCATTACGAAGAGAAGAGTTCCAACCAGAATTCCAAAAATATTTAGCCTTAATGAAAGAAATATTTGGTGAATAAATATTTGTATTTATTTAGTATTATAAAATGAATAAAAACATTAAATACCAAAATTTGATCCTGAATACTGATTTTCGGATCATATGATAGCTGTCAAGAAAAAATTTCCACTTATTAATTTTGTTCGCCTAGCTTGGCAGGAGGAGAAAAATTTCCGAAAAATTTGAAGGTTGTCATTGGTAACTGTCGAAATGAAAGTGTGTGATTGGCTTAGAATGACAGGTGTGAAATTTTCACTTAAATATCGTGGCGCCTCGAAAAAATTTCCGGAAATTTTTTTAGTTGCCATGGTAACTAGTCAAAATTAAGGTATCTTATTGGTTAAAAAGTAGAGGTGCGAAATTTTCGGTTCAATTCCCTAATAAGCCTATCCCTTGCATTTCATTAATTAAAGTTATCATTAGTAAATTTGAGTCCAAAGGCACTGTAATAAATAACTGTAAATGCTCAACTCAGATTGTCACTAGAGCTGAAGAAAGGGATAATAGAGATCTTAATATTTTACTGCACGTGGAGAAAAATAAAATGATTACCCCAAGGATTATTGGGCAAGCCGCAGGAAAACGTCAACCACAGTGTTGCGCACCTTAAAAAAACATAAATATTTTTCTTACAAGTATATGAAAAACATCAAGAGCCACGGCAAGGTGATGAAGAACGGAGAATGATATTCTGTTTTGAGGTAATGGAAAGAGCAAATAATAATAGGGATTTTTTGAGAAATATTTGTGTTACCGATGAACCCTCAACAACGGACCAAATGTTCAAAATGGCCGGTATTGGAGCCAAGAAAATGAACACCGTCTTGTTCATACTCGGACGCAATATCCACAAAAATGTTTAGGCGGGAGTTGTAGGATATCACATTATTGGACCATTTTTTATGAAAGGCAACCTTACAGCACTCTATAGGTATAGAGTGCCTTTTCCCGACGCCTTTAAATTTGCTTAACTTATTTTAAGACTAATAACAACAATCGATTTGGCTGGCATCCCTCAAAACCGTGTATGAACATTTGTATTTTTTTTGTTAAAAAACACCCAATTGCGAGCAATACCAAAAAAGTCCAGTTTATGTGTAACTGCTTCCCTTAAAAAAAATTTAAAAATCAGGGGCCTACCTACTGTGTTTTGGCTACAAATTAAATATTGTATTTGGGGGTTTTGAGAATTGTTATTAAAATATTATTAAGTGTTAGTATGACAAAAGTGGTTTCTTTGGGGATAGCAGCAGTATTTAGAAAATTAGAGGAAAAACATATAGGTACCGTAAAACGGGGTTACCTACTTTGGCAGATTTTGGAATATTTTGGTAAATAACTATAAAACAGTCGCTCATGTTTACAAACGTCCTCAAAGCTATAAATGTTCCAAAATTTATTTAAAAATGTTGAAAGATAACCTAGAAAAAAAATTTTTGGGGTGCCAAAGTAGGCAGATTATTGGGGTTCCTTTGGCAGGCTATTAATTTTGCGTAAAACAATAAAGTATACAGCGTTTGTGTCTTCTTTGGCACCTAAACGACTAAAAATCGGGTTTAGTTTTTTCCACACTTTTTTTTAATCTTCTTGACGCATTTTTTCATCAAAAACAATGATAATAGTTTGAACTTTTTTATTTATAAAATATTAAACTGAGCTCTTCAAATGAGCATAACAAACATATGTTTTTTTAATAACGGCTATAAAAATTAAAAAAAAAACAAAAGCTTCATAGAAAAAAAAACTTAAAAATAACGGAATTCCCAATGTATTTGGTCTTACAAAAATATAAATTTTTGACATTAAAAACTTAAAATGAAACTTTCTTATTTTAAGACACAAAATGTTTATCTTTGATGGTATCATCACTGTCAAAATCAATTTCTTCGCAGTTCGGGCAGGCGTAGAAAGGATCTTTGCTTTCATCATTATAAACCCCACAAACCCAACGCTTGCATTCAACACAGGCAAGACCAGCGTCTTGAGCAAATAGAACAACGTTCTTCTTTTTTTTTCTTTGCGATTCTACTTGCACGTTGTATGTTAGATGGTCCTGGTTGTGGTTCAATGATCTTTTTTCCTTGTATTCCTTTTATTTCAGATCCATCTGTCTCTTCTATTTCCCTGCAATTCTGTTGTTCAGGTTCGAGTTCTTCGCTCTCTTCTACTTTTTGAGGTCCTATTACATCTGTTGCTAGAGCTTTGCCGGGATCTAAACGTTTACCACGATTACGAACAACTCTTTCATTGTTCGTGCCACGTATTTTTTGTAAAAGATCAACAACGCTATTATTTAGCAGTTCAGGGTTAACTAATTCAACTTTACGATTGGGAATTTTTTCTTAAACTTCATTGGGCTCAAACGGACAGAGACCAGTTGTGCGGAAGCCGGAGACTAGATTTTTGGTAACGTTAGGTTTTATTCCAGCCCATAGCCTTGCCAAAAGTAGGGAATTGTTCTTTTGGGATAGACTCACTAGCTCTGCTCTCTTTGCGCCACTTGTCCAAAATTTCTCGCCAGTTTTTTCTCCATTGGCGCAAAGACAGCCACGTCCAGTGGCTGCATCAAATGCGTGCTATTAGGCGGTAGTGGTGTAAGATAGATGTTGTTAGCTTCGCACTCTTAAATCACTCTAGGGGAAAAATGCGAAGCCAAATTGTCTCCTATAATGATTTTTTGGCCTGGACGATTGATTTGATTTAGATGTGGCAGTAAAACATCAAAAAACCAATTCTCAAAAGTGACATATCGATCCACCCGCTTGTACTATGGGCATAAACAGTTCCTTGGGGTCCCTCATTGGCCCAATTTTCATATAGATTACCAGACTTGTAAACCACCATAGGGGGCAAGAGAATACCGTCAGCACTTCCACATACCATTATACTTACAGCAGCTTTTGAATGCTGCTGCACTCTTTCGACTCGTCTGGTGCCTCAACATTCAGGACGACCTGAACGTTTGTCTCGTCATAATTGAACACTATAGCACAAGGGCAGATCCAGGATTTTTTTCTGGGGGGGCACAAGGGGCGGACGGGCAAAAAAACTTATTTTATTTATATATTTTAACAACTTGCTTCTAAGTATGTACTGTAATGGAATCTCCACAGTACACAAAAATACCGTCTAAAATACCGTCTGGGGGGGGCACGTGCCCCCGTGCCCCCCCCCCCCAAATCCGCCCTTGCTATAGCAGGATCTGCTCTTATTAGCACATTTTCTATATTGGCGAAAAACTCGTTAATCTGTTGTGGTCCCAAAGCTGCGCGTGCACGTTTTATATTTGCTAAGCGGACACTTAAATTATTTCGGGATATGAAATGGTTAACAAAATCAGGTCCAGGTGCATTGTTGGTAAATTCCTTCACATTGCGACCCTGTTTTTCTAGGTACTTGTGGAGAACCTCGCGTATATCCGCCTGCGTTAACGGAAAACCTCAATTGCCCACTGTTGTAAGAGTGTGTGTGAGTAAATCTTCTTCTTCTCTGGTAAAGACTGTCGGATGGCCAACTGTTTTGGTATGTCTACCAGATAGCTTATTCTGGAGCGTTCCCTGTGGGATTTTGTAACGTCGACTCGCCAAGGCCTGTGACATTCCCCCTCCAACTGCTGCTATCGCCGCTGCTAATTGGGCAACAGTATAATTGGCGAATAAACGCCCTCCTAACTTTTTTCTATAATGTCGTGGCATCTTTTTAGTGCATTATACCTGTAATAATGTATAATTAAATTTTAAAAAAGAATCAAACAAACAAACCAGAAAAAAAAGGTATCATAATGACGTATATGCCAAAGTTACCCCGGGTGCCAAAGTAACCCCGTTTTATGGTACCTAACCTAATAAGTGAAAAAATGAAAAAATAGGTAATCTAAAAACTAATCATCGAAAAAACCTCAGATTCGTGATCAGTGGCCTCAAAGTAGGGCGCGGTATTACCACTGTCATTACCAATAATTACCCTAGAATCTTAATCGTTCCCTCAAAACTCACTCAGATTTTTTTGTGGGTCTAATTAGAAAATCGGATGTAAAACCCAAATCTGAAAAAACAATAAAATTGAAAAGGCTCGCATATTACAGATGATTTATGAGATATAATTACGTGGAAGTCAAAGAATCTCCATGATTTGTACACAGTAAAAAATATCCACCTGGTAAAAATCATTTTAGGAGTGGTAAAAAAAAGTAGTGTTAATGTTAGCACCCGGATCAACATAATTTACCACATTTTTACACTCATATGGGACCAAAGTTGTTGTATTATTATTGCCTATGAATTTAACTCTCTAAAAAGTTAATTTTGTTGAATGGGTGTTATTTATTTCATTATACACTCTATCAGGAAAATTAAATACAAAGACAATTAATAACACCATATTAGCGTGTAAAGAAACCCCGCTAGAAGGTTATTTTAACACATTGAGTGTAAAACTTAATCTTTAATCGTTTTCCTACACGGCCCTGGGTAAAAATAACTAAACCCGTGTTACCGAAAAGACAGGCGGCAACAAGTGGTGTGGAATTCTAGGAATTAACAGATGACGCCGACGCTACGTGCATGCAAATTCAACTTTCAAGTCAGTCTGATTGTGCTCCTTGAACGTGATATAGAATAATGTTATATTTAAATTGAAACAAAGAAACAAAGAGAAGTTCTGTAAAGTGCCAAATGAGGGTGCCTCTTATAAGGATCTTGTTAAATTGGGTAAGCATATTAACAAAATTTAATAGAAACCTTACTAATAAGTACGCCATTTTTAAGAAACTAAGTAGGTATTTACATGGCTACAGTTTTCTCTTTATCTTTTAAATTCTTCTGATATAAGCTTATAATATAAATGTATTCCTTTTTTATATAAATACTTAGGTACCTACCTAAATATTTTACTTCATAGATCTCTAAAAAAATATACGATTAACATAATACTCGTTATTTTCATTCTTTTATATTGTTCCAACGCATACTTTTATTTAGTTGTTTAGTGTTCTAAGTATACATATATTTATTGTGTTATTTGTTTTGTTAAGCCTAACAATGAGGTACATTAAACGTAGATATATACAGGGTGTTATGGAAATGACTTATTATTTTTTAACCCGTAAATATATAGGTCGAGACGAATTGGGGAAAAATTGCTATAAATGGCGCTCGAAGCTAGAAATTCGAGAAAAATGCCTTCAAAAATTTAGGTCCAAAACACCTACGCGCCAATGACCCAAACAGCTGATTTGGGTAATTGTTTACTTTAGTGCAAATGTTAAATTTTTCGCTAAAATTTCGTATATAGGCTAATTAAGGGTAGCTGATCACAATTTTCCTTTTGCGTTTAGGCGGCAAATGCACTGGTTTTGAGAAAAAAAATGTTAAAGTTTTTCTAACTCACCGGTATGTTATTTTGCATGTAATCCTAAAATGTTGATATTTCCAATAAAATATTACTTGTCGGAGTCATAGTATACACTTCTGTTGAAATAAACGAAATATGCCACAAGGAAACTCTGAAAAACGGGATAACTTGTAAGCGAACAGAAAACTCTACGTTATCTGGAAAAAGACGGGAGACAGCTCACTGACAGCTGGCCAAAAAAGCAGAAGCAAACTGCACCCATGTTGTCAGATTGTTAGTGTATTATAAATTGCCTATACCTTTCAATTCATTTTTATTAATTGAATGAATCCTATTGGCTCGAGCTAGCATATCATTCTCCTGGATGGAAGCCATTAACAATTACAAGAAAAAGAAGAACAATCTGGCAACGTGAGTGCAATGAATCTGAAAAGAGACGGTTCTACTTTGTCGGCGTATTAACAACGAATTTAATTAAATTTGTGCCTTTTCCATTGTTTTTTTGCTAAAATGTTGTTCTTATTTTATGAACAGATAGTTTGGTGAAAGTTTTATCACATATTTTGAAGGGAAAACCATAAAATCTAGGAAATTGAAGACATCCTTACAAAAGAATACCCTAACCTGTAAGTGAAAAACTTTAACATTTTTTTTTCTCAAAACCAGTGCATTTGCCGTAAAAACGCAAAAGGAAAATTGTGATCAGCTACCCTCAATTAGTCTATATACGAAATTTTAGCACAAAATTCAACATTAATTGCACTAAACTAAACAATTACCATTCCAGCAGTTTGTCTTGTCAAAAACACATGTGTTCAGGGGCATTGAACTATCATGGAAGGCGCACATAGTCCGGTTTTAAGGTATTTTACAAAATTCAAAATACTTCCGATTTTAGAAAAAAAAACTATCAAGTGTAACTCTAGACCACCTCAGGAGTGGCCCCTTAAAATATAATAAGTCATTTCCATAACACCCTGTATATGTTTAATTTACTAAATTGTAAACTATATAGTAGGTGTTTCATTTTGTTCAACTAGTTATATTAATAAGTGTAAAAAAAATCACAGGGTTTTCCAGCTCTGTTGTAACCATCATTTTGTTTATAAATAAACGATAAATAATACTAAATATGTAGGCATTCAATTATGTAATAAACTAAGCAGAGGTTAATAGTGTAAAACATCTTGAATGCATAATTTTTTACATTTTAATTATAAACCCCCGGTTAGTTTGATACGGGATTAAATGACTTAAACAAAGTGAAAAGTATTCTAGCCCTGGGAAGATTATTTTATTCCACTCACTATATAGTAAAGTCACACCCAAATAACATAAAATTTACACTACAATAATATGATATTTACGCTAATTAATCACAAATTACCATTAAAAAATGGTTTACTTACACCTCCATTATTTCTTTTACATTCTAGGTTTACAATCCGTGAGTTTAATTTGCACTCGATAGTGTAAATGTACCTACCCATAAATAAGAAGAATTAACACTCATCAAAAAGTAAAAAAAACATTTAAAAATATCTTTTTTTTTTTAGTACTATTATATTTCCGGTTTTTGAGCTACATCCGGTTTAACCGGAAGTTGACATTTTTAGAAAGATAGTTAAAAACTAAGACAGGGACATGTAAGCCGTTTTACTCTAAGACGTACCGTTAGAAAGCTAGAATCTATCAAAATTCAAAAATGTCATTTTTCAAAAGTCAATATATCGGAAACTATTTGGTTTAGACTATATTGCACTTAATAAAAAATAATTGGAATTTTACGTAAAATCCAAAAATGTTCTAAGTGTTCCATTAAAAAAAAGTAACTTTATTTCTCTACGGCTTTCTGACTCATCCTGTATACTTAATTTGTTAAAATTCTAATAGACTATAATAAACCCTAAAACTTTTATCGGGAATATTTTTTGCTAGTTGTTGTACTTTAAGAAATAATAGACCGTTTCCATACGTACCAACGACCCTGTATATATCTACGTTTAATGTACCTCATTGTTAAGCGTAACAAAACAAATAACATAATAAATATATGTATACTTAGAACACTAAACAACTAAATAAAAGTATGCCTTGGAACAATATATAAGAATGAAAATGACGAGTATTATATTAATCGTATATTTATTTAGAGATATATGAAGTAAAATATGTAGGTAGGTACCTAAGTATTTATATAAAAAAGGAATACATTGTATAAAATAAACTGTAACAATGTAAATACCTACTTAGTTTCTTAAAAATGGCATACTTATAAGTAAGGTTTCTATTAAACTTCGTTAATATGCTTACCCAATTTAACAAGATCCTCATAAGAAGCACTATCATTTGGCACTTTACAGAACTTTGCTTTGTTTCTATATTTTAATTTAAATATAATATTATTCAAAGAGCACAATCAGACTGACTTGAAAGTTGAATTTGCATGTAGCGTCGGGCGTCATGTGTCAATTCCTAGAATTTCACACCACTTGTTGCCGCCTGTCTTTTCGGTAACACGGGTTTAGGTATTAAAAACGATTCAAGAATAAGTTTTACACTTAATATGTTAAAATAACCTTCTAGCGGGGTTTATTTACAGTATTTACACGCTAATATGGTGTTAATAATGTCATTGTATTTAATTTTCCTGATAGAGTGTAAAATGGAATAAATAACACCTATTCAACAAAATTAACTTTTTAGAGAGTTAAATTCATAGGCAAACTTAATACAACAACTTTGGTCTCATATGAGTATAAAAATGTGGTAAATTATGTTGATCCGGGTGTTAACATTAACAATTCTTTTTTTTACCACTCCTGAAATGATTTTTACCAGGTGGATATTTTTTACTGTGTGGATAAACAGTGATGTTCAAGACACAATGCATACATGCGACAAGATGGGATTTCTTATCTACTTTGCATTTCGAAAACAAAGAACCTTCCCCCTCTCCCCCCCCCCCCCCAAGAAATATTCTCTAGTTACGCCTATGCGAGCAGGTAAAGTTGTTCTCAGGTTTAGGAAAACCTTAACTTTACACCAAAAAATACCGAGAAATAACTTTAAAATCTATTCACCGCTAAAAAAAATTGTACTTTTTCTGCTCCTCATAGCCTTTGTCTCTCCACGTCATAGCATGTAGAGTACATACCTACCGTCATTTTCACAAAATATTTGTAAACTGGCAAATAAAATAGAACAGCTTTGCCACAGAATTATCGAGATATCACGCATCCTTACTATTATGTTAGAAGATATCTGTCTGGGATTTTCCTTGGTTCAGGTTAGTAAGAGCCCCTTGTGTAGAGTAAGAATCAACTAAGAAAAGGCCAGCGCGTCATCTGCTTATGCTGCCGATTATCGATCTCGAGTCAAACTGAGATAGAATACGTTTTAATTTATCGCGCGGATGACGCGGTGGCTTTTTCTTAGCTGTTTCTTACTATACATTACAGAGTATATCGAAAGATGATATTTTATGATAGTTATTGAGCTGACATATTTAAAAAGCCTGAACTTTGTCGGTTTAAAGACTCAGTGGTATCGGCAATAGAAGACGTCTCATAACTCGAGATAGAAAAAACCCAACACATAGTAAAAAGACCATTCCAAAAACGTCAAAATAACTAGGTCATCAGTTAAGTGCTTTTAAAAACATTTTCGTTAAAATGATTCTTATGCAAACGCATTAAATCAGTTGACCATAAATTCTTATTCAAATCTTTAAAGTAGGTACCATAAAATTTAAATAAAGGAATCTCCGTTTCCTTCCTCGTCTAACCGCTAGTTTTAACTGAATTAACCTCAAAATGGCAAAACAACCCCGAAGGGTGAATACTTAATAAATTTAAAAGTATTAAAGGGCTCCGTACACCGGAACTCCTCAGTGTCCTTGGAAATATGCCAATTTTTACGTATATTATACCCGAAATGTGAAAGAATAAATCCTTGATGCAAATTTTGTTTATGTCCGATAATAAATCGGCTTTCTCGGGTATGTGACACAGAGGGGTAAGGCTAATCCCTAGCCGGTTCCCACGAAAAAAGGAACAAGATTTGAATAAGAACCCCTTAAAGCTACCCCTGATAGTGATTTACATAATATTTCACTGGACACTGGTCATCAGCATGTAGGTATACGTTATGAAAAAGAAAAGATTGTCAGGTGCCGTATTCTTTCGAACTAGGGATGTAATAAAATATTTTTTCAAGGGGGTCAAACTGTTAAGAATTTATTTGACAGTGGCATTCTTTACAATTAAAATTTTAGGGCATGGTCAAGAGTGTAAAATATCTTCCACTTAAAAGTGTAACAAAATTGTTTTAATTAAGTAGAATAATTTCTTACATATTTGTACGATAAATAGAAAAGGGAAAAATATACTGCCGAGGAAAGTATGTCCCCCACCCCCAAGAGATGTGAAAAATATTATTGTCGGAAAACAATTGTCAGAAACGTCCTGTTCATACCATATTTTATGTAGCTTACTATTTTGTCATATAAAGTAAAGCATTTTCATTTACAACTAAATTATACACTCACAGGCAAAATAATCGATCCACCCAAATTTTCGATGAAGTTAAATCGCAAATAACTTTTTTATTTGATGTTGGATTTAAACAAATTTAAAGAATATTGTAGACAAATTAATGGGGAATCGCTCATATTGTAAAAATATACTTAAAAGTAGACGTACGTTTATAATATACAGGTTTAAACAAAAACATGTTTTTTACTTTTTAAGTTTAAGACACTCTGTGGAGTGGCGAAACAGTATATTGTTCTAAATTAAGTTTTAATTATGTTTTAATTATCAAGTTACATATGTTCTTAACATTTTCGTTTTTGGTTTACCTCGATATCGTTATTTTTGTGGAAAATATGGATTTCCTAAAACATCCTAGCAACTTCCAATAATGTTTCTGTACGAAGAACCCGGAAATAGGAGTTCGAAGACAAACCAGACCCAATGACGATATGGTCCTTGGAGTTTTGGGTGTAGTAACTATAAATCCTCATGTGGGTTCAAGGAACTTGCTCGTGATTCAGGAATGTGCCAAGAATCGGTACTGGCTATTTTACAGAAGAACAATTTTCACCCTTACCATATAACTCTTCATGAGGAATTGTATGGCCAAGATTTTCAAAATCGGATCACATTTTCTAACTGGTGAAGATTTGCACTCACAAAAACAATGTATTTTTAAGAAAGATAGTTTTTTCTGACGAAGCAACACTAACTAAACTGTTTTTTGCCATAAGTTAAAACACTCTGTGGAGTGGCGAAACAGTATGTTGTTCTAAATTAAGTTTTAATTATCAAGTCACATATGTTTTTAACATTTTTGTTTTTGGTTCACCTCGATATCTTTATTTTTGTGGAAAATATGGATTTTTTAAAAAATTATTGCAACATCCAATAATTTATTAGTACGAAGAACCAGGAAATAAGAGTTCGAAAATACACCACCCAATGACGATATGGTCCTTGGAGTTTTGGGCGAAATAACTATAAATCCTCATGTTGGTTCAAGGAACTTGCTCCTAATTCAGAATTGTGCCGAAAATCGGTACTATGGCTATTTTACAGAAGAACAATTTTCACCCTATATGGATTCAGCAAGATGGTGCCCCACCACACTTTTCGCTACGAGCTCAAGATATACTAAATGAAATAATAAGATAAAATCTGGAGGGTGGATAAATGTCAACAATGTTTTAAAATTTGTCCCTCAACCTCCCTGACGTTCTAAAAGTTAAATAAAATGTGTAGATTTCAACGCGACGGTAATGAATTCATTAATAAGTTAATCCAAACTCGAAAAATTAAATTTTGAAATTCAATACATTCATTCTACTGTCAATATAGCTTTATCTATTTATGTAATAAGTTGCAAAATGAGGGTTGTTTTTGCACTGATGCACATTGTCCACAAGTTATTTTGCTTCGTATTTCTTACAAAAAATACTTCTTTTTGCCAAATTACATAGACAAAGAAGACTTAACAAATAACTTAATAAGTATATCAAAACTAAAAACTCGTCCCATTTTTTAAAATTTATCGACGAAAATTAGGAAAAATTAAAATATAATTATCAGCATTTATTTTTAAGTCTAGGTCAAGGGAAACAATTTAGGGTATCAATAAATAATTAAAGGATTTCAAAACAATTATTAGTAATTTTTAAAATATCAAAATAGATATAGCTTTATTCTTGGAGATTGGTCAGTTTTTCGGGATTTTCGCGTATGTCCCTAAGTTTCCTGTCCGAGGTAGAAGAAAATAAAAAAGTATCGTTACTATTTTTCAACATAATTTTTTTAAAGTTGAGTGTCGTAAACAGGCAGCATATCCAAACCCTTTAAAAAATAGTCTTTATCTTTGGTTCCAAATGTACATTTACGCTTGATTTGATCTCATCAGGGCCGGATTTAAGGGTGGGCAGCAGGGGCCGAAGCCCTGGGGCCTCCACAAGAAGGGGCCTCAACAGATTCAAAATTTTGCAAATTAATTATTTAGGAAAAAGAAATAAAAAAATGCAATAACAGAAAAATTTGAAGAATAATCATTTCAGAGCAACATTTCCGAATATGGAAATTGCTCTGAGGATGTATTTGGTTTTGATAGTATCTAATTGCAGTGGAGAGCGTTCATTTTCAAAAATGAAAATAACTAAAAATCGACTCATGTCACAAACCGTTTGTCAACTTTAGAAAGTGATTTACTACGGGAGCTGAATTTCACGGTAATTATTAATGATTTTGCGACGAAAAAATCTCAAAAAGCACCCTTCGCCTAATAAGACTAATTTAATCTATTTATATTTATGTAAATAATATTCAATGTATGTTGCACGATGTAAAACATTTTATGAATTTTTTTCGATTCTGGTAAAAGTATTCAAAAATTGCAAAAAATGATATTTTATCTTATTCTTCTATAAATAATAATGGGCCTTCAACTGCTTGTGACTCAAAGGCCCCCGAACCTTCAATTCCGACCCTGGCAACTTCAGCAATGTCGCTGAATGCATTTTCGTGCAGAAGACGAACAACCCGAGCTGGTTTTCCTTACCTTTTCTCCAGCACACAGTGCATCAGGACTACATTCATAGTCCTGTTCCTTTCCAGAGGAAGGATTTCCTGGAAATCCAAATATATGATGACAATAATTTTTCTTGTCGATTAAGCGATGCGTTGGCTCTTTGAAGGGTGCTTCTGCTAATTTTCTCGATCTTCTTAACTTCTTTTGGAATAGGAAGTCATAATAGAGTACCATAACCTCAGGCCCTGTTACAACTGAAGCTAACAGGCGCTTTGGGTTTGGTGCTATATTCTGTTAAAATCTCTCTGCCCATCTTGCACTGTCCGTAATCATATGTAAATGTTGTTTTAAAATCCTAAAACAACTGTTTTACAGACTTTCAATCTTGCCGCAACTCTTGCGGTATTGCGATCGTTTCTGGAGTATCTACTCACTTTTACCGTAGATTATCTTCCAAAGGTTTCCTTCAGAAAAGTAATTTTGCCGTCCACATTGAATTGAGTAAATAATGACGATAGTAGAAGTCCAAACCACGTCTATGATTCATGATACAGCCTTTTCTCTTGATTCATGATACAGCCTTTTCTCTTAACCTTCAAACAAACACCAGGTTGATTTTAATGAATTCCGTGACATCTCGGAACTAAATACCCTAATTACAATTAAATATGAATACTCCACATGAATACCACCCGAACGTGGTTTAGCCTCGGCAGGACAATAGCCTTCTTTTGTCCAGAATTTTATGAGGGAAGGGGGTTACAGCCTTTCTTGCTCCGCTCCTAGATTTTAGCCCAGCGTTTATTGTTATCTTAACAGTCTTAAAAACCAAGAATTTATTTTTTGCATGTAAAGATAGCTTCTATCAAGATACACGTCATTGAATGGCAGTTAATCACAATTAACAATAATTAATTTTATTTATAATAATTACATCCAAATAATACGCAGAACAGAATGAATGACCATCTTGATTCGAAAAACACAATAATAATACATTTGTTATTATTACTAAAATATTGATGGCGTTATATTAATTAATCCAAAATACAGGCACGTTTTCGGATTTTCAGAGAAGTAAGTTTTTAAAATAGAGATAAATCGAAATATGAATGCGATAACCCTAGGACCCCGACAGTCATAATATACGTTTTAAGAGCATCTTTTATCGTCCCATGGAAATAAATCTTTCATATATTATTGTGAAAGTGAAACGAGATAGCGATAATATTTAGGGGAATTTTATTATTTTAACGTCAACACTTTTGTAATATATTCATTTAAATATTTCGTACAAGTTAAAACTAACCTAAAAAAAAAGAGAAACGGGTTGTACAATTTATTTTAAGATAGATATATTAAAGTGGTGCGAACGGTAAAAGCGTACTCGTAAGTTTAAATTAAACACTTTTCCCTTCTTTCTTAGGTCCTTAACAAGAAATATGGCATTTTTTAGTTTTGGAAAACGTAGCAAGGGTTCTTAACAGCCAGCTCATATAAAAACGATCGTTAAGAGAAAAAAAATACATTTGGCTTTTTATTAGTGACATAAAACACCAATAATGCTTATGTTTCGTAATGTGGACTTGCATTGTCCCCGAGTTGAAAAAAAAATCAAACAGTAACGTAACCAAAGCCAGGATCAGGTAGCCAAACGAGTTTTACGAGGGGTTTTCCTTACAGCAATTCCTTTCTGTGGGACCAGCGTATGTCATGAATATCGTGACGCATTTAGTCCCAGGAAAGAAAATGATAGCTACACAATTTTTTTGGCCAACATGAAAACATGTCTTTTTAAAAGGATTCTGCTTTAATTTGTTTTTTCTTGTTCGTTAAATATACAGAGTGTTACTTAATGGTATGTACTTATTTTAATGGCTGATTCCTCGGCCAATTTTAATTCAAAAAGTTTATATCAGCATATGTTCTAAAGTGCCTGGTTTTCGAGATACGATTTTGAAATCTGGGAAACCGTTACCGGTGCTTAAACTATTAGATTCCACTGAACCCAACCCCGAACATTCTTACAGGATTAAAAACGTTAAACATGAACCGTTTTCTTTCGAATACCTAAAATTGTTCCTTTGATGATTCTATTTCAAAATTTGAGTTACATCGTGGAATTGATGCAGTCCAGGTGTTTATATCTCGCATTGAATCAGATCTAAAAAATTTATACAGGATAAATTTAAAAGATATTAGGGAAATAAATCGTTTAACATCCGATACCAAGAAGCATTCTTCCGAGCATTCACTATAGTACGCAGCACTAGAAAGTCTATAGCAATTTGATATTGCTATCACCGCTATAGCTCCGAAGCCGAATATCGTAAAGCCTAAAAAACGTGGTTGTAAATAAGCATGTTCTTGTAGAATTTTGAATTTCTTTCCAGAAACAATGTTCTTCATATTTTAAATATATCTCAGTTCTTTTCTATTTCACGTGCCCTTTCCACGGAAGTAAGCATTAACATCAAGAGTCATGCTTAGTCTTGTGTGGCATTCGCATCTCATGCGTACCGTTACATGGATTGATTCAAGTTCGTTAAGCTTGATTTTCCATTTCTTTGTCAAGTCAGATACCATGTTGCTTGCTATTTGAAGTTTTCTAATGGAACTTTCACGATCTTGATCAACTGTCAGAATACCAGTGTCATCAGCGAATCTGATCATAGCAGTTTCTTCCGATACTGGTAAGTCACTAAAGAATGGGGCCTTGTTTCTTTCAAGTCCGAATATTCATCCTCCTGCTTCATTCTAAACAGTTTATCAGACATATAGGATATTTAGATATGTACATACCTATATGCCTATAGGAAGTATATTATTAAATTTGTTATTCATGCCACCACACCTTATCAAACGCTTGTGCAACATCTAAGAATACTGCGGAATACACGTGCTGTTCCTCAAGGGCATGTTCAAAGTAGGTGGTTCGATGCACTTAATCGGTCGTTAAATGCTAAATCCGAAATAAAAGTCCGGAATTAGGTTATATTATTTACTGTAGTCAGTGGCTGTAGTCTCTTAAGTAGAGGCTCCTCAAATAATTTTTAATGAAGGGAAATAGGTCTATAAGAGGTGACATTGCATCTATTATGATTTACATCACATATCACACCATTTTTTTCTTTATTTGCCTACCTCATCCTGTAAAAGACACAAATACAATAGAAAGTGGGTTTTTATCAGCCAGTTATTGGCGTGCCTTCGGGGTCAAACCGTTGAGAGATATTTCCCTAAAATCTGCATTAAATGAAAAACATAACTGTAGATTGTCGGCACAATATTGTTATTTATATACGCACATTTATAATTTATTTGTATATTTGTCATGTACACTTTAACAATAATACATAAATGGTTACAAACCATAAAACATTCCGATACAGACTTTTTATATACAAAACAACATACCCGTTTTATTAATTAGACATTTTCATCATAAGTGGAAACATGTGATGAACTGTCGTCTGCCCCTAAGTTAATAACAACTGGCTGGACGGTTCCTTCAATTAAACCGTCCAATTCCCACATTCTCTGCTCTTCCTTAATTACGTCTTCAATATATTTCCGCCACTACTCTGCATTGATTTACTTAAGTGCTTCCTCAAAATACTTTTGAACATCATCCACTTTATATCGTCCCTGTTATAACGTAAAGGCGTATCTCAAATTTAGGCGAAATTGAGTTAGACCCGGATTTAAACATGTAGGTATGTACTCTATGTTGTGACGGAAAGGCGTATCTAAATCTAACACCGCTTCCATAAAATTAAATTTTTCCTCTTTGTCCTATCTCAAAAATTCGATAAAAATATTTTGACGTATAAGCGTATCTTGAGATACGCCACAAAATAATATATTTTTTGATCGCCCTAGGGCGATTCTTGACTTACGCCTTTTTGTTACAATTTTATTTGAAGAAAATACTTAAATATTTGAGGCCTATCTCAAATTTTGCTTGTTTATGCCTGTCGGTGCAAGACAATGTGTTATGCCGCGGAAGGTGATTTATTCTCAGTTCTTTTTCCAATCTTCGTGTGATGACTCTGATGACTCTACTTTGACTTTAAAGAAACGACCTAGTAAGAAGAAACAAAGTAAAGATATCCAGGAAAGAATACCAGAAGATCTTAATATAGAAGGAGCTCCAAGAGAACATCAAAAAGAGGAAACTATTAGGGTAAACAAAAAGAAAGTAGCCTAAACCCTACGACGCAGTGGCGCACAATACATTTCAGTTAATACTAAAAAAACTGTCAAGGAGCGGGTATTGGGTCCAAGGTGTAACACTGAATGGTGTAAAAAAGGCGGAAGACAGTGTGTTAAGTTTAGTGAAGAATATAGGCAAGCTACATTTACAGATTTTCAAAAATTAGGTGACATTCAACTTCAACGAGAATTTATTTCACGGTACGTAAAACAGGAAAACAAGAAATCGACCACCACCAATAAAGCTCAATCGCGACGTCAGAACACAAATTTCTTTTTTCTGCCATTTGAAGATAGTTTAGTCAAGGTGTGTCGTAAACTATTTATAAACACGTTATGTATAAGTGAAAAGACAATCAGAACAGTATTTGGAAAACTTCAAGTTACTGGTGTAATTGAAAAGGATCGCCGTGGTGGTAGGTGTGATGCAGCTGCGTTAAAGGATCAAGCTAATAGAAAATTGGTAGAAGATCACATTAATCGATTTCGAAGAGTGGAGTCACATTATTGCCGAGCCAAGAGTACTCGAGAATATCTGCACAGTGACTTAACTTTAAAGAAAATGTATGCAATGTTCGTTGAGGAATTAGAACCCGTGACTGAAAAACCATGTTTTACAATATACCGTTCTGTTTTTAAAGGCATGAATCTCTCATTTTATAGACCGAAAAAGGATCAGCAGTGCGGTTTATGCAAAACTTATCATGAGGGTTTTGTAGAAACCAAATTGGAAATGCAAGAAATGTATGACGAACATACAAGATCAAAAGACGCTATACGCGAGATCAAAAACTTTTCCAAGGTTGCGGCCCAAAATGATCCTAACTTGCTTTGCATGTCTTTTGATTTGCAACAGGTAATATACTTGCCTATGTCAAACCACGGTGCAGTTTTCTATAAACGAAGATTTGCTATTTATAATTTAACCTTTTACGACATAGTGTCTCGAGATTGCTACTGCTATACCTGGAATGAATGCGATAGTGGACGTGGTGGTTGTGAAATATCAACAGCACTAGTTAAAACGTTACTAAAATACGACGAAAAAAAAAATCCGTGTAGCCAACTTATTCGCAGATGGTTGTGGGGGGCAAAACCAAAATACCATTGTGGCAGGAGCTCTTTTGCACTTTATCTCACAATCAAAAGACCTAGAAGAAATTAGCCTTCGTTTTTTTACCACTAGTCACGGTCAAAGTGAAGGCGACTCCGCCCATAGTGCGATTAATTACGCAATTAAAAAGGCCAGTGAATTGTTTGTACCGTCTCAACTGATACCCGTATTTCGTCTTGCAAGACATGCAAAATCTTATGAAGTTTTCTCCTTAACCTTTCATGATTTCTTGGACTATAAATCATTAAGTGAAAACTTTAGGTTGCGTACTATAAGAATCGATGTTGAGGGAAATGCTTTTAAATGGACAGACATGGTTGAATTTATGGTGAAAAAAAATGCCTTAGATAAAATGTATTTTAAAACGAGACACCAAGATCAAAACTATCGATCACTAACTCTAAAACGCCAAAATACACCAATATTGATGAACCCGCTTAATACATTAAATAAAGGGCTTCACCCAATATCATTGGCAAAATACAATGACTTAAAAGCTCTATATTCGGGTAAAACGCCAGTCATAAAGATACCTGAGCATGTCCATTTTTATGAGTCTTTGCCTCATACGAATGAATGATTAAAATATTACCGTTTTGTTTTTTTCTCCCGATTTTAAAATGTTAGTATTTCGTTTTGGTCTCAATAAAGGTATTCAGAAGACCCCAATTATTGTAATCTGTCATTTCGTTTTCCTTATAAAATAAAATATTATAATAAATACCCGTTTCTCCTGATTATTTTCCATCAAAATTTAAAATTAAATCCTTTTGCATCTTAATTTAAACAGGCGTATCTCAATAGATCAGTGACCAAAAATTGTTACTAGCAAAACGTAAAGGCGTATCTCGAACAAAAGCAGATATTTATATTTAATAGTAAATTTACAAACTTTCGTTATGGCCTATGGTGTTTAATAGATATTGCTTAAAATAAATGTGAAAATGGAAGTATAATAGATTTAATCATTTAGGGTTTATAAAGAAAATAGTGACACCACTTTTCTTTAAATTGCTTTGCTGAAAACTTGTAATAATAGAGATACGCCTTTACGGCTTTTCAGGGACGATATGTGGTATTTTTTCTAGCCACAGAACCTTCCACTTGAACCCATACTAATTCTATAGGATTTAATTCGCAATGCTAGAGAGGAAGTCGAAGTACTGTAATATTCCCTTTCTTGCCATTTCGTCAACAGAATACTTTATAAATCGATGTTTATGTATCTTCACAATTGCTAGTAGCTCTTCTTTCACCATATCATCTTCAAATGGTATTTCTTCTTCTAAAAGTCACTGAATTATTTTTGCTTTTTGCTGTATGATGCCCATACAGGTTCATAATTTTATTAAGGTGACAGGTAAAGTCTGTTCAGAGATATTAGAAAGTGACTAACTGATCCCTATTAGAAAAGACCCCGGCCAGCTGTGAAATTAAAATATGGCCGAATAGGTCCGAATTTTGCTTAGAATTTAATCATGGTTTGTAATAAAAATAAGTAAGACATTAAATAATATTTTATTGATGTTTAAATATGAAATTACAAGTTATTTTATTATTAAAAATTATACTTATGATTACAAAAATATACCAATTATTCGCTACTTATAATAATTATTCGCTTAATATATCAGTATCACTATCGCTATCATCATCTGTTCTAATTATTATTTGTGCTATATTGTTTATATGGATATAAGATTTTTCCACTTTTTCAACATGTGTAACAGAATTTGCCCAACTTTGTGAAGGGATGTTAAAAACTTCAGTTACTATAAGCTCAAGTACACTGGAGTTAATAGTAGGGCAAATATTGTTACGACGAATGGCAGATTTCAGTTGGTGCCAAACATGTTCGATGGGATTAAATATACAATGGTATGGTGGAAGCCTTAAAACTGTATGCCCTAGATTTCTTGCATGATTATCACAGAAGTATTCCTTTTGTAGTTTTAAACTTTGTAAAACCTCAATTAATTGCCTTTTGGTGTAATCTTTCTGAAGATAAATGTCATTATCATACATGTAGTTTTGGATTGTTGCTTTTGAGTCATTTGAGAAGGGAGTCTTGGTCAACTGCCTACTATGGTAGCTTGCATAGTCCATTACAATTACGCTATTCGGAGGTATATTTAGCTTGTTTTTAAACCAATCTTCAAATAAATCAACAGTGGTGTCCTCATGGTAATCCAGAGAAGAATCTTTAATATTTTTTGCAGACAGAGAAAGTTCATTTGGAATCCATCCGTCTTTAGATCCAGCATGCAAAATCGTAATTCGTTTACCTCTTTTTGATGGCGCGCTTGTTTTACTCTTGCCGCTTGAGTCAACCCAACCCTTTTCCGGGGTATCATATGTGTCGAACCATGTTTCATCCAAGTAAATAATCGACCTTTGCTGATCTCTGTAAATCCTAATTTTTTGTAGATATTCGAATCGTCATTTCCGAATTCTACTGGATTCCATTAAAACTTGTCTTTTGTTAATTTTTTTAAATCTAAAACCCATATATTGGATACACTTCCATAACGTTGTTCTGCCACATTTAACGTCGGTTTCACTTTTTTCAAGCCTCTTAATTAAATTATCTAATGTAGGCACGCTTTGTTCCTCGTATAACTTGTAAATTTTACGTTGTATTATATCTTGATCACTTCCATCTACCTTCGAGAAAATGCCAGCATCGGCTCTTCCTTTCCTCGCTAAAATGGGATTATTCACAATTTTCCATACAGTTGATGTTGGAATTTTTGTTAATGTGGCCGTTTCTTCTAACGCTGCTTGCTTGCTGACCGCACGTTCAATGAGAGTTGAATAAACATTGTTTATATAGCTTCCTTAGTTTCCACAGAAAAGTGTTTTCTGCTTTTCGACGGGGTTATCTCCTCAGATACATTGGGCTCGCACACATTTTCCATGACTCACACACGATTAAACAAACGCTGTATTACACACGAAGTAAGAATAATTACTAAGCTTAAAACTAACTAGAGTGGCTATATATAGGTTAACCCTCTCATTTTGAATCAGGTAAAAATCGGTTTAAAATCACCAAACTATTACTTTAATAATGAAATTACGTCTTCCGGATTTGCAGTTTACTTTAAGACATTTTTAAGTACGGACCATAATTTGCCTGCATTTATTCATTCATTTATTGTTTGTTTATCAAAGGCAAAGTGTAACTTTCTTATATCTCTGGACAGGCTTTAACTTAAGTAATAACATTACTAAAGTACCTTTAAAATTAAGACTATATAGTACTTCTAAGAATTAATATTAAATATGTAGACAAGAAGGTACTCCCATGGAATGACCACTTGATCCTCATTTAGGCGACCACTCTAAGTCAGCGATTCTCGCAACGGAATGAAGCCTTATGAGGGCTCAACTTATTTCAGCAATGAATTTACACGCAACAAGTGCCAGATCGTGCGGCATCGCTTACGCTCGCTGCGGCTCGCTATATGCAATTTTAATGCTACTGAGGGCTGCGGAAATTTCAGCCGGCATTCGGCTGACACGCTTAAGAAGATAAGGGTTGGGTGCGTCGGTCGTTTGTTTTGCGCTGTTTACGTATAATAATTGTAGTATAGGTTAATACTTTTGAATGTCTTTACACAATACTTTAGGTACATTAATTATAAAAAGAAACAACCGAAATTCATACACTGATAAAAGGCAGCATTTGGCACAAGAGAATAAATTACCTTGAATTTAAATTATTTAATCTAAAGGTTATTTAGGGTGAATGTGCTCCTAATATAAATTTTCTGCGTCTTTGGTCATTTCTGGTTATGTTCTTGGCGGCAAAATTTCTTGTTTTAAAGCTGACATCTTTGAAATTGTAACATTTTAAAATGGTATTTTTAACAAAGATAAAGTTCTTTGACCCTTGTCCTAAGAGTATGGTATAGGTATTTACATGCAATTCGGCATCTGCGCGGAGTCACATCAGTATTCCAGTGACCGAAGAACTTGAGGTTTTTATAAAGCATCTCGGTTAGTGTTATACCGATAGTTTTTCCTATGGCTTAGTGGATTTGGATTATGGATGGTTACATTGGATGCAGATGGGTGCGATTTTTTAGTGTTTCGACATCTTACGATTATGTGACTACACTGCTTGTGATTTGTGGCGTGGGTAGTTTAAACTTAAAATGGACGACAAATTATTTACAGCTTATTTTCTTGAAGATAATTGTCTATATTGGCTTCGCTAAAGACACCAAACCTTTAAAGCCGTCCAGGTGTTTGTGCGCTTGCTGCAAAGAAATAGATTCTTGCACCAAGTCATATAAACCTAAAACAATTTCATTAAAAATAATGAATTTTTTTGTCTTCATTCGATGATGCCGTCTTTGAGTCAAAGCAATAACAAGTCTTTAAAGCAAAGGCACTTGTACTTGACATAAATATATAACTACTTGTACACAGTACCACAGTACGCATTCAGACTTAAAGGCTTCTATTCAAGGATGTCATCTCTTTAGACCGGTATAATATAAATCTTACTTAAAATATTGATTCTTACGAAAATTGCATCCAAGGATGTAGTTGACTCTTATCAAGGAAATTTTCATTTGGACATATCGAAAGACATGGCGACCTTGTGTTAAATTCGTTTGGCTTTACATTAAGATATCCTTTTCATCCGTGTACAATGCGCAAATATAACATTTTTCATTTTCAAGTTAAAATATGCCTAATTATTATAAAAATACTTGGATAAGTTTTAAAACATTTAATATGTCTATTTTATCAACACCCCAAAAATAGCCTCCGGTAGCCCTCCTGTAGAATAGGCCTTGAGCCGCCACTGTCCTAGAGTGCTTGCGGCCGATCATAAAAAAAATAATTTATTATAGCGACGATAAGAACTTAAAAATTGTATTTGCAAATTCTAACGATAAATCTGACTATTTTAATGAAATTATTCGAAAGAAAAATCTCCTAAATCCCCTCGAAATATAATTGAAGTAAAAGAAAAATTTATTACTGTTTACATAAGGAAGGGGACATCGAAATTTTCTTGGCCATCATTTTTTATTATGCGTCGGTATTCAAGCGGAAAAATGGATGTGTAATGGCCCTAAAGTCTGGAAAAAAGACCAGAAAAGACCAAAAAGACAGCGGGCAAGTGTTATCCTTGATGTGTATACTGTACTATATCCAAAAATATTCATGCAGGGGCTTATGTAAGCGTATAGGATATAGAATCAAGCGGAAAGAGGGCCCATTCTCTTGCTTATGATTGATCGGTCTAATATACAAATAGTTGACCGTAAGGTCTAACAAAAGGGCCCAGGCAGGCCCTATACTGGCCGTGGCCGTCTACCTAAAAGATCGTTTACTACTTGCATATATTAACGAGCCCGCAAAGATTAATGGTCTTCCATTCTTTAACCGTGCTCTACGGAATTGCGTATTTATACCTCTGCATACCATTTTGCAAACCCGCTACAAGGATTTTTTTATATATTATACTTATGCATTTACAGGACATAATGTTAAGATATTACTAAGCTGGCTTGAATATTGCTTTTCTTGATTTAAGGTGTATGAAAGTGGTAGAGTGGTAGACAGACATCCAGTGGCGTGCGGTGAGCTATTCATGTAAGAAAGCGGCAGGGTCTTTGTTGCGGAGACACTAAGCGGAAAAGCGCTGCGGACAATTCGCCACACGCAATTTCTTTTAGATCAAAAAGGAATCTAATTTAAACTGTCGTGTAAATTTGTTAACCGACTCAACTTTTTTTTCTAAATTAATTTCTGGTGTAGACCTACCTGTGGAAATATCCTTTTTTTCCTTAAAGGTAAACACTGAAAATCTTTTTTGCAATATCTTGCAAATCAAGCAAACACAATAATTAGGTGGTCTGTTTTCGAAATCGATAAACATAACGATGAATTTTGTTGCTCCATTGTAGAAATTTTGAAATTGCCACTATTGACCTTGTGGGCTTAGGGTAGGGTTAGGCTTACCTTTGATTTTTAGAGTCGTATTTCCACAAAGTGCATCTTATACAGGGTGTTATTTAATAAGTGTCCGATATACAGGGTGTCCCAGCCGAGAGTGACCCATTTTAAATGCTTATAACTTTTATACCAGTTGTGTTAGCCACCTGCGGTTTACGCCATTCCTTTTCTCTTGGCCTAAAGTTTTTTTCTAGTTGGTACCAAATTTTGTCTACAATTATACAGTGGGAGTAAAAAAATTGCCTTTTTTCGACATTAAAATTTTCAACTATTTTTAATGGAACACCCTGTATATTGCAACGCCATAATTAGGAGTCGTGTCCAAGGAATCCATATACCAATAAACATCGGACTTATAACTTGAAGTTTTAGCAGCAAAAAATTAAAATAGTAGTTTGGGTATTTTAGCAAACGTATTTTTTATTAGCATATTTACAACTATACATTAATAAAGAAATAAATATAAATCTAAAAAAACTGCTGTATATGTTGACCGTTCTGTTCTACGCATTTATGAAGTAGGACCATTAAATGGTTGAATGAATTGTGTAACATATCTTGGGGAATTGCTTCAATTACTGCACGAATATTCCTCTTAAGATCATCCAAATTATGTGGAAGGGGGTTGTAGCACCTATCCTTGACATAACCCCAGAGAAAAAAGTCTGGAACTGTCAAGTCAGGAGAGTACGGTGCCCATTCTATAGGGCCAGCTCTTCCTATCCATTTTGCCCCAAATGTCATATCTAGTGATGCTCTTGCTATTAAAGAATAATGAGGTGGAGCACCATCTTGCTGAAAGTAGACCTCATCCAAGATACCCTCCTGTATTAACTGTGGATAAAAGAAATTTTCCAACATATCAGTATATACAGTTCCTGTTATCGTTGGCTCATTGAAAAAAAATGGTCCATATATTTTTTCAGCAGAGATGGCGCACCAAACTGTTACCTTTGGAGTATTTCGCTGGAACTCGTTAAATGCTCTTGGATTCTCTGATGCCCAAATCCTACAATTGTGCTTGTTACATCTACCATCTATGTGGAAACTCGCCTCATCAGACATAATTAACAGCGTATTTGGGTTAACTCTAAACAAGTCCAAAAGAGTTTCGCAAGTAAACAATCTCTTTTGGTAGTCCTCCTGACGAAGCTTTTGAAATGTTTGAAGCTTATAAGGGAATAATTTTAAACATTTAACACATCTCTCGCACTCACTTTTAGATAAATTTAATGCAGCCGCCATTTTCCTAAGAGATATTTTCTGATTATTAATTGCAATAATCTCATGGACCGCTAAAAGTCTGTCTAAATATTCAGGATTAAACAAATTCCTTTTTGGTCTCTTGACCTCCAAGTATCCATGTATTGAAAAATTTGGATGCCATTTTTTAATAACGTTTTTGCTTGGCGGATTTTTCTGGAATCTAGTTCTAAATCTTCTTTGTGTCGTTATTATTGATCGGGTTTCGGTATAAAAGATTACTGTTTTTTCTTTTTCAACTAATGAATAAATCATTTTCTTTAAAATTTATGTTTTTATGTTAACTTAATTTGATATTTTACTCTGACAGTGGCAATTGTTTACTATGGATACCTAGTACAAAGGTAGATGATAAGTACCTATACCTATTTTAGTTTTAAAAAAATATAGCTCGATTTGTATTTTAATTTTTTGCTGTAACAGCAGTTTTTTTAGATTTATATTTATTTCTTTATTAATGACAGGCATCGCATGACTCATCCACCACGTCTAAGATCCTGTATAGTTGTAAATATGCTAATAAAAAATACGTTTGCTAAAATACCCAAACTACTATTTTAATTTTTTGCTGCTAAAACTTCAAGTTATAAGTCCGATGTTTATTGGTATATGGATACCTTGGACACGACTCCTAATTATGGCGTTGCAATATACAGGGTGTTCCATTAAAAATAGTTGAAAATTTTAATGTCGAAAAAAGGCAATTTTTTTACTCCCACTGTATAATTGTAGACAAAATTTGGTACCAACTAGAAAAAACTTTAGGCCAAGAGAAAAGGAATGGCGTAAACCGCAGGTGGCTAACACAACTGGTATAAAAGTTATAAGCATTTAAAATGGGTCACTCTCGGCTGGGACACCCTGTATTACAGGACGATTCCTCAGTTATTTATAAGGTAAAAAGTTCATATGAGAATGGATCCGCAAGCCCTTAATTTTTGAGATACAGGGTGATACAATTTTTAACAGGAAAAAAAAATATGTACGCCACTGCTGTTTTCTCTTTTGATAACACTGTTATGTAGGCACTTTGTTGCCTAATGCAAAGTACATTTCCATAATTTCTTGATTTCGGCTTTGTTTAGGAGATAAATGCTATTTTATCAAACTCTGATATGGGCATAGCAATATGCAAATAAATGCCTTTTATTTCTTTATTATTCTTTTTCTCGAGAACGATTGCTCGTTGCGACTTCTACCAAGTATGCATTTTTCATGTAAAAATGATGATAAAATTAATTTTTCTGCTTAAAAATGTAATACAAGCAGGTATAAAAAGTTATGACTCCTCAAAAGAGTAAAAAGACACCTAGGAGGCGCCCTCTACAAGTTGGAGCCATACTAACATCAAATTCGAATTTCGCATTTCAAAAAATTCCTAGGTACCAATTTTCGTCCAAATATAGACACTATTTCAAAAAATTTCAAAAAAAAACAAAAATAAAAATAAATTTTTAACACCTTGTATCTCAAAAATGAAGGGCTTGCGGACCCATGAACTTTTCACCATATAAATAACTGAGGAATCGTCCTGTAAAATATCGGGCACATAAATTAAATAACACTCTGTATAGTTATTTTGCTCAAAATTTGTTTAACAAAGTTGTGGCATCTTTGTTTACAGAAAAATCATCAACATATGCATTTTTACCTTATATTAACAGTTTGCTTTTCTTTAAACGGAAACTAGGTTTGTAATAATGTGGTAAATTAACACAAAGCATTTTGTTGCTCCATTCTATCACAAAATAATAAATCCAAAAATAATGTACAAAAGTAAACAAACTCTCACAAATCACAAAATTCACTAACACGAAAACAATAAACTCTCGTGGAAGCCGTGTTTCATTAACCGAGAATTCGCTATATAGACTCCCGAATCCATGGAGGGCATACTAGATATTTCGACAGGTTTAATTATAATTTAAAAGGTGCGTGGTAGGGCCATTACCGAGCAGACCGGAAACCCAGCGCTGCAGACCGATGACCATCTCGAAACTCGATAGATTATGCGTATACGGCAGTAGAGGAAAACGGAGAGTTCTGGATCAGGTGGTGCTGGTGGTGCTGGTGGTGCAACTAACCCGGGTGGTTCGGTGGTGCGTTTTATGATCTAACCCGGGTGGTTCGGTGGTGCGTTTTATGATCTAACCCGGGTGGTTCGGTGGTGCGTTTTATGACCTAACCCGGGTGGTTCGGTGGTGCTGTTTACAAAATAACCCGAAATTAAACCCGACTTTTTACGACCTAACCCGGATGCTTTCATGAGGCGGCTTCTCATCTAACCCTAACTTGATCCTTAATATTTATGAACTGACCCGAGATAAAACCCGACTTTTTACGACCTAACCCGGATGCTTTCATGAGGCGGCTTCTCATCTAACCATAATTTGAACCTGAATATTTATGATCTGACCCAAGATAAAACCCGACTTTTTATGATTTAACCTTAGTGCAAACGCCGCTGTTAAAGCGATATAGTAAAAAAAAACTCGATTAAAATTTTATCTTGTTCGCTAGACCAATTAATTTCCAAATATTATAATTAAAACATACAATCACTACACTGGCGCACCGTCAAAAATCGTGCTTGCACTATCCCAACGTACAGAGCGTCCGCTTCAGAAAATACGGTGCCGTATTTTTTGCGCCGAACGCTCTGGAGGAACACACTCCGATTTGCAAGTACATACACGCTTTGTCGCGGCAAAGCTCGCCGTCAAATTACGGTCACTCTTTTTGCGGTACCGCTTTGTAGGAAACCAAAGCTTTAGTGAAACGCCGCTGCCCCAGAACTCTGTCCATATTCCTCTACTGTGTTAATTTATGCGGGTAATAAAACCGACAAGGGTCGGATCGGCCTGCATACTTATAGAGGTAAAAAACCGCTTTAGAATGTTTTTGGTATATCTTTTTTAGATAATTTTGGGGGAAATAATTTGCCTGAGATGCCAATTAAAAAAGCCTACATTTAATTGTATTTTAGATTCTTGAATTTTGTACATGGATTAAAAATCTACTATTTCTTGAAATTGTATACATTATGTTAGATAATTATTAATATAATGTTATTAAGACTTTGTAAATATCTGTAAAAACTGTTCTAAATCGTGTCATTTCTGAAAATTGTATACTGAGTGATTAGAATTTAGTAAAAAATTAAAAAAATGTTTTAATGTTATTAAGACCTGTGAAAATTTGTAAAACTATACAGAATTGTATTATTTTCTGAAAATGATATACTGAGTGTTTAGAATTTAGTAAAAATTAAAAAAATGTTTTAAATTTGTTAAATCATGTGAAATCTTGTATAAAATGACTAGAACCGTTCTTAATCATGTCATTTCTGAAAATTGTATACTGAGTGTTTAGAATTTAGTAAAAAATTAAAAAAAATGTTTTAACGTTATTAAGCCCTGTGAAACTTTGTAAAAATGACTAAAACAGTCGCAAATCGTCCTATTTTCTTAAAAGTGTATACTGAGTGTTTAGAATTTAGTAAAAATTAAAAAAAAATGTTTTAAATTTGTTAAATCATGCGAAATCTTGTATAAAATGACTAGAACCGTTCTTAATCATGGCATTTCTGAAAATTGTATACTGAGTGTTTAGAATTTAGTAAAAATTAAAAAAAAATGTTTTAACGTTATTAAGCCCTGTGAAACTTTGTAAAAAATGACTAAAACAGTCGCAAATCGTCCTATTTTCTTAAAAGTGTATACTGAGTGTTTAGAATTTAGTAAAAATTAAAAAAAATGTTTTAAATTTGTTAAATCATGTGAAATCTTGTATAAAATGACCAGAACCGTTCTTAATCATGGCATTTCTGAAAATTGTATACTGAGTGTTTAGAATTTAGTAAAAAATTAAAAAAAAATGTTTTAACGTTATTAAGCCCTGTGAAACTTTGTAAAAAATGACTAAAACAGTCGCAAATCGTCCTATTTTCTTAAAAGTGTATACTGAGTGTTTAGAATTTAGTAAAAATTAAAAAAAATGTTTTAAATTTGTTAAATCATGTGAAATCTTGTATAAAATGACTAGAACCGTTCTTAATCATGACATTTCTGAAAATTGTATACTGAGTGTTAAGTATTTAGTGAAATGGTGGCTATTTAGTTAATTCGTGACTTGTTTTGTACAGATTCTTTAGCATTTCTTAAGAACCGAAAAAGAAAACAGAAAAGAAAAAAATAAAAGAAAAAAACAACTCCAAGTGTCTTTGCGAACAATCGGCAATAAAATAGAGTATTTCAGTTTTTAATTTTTCGTAAATAAAAGTTGGTTAGATTAATAGTCTCTGTGAATATAATAACATAAACAAAGTGATATGCCGTAAATTTAGGAGTACAGTATAAATTATGCCTCTATTAAAATATACCGCAATAACTAACTGCCAAAGGATTTTTGATATTTTGAATATATTTGATGCTCATAGCATTATCACATTTCCAAAGGCTCTAAATTTTAGAAAAATGTTCTAATAGAATATGTCTATCAATATAAAGTAAAGGTATTGTTAGGTTTTTTTAAAAAAATACGACCTACAACAGTCTCTGCTACAGCATGGCTGACTCTGTAGAAACTTCTGTGAAACCATAATAATTATATCAATAATCGAGTTGTCGTTATGATAATATTTTCTTCCAATATCCGACTCCACTATCCATAAAAGTTATGTTAGGAAATTCATAATTGAGCGCATTGTAATTTTTTAAAAAGAAATTCACTTCACACACAAAGATGTAGCCATTCAATCCATGAAAATAATGCAAGTCAGTATGCGTATGTTATGGCTAACTGTTTAAATGTCTATTCCTTCCACGTTTATCGGAAGAAATACTTTTTTTATACTAGCATTTTAGTTGAAAATAAGATCATAAATCATCTATACAAAACAAGCGTCCCTTATGGATTTGAACGAAAATCATAGATTCGACTATTTTCATGAAAAATAAATCTAAGTACGGAATAATGCAGGAAGATTATCTATTTTCTTGGTTTAGAAAGTGATGTAGTTAAGATTTATAACTTAGGAATAAATAAATTATTATTAATCTTTTCGACCTATTTCTCTTGCATATTTAATTTCTTTGATAGTAAGAACTAATCTTTTTATTTTACAAAGTAAAAAAAAAAAGCTAAAGATCGGCGTTGTCAGTCAGGTATAAGAACTGATTTAACACGATGGTTTTTGTACAAACGTTCACATACAATTGTATGCTTTTTAACCGATTATGTCGGAAAAAATGACGATTTATAGATTAGATATTTAGACGAAGAGCTAACCTTCTCAATAAAGTATTGATTATTGCCCTGCTAGCTAGACAACACTTTTTATGTTAGTCAAAAAAAAATTTTTTTTTTTCGGACGCTATTACAGATTTCATCGTTAACTAACAAACATTAAGACCAAAAAATTAGCGTGCAAGATGAAATGTATAGGTTCACTTCATTTCTACATTATTTTACAACTCTCAATCGCATTAAAAACAAGATCGAATAAAAAATAACTTATGACATATGGACGAAAAATGTTTTTCGGGCTATTTAGCTTAGCGACCGCATTACGTCTGAAATACTACATTTTTCGAGCTTATAACATAATTTACTATTTTAACGTTAAAATAGGGGAAATGATGTATCAAAATGGATACTTTTTTTGTCGGTCACGAGATTATAGTTTCTTTTAAAATGAACTCTAATATTTACAACACAAATTATCCTTTAAACCACATTAGTTTAAAACTCGTCTGTCGCTTTCCCTCTATTGTGAGTTTGATTAAAGTATAGCGTAGTATATATTTAGATGAATTTCGCAAATGTTGAATACTTTCAAAACTGAAAAAGCCGCCCGTTGCAATAAATATCTCCGTAGAGTTAGGTACCCTGCAGATTAAGGGTATTTCAGCGGATAATCATATACAAATTCAAAGATTTTGTCTATTTTAATGGATTAACAAACAATATCTATAGGATGACTTTACTGATAAAAAAAAAATAACAAAAATCCATAAAGTCCAGGCTCACATGAAATTCCATAAAGAGCAGCTGCATAGCCTTATCACATCAAACTATATTTTTATTTCGTTCTATTGTCAAAAGTCTGTGTTTAGGAGATTATCGTTCATTTTAAAATGAACTCTAATATGTACATCACCATAAACTACCTCTTAAGCCGTCGTAAAAATACACTTTTCGATTTACCTCTATATTGATTTTCTAATATTAAATATCTACAATAGTCGAAATTCGCTCGCTAATACCTATGTATGCAAGGTTTCTTCAAAAAATGACAATTTTGTTGTTTAATGGCTTGAAAAAATGGAAAAAGGAGGTTTTTGCATCCATTTATTTCCAGATGAGTGGTAAAAATACTTATAAAACTCGGTATACCGAAGATCAAGCATTAATGAGAGGGTTGAGTCCTGTTTGCCAAATCCTGATTTTTAATTTGACGTTGGCAACGGTACAATTTTTTAACATTTATCATAAGAGGCGTATATTTTTGGAGCTTAGATCTACCAGTTTATCCACGCCCCATTTATTGTTAGTGCTTTAGTAATTTTACTTTCCAATTATTTTTTACCAAAACACGTAGTTGAAACAGTGTCTATATCAGACGATATAATAAATTTTAAGGATTAATTTGCTTACAAATACACTTTAATTTATTTAGGCTAAAGCAGCCAGACATATACTGGAACTACGAAAACCCTATTACAATTTGGTTGCCTAGAGAAAATTTTGTAAAAAACATAGCTTTCTACACAAATGCTTGCACATTATGTACCTATCATTTTAAGATACCTGGCGACATCAATGTAAGCATTGGCATAATGACGCAAGATATAGGTAGGTACTAGAATATTCAAGATTTCTATTAACGATACACTTCAGCATACATGCGAGATGTCATTAATGTCTACGGAAGGCAACAGACATACCAGCTATTTTTACATGGGATTCCATAGACTTGGACGCTTCTTGTTTAGAAATATTTGATGTCATCTTGAGGAGTTCCGTATTGAAGCATCAAACCTACCTGCCAAATAATTGACGAAATATGGGATATCATAAAATATGCCCCCCATCGAACTAAATGATCCTATAAACCAGCTTCACAGACCCTAATTTGTGATGCTAACACGATTAATATGCAATAGAACAAGATTAAGAAACAAAATTTAAAGTAGCTCTTTATCACACGAAAATAATTAAATAATTTACGGTTACAGAACAATAATTATTTTAAAAAGCTGTATAACTAAATATATTATGTTATTAGGAATATTCTGTCTAAAGTAACAGCTAATCTTAGTCGAAAATGAGATCGTATTATTGATTGTTGAATTCGTTAGGTATGAAATAAAATTAGAGATTTCGTCTATTTTTTCACGATTAAAAAAGAATACCTCTATTTAGCTAAAAATGAAACGATTACAGTGGTAGATTAATTCACTTTACCAAGCATGTAAACTACTAATTTTGCAATAAATATCTTCTATATTTCTAGATAGGTTTACTCGAAAATGTGGGGCTATTTTCATCAAAAATCCCGATACGAAATTGAAAAATTTGTCTATTTTTGTCGGTTTACAAAGTGATAGTGGAATATTGATTTGATCAAAGAACAATAATTATTTTAAAAATGTTGTATAATTAACTAAATGTCGCTGTTATCAGGCAGGCAAGAAGTTATTTATCTGAATCTTATTTGTACCATTAGCGTTTATATACAAATGTTAGTGGTTTTCAAAAATTGATATCTCGGAAATTATTAGGTTTAGACTTATAATACGCTTATTAAAAAATAATGACTACTTTATGCAAAATTCAAAAATATTATAAGATGTAGGGTATCCCAGTAACTTAACCAAAGATTTTCGGTCTTCGTAAAGCTTTATACGTTTCTTCAGCGTACCAAACATTCACTTTTTTTAAATATTGACATCGGGTTAGGATTCTGAACATAGGATTAACATCACTCCAATAGTGAACATGTTGCGTTGTCACAGTTCCATTCGTCGAAAAGTAAACAAAACCGTTTGAGCTACGTGGTGAATAAATAAAGTTGGCTTGTTGAAAAATTTTAATATTTATTAAGGTAAAAGACTATAAATATATGGATACAACACTTTGGCATTTCTAATACTACAAACATGAATATCTAAAATGTGATATTTACAACCATCAACTCACTCTCCCTTCTCTAATTCTGGTACACCAATGCTGTCTTCTAAGTTTATAATATATGGCGTCCTGCAGTTTAATTCCGAAAATGTTTTAACTAAAAATTCCTCTTTAACACGTCCTTTAACGTAAATAATGTCTGCGTCTATCAGATTGTTGGATATGATATTATGTAGTTCCTTGTAATCGGTATCACCATAATTATAAAGGATACCATGATGATTTCCAAATAGATATTTGACTTGTTTCTTGCAAGCCTTACTTAAGGTGTCGAATGGTTTAACTGGTTTAAAAAAGTAACTTTTCATACTATTCCCACCATAAATAGCCAATTCTTTCGCGTAAAATTCAGGTATGTTAAATCCTTGAATATCGACTACAGCGAACTTCATTGTCTGAAGACTCAAATCAAACAAGTATATTTTCATGTTTTTATCGCTCTTAAGTCCGATTTCAAAAGCACACCCCCACTTTTCGATAATTTCACAGTCTTAGCACATAGATCTTATATTTTTATTTACGATCAATTCATCTTTATTCGCCAATCGTCTCAAACGAGTCCGCTTTTGAAAGTAATATAGCCTTAGTATTCAGAAAATATTAATGATATCGGAGCCTAAAACATCCTTGACACTAAAAAATCATTGTGTTTCCTAACAAAACCCATCATCTTGTCTATTTAGCTTGCTTTCATATTGTTTAGCAGGTTAAATAAAATTATTATTTCGCTCTTTTTGTATGTACTGAATCGTTAGGGGAATACGTTTCTAGTTCTATAAGAGAGACAGTTAAAATTTATGTAAGCAATCAAAAATCCTACACTATGAGCTACTTAGTTAAAATTTCATATTTCCTTCCTGGGTCAGGCAAAATTTGTGATGTGTCGGACAAAATTTATAAAAATACAAAAAAAAAATGCTGAATGCATTTTTAGCGTGACTTTCTATTTAATACCATCTTATTTCAAGCTATAATTCGGTTGTCAAAATGAGAATAAAATAATTTTCCCATGGTTTATGTCATCTTAAAAAAGTCAAAAGGTTATATTCTGTAGAGGGTCAGATACATTTAAATTTAAATATTTTCTCCAAGAAGAATTTTAAGATAGTATTATAGTAAATAAAAATTCTATACCTCCAATATTTCATGGAAACATATCGTGTTCTAGCGACATAACCCAAAAGTACCTCTATTCAGAAACGCATCGTACTTTTCTTGTCAATAATTGTCTCATTGTCCCATCCATTACATTATTATAATCTTAAAGCACCTGTTACCAGCATTATCTGTTTTTATGGTTTTCATAAAACATAGCGATTACCAATGAAAATTAAACGAAAACTTAATAAATAACTTTTTTTTTTTCAACTGAAATAGACTGATTTTCGATGGAAAAAATGTTACTTATAACTAAAAATGAATATAAGTCATATACGCAATGATATTTAGAATAAATCAATCTTTTCTAAAATTACTATGAAATATTCACAAAATCGTTTCGTTATAACCAAAGTAGCAAGGCTTGCAGATTTCGTATAGAGTTCAAACGCGATACTGAGATGATCTTTTTTTTTTATATTTTTGTAGGATAATGCACCACTACGTTGTAAGTACTTGAGAGAGGACTTTCTTGAAAAATCCTCAAATTTCTCTGCAATTTTGTTCCTTCTAGAGTTAAATTCACACAGAAAACCCCGTATTCTTATCTTTCAGGTTGGTATATTAAAAAGGGCTTATTAGTATGGTTTAGAAAACAAGCAATATTAATTAACGGATGTTTTTTCATCGTATGAAGAGTTGAAAAATTTTTTTTTCCACTCCAATGGTTACGATGCATCATAATCATAATCATCATAATCAAACCTGAGCTACCCTGAAAGATTATGATGAAACCCGACTCTCTACATGCAATCAAACCTGAGCTACCCTGAAAGATTATGATGAAACTCGACTCTCTGCATCGTAACCATTGGAGTGGAAAAAAAAATTTTTCAACTCTTCATACGATGAAAAAACATCCGTTAATTAATATTGCTTGTTTTCTAAACCATACTAATAAGCCCTTTTTAATATACCAACCTGAAAGATAAGAATACGGGGTTTTCTGTGTGAATTTAACTCTAGAAGGAACAAAATTGCAGAGAAATTTGAGGATTTTTCAAGAAAGTCCTCTCTCAAGTACTTACAACGTAGTGGTGCATTATCCTACAAAAATATAAAAAAAAAAGATCATCTCAGTATCGCGTTTGAACTCTATACGAAATCTGCAAGCCTTGCTACTTTGGTTATAACGAAACGATTTTGTGAATATTTCATAGTAATTTTAGAAAAGATTGATTTATTCTAAATATCATTGCGTATATGACTTATATTCATTTTTAGTTATAAGTAACATTTTTTCCATCGAAAATCAGTCTATTTCAGTTGAAAAAAAAAAAGTTATTTATTAAGTTTTCGTTTAATTTTCATTGGTAATCGCTATGTTTTATGAAAACCATAAAAACAGATAATGCTGGTAACAGGTGCTTTAAGATTATAATAATGTAATGGATGGGACAATGAGACAATTATTGACAAGAAAAGTACGATGCGTTTCTGAATAGAGGTACTTTTGGGTTATGTCGCTAGAACACGATATGTTTCCATGAAATATTGGAGGTATAGAATTTTTATTTACTATAATACTATCTTAAAATTCTTCTTGGAGAAAATATTTAAATTTAAATGTATCTGACCCTCTACAGAATATAACCTTTTGACTTTTTTAAGATGACATAAACCATGGGAAAATTATTTTATTCTCATTTTGACAACCGAATTATAGCTTGAAATAAGATGGTATTAAATAGAAAGTCACGCTAAAAATGCATTCAGCATTTTTTTTTGTATTTTTATAAATTTTGTCCGACACATCACAAATTTTGCCTGACCCAGGAAGGAAATATGAAATTTTAACTAAGTAGCTCATAGTGTAGGATTTTTGATTGCTTACATAAATTTTAACTGTCTCTCTTATAGAACTAGAAACGTATTCCCCTAACGATTCAGTACATACAAAAAAGAGCGAAATAATAATTTTATTTAACCTGCTAAACAATATGAAAGCAAGCTAAATAGACAAGATGATGGGTTTTGTTAGGAAACACAATGATTTTTTAGTGTCAAGGATGTTTTAGGCTCCGATATCATTAATATTTTCTGAATACTAAGGCTATATTACTTTCAAAAGCGGACTCGTTTGAGACGATTGGCGAATAAAGATGAATTGATCGTAAATAAAAATATAAGATCTATGTGCTAAGACTGTGAAATTATCGAAAAGTGGGGGTGTGCTTTTGAAATCGGACTTAAGAGCGATAAAAACATGAAAATATACTTGTTTGATTTGAGTCTTCAGACAATGAAGTTCGCTGTAGTCGATATTCAAGGATTTAACATACCTGAATTTTACGCGAAAGAATTGGCTATTTATGGTGGGAATAGTATGAAAAGTTACTTTTTTAAACCAGTTAAACCATTCGACACCTTAAGTAAGGCTTGCAAGAAACAAGTCAAATATCTATTTGGAAATCATCATGGTATCCTTTATAATTATGGTGATACCGATTACAAGGAACTACATAATATCATATCCAACAATCTGATAGACGCAGACATTATTTACGTTAAAGGACGTGTTAAAGAGGAATTTTTAGTTAAAACATTTTCGGAATTAAACTGCAGGACGCCATATATTATAAACTTAGAAGACAGCATTGGTGTACCAGAATTAGAGAAGGGAGAGAGAGTTGATGGTTGTAAATATCACATTTTAGATATTCATGTTTGTAGTATTAGAAATGCCAAAGTGTTGTATCAATATATTTATAGTCTTTTACCTTAATAAATATTAAAATTTTTCAACAAGCCAACTTTATTTATTCACCACGTAGCTCAAACGGTTTTGTTTACTTTTCGACGAATGGAACTGTGACAACGCAACATGTTCACTATTGGAGTGATGTTAATCCTATGTTCAGAATCCTAACCCGATGTCAATATTTAAAAAAAGTGAATGTTTGGTACGCTGAAGAAACGTATAAAGCTTTACGAAGACCGAAAATCTTTGGTTAAGTTACTGGGATACCCTACATCTTATAATATTTTTGAATTTTGCATAAAGTAGTCATTATTTTTTAATAAGCGTATTATAAGTCTAAACCTAATAATTTCCGAGATATCAATTTTTGAAAACCACTAACATTTGTATATAAACGCTAATGGTACAAATAAGATTCAGATAAATAACTTCTTGCCTGCCTGATAACAGCGACATTTAGTTAATTATACAACATTTTTAAAATAATTATTGTTCTTTGATCAAATCAATATTCCACTATCACTTTGTAAACCGACAAAAATAGACAAATTTTTCAATTTCGTATCGGGATTTTTGATGAAAATAGCCCCACATTTTCGAGTAAACCTATCTAGAAATATAGAAGATATTTATTGCAAAATTAGTAGTTTACATGCTTGGTAAAGTGAATTAATCTACCACTGTAATCGTTTCATTTTTAGCTAAATAGAGGTATTCTTTTTTAATCGTGAAAAAATAGACGAAATCTCTAATTTTATTTCATACCTAACGAATTCAACAATCAATAATACGATCTCATTTTCGACTAAGATTAGCTGTTACTTTAGACAGAATATTCCTAATAACATAATATATTTAGTTATACAGCTTTTTAAAATAATTATTGTTCTGTAACCGTAAATTATTTAATTATTTTCGTGTGATAAAGAGCTACTTTAAATTTTGTTTCTTAATCTTGTTCTATTGCGTATTAATCGTGTTAGCATCACAAATTAGGGTCTGTGAAGCTGGTTTATAGGATCATTTAGTTCGATGGGGGGCATATTTTATGATATCCCATATTTCGTCAATTATTTGGCAGGTAGGTTTGATGCTTCAATACGGAACTCCTCAAGATGACATCAAATATTTCTAAACAAGAAGCGTCCAAGTCTATGGAATCCCATGTAAAAATAGCTGGTATGTCTGTTGCCTTCCGTAGACATTAATGACATCTCGCATGTATGCTGAAGTGTATCGTTAATAGAAATCTTGAATATTCTAGTACCTACCTATATCTTGCGTCATTATGCCAATGCTTACATTGATGTCGCCAGGTATCTTAAAATGATAGGTACATAATGTGCAAGCATTTGTGTAGAAAGCTATGTTTTTTACAAAATTTTCTCTAGGCAACCAAATTGTAATAGGGTTTTCGTAGTTCCAGTATATGTCTGGCTGCTTTAGCCTAAATAAATTAAAGTGTATTTGTAAGCAAATTAATCCTTAAAATTTATTATATCGTCTGATATAGACACTGTTTCAACTACGTGTTTTGGTAAAAAATAATTGGAAAGTAAAATTACTAAAGCACTAACAATAAATGGGGCGTGGATAAACTGGTAGATCTAAGCTCCAAAAATATACGCCTCTTATGATAAATGTTAAAAAATTGTACCGTTGCCAACGTCAAATTAAAAATCAGGATTTGGCAAACAGGACTCAACCCTCTCATTAATGCTTGATCTTCGGTATACCGAGTTTTATAAGTATTTTTACCACTCATCTGGAAATAAATGGATGCAAAAACCTCCTTTTTCCATTTTTTCAAGCCATTAAACAACAAAATTGTCATTTTTTGAAGAAACCTTGCATACATAGGTATTAGCGAGCGAATTTCGACTATTGTAGATATTTAATATTAGAAAATCAATATAGAGGTAAATCGAAAAGTGTATTTTTACGACGGCTTAAGAGGTAGTTTATGGTGATGTACATATTAGAGTTCATTTTAAAATGAACGATAATCTCCTAAACACAGACTTTTGACAATAGAACGAAATAAAAATATAGTTTGATGTGATAAGGCTATGCAGCTGCTCTTTATGGAATTTCATGTGAGCCTGGACTTTATGGATTTTTGTTATTTTTTTTTTATCAGTAAAGTCATCCTATAGATATTGTTTGTTAATCCATTAAAATAGACAAAATCTTTGAATTTGTATATGATTATCCGCTGAAATACCCTTAATCTGCAGGGTACCTAACTCTACGGAGATATTTATTGCAACGGGCGGCTTTTTCAGTTTTGAAAGTATTCAACATTTGCGAAATTCATCTAAATATATACTACGCTATACTTTAATCAAACTCACAATAGAGGGAAAGCGACAGACGAGTTTTAAACTAATGTGGTTTAAAGGATAATTTGTGTTGTAAATATTAGAGTTCATTTTAAAAGAAACTATAATCTCGTGACCGACAAAAAAAGTATCCATTTTGATACATCATTTCCCCTATTTTAACGTTAAAATAGTAAATTATGTTATAAGCTCGAAAAATGTAGTATTTCAGACGTAATGCGGTCGCTAAGCTAAATAGCCCGAAAAACATTTTTCGTCCATATGTCATAAGTTATTTTTTATTCGATCTTGTTTTTAATGCGATTGAGAGTTGTAAAATAATGTAGAAATGAAGTGAACCTATACATTTCATCTTGCACGCTAATTTTTTGGTCTTAATGTTTGTTAGTTAACGATGAAATCTGTAATAGCGTCCGAAAAAAAAAAATTTTTTTTTGACTAACATAAAAAGTGTTGTCTAGCTAGCAGGGCAATAATCAATACTTTATTGAGAAGGTTAGCTCTTCGTCTAAATATCTAATCTATAAATCGTCATTTTTTCCGACATAATCGGTTAAAAAGCATACAATTGTATGTGAACGTTTGTACAAAAACCATCGTGTTAAATCAGTTCTTATACCTGACTGACAACGCCGATCTTTAGCTTTTTTTTTTTACTTTGTAAAATAAAAAGATTAGTTCTTACTATCAAAGAAATTAAATATGCAAGAGAAATAGGTCGAAAAGATTAATAATAATTTATTTATTCCTAAGTTATAAATCTTAACTACATCACTTTCTAAACCAAGAAAATAGATAATCTTCCTGCATTATTCCGTACTTAGATTTATTTTTCATGAAAATAGTCGAATCTATGATTTTCGTTCAAATCCATAAGGGACGCTTGTTTTGTATAGATGATTTATGATCTTATTTTCAACTAAAATGCTAGTATAAAAAAAGTATTTCTTCCGATAAACGTGGAAGGAATAGACATTTAAACAGTTAGCCATAACATACGCATACTGACTTGCATTATTTTCATGGATTGAATGGCTACATCTTTGTGTGTGAAGTGAATTTCTTTTTAAAAAATTACAATGCGCTCAATTATGAATTTCCTAACATAACTTTTATGGATAGTGGAGTCGGATATTGGAAGAAAATATTATCATAACGACAACTCGATTATTGATATAATTATTATGGTTTCACAGAAGTTTCTACAGAGTCAGCCATGCTGTAGCAGAGACTGTTGTAGGTCGTATTTTTTTAAAAAAACCTAACAATACCTTTACTTTATATTGATAGACATATTCTATTAGAACATTTTTCTAAAATTTAGAGCCTTTGGAAATGTGATAATGCTATGAGCATCAAATATATTCAAAATATCAAAAATCCTTTGGCAGTTAGTTATTGCGGTATATTTTAATAGAGGCATAATTTATACTGTACTCCTAAATTTACGGCATATCACTTTGTTTATGTTATTATATTCACAGAGACTATTAATCTAACCAACTTTTATTTACGAAAAATTAAAAACTGAAATACTCTATTTTATTGCCGATTGTTCGCAAAGACACTTGGAGTTGTTTTTTTCTTTTATTTTTTTCTTTTCTGTTTTCTTTTTCGGTTCTTAAGAAATGCTAAAGAATCTGTACAAAACAAGTCACGAATTAACTAAATAGCCACCATTTCACTAAATACTTAACACTCAGTATACAATTTTCAGAAATGTCATGATTAAGAACGGTTCTAGTCATTTTATACAAGATTTCACATGATTTAACAAATTTAAAACATTTTTTTTAATTTTTACTAAATTCTAAACACTCAGTATACACTTTTAAGAAAATAGGACGATTTGCGACTGTTTTAGTCATTTTTTACAAAGTTTCACAGGGCTTAATAACGTTAAAACATTTTTTTTTAATTTTTTACTAAATTCTAAACACTCAGTATACAATTTTCAGAAATGCCATGATTAAGAACGGTTCTGGTCATTTTATACAAGATTTCACATGATTTAACAAATTTAAAACATTTTTTTTAATTTTTACTAAATTCTAAACACTCAGTATACACTTTTAAGAAAATAGGACGATTTGCGACTGTTTTAGTCATTTTTTACAAAGTTTCACAGGGCTTAATAACGTTAAAACATTTTTTTTTAATTTTTACTAAATTCTAAACACTCAGTATACAATTTTCAGAAATGCCATGATTAAGAACGGTTCTAGTCATTTTATACAAGATTTCGCATGATTTAACAAATTTAAAACATTTTTTTTTAATTTTTACTAAATTCTAAACACTCAGTATACACTTTTAAGAAAATAGGACGATTTGCGACTGTTTTAGTCATTTTTACAAAGTTTCACAGGGCTTAATAACGTTAAAACATTTTTTTTAATTTTTTACTAAATTCTAAACACTCAGTATACAATTTTCAGAAATGACATGATTAAGAACGGTTCTAGTCATTTTATACAAGATTTCACATGATTTAACAAATTTAAAACATTTTTTTAATTTTTACTAAATTCTAAACACTCAGTATATCATTTTCAGAAAATAATACAATTCTGTATAGTTTTACAAATTTTCACAGGTCTTAATAACATTAAAACATTTTTTTAATTTTTTACTAAATTCTAATCACTCAGTATACAATTTTCAGAAATGACACGATTTAGAACAGTTTTTACAGATATTTACAAAGTCTTAATAACATTATATTAATAATTATCTAACATAATGTATACAATTTCAAGAAATAGTAGATTTTTAATCCATGTACAAAATTCAAGAATCTAAAATACAATTAAATGTAGGCTTTTTTAATTGGCATCTCAGGCAAATTATTTCCCCCAAAATTATCTAAAAAAGATATACCAAAAACATTCTAAAGCGGTTTTTTACCTCTATAAGTATGCAGGCCGATCCGACCCTTGTCGGTTTTATTACCCGCATAAATTAACACAGTAGAGGAATATGGACAGAGTTCTGGGGCAGCGGCGTTTCACTAAAGCTTTGGTTTCCTACAAAGCGGTACCGCAAAAAGAGTGACCGTAATTTGACGGCGAGCTTTGCCGCGACAAAGCGTGTATGTACTTGCAAATCGGAGTGTGTTCCTCCAGAGCGTTCGGCGCAAAAAATACGGCACCGTATTTTCTGAAGCGGACGCTCTGTACGTTGGGATAGTGCAAGCACGATTTTTGACGGTGCGCCAGTGTAGTGATTGTATGTTTTAATTATAATATTTGGAAATTAATTGGTCTAGCGAACAAGATAAAATTTTAATCGAGTTTTTTTTTACTATATCGCTTTAACAGCGGCGTTTGCACTAAGGTTAAATCATAAAAAGTCGGGTTTTATCTTGGGTCAGATCATAAATATTCAGGTTCAAATTATGGTTAGATGAGAAGCCGCCTCATGAAAGCATCCGGGTTAGGTCGTAAAAAGTCGGGTTTTATCTCGGGTCAGTTCATAAATATTAAGGATCAAGTTAGGGTTAGATGAGAAGCCGCCTCATGAAAGCATCCGGGTTAGGTCGTAAAAAGTCGGGTTTAATTTCGGGTTATTTTGTAAACAGCACCACCGAACCACCCGGGTTAGGTCATAAAACGCACCACCGAACCACCCGGGTTAGATCATAAAACGCACCACCGAACCACCCGGGTTAGATCATAAAACGCACCACCGAACCACCCGGGTTAGTTGCACCACCAGCACCACCAGCACCACCTGATCCAGAACTCTCCGTTTTCCTCTACTTACGGCTAAAAAGATTACTTCACCCGGCAAATTAGAGGGCAGTATGCCGGATTTGGTTCGAAAATTAGAATTAAATAGGGATTATGAATTTCGATTGGCATAGATTAAATTAATTTTAATAAAAAATTTGTTTTCGTGCTTCCACCGCTTTCATTGACCTCATGCCCCTGTATGTGAGCAGTATTCCAGCGATGGTAAAATTTGGACTTTACAGAGCGTCAAAAGCTTTTAACATACAGGGTGTTTCATTAATATGAACGAAGCATTTTCGGATATAGACCTTTTTTCCATACTTTTAAGCAATATTAATGAAACACCCTGTATACAGAGGTTCTTAGTTCGGAAGTTCCCCAAGATTTTGTGAGGCTGCCTTAGCTACGGCGCGGCGGCGGTGCATCGTCAATAATTGATGTTTAAGCATTTGCGTAATCTCACTTATCAAAAAAGTAATTATTTTATAGACCAATCCTCGCTTACTGTGCCATATCTAACCAAGTTTGAATCAGGACAATAAACAGTGTCTGCAGTGGCGGCTCGTGACGGAAGTTTGTGGAGGTTCACAAGCATCAAGCATGGCAAAAAAAAAGATGAAAAATTTGCGCATATCTCCGCCCACCACTACCCCTTCCTTTTATTTCACCCCTCCGTTCCAACCACAAGATATTGTGTAGTTAAGTCACGGCAGATATAACAATCTGCCGTGGTTAAGTGTCAAATTTACGAGTAAAAAGCTTTCCTAATTTTTATGTTCTTTTTGTACGTGGATATGTTAATACAACAAAATATAAATTTAAATTGAAAACTTACCAATATACAGCATACTTGGGAAGCAGTAACTAGAAAAGTCAACAACGACAACATAAAAAACTAAAAATATTTTTAAAAAACAGAACTGATTAAACACAGTGTCTAAACAAAAAATGCATTCTTCTGTCTTTAAGTTTAGCAAATTTCTCAGTAACTAAGTCATTAAAGTTAGGAATATCTTGCAACATTTTTTTCTCCATCGACAACATTGCCAGGGCAGAAAGTCTCTCTTGATTCATAGTACTCCATAAAAATGTTTTTATTCTTAGTTCTGATATTTTTGTATACATTTATGCGTTATGTAGCTTCATTAGCACAATAGAATTAAAAGAATAACAGGACTGAGGGCAAAAGCATAAAAATGTTTTTATTCTTAGTTCTGATATTTTTGTATACATTTATGCATTATGAATTAAAAGAATAACAGGACTGAGGGCAAAAGCAGAAGATCTCCTTTTAAAACAGAAGGTCTGGCAACACTGCGTGACATACACGCTTATGGAGGGCTTTACCGCGCTACACGGATCAGCAAAACATATAAAACGATCTCTCAAAAACCACCCGAAAACAAGGCAGTGGCATGCAGCACAGCAAAAGTGTGCTCATTTGAGAGGAATGAAAGCCCATTTAGAGCCGTGCGCTAAAAGGAGATGGGGACGACAAGGACGGGAAGCGATAGCCACGGAGCACATTTTTCCTGCGATAAGCATACGGGATTAAAGACCTGCTACAAAATATTTAGTTAGCGAAACGATAATTGGTTAGGGAGCTTATAAAATCATGTTAGAATTGCTTTGTAACAGACATTGTATTGTAAACTAAATATATAATTTATAGTGAATATTTGTCGATGTGGGGCTGAATCTTAGGGAGGCACGTGCTTAAGTGCTCCTATATAAGAGCCGCCACTGAGTGTCTGCAAACTATGCAGAATAATTGTTGCAAGTTTATGTGTACAGGGTGGCCCCTTAATAAGGGACGCCGGCTATATCTCAGGATGCGTTAATCGGACGACCCTGAGAAAAAAAAAATATTGGTAAATCGGCAAAAAGAAAAAGCTGGAAATTATTTGTAAGTTTCTAAGTCCTCCGCTAGAGGGCGTAAATCCAACCTCGGAGTAGAAAATACTGTTTTAATCAAAATTACTTCAAGTGAACCTACATTGAAATTTTTTTGTAACTTACTGAAAATATGACAACTTTTTTGTATTTACGTGTTTTCCTTACCTTGTCAAATAAAGGGTGGGGGAAGGGGTAAACGTTGGTTTGAAAAAAAGTCAACAACTTTTTTTTGGAATAACCGATTTTAAATAACTTTTTTTAATTTTAAAGCGCTTTTATGGGCGCTCCTACTATAATAATAACATCTTTGTTCAGTTATTCTTCGTGTCAGTAGGTGGGGCTTTATGACAAGGTTTTTATATATATTTTCTCGACAATTTAAAATGTAATGGTATTTTTATTTTTCACTAAGAAGAAAGAACATGAAAAATTACAGTTACTGGTGAAAACCGCTATCCGATATGTTTACTCCTTATAGATATGATAAAAAGTAAAATAAGCAGGACTCTTAGTATGCTTTGACACAACAAAAGAAAACCTAGAACTAAACCTGCCTAGAGCTAAATAAACTAGAGCTAAAAAAAAATGTTAATGACGCCTTAAGTGTTCAAAATGTCTTCCGTCCTGTGCAATACAGAGCTGTAACCTGCTGTGTGTAGATAGAGCAGCAGTCTCTACTTCTCATTGAAATACTGTTAATGGCGTTCCTTATTCTCTCTGCCATATTCTCCCTAGTGGTCGGTTTGCTTAAATATACCATATCCTTTAATCTTCCCCAGAAATAAAAGTCCAGGCAAGTTAGGTCAGGTGACCTATAGTAATAACAATGAAAATTGTTATTTTTCGTTTTTTATAAGTTTCTAATTATTAACCTGGCTAGCCATGGAAATAAACTTTCCCTCCCTATCCATCTATCAGGAAATGTTCTGTCCAAAAATCGACGAACCCTTGTTGAAGAATGGACAGGACACCCATCATGCTAAAAAAACATGTTTCGGCGTGTTTCTAGGGGCACATTTTCCAACAGAACAGGCAAATGGTTAGTAAGAAAATTTAAATAAATTTTACCGGTAAGTGACTGACGAATATAAATGGGCCAATTATCATGCCACCCAATACGCCGCACCAAACGTTTACACTCCACCTGCCCTGGTGTTGGACCTCCTGCATCCAACGAGGATTGGTTCGAGACCAATAATGCATGTTGTGCAAGTTCACTTGTCCGTCGCTTTTAAAGGTAGCCTCGTCTGTCCATAATATATTTGACATAAATCTAGGATTCTAGGTTCTAGGCTACCATGTTTAATACCCAATGACAGTAATCAAATCTTTCATCAAAATCTTGCATTGTTAAGGCCTGGTAAAGCGCTACATAGTACGGATGAAGCCTAAATTTGAAATATATATTTTTAATAAACATTTTTGATATTATAATACCTAATTACCTATGATCTTTTATAATTCATTGGACGGTAGTGCGGGTAATGTCCAAGTCCTGGAAAATGCCTCTGGTATTTGCATGAAGATTATATTCTATGTAAGCTAGAACGTTTATGACGTTTGCTTCAGTTCGAGCTCTACCACGCCTCGGTAAAACAGGACGATGAACACTTCCGGAATTTCTCAATCGTACCTCCAATCGAACAAAAACTCGTTTGGTATATCTGCGCCTGTCTGGACACCTTATAGCATACATCCTGGCAGCAATGGTTGCATTCTGCATGCATTCGAAATATACCGCGAGCAAATCAAATGCTATTTCATTTGCTAACGGCATTTTAAAATTATATTTCGATACTTAAACACGTTTTAAGCTAACATTTTTTGACGTAAAGCATTAATTATATTTTATTATCACTTCTTTTGTTGTATCAAAGCCTACTGAGAGTCCTGCTTATTTTACTTTTCTTGTAAAGTATTAGATTATTAGGTTTAAATATATTTTTAAATATATCTATAAGGAATAAACATATCGGACAGCGGTTTTCACCAGTAACTGTAATTTTTCATGCTCTTTCTTCATAGCGAAAAATAAAAATACCATAACATTTTAAATTTTCGAGAAAATCATAAAAACTGCGACCTTGTCACAAACCGCCACCTACCGACACGAAAAATAACTGAACTCGAAATGTTATTATTCTAGTAGGAGCGCCCATAAAAGCGCTTTAAAATTAAAAAAAGTTATTTTAAATCGGTTATTCCAAAAAATAGTTAACCAACGTTTACCGCTTCCCCCACCCTTTATTTGACAAGGTAACGTAAATACAAAAAAGTTGTTTTATTTTCAGTAGGTTACAAAAAAGAAATTTAATATAGGTTCACTTCTACTCCGAGGTTGGATTATTACGCCCTCTAGCGGTGGACTTAGAAACTTACAAATGATTTCCAGCTTTTTCTTTTTGCCGATTTACCCATAATTTTTATTTTCTTAGGGTCGTCCGATTAACAGATCCTCAGATATAGCCGGCGTCCCTTATTAATGGGCCACCCTGTACTTAGATTAAAAATATGATTACATTTCGGAAAATATCAAGCAAATTAACTGGTTAAACATGTCCTCTCTGTTCCAATATTTATTACTATGCCGCAGCACAGTAAGGCTATTTTCCAGCTTGGTTTTACATACATCGCTGTAAAATATTACCACCTATCGTAATTTTTGTTCATATTTTACATGTGCCTCCCTTGCAGTGTTTTGTGAGAGAATTAGAATTGCTTTGCTGGGAAGGCAAGGCTTTATTGGGGATTAGATGGTTCTCATTTGCCAACATTCTAAATGCTATGTGCTATTTCTATTTTAGGTACCTATTTATTGTACGTGTCGCCTACGTAAAAGTCTAATGGACAATGGATAGATTATACTTTGTATATTTAAAATGAAATGGTTAATGTTGAGTAGCTGACCTGATTTTTTGCCGTTTAAGAATTGTATTTTCCGAATTCTTAATAAATACCTTTATTATTACTAACATTATTAGTATTGTTATTAATATTATTGATTATGAACTACGGCTTCTGCGGCGCTTTTTACATTCCAGCCCTTTACTGTAAATTAAACGTCTATTGAAATTAAAATATTGATCAGTCAGAATGCTTTATAAAGCACCAAAAAATAGCTAGATTCATATATTATTCCCTTATTCCACAGCGTTACTGTGGATTGATTTGAAAATCATAACTAATTATTTGCAAGAATTGCGAGTTTTTTTCATTTTTCAAAATTTTCATTTTATAGCTTTTATACAAAAAAAAAATAAAGCTGGTCCCCTCGTTTAATGGTAAAAAGACACTTTTTTCCATCAAACGCAATTATTTAAACTTATACAGGGTGTCCGGAAAAATGTGTTAAATCTCTCGGATTTAGATAGAACATGGAAAAATAAGATGACAAGTTGTTTGTTTGTTGTTGTTTAGCATTAAGTTGTAAAGCTTAGTCCACCCCTGGGTAAACTAAAAAAGCTAAATATGTTTCAAGGACACTATTTTAAGAGGTCCTTACTAGTGTTCAACACGTTAAATTTTTATTAAATTATATTATGTACTTTGAAAGTTATTCAAGAAAAAACGATTTTCAAATTTTATAGAAACTTGTCATCTTACTTTTTCATGTTCTGTCGGAATCCGAGATATTTCCCACATTTTCCCTGTACACCCTGTAGAAATTATTTACTATCTAATATTAAAAAAAATACCTCGAAAATGTCCTGTAAAATATTAAAATTAATCACAACCTCATATATTTTCCTGTCTTTGTAAGTTTGGAATAACCTCTACTACACTAACCCGCAAGAAAATTGCCCATATTCAATTTTGCTGTTCCAGGAACGTCTGTAATTTTTTTAAATTGTAGAACTTGGTCAGGTCCTTTAGTACTTTGTAACGAATCAATATTTTGCTTTTTGAAATTTAAGAAAGATAGAAGAAGACAGCTGATTAGTGCGAGGAAGTCCAATATCTCCGTTGTTAGAAATATCGAAAAGTATTAACTATAAAGGTTCTAGGATAAACAAAATGCACTTTTTAAAATATTTTTGGGCGATTTATACGACGTTGCCAGATTATTTAATTTTTCCTAAACTTTACTCGGAAAACCGGTGTAGCCGAGTTGCTAGACGTATGCAGGTAAAATAAATTGAGATAGCCGAATTCCTAGACCGACATAGACTAATTGCTAGACGGGGGGGATGGTCGAGTTCCTAGACGCGACCTTCATTACAAAGAGGTAATAAAAATCATTAGAGCCTGGAAAATTATATTTATGCTATTATTATGAGTAGATCGACTCAAAAAGGGCTGGTAAATAATTGGCCGGTGAACTTGAAAAAGGCGAATTGGAACCAAAAAGGTGGATTAGATGCCGTGTTAGCGCCTGTTTAACCAATAAAGTCTATAAAGAGACTTGAAAAAGGCGAATTGGAACCAAAAAGGTGGATTAGATGCCGTGTTAGCGCCTATTTAGCCAATAAAGTCTATAATTATTAGTTACAGCATTATTTAGTTGAGTTAAGCAATATAATGTTCCAAGTGTATGTAATTTTTGCCGTCTAGGAACTCGACAATGTTTTTCTAGCAATTCGTACCTTCGTCTAGCAACTCGACGATTCCAAATTCATAATTTTGTTACCTACTCTCCACCGTCTAGCAACTCGGATACACCCCGGAAAACATATCGAAAAAAGAATTTGCGTTAAACGACCGGTTATGAATTCCCCATATTACCGCCCATCTGTTAAACGACTACGGGCACTCATCATAGGAATATTTAGTAAACATTAATGCTAAAAACACCCTTCATTAGAGGCAGTAAAACCCGACCCGACAATTCGTAAAAAATATAGATACGTACACTAATTACTTTATTGCAGGCGGGTTCATTTAATTTGCTTTAAAGGCTGATTAATCGGTTATTAACATAGTTTTGTTTTGAACAGTTTTAGTGTGTTTTGAGACTAACGTGAATATTTGAAGATGGCGGGAAAAACGAAATGTCTTTCTTTAAGCGAAAAAATTGAAATAATCAAGGAAAGTAAAAAAACTGGTGTAAGTACCAGGAAATTGTCTAAAAATGATTTATTTATTATTATTTTTAAAGGAGAAAAGATCGTAGTGAATCGGACAAAAAATATTAGTATAACGTATTTTTACTTTTGATCAGATTCACTACCACCTTTTCCTTTAAAATTTTTTTCACGGACGGTTAACTCTACAGTGTGTCCGCTTAAGTTCTGTACATATGGGAAACTTATTTAATATTAATTCTACGAATAAAGTTACTCTTTAAAAAAAGTTCTGCTTACTGAAAAAATAATATTAGACTATTCAAACTTGAGATAGTAAGTACTACAAAATTGACCTACGAGAAAAGTACCCTTAATTTTAATTTTAGAGCGAAATGGAATAAAAAAATGTCGATTGGCATTAAAAATTATATCTGTTTCTACTATTACTAGACTTTTATTGAAAATAATCTTAAAAATTTAAATCTTAATTCCAGATGTCCATTATCTTGCCACCATTTCCCACCTGAATTTAAATTTTAACTATTAGCTATGTTATTTGTCTGAAACACCAATTTGAATATTTAATTAGATAAATATGCCGTTGAAATTAAGTATGCAAGATAAAATTGAAATAATTTTGATTGTTGGTGAAAATTACAAACCGTATCGGGAAACTGCCGAAATTTTTAACTACAGATATCCTGATAAAATGATTTCTTTTACAACAGTAGGGAACATAGTGCCTAAATTTAAGACCTTTGGAAGTGTGGAAAATAACTACAATAAGAAACCAAGGGTTGCAAATAATGAAACTGTAAACCAAGTAATGTTGTCTGTAGTAGAAGATCCTAAAAAATCATTGCGAAAATGTCAACAACATTACCAAATGATGTAGGGACAACTACGATTTCAAAAATATTAAATGAAAACAAATTTCGGCCTTACAAACCAAAATTTATACATACCTTAAAGCCAGGTTATTTTAAGCGACGCTTAGAATATTGTTTTTTAATACAAGGAGAGTTAGAAGATAACCCTTTCATAACAAGAGATATAATTTTTACCGACGAAGCAACCTTTACCTCGAACGGGACTGTAAGTTCACAAAATTGGCGTTGGTGGAGTGACGTTAATCCAAATTTCACCATACAGACACGTCATCAGTACTCATTTAAAACAAATGTGTGATGCAGAATTTACAAAATAAGAATAATAGGACCTTTTTTTTTCGACAAAGTTTAAATGGTGAACGTTACTTGCATATTTTAAATAATTATTTGTTTAATTTTTTTCATGGACTTCACATACCCGATAGGCTACAGATATGGTACCAACAAGATTGTGCATCATGCCACAGTACGAGAAATGTAATACAATACTTAAATTCCCTATTTAATGGAAAAGCTATCGATAGATATTCTGACCTTTTGTGTCCCGCTAGGTCTCCGGACTTGAGCCCCCTCGATTATTTCTTGTGGGGCTACTTAAAACAGAATGTATACCTACAAAGGCCATTTCAAAATGTTGACCATTTAGAGACGGTAATTACAGAGACAATTACAAATATAACTCCTGCCATGATTAGAAATGTTTTAAGAGAATTTTCTGCAAGAACGGCTAAATGTATTGAAATGGAGGGAGGATATGTCGAGGCAAATGTACAGTGAGGGAAAGTTATTGAATATTTTTATTTAAATTCATATTTTAATGTTTATTATTATAATTGTATTTTTCCAAAATAGATTAAGTATCATGTTTCTATCAATTATTTAAATGCGTCATAAAATTGCCACAAGACAGGGATAAAGAATCAAAGGTTTCGTTTTGAATAAAAATAATTGATAAATGTTTATTACCTTGAATTGCACAATAAATACAATTATTAATTATAAATCATTTCAAAAAATGATATTTTTTGAAATGTCAAATTTATTTTCAATAATAGTCTACTAAGAGTAGAAACAGATACAATTTTTAATGCCAATCAACATTTTCTTATTTCATTTTGCTCTAAAATTGAAATTAAGGGTACTTTTCTTGTAGGTCAATTTTGATTTTTTTACTTCTTGATCATCCTGTACATACTATCTTAAGTTTGAATAGTCTAATATTATTTTTTCAGTAACCAGAACTTTTTATAAAGAATAACTTTTTTTCGTAAAATTAATATTAAAAAAGTTTCCCATATGTACAGAACTTAAGCGGACACACTGTATATGAGGCCATTATTTGCAAAACTCGCTAATCGACATTTTTGCTGAAAATTGTTTTTTATGTCAGAAATGTTTAGTTTCATATGGCGAATCGTTTGGTCAAGTCAGTTCCGCTCAAAACAAGCTCTTTGATACCTAAATGTAACATTAAAAAGCTAGTTATTTGCAAAACAAGCCCTATGCTTCACGTAATTAGTTGCAAAACTCGCTGAATGCGTTAAAACCAACAGCGTGCGTTAGTATGATCACGTGACTTTATTTATTTTGTCTTGGCTGAATTTATTACATTTATTTTCGTTAGAAAAAAATGGTTTTTTTTCGTTTTCTGTACCATTAAAATAAATAAACTTAATTAAAATTTATGATTCAAGAAGTAGCCCATTTTCTGTGGCGAGATTATGAAAGAAAACAAGGTCTCTATACCACCTTGTTTCCTTTAAAATTTATTGTTTATGTTTTATTTCTGATTTTTATTTGCAAAACTGTCTATATGCATTTTATTTATTTATTTTTTGCAAAACTGCTACAGTATAAGGTTTTTAATTAGCGGTTCTGTTTTTCTGTTCGTACAAGGCTTCCAGTGAAAAAAAAAACAACTACGAAAATGCATTAGTCGTCTTGTGAGGCGTTTTTTTCATTTCCTGAACAATTTACTTCAAATCATAGGGCGAGTTTTGCAAATAATGGCCTCATATTATGGTAAAATGATAAAACTCTAACTTTTAATATTATTGGATTAGTTTTTATATTTTTAACCTTAAAAAGAATTATTACAGTCAAGAACTTAAATCAAATTATAAAACTGTTGTCTGTTCAATTAAAAATAAATGAAAATATAATTTTCTAACCAACATAAAAAATCCAAGGAAAGTTTTTATGCAACTATTAACTGCATGTGCTAAAACTAATTAAAAGTAAATAGCTCCCAGCAAATATGTTTAATAGAACAACTGACACGAGCTGCTTAAACAACAATACGATATTTAAATAAAATTTGTGGTACCACACTGGTATTTCTCATTTAATATAGTGTGTGTTCAAAGTAATAATAATAATAATAATAATAATAAAGGTCTTGTTATTATGAAATTAAAAATTACAAAAAAAGAAGGAAAACTAATACACAAGAAATAATACAAAATAATACAAAAATAACACTAAGCATTACAAGTAAAAGCAGGGCACAGTCTAGCCATGCGGCTACACTACTGGGGTAGGTATTTTAGTTTTTAAAACAGATAAACTAAAAAAATGTGAAATATAAGGTAACTGTTCCAATTTCTGTCACGTCAAGATAAAAGTATAGCTTCTAGTTATATTGACACCATAATCATAACTTGAAATTGACAAAAGGGTTTGTTGTATATCGCTATTCTATTTTAAGATTTTTTTTAAAGTATGTTGCTTCAAAATAAAGCAGAAGTTAGAAATTTGTATCAAAAAGGTGGCAACGGTGAATAAAAAAGAAAATTTTCCGAAACCGAAGGACTGGCAGTGGACCAAGTTGTTTTTAACTGGTTTTGTAAAGGCGCGAAACAAGCACTTACCAATATTGGGGCCTATAATTCCAGCAAAAGCCCTCGAATCTGCTCAACGTCCAGGACTATAGATAACTTCAAGGCATCAAATGGATGGTTAGAAAAATTCCGTCGTCGGCACGATATTACCTTCAAGAAAATATGTGACGAATCAGCCGATATCAATATCGAAGACGTAACCGCTTGGAAATGCCAAAGTTATTTTTCTTTCCCCAATGCTACCTCACATTGCCAACGCCAACGCCTTGATATGGGTTTCGGTGGGTGGTCTGGTGCAATTTGTCTCCAGTGACAATAAAGAACTGCTTTAGGAAAGCCGGATTTATGTGTAGTACAGATAATATTGACAACTCCGAAGAAGAATATAATATTCCGCTCGCACAACTGTTTCCTAACATTAGGGACACATTTGTGAACTTAAAATAATTTGCCTCTATTGATAACGATTTGTCAACAGAAAGTGCAGAATTAACTATCATCGAGTGTATTGAAGAGATCCAAGAAACGGATGAAACTACTCCCAACTCTGAGACAGAGGAAGAGGAACCTGAACTTGCTCCAGTGTCGAAAATATCAAGCTAATCTGAAGTCTGCGCAAGCAAACTTTTTTAATAATGATAACGGCCAACTTATTGAAAGTAAATAAAACTTGGACTATTAAAACAACGTTGCGTTTTAGAGCATTTATTATAATTGCATATTTAAAAAGGTTAAGATTATCTGTAAAGTGACGTAATAATATGCAGGCAGTCCATTTGAAAAAATCGCGTAATATTTATTTAAAGATTGCAATATTTGTACCGATTTAAAAAACACCCTTATATGTTGTGTTCCAACAGAATATTTCCAACTAGCTATAAGGTTTATGAATTACTCTCTATGTAATTTATAAGTTCAGAGTTTTAAATAAAACTTGTCAGTGTTAAAAATAATGATCTGCAAGCTTTACTTAAAATGGTGTCATCTTCTATAAACACTAAAATACTGGAATAAATCCAGAAACGAAATATAAAGATGGATAACGCTTCATAACAAGGTACAAGAGAATCTAAATATACCACAATGTGTTTTGAACTTAGATCACGACTACTTTAGTTTTCCTCGGCATAATAAGCAATGAAAAATATTTTTAAAATTGGAAGAGCATGTGATAACTCGGTGAATTTCTGTAGAGTATACCCAAATTTTTTTCTAAATTCGAAAAAAATTACCAAAGTTGAATAACAGGTGCTTTATATAGCAAAAATTGAATGTACTTAGAGAAGGATATTCTTGCTTCATGTGTAAGGTGACATAAACCAGTTAATTAGTATAATTATGGTTTAAGAAGGATCATAAAACATCACCCGGCTCACCGGCGCAATAAAGTATTTATTGGTTATTGAAGTGGCGTCAAATAAAGATGTAACATACATCCACCGTAACCAAACTGACATAAATTAATAATGATATGAGTTCCGATTAAACGTCTTAAAATGCCCGCACCGTTCTTATGCCCCCCATTTTCAAAAATTCTCAATATAACAAAATGTCCGAAAATGACGATGACACAGTTTAAGGTATTTAAAAAAGTTCATATTAACAAGGTCCGTAAATGATTCTATACGGAACTACAGGCCTTTAAAGATGGTGTCATCAAAGTTCACGTAACAAAAAGATGGTGGGTTATTTAAGGTCATATTTTATTCGCGTTTTTTAAAATAAATTATGGTTTCTTGAACATTTTTACATAAAAAAAGGTGCTCTGGGTATATGGTCGTAGGTATAGTCGACCGTTTTCGAGATAAAAGGAATTTTTTCTGAATAATAATTTTATTAATAAATACCAATAAATCAATAGCAAAATGATAAACAACGCTGACCCTAATCTAATTTTTAAATCTTTTTTTTTTGTTATTACAAGTTTTATCAATGCAACTCGGTCCCTCTTATATCTTCTAACTTGTCTAAAAATAACAACGCCACGAACTGGCACTTCGTATACTTAGGATTTTAAGTAGGACCGATAAAAAAATAATCTAATGGATATAAATCTGGAGAACGAGGTGGTCATCCTACAGGGCCCCCTCGTCCTATCTATTGTCCAGGATGAACTTCATTTAAATGTGCCCTCACATTAAGATCAAGCAATTACATGCTTTGCGGATGAAGCAAACTTGCCTAAAATGGAAACTCAAGGATTGGTCGAGGATAGCAACAATTTGTTTTTGAGAGCAAAAAAAAAGTGGTTTGAAATAAATAAGCTGGTTGTAAATGATGGAAAAACGAATATTATAATTTTTAGTGAAGATAAAACAACTAAAAAAAACCCATCTAACATTTCTATAAACAATATAAAGGTAAAAGCAGTACCTCATACCAAATTCCTGGGCATTAATATCGATGAATTCTTGGGGTGGTCTCCACATATTGAGATATTGTCAAAAGAACTAAATCAAATTTGTTATGCCATAAGATTTATAAGTAATTATTCAAGAGTCCATCACGGCAAGTTCTCACCGGCACGCAACCGACCATACAGCAATGTAAATTAAATGGGGTTTCTTGCGGTCAGCTATGAACGAATTTCAAATAAACTGGTAAATTATTTAGCTTTGGTTAGGAGGATATTGAAAGGCCACTCTATATGCGAATTTCACATGTTAGGTGGCGCCCCCTACAATTAAGGGCCAAACTAAGATCAAATTTGAATTTCTCATACTAAAGAATCCCCGAATACCAATTTTCGTCAAAATATAGACATTATTTAAAAAATTATTTACAAAAAACAAAAATAAAAATAATTTTTTTAACACCCTGTATAGTTGTACTTTTCTACAAAGGCTGCAAGCAATCTAGAAGGTCGTCAACTTCTTCTGAAGTTTAAACTTCTACGATTTTGAAGTTGGGCATTCATATTCATGATATTAATATGAACGAAATATGTCCCAGGAAGGAAAAAGTTAAATTAGTGAGGTTACTTAGTCTTAGTCTTAGTTGCAATGGCCACCTGTCTTAACGACAATCAGCCAGCTATGAGTGAGGTTACAATGGTAACAATTCTATATTCGTCTTCTTACTCTTCCTTTTATATGTATGGGTTTTGTATTTAATTTGGGTAATAACTTTAACTTTAAAGTATTCTTTCTTGATAGGAACCCACTTATAGCAAATATTTTGTTTATTCAAGCTTGTAAAAATTAATATAGTTTGAATTTTATTGGCCGATAGTTGGCAACACAAGTGTAAACGGTGCGGTGGCGCCAGCTCGTTCATTGGCTTTGTTTGACGTTCATGCAAAACTAATCTTAATTATTTTGTGATTCTGTGTTGCTGTGCCGTCTAGTTTTTAACAGAAACTCCAGATCTTTTCATAAATAGCATTAAAAAAAAACAGTTCTTTTAAGAACAACAAAAGTGCACATACATATCTCTGTCGATTACGTTGTTTACTATTTGTAAAAAATGCCAAAGCATTTAAATAGCCGGTGCAAAGAGCTTATGGCCTCTCTAATAAGCTATTTTCAGGAAGAACTTAACAACAATGGCCCATTGTTACCCTTGACAGCAGTTAGAGAAGTAAATTTAAAGAGTGTGTTAAGATCTATATTATATTTTATATCTCCTTTACTAATTTTTAGCGTATAGCAGCTGCCCGAAATTTGAATATGTCCACTGTAAGCGCAGTTTCAACGACAGTTAAGCAAAATAAATTATTGGAGTCACCTAAAAAGAAACGTTCTTATTTAAAGAAAGTTGTAAATGTGTCAAGATTGAATATAAGTTCTATCCGTGACACTATTTATGAAAGATCTTGTTTTTATGAAAAAAAAAACTGTAATTTCCTCACTCGGATATTGTGGTTACAAGCTGGCAACACTGCCGATATCTGACGTCATTTAAAGGGTATGACGTGCATCGGTTTTAAATTTGCATTAAGTATAGTTAGTTGATCTGGTAGAAAACTATATTTTATGTTTTTGCAGTATTTTAAAACAAAAATTGGAGATATCTTGTTGTTATAGGAAAAAAGTCAGTGTTATCTACTTGTAAACGTCAACAGTAAAACGCAAATCACATTTAAAAATCAACTGCATTTAATGCTTACTAGCAATTTTAGTAATTAATTGATGAAATCGCTACTTGATGAAAATCCGTTTGAATTCATATAAATAAAACTATGGAAATAACTTTTAAATACTTTTTATTTATATAATAATTTAAGTTCAATTAAAAGTCAAAATTTCACTCAAAAGTCAATATCACTCAGGCCACGTTCTAACATTGTGTAAAATGTTTATTGATCTCTGGAACGGGAGATTTTCATAAAATGGTTGGTACTCAAAAAAGCGTAGCCAGCATTTTGGGGCGGGGGCGCAAACATTTCGCTTTCCGTTTCTGAGGACTATTAATATTTTTAATAAAAACACCCCTAAGTTATTTCTAGTAAAATTGATTTTTAAACAAATGTGGTTAAAAGGAAAATATTAGATTCTAAAAAAAACAAAAATACGTAGGTTAAAAATACGAACAAGAAACACTACCACTAGACTATATTAAATGTATTCTGCAAACAAAGAATAAAAATAAACAATGAATACTTTTACAGAATAATTCTTTTACTTTTTATTATGTCGATAGTCGATATTCAGATTAAACGGCCGCCGCGCCGCGCAGGGCCACACGACGCAGCACTTTTCCACGGCGGCATTGAGTTTGAAGAACGCCGGCGCCCTAATTTCCCATTAAAATTGTGACAATTTAATTTTGTAAATATTAAGTCACTAGAACTTGCCTATTAATAGTAACTTATATCGCATATTTTATTTGAATTTTAGCCCCAAAACTGGGAAAAGGTACGATGGCTTACCTTGGTTTTCTACTTAAGGTTAATGCCATTACTTTCGGGGTCATTGGCCAAGCGAGATTACATTTTGCCCATATCTTTATTCACCTTATTTTCCTTGTATCAACTACCATATCATTTGATCCATATATAACAGTATTTTCGTGGAAATTTCTTTGTTTTGGTTTTTTTCAATTGTGATTGTCAGTTTTAGTTCAAAACTTTAGAGGTTAGCTCTTCCTTTTTTGCGAGAATTTTTATGGCCTGTATATCAAGTGCTGTATTTTAATTGTTCCACGAATCCCGGGTCATAGATTTGAACGTGGCCGTTTTTCAAGTGGTGATTTCTAGTTCTTCTTTTTGACGTTGCACTAGTTCACGCCTTTTTGTGACATTGTTGACGAGTAACACTTTCTTACCTCACTTCCTCACTTGACTTTTGGCGGCGTAAGTTGCAAGAGGTAATCCGATCCAGGACAATTCCAATTATTTCACCCAGGATTTGGAATTGGACGGCCATATTTTCTGTCGCCCGTACCGTGGCTTGGCTGTGTTGTTGTTATTTTGGACTTGCTGTTCCTTGGGCGACAGAAAAATCACCTAGGTGGATTTTGGCTTGCACATTTCGCTGCTAAAAGTCAAAGCAACGGTCCATCGGATCTAAAGGGGTGAGGTACTGTCGGAGCACCCCGACATCATTGGTCGAAAACCCAAATTTACATTAAGGCCCTAGAAGCTCCGACTAGGGTCTTCTGCTTCTTACGTCTTGTCTTTCTTTTGAACAATGCTTGTCTTCACCTTTTTTCTCTACGATGTCTTCATCTTCATATACAGCATCATTGATTCAGTCTTGTATTAGTACTAACACCTCATTGACCTTTTTTTTTTAAATAAAGCCAGCAATATTTTCAATACTTTGTTTATTTATACAGCTCCCCCCTTTTTTTAAGTTGTGTTTACGTGGTGTCAGGTTGCACGGTCAGAGCTAGCTCCACGACCATCTCGGAGGTTTCCAGCTTTTCCTGTGGTAAAGCTGATGGCGCTTGTTATTTCCCCTCCCGCGAGCTAGGGCAATTGGCACTCGTGTTCTACGGTTGGGGGTCTATTCGTGTTTCCTGACGACTACTTATATTTAATCATTTACTCTTTTTTTTTAATTCAATCAATTTAATTTTTTTTTCCTCTCTTAGTACTTCTTTGCGGTTTTGCTTATCACACCATCTTTAAAAAAAAAAAAAATATTTTAATTTTATTCAACAAAAAAACACTAGTGCGCGTTGCAAAATAAAAATATATTTGTAATAGTACACTCCCTGACATTAAATTCATGACAAAGATAATTTTAGTCAGGTTCATAGTCCTGTAATTGTTCTAATTGTTTTCCGATTTTGGTGAAATTTTAGCGAAGTGTAGACTTGTGTCTTATACTTATGGCTTGATCATCATATATCAAAATATACTTTTTTACCCTCAATTTCTAATCGCCCTGTGGAATAATTGAGCCGCAAAATTTGGCTTCAATTAATTTTCGTTTGAAGTGTGATCTTTTATTAACACAACGTTTTTTGGTTCACGTCATTATCTGCTTCTTAAGAAAAGATACAAATTTTTAAATATAGTGTTGCAGTTTTTCTGTTTTATTAACAATTCAGAACACTTCATTATCTTATCTAGTGAGCCTAAATAATTATCGAAAAATTAATAGCGCGTATTTCCACCTCTTGCTCTTATCACTTCTACCATGCGGCGTGGCATGCTTTCAATGCAGTTTTGAATTGCTTCTTGGGGAATATTTTCCCATTCTTCAAGAAGGGCTCTTCGTAGATCTGGCAATGTTTCCGGGTGTCGATTCCGAACACGTCTACCTAACATATCCCAATCGTATTCAATAGCATTTAAATCTGGACTACGCGGGGGCCACTCCAATCGCTGAATATTCACCTCGTCCAAATACTCTATTACAAACCGCCTGGTGTTGTCTTGCATTAAAATAAAGTTTTGTCCAACAAAGTGGGCGAAGGGTACCACGTGATCGGATAAACACTGATGAATAATATAACGGTCAGCAGTTAAAGAACCATTTTTAATCAATACTAGGTTTGTACCGGCATATAGTGATACCCCAGCCCACACCATGACACTACCGCCTCCACAAGGCATCCTAGGAGATATGCAACATTGTGCAAATCGTTCACCCGGTCTCCTTCAGACACGTTCACGTCCGTCAGGTGAGCGTAGACAAAACCGCGATTCATCCGTGAATAAAACATGCGCCCACATTTCTGCTCCCCAGTTTCTGTGTTCATGTGCAAAATGTAATCTTGCTGTACGGTGCGTTGGAAGTAAAGCGGGACATGCAACTGGTCTTCTGGACATTAAACCCCCTTCTTGTAACCTACGTGCAAAGGCTATGGTACCACGTACATCTTGAAGTCTACGGCTAATAATTGTAGATGGTACGCTACGATCTCGTAATGCAATTAGGTTTATGAAATTGTTATCACGTTGATTGATAACACGCGGTCTCCCTGATCCCTTACGTCGTATGTACTCACCAGTCTCGCGAAACCGACTGATCGCATCTTGTACAGTACTTTTTGGTTTGCCTAAGAATTCCGCAATGTACCGTATATTGCGGCCATCGTCCTTTAATGCAACAGCTCGTGCAACATCTTCTGGTCTCATTTTTTTAAACGAAAACTTTAAAGAGTGTATTCTGCAATAGCAGTATAGTGACACTTTGGTAAACAATGCTCATGCAACCAAAGGTTCACTAGATAAGATAATGAAATCTTCTGAATTGTTAATAAAATAGACAAACTGCAAACCCTATCTTTATAAATTTGTATTTTTTCTTAAGAAGCAGATAATGACTTGAATCAAAAAACATTGTATTAATAAAAGATCACACTTCTAACGAAAACATAATGAAGCCAAATTTTGCGGCTCAATTATTCAACAGGGCCATTAGAAATAGAGGGTGAAAAAGTATATTTTGTTTCTCCCTGTATAATGATCAAGCCATCAGTATAAGACACAAGTTTACACTTCGCTAAAATTTCACCAGAATCGAAAAACAATTAGAATAATTACAGGGCTATGAACCTGACTAAAATTATCTTTGTCCGGAATTTATTGTCGGGGAGTGTATTATCTTTTTAATAGGTACATTGGAAAGTTATGGTGCTATTCTGTAACTTCTCTCTATAGCGCTGTAATAGTACATCGCTCTAAAGATAAAGCTGGATGTAAAGACCAAACTTATAAACTTATAGAGGACTCAAAATATTTGTATTACCTGTCTTGAAGTAAACTTCTTACGATGACCGATTGACTTTAAAAGGAGGAGAAAGTCACAGAACCTTAATTTATCTCTTGAATTATTTATCTAAATTACCGAATTTTTTAAAAAATTCGGCAAGTGTTAAACTCCTGCCCCATTTCTCGTTAAATCCCTCTTTATTTGCATTTCTACTTTCTATACGGTTGTTAAAATTTTACCAAAGAGTTCAATAAATTTTGGCTTTTTAGCATACAACATTTCGATATAGATCGTTTGACAAGTCGTCCCCTTGGCCCCCACCTTCCTACGCCGCTGGGTACTCACCAAGCAGTGTTGAAGGATTCAGTTTGAATAAAAACATAAGGTTGTCATATTTTCCTTTTTTTAGACTATGGTACAAAGGTGCTAAATTATTATTTGCGTACATACCTTGCAGGGTTTTTCGCCTATATAAGTGCGATGTCCAAGATTTTCTTTCCTATTGTCGTCAGTTTTGATTAACACACACACACACAGAAAAGGCCGGTAAGAAACAGTGATACATACCTGTTGTTTCAAAACCACAACCAGATATCTCAAGCAGACCTAGAAGATACAGGCGGGTAAAGTCTGTTCAGAGATATAAGAAAGTAACTAACTGATCCCTATTAGGAAAGCCCCGGGCTAGCTGTAAAATTGAAATATGGCCGAACAGGTCCGTATTTTGCTTAGAATTTAATCATGGTTTGTAATAAAAATAAGTAGGACATTAAATAATATTTTATTTATGTTTAAATGTAAAATTAAAAGGTATTTTATTATTAAAAATTATATTTATGATTACAAAAATATACAAATTATTCACTTAATATATCAATATCACTCGCTATCATCATCTGTTCTAATTATTATTTGTGCTATATTGTTTATATGGATACAGGATTTTTCCACTTTTTCAACATGTGTAACAAAATTTGCCCAACTTTGTGAAGGGATGTTAAAAACTTCAGTTTCTATAAGCTCAAGTACACTGGAGGCAGATTTCAGTTGGTGGCAAAAATTTTCGATAGGATTAAATATACAATGGTATGGTAGAAGCCTTAAAACTGTATGCCCTAGATTTTTTGCATAATTATCACAGAAGTATTCCTTTTGCAGTTTTAAACTTTGTAAAACCTCAATTAATTGCCTTTTGGTGTAATATTCCTGAAAATAAATGTAAATACATGTAGTTTTGAATTGTTGCTTTTGTGTCATTTGAGAAGGGAGTCTTGGTCAACTGCCTATTATGGTAGCTTGCATTGTTCATTACAATTACGCTATTCCGAGGTATATTTGGAATTAGCTTGTTTTTAAACCAATCTTCAAATAAATCAGCAGTGGTGTCCTCATGGTAATCCAGAGAAGAATCATATGTGTCGATCCAGGTTTCTTCCAAGTAAATAATCGGCCTTTGCTGATCTCTGTAAATCCTAATTTTTTGTAGATATTCGGATCGCCATTCCCGAACTCTACTGGATTCCATTAAAACTTGTCTTTTGTTAATTTTTTTAAATCTAAAACTCATGTGTTGGATATACTTCCATAACGTCGTTCTGCCACATTTAACGCCGGTTTCATCTTTTTCAATCCTCTTAATTAAATTATCAAATGTAGGCACGCTTTGTTCCTCGTATAACTTGTAAACTTTACGCCGTATTATATCTTGATCACTTCCATCTACCTTCTAAAAAATGCCAGTATCGGTTCTTTTTTTCCTCGCTAAAACGGGATTATTCACAATTTTCCATACAGTTGATGTTGGAAGTTTTGTTAATGTGGCCGTTTCTTCTAACGCTGCTTGCTTGCTGACCGCACGTTCAATGAGAGTTGAATAAACATTGTTTATATTATTAATATTGGTACAACAACTAGGTATCTCAACATATCTAGTTAAAAGAACTTTAATTTTGTTTGTTTCGGGAGTTATCTGCTTGTAATGACTTAGTATTATTTATTCATTGGTTTTTCCTAGAAAATATCAGTTTCGTATTTACGATTGTGACCCGGGGGGGGGGGGGTCCATTTCTGCTCAAGCTTCAAGGGCCTGTAGCTTCGTATTTTATATTGTTTTATGTAGAATCATGCATCAAAGTTTGTCATCATCATTTCCGGACACCCTATACCGGGTGTTGCATCGTCGAGCGGGACATAGGAAATCCCATGTAATTTTAAATGGGGTCAATTATTGGCTTCCCTAATTATTTTAGAGAAAAATTCTATTTAGGTTTATTAAAGAGCACTAAAACCCACATGCAAAAGAATAACTTTAGATATTTTTGATGAGCCCGTTTACGGGTTATCGCCGATTTCTTTTTAACTATTTCTCCTTTTTATGGCCCCGTATTTGCGGGCACCAGTCAAGGTAAAAGATGACTGTCAAATAAAGTTGTCATTTTGAAATGTGTGCTTTATTGTTATAAAAACTCGTACATCGAAAATATTAAAGGTGTATTTATGAGTACAAATTAATCTGAATAAAACTAAAATAAAGTATCCAATTACAAGGTTAATTATGACATTTTACATGTTTCAATATTTTACTAATTAATAAGTAGGTACTATTAAATTGTTAGAACTTTAGGATTTAAGAAGATGTTCAAATATTCCTCCATTGACTGCTAGACAATAACCGAGGCGATCATAAAATTCTCTTCTTACATTCGCTAGTTGGTAAACTGAAATTCTATTGCATTCGGCAGAAGTAGCATTTTTTAACTCGTCTAGATTTGGGTATTTTTTATCTTTGTATATCCTGTTTTTTAAATGGCCCCAGTGAAAGAAATCATTTGGCGATAAATCAGGAGACCTGGCTGGCCAATTTACTGTATGATTTAAGCCAATAACATTTCCATTAAAAGCACGGTTTAAATATTCCCGGACAGCCAGGGTACTATGTGCCGGGCAGCCATCAATTTGGTACCAAACTTCCTGATTTTCCCTGGCGGCATCATGTAAAGTAGGTAAAATATGATCTTCAAGTAGTTTCAAAAAATATTCTGCATTTAAATTTCGTGTAAGAAATAATGGCCCGATAATATTTTCTCCGAAAATCCCAGCCCATACATTAACTTTTTGTGGATATTGCGTCCTTGTTTCCACAAACCTGTGTTGGTTTTCTTTGCTCCAATATCGATAATTTTGAACATTGGGTTCATTGTTTAAGGTAAATGTGCATTCGTCAGTGAAACAAATGTTTTTTAAAAATTCCCTATCCATGTTTGCTCTTTCCATCATACCAAAACAAAACTCCTGTCGTATTTCGTCCCTATCTCTTAGCTCTTGGTGCTTTTCATATTTGTATGAATAATATTTATGTCGTTTCAAAGCTCGTAACGCTGTGGTGTGATCTAATCCTATGTCATCCTCAAGTTTCCTTGTGCTGATCTTCCCATCATTTTCTTCCACGCACAATAAAACTTGCAAGTCCCTATCATTTCTTGCATCTCTTCTTTGTTCCTGCCTTTCTTCACATCTGCAGTTATTTATTATAGTGCCTTTTGTCTCAAATTTCTTGATAGTCCTTTCGACTGTAGATTTTGCAGGTATCGGTCTATTCGGATACAGAGCAAACATGTCTGACACATTTTGATAACTATTTCCTTGATAATACCATTTAATCATCAATATTTTTTCTTCAGAAGTGTAATTCATGGCTAATATTTTCGATGTACGAGTTTTTATAACAATAAAGCACACATTTCAAAATGACAACTTTATTTGACAGTCATATTTTACCTTCACTGGTGCCCGCAAATACGGGGCCATAAAAAGGAGAAATAGTTAAAAAGAAATCGGCGATAACTCGTAAACGGGCTCATCAAAAATATCTAAAGTTATTCTTTTGAATGTGGGTTTTAGTGCTCTTTAATAAACCTAAATAGAATTTTTCTCTAAAATAATTAGGGAAGCCAATAATTGACCCCATTTAAAATTACATGGGATTTCCTATGTCCCGCTCGACGATGCAACACCCGGTATAGCATAAAAACTGAATAGAACAAAAACATTTTTAAAAACAGATTTTAATGACGGTCCTAACAACGTTTATGTCTTTTCGTGAAAGTGGCCGCATTAAACTACTCTCCAAGAGAACATACCTCCGAAATATGACAATGACAACAAAATTTTTACATAAAAAACCACCTTGGTTGCATACCTAATGAGCCGGAGTCTACACATTTTGTATAATATCTAGCGGCGATCTCGACCGAGAAATTTATGTGGGTACTCCAAAATTTTAACGAGTACTCATTTCTCGTACAATATCGGACATTAAAATGACAATACAATGTATGTGTGTTAAAAAAATTAAAAAGTTGAACAGCAATCAATGTTAATTCAAACGTCACTGGTCTTATAAATGATCTTAGACAAGCACGGGCTCTTTGATTAATGGTGTACACTATCCGTTACAGGTCTCGAGATGGTGATGAACCTGAAATATTTTATTTTGATGGACCTACGTGTTTGACCATCTATGATCAAATGTACAGGGTGTATCTTATATACGGACGCATACATAATAGGTATTACAATTAATTATACATTATAGTTCTGTAACCTAAAAATTTGGGTCTCCAAAGTCGTTCAGCTTAGCCAAATTATTTGACAATAAATTTGGGTACATAACTTATTGAAAAATTATTGAACTATATCACACATCCAATGCCGTGTCGGTTACCTTTCAAATAATTAGTATACCTACTCTTCTCCCTTATTAATTCGAATTTTTTAATTAAAAAAATTCTGAGTTTCACTATTTCTCTCGAAGTTTTAACTAATGTATTTAGAAATGTTGCCATAGAACTTACTGTCAGAACATTTGAGTTTTGAGCTTCAAATTTCGATTTGCGTTTTCGAATTTCCAACGGACTTCCTTCTTCCTGACTTTTTGAACCTCGTATGTCGTTCTTGAAAATGGCTAGTTTTTCCGAATTTGTTGCTGAGAAACAGATTAGTAAAACTGCGCTTTCAAAAAATGAGAAAATTATTATTCTTAATGTGTTCAACGCTCTTCGCCACCAAAAATCAACATTCGGAGTTGCAAAAAGAGTTGAAATGTGTTCGAATATGACTGGAGTCGGACAGTCAACAATATAGGTACCGACTTGTGCACGAGGATAAACGCGGCCCCGTCAGTCACCAAAGAGAAGTACAGGAAGAAAAGAAACTGTAATAAATGAGGATGAAAAGACTTCCATCAGTCATACACTCGTTTACTTAAAAAAACAAATACCTACCTTGGACAAAATAATGTCTGAAATGAAAAAGGATGATTTCATTCCACCCATGGGTAAGAAGAAACTATGGAAAACTTTGAAGGAAATGAATTTTTGTTATGAAAGAATTTAAAACAGAAATTTACTTCTAATAGAGAAAGACGAAATCATCTGCTGGCGACGACGATATTTGAGGGCAGTTAGACAGTTTCGAATGGAGAACAGGAATATCTATTATATGGACGAAACTTGGTTAAATGTAGGATATACCGTTGGTAAAATATGGCAGGATAAACATTTCAAAAGCGCGAGGCAAGCTTTCATGGAAGGATGGTCCACTGAAATAAAAGCACCCTCGGGAAAAGGTAAAAGATTAATAATTACACGGAAAAAACAGTATTGTAAATTTAGTTTAGTAAGAATTTTTTAGTATATTTCTCTATAAAACCTCTTAATAACTATAAATCTCTATATCAGTCTTTTCCAAAATAAAATTGTAAACTAAATTTATAAAAAAATATGGTTAGCTTTTTTATATAACATAGTATAATTATGCCACTACTAAGGTATATATTACATTTTACAAATGCATTTTGGTTACATTGAATAACCATTTCTCTTAGTTAAAAGTAAGAAACTGTGTTGTGAATTTTACTTAATCCTTTTGTGGCTTTTATAATTTTTTACTACATTAAGAGACAAGCATAAAAAATGGTTATAAAGGAAACTTAGTAAAAATTACTATATTTCTTTACTAAAATTTTTAATAGAATTTAGAAGGATGTAATTATAGTAAGACTGTTTAACAATAAACTATTTGAATTTTTATAACACTATATTTGCAAAATATCAAAAAATATAGAAGCGCTTATAAAATTTTCGTAGGAAAATTCGTATTTTACTAAATGAATATAGTAAAAACCCTAAATAATTTACAGGAATAGTCAAAGCCGCGTCGTCCGTCGCCGCCGCCGCATTTACAGTTATGCCATCAAAGGGGTCGTACCTCTAACTCTTACTCTTATGTGTTTTAAGTTCAAACTGGTTAATTTTGTCTCTGATTTTGTGTTTATGGTATTATGGTGCTGTTATGTGGAGTTTGGAGGATTTATTAGCAGAATGGAATCTGGAAGACTTAGTTTTGACCACCAAGAAAGAAAGACCAAATATATTTCATTATACCATGTGTAAAAGCAAATAAAAAATGTTACAAAAATATTTAAATGAATCTACAAAAGGAGTTTTAAATATTTACTAAAATATTTAATTAGTATAACAAAAGTTGGTGGTAGAAGTTCAACTAAAATTAATAGAATTCACGAAAAAATATTACAAATTTTACAATATTCATTAGTAAAATGTGCAGAACTGCTTGGTAGTTTTTACAAATAATTATTACAACCGTAACAACAGAAGCTAGAAAAAAACAACAACATATTTTTATATTATTTGCACTCCTGTTTAATAGTTTTTACTGTAACGAATTTTTTTATTCCTATATATTTTTGTAGTAACTAATAAAAATATTAACTCGTTTTTATTTTAATTTTATAGTCTTCCTTAATATACCATATGGCTGTCCTATATAGAACTATAAAATATAGTTACTTCTATTATATTTTTGGATATTCTTATAAATTTTTTTTTTCCGTGTACTCACCTTGGTAGCAAAAATGGATTTGTCGATGGCGGCTTACTATCATTTAAATCAAAGCGGACTGGAGACTATAATAAAGACATGAACGCTGATGTCTTTGAAGAATACTTCCAGCAAATGCTAAATATTATTCCTCCTGGGTCTGTTATAGTCGTGGATAATGCCCAGCTACCACTTAAGAAAATTCGAAAAAATACCAACGTCTTCTTGGAAAAAGAATGATATCATTCATTGGCTTACTGTAAATAAGAAGCAATATTATAAAGATATGCTGAAAAAGGAGCTACAAGAGATTTTAAAGTTGAATAAACCTCTTTGTACGAAATTTGTTGTCGGCGAAATCGCTTCAAAACGAAATATCACGGTACTTTGTCTTCCGCCATATCACTGTAAATTAAACCCCATAGCATTGGTGTGAGCGCAAGTAAAAGGGTTTGTAGCAAGGCATAACACCACTTTTAAAATGAGAGACGTTGAAAACCTCTTGCTTGTCTTCTGCACAATGTCTATATAGTAGTTGTCTTTGACTGTAGCCAGAGTAACCAATGCATTTCTATGTCACCAACATCCTTATCAGAGCTTTCTCAGGCTAATTTGTCGGTCTTTTTAATACCTTGGCAGCTTTCATTCTTGTGATGCCCAAGCCAGTATCACTTTATTTTGACTTCCTACCTAGTTCAGTGTGTTGGCGCATAGGTACTAGTACTAGTACCGAATGATTCTTCCTACTGCTTCGCGTATCAAAAGACAAACCAAAAGGAAGAACTCGTTCTTTGACGATTGCTGTTACATCACAACGTTGTCAACAATTATTACATAACTTTGAACAACAACTGCGTAATGTTTGTGTGGATATGCGAAGAATATGATTTCAGCAGAACAGAGCCACTTCTCACACTGTTCGGGGGTCTGTGACACTTCTGCGAAGAATGTTTCCTGGTCGTGTATTTTTGAAATTTACTAACCTGAACTAACCTGAACTAACCTCAACTGACCGGCACGGTCAGCGGATCTCTCAGTTTGTAATTTCTTTTTATGGGGTTACTTAGAGTCAAAGTGTTTTCTAATCGACCCCAAACTTTGAAACAACTGAAACAGGACAGAGATTAAGGCAATCCGAATTGAAAGATGCAAGACTTTCGTGCCGCTGACAGATGTAATATTAAGAAAATAAATTTTCCGTGTTTCCTCAAGAACCTTTGGTCTGATTTTTGAACAAAAAATTAGCCATTAATAAAAACATCTGAATTTAAAATGGATACTTCATTCTGCGAAACCCTGTATAATAGAATTGTTAGTAGTAAAAGTTTTCTAAACCATATAAAATGTTTATAGGTACAAAAAATGGCATTCTTAGAGTTCCCTCAACTGCAGTTAATGAGTAGGAATATCGTGATCTTCAAAAATCCGCATATCTTAAAAATATTTTGCATGCATCAGGTGAAATATAATGGGCGTTACACATCCCGTGTGCGGAACTTGTAAAACACACGTATTATAATTCCGAAGAGTTAGGTTGCCATGCCGAGTGCGGTTATCGTGGGAAATGACCTTAGCTGACCCTGACCCTTAAAGACTTCAAGACCCGACCACGGTCCGAGAAGACCACGAGCGCGAGCCGTACCGTACGACTTCTTTGCCTTTTTCCTTTCTTTTTTCAGCTGAGATTCTTAAGAATTTTGCGTAAAATTGGTTTGTTTTCAGTCATTTTGCGTTTTATTCCTAAGTGACCTTTCAAGTTTTAAATATTTTTATATTCGTCCGTCCTCTAGGTGTATTAATCGGTATAATACGGGTACATGTCGCAAACATTTGATATATTTTTGCATTTTATCTTAGTCTCCCTTTATTAGCTATGGTCATGTTAAAAGTGTAAAATTGCTCTTATTTGCATTTTAATTTTAAGTTTATTTGTGCGTAACTGTTTAAAAACACTTATACCTATGCATATACATTGATAATAAACATAAAAATAAACGAACATATACTTAACTTGGGTCCAATAATTTTATTCATGGTTCTATATAGTATGCAAGCCTAAGGATAAGGGGAAATGAAGCTGAATTATGGATTATGCACATTTCCAACAGCTATTTCTGTTTACATTTCCTATAATTTTACCATATAAAATATCATCTGCCACAGATTGGGACGAATCTGTGACTCTACAATACACTGAGAAATATTAAGTAAAAGATGAAAACACTTGCATTATCCTGGAGGGTAAAAAAGTGAGGGCAAAATTCACTTCGTTAATATGGAACGCTGTTGTATTTTAAACCTATGACATTGTTTAAAACTCTACGGTTTTTCAGTAAATAATAAGAAGCAATACTGACATTTAGAAATACCAGGACATATGATGTCCCTATTTTTACCTGACTGACCGGACTAGGATTATTATAACGGTCAGTTTTTTTAAGTGACTAAGGTTCTTATTAATAACTAATTTTCATTAAAGTGTAGTTAATTATTAAAAAATTATAATTTAGGCAAGGGTCCATGCGAAAGTTAATCAACTTTCGGAACCTCATCATCAAAACTAGAGTTGTTGTTGTTACGTCCTCGTCCTGATTGAACTTTATCTTTACCTATTGAATGTCTGGAGATTTATCATCAGAGGTGGAATCAAAAGTTTTTATAGGGGAAGTGTGGATATGATGGCACCCTTTTTTGTATTTTCAGTTTTTCATGTATAAACTAATTTTTTAAATAGTGAAATTGAGGCTGCCGGTTAATTTTGCCATTGTTTATATATAACAGGTATCAAATGATTAAAATTCACGTGATTTTTTTATTTATTTATTATTTTTCATTTTACATCAAGGATGCCATCATATCAAAGTATTTGATATGATGGCACCAATAAATATCTTAAACACAAAATACAACTTAAATGTTATGTTTTTGTTAACAAAATCCCTCGAACACAACAAAAGCTTAAAATAAACATAAAATAAAAATCCTTGGACACAGCAAAAGTTTAACTTAAACGAAAAACGATACCTAAAGAAAAAAAAACAAATTAAATAGGTACCTACTCTTCGCAAAGTTCACATATAAAAGTTTTTATTTTTGGTGATCTATCAGCACAAGCATCATGTACCCATTTTCCGCATATTTGGCATTTAAGCCACAACTCTTTGGACCTTGACCAGGAGTATAGTTCGTTGCAATACAAGCATGGGACGTCTTCATCACCCTCATCTTGTTGATAATTTGCCTGGAGATTTTCCTCATCCGATGACGTGTTAACAATCTTAACCTTTCTTTTTACAGCCCTTGCCAACTTCGCTCTCTCTTTTTCCCGTTTTAAATTCTCCACTGCCTTCCCAGATTCAATATCTGGTGTTGAATTAATAATGCCCATTTTCCCTTTTTTTATTGGTTTTCGTGTGTTTGTTGATACTTCGGGCATTTTCGGCAAGGGGGATATTTGCTCAATGCTGACTGAAAGCTTCGAGGGACGTGCTTCCGAATTCAACTCTTTGACCTGGAAGGAAGATATCGAAAAATGAAATGTTTCCAATCACAATGCAGCAATCTCCTGCACCAGAAGAACTAATAAGTCTAATCTACTGTAAATGTAGAAGCGGCTGCCAAAAAAAATGTGCATGTTTACAAGTCGGACGCTGCAGTTCTATGTGCCTTCACTGCCATTTGAAACGCTACCTTAAAATATGCTGCTTCAGTGCATCTTCGGTTGGGGGAAGAACGGCCAAATCATATTGTAAAGCCTATAGGTATCGCTCTTCATTAATGTCTCGGGACCCATCTAATCCGTACATATAGGAGACAAATTCATAACCAACGTTTAGTAGTTCATCTAGATCTGCATTCTTATCACTGAACACTAACAATTTGTCATGCATAAATGCATGCTTCTTAAACACCTTAAGCGCTGCCGATTTGCCTTTCTTATAGAGATAAGAAGTAACATCACAACCACTAATGGCATGAATAAAAAGAAGGCTGTTAACAAGAGGCTGTCCCAAATCCTCACACACTTTTTTCAAATGGAAAGTTTTATCTTCATTGTCGCCGCGACCCACTTTTTTAAAATAAAGATTTGATCTGTCACCGCACAAATCAATCAACAAGACGATTAAATCTGTGTCTTCCCCCAATACTACTACCGACTTATTTACTTATTCTTCTGCCAGGCTAATGGCTGTATTTACAATGAAGGTGTCCGCATCTGCACTAGCTTCATACGTTGAAATGCTGTTCTCTCTAAATTGCTTTCTAAGTAGTTGTATTATTTGAAATTTATTTTTTTAAGGACTGTTAGTATATCCATCGAACACAATTATCGCATTTTCGCCAAAATGTTTCAATACGTAAGATATATATAGATAGCATTGCCACTTGTGCAAAAGTATACAGCTTTGGCCATATAACTCGATGTAGCAGCCACCCTCAATCAATAACATATGTGGTTTCGCTCATAGGATTGCTGCAACTTTCAATTTTTAACACTGGTATTAAACTGGCTTTATTTCCTTTTCTCATCAAGCCATTACAAAATAAAGATAGTGGAGAAGGTGCTAACTCAAAGCAAGAATAGTGTTTCAAGTCTTAACTGATGTGAGTTAAGAAACATGGTATCATCACGCAACTTTACTGCTTTGCTTACTAATGCTAATGGCTTTACTTTATTTTTCATTTTAAAATGCAGTTCAGAACAACTTTTATCTACTATAGATTCTACTAGGCCTAATCCCATTTCCTTCGACATGTGACAGTTAACGTTTTCTTCTGCGACAACTCCATCGGTTATGCATGAAAGCGGACTAAAATGGTCTTCAAAAGGATTATGATTTTGTATCCATTCCAAAACTTTACCTAAGTCTTTGTTGTCTCGGCTAATACCCTCTCTTAGTTCAATATGTTGTTCAGACTGAACGGAACGGACAGCACAAAATAGCTCCAGAGCATCGCATGCTTCGGCGGTGTATGGCATAGTAAGCGTCCATTTCGTTATCGAGCTGTCAGTTACTCCCCTTTCGTGAGTTAGTCCACCCGAGATCTTCATTGATCTCATTAGATGCACATGTCACTCCAAGTACCCGACCATAGTTTGTCAGTGCGGCGTATCGTAAAATATCCCGTATCACAAAACTGTTTACGTTCACTAGGCCGCATACGTTGCTCTAATTTGCTCATATTTTGTATATAAAGGTGAGTAGACTTTGCGTAATGGAAATGACCTGCAGCGTGAAAAAATGGAAGCATGGAAGTCATCTTCACAGCTGTTACGTGCATTCCCCAATCCCCAGAACGTTCGGCTTTTAGAAAAAGTTTCATTATAGTTACCATTTCTGCTACCTGTGCTGCTTGGGTGTATAGACGTGTACCACGTGTCGCGGAATTTAATCGGGCGTGCATAAATTCGACTGGTGATTATAGAAATGATAGATTTTAAAAAATAATGCGAGCGGCCATGTTTTTTCAAATGGTGACTTTAGTTCACTTCCGATTTTTTGGGATTTTTAGATTTGCATTCTTTGATAAGAGAGCTATACCTTTCAACAAAAAAATAAATAAAAATCAAGGGTTTTGCTTTTTCCTTCTGCCAGAACCATCCTCAGACGCGTTTCGCTGTATTACAGCTCGTCAGTGAGACTATAGGTTCTGACAAAAGGAAAAAGCATAGGTGTCTGTTTTCAAACAGAAAAAACGGGATGAGACGGAGAATGAAGCCAGATGGCTCCATCTCGTGGTGCTGGTAAATAAAAAAATAAATGTCCGCAAAAACTTCACAATTAACGAATATTTTCTTAAAATTTGCCTGGCCTATTAATGATTAAATGAAAACGTATATAAAATTCTTAACATAAAGAAAGGGCGATGAACCATGGTGTAAAATCTAAAATCACCATTTACAACTGAATAATTTACCTGGCCGTGTTAATCAAAAGTCATTTTGACACTTACATAACAGACAGGTCAATTTTTTCATCGCCTGCGGTTAAGATCTTCAAATCACAACCGCACCGGGCTACGAGAAGGATTGTTGCACGCGTGCTTCAAAAGGGTTCAGAATAAAAATCTCAGGTCAAGATGAATCTGGGCCTTTTTTAACACGGAAGAAATCTAGGAGCACATGCTGAGGTTTATTCTTTAGAAACCCAAAACAAATCCATTGTGTAAAAAGAGTTTTGTTTGGTACAATTCGAATAATGGAGGACGCACGAGCCGTACCCCCATAAAAGATAAAACCATTAAAAAGATCTGTATTTAAATTGATGTAAATGGGATATATAAGGGCATCTATCTGTCAAAGGTCTCTAATTGTTATTAATGTCAGCATTTTGTTTCATATTTTGTGTATGCATGTCTGTTACACTCATAAATAAAACTGCGGTTTATTATAGAACTTCTATAGGGTGATCAGTTTACGTGTTATACAGGGTGGCTTTTTTAAAGAGTTTCAAGGTGATAACTCGACAACGGTTTATGAAATTTTGGTGAGGTAGAGGGGCATATTCAATCACATTTTTGATATTACGAACAAAAAATGAAATTGTTACTCTGGTTACCGAATTATGATTTATTTAATAAAAAAATTCAAATCCGCTGTAGCATTTCGGAGATGTCAGTAATAAGCAGCAAAAGCCGATTCCCGTTGTGGGTGCATCATTTGGTTCTTTATAAAACCCCGCAAGAAAACGTCAAGTGGGGTTAAATCCGGAGACCAATCCCCTTGTTTTCAAATATTTTATTCAAATGCTTACAGGCCTGTATTACATTATATTGGTGGAGATCCATCCTATTGAAACCACATGTCATGATTTATGTCTTTGTTTTTTAGTTAGGGTAATTGGTTTCTTAAAAAATCGGTGTACACTTTTCTTTTAAATGTCCTCCAAAGCCTATATCTGATTATACCACACCCGACATTAATTGAGCAGGGATATTGATTTAGCAGAGTTCTCATTCTAGTTAAGGTATCCTGAAAATAACACTTTTGTATATTTCGAAGATTTATTAATAAAATTCACCTATAGAACGTGTTCGTCACTTTTCAAATAAAGTGGTGGGGAAAGGTTGAACATTATTTGTAATAAATGCTGATAACTCCGGTCTGGCTTAACATAATTTAGTAAACTTAGTTTTGTTAAAAATGGCTTTTCTCACTCTATATATCATCTTATGAACTACGGCAATATGTGTTTTACACTAAGCGCTAGGGGGCGCTGTCTTACAACTTCACAAACAGTGCGCGTTTTTTCCATAATTGTAAATATTATATAATATACTATATAGTATATTCAACTTTACCTGATCCCAAGGATGATTAAAAGTCTAAGAAGTCAGCGAAAACCTCAAGTTAATATCTATTTTCAATCCGGAGATATCAACAACAATAATCATAATTACGTAACATTATGATTTTATTTTCAAGTTGCCATTGTAAAGGTTTTTTTAAGAGTCAAATAGGCCTTGAAAAAACAAAATATGAAGGTACGTATGTTTGAAGCAAATATGTCGTTACGACAATAATTCTCAGTGGCGCCCTAAATGTTCAAATTGTCGCCCATCGTTCTGTATACACGACTCCAATCTCTCCCTGGTTGATAATACTGCAGTTTCCACCTCTGCCATAGGGATACGGCGGCTGCTGTCCATTATCCTTTCTATCATGTTTTCCCTTGTGGTGGGTCTGGTAATGAAAACAAGATCCTTCAATCTTCCCCATAGATAAAAATCTAGGCATGTTAAGTCAGGTGATGTAAAATAGAAATTACCACTTTCATTAACAGTATCACAATATATCCTATAATATTATCTGGCAGGCCACGGAAATATACTCCCTCTGCTCCCTCTTCCTATCCACCTTGCAGGAAATGTGTCGTCAACAAATTTACGAACGTTTGCCGCAAAACGTGCAGGACATCCATCGTGTTGGAAAACCATAGTTCTGCGAATATCCAAGGGTACATCATCTTCGAGAAGAATTGGGAGTTCGTAATTTAAAAAATGTAAATACCTTTTCCCAGTAAGCGACTCATTAAATACAAACGGTCCAATTATTCTGCTACCCAAAATGCCGCACCAGACGTTGACACTCCATCTTCCTTGATGCTGCACCTCCCGCATCCAATGGGGATTATCCCGCTACCAATAATGCATATTATGGCAGTTTACTCCTCCATTACTCTGGAAAGTAGCTTCATCAGTCCACAAAATTCTGGAGAGGAGATTTCTATCTTCCAATATCATATTGAGCAACCAATAGCAATGATACAATCTTCTATCATAATCTTGCGGGTTAAAGCCTGGTGGAGCACAATATGGTAGGGATGTAGCCTAAAGAAAAACAAAATACTTATTACATTGACTTGAAAACTATTAAGAGAAATATTGGCATTATTCTAAACTATTTAAGAGTTATAACATATAAATATAATTACTTACCTTTCTTCTAATAAAATCCTATGCACAGTAGAGCGAGTAACGCCCAAGTCTCTAACAATTAATCTAATACTAATTTGTGGATTAAATTCCACATATGCCAAAACATTTACAATGTTTTCCTTGGTTCGACCTCGGCTGCGTATGCGATATATATACAGGGCGACGAATACTTCCAGTAGTACGAAAACGGCTAGCTAAACGATTAAACATTCTACTGTCGTATCGGCGCCTTTGAGGGTATCGTACTGCGTAAACCCGTTCAGCAAATGTTGCATTTCCCAAACATTCAAAATACACCGCAATGATGTCAACCGCTTCTTCAAGTAACAGAGGCATTTTGAAAATCAAGTACGACACAACACTGTTGGCACGACAAAAATCTTGACGTAATAATGAAAGATGACACGCGTGCACAGTTTCAATTCATATTTTGTTTTTCCAAGGCCTATTTGACTCTTAAAAAAACCTTTACAATGGCAACTTGAAAATAAAATCATAATGTTCCGTAATTATGATTATTGTTGTTGATATCTCCGGATTGAAAATATATATTAACTTGCGGTTTTCGCTGACTTCTTAGACTTTTAATCATCCTTGTAATCAGGTAAAATTGAATATACTATTATTTTTACAATTATGGAGAAAACGCGCAATGTTTGTGAAGTTGTAAGACAGCGCCTCCTAGCGCCTAGTGTAAAACAGATATTGCCGTAGTTCATAAGATTATATAGTGAGAAAAGCCCTTTTTAACAAAACTAAGTTTACTAAATTATGTTAAGCCAGACCGGAGTTATCAGCATTTAGGTATTACAAATAATGTTCAACCTTCCCCCACCACTTTATTTAAAAAGTGACGAGCACGTTCTATAGGTGAATTTTATTAATAAATCTTCGAAATATACAAAAATGTTTATTTTCGGGATACCTTAACTAGGCGACTATTGAGGAAACTTCGTGATTCATATTTACCGTTACTGTTGCGCCCTCTAGCACCAGTCTGAGAAACTTAAAAATAATTTCTAGCAATTTCTCATGACCACTTTACCTAATATATTTTTTTTCCGCAAGCCATACGACTAACACTTTCTGAGATACGGCCGACAGCCATTCTTAGTGGAACACCCGGTACATGAGTGTTATTATTATTATTATTTAGAGAATTTGTAGTTGAGATTAAAAGTCCAGTAACCGAAAATCATGTTTAAATTACATAGATTTAAATGGAAATATTAATGAAAAATGCTTATAACAAATTCAAATACAAATGTATCTCAGTAAAAGAATGCGTCGAATTTTTGTCATGTCGCATCCGGATTTTAAGAAATCAGAAAATTTTTGATAAAAAACTTTTTAAATCTCTAATAAAACAACTACAATGACAAACAATGAATTTTGGGAAAACATTGTTTTAAATACAATATTTAAAATTATTATTTTTGTTTTTTTCACTACATATTAATTACGTCACAAACTATTTGCACTATTAAATCTAAATATTTAACCAGACCTAAATGAAACGTAGCATGTGGTTGAAGAATAGCAAATTCTCTTATTCTACAAATCACTCGTTCTACATGTATTCTTAAGCTTGCAATCTTCTTTGATTCCTTAACTTCTTTCTTAGAATTTTTTGGACTGGATGAGACAGATAAATTTCTTTTGCATACGTAGTTTTTTACGTAAAATCGAATTTTAGAAACAAAAATGCATCACCTCGCCCTGTATAATAGTTATTTTGGATTTGCACGATATATTATTAATTATTCATCATTCAGAAAATGTTGCAACAGTACAGCGACTGATAGGCTTAACTTTCAGGTAAAAACAGATAATTTATCACCCTCTAGGAGTAACAGACTACATCGATTATTGGTCGGACTCTCACTTGCGGCTCTTTGGCAACCTGAAACTTGAGCATTTCAGTAGGTATTCATTTACGTACATAAGTATTTACAGGGTGAGGATTTTTCAAGTGCAAAATCCGAGAAACATTTGTGACATTTAACCCCCCTCAAGATTTTATCTGGCTGCTGACAAATTTAAAATGTCAAACTGAATGATATTTATTTTCTTCGACAATTCGATTCTCCGTCAACAACTACGTAACTAAACAGAAAATGCTTACATTCACTGTATTGGTTGCTTCATAGACATATAAATATCTATGGTTTGCTTAGTTACGAATTTTTGAATAAACAAAATTAGAACACTTAAAACTATCATACTACTTTAAATTTAACGACGATCGTACTTTAAAGGATGTTCAAAATTACCATAACTTTATCCTTTATAAAACCTCACATGAAAAGTTCCAGTAGGGTAAAATCCGGTGACTTTGCAGGCCATTTCACCGGACCACCACGACCAATCCATCTGTTTCCAAACAATTCATTTAGTGTATCTCCAGTTTGTCGCGCAAAGCGTGGCGGGGCATCATCTTGCTGAAACTATAGATCCTGCTGAATTGCAGTATTATCCAGAAGTTGTGGCAAATCGTTCCTAAAAAAAATATTGTAAATTTCTCCACTTAAGTGACGGTCAAGAAAATATGGTCCAATGATCCAGATTAATTTAAATAGTTACCTTGGTACAATTGGTAAAAGTTGTTTGGTCAGAAAAGACTATCTTTCTAAAAAATACATTGTTTTCGTAAATGGCAAGTCTTAACCAGTTACAAAATGTTATCCTATTTCGAAAATCTTGGCCATATAATTCCTGATGAAGAGTTATGTAGTAAGGGTCAAAATTGTGCGCCTATGTAAAATAGCCAGTACCGATTTTTCGCACATTCCTGGATCTCAAACAAGTTTCCTTAAACAGGAGGATTTATAGCTAGTACAATCAAAACTCCAACGACCATATCGTCATTTGTTTTGGTTTGTCTTCAGGTTTCCGGTACTGCGTCCTCGATCTTCCAATCGCCTAAATACCATATGAGATTTTTGAATGGCGGGAAACCTAATAGCCCACAATTGTGCAGCTTCTCGGTAGTTCCTTTTATATTCTCCCAGAATTAGTAACATATCCATTGCGTAAAACGGATTGTCAGATCAAAGGAGAATCACTGGTTATAGCTGAAAAGTATGATAACTTTATAATTGAAACAGTACCTAATTTATTAAGTAATATAAAACACTTCATTTCACTGTAACATAAAAGAAAATGATAAATGTATTCGTATAAAACCTTTTACTCCTAAAGAACTACTTGAAACATCTTAAAAACTAACAAATAAACTCAGTAGTGGAGAAGACGAAATTCCCACAGGTATCGTAAACTGTCAATAATTAAGCCTCTTTATAAAAATGGAGATCCCCATTTATTAGAAAATTACAGACCAATAAGTTTGTGCCTAGTTTTTAAAAAAACTTTTAATTGGCAATGTGTTAATGTGTAAGAGGTTAATGACCTTTTTCGATGAATGTGAATTCTTGGAAGAAGGTAAACTTGCTATATACAGGGTTATTTATAGACCTTTCCAAAGCATATGACCGTCTAGATCGTGATTCTCTTCTGGAGAAGCTTCAATGCTAGGAAGTTCCGAGGGGGACTGTGCAATGGGTTGGATCATATCTCTCAGATCGCGAATTATAGGACCACTATTATTTATATATTAACAATTTAAATTCAATAATTGACAATGAAGATAATGCAATCACGAGTTTTGCAGATGATACAAATTTATTTGTAGGTAAACAAAATGTTAAAGAATTAATCCGTGATAGTAAAAATTTGTATTCAAAAGCAAAACAATGGTTCGAGAAAAATAGATTAGTTTTCAATGATGAAAAAACTAACATTATTACTTTTAGTACAGATAGAATGGATAAACAGAAACCGGCCAACATCTGCATCAATCATAAGGATGTTAAAACTGTAACAGACACAAAATTTTTGGGAGTTATTATTGATGAATTCCTAAAGTGGTCTCAACATTTAAAAAACTGGCACAAATTAAATCAAATATCTTACGCTATAAGAGTCACAAGCAAATACTTAGATGAAAATGTCCTAAAATCATGTCGCTTATCAGATATGGTATCATTTTTTGGAGAATCGGTTCTGATGCAGAAATAATTTCTGAAATACAAAAAAGGGTATTAAGGATAATCCTTAAAATGAACTTCAGGGATAGCTAAGGGGTTTTTAAGTTTTTAAGTCAAAAGGACTATTGACTGTGTGTGGCGTATATTTATTCGACTGCTCACTGTACCTGTTTAAAAACAACGACTTCTTAAAAAACACGAAAAACACAACATATGATACTAGAACATTGGATATACATTATCCCATACACAGGTTGTCTATGACAGAGAAATATCCATCGTACATGTGCATAAGAATACTCAATAAATTGCCTAACAATATAAAAATACTTGAAAACTTAAATCATTTCAAGCGGAAAACAAAGAAACTCTTAGTAAATCTAGAACCTTACAGGCTGGGATATTATTTTAGTATGTAGGATAAGTAATAGTAGTAAAAGTTAAATCGTATACCTCGGATTTTTCCCAAAATGGCGGAGCCTTAAATTTGAAGTATCAATTTTTGCACGAAAAACCTTAACCACCCGTCAAAAATCGAAAAATCCGAATTTTGGGGGAACGCTATCGTAGTCGACTAGACAATTTATACTTTCTTTTTGGTTTCGGGTTTCGAAAATTTTTGGACCGAGACACAGGGGTACCGCGGAATACTGCACGACTGTAAAAACTCTATCTGTACAAAATCAAACGTCTACTTTTAACAAAAAAAAACCGATCCTCATACCTTTAACCGGAACATTAAAAAAAATCTCGAATTTGTTCTAATTGTTAACCCTAAATCAGTGGCGTAGCGCTAATACTGCAAACGTCTGCCGCCGCGGGGGGGCCCGGGCCTCATGGGGCCCCAGGCGCCAATGGGCTGACGCTACTTATTTCTGAGTTCAGTAGTGGTTGAAGGCGGAGTCGGTTCTTGTTTGTAACTGTTTCTGATTATTTTATAATTTGCATTGTTGTATATGTTATATTTTTTCGTTCCTCTCAGTTTGTAAGAATACCTTTTTTATTTCTTCCATAGTAATGTTCCTATTTTCTTGTTTTCGTCATGTTACTTTCTAATTTGGGCCGCTTTTTATAAATAAGTTATTAAAATATACTAACTGCAGATTTCTTGGGTAAAAATATTGCGATTTGGCCAAACTTAGTTCAAAATTTTATTTTTGATTTTCCTAATTAACTTTGTTTTTAACCAATATTTTAACCTACCGTTAGAGCTAAGAAGATATATGTTTTTTATGCAAGATGGTGCCCCTCCATACTTTTCCAGGCTTGTCAGAGACTACTTAAATACAACATTTCCTAACCACTGGATAGGTCGTGGAAGCGAAATGCCTTGGCCTGCCCGAAGCCCCGATTTCAACCCCCTTGATTTTTGTGTATGTGAAATCACTTGTTTATGAAGAAACGATCAACACTCGGGAACACCTATGGCAAAGAATTGAGAATGCGGCGCAATCGTTTCAAAACGAACACTTATTATTTAAAATCAGGTGGTCGTTTAATAAGCGGGTAGCCAAATGCATTGAAGTTAACGGCAATCACTTTGAGCAATTATTGTCAAAAGTTGATCTTTTCTTTTATTGATATATTTTGTATTTATTTATGTAGAAATAAAGTTTTTATTTAAATTATTAATATTTTCATTCGTGGCCATTTAATTTCTTAGTAGTCTGGAGTTTTTATAATTTTTGAAATATTAATAAATAAATAATATCTAGGTTAAGTTAGAACTACTGTTATAATCTGAATTATTTGTAATTAAATTCTGTTATCAATAATGTAATAATTAATTTTTAACACAATAATGTGTTATTTAAATTTGTATTTTAAAATGCGCACTGGACAACTGTAAATGTATAAATCTCGAAAACCGTTACTCGGAGCGACATTTACAAAGTACACCTTTATTGCGTAGAATTAATGAGAAAATTGATATTTTTAATAAAAACATAAATACACTAAGGCGCAAAAAAGTTACACTTGTTTCTATGTACCTAGAGTGAGGCAGAGAGCGCCGTCTACAATCTACATCAAAACTCTTAACAAATTTAAATTTCTCGCCCCGAAAAACCCCCAATCACAAAATTGTATGTGAAAATATTGGTTAGAAAAAAAGTTAATTAGGAAAATCGAAAATAAAATTTTCACTTGAACACCCTGTATCTCGGTTATTATCAACTTTTGAACTAAGCTAAGTTTGGCCAAATCGCAATATTTTTACCCAAGAAATCTGCAGTTTTACTGTGCACCATTAGTTATGGGACACCCTGTATACACAGTGTGTAAAAAGCCCCGGACCGGTCAATTATTTAGAAAATGGCGCACAATATAAAAAAACGTCCGGTATAAAAGTTGTAGGCCTTAAAAAAATCTATAAAACTAGGACACCTGTAATTATACAGAATGCCTCAAACAGTCATGGTAAACAAAACTTTGGTTTATTTAAATGGAATGACCCCTTCTTAATCACGTTTTCTGATTCCTCTAAACATTCTAAACATCAATTATGAAACATGTCATATGGCTAAACCGTGGTTAATATAATATTTTTTCCACTACTACAAACTTTTATAAGACATTTATCTTTATAGTATTAATAATTATAAAAAATTATAGGTAGGTATAAGTATATTTTTTAATCAAGTTACCTGCGCTTTGGAATTGGCAAAATATTTTGTTGTTTTGTCAGGTGGCTTTGTTAATGTTAATTTTTGTTCATTTATGTCATCAGATTTCACGAGTTTTCCGTTTTTTTTACAAATGAGCGAAGAAAATGTTAGTGATATTATTATGTGGACACCTCCAGAATTAAGGGTGGAAGCAGAAAAAATGTTGATTGTATCGATATTTTGCAACATCAAGAATCTCTAATAATCTAATATGTATTGATAATTATCTGGTTGCCTAACCACAATGAATTTATGTTGTACAATCAAAAAATCAAGTTACCTGCGTTCAAATAGATTCTTGAAGATCGGTCAATAATGGATTTCAATGCCTTATTATTGACCATGGTCAATAATAACTTATAAGGTAGAGAAAAACGATTTCTAACGTTAATAATCGGTCAATAATGGCGATGGTATAGGTTAGTAGTGGAAAAACCATTTTATTTACCATGATTGTTTGAGGCACCCTTTATAATTATAGGTGTCCTAGTTTTATAGATTTTTTTAAGGCCTACAACTTCTATACCGGAAGTTTTTTTTGTATTGTTCGTCATTTTCTAAATAATTGACCGGTCCGGGACTTCTTACACACTGTGTCTAACGGACAACATACGTAATATATTATGTATGTATGACTGTTTTTTTTTCCTCTGATTTGATGTGTTATAGGTAATATAACTATAGTAGGTACCTACTTGTTTTCATGCATTTTTATCATTAAAACGTTTTGTTTCTTTTAGTTTCTAAACGAAGAGCTATTTTTAAAAGAAATAAAAATTCAAAAAATATCATGCTACTCGACGTTTTATTTTTTTTATAAAAAAGCAAAAATATGTAAAAATTGTATAATATAGGGAGGGGGGGCTAAATAAATTTTCGCGGGGGGGGGGGGGGCAGAATTAGTCGCTACGCCACTGCCCTAAATAGGTATAATATGCTTCCGTAAAGTATGAACAACGGAATTCCCATTCGATTAATAAACACTTTCTAAGGTAGACATCTCCCAACATGGTGTTTATATGAAGGTAGTTAAGTTGTCAAAATAAACATTACTATAGCATATTTATGTATTTGGAAAATTGCAAAACTTTTATGCCCTACAAGTCCCAACTGGAAAAAATACACATAAAAGCAATCAATTTGGAACAATAAATTAACATTAACTGAAGATAGTAGTAGCATTATGTATTTTCAATTTTAAACCTTTTGTTTTATTTAATTAGGTCTGAAATTGGAGAGATCCACAAATTAACAGCAAAACATTAACAGACAATAAAACTAAAGGAAATTTTACATAGTATGCTTTAATGATTGTTTTATTAACTGTCAAAATTGTTCTAAAAAATAACCTAATCTCTTGGTTTCTGATGCCTTGAATCTTGTTCAGGTAAATATTTTTCGTTACCTCCTATAATATAACACCTAACGAAAGTTCAAGATGTGTCTGAAATTAAGCTGTCAACATTCTCGGCATCTGTCAAACATACACCTATAACTAATATTGTTTTAGTTTTATTGATACAGTTTTTCTATTTCAGGTGGGACATATGGCAAATATAAAGGCAAGTTTGCATTTTCTTAGTACAAAATATGCCTTTATCAAATCACAAATAGATTTAAAAATCCTTCTAAATGTTATGCTAGCAGGATCACTTTAACCACTAAGCTATTAACTAAATAAGGGATTTTATCACCCTAAAACAATAAGGAACATTAGCATTCCAAACAGCTGATTTTTATCTGATTTCCTGTTTCAAAATACAATAATACTGTTGTCATTAATTACCATATTTAGTGGAGGAGCCTTATCTAAGACGTTTTAATAATATCTTTTACCCAAAGCGACAGAAACAAAAAATATGAAGTCTATATTATAACACATTTCGTTAAATTAATGTCTACTTTTATGATCTAGCCTGGCCCATAAGCATGATCAAAGCAAATTACCTCATTATGCTAATTCTAACCACTTTCTAGCTCTAACCAAGTAATCCACAAACTTTTTTTACATCCTTACACCACAGCATTAATCTGTACTTCCTCTACCAACATTTTTTTCTTTTGTTCCAGCCGTCCAAAGAGGTAGAGTCCCACCCTCACAGCCCGCTCTACCTGGTCTACCAAACCAGTTCCTCAACTCTACGGATCCAGTCACGACCTCACTTAGCAACCATACGTACCTCAGTAGTTACATATCTTTACTTTTAAGAGCTGAACCCTATCCCACAACTAGATATGGACAATGCATACAGACGAACAACATTATGGGAATTGAAAACATCTGTGAACTTGCTGCAAGACTGCTTTTTTCGGCTGTAGAGTGGGCTAGGAATATTCCGTTTTTTCCTGATCTACAAGTCACGGATCAGGTAAGTACTTTAATTTAAACTTTATACTGTAGCCAATTAGTGTAGACGTTGTACCACACTATGGTTATGCTCAATTTGCTGCCTTCAAGTAATACAAGTGTCCCCTGTGGTAAATACTAAGCACTGACTGGTATTTATGATTTCTTTCAGGTTGCCCTTCTTAGGTTAGTCTGGTCAGAGCTGTTTGTGTTAAATGCGAGCCAGTGTTCCATGCCCTTGCACGTAGCACCCCTTATAGCTGCGGCGGGGCTGCATGCATCTCCCATGTGTGCTGATAGGGTAGTGCAGTTCATGGACCATATTAGGATTTTTCAAGTAAGTTTTATTATTTAAAATTAACTTTTTGGTCTTGTCGGGGGTGAGGTCGCCCCCCATATATCCGCGTCCGACAGCAAATTAATATAATTCACCAATCAAAACAGTAAATTATTTCGTTATGATGCAATATAACGTCATGGGGAGTCCCGGGCGGTAGCACTGGACATTTCCAATCCCTTTGACCAAGTATGGCATGATGGGCTCAATTTTGTTCATGGCTGTCAAGCTTTCTTAAAGATCGTTCTCTGCGAGTGGCGATGGACGGATTTCTTTCAGACACATTTAACATCAACGCCGTAGTCCCTCAAGGTTCTATGTTGTCCCCACCCTCATTTTGGTATTAACGATCTTTTGGGAAAAACTAAAGATCCTATATATAGCTTTGCTGATGTCACCACACTTAGTTCATCTTTTACTTTGGATGCTCGGACATCGGATGCTAATGCACATCTCTATAGGCATCAAGAGGTCACACATCTCAACAAGACCTGGAAGAAATTCTGTCTTGGGGTGACAGTCCCCGAGAAGAATTGAATGCTAAAAAACCCAGGCGGCAGTTTCCTCTGGCTTCATCAATTCATTAATTAGGCATCAATTTGAATAGGCATATGTCTTTGCATAGTCACGTTGCGGCCATTGCTAAGGCAGCCTCGCAGAAGCTTGGAATACTTTTCCGAACTAAGAACCTCTATACCCAAACAGCTTTTGATGCTCTATAAAGCCCAAATTCGACCATTGCTGGAGTACTGTTCGCATATTTGGGGCTCTGCTCCTAAACATACCCTAAGATTGCTGGATTCTATTGAAAGAAGAGCCATTCGCTTGATCGGTTAGCGTGATCTGACAAACAACCTGGAAAGCCTTGAACATCGAAGGCAGGTTGGCGACTTGAGTCTATGGAGTCTATGTAATATTTTCATGGCATGTACTCAACTGAGGTTGCCCCCTTGATTCCACCTAGAGCGGTGCATAGTAGAAATACACGATGAGCCACTGCACGTGGTTCAGGTTAGCGTCACTCGAACGACACTGTTTGAAAACTCTTTCATCTGGAGAACGTCATCACCCTGGAACGACCTCCCTGAGGCCGTGTTCCCCAACGAGTATAATCCCCAAAGATTCAAGACCAACGTGAATCGTTTCCTGCGCACACGCACCACTCGCAGAGCGCCATAAAGGATTAATCCTGCAGTGCTGTGCCTTATCATAAAGAAAAAATGTGATCTATTAAGAACGAGTGGATAAAATAGATAAACTTAGAATTTAAGTGCGTCCCAGCTAAATTAAGCGCGGAAAAACTGATCTTTCTCTAAAAGTTTAAATTTTCGGTTTGCAAGTGGTTAGCATAAATTGAATAACTAGAAAAGCATTGTAAATAGAAGGAAATTTTAAAAACAATCTAAAATACAAAGGAGCACAAGAACTTTCTCTAGTTTTAGTTTAGTTTTGTTAGGAAAGATAGTAATGCATGAAAAGGTTAATATTTTACTTTGCGATATATTTGCTACAAAGTAATTAAAAAAAAAACTAAAACTAGAGAAAGGTTAAGTAATCATTTAAGTCTTCAATTTTTTTTACCAAATGGTTCTATTTGGTATAATAACTTTTTTGAATTTAAGCGGCGGCGTATTTTTCTATATAAACACCGTTATAATAACCAAACCACCTTTACTATACTGACGGCTTACTGGGGCGCCTCTTAATCTATAAATGTCTATTTATGTATAAACATAGGTTTAAAACAGGTTTATAGATCATCTAGCCAAAACATACCTTTATAGGAAGAATTGCACAGATATTAAATTCAAGGTTTATTTTATCCTGTACCCCAACAGAATAAACCCATAATAATTGAAAAAATTAAAGACCTATTATATAATTAACTCATAGTTTTAGGATTTAAATCCCAATTTTTATTTTGCAGGAACAAGTAGAAAAACTTAAGGCGTTACACGTGGATTCAGCAGAGTACTCGTGTCTAAAGGCAATAGTACTATTTACTACGGGTGAGTCTTTAAATCTATCGTTTTTATAGGTTCTTTAGTACGCCCATAAGCCTTTAATGTCAATTAATAATTAACTTTAAAAGGTGCAATGAAAACATAAAAATAAACAAAGACTCGGCAGGTAGTATACTACAAGGCAAATCTTGCTTGACCCGTTGCCAAGGAGGTCAAAGTAAAGGTTAACAACGCGAAAGACTTTGAAATGTGGTCGAAATTACACGCGACAAGTTAATAATAACAAGTACTAAAAGTGGCAAAAACACGACGTTTGAAGTAGTTGGAACCACGATGGTACTCTCGTAGTTTCTTGTACAATGTGAGCTCGGCTTCGCGTGTGTGAATTTGGTAAGCAAGTTGGGTTACGAAAGGTCGTGACTCCTCGGTGGTATGATGCCCGAGGGCATATCGCCGACCAGAAGAAGTACTCTTTCATCATAGGCGTAGGTACTTTAAAAATATTATAAATAATATTTACAAGCGAACACAGGGCTAGCGTGTTATTGGTACATACTTTTGTATTTTACTTGAAATAAACAAAAAATAATTAAGAAACAGAAACTACTTTTTACGTTACGATTTGATATGTGACGTAAATGGTCCAGACCTATTAGTAATCTATTACTTTACCTAATTAAATTAAGTAGTGCTAATAAATAAATTATTACTATGTCGCCAAGAGGGGTTGAATTAGCAGCTATTTAAATAAAAGTCAAAAGAGTTATTTTAAAGGTTGTGCTAGCCTAGTCGGTGATTTATAAACGCTTGTAGGGGAGAGTGGCAATGAAACGGACACTTCAAGTGAGAAGCTCTAAATTAAAGATGTATGCTTCTTACCAAACAGTGAGGTGCACGAGGTAAAGGGGCGACTTCACCTTTTTTATTATGAATATATCTATAGAATCTATAGAAAAGGGCTTATTAGGATGTTTTAAAAAGGACATAGCCAATTATTTTAGCGTGGAAGACTTATTTGTCAAATAACGGTACGGCAGGCAGTTTCGTCAAGGTTCCATATCCAGTGCAGCTTAAAAATATATTTTTTATTACTCATTTTAAATTGTTGAAGAAATTATGATATTTTCGGGATTGAAGGAGGGGTCCAATGAGAGTGAGAAAAGTTGTGGAAAGTGAAGAAAAGTTTGAAGAAACTCCGCGGCCAAGTCTTTTCATTTTGCATCCGTACAACAGGTGCTATAGTTGTTAATGCAAAACAATTTCTGTTGCAAGTTATACCCCTTGTAACCAAAATAACCAAGTGAAGGGTTTCTTTTATAAAAACAAGATAAATTTACATAACAAAACACTAGTTTTTTTATTTTATTTTAAAAGCCTTCCAAGATGACAATATATACTTAAATTTTATTGAAATCGTACATATAGTAGAATAGTACCTTCTACCATCAACTTTAGTAGATATAACACTTCTTTTACTTTCATCTTGCCAAGATCGACCAATAGAGCCATCCTGAAAAGCCATGTTCCATCCAAAAAAACGAATTAGTATACAATGATTCTTCTTTCTCTTTCGTATATTCTTTTAAAAATATCAGTCGTTTGAAAGCCACATGAGAAAGTTCCATAAGCCCTCGCCTCGGTTCATCTTTTCTCCATCCGAACCCTATCAAACCATCAAAAATTCTCTGTCATTTAATTTCTTACTTAAAGTTGTTAAAATCACGTGATGTTCTAAAAGAGCTAGAGCTTAAGCATAACCATTGTAAAATATTATAGTTTTTGAATAATCCAACTTGCTTGTTTCGAACATTCCATAAAGAGTATCACGAATAGAACTAATATCCAATCTTGCCACATTTACAACTCTCTTTGCCTGAGAACGTTTCTTTTTAGGTTATTCTATTTATTATATTTGCTTAACTAACGTTGAAACTGCGCTTATAGTGAAGATATTCAAACTGCTATAAATTAATAAAGTAGGAATAAAATATGTAGACCTTAACATACTCTTTAAAGTTACTTCTCTAACTGCTGTCAAGGGTAACAATGGGCCATTGTTGTTTGGTTCTACCTGAAAATAGCTTATTAGAGAATTTATTCGCACTTTGCAAGGGCTATTTAAATGCTTCGAAAATTTTCATAAATGGTAAACAATGTAATCAATAGAGATATGCATGTACACCTTTGTTGTTGTTAAAAAAACAGGTTCTTAATGCCATTTATGAAGTTTTTATAAAGAAATACACGCACAATAACACCAAATGAAAATAAAACGTCAAAACAGGCCAACGAACGAGCTGGCGCCACCGTAGCGTTGACAGTTCTGTTGCCAACTGTCGGCCTATAAAATTAAAATTATATTAATTTTCACAAGTTTAAATTACAAAAATATTTGCTATAAGGGGGTTAATATCAAAGTTTTTAGTACATTCAATGTCGCAGGAAATTTTAATATTTTTTGCCCAAATTTAATTTCCTCGTGTTTTCTTACGGATTTACAATTATCAGGTGATTGATGACCAATAACATCTATGTAGGACTTTGAACTACCATGAGAGCTCTAGCTACTGATAACTGGCCTATTTCTAGGATCCCTTCACTGCGAGGCCTGTGTGTTGACGTGGAGGGCGCAGACACTTTCGGTTGGTTGTATTAATGATCCGAAAATAAAAGTCGTATTTATAAATTTTACTTTTACAACCAAAAACATGAAATTTATCTCATTTTCGAACGGTTTGGAAATGGACGTCAGTTTTAATACATTACTGTGAGGGAAAGTGGGCGAATATCGATCACCGTTAAATATCAATCACTAAGTGTAAAACAGAACTATACGAGGTGTATCGAAACCCAGTGCACCAACGTTTGAACAGCGCCCTTCGCCGATAATCTTAGGCGGACATTTATTCAACAATTGGTGGAAAGACAGGTGCCAGTTTACTTTCTGATGTTTTCTTATTACATTTAAACTGTTTCATTCAAGGCAAGATATGTTTTTTCTTTAACCTGCATTTCGTTCTCTTTACTATAGTTGACTTATGCCTATAGCAACTTTCATTTTATAATTTTTTATATAATAAAATTATCTTTGTTCTCTAGTTAACAAATTTTTGTTCAATTCTCGGAAGAAAGCAGTGGAGTCGGTACAATGAAATAAAATACAGACGATCTACCTCCACAGTATATATTTGAAAGTTATTAGAACTTAATTGTTCCCAATATGTTTCGTACATAAGAAATGTTCATCATCAGGCGATACAGTGAGTGACCATTGTATTACATTGATGTGATACAATACAATAATCTTTTAACAATGTTTTTTTACCCTTTTCTGCCTTCATTTCTCCACATTAATTTAACCCTAATTCTTCACCACTTTAGTTCTACTATACTGTAACAAAATTAAAACTTTTCTCTACTTTCTCGATTATCATATACTTTTATTTCACATTAATATAATACAAAAACATTACAACAACTCTTTCAACTAGTCTGCATGGCTTTATATTATTGACTATATATACTTAAAAGTTCAAACCACTGCACATTTCAGCATAAACTTCTACTGTAGTAGTACCCTCCACAATAACGTTTTTTATTGTTTTCGTCTTACAAAAAACATTTAGGGTACCTAATTTCGATTGTATTTATTTAAGCGAGTAATTTCCATAATCCTGCAACAATTTAACTTCATGTCTTCAACTGGAAAGATACTATGAGAGTTTTAGTTCAGGTTAGTTATATCCCGTTTAATACATCCGCCATTTTAAATGCTCGCATTATTCAACATGAAAGATTACTATACAGAGTGGCAAAAAGTCGCACATAATGCCTTCTTCTGCCACTTTCGAATTACCTCGTATACAAAAAGTGACCTTTATGAAAGTTGTTTAGGAAATTATTCCCCACATTTCTACCTGCATGAATTTTTTCTGTCATTTCTGGTTTGGTTGCCACAGAGACTAATTTATTTTTTTTAAATAGAACACCCTCCTGCATATGATTGCGTATTTGGATTCTACTGGGAAAACTGTGAAATTTTTGTATTTCAAATTTTCAGATATCTGCAAGCATTTCCGAGATAATGACAGCTCAAAAATAAAACCGTCCTAATTATAATTATTCCTACCTAATACCCACCAATTGAGTCAAGGTACTTTCATGACAGCAACCTAAGAAGTATCAATTTTGACTTCCTGTTTACCTTTCTGTTGTCTGATTTCTAATTTGTTTACACTATGGTTCATCTGAATGAGAAACAACGAATGGAAATTTTAATAATGAGCGGTTACGGAAATATGAAGACATCGCAAGCACAGCTTATAAACTATTAATAGTTTATAAGCTGTGTCGCAAGATCAGGTTTGTCAATTTTTCAATAAATTATATCCAAATAGGCCTCCAATAAATCAGTCAACGGTGTCTCGAGTGGTAAAGAGATTTCGAGGAGCAGGCAGTGTTAGGGAAGCCGCTAGATCAGGTCGACCTAAAACAGCAACCGGGGGAGACAAAGCTTTGGATATCATGCTCTCAATACATGAAAATCCAACACAATTTTAATGTGTCTCGTCAGTCAGTGAAAAATTTATTTAAGCAGGAGAAGTTGCATCCCTACAAGATAAAGTTGGTGCACGCGTTAAACGAGGACGGTTTTGATAGAAGAGCTGAATTTTGTGAGTTGATGATGGAAAGATGCAATGACGATAATAAATTCGCAACAAATATCATAGTCTCGGATGAAGCTACTTTCCATTTAAATAGCATTGTTAATAGACACAATTATCGGTCTACTGAGAATACTCACTGGTTTCAGGAAGGTCATACTCAGAGGCCCGAAAAAGTTAATGTTTGGGCGGGCATAATTGGTAGACATATTGTGGGACCTTTTTTCACGGATGGTAATCTGAATGGCGAAAAATATCTGGACCTCCTCAGGAATCACATAATTTCTTCTTGCAGAATGGTTTTACCGGATGAAATTAATGGCATAAACGAGCAGGTATGGTTCCAGCAATATGGAGCACCTGCGCATTATGCAGCAAATATTAGACAATGCATAATCGAACAATTTCCAGGACGTTGGATAGGCAGAAGAGGTGCTATTGACTGGCCAGCGCGATCCCCGGACTTAACCCCGCTCGACTTCTTTTTGTGGGGACACTTAAAGAACAAAATCTACGTTAACCGTTCAAATCATATGCAGGGTGTTCCATATAAAAAATAATTAAGTTGGCCTCTATATGGCAACCAAACCAGAAATGACAGAAAAAATTCATGCAGGTGGAAATGTGGGGAATAATTTACTGAACAACTTTCATAAAGGTCACTTTTTCGTATACGAGGTAATTCAAAAGTTACAGGCATTATGCCCGACTTTTTTGCCACTCTGTATAAAATATTAGTACGTGGTAAGTTAGGACAACTAAGTGGACAATAAAGCTTAAAAAAATAATACATTATCATGGTTCAGAATACTCATTAAAAATGTACTCTTTATGGCATAAAAATAATATTCCTGGACGTTCATTTGATAATTGAACAACTGCGCACTATTAATTAAGTGGCGTAATTGGAGGTAGTACGATGTCGCTAACATAACATTTTACTGACTTTAATCGATGCGTTTCGCTGTTCCAGCATTTGCCCGTTTCATTGCCACTCTTCGCTACTCTAAAAGCCCAACAAATTTCCAGGTTTGACTTTTCAACCTATGTTCTAGCCTTCTCAAAGCATAAATCATTACCAATAATTTTATTTTTATTACAATTTTTTGTATTCATTCTACTCGGCTTCTTATAGATGACGCAGGCCAAAACAGATTGGGCTGGTTAAAATGGGAACAAACATAATATTGTGTTTATATTTTTCGCAGAAGTAAAGTGAAAATTTCCGGAATTTCATAAAATTTGACGAAATCAACTGAGTTTTCCAGTACAGTAGGCACCCTCTATTAAGGCACGATTTCTGAATATTCTCGCATACAATACCCTCTCCAGTACGCCACTGTAACCACAAGACACAAGTTGCAAAGTGCGGCCGCGAGCCCTCCCCCCAGTCCCCCGGGGCCAAAAGAAAAGAAGAAGAGAGTACCTGCAGATAGAAACTGACACAGTGAATACCGGAACTGGTATGGTACTAGAGATCGTGCAGGGTACTCCGCTGGTACTAAACACATCGGGTCTGTTGCTAGTAGCGGCCTGTGACCTCTACTTCCGAATAATGGTCAAAGATTGCGTTTGCTGCGAGTGACTGATGGAACAGACGTAGATCGATTGGCTCCATGGTACTTACATACATGATGGTATTCATGCACGCTGTATGAATCCATAAATAGCCAAAGCCATATTAGGTTATTTTTATATAGTACGTCCTATCTAATTTGAGCTCAAAAAACTGTTCTTTTTTTTATAGCAAACTACTTTGACAAAAAAGAAATATAATTATGTTTGAATTATACCAAACTAGCTTGTATCCCGCGGTTTCGCTTGCAGTCATACTTCTTATAATATTATGTAGATACATAGATGAAAAATAAAAATACCAAAACCTGGGTAAAAGGTAAGTCTGCATGTGTTACCTTTTCACAAAAAATTAAAGCCACAACCTGACGAAGTCAACAAACCTAAAAAAAAACATTCTTACCGGTAAAAGGATTTGTCGAATTGGTCGTTAGTATAATGGCAATGCATCTGCAGTAAAATCTCTCAATGAGGACCACCCTCGGGGAATCAAATGATGGTCGGTTAAAAGGGGTGGTCAGTTAATAGAGAAAAATTAAAACAACTGGTCTGCATTTTACAGTGTTTATTTATTAATGAGTATCTGTAAATAATTTTAAATACTTTTGTTTAAATTTATAAGAACTAAGATTAAATGAGATCAAGCTAATGTACCAATATGTATATTTTGCTCGTGCATACCAACATACATATTTTACAATGTACTATAGGTTTGCTTTGAAATTCTTGTTTTTTAAAATAATTAGAAATTAATGATTGCTTCATATTTTTTATTTTATTTTTATAAAATTCAGATTCACATTTTAATAGCAATTGAGAAATATTTGTAGACTTGTTAAATTTGTTAATATTATTAAAAAAGTTGTCAAAGTCTCTCAAACTTGAACAGGCTTCAGATAAGTTGGATATTTTCGACACTGGAGCAAGATCAGGTTCCTCTTCCTCTGTCTCAGAGTTGGAAGTAGTTTCGGATTGGATCTCTTCAATACACCCTATGATAGGCAATTCGGCAGTTTCTGTTGGCAATTCGTTATCAATAGAGGCAAATTGTTTCAAGTTCACAATAAATGTGTCCTTAATGTTAGGAAACAGTTCAGGAGCTTGGTAGAAAAAGGGCCAATGTCCAAAAATTGCATGCCTTGCTAATGATTCTGCTTAACTGCTCAGATTACATATGTTAATCACGAAAAAGGCCAATGTCCTCAATTATTATACCATGTGATCTTATTTATCTTAGTTCAATGGAAAAGGGCCAATATCTAGACATTGGCCCTTACAATAATTTTAAAATGTTGCATAAACAGCCAATGTTACAATGGACATTGGCCCTTTTTCTACCAAGCTTCCAGAGTTGTGCGAGCGGAATATTATCTTCTTCTTCGAAGTCATCAATTTTATCTGTATTACACATAAATCCGGCTTCCATAAAGCATTTTTTTATTGTCATTGGGGACAAATTGCACCAAACCACCGAAACCCATATCAAGGCGTTGGTTATGGTAATATTATTTTCGATTTCTTGACGAGAACAACCACTGTCTACACATGTTAAAAGCCTTTTAATAAGGTAGCTTCTGTAGAGCATTTTAAAATTTTGAATAATACCTTGGTTCAAAGGTTGGCAATGTGAGGTAGTATTAGGTGGAAGAAAAATAAGTTTGACATTATCCAGTGTAATTTTGTGATGAGAACTTGCATTATCTAGAAACAATGCCACTCTTCTTTTCTGCTTCTTCATCTTGGTATCAAATCTATGAAGCCATGTTGTCATAATGTCTGCTGCATATTTATAATATTATATAATATTTGCACAGAACAGAATTGTAAATCGTTGTTTTGCTGTTTTTTTTTTCCAGTACACTTGTCACGATACGTCCCTTGGGGCATAATCCTTTAAAATGTTCAATAGCCTTTCTTTCCAAGCAGTTGCGTCTTCGATATGGATATCGGCTGATTCGCCACATATTTTCTTGAAGGTAATATCGTGTCGACGACGGAATTTTTCTAACCATCCATTTGATGCCTTGAAGTCATCTAGTCCTATTGACATTGAGCAAATTCGAGGACTTTTAAAAAAAGTTAAAAACAATTTGGTCCACTGCCATTCCTTCGGTTTTGAGAAATTTTCTTTTTTGTTCACCGTTGTCACCTTCTTGAATGAAATTTCTAACTTTTGCGTTATGTTGAAGCAACATAGCCACTTGGGTCTTGCTCAGTTTAAATTTTTCAGCCAATTTTCTGATATTTAAGCCAGTTTTTTTACTTTCCTCAATTATTTCAATTTTTTCGCTTAAACAAAGACATTTCCTTTTTCTCGTCATCTTCAAATAGTTACGTTAGTCCCAAAACACACAAAAACTGTTCAAAACTAAACTAATGTTAACAACCGACTTATCAGCCTTTAAAGCAAATTGAATGGATCCGCCTGCAATAAAGTAATTAGTGTATGGTTAAATTTGGTCCCCAATCTCCCAACCAAAATTTCATGAAAATATTTTAAACCATTGTCGAGATATCACCTTGCAGCGCTCTAAAAACTTCACCCTGTATAACAATTATTCACCCCTAGGAATTAGTTTTTACGATTATGCCAACTTTCAAGTAGTCTAAATCCAATAAACAAGAAACAAAGAATTCTCGAAAACAATAGTTTGGGACACACTGTAAAATATTTTAAATTTATTTTAATACAGTTTTTGCGTCGCAAAAATAAAGGAACTGCCAAATTAATTAACCGCAAAAACCGATAAGTAAGTAGCAACACCGAACACCCCATTGACCGTATACTGACAATAGAAAAGTTAATTTAAAGAAAACAATGAAGCACTAGGGGGATGTATATGTAATCATCAAAGTCCCGTTTTTTATGGGGTGTAAAACGCCAAATCAATGCTTGTTACCCGGAGGACATGTCTAGCAAATATATAGGGTGAATGAATATCAATTTTCCTTGGTTATAGAAAGGGACGAGGGATGGATAAAGTGTGTTACGTATTAAATGTTGTAAAATAGTATATTACATAACAAGAGTGGTAATAAGCCTATTACACACGATTTCGAAATTTGTCAATGTCACTGTCAAATATTCAAAACGCAAGATAGATGAATATCACGATTTGAGTGGTTTAAGGCTAACTTGATTGTTATACTAGGAATCATAACGCACAGTTTAGCTACAGGTAGCTAAGCTACAAGCTACTTTTTTTTAAAGCTACTCTGAAGGTTACTTTAGTTTGTGTCAATTAAAAATGTAGTTTTGAAAAACTGCGACTTTATTAGTATTATAATATTGATTAATATAAAAATATTAAAGTTTTAAAAATATACCTATAAATATATTATTGAGTACCTACTTATGGTTTTAACACCGCTCACCATAGGAGATGTACCTACATCGTAGAATATGATTTTTGCCATACTTTTAACAGTTATGTAATATGTAGATATTTTTGATATATGGCTGACATGGATGTGAAAGTTTTAAGCAATTTTATTTAATTCTTCAAATTTTAATTTAATGACCAAGAACAAAACAGCAAGATGCTAAGCTTATAACTAAATATACAAAATATATATTCTTTCAATTATTTTAGTTTTTAAGCCAAGAGAATCGAGTGTCCCACCATGACTATATCCAGTTCTTTAACATTAACTTTTTTAGAAAAAACTGCCGCCTGGGTCTTTTTAGCGTTAAATTCTACTTGGTTACTGTCACCCCAAGACAGAATTTCTTCCAGGTCTTTGTTGAGATGTGAGACCTCTTGCTGCCTATAGAAATGTGCATTGGCAGCCGATGTCCGAACATCCAAGTAAAAGATGAAACAAGTGTGCTATCATCAGCGAAGCTATATATAGGAGTTTTAGTTTTTTTCAAAAGGTCGTTAATGTATAGTAAAAAGAGGGTGGGCGACAATATAGAACCTTGAGGGACTCCGGCGTTGATGTTAAATGTGTCTGAAAGAAATCCGTCCATCGCCACTCCCAGAGAACGGTCTTTAAGAAAGCTTGACAGCCATGAACAAAATTGAACCGGCATTCCGTATGCTCTCACTGTAGTTAGGAGCCCCTCATGCCATACTCGATCAAAGGCCTTGGAAATGACCAGTGCTGCCGCCCGGGGCTCCTCATGATGTTCGATTTCGTTGTTCCAAATATGGGTAACATACGTGAGAAGGTCTATTGTTGATGTTGATGATGTTAAAGCTTTTCAGATATTTTAACAATTAATTTTTGGTTGATAGCCTGCTACATCACTTTTGATCTAACCGCGATAGCAGTGCTCCTGGTCAGTAGATGCTTGGCAGGGCCTTCTTGCCTTTTTGGATATGGACTGACTGAAATATTCCTTTTTTGTAGGATAAGTTAATAGAACCTACAAAATACCACTCTATTTATACACGAAATATCTTCTTCCCTGTTCTTGATTGGTTTAAAAAACTACTTTTACTGGGAGTACATTTAAGTATACAAGGTGCCTTTTACTTACTGTACTTTTTTAAATAGGACACCCTATGTTTTATGTCAAATATTGCTTCTTCAATTAATTCTCTATCAAGAATCTATACTATGTTCTATCATAGGCGCATGTCTTCATCACGAAAACTGAGATTTCGTCAGGACTAGAAGCATCTTTGGTGTCCTGTTCAAATTTTCGGTAGATGTTAAAAGCTTAAAATTCTTTGGATTATACCGAGTTATACATGGCTTAGTTCAACATAGGAAATCCCATGTAAATTTTAAGGTGGCTAAATAATGGCTCCCCTGTACATTTTAGTAAAAAACTGTATTATAATCCATTATTTTCCATATCCATATTATAGTCCAAATAGGTTACTGCTGTAAGGTTGCCTTCCATAAAAAATGGTCCAATAATGTGATGTCTTACAATTCCCGCCCAATCATTTATCTTTTGTGGATATTGCGTCCGAGTATGAACAAGACGATGTTCATTTTCTTGACTCCAATACCGGCCATTTTGAACACTTGGTTCATTGTTGAGGGTGAACATACATTCATCGGTAAAACAAATATTTCTCAAAAAATCCCTATTATTATTGGTTCTTTCCATTACCCCAAAACAGAATGTCATTTTCCGTTCTTCATCACCTTGCCGTAGCTTTTGATGTTTTTCATACTTGCGAGGGAAATGTTTATGTTTTTTGCCTTCGTCACGGCAATCTACAAGAACGGTGACCGTGGAGGATGTGAGCAACTATCGCCAAATATCAAGCCTTGATTGTATGGGGAAAGTATTGGAGTCGATTGTAGCTGAAAATCTGCTTGATCTTTTCAAGAACACAATCTCAGAGCGACAGCATGGATTTTTCCCGGGACGTTCATGCCAGACTAACTTGTGCCTCTATGGTAGTTACCTATCGATGACCGTGGACTCTGGATCGCAGGTTGACGCTGTATACTTTGACTTTAAGAAAGCCTTCGACAGAGTGGACCATTCGATTCTCATTAAAAAGCTTCACTTATATGGTATCTCTGACCCACTGCTGTCTTGGATAAAAAGCTATTTGAGCGGAAGAACACAGTATATCAGATTCAACGGTGCTATCTCAGAGAAAATAGCAGTAACCTCAGGTGTACCTCAAGGATCTCACCTGGATCCTTTACTGTTTGTAATTTTCATCAACGACCTCTGTGAAGAGTTACAGGATAGCCAGTTCCTGTTATACGCAGACGATTTAAAAATTTACAACAAAATCTCTAACGATGACGACTGCCTTCGTTTGCAGCGTGAAATAGACAGACTATCAGTATGGTGCGAGAATAATAGAATGGAACTGAATTTGCAGAAGTGTAAAACAATAACATTCACAAGAAAGAAGCGCCCCATTTCATTTTCTTATCAACTCTCCAATATTCCCTTATCACGAGTAAGCATCATAGACGATCTGGGCGTTGTCTTTGATACAGCGATGAGGTTCCACGAATATATCAACCGCATATTGGCCAAGTCCTTCAGGATGGCTGGTTTTGTAATAAGAAGCTGTCACGACTTTAACGCCGTAGAAGTCTTAAAGCAACTTTACTTTTCATTGGTAAGAAGTAACCTAGAATACTGTTGCGTCGTCTGGGCTCCACAGTATAATGTACACATAAAGAGAATAGAAAGAGTGCAATCTAAATTTATTAACTTTTTGTTATACAACCTAAGCGTTGATAAAACGACCCTCACATACCAACATCGTTTACAGATGCTGAATATCGAAAGCCTTGAAATGTGTAGAATATCTCTAACACTAGTATTTGGACAAAAGATATTAAATAGCAAGGTTGACTGTCCCGAACTTCTTGCATCTCTGAACTTCTACGCACCACCTTACAATACCAGACTTACAAATGTATTTGCAATGAACAGGAGTCGTACCGATGTAGGGATGTATTGCAGTATCAACCGCATTATGAACCATTTCAATACCTACGTCAAATCCAACGTCGATACCAATGGCTCATCGCTCAACTTCAAAGAAAGACTGAGAAGACATCTGTTTAGATGATAAATGACCGAAGCAAGGATTTCGGACTGCCTTTGAAGTGTTTTCCAGTTGTCTGTAGCAAATTTCTGTATTTTATATTTTTGTTTCATGTATTGATCTACTTTTATATTTTTACTGTAGTGTACCATTTGGAGATTCTCTGTAGTGTATCTTGATATAAATAAAATAAATAATTAAAGTGCGCAATACTGTGGTTTGATGTTTTCCTACGGCTTGGCCAAGAATCCTCGTGCTAATCATTTTATTTTCCTCCACATGAGTAAAATATCGAGATCTCTATAGTCCTTTCTTCAGCTCGATTGACATTCTAAGTTGAGCATTAACAGTTATTTATTACAGTGCCTTTGGACTCAAATTTACTAATGATAAATTTAATTAATGAAATGGAAGGGATATGCCTATCAGGGAATTGAACTGAAAGCATTTCAGACACTGCTCTTAAACTATTTCCTGTAAAATACCACTTAATCATAGTTATTTTTTCCTTAATGGAATAGCTCATATTTAGCTATAATTAAAGCACCTTCAATGAAAATGTTGTCACTGAGGCTACTTTTCGTTTTGTCAATGCCAAACAATAATTTGCTGGTGTTTGCTGTATTACCTAAACTATGAAAATTTCGAAATTTTGCCATCTCATTTAATTGAATAAGTTAGGATTGAAAATTATAATTCAATTTTTCTCTAAAATGTACAAGGGAGCCAATATTTAGCCACCTCAAAATATACATAAGTTTTCCTATGTTCAACTAAGCCATACATCACCCGGTATGCTTTAAAAAATACAGTTGTATTGTTGTATTACAGAGTAACTTTATATTTATGATCAATTACGTTCTTCTTTATATTAAAAGTCCATCCTGCACATCATTCCACCTCAGTTAAATCCTGTTCTCTGGTTCTTGTAACTAAATATTTTTAATTTGGATGCATCTTGCATAAGAAAGGCATAGAGGTAATTTTCAGAACTCTTGTCAGTTGAAGTATTTAAAACTTCGCTAAGCGAATGGTGAAATAAACTTTAACGCATATAAGTGTTTTTATTAAATCAAAAATCATGTTTCCACTTTTCTAAACCCTGCCATTCTCGGTCACGAGCCGTTACTGATATAGAGTTCCATCGTGACGAAATCCCAAAAAGTGCTATGCTCTCTACTTTTTAAAAATGCCGGTATTCTTGTGGAAAGGGGTTATCAAAACAAACCGCATACATGGCGTTAATGGATTTTATTGAGCGTATTAAAATAGAGGGTACCTATTCACCGGTATTACACGAGATAAAACTAAGGCCGTGACATAAAATGAAAGATCCGAGGATGGACCTGAACTAGATAATAAGCGGCCGTGGCATGCGGGCACAATGGTGACCAGCCAGAATACAATTTCAACAATGCATTTGTTTATCCTGACCGTTATCTTTGTAATGAAAGTGCAAGACAATACATTTATTGTCACACCGGCACGGAGATCTTCACACCTTGAACTTATACAGGCGCTGCCGCTGGCGAAGTTAATAATTCGAATTCTCAATAGAAGTTTTGTTATAATGTAACACGGAAAATTTTTATCCGATGGTCATTATACAGGGTATCCGGGAAAATGTGGAAAATCTCTCGGATTCAGATAGAACATGAAAAAATAAGATGACAAGCTTCTATAAATTTTTTTCCTACAGGCCCTCATTACGGAGATATGTGCCCCTGAAGGACGCCGCTGGAAATCGGTTCTTCTTGAATAACTGTCAAAGTATTTAATATAATTTAATAAAAATTTAATGTGATGGACACTAGTAAGGACCTCTTAAAATAGTGTCCTTCAAACATATTTAGCTTTTTCAGTTTACCAGGGGCGGACTAAGATTTACAACTTAATGCTTAAATATTTAACACCCTGTATGATAAAGACCTAAAAAAATAAATCTGAGTAGCTTGCACCTTGGACAAAAAAAAAGGTACTCTTGTTTATTGTGGATAAAATGAGCCGTTTTCGATAAAAAGAATAATGCGTTTTATTTATTTATCAGCACCAAAAAAAAAGTTATGTTGTTGCAAACGTTACTATAGTACGAAATAATAAAATATCCATTTTAGAAGTTTTCATCGTTCACATCGCTGACACATTGATCTTTTACTTCGATATTAATTCACTGATTTTTGGATTTCGTGGTGAATTTAATTGAACTAAATCGAACTATAAAATATACGTTTATTGAGTATGCAGATTTGCATCTGATGTATGGTCTTGCATTTTGCAGTGCTTTAGAAGCGAGAAGGTTACATCACCAAAGATTTCCTAATCGTACTATGCCAAACCAAAAGACATTTCAACGAGTTGATCAACGTCTAAGGGAGAATGGTGGGCGATTCCAGTTAATAATACACATTATTGACTTTCTTCATAATTTTAGGAAAGTTTGGAAAAAATATTACTAATGCTTGTCTGAGGAGAACCGTACGTACGCCGCAATTAGAGGAAAATATTTTAAATGCTGTAGATGACACTCCATCAACGAGCACTCGAAAATTACCAGCACAGTTTAATACATACATCGAAAACAATAATACATGAAGTTCTTCAAGAACAACTGTTATATCCATCATTTGCAAAAAGTACAGGAACTGATTCTTTAAGATTTTCCTCGTAGAATGCAGTTTGCAAACTATTGGATCAGCAACGAAATAATGTAAACCTCATTAGCATTATTCTTTTTACGGATGAAGCAAGGTTTACCAGAGATGGTATCACCAATTTACACAACACATATGTATGGGCTGATGAAAATCCTCAAGCCACTGTTGCTTCGCATCATCAGTTCCAATCAATTAACATCTGGGTGGGAATCATTGGCAGTATTGCCAGAACGCTTGAATGGACAACTTTATTTGGAGTTCCTCCAGAACGCTTTTCAGGATTTAATAGAGCACTTACGACTTAAAGCCCGCCAACACATGTACTTCATGCACGATGGGACGCCACCTCATTTCAGCGTTCGTGTGCGGGAGCACCTGAATAACGTCTATCCAAACCGTTGGATAGGTAGAGGCGGACATACTGCTTGGCACTTCCGACCTAACGCCGTTGGATTTTTACCTGTGGGGACACCTGAAAAGCTTGGAGTATTCCACTCCGGTCGGCACTAGGGAGGAACTTCTACGGAGAATCACGTTTCATTGTGATGTGATTAGGACCAAGGCTATTATTTTTTTATTCACTTTTGAAGGTAATAAAGATGGGGAGTTGTAAATCACGTTGTATCTTGATCGTTGATCTATGACGTGCCTGCAAAGAATCTTTATTAATAATATACAGGGTGTTGCGGGAGGAAAGGGAAATATGTTAATGAAGTACTTTAAAGGTCAATATAAAAAGAAAAGTGTGACAAGGGTTTGTTTTTCCTTCTGCCAAAACCATCCCCAGACGCGTTTCGCTATATGATAGCTCATCAGTAAGGCTCTAGATTCTGACAAAAGGAAAAAGCGTAGGCATCTCCTTTAAACAAGAGAAATCGAGATAAAACAGAGAATGAAACCAGATGGCTCCATCTCGTGGTGCTGGTAAACAATACCAATTCTTAAGCATACCTGCGTCCTCTGACATGGACTTACAAAGCCACAAATATCAGAAGAAAATCCTGCAAAGACAGAACGTCACAATTGCAGGAGTCCTCGCTAGGCAGCGCTATGCCCGAGCTGGGCATCTTGTCGGTTTAGTAACCGAGAACTTAACAAAATGACAAGGGTTCGCATTATTCTTCTTCCAGAACCATCCCCAGACGCGTCTTGCTGCATAATAGCTTGTCAGTTTGGCTATAGGTTCTGACAAAAGGAAAAAGCATAGGCGTCTGTTTTAAAACAGAAAAAGCGGGATGAAACAGAGAATAAAACCAGAAGGCTCCATATGCTTAAGAACTGGTGTTGTTTACCAGCACCACGAGATGAAGCCATCTGGTTTCGTTCTGTTTCAGATAAATGTGGCTCTGGAAATGCGTTCTTTCCGAGATACAAGGTGTAGAAACTTTGAAAAAAAAGCGGTTTTTCCTTAAATTGTTTCAAACCGCTTCGGATATTATTTTGAATTTTAGTAGGAACTAACTAGACATTGAAACACGTTTTTCTCAGAAGAAAAATTTGGTGTACCAGTATCAGTGGCGTCCGCGCTAACATTTATTTTAATGTTTTTAACGAAAAAAAAAATAGTTCCTAAACTTTTTTTCGTGTGGCAATTAAAAAAAATTAATGACATTTATTTACATTTCACTATGCGTCTATCATACTTCGATAAAATTGCATTTATCTCCTAAACGACGCCAAAATCAACAAAATAGTAAAAGGTACTTTACATTAGACATTGCACCCTCTACATAACTATGATATTAAAAAGAAAAAATGCTGTGACGTACATATTTTTTGTTTCCTTTTAAAATTATTGTAACACCCTTTATCTCGGAAAGAAAGCATTCCCGCACCCACATTTATATGATCTGTTTCTCTTGTATTGACCTCACAAATACCTCGTTAAAATATTTCCCTTTCCTTCCGAAACACCCTGCATACAGGGTGTCTCATTAATATTGCGAAAAAATTCAGGATGAGACTCGGAGATGCAGGGTGTTAGAATTTTTAAGCGGAGCAAAAAATATGTACGCCACTGCCGTTTTCTCTTTTGATGACACTGTTATACAGGGTGGTGATAAAGTTTGGAATAATAGGCATATTTCTGAACAGGTTAACTTAAAAAAAAAACGCTCAGACACGTCGATTTTTATTTTTATTTCTGCATTTTTTTAGCTAATACTAGAATATACAGGGTGTCACATAAATTAATTATCACGTCAATGTCACTTTCTGTAAATGGAATGCCATGTATATTATTTTATTTTTAGATTCTACGCAAGATTCTAAGCAGATTTCGTTTATGATGTCCTATATCTATCTTCAACTGTTTACGAATTATTGACAATTGAAAATTAGACATCTTCAATGAAAATAAAAGTATAAATTGAATTGTTTGAGCGTTTTTTTTTTAAGTTCGCCTGTTCACAGATATTTCTATTATTCCCAACTTTATTTTCATTAGGGTGTCTCAAAAAATCAGTATCAATTTTAAGTTTGTTTTTATAAACGAAATGACACTTTTTTAAATTTTAAACATATTGTTTTATTTAATGAACATTATTTACAATAAAGGAATATGCCTGCCTATTTTAATAAATGTTGAAAGTGGTATCCATTCACAGCTCTACAATGACCCAATCTATCCACATACTCTCTTTGGACGTTAGGAACAATATCTGGGGTAATTTGCCGTATCGTGGCTCTTATTCTTATTTTCAAGTCTTCTAAATTTTGTGGTTTATTTTTGTATACTCTCTCTTTAACGTAGCCCCATAAGAAGAAGTCAAGCGGAGTTAAATCGGGTGACCTTGGTGGCCACTTTATCGCCCCGGTATTGTCCAAATATCTTCGAACATTTGCGCTAAAATGGGCAGGACCTCCATCTTGCTGAAACCAAAGTCTATCATCAAACGTATCTGGAACATCTTGATTTGGAAATAGTGTAATTAAGGCAGGTACAAGTTCTTCCTCTAGAAATGACAGGTATCGTTCGCCATTCAACGTCCCCTCAAAAAAATATGGCCCGATGATTCTATTCTCAACAATTCCCGTCCAAACATTAATTTTTTCCCTATACTGCGTATGGCCCTCTCTATGCCATTGTGGATTTTCATTTGACCAATAACAAAAATTTTGCTTATTTACTTTCCTATTAAGGCAAAATGTGGCTTCATCAGAGAAAATCACGTTTTTTACAAAATTATTATTATTTTGGCAGATATCCATCATTACCTCACAAAACTGATTCCTGCTGTCCGGATCATCGCCATGTAGCTCTTGAACTATTTTTATTTTATAAGGACGCCACTTTTCTTTTCTTATGAACTTCACAATAGCTGAATGATTCACATCAATGTTGTCTTGGTTTGAAAGACATCTAGTATTTGAATGAGGATTTTCTTCCAGCGACATTAAAATATCAATTTTAGTGTCTTCAGGGATGCCTGGTCGTCCTGAACGCGGCTTGTCTCTGACATGTCCGAAATTATTAAATGTATTTATTAATTTACTTACAGTGGCCTGACTGATTGGCTGTCTCTCCGAGTATTTATTATTGAACATCTCACACACTTCTTCCTGCGTTCGAGTTTTATCTCCACAACCAGCCATGATGAGGATCTCGATTCTTTGCGTTTCTGTTAAGAACATTATGATTATATAATACAAAATAATCCAATAATCACAAGGCCTTTGTTAAAAAAGTGAATTAGAATTACATCAAATAACATCACTATGAACGCCAGATATTGGTAACCATGCTAACGTCCAAAGAGAGTTTGTGGATAGATTGGGTCATTGTAGAGCTGTGAATGGATACCACTTCCAACATTTATGAAAATAGGCAGGCATATTCCTTTATTGTAAATAATGTTCATTAAATAAAATAACATGTTTAAAATTTAAAAAAGTGTCATTTCGTTTATAAAAACAAATTTGAAATTGATACTGATTTTTTGAGACACCCTATACGAATGAAAATAAAGTTGGTAATAATAGAAATATCTGTGAACAGGTTAACTTAAAAAAAAACGCTCAAACAATTCAATATACAGGGTGTTATGGAAATGACTTATTATTTTTTAACCCGTAAATATATAGGTCGAGACGAATTGGGGAAAAATTGCTATAAATGGCGCTCGAAGCTAGAAATTCGAGAAAAATGCCTTCAAAAATTTAGGTCCAAAACACCTACACGCCAATGACCCAAACAGCTGATTTGGGTAATTGTTTACTTTAGTGGAAATGTTGAATTTTTCGCTAAAATTTCGTATATAGGCTAATTAAGGGTAGCTGATCACAATTTTCCTTTTGCGTTTAGGCGGCAAATGCACTGGTTTTGAGAAAAAAAATGTTAAAGTTTTTCTAACTCACCGGTATGTTATTTTGCATGTAATCCTAAAATGTTGCTTATTTCCAATAAAATATTACTTGTCGGAGTCATAGTATACACTTCTGAGTTGAAATAAACGAAATATGCCACAAGGAAACTCTGAAAAACGGGATAACTTGTAAGCGAACAGAAAACTCTACGTTATCTGGAAAAAGACGGGGGCTCACTGACAGCTGGCCACCCATGTTGTCAGATTGTTAGTGTATTATAAATTGCCTATACTTGTCAATTCATTTTTATTAATTGAATGAATCCTATTGGCTCGAGCTAGCATATCATTCTCCTGGATGGAAGCCATTGATAATTACAAGAAAAAGAAGAACAATCTGGCAACGTGAGTGCAATGAATCTGAAAAGAGACGGTTCTACTTTGTCGGCGTATTAACAACGAATTTAATTAAATTTGTGCCTTTTCCATTGTTTTTTTGCTAAAATGTTGCTCTTATTTTATGAACAGATAGTTTGGTGAAAGTTTTATCACATATTTTGAAGGGAAAACCATAAAATCTAGGAAATTGAAAGGAAAGAATACCCTAACCTGTAAGTGAAAAACTTTAACATTTTTTTCTCAAAACCAGTGCATTTGCCGTAAAAACGCAAAAGGAAAATTGTGATCAGCTACCCTCAATTAGTCTATATACGAAATTTTAGCACAAAATTCAACATTAATTGCACTAAACTAAACAATTACCATTCCAGCAGTTTGTCTTGTCAAAAACACATGTGTTCAGGGGCATTGAACTATCATGGAAGGCGCACATAGTCCGGTTTAAGGGTATTTTACAAAATTCAAAATACTTCCGATTTTAGAAAAAAAAACTATCAAGTGTAACTCTAGACCACCTCAGGAGTGGCCCCTTAAAATATAATAAGTCATTTCCATAACACCCTGTATATATATTGTTATTTTCATTGAAGATGTTTAATTTTCAATTGTCAATAATTCGTAAAAAGTTGAAGATAGGTATAGGATATCATAAACGAAATCTGCTTAGAATCTTGCGTAGAATCGAAAAATGAAATAATATACAGGGTATTCCATTTGCAGAAATAAAAATAAAAATCGACGTGTCTGAGCGTTTTTTTTTTTTAAGTTAACCTGTTCAGAAATATTCCTATTATTCCAAACTTTATCACCGTATAGGCAGTTTAATGGCTAACGTGAAGTACCTTTTTTTTTATTAAGCTCTGATGAGATTAAAATCAAATTTCGGTTTTTAGAAACTTGCAACAGGGAGGAGAGAAAAAAAGGAAACGCGACTCACTATATTATGAAATTTGTGTAATAATGATTGATTGCATTAAAAAATCGACATGTGCTCTTAGAGTTATTCTTGTTTTTAATAGTTTTATATTTATTCTTGTTGAAAAATCTCCACAAATTGTTTTTTGGGAGGCGTGTATCCCACAAAAAAAAACTGATGCTGTAAATTGCAAAAATGCAAATGAATTAAAATAGGGGTCTCTATGAGCGGAACTAAAATGGAAAATAACAAGTAGCAGTCAATAATAAATAATGTAAGTTGGCACAGTTTTAGGTAAACGTAGCATGTGGGTGGACTACACTGAAAAGGCGTACCGCTAAAACCGCACGACGACTAGCAATGCCATTGTTGTCGAGCTATTAGCAAGGATTTATAGCAATCGTAACGTAGTCGAAGCTTGTCCGTCCTTTTCCCAACGGTATATAGACAGTCTAGCCTTTTGCACCCCATATAACTGTACAAATTTCACATTTATTCAAACAATAGGTAGGTACCCACCCAATCATAAGGGGCATGTGCCATAATCTGACCTATTAACTCAAAAAATCATTGACTATGTTTTCTTAATTATAATTATTTATGTACCGGGTGTCCCACTAAGAATGGCTGTTGGCCGTATCTCAGAAAGTGTTAGTCGTATGGCTTGCGGAAAAAAATATATTAGGTTAAGTGGTCATGAGAAATTGTTGACAATTATTTTCAAGTTTCCCAGACTGGCGCTAGAGGGCGCTAGAGGGCGCAACAGTAACGGTAAATATGAATCACGAAGTTTCCTCAAAAGTCGCCTAGTTAAGGTATTTCGAAAATAACATTTTTGTATATTTCGAAGATTTATTAATAAAATTCACCTATAGAACGTGTTCGTCACTTTTCAAATAAAGTGGTGGGGGAAGGTTAAACATTATTTGTAATAAATGCTGATAACTCCGGTCTGGCTTAACATAATTTAGTTCAGTTTTGTTAAAAAGGGCTTTTCTCACTCTATATATCATCTTATGAACTATGGCAATATGTGTTTTACACTAGACGCTAGGGGGCGCTGTCTTACAACTTCACAAACATTGCGAGTTTTTTCCATAATTGTAAATATAATAGTATATTCAATTTTACCTGATTACAAGGATGATTAAAAGTCTAAGAAGTCAGCGAAAACCGCAAGTTAATATCTCTTTTCAATCCGGAGATATCAACAACAATAATCATAATTACGGAACATTATGATTTTATTTTCAAGTTGCCATTGTAAAGGTTTTTGTAAGAGTCACATAGGCCTTGGAAAAACAAAATATGAAGGTACGTATGTTTGAAGCAAATATATCGTTACGACAATAATTCTCAGTGGCGCCCTAAATGTTCAAATTGTCGCCCATCGTTATATATACACGACTCCAATCTCTCCCTGCTTGATAACACTGCAGTTTCCACCTCTGCCATAGGGATACGGCACTGCTGTCCATTATCCTTTCTATCATGTTTTCCCTTGTGGTGGGTCTGGTAACGAAAACAAGATCCTTCAATCTCCCCCATAGATAAAAATCTAGACATGTTAAGTCAGGTGATCTAAAATAGAAATTACCACTCTCATTAACAGTATCACAAATCACAATATATTCTATAATATTACCTGGCAGGCCACAGAAATATACTCCCTCTTCCTATCCACCTTGCAGGAAATGTGTCGTCAAGAAATTGACGAACGTTTGCCGCAAAATGTGCAGGACATCCATCGTGTTCATTCATCCTTCGAGAAGAATTGGGAGTTCGTAATTTAAAAAATGTAAATATCTTTGCTCAGTAAGCGACTCATTAAATACAAACGGTCCAATTATTCTGCCACCCAAAATGCCGCACCATACATTGACACTCCATCTTCCTTGATGCTGCACCTCCCGCATCCAATGGGGATTATCCCGCGACCAATAATGCATATTATGGCGGTTTACTCCTCCATTACTATGGAAAGTAGCTTCATCAGTCCACAAAATTCTGGAGAGAAGATTTCTATCTTCCAATATCATATTGAGCAACCAATAGCAATGATCCAATCTTCTATCATAATCTTGCGGGGTCAAAGCCTGGTGAAGCACAATATGGTAGGGATGTAGCCTAAAGAAAAACAAAATACCTATTACATTGACTTGAAAACTATTAAGATAAATATTGGCATTATTCTAAACTATTTAAGAGTTATAACATACACAGTAGTGCGAGTAACGCCCAAGTCTCTAACAATTAATCTAATACTAATTTGTGGATTAAATTCCACATATGCCAAAACATTTACAATGTTTTCCTCGCTTCGACCTCGGCGGCGTCTGCGATATACAGGGCGACGAATACTTCCAGTAGTACGAAAACGGCTAGCTAAACGAATAAACATTCTACTGTCGTATCCGCGCGTTTGAGGGTATCGTACTGCGTAAACCCGTTCAGCAATTGTTGCATTTCCCAAACATTCAAAATACACCGCAATGATGTCAACCGCTTCTTCAAGTAACAGAGGCATTTTCAAAATCAAATACGACACAACACTGTTGGCACGACAAAAATGTTGACGTAATATTGAAAGGTGACACGCGTGCACAGTTTCAATTCATATTTTGTTTTTCCAAGGCCTATTTGACTCTTAAAAAAACCTTTACAATGGCAACTTGAAAATAAAATCATAATGTTCCGTAATTATGATTATTTTTGTTGATATCTCCGGATTGAAAATAGATATTAACTTGCGGTTTTCGCTGACTTCTTAGACTTTTAACCATCCTTGTAATCAGGTAAAATTGAAAATACTATTATATTTACAATTATGGAATAAACGCGCAATGTTTGTGAAGTTGTAAGACAGCGCCCCCTAGCGCCTAGTGTAAAACACATATTACCGTAGTTCATAAGATGATATATAGAGTGAGAAAAGCCCTTTTTAACAAAACTAAGTTTACTAAATTATGTTAAGCCAGACCGGAGTTGTCAGCATTTATTACAAATAATGTTCAACCTTCAACCAATATCTTCGTAGTTGTTAAAAATATCGAGAATTATTAACTATAAAAGCTCTAGGATAAACATAAGTGCACATTTTAAAAATATTTTTGAATATACAGGATGCGCCGAAAAAGCGGGGCATTATGAAAGTTATATCTTTTTTAGATGGGACCACCCATTTATTTTTGTCTCATCGAATTCGGCATAAAATTTAACATATTATGATACTTTTTTTTTTGGCGATTTATGCGACGTTGTCAGATTACTCAATGTTTCCTAAAATTTTCTCGTAAAACATCATATTGAAAAAATAATTTTAAGATACTACTAATGTAAACTAAAAAATAAAATTTCATGTATTTATAAACCTTATAGCTATCTGAAAATATTCTGTTGAAGCACAACATCAATATCTTCTACAGGGTGTTTTTTAAATCGGTATAAAAGTAGCAATCTTTAAATAAATATTACTCGATTTTTTCAAATGGACCCCTGTATTCTATTTCGTCACTTTACAGATAATTTCAACTTCTTTAAATATGCAGTTATAATAAATACATTGCGTCTTTTAATATTTCATGTTTTATTCAAAAAATGTAAAAATGTGGGCACTTTCAATGAGTTGGCTATGAGTTTCTATGATTGGGGAGCAATTTCAGTTTTTATTAAAGAACCATTACCATTATAGGTTTGACTCTATTTTTGAAAATTTTGTCTTAATTTTTCACAAAATGCACTTTTAATAATAGATCTGGATAGAGCTTTAAAAACTATTTAGTTTTAAATGCATATAAATGTATTGACACTTTTCAGATTCCGAGTATAAAATGACGTCCTCGGTCAGACCTAAAACTATAGTCTATTTCTTAAAGCGTGAGAGTAATATATCATTATTGAACTACGAAACCCAGTGATCTTCGCCGTATACCATAGGCATAGTCCAATTATTATTTCATATAACATTCGGAGTTTCAAAAATAGTTGAAATGTGTTCGAATATGACTGGAGTCGGACAGTCAAGAATATACCGACTTGTGCACGAGGATAACCGCGGCCCCATCAGGTCACCGACAAAGAGAAGTACAGGAAGAAAAGAAACTGTAATAAATGAGGATGAAAAGACTGCCATCAGAAGAATCATGCACTCGTGTTACTTAAAAAAAGAAATACCCTACTTGAACAAAATAATGTCTGAAATGAAAGAGGATGATTTCATTGCACCCATGGGTAAGAAGAATCTAGGAAAAATTTTAAAGAAAATGAATATTTGTCATGAATGAAAAAATTCAAAACAGAAAATCACTTTTAATAGAGGAAGACAAAATCATCTGCTGGCAACGACGATATTTGAGGGCAGGTAGTTTCGAAGAGAAAACAGGAATATCTATTATATGGACGAAACGTGGTTAAATGAAGGTTATACCGTTGGTAAAATATGACAGGATAAACATATAAAAAGCGCGAGGCAAGCTTTCATGGAAGGATGGTCCACTAGAATAAAATCACCCTCGGGAAAAGGTAAAAGATTAATAATTACTCACATTGGTAGCAAAAATGGATTTGTCGATGGCGGCTTTCTAGCATTTAAATCAAAACGGACTGGAGACTATCATGAACACATTAACGCTGATGTCCTTGAAGAATACTTCCAACAAATGCTAGATCTTATTCCTCCTGGGTCTGTTATAGTCATGGATAATGCCAGCTACCACTCAAGAAAATCCGAAAAAATACCAACGTCTTCGTGAAAAAAAAATGACATCATTCATTGGCTTACTGTAAATAAGAAGCCATTTTATAAAGATATGCTGAAAAAGGAGCTACTGAAGATTGTAAAGTTGACTAAACCTCTTTGTACGAAATTTGTTGTCGACGAAATCGCTTTAAAACGAAATATGACGGTACTTCGACTTCCGCCATATCACTGTAAACTAAACGCCATAGAATTAATGTGGGCGCAGGTAAAAGGGTTTGTAGCAAGGCATAACACCACTTTGGAAACCTCTTGCAAGAGGAAATAAAGACAGTGGATTTTGAAAAATGGAGTAAGTGTATCGAACATGTGATTGAAATAGAAGAAAGAATGTGGAAAGCTGATAACATGCTAAAAAACACTGTAGAGCCCCTTATTACTTCTGGACCCCAACGACGATAGTTCATCGGACTACTCGGAACATGATGACTAAAATTTAAAAATTAAGTTATTGTATTGTGCACAGTAGATTTTTTTTATATATATTAATATTTAAACTACCTGTTGTAACGCCGCTGTTTTCTTTTCATTTACCAAAACAGGTCCTTCTATTGTATGCTAATTAGGGCGACTCTAATTATAACCGATTCGGGGTGTATACGTCTTAAATATCTAAAATACGGATTTTTAAAAACTATCATTGCAATTTACCTGAAATTTACAACATTTAAGTTCTCCACCCTGCTGCTTAATGAGTCCTGTCATTGCAAATTTACATTTTATTGCTCTCTCGCATTAAGAAATGAAGTATAGACAACGAAGACGTGACGTGTCCATTGTCTATAAAAAGCATTTTAAAATTACTATATTCCTGCGGACCTATGCTGCTAACCTATTTCAATTTGCCTTGTTTGTTTTAGTGTCCTCCGTTTTTTATTTGATTTATTTTTGACCTGATTTGTTTTAACCATACGCCTATGATATAATGGATTGTGTTAATATATTTTACATAATTTTCTACTTGTAACAAAGACTCTTTTAATTTAATTGTGCGTGTGTAATGAGTCATTTAATATCAAATGTTGCGAGTATGTTTGTTGTTTATTATGTTTAATTATTTCTTCCTGTTAAATCATTATTTTAGAAAATAATATAAACAAGTGAAACAAAGGAACGAAAGAGGCAAACATGTTTTTAAATATTCGTTAAAGATTTGAACTGGTGTATTGTCACATATCATGTGTTATTGCTGGTTAAGAGCTTTTAGTAAACTTTGTGTTTTTAATATCTTACCTTCATTTTTACTCTAATGTTCTTCCTGTAAAATCATTATTTTAGAAAATAATATAAACAAATGAGGCGAAAGAACAAAAAGGCAAACTTGTTTTTAAATATGTATTAAACATTTTAACTGTTGTGTTGTCACATGTCATGTGTTATTGTCACACGGTTGCTGATTAAGAGCTTTTAGTAAACTTTGTGTTTTTAATATCTTACCTTCTTTTTTACTCTAATGTTCTTCCTGTAAAATCATTATTTTAGACAATAATATAAACAAGTGAGGCAAAAGAACAAAAAAGGCAACCTTGTTTTTAAATATGTATTAAAGATTTTAACTGGTGCATTGTCACATGTCGTGTTTTATTGTCACACGGTTGCTGGTCAAGAGTTTTTAGCAAACTTTGTGTTTTTAACTTTTTACCTTCTTTTTACTTTAATGTAATATGTTCATCTTATAAAACCTTTATTTTAGACAATAATATAAATAAGTGAAACACAAGAACAAAAAAGGCAAACTTGTTTTATCTGTCAAAAATTTGAACTGGTGTATTGTCACATGTCATGTTTTATTGTCACATGAGTACTTGTCTAGGGCTTTTAGTAAACTTTGTGTTTTCAACTTCTTACCTTCTTTTTAACTCTAATGTTCTTCCTGTTAAATCATTATTTTAGAAAACAATATAAACAGGTGAAACAAAAGAACAAAGACGACAAACTTGTTTTATCTATTAAAAAATTGATCTGGTGTATTGTCACATATTATGTTTTATTGTCAATGGTTACTTGTCTAGGGCTTTTAGTAAACTTTGTGTTTTAACAGCTTACCTTCTGTTTTACTACTCTAATGTTCTTTCTAGTGAATCATTATTTTAGAAAACAATATAAACAGGTAAAACAAGAGAACAAAGAAGGCAAACTTCTTCTATTTGTCAAAAAATTTAACTGGTGTATTGTCACATGTCATGTTCTATTATCACACGGTTGCTTGTCTAGGGCTTTTAGTAAACTTTGTGTTTTTAACTTCTTACCTTCTTTTTTACCTTAATGTAATATGTTCATCTTTTAAAAATCATTATATTAGACAATAATATAAATAAGTGAAACACAAGAACAAAAAAGGCAAATTTGTTTTATCTAACAAAAATTTGATCTAGTGTATTGTCACATGTCATGTTTTATTGTCACATGGTTACTTATCAAGAGCTTTAGTTACTCTACTCTAATATCTTCTACCTGTAAGACCTTATATATCATAGCAATTGCATTACATAGAATAAAGATAATGAAAGTAAAAACATTTAAAGAAAAAAACATGTAATATCAAACTTAGATGCTGTGCGCCAATGGAATATATTATTTTGTGACATATTTTATATAATTTGCTGCATGTGACAAAGATTCTTTTAGTGAGCAATTACAAGTGTGCAATCTGTCGTTGGATGACTAACAGCGCCCGACAGACATTGTAATATGCACTTTTTAGGGAAGCACAAGGCAAGTTCCCTTTTCTGGGTTATAAATCGCATCATATACCACAATAAACTGCGGGCACATTATATTTGCGCGTAATGCAATATAAGTGTTACACCCAGGGAGATATATGGAAATCGAATAAAGTGCCAAACGGCTTTTATTTCCTTTTTACCACGGCTTGTAGCGTATGGTGATATTTTTCGATTATATTCGACATTTAAGATACACTACGATATGACTTTTACCTCTGAGGCTCTAAAGGTCACTTGGGGTTAATTGTTTACATTTACGACACTAAAGGGACAGCTTATCCCTTAATACTATTGTGCATGACCTTTTCGTAGGTTAAACTTCTGTTTAGACTTGCATACGTTAAAAATTTCAATTGAATTATATTTTGAGAAGGATATAAAATCAAATTTATTTAAATCAGGGTCGGATCTTAAATCTATATTTTATAATTAAAATAAACACAAGTAGAAGGTACTTTTTTCACAGCCTTCCTTTTACCAAATTGTACATATGTTTAATTTATAAGGAACCACCTTATCCACCATTTAATTTATATTTTATAAATTTACATCTAAATTTGACCCATACCTTGTAAACTGTTTGTGACAAAAATCCGAATTTTATTTTATAGTTTTCTCTGCAAAACGTATTATTTAGAAATCCCTTGAGCATTTCCCAAATACTCCACTAAAATAATAAAGCCAAATACGAACAAAGAGCGAGAGAGTAATTATTTCGTTAACGTAGGAGCACGTAGCGGTACTGCGCAATGCGCAGTAGGTTTTATTGGCTCAGCTCAGGATACTCTTGTTGATTTAAGCCAACCTACAAGCCTTATTACTGTTGGTTCTTCATTTAAATATAAACGACCGGTTTTAAAAATAAGTTTCTAAAGTCATATTTTCAAAAAAAAAACCCAATGTATCATTTATACCTCTTATAAATCTCGAGGGTAGAAATGAAACTGACGAACTTCACAAGCATCAAATTTCTCCCATTGGGACGGTAGCTTCCCAGCCCAATATGACATTGAGAACGGGAAATTTCCGGTGGAAGCCTCGACACTCCAACAACCTTTAAGAATTGATGATTCCACTTTGGAAATATTAACATTTTACTATCAAAATGTTAAAGGACTTACAAAAACGACCCAAAATATTAATGGCTACTGGTAACTGCACTAATAAGGGTATAGTGTTTACGGAATCCTGGTTGTCCAGCTCTGAACTTTTTGGCAACAATTATCTGAACAGAGATTATGAAGCTCTTAACTGCAGGAGAGGTGGTAGAACATTTCCATTCTCTCTGACTTTGACTGCAGACAGATACGGATTGGTAGTAGTGTCCTATTTAAAGATTTGTGGGTTGTGGTAAGGCTACAAAATGAGACAGTCATCATTGGAATAGTTGATCCTCCCGCAAACTCACCCCAGTAAGTATTTTAAGATCTTTTGGGCACTATGGGGGATCTTCGAAAAAGTCACAAAAACACTAAATTTATCATTTTTGACCTGAGATTATATAGGAACTTGATGAGGAGCACCTGATGTCATCTGGAATGGGCAGCTCCTCGGCGGAGATTTTGATAAACAATATTTATTATTTAGAACTTGATCAAATTAGTAATGTTACGAACTGCAACGGCAGACTTCTGGATTTGATATTACGTATTGAACTTGAACACATAAAAGTAACAAGATGCGACGTTTTTTTTTAGCAAAAGACCCATATCATCCCCCTTTGCAAGTTTCTATAAGTCGTGGAACCATCCCAGTTTTAAAAAATAAGACTGAAATTGAGGTTTACATGTTTAACAAAGCCAACAACATAGCACTTAACGATTACTTCTTTGTCTTAGTCAAGTCTTACTTGTTACCCGGTTTTAAGTCGGGCTTAAGAACTGATATTAAAAATTACAGAGGAATTTCCTTGATTGTCTATAATACCCAAAATTTTTTAGGCTATATTAACGGATGAAATATTTTAATCTTTTAAACAACTTCTGGTTCTTTAAAGGCAATTAACTACTAACTTAGCTTTATTTCAGGATTACCTCATTCGGAGTATAGAAAAGGGGTTTCAAATCGACGTGATTTACACCGATATTTCTAAGGCTTTTGACAGTGTCTGTCATGCTCTATTGTTGGAAAAGCTGATAGCATACGGAATTGAAGTTCAAAGTTTATTAAATCCGACCTGACAGAACGAAAATAATATGTCGGGATGAATGGCATAATATCAAGAGAGATTGTAGTCAAATCTGCAGTACCCTAGAGATCACATTTAGGCCCTATACTGTTCCTGTTCTTTATCAACGATATAACTGTCAACTTTAAAAATTGTAAATGTCTTTTGTATGCGGATGATCTTAAATTCTTTTACATCGTAAATTCCACGAAAGATTGTGAGTTAATTCAGTTCGAGATAAACAAGTTGATTCACTGGGGCGCTGGAAACTGTCTTTACTTTAACGTGGGCACGTGTAGAATCACGTCGAAAGAAACCAATAACTTTTGAATATTTTCTGAACGGGAAAGCCTATAAAACTTTATCAGGGTGAACGATTTGGGAGTTACCTCCAAAAAGCACACTTCTAATATTATTCTTAAGGGTTACAGAATGTTGTTTTTTTTGCGTAGAGACTGTAACCATATCTATGATGTTTATGCCATAAAATGTCTCGCGCTTGTTCGCAGTATCTTGAAATATAGTAGTATAGTCTGGTCGCCATCATACCAGTGTTATGCAAATCGTCTAGAAGCGGCCCAGAACAGATTTGCTAAGTTTCTTCTGTATAGACATAGATTTCCATCTAGAAATTTACCGTATGGCACTAGGATACAGGTAATTGGATTGGACAGTCTCGATAAGCGACGAAAGAATGCCATGGTGCTCCTTTTGCATCAAATTGTTAATGTTAACAAACCCGAAGCAGGCATTTCCTTTAGGAACCACCTCATCAAACTAATGAAAAATTTTAACTCCAATTTTTTGGCCTATGACCTATTTCATCAGTCATTCGAAACTTTTTAGAAAAACATTTTAAAATTTTAATCTCTTGTTTTCCTGTCGCATCTTCTCTTTTTTTATTTTTTATTATGTATAAGATCTTTGTTTGTATGTTTCTCTTTTTATCCTTTTGGAATTATTATTATAATACCGTTGGGATAGAGATTTCTTAATAGTAAATAAAATAAATAAAAAATCACTGCTATAAAAATTCAATAAACACCTTACACACCCTAAAATGCAAAGGAGAATAGTATATGTTTCTTTCATACTAAGAGATGGACAGAGATACGGATATTAGGTACGTTTCTCGACGTTTGACAACAAGTTTTTTGAACTATGTACTGTAAACGAAGGTCACATGAAGCGGGAAGACAAAATTTTTGTATTGTTTTTGTATGTTTTTATAATTATATTATAATTGAACCACCCGATATAAATTTTATCTATAAACCACAGCTATAAAGATGTGGCGTTCACGAAGCTAATTCTCGTGCCGCGGTACTCTATGGGTACTTCATTAGAAAACAGTTCTAATAACGGCAGTAAAATTTTATTGCCGGATATTTTGCGCTAAATGCGGGATATTCCAGGTTGTCCGCAATTTCGCTAAAGATAAAGGTGATCATTAGATTTATTAAAAAAACAAAATAGTGTTTTAGTCGCGGAAATTGCGCGTTGAACAAATCGTCGTATTTTTAGATTGTCTGTTACCAAGCTATTTACTTCTATATTTAGTCTCTAAAAGGTCTGCACAAAATGATAGCACAAGTTCTTAAGGCTAAACAAAATATGACGATCTAACCCAACTTGCCTTAAACTTTTTCCACAATACTTATGTTAATAGTAGCAGAATTTGACGAAATTTAGTAGTAAGAGTATTCCATGGTAGAGGAAATAAGTCTTAGTTGTTATATTTTTACATTTCACAATTATAATTCAGTTGCCTGACACGTGTTTCGGCCCTTGCGGATCATTATCAAAGGAGTACAAGACAATACTAAATTCTACGTGTAGTTACAAAGTTAATGTATAAGTAATAGTAATGGTAAACATGTCAACATGTCATTAAAATAAAATTAGGGAGATGAAGTGAATTGACAGACAGATTATGGGTTATTTTGGTCCTTAATTTACAGGTATTGACCAAAGGTACAACTAAGTTACAGGTGTGATTATAGAGGTATTTACATCTAAGTAATAACATTTAAGAAAATGATATTGTGTATATAATTATGGGTTTTTTCTTTCATAATTATTGACAGTGTTTATTGTATATTTATCCTAAGTTATTACACTATTAAGTATTAGATTGGCACCTGAAGGTATTTCAATTAGATTATTAACAACATTACATCGATTTTTTAACGCTTTTTTGATTGCTAATGTTTCTAATAGGTTGAGTTTTCTACCCTTGTGTTGAGTATATATCGGTTTAATTTTGTTGGATATTGAGTGGTTATTTATTATACAGTGGTCCGCTATTCCTGTAATATTTTGTTTTTTAAATTAGATGTTTATGTTCTTTAAGCCTAGTATTAAAGTTTCTACCTGTTTGACCTATATAGATTGCATCGCAGTCATCACATTGTATTTGGTAGACCCCGCTATGTATTAATTTGTTTTTATTTTGAATTTTTGAATTAGCTATGTACTTACCTAGGTTATTTTTATTGACTCTATGGTTTTTGAGTTTTTTAGAGATTTTTTGACTTGTGTGACCTGTATATCTGATTGAACTGCATTTCGCGTTTGATAGAAGGGGACGTCCTCCGTCGAGTAGTTTTTGTGTTTTTTAACCCATAATTTTATACACAATATTATTTTCTTAATTTTATTACTTAGATGTAAATACCTCTATAATCACACATGTAACTTAGTTATACCTTTGGCCAATACCTGTAAGATAAGGACCAACCCATAATCTGTCTGTCAATTCACTTCATCTCCCTAATTTTATTTTAATGACATGTTGACATGTTTACCATTACTATTACTTATATATTAACTTTGTAACTATACGTAGAATTTAGTATTGTCTTGTACTCCTTTGATAATGATCCGCAAGAGTCGAAACACGTGTCAGGCAACTGAATTATAATTGTGAAATATAACAAGTAACACTTTAATTTGCTCTACCGTGAAATATATATTTCACCAAGCATGTAGCCCATCACAAATCAATCGGATACATCTCACCGAGAAAAATAACCTGTTGAGTCAAACATTAAATGTTTCATTCAACTGTTTTTGCACTTTCAATACAAACAATGTTTTTTGAACTATGAATGAACCATTCAAAAATCCGAAAATAGTTAAAAGAAACTAAAATCCTCTTTAATTCAAAATGTTTATGATGTTGATTTGAAATGCGGTATTTATTGGCATAGCATTTGCTTACTGTTCACTTAAACATTTTAGTTAATTGAACTAACATTTTCAAAATATTGTGATAAAAACTAGAGGCTCTTCATTTAATACTCTGACATCGTTGATTGAAAGTGTTTGATTGCTTGATTTAAATGTTTGATTAACAGTTCCAAAATATTAGATAACATTCATGAAGTGTTAAGACAAAGATTTAGTTCATTTAACAATATGATTGAAATGGTATTCTTTTGAAAAAAAATCAACTATAAGTAATTAAGTAATTGCATATTGAAAATGCTATTAGGTACCTGTGTCTATATCCGCTTTAATTATATTCAATTTCTGTAAAGCCAACTATTTCAACAAGATTATAATCCTATTTAGTTTAAACCAATAACTAAATATTGGTGTCAATAGCTTCCAAATGGCAAACCTTATTTAATTCTAAGAGCATAATATTTTTTTACCTTAACACAACTTAGAAAATAATATTAGAAAAACGCCTAAGTACAAAAAAAGGATGATTAGTATATAGGAACTATAAATATTGTATAATAAACAGTTTTTCCTAATATTGCATTTAAAATTTCTTACATTATTTTCAGTTATAAATATTACTTCAGCCTTCATTATTGTTGGATAATTTAGTAATTTATTCCTTAATTTTATTTTTGTCCCTATTTTTGGAATCAGAAATGTGCAATAAGGCTTCTTCATATATGTTATGCTTTACTTGAAATCACAACTTAGCATACCATCGGCAATTTCCGCAATACATATGTGTACATTACACAATAAATATTTGGAAAAACTTATAGTAGCATATAAGTATCAGTATATTATTGATAGGATAGACCCATAAGAACCACACTGGCGAACACCGCCATGTTTTCGATTTTAAACTAAATTTTTAGTTAAGTAAAAAGGAGAATCCAGTAACCTTTCTGATTCTTAAGTGTATAAATGAATACAAGATAGTTTGCAACACATATACAGGGTCTTTCAGAAGTACGGTATGTAACTTTAGGCCTTATGGCCCAGATGCATTTCAATTACGGACTAGCAAATGGAAATCCTGAAGAAGCTCGGCGAATTTATCAGGAACGTTATCCAAATAGAGTACTACCATGTGCCGAAACATTTAGACAGTTCCATGCAAGATTGAGTGAGACTAGGAGTTTTAAACGTACTGCAACAGTAACTGCGCCTGAGTTAGAAGAGACTATACTTCGAGAGAGAAGATGATCTTTCAACTAGTGCTAGGAAGGTAATAGTGCAATTTCAAACAAATGCATTAACCGTTTGTAGGGTTTTGCATCTTTATCAAATACCCTAATTGCTGTATTGGACGCACAAGTCCCCAATGTTGGCCAGCTCGCAGTCCCGATTTGAAAACAACAACAACTACAAAGAACAAACAAAAATTTATAACAACAACTCAACAATTATCTCATATACTTATATATAACAATTAGCATAGGTGCTTAATCACGAAATGTGCTCAAATTGTCTTCCATTCTGCTCGATGCATTTTTGGACTCGGCTTGTAACTGAGCGAGTGGCGTTATAGATGTAAATATTTGGCACTCTTTCAATGCAATTAATAAAATTTGGTCTTAGTTCTTCTATAGTTGTACTTCGGGTTTTATATATTTTATTTTTGATAAATCCCTAAAAATAAAAGTCGAGTGGTGTCAGGTCGGGGGAACGCGGAGGCCATCTGTTTGGTCCATATGTACCAAGCCAACTTTCGCCAAAATGGGCAGTTAGTTATACTATTATATGCTGGAGCACCATCTTGTTGTAAATAAGCATTATTTCTTGCAGCTTATGGCATGTTATCCAACCCGATTATTACACATTCTTCCAAAATTTGAATGTATCCTTCAGCATTCAAATTTTTATTAAAAATCCTGTAGTTAGGGACCCTGTTTTGATACAGCGCCACCCAAACCGTCCTTGTTGTACCCTGGCGACCGTCTGATGAGGATTTATGTTTGACCAATATCGATTGTTATGTCGATTAAAAATTGCTTTGCTAGATATAAAAGTCTCGTCAGTCCATAATATATTTTGAAAAAAATTGGGATTCCGATTAATCTGTTGCAAATACCAATGACAAAATTCTAAACGCCGCTCTTCATCTCCAGTATGTAAGTTACGAACCTCTCTTATTTTATACGGTTTATACTTATGCTTTCTTAACGTTTTTAAAACTTTAAATTTACTTGTGCCAATATCTTTCTCAATATTACGGCTGGATAGCGTCGGATCAGCAGCAACACAAGCTAATATATTTATTTAATCTCTTTCTCTATTTTCCTTATTGTAAATCTTACCTCTTTGTTTTCCAAATGATCCATACTCACTTAAATTGTAATATAGATAATTTTTGAAATATTTGTCTTTCTGGCTCAAAATATAGGTCTAAAGCTGCGTCTTTATTTGTATTACACCCAATATAGCACTGAAAGATGTTTTTCGTAGTATTGAAAAATATTCATTTTAAACTCCTTTTTTAATAAAATATTATCGAAAATATTTCGTTAACAACGAATGTCAAAACCAATACTTATATGATAATGAATTTTATGACATATAAACAAACAAAAACAAACGCTTAAAAAATTCAATCCATGATCAACTAAAAAATTTTTGTTTTTTGGTATTTTAGCTATTTAGAACAAAGCAAAATATTAAGTGTTATGTATTGCTCCAATTGAAAGAAAAAAATTTAATTTTTTGATACAAATAGATACAAGGGTGTCTCATTTAAGAAAATGCTAGTTTTGATAATACCTCAAAAATTAACACATCTATATTTCTTCTAAATACGCCACTGCATTCTATGTAAAAAGTCATAAAACTTTCGTATTGAAAGTTTCTTTTTATCTCCATAAATAACCGAGTCACAAAAACCGCAGATTTTGAGTATCACCCTGTATCTTCTAAACCAATCTAGTTAGCGTAGATTTGATTGCGCCATTAAACTAAACACTAAAACAGAGAACGGGACACATATCTTAGTTTTTTTGTATCTCTTATCGTTTAGCCTATACCCTATAACATCAACGAAAAAGAACCACCCTGTATAATACTAAAATTTGCCACTTCATAGATTTGGTGATTGGCATTAAATGAGTGACTGAATAAAAACTTTAAATTAAAAAAAAAGTTGTCATTTCCGATGTTCAAAAGTTTTTTTTACGAGCAAAACAAATTTATTAATAAGAATATCAGAAAAATAAATAAAATTTCCTAAAAATCGTGTTAAAATTTGAAGTATAAGCTATTACCTAATTATCACGCTTTAAATAATTAGTAGACAGTGCGAGTCTCTAAAGCCAAATAATATGGTAAATGTTTGTAATCTGGACGCAATAATACAAGAAAGATCAACAGTCAATTAAGCGAGCAACTCCAAAAATGCTATTGAAGTTATTTCAAACAACTTAAACAAGGTACTTATTTCAACTTTTTGCTACTTTTCAAATAATTATTGCTGTGGGTGAGGAACTAACTGACTGACTGAATGTGATCATATATAGCTATATACAGGGTGAGTCGGGAGGAATGGGCCTAACTCTAAGGGTGTAATCTATGCATCAAAATAATAAGAAAAAACTCAAATGTTGTTATCCAATATTCATTTGTTTTCAAGTTACAGCGTTAAATAAAATAATAATCTTGTTAAACCAAAATATCCAACATTAACATTGTTTTAAATAAATCATTGGTTTAGTAAATTTTCAAAAATACCGCCATTGACTTCCAAACATTTCCTGCTTCGTTTACGAAGGGCGCGCGTGGATCTTCTAATTGATTCGTGCCTTTCTTTAATATTGAGTACAGCATTTCTAATGCGTCTAATTAATGCATTCCTAGTATCTACTTTTACTTTGTAAAACTCAGTTTTTAACCAACCCCATAAATTGTAGTCCAACGGCGTGAGGTCTGGCGATCTAGGAGGCCAACTAATAGGACCACCGCGACCAATCCAAGCCCCTGGAAACCTTTGGTCTTAATATTGCTTGACCCGACGATCGAAATGGCCAGGCGCTCCGTCGTGTTGATAATACATTTCAATTCTGATGTTTAAAGGAATCTCCTCCAGTAGTCCTTGCAATTCATTTTGCAAAAAACTTAAGTAGTGATCCCCTGAAAGGCGATTTTCCAAAAGAAAAGGGCCAATTAAATTATTATCGATCATGCCGCACTACACGTTTACTAAACACCTGTGTTGAAAATTACTTTCGACTATTGCGTGAGGATTTTCGTCCGACCATACATGGGAGTTTCGATTATTATTAATGCCATCACGGGTGAATGTAGCTTCGTCAGTAAAAAGTATGTGCAGTAAAAGATGACGATTATTAATTATCCACTCACAAAATTGCATACGCTTGGCGTAGTCTCCAGGTTGAAGATTCTGTACACGCTGTATATGGTACGGATATAAGTCTTGCTCGTGAAGCGTATTGATCACACTTTTTTGGAGAATCCCCAACTGAATTCCAATTCTTCGTGAGCTTGTCGTCGCATCTTCTTCTACTAAAGCTAGAATATTTTCTATTTCTTCTTAATCCTGTTGAATGGTTCGTTCGGATGTTACATTAGCACTTGGAAGCGTTCCGATCCCGCAGAGTTTGTTGAAAACTCTGATAAAGGCCTTTCTGTTCGGTGTTCTTTCATGTGGAAATCGTTTACGATATTCTTTAGCAGCCGCTGTAGCATTCCCATAAATAAAAACTATATTGGCGTATTCGAGATGTGAATAAATGTGTGGCATTTTATAAAATTAAAATGATACAAATCCGAAAGTTAACGGTGAATCAATGTAACATTTTATACTGACACTAATAGGATAGTGACAGCACAACAATCAAAAGCAGACAATAATAACATTTATTGCAGGAAAGCTAAATTAATGCAATAGTTTGTTTTTGCCTTATAACTTGAAAACAAATGAATATTGGATAACAACATTTGAGTTTTTTCTTATTATTTTGATGCATAGATTACACCCTTAGAGTTAGGCCCATTCCTCCCGTCTCACCCTTAATTATTTGTCTTGTTTCTCAGCATATAATCGTGCGTTTGAGATTATTATTTCTCCATTAGTTGAGGTAGTCCGTGAACTAGAAAAAAGAAGAGGGAAGGAGAACTTGCAATGCTTATGTCGATATGCCATTTCTATGGTTGTTTAGGTAACCAACCTGTTTTGTGGTCTCTATTTCAGTTATTATATTGTTTGTCCGTCTAAAGTAGTGATTAATGTATCAAAAAATTATATCTCACAGCAATCCGTCAGCATGACGCATTTTATTGTTGTCATTAAAACTAACGCTTTAGTTTACAAATAATATTCCAATGGTGTTTTTTGCTGTGCTGCCGATGAATCCCAAAATTAATAAGATAAAGTAAGTAAATACACCGCTTCCCTCGCAAGCATACAACTTCACTCATTACATGATCTATTTTCTAATAAATTGATAAATCCACCCCTTATAAAAACCATAATTATGAATTTGGAATTTCCTAAAAAAAAATTATAAATAACGGCCTCAATCTTCAACCGCATTCACCGCGCGTGGAAAAGATAATTGTCACATTATTTTTCACCGTGAAGGCAATTCGTTCATAAAAAGCGCTTAGTTGCATCTTGTCAAGATCACAGTCGGGACCAGGCGTCCCTCTGAGATCAGGGACCGAACAATTGTAATTTGATGCCCGGTATACACTCGCCAAAAATAAAGAATTGCCCCCTCACCCTCGCGTAAAAACTTCTTGCAATGTAGTTTTAGTTTCCGTGGTGAGAGACACGCGTCACGCGTCATTCATTCAGTTATGACCAGATACAGCTTCGGACTCAGGTTTTGATCATGCTTCAATCTTTTTAGCATGACTTATTTAATTATAATCAGGCATAGCACCGGACTCGGCTTTAGTCATACGTCAACATTTGTTGCATCAGTTATTCGGTGGTGATCGGATTCAGAGTTTGATCATACATCAATATTTTATCACGAAAATCAGGCTGTATGATTTATTCGGTTATGACGAGGCATAGCATTGGAATTAAGCTTTAATCATAGGTCGGCACTTTTGCATAAATAATTAGGTTATGACCAGAGCATCGGATTTAGACTTCAATCATACATCAACATGTCTGCATGATTTACTCGTTAGAATAGAATATATTACCTTATACAGAAGTTTGAATACATAAAATTAAAGTGAAATATGCAACGAGAATGGTAAACTAAGTCAACAACTGTATCTCTGCTCATGCTGAACAAATAATATTTTATCATGCAACTCATCTACCATCTACTACAGTTGTATCGTCAGCATACAATGTTACAAAATTAGTTCTAATATTCAAAGGAAGATCATTCACATACAACAAAAATAGAAGAGGTCCCAGAACCGAACCCTGAGGTACTCCAGGATTAACTGGCTGTACACCAGAATGAACACCACCACATTCGACAACCAACCGCCGGTTTGGAGACTACTAAAATACGACGTAAATTCGTCAGCAGCCTCCCTGGTTCTTCAATTATTTTCAAGTTCTTTTTCTTTCTATCAAGTTTATTATTTACAATACTTCAGATGGTTTACATTTTGTTAAATGGCCAGATATAACATTGGATTCGGATACACCTTCTGCATTGTGCATTATTTATCTAATTAAGATCAGACATAACATATAACATTCGAGCCAAGGTTTGATCAGCATCAACATTCTGGACGATTTTACCTTCGCGATATTTTTTAAGATTCTGTGATCATGAAAAAGCGATAAAAACTCCAATTGTCAATCAATTAAATCACGTGAACCTAGTAACCATCGTAACAGAAGAGCACTAACCTAAACTACCATAATATCGCGTCGTTATAGTTTGTCTAATAGTCGTAGGTACCTAAATTTTTACTTAACCCGAAAAGGAAAACAAACAGGAGTGATTAACAACTGACTAGGAAAAGTTTTTAGGTTATATTAATTGCAATCGAATTGATTGCGATATACGTGCTCCCAGGGCAGATTTAGAAGAACGCGTGGAAGTTACTGTAATATATTCATCCTACAACATTCATATTTTTCAATACACATGGGTTAAAATTCTTGCTTAAGCATTTTTAACAATTTAAAGAGGGACTGCTAAGACAGACCTCAATACCTCCCTGTATCTTATAGGTTAAAAGGATCCAGTTACCCGATATACGAAATTCGAACTTTTAAAAAAGAACAACAATGCATCCGAGGCGCTAAATAGTAGTTGGGCCACTTCATTCAGTTTTTAAGAGCCATTTAATATGATAACCCCGGGATGGTTCAATAAGATCAGAGATCGGCTCTTAGGCACGGAATACCTACATGGTGCATTTTAAGACTTGTATGTTTTGGTTTTAATCGATAGAAGATTAAAGTAGTGCTGGATTGCACTATCGACTACAGTGTTTTAATTTTCAATAAGAATGGATGAATAGAAAATGTATCAAATGGAAAAGTTCCATATTAAACAGAAATTAAAACAGTGTTTTTCCTTAAATATTGTAAAAAATTATACTGCTACATACCTGTGTGTTATGTTAGTTAGGTATTGATATACGAATCCTGAAAGACAGTTTAGTACTACTACTCTTGATTTTACTTTGGTTACTAAATTGCAACAAAACGTCAAGATAAAAAGAATGAAATGATATTTTGTGACGCATGACTGGGTAAGGGATTCTCTGTCGAGCAAATGACCGATATATTCCAAAACAATAAGGTTATCCGTACAGCGCCAAATCAAATCATATTCTTGTATCGATTTTTCCTATCTTGACACATAAGCACATGATCTGAACTATAAGGGCCGTCGCGTCGAGGGACCTTAATTTTATGAATCAGAACGATTCGCGAGGGTGTGGGAGGGGTAGTTTTGTTATAATAGCGCACTGCAAATCTGCGGCTTTTAATTTTTAGGGACGTCACCCTCAAGCCAAAATTGGTTTAGAAGGGTGAATAATCTTTCTCTCTTGTCGACGGCATGTCACACTTACGTCCGATGTGGCTTCTCATCCGATTTAGTAGACCACCGATGTTTAAACTCCTCAGTCAATTTTAACCCCCTCGTATGAATTAGAAGCTATATACAGGGTGTATGTGTTATAATTTATTTCTTTAAGAACAAATTTTATGGATTCATATTAATTATATATTGTAAATAGTATCCATTTAGTGATTTTGGTGTTTTGCTGGCTTCTTTTGTGATTTTTAAAACATATTAATTATTTCATTATTTATTTTGGTGTTGAGCAGTTGGTCCTAAGTAAGAGCAAAATTAAGCTTACATTGTAATTGGGTCCTGCACTCCCACTGCTCCTCAGTAGTAATAATAGTGGTTATGATTAGAACTAACCTGAATACCTGGTCGATCGTTTTTGCCTACCCCAATTTTGATACCTTTTTGTTTTCCTAAAAGCCTGGATTTCTTTAAATAATTCTGTTTGCCTATCCCAGATCTACCTTCAACTACCTTATCCATCTTGGCCTTGGTGCTCGGTCCTTTTGGACTAAATCTCGACCGAAAGATAATAGCGTCTTTCTATGGAGGACATTAATCTTCCTTTCTTCGGAGAATCGTTAAGCTGAAGACTAAATGATTTCAAGGGCTTTAAAGGTTGGTATAAACTGATCAAGTGAGCCGGCGTCTCTTAGGCCTTCCCGACAATCTGGATATGTTGAATTAATATCAGGTGCAGATTGGAGCCAAAGTAGAGAGCTCAGGTATGCCTCTAGCTTTTTGGTCTGTCCTCTTATAAATTTTATGGCTTACCTGCATTCTTAGGAGAAAATCTGAAATCTGGCCCGTGGAACATTTTTTCTTCATCTTACTATTCGCTTCTTCTTTTCTTCATTATTCTTTAAAATATTGAGTCCGTGTGTATCCAGTTCCGGTCTGTTTCCATCAGGTTTGTTATTAGATGGTCCATGTTTAATTCAAAACTTATTTTAAGCATCTTGCAGAAATCTGCCTTTCACACTAGTGTGGTCGACAGTGGCTAGATCTTCGCATAGGATCAATCTCATGGTGCATTGTCCCTTTTATCTAGTTGTTATTGTACAGAGTGCGAGGATTTTAAAGGGTTCCAAAGCAAAATCCAAAAGACGGCTGAAAATATTTTATTCAGTACAAGATTCAGACTAAAAATAATTCAGAATAATTTAAATAATTACTTGACCACAATTGGTAAATGTTGCTTCGTCAGAAAAGACTGTCTCTCTTGTAAATACATCGTTTTCATAAATTGCAAGTCTTAACCAGTTACAATATAATGTGACCCTATTTTGAAAATCTTGGCCATACAATTCCTGATGAAGAGTTATGTGGTCAGGGTGAAAATTGTGCTTATGTAAAATAGTCAGTACCGATTTTTGGCACATTCCTGAATCACCTGCAAGTTTCCTTGAACCAACATGAGGATTTATAGCTACTATACCCAAAACTCTAACGGCCATATCGTCATTTATATTGTTTCTCTTTGAACTCTATTCTTATTCCGATGGTTCTTGTGCCTGGTATAAGAAGTGAGTTTTGTAACAGTGACCCTACCTGTTGCTTTTAGATGAACAATACTGTTTCTAGACCTTTGCCATTTTCGACTATACTCGGTACCAAAATAATTGCCAGTGACTCATTTTTACCGGGGTGTACAAGACGTAAGAGGAACGCCAATTCCAGAGGCGTGTCATCTTAAACAATAATAATTCAAAATATATATGAATTTTTTGTTTATTATTATAATATATTTACATTAACTATAATATTATAAATTGACTGAAAAATAAATTAAGCTTTTACATTTGGTGATCTAATGAAGTAATTAGAGAAACTAAATTACGCAGGTATAAAATCCAAAAAGAATAATAATGCAACGGTATATGTTATTTTCATAATGTTTTTATTATACTACATATAAATAGAAACATATAAAAGTGGATTAAGGGCAGAACCTAAACCTAAATTATGAATGTTTATAAATTTCCTAACTATTGTTACCTAATGAAGACTAATTGATAATAATTTGACAAATTATATTCCTCGCCGACATTAAAAAGTGTTATAATGACAATACGTTACAATTTTAAATTCATTATTACCATTACAGCGATTATTCACTACCTGACGATGAAAACATTTCGTTACTGTCGCTACTGCTGTCATCTGCAGGATTTATAATAATAGGTTCTACCATGACTTCAACGCGTACATCTAAGTCCCACATTTTTTTTTCTACGCCCTCGACATGTAATACGCACTTATGCCAATCTGCTGCTTGTACATTCGCTATTGCCGTTTTTAACAGTTCTTTTACATCTTTTAATTTAAAAGTTTTATTTTCAAGCGGCGCCACTTCGCCCTTTATCTGTGCCCATTTAAGCTCGATTGGATTTAGTTCACAATGGTAAGGCGGTAAACGTAATATTGTAACACCTCGTTCACGAGCCATTTCATTCACTACATATTTCGTATATTATTTTTTGTGAAGTCTTGCAAGATCGAGCAACTGCACTTTTAGCATTTTTTCGCCAAATGCAATATTTTTTTCTTCGAGCCAGTCAACAATCTTTCCTTTTCGCCACGCAGAAGTTGGCAAAGCTCAAACACTCCCGAGTTCATATCCTCATGATAATCACCGGTTTTACGAGATTCAAACACGTTTAACCCACCTTCAAGAAAACCAGAATCACTCCCGATGTGGCTTATAATTAACCGACGACCTTTTCCTAAAGGAGCTTTCAATCCAGCGGACAGTCCATTGATAAAGGCGTTACGTACATCTTTAATGTTGAGTCTTGCCAAATGTAATTCACAGTATGTTCTTCATTTAACCATGTCTCGTCCGTAAAGTAAATTCTTTTCCCTGCACAGCGATATTGTTGTATTTCTTCTAGATACTTTCTAGGCCACAATACGATTTCTTCCTTTTCCACCAGAAGACTTTTGCGATTTCGTTTTAAGAATCGAAAATTCAATTCTCGTAATGTACGCATTAGAACTCTTTGTGGAATTTTTTGCATATTTTCATCACTTTCAATTTCGGCAGAATTTTTTTTTAAATTCGTAAGTTCATTTCGAAAAAAAAATGCATGCACTTTCCAACGAATGGCTAACTTTGTTTGCTGATCAATAAAAATCTTTTTCCGTCCTCTTGTTTCCTTTTGATAGGACACTTTAGTATTCCTATTGTCCTTGACCCTTGATAGTTCTATAAACAGTACGGCAAGATGTCTTAGTCAATGTGGCACAAAGTTCTGCTGCATCAGTGAATGATATTCCACTGTGTGTTACTTAGAATTCCCTCATACTCATTTTTTTACCATTGTACGCTCCCCAGGTTTTAAATGACGTCGTTTTGTAACTTGTTGGTTACTATCACTTAAAAAACTCACCTGCGTTATAATATTTGCTGTTTTGAATAACCTCCAAAATAATAAAACTGAATTGCTAATATTCTCTTGATTGAAACTTATCTACGACACTGAACGTTGGTTAGAGACGATAAGAAAGCGTGCGAGCGCTTTTAGCCATGGGTTTTTCCTACCTGCGTTGCCAAATTAAGTAAATCGGGTACCGTATTGGATGAAAAGGCCCTTAATGTCATGTCGATTTTGGTACATATTATGAGAATATAAATGAAATATTCTAAAACCTGGCAACATGTAACGACCTATTAATGCACAGTCTTCTCAAGCGGTTTTGAATGCTTTTATTTAAGTTAAACGTGTGTGTGAATGGATGTTAATTATTTTCTCCGCACACCGTCAATGGTGATAAGAATAGTTTTGCCAATTATTTGGGATCGTAGTATAGCTAATTCCGACAAGCACAAGTGGTGTGCTTGGATCAATTTGTTAATTTTATGTACCACTACCACTTTGTAAAGATTCCATCAAACCATTAAATTTCCCAAATAACCCTTGTAAATGGAATGGACATTCCTAAACAGTGTAACAACTAATTGATTTTCATATTCAAATATTGTTTGCCGTGTGTATGACCGTTGCGGAGGCGTGATTATTCGTTAGGCCGGCCGGTACGGTGTACATGAGGCATCAACATCGCTGTGATGAAGCAGATCCTCTCAGCTGTGAAAAGCCAAAAGCTTTCGGTCAGTTGGGCACATCAGCATACAAAATGTCTGACGGCATTTAACACTTTGCGCGAAGGTCTGGGATTACTGACAGTTGAAGCACCTCGATTCGAGTGGAACAAAACAAAAGATGTATGAGAATTATTAAAGGAATTTTTACCAGTGCCAGCCCAACTAAGATAAACGACAAAAAGGGATTATTCATTTTTTACCGCTGATTTAAACAAATACAATTTAAATGACCACAACAGTCAGAATGCACATTGAACAATATTTGACCTAGCTACACTTTTGTTAATTTGTGTTTATCGGTAAAGCTTTTAAACATTGTGTTTCATCCTTCTAATTGAACAACTGTAATTTATCAAGTCCAACGAGCCAAATAAACTATATCGATGTTCCGCAATATTATAGCCAAATCTATTGGTAAAACTTATGCAGCACAAATGTACAATAAAATTGAACAACACCATTGAAAAATTTTAACCTTGACAAGCATTTTTTTATTTTTCTTATGCACAAGCATTGGCGTGTATAGGGCTATTTTCTAGGGGGGCCAAGTCGACGCCCGATGTACAGGGTTATTGGCCACATTTTGACCTATAGGTAACTTTTTTATTTAAAGTTTTTGATATATGATTTAAATATAACATTAATAGGTCCTTTTGAGAAGCGCCAGTAAAAGTTGGTTTCGGATATACAGGGTTCCCCATTACGAAATGTCAGAACAATGTTACATTTTTAAACGGAACACCCGGTATATTATTGAATTTTTAGATTCTCCAGACAATTCTAAGTATATTTCGTCTATAATATCCTATACCTATCTTCAACAGTTTCCGAGATATTCATAATTGAAAATCGGATTTTCTTTTATTATTTATTTCAAAACAAATTTAATTAAATTAAACAACGAAGCCTACTAAAACAATGAATAAAAAGTTAAACGAATCGGCGAAATAAAATAATTGAAAAGTAAAGAAATGAACTAATTCGTTAATAAATGCTCAAAATGGCCTCCATTTTCTTGAACGCAAAGTCGGTAACATTTTTCTAAGTTCTTTACTGCATCGCTTACTATAAGTGGATCGGTTTTTATAGCATTAATTGAGATCATAAGTGTGTCCTGCAAGACTTCAATGTTTGGAAATGTAGGATTGTTGTCAAAGAGACTGCCCTTAATCGTACCCCAAAAAAAACCTGTCCATTAAAGTAAGGGCTGAACTGTTCGGCGGCCATTTGATGTTTCCATATCTTCCTATCCATCTAGGATATTTACGGTTTAAATAATTCGTTACATTTTGAATGTTATGTGGAGGAGCCCCATCCTGTTGCCAGATCAACCTGTTCACGTGAACTAAAGGGATCTCTTCTAGATATTCTTTAATTTCGTTGTTTACGAATTGAAGGTATCTTTCTCCCGTTAAGCCCTCTTCATATGATAAAGGCCCCAAAATAATATTGTTTGTAATACCACACCAAACGTTAATGGATCTTCGACCCGACGACCGACGACTTTATAATTTTTGTTTGATGCGGATTCGTTTGGGACCAATAGTGGCAATTTCTTCTGTTAAAGATCCCACTTGTTGATAAATTCGATTCATCGGTCCACACAATTTCGAGAAAAAAATTTGGATTTCATTTCAGCTGCCGCAGCATAATTTGGCAAAATTGTAGTCTTTTCCGCTTATTATCTTCGCTTAAAAACTGAACCTTGGTGAATTTAAAAGGTCTGAATTTATATTTTTTTAGCGTATTTTGTATTTTCCAGTATTTTATATCCGAAGTTTTAACAGTAGTGGGAATGGAATGTGTTGGATTTTCTAAAAAATAATAAATAATAACAAATAAAAATAAAGATATCAAGTTAAAATTTTACCTTGGAAATATAATAAGACATTAAGCTCTGCATTTTCATCCACACCACGATAAGCCTTCTTCCTCTGCAATGTTTTAAAGTCTTGTAGCTGCTTAAATACATTAACAAAAGTGTTTTCAGTTGCTGTTTGACGGTTTCTGTATTCTCTTTGGTATCTTTGTTTTGCTAAACGCTTATTTTTATTACACTTTATGTAAAACTGTAAAATATCAAACTTTTCTTGTTCTGTATAGCCCATCTTTATACGGAATTATGAATGCGAAAAGTCAAAACTTTTAGAAAAAATTACAGTTAATTCTGTTTCTGTCATAATATGATTCCTAGACGATATAATAAAAACAATAATAATAGCCCAATTTAAGTCCGAAAATCCGATTTTCAATCATGAATATCTCGGAAACTGTTAATAGGTAAAGGATATTATACACGAAATATACTTAGAATTGTCTGGAGAATCTAAAAATTCAATAATATACAGGGTGTTCCGTTTAAAAAAAGTAACATTGTTCTGACATTTCGTAATGGGGAACCCTGTGTATCCGAAACCAACTTTTACTGGCGCTTCTCAAAAGGACCTATAAATGTTATATTTAAACCATATATCAAAAATTGTAATTAAAAAGTTACCTATTGGTTAAAATGTGGCCAATAACCCTGTGCAATTAGTGAGCACGATTAGCATCATATTTCATAAATAGTTTTACACTTCTAATTATGTCCCTTGTCGCTGTAACGTAACGTCATGTTTCACTCTGCAAAGATATTTAAAAGTTTTTCTGGCGTAACGCTTCCCTTGACGTAGGTAGGTACTTATTTTCTATATGGAGAAGAGTAGTACTTAAGAACCTCTCTTCTCTTCTGAGCTGACTGGAATGGCAATTGTAGCTTAGATCAATTTATAGAGATTGGGGCAAAAATCTTGTTTTACGTGTTCCCTCGGGACTTCAATTGTAACATCGTTTTCTTTTTGCACGTTTTTTATTATTAAACATTCTGTTCCTAAAAGAGTCTCATCAATTTAAAGGATATCCTTATAAAGGCTTCCATTTTCGAGGTCTAAATTCAAAAACGCATCGCTCGATTGGACTAAAGGTGGACTTTCAAACCTATTATTCGTATTACCTATTATATTATCAATTACTGGATAATATATGTTAATTTTCCAATATTCACTGGCGCGTGTATCAGACGGAAAATCAATCCAATTTCCTTTACCAACTGTAGATTCAATATAAAAGTCTCTGTCCCCGCTACTTCCACCGACTCGATAATGTTTTCTTTTGCTCACTCATGTGGGTTCCAGAGAAATTTCATGCTTTTCTGCAAACTCTTCTATCTCCTTTCAACTTTTATCAAAATTGTTCCGATTTTGTTCGAAAGTATAGTAATAATGCCTGTTATCATGGTGCCAGCTTGGCCGAGAGTTGCTTTTTAACTTTGAAAGAATTTACTAAATACATGAACTTTTTTTTTAATAAACATAAGGCTCTCGCCCCATGTTTGTCTTTATTTCGAGTTATTTCTTCTTTTAGTGCCGTTTTAAGTGCATCATAACTATTTATTACAGCCTTACAATTTTCATATCATCCTGTGGTACTTAAACTCCCAATTTCATGAGCAGTCTTTATATCAAGAGAATCTTGCAATTTTTTGAGATGACCATGACTGCAAGGGTGTAAAACTTGGATATACAGTGCTTCTAGATTATTAATAAAGTAAGTTGCAGGTGACACATTAACGCATGAGTCTACAATAGCTAAAACAGACAATGCACGTAAATAGTATGAGGATACTTTTCCTTGATGATTATTTGCAGACCTTTGTGTTTTCCGGACATCACACTCGCGCCTCATATGACTGTGCAAGTATGGATACATTATCTAAACCACATTTATTTAAAAAATCGAAAATCATCGCAGCCAGACTGTTCGCATCTCTACTAGTAGAGCAACCAATAAATCCCATGAACGACTCTTCAACTTCCAACTCCATCACGTATCTCAAACGCGGCTGCGGCGGTGTCCCGACCAACGGCGTGCGCTTTGCGCTGTGGCGCGAAATTCAAATCTACTCTAGCTTAGTATGTTGTGTATTTGCGGTTTAAAATATTTTTGTTACTTCGAAATTAACTATTCACTCGCCAGCTACTGTCTCCACCAGAAGTTCGTTTATTAGAAAGAGAGTTGCAGCAGCATCAGCAGTGGATGTCGTCCTCTTGTCGCGGATAAAAGAATTAATTAATTTTTTTTTGAACTTTTGACAACAATAAAGCTTATTTTGATTTGATTGATTTAGTTTAGTGTAAGTATTTTGTATACCATTAAGAAACCGATGCAGCAACATATTCTTGTTTCCAGTACAGTTGTGTAAGAGGATCTGACGCACCGAATGACGATATTGGCGTTGTTGCCAGCTTTCTAGTTTGTCTGGAATTCGAACGAATTTTATATTTTTAAACGTAACACCCTGTATATTTTTCATTTGTAGTTTTTACTTTAAATTTGTTACACTTTTGCTATACCATACTTTGTTCCTAATATCAGTAGTTTTCGAAATAACGAGTACAATTTAGAAAAAATATATTTTATATATTAAATGTTCAAACGGTTTTCCTGTACAGCTTGACAGTCTGCTAATTGAAAATAAAATTTTTCAATTGTGTTGTAAATCATTTCTGGCGTTATTAATTCAAAATCCTCCAATCGGCCAAATCTTGAGGTTTTGTGGTATAAACTCTGTTCTTCAAGTGTCTCCATAAAAAGTAGTCGTTAGGCGACAAATCAGGGGACCTAGGTGGCCACTCGATTGTATCCCCTCTACCGATCCACCTATTCGGAAAAGTGTTGTTCAAAAATTCGCGCACGTTAAGACCAAAACGGGGAGGAGCTCCGTCCTGTTGGAAGAATGTACTTGCATAATTTGGACCCATCACATTTCGTATAGTAGGCACTATTTGCGTTTCCAAGAGCTCAAGGTAAAGTTGTGATGTCAAATTACCATCAATAAAAAATTTACCGATCTTGTGGTTACCCAGAAGCCCAGCCCACACATTCAATTTTCCAGGGCGTTGTGTATGACCTTCTCTCATCCAGTGGGGATTTTCATTTGCTCAAAACCTACAGTTGTGTCTACTTACTTTACCATTTAACATAAATGTTGCTTCGTCCTACCTACTATAAATTTGAAAAACTGGGTATTTTGGTCAAACCTTGGCATCATAATATCACAAAGTTCAATTCTTCGCTCATAATCATCTTCTCATAACTCTTGAACAACATGTATATTGAAAGGGTGATATTTATGTTTTGTTAAAACATTATGGACGGATTTGAAGCAGACGTCACTTACTTGAGAAATTTTTCTTAATGAAGAAACAGAGGTTTCAACAACATGTTGTAAAATTTCTAAACTTTTCCCTTCATCTACTACTGCTGGTCGTCCTGATCGTCGCCTATCTCTACAATTTCATGTTTCTTCGAACCGTCGGACAGTTTTTAGAACAGTTGCTTTTGAAATTGGATTTCGGTTTGGATGTGCGTCATTAAATAGATTTTTAACCTCTTCGTAAGACCTGACTCTATCGCCATATCCTCTCATCATAAGAATTGTAATTCTCTCACTTTCAGTTAAAGATATTTTTGCATGTAAAAATGACAGCTTTTATGACTTTACATCAAAACTGAACTGGTGTTTTATTTATCAATAAAAATTTGTTGATATTTTCAAAACACGTCGTTATTTCGAAAACTACTGATATTAGGAACAAAGTATGTTATACCAAAAGTGTAACAAATTTAAAGTAAAAACTATAAATGAAAAAAATATACAGGGTGTTACATTTAAAAATATAAAACTCGTTCGAATCCCAGACAAACTAAAAAGCTGGCAACAACGCCAATATCGTCATTCGGTGCGTAGTTCCGCACGTGCTATTCGAGGTGGTGCAGCTCCGAAAACTGGATAAAAATATAAAAAAAACTACTGGACTTAAATATTTTAAATACCGAAATGTCAATAATTATCTTGGTTAAAGGTGATCATTAAATTTAAATGAAATACCGCTGTAATAGCTGGTATCAATCATCCTTTTGAAATAACTCTGTGGTAATAATTCTAGAGGCAATTGCAACAAAAAAGGCAAATTAAAGTAACTGTTGGAAATGTCCTCTCTCTTATTCGATGCATAAGTTAACACGACTCCTCATGTCCTCCAAAGCATTTTGCAGCATTTTTAGCGTTATGGTTGCACATTCCTTAACAGTTTTTTTGGTCCAGCTCTTGCAAGTTATGTATAGGAGTTCTGAAAATTCTATTCTTCAAGTAAGGGAACACAAAATAGTTCATAATTATCAAGCAATGTGAATTAAAAGGAAACACAAGTTGAGGATGCAAACTTATCAGCCAGTCATCAAAAAACACAGGGATAGTGTCTCTTGTCATATATGCTGTTACACAGTTCCGCTGAAAATAGTCATGCTGAAGTTGATGATCCTGTAGTTGTTGAACAAATTCACTCAAAATGTTGTCTCTGTACCTCTCTACTTTGACGTTAAAATAAAAAATAGACCCCATTATTCCTCTGTGCGAAACTGCCATCCAAACACCAATTTTTTGAGCATGTAGTGGAAATTCAACAGAAATTGTCAGTGCCCCACATTCTCATATTTTGAAAATTAATATACCCAAAAAAATGAAACCACGCTGCGTCAAAAAAAAATGTTATGTTATTGTTATGTTATTCCTTAAATTATTGCCAACCATTGGCAGTACGCAAGACGTCGTAGCATGGTCTGCCGGCAAAAGTCCTTGATATGATTGATGCATCTTATAGGGATAAGTTTTTCTCTAGAACTGCTTGTTCCATACGAAAGTCTAATTTCTTAAACCAGACGTTTCAGGTTATGTAAGCGCATTGACGAACTTCATTAACAAATTCTTTTGTACAAAGGTTTGGCCTTTTTTATGAGTCGCAGAGCCAGTTACACGAATCACAGAAACGCAATTTTTAAGGCATACAAATCCTTTGGAAATACTTGTAAATCTGGGAAGTACACTCAAAAATCGTCCCCGCACACCAGTTCTAAAATAGGCCTCAATCATGTAACTTTTGCTCAGTTGTGAAACCCATAATTCAACACCAGCTTAAGTTAAAATGGCAAGAAAACTTCACCAGATCTGCTTAATGAATTTTGACCCAATAATTTGATTAGTTTCACAAAGGCATGCGTAGATGGCTCAATAAGTACAGTTAAAATTTGAGAAAGAGATTCAACCCTCTTCAACATTAACGGTGGCCTCAAGCAGGGAGATCTCCTGTCACCTTTACTCTCTTCTCTTATTTAGTAACGAGGGCCCACTCATGATATTGGCTTTTGCAGATCATATTGATATAGTGGAAAGTGCCACCGTACAAGGATGAGTTTATAAAGCACTGCAAGACACGTCGGTCTGAATATCAACCAAGACAAAACAAAATATATGATGACGACAAGAACAGAACGTAGAGATAAAGTGGGACAGAACATTACAATGAATTTTAAACGGGTTTAGGTCTTTAAATACCTGAAAGTCACAATTACCTCAAATAACACAGGAAATTAATAACATAATTCAGACATTAATAAAGCAGAACGAGAACCGGCTTAGAATTGCAGAAAGAGGAATCCTGAACACTACACTACAATACCGCTCTAGAACTAACAGAGAACTGGAAGAGCTTTGTACCCAACCAGATATAGTCAGAATAGTAGACGCTTGATCAAACTAGTGTGCGAAGAGGTTCCAGATGGAAGAAGGCCACTGGGAAGACCTAGAATATGCTGTAGGGATATTGCTGCATCTGACCTGAGAATCATGGAGGTCGATCGTGCAGACGAAATTATGATGGATCAAGACAGATGGAGTCAAATTGTGAACTCAGCTAAGAACCACACTGGGTTGTCGAGTTACAGAGAGAGAGAGAGAGAGGTAGATCGAGATTTGACCAGCAGACGAAATTTTATTAAAAACTAAGCAAACTTGCGTAAAAGCAGAGTGATTTTTGATTTGAGTCTTTGTGCGTTTAGAATTATTAACTATTACTAACAAATATACAAATATACATTGTCCAACGCTAAATATAATAAAGACTCAATGGAAAAAAGCACCCTAGGCGAAGGTGTAAGCCAAAATGGTTGAAAATATACCTTGGTGGTGAAATGCCTTTAGCGAAAACTTTGACGAAGAGCAAAATACTTTACTTTAAGCAGCTTCTTCGCTTATGTATTTTTTTTTTTTTCATTCTCACGAAAAAGATTTATAGACAACCAAGATATAATATTTAAACAAATTTATAGGAAGCTGTTCTACGCCACTGGAATACGAGGTATTATCTGTTGTGAAATCGTTGTAAACTGGCCCTCGAACCTCGGGAATTTCGATATTATTGTACTTATTTATTAGGCAAAACCTGGACCGGGGAACCGAGATCATGTAAATTGATATCTTATCTGTGACCAACCCTTGGTCCGTTTGTTAGTTGGGGTCTTGCTGTTACCGAGTGATAATTTGATTTATTTTCCTAAATTAAGGTGCTAGTTTTTTATTTATGTTCTCAGTTTCTTGCACAAATAAATATTAACCGTTGATAACGACTTACTTAGATATATTTTTGTAAAATTTTATTTTAAAGGAGCTCTTAGATAAAATCGGGAAAATTATATTTAAGGCATTTGTTGGGCAAACCAACCAGAACCTTACAAAATGGACTCTTAAAGAATCTTACTTGTTACCAGGTGGCTTGGCATTTCTCAAAATTTTATCGATATATCAATATCAAGTGTGTTTATTTATTCATAGCGTAATAAAACAAAACTATACAAGGTGTTTCAGAAGTACGGTACGTTACTTAAGGAGGTGATTCCTTATGATATTCTAAGAGAAAAAGTTCACATGAACATGTGTTTGGAGTTGTCCCGTTTTTGATATATAGGATGTTAAAGTTTTCTTAAAGAAATCGGTTTTTTATAATTTTTTTCAATAACCTTTTCCCGATTTTCTTGAAATTTGGTATCGTTATTTATAATGACAAGGGGCTTAATTAGCCCTAGCTAGATTAAATTTATTAGGTTCAGTTGCCTCCCGGGGAGCACCTCAACGAATATTATTGTCAAGAAAATGTACGCCACTGACTTTTTTCTAATTTTGATATTTTTTTTTCGGATTTTTCAACTAATAATACAACTTGTTTGTCCCTGAATTGATTTCGTGTCTTGCTTCGTTTTCGAGAGAAAAATTAAAAGCCACTTTATTGCATGTACAAAGTAAGTACCGTAATTTTCGAAATCGTGTGTAATAGGCTTCTTACCACTCTTGGTATGTAATATACGATTTCATTTCGTTTCTAAAATGGACTATCAGTAAGTTACGCACAATTAATAAAACATTTCAAAAATATTTTTATTTTATTTATTTTTTTTTGATTTTACGAAATTTGCTGGAAAGCCAATTACATGAAACACAAAAGATAATCATGAAAAAATTACTTTTACTTCTTACTAGGTACGCACATTTTTTATTTCAGTGTAAAGCATTTTCTTCGTCGTTTTAGTGCTTCTTTTAGTGTAATAACCCGGACAACTGTCAAAATTTCAAAGTGAAGGACATATAATTTGGTCCCCATTTAATTAATGCTAAACTCGGGATTTTGTCGCTTCTCGTTGGTTGGCTCTTCTCGGCCTAAAGTCTTTTGTAAACAAGACACCTGTACTAGATAAAAACGACTTACGAATTCGAATTATTGAAAGTTGCAATGCGATACGAAATAATGCAGGTATTTTTGAACGTGTAAGAGAATCAATGGTGAGACGATTGCAATCGTGCATTTTATCAGAAGGTGGCCATTTTCAACATTTGCCTTGATTAACTGTTGCATTTTCTTTTTGTATGATTATTTAAAAAAAAAATTTTATTTTTAATTTATATGTTTTAATTAACTTTGAAATACATATCTAGGTATTTTTTTGTACATGGAATAAAGTGGCTTTTATTTTTTCTCTCGAAAACGAAGCAAGACACTAAAACAATTCAAATTCAAATTTTATTTCCGAACAATGGATCTTGGGCCAACATTTGAATTGACCACTGGCAAAAAATTTAATCGGGGTGGAAAATCGCGTGGGAGAAGACCTTGGACTGTCTGGATATGTAAGAATACATCAAATTATCCATCAAAATTTTCCCAACTAGCACAGAGGAAATTTTTAAAATTGTCGCAATTTTTCTTGAACTTGCACATGATTCGTTTTCTACAGCATTCAGGTTAGTTCCTTCCAACTACTTTTTTTTTAATTTTGTTACTTGGATAACACTTGGTTTGCATCTTCCGCCAATAACTAAAAAACGATAACAGATAGGATAAAAATGTAAGAGGTCAAAAAGAATGAGAAAAGAACGGGAAGTCAAAATGTGCTATAAGTATTTATACAGGGTATCCCAAAAAAAAGTTCAGGAAAGTGAATTGTTGAAGCGTAGAAAATGTAACACTCTGTATACTGCCGCTGACAATTTAGACATTCTATTGTTGAGATTCCAAAAAATAATACGTGTACCAAATTGTAAATAATTATCTCGGAAAATATGGGAGAAAAACGAAAAACACGAAAAAAGAATTAAAGCTTTGACACCCTATACAGGGTGTTTCAGAATAAGATGCTGATCCTTAACGGTGTGAATCCTTAGGTGATTTTAAGAAGAAAAGTTCAAATTAACATATATCCTTAACCTATCAACTTTCGAACTACAGGGCGTTAAAGTTTTAAGAAAAAAATCGTTTTTCTATCATAACTTCAACAACTTTCTGGCTATTTTTATGAATTTTTCACACATGCCCTCTAAGCATCAATAGCCATTTTTTGGTGTAGAAAAATTTTAAAAAATTTTAACCAGTGGCGTCCTGAAAGGGTTTGGACTAGACATTTTGGAAAAATATTATGTACGCCACTGCTTTTTCTCAAGATAAAAATTATTTTTAAAATACTCATTCATTTTAGGCCAAATTTAATATCTTGCCTTTTTATCGTCCGACAAACAGATTCTGACAAAAAAAATAAAAAGCATTAAATGCGCATTCGCTATGTGCCTATGGTTTATTTTTTAACATTAAATTAAAACAACTAACATTAAATAACGTATGAACAAAAACGAAAATAATTTAGATTAGCTGTTGAAAGTGGCCACCACCTGCAAGAATGCATGCTTCAGCTCTTCTCCTCATTGAGTCTTGTACCCTTTGAAAAATTCCTGGAGTATTCCTGATAGTGTCGAAACAAGCTATTATGCGGTTTCTCAACTCCTCTTCAGTATTTATTGGGATGCTGTAAACCAACGTTTTCAGATGTCCCCACAGGAAAAAATCTAGACTGTTTAGATCAGGGGATCTAGGTGGCCACGATTGTGTTACTCTGCGCCCTATCCATCGATTACTATAATGTTGATTTAAAAACTCTCGTGCTAAGAGACTGAAATGGGCAGGTGCACCATCGTGCATAAACCACATACGATGTCGGGTTAAAATAGGGACGTCGTCTAGCAAATTTGGTAAAGTGTGTTCAAGAAATTGGCGATAATTGATTCCGTTCAATCTGGCTGGTAAAAAATAAGGCCCAATTAAATAATCACCAATAATTCCAGCTTGCAGCCCAAACATTTACAGAAAATTGCTCTTGGTGGTGGGATTCAGAAACCATAGGCACATAGCGAATACGCATTTAATGCTTTTTATTTTTTTTGTCGGAAACTGTTCGTCGGACGATAAAAAGGCAAGATATTAAATTTGGCCTAAAATGAATGAGTATTTTAAAAATAATTTTTATCTTGAGAAAAAGCAGTGGCGTACATAATATTTTTCCAAAATGTCTAGTCCAAACCCTTTCAGGACGCCACTGATTAAAAATTATTTAAATTTTTCTACACCAAAAAATGGCTATTGATGCTTAGAGGGCATGTGTGAAAAATTCATAAAAATAGCTAGAAAGTTGTTAAAGTTATGATAGAAAAACGATTTTTTTCTTAAAACCTTAACGCCCTCTAGTTCGAAAGTTGATAGGTTAAGGATATATGTTAATTTGAACTTTTCTTTTTAAAATCACCTAAGGATTCACACCGTTAAGGATCAGCATCTTATTCTGAAACACCCTGTATATCAAAAATGAACATCTTGTATAAGTTAAATTAGAAATTTGTATATTAGTCAATGAATTCCGTCTTAATAATGTATACAGCAATGCGTTGAGAGCATTTCTATTGGGTTAGTTCAGGTTAGTTCGCTTGTAAAGCTAAAATATTAAACAGATAGTTTAGGGATTTATGTACAGGGACATTTTTTTAAGTGTCTCACCCGACTGGCGACTTTATCGCTGACTATAATGAAAAACAAATTACATGTTTCTCAATGATCTTCGACAAGGAAGCCAAATTTAATGTCAAAAAATATATAGGTTTACAAATTTGACAGATACGACGCCATTTTAATTTTTTTTAAATAGCAACCCTCATAAATAACCACACGAGTGAATTGCCAAACGTTGAAAGAAGCAAGAAATATTAGTAAGAATAAATAAGAAAATAATCAATATTTATATAACTTCAATATAAGTGATTTACACAAAATATTATCCCGAAAGCCCAATTAATTGAATCTATAGGGGGGACAAGTAAAATAATTTACTAACCTAAACAGCAGCGCAGCCAGGTTGTCAGGATGAAAAGAAAATTTTAAAAAAATTAAAAAGTGAGGGGCTTCTGTGAAGATATTGTCAACATATTGTGCCTTTAAAGCTTCTTAAAATTCAGAACTGCGCAACAAAGAAGAAATACTAAATAACTGGTATTTAAAGCGAACCTGATAAAGACTAATATCAAAAGATCTGAACAGTGACATTTATTTTTACCATCAAAATAAAAGAAAAAAAAACTAACCCATAAACGCACATTTTAATGCATGAAAATAAAATAATAATTGTTATTTAGAACAATATGGAAAGCTACTGTAAAACGAACTGGCATGGGGCCCCCCTTCTTGACGTTATAGATTCCAAGATTACGTGATTAATTTTATTATTTGGTCGAAAAAATAAAAAAGTGCTGTCATACGTAAAAATTGACGTTATCGCCGAATTCTAAATAGTGCTGACATAAATAATTTCGATATCCAGATCAGCTCTGGTGAAAACCGTGATTTGAGGCAAGCCATGCATGTAATATGGTTAGCTACATCAATGAGATTTAGATTTATTAAGTGTTAATATGAAATGGTTCACGTTTTATGCTATTAGGGGCTTTTATTACACGGAATGAAAATTAGTTGATTTGTTCAGATTTTAGAAACGGATTTATATAAATATTACACTGACGGCGCGAGAAAAAAATGAATAGGCACAATAATGATATACAAAAGACGAGCTGTGGTAAATTTTCAACCCTGGTTTATTGGGCTTGTAAAGCTAAAATATTAAACAGATAGTTTAGGGATTTATGTACAAGCAACGATTGTTTATAATAAAAAAAGACATTACAGAACATTTAAAAAAAAAAAGTTTCATTTTGTGGTAAAACAAAATTTTATTTAAACTTCGTACACTCAGGTGTTACTGACATTTAACAAACAACAACAAAAATGTTGTAGTATACAGTAAAAACGTTGAATATGGTCGTGCTAATCTGCATCTAAAAGAACTAGTTTATTCAACACCAGTAAATACTAGAGAAGGACTACTAGCGAAAATAACACAGCATTCTAATGTCCGTAATAATGCCGGAATATTATTTGCAGTACAGCGGGAAAATATTAGAAGACTAAGAAAATGTATTCAAGTACGTGGAGTCCATAGTGAACATTTGCCAAAATAACATTTACACGGTTTCATTATTTTTGTATTTTAATAACTTTGTAAATTAATTATATAGCTCCGATCAACCCTTTGAAAGGTTTTTGGACTTAATAATGTCTGAATTTGAAATCTTTCAGAATGAAGTCTTTTTACCTTCGAAGAGTTAGAAAGCGCTCTCCAAAAATTAAATGCACATCAGTATAATACCCTGCGTATTTTATTTTTACCTGTTTGTGTTTACCATTAGTAACATTTGAGTGTTTCGCATCAAAACCGCCAGTTAGAGAACCCAGTTTTATCGAAATAAATGAAGAGTACCTTTTTTGAAGAGGAATGACCAGAATATTTAAAAAATCAGTTTTCAGCTCTGTCAAATGACACCGGTCAAAATTTTTGACCAACGAGTATGGTAGAAAGTCCATTCCTGACTTCCCTGACGATGTAAAACATCTACTTTAATATGGTTAAATGACTCTTTATGGCCCCTATAAAATATTAAAATTTCAATAAATCATATACTCGGACACAAGGTAAATGGTCATGACTTTACCTCCTTTATAACGATCAGGCGACTTTACCCACCATAAACCAATTAAGGGCTGGTTTGTAAGCGTTTCTGGGTAACAGAGAGGTAGTTTATTTTTATTTTGATAATATACGTATTTAAGGTATAATTAATTATACCTGTCGATACATTAGAAATTGTCGAATTATTATTAAATCATTTCAACTGTGTCATTCAACGGTGTTCAGTGGTGTTATTAATATTAGTAACTTTTAAAATGTTCAGACCGTGGGTTGAAAACTGTGAATCCGACGACGGAATTAAAGACAAAAGCGAGCAAAAAACAAAGTGCCATTTACAGATGTGCTGCAAGAGGATTGTTTTGCGAGTATATCAAGATAAAATTTATATTTTATTTAGTTTTAATATGAAAGAACATATTACACTTCTTATGGATTCCGGACAGATTTTTTTTTAAATTTTAGTATGTTATTTTGAAAGTCGAAATAAGCATTTTCTTTCATTGGGCCGACCTTGTAGCCACACAAAGTGATACAAAAATATCAGGTCAAAATCTTACGGAAAATATTTGTCTGCGGGTCTTCTAAAAACGTCAGAGGGCATAGAAGCTGCCATTAAGAGGACAGTGGAGTTAACCGGCATTCCAAGGTCTACCTTCCGTTGGTTCCTTGACCAAGACAATTCACTGGAGAGAAAGGACAGATCTGACAAAGGCACATTGAAAGTGTTTGGAAATGGTGATGCATAGTTGATTCGCAGGGAAGTGTATGTGATGTATGAGCTTAAGCAGATTCCGTCACTTGATTCTTTGCGAGAAAAGTTATTAGCAAATGGTCGATTTGCTGCTAGTCGCGAAACTCTCCATCTTACACTGTGGCTCGAGGGATGGCTGGGTCCGAACGCTCCGCTACTTTCAGCAAAAAACATTAAGGACTGCTCATTAGACTACCATCAGGACTTGATAAGTGAGCTTTTTGAAAATTGGATGAAAAATTCTCTTCTTCCAAATATTCCACCAGGCAGCGTAGTCGTTTATAATAATGCTAGTTATCACAGCACTTTAGCTGAGAAAATACCATAAGCAGCAAAAAAGAGGAACTGCAAGAGTTTCTTAGCCAACATGACCTCTATTTTGAAGATAATTATACAAAAAAAAACTAGTTGAGGTACTAAAAACAAAATCGTATACTAAAATATATTGCGTAAATGAGGCTATAAAAGCATTCGGTAACATGCCACTTAAACTGCCCCCCTACCATTGCGATTTAAATCCTATAGAAATGATATGGTCCAAATTAAAAACAAAGTTAGACGCAATAATGTAAACCAAAAAATGTCCGCTAATGTAAATGAAGTAATTAACACTCAGTGTGAATTAATACCAGAGAGCAGTTGGAGAGCATGCGTTAATCATGTACTTGAAGTCGAAAATAATTATAAAAAATTTTGGAAAAACATAAAACCTCTAATTATATCAGTGGATGATAGTGAGAGTACAGATTCAAACTATTGAGATGACTCATTTTATTCATACGGTTTTATATAGGGTGTTCCACGTAGAAGTTCCGCATTTTCAACCCGGTAATTACACAGATGTCAAAAAAGCCTTTACCATTCGTTTTCAAACAAGAAAAAAATTATTCCGATATCTCAAAAACTAAAGAAAATAAGGGGGGGGGGGGTGGAACTTCTACGTATGACACCCTGCATAATAAAAATTATATGTTACGGCTTTCTAACTTTTACGCATATTAATAATTTACGTCAAAGTCATCAATACACAATACATTTTTGTACATACACAAACATTCTTTTAATCTTCCTACTACCACCCTGGACCGGAATGATTTATTGTTCAAGATAGAAGGACAAGTAGGTATAAAGTTTAAAGGGATTAGTTAGTCATGACCATTTACCTTGTGTCGAAGTATACAAGTCGGTTCAAAAGTTGAGGGACACTTTATGAATTTTTTTCTATGACAAATTAGGGTTATTTTGACCTCCTCTGTACCGGATACCCTGTATACAAGAACTTAACTGAAATTTCTTAAAAAATAGCTAAACATTAGTGTAAAGTATAAACAAACAAATATAAATAAATTTATTTAATTTTCTTAAATTGCAGAGCAATTTTTGATAAAATATATCTATTTTTAGTTACCTCTTTGAGTCTGTATATCAACGTTGCCAAATAATGCGAATCGCATTTAATTGTTAATGTGAGTTTTACTTTGTTCGTGTTTTTTTATTTTGTTACTTGAATGCACTAAATTCCTTACCCCGCATCATACGAATACCGAGAACTAACCCGAACTGAAATAATTTGCAGCACTGAACCCAATGTAATCGGCCTTTCGTGACAAGCCCGGCCGTATATGTTCGGCTCAGTTCACCGTTGGCTATTTCAAAGAAAATTAACCTCTTTTAAGTTTTGTGGCGCTGTCAGTACTTGGCGGGTGCATAGAATAAGAATGAGCGGATGGCTTAATCGTTTCTACGGCTTATTGCACCATACTTCGGGCAATTGGTGTAGAATTAGAATAGCTCAGGTATCGATTTCGACATCGAAATTATAATTATAATACGATTTAAAACGTATTAACCGGTAAACTGATGGTTTTGGTTATTTGGCTTAAAATTTTGATGGGTCTGCAACTCTGCAGCCCTTATGCAGGAGCCGCCACTGATAGGTATAGTCAAAAAGTCTCACTTTTTAAAACTTAAATATCAAATTAATCCTCTATTTTCATCAATAGAAACTAATATGTTTACCAATCATCGTATTTTCATGATTTCATAATTAATTTCTCTTAGTGTCAAATACCTTACCTACCTCTCTTGTAAAATAATATTTGGGGAAGTGTGCGAGTGTCACTTTAACCTGATATACATGCAAAGGTAAAAACGGAATTAAAAGGGGGGGGGGGAGTAACTTTTAAAACGAAAGGTAAGTAATGCCTTTTTTAAAGAATATTTCTAGAGTAAATCCGGGACAAAAGTTACGCGCAATTTATTTTTATGTATTAAAAGCATTTTGGTTTTCAAACAATTCTCCAGTTACAGTTTTTTTCTGCAGAATTCTTGGTCTCACAGTTCTAATAAAACGCGTAACTCAACCTGGACTGATATTAAATAAAACAAGAGCAATCACGTGCCCAAAAGTCTAGGTGCGATGTCATTGTGACCCTAGGTTGACCCAGGGGCAGTATATCTTTCCCAGACTCCATCTTAAAGTAAATGCTTGATTGATTTCGACTAGTTTTTTCGATTCTTTTACCGAAGTGCAAATAAATCAGAATGAAATAGTGCCCAAGTTAAGAGCCGGTGGGGTGCATAACAAAACAGGCCGTCGTTTTTTTGCCACCGAGCTGATTTTTAGCAGACGACACCTCGTTTTTTGCCGGCTTACTAGGGAAAATTTACGCGACAATCTTCATAATTTCATAATAACTCAGATGCCAGGTCTATTAAAACATGCTTATTTTGAATTGTAAATATTTTTGTTTATGTATTAATAAATTCCTAAAGCGGAGATAGAATAATTTGGAAAACTTTTAAATTTGCATTAACCGAACAAAATTAAAACACAATGGCACCGGAAGAAAAAACGCGCTTTTCAATTGTTTTAAGCATTTGCATAATTTTATGCTGAAATGCCTAATCAACGCGTCACAAAAAATTCATAATTTAATGCGCACCTTTTCTACTCAATAAACAACCAAGTAAAAAGTTTGTCCCCCAATTTATTACCTACATAATGGAATATTCCTTTTTAGTTTCTAGAAAATATTCAAATAAAAAAATAGTTTATTTAAACAATTGGATTGTACTAAATACAAAACGTTACAGGTTTATCCTTTGAATATATGTGTGATATTGTGAAATAATTAGTAACAGAATGATTTTTCTAAAACTTAAAACGAAAAAGTATCAAAATATGGGTTGAAAGTTAGAAAAAATATATACCTAGTTTGTTTATATTACCTAACTCAAACGGTTTTAAAGGAAGGTATAAGCGATCAAATTTTTAATAAGCTGTAATCATTCTAGGTAAATACGTCTCGAATGCCTTGGAAACCAAAGATATTATGGCGATATATTAAAATAACCTCTAGAGATTGTTGTATCTCATTGTTTTTTCCGAATTCTTGGCATATGATGCAAATATCATTTATCATATTTCTTTCTCCCTCATACAATTTTTCGACATCCTCATCATCATAATATTGATCATTGGGAGGTTCTTCATCTGAATCTGAAGAAAAAAAATATAAAAAATTGGTGACAAAAAGTGACAAGTGACACATAGTTGTATTTAGAATGTCATATGGATTCAAGAAAAGTAAAAATACCAGGTGTCTCATATGAAAAATCGAAAGTTTATGTCACTTCCGGTAAAACCGGAAGTTCAAATAAAGTTGAGTCACCCGTCAAAAAATGCAGTTTTATGTCGCATACGAATCCTCCAAATTTCATTCCATTTTCTTTAAAAACAAAAAGTTATAGGGGCGAGCCACCTTCCGTGGACACTTGGTATATTTTGTTGCTTATTTGGTTATTTGGGTGCCACTTATGGATACCTACATACTCTCAAAGTTTTATTAAAATCGACTCAGTGATATCAACGAAACAAAAATGAAAACTAAAAAACAATCAATTTTACACCAACACATTGTTGATGAAACGAGTTTTCTGCAAATAACTTTTAATGCGTTAGGAACTGCAATAGGATTGACATTGGGAAAAATATGTTTGTTGCTTAATTCCTCATCGAGTGATCTAAAAATACAGAGGGTGGGGCTTCAATTGAAAGTAGGAAAAATAAAGTGCTTTAAGATTTGAAAAGTTTGGCATTTAATTTGCACCCTGTATAATTCGTGTCAATCAAACTTGGTTAACGAACGACCATGCAGCCAGTGGTGTAAAACTAATTTTTTTTAGTTTTTATTTTTTTTCGCTGATATCACTAAACCGATTTCAATCAACTTTTAGGACTATGTAGGTATCCATAAGCGGCATCCAAATATGCAACAAAATATATTCCATGTAATCTAAAAAAATATATCATCATGACAACACACTTTTTTGAAACACCCTGTAAAATCAAAAATATCTTCCTGAAATGCGCCCTAGGATACCTACAGGTGAAATCTGCAAAATATCAAAATCCTAACTACCTAAATAACTATTAATTAAGAAAGGTGGAGTTGAGATGCAATGTAATCATGCAATAACCTCTACTTATTTTGACAGGTTGCAGCATCTTAACGGTTCAATTTGGGGTTAAATAGCCCGCAGATTACTTATCTTACCTTTCAATTCACGCAAATATGCCCACTTCTCCTTTAACCTAAAGATAATCTATATATTTCTGGTTATACCGAAATTTGCCAATTTTGAGTAGAGACTGTGCAAGCCATGTTACTTCCATTGACAGAAAATATAATATCCAAATCTTAATGTTACCTTAGAAATGCTGTGTGGGAGAAATGTAAAATCTAGGTCATAATACAAACAACCTTCCTATGAATTACTGCTTTAAGATATCGCATTGTAAAAAACACACAAATTCATACAAATACCCCATTATCATTAAGAAATTAATTATAAAAATGACAAAAACCGAAAGTTTCTAAACTTCTGAATCTTCAAAGCATTTAGGTCATAAAATCCAAACAAAAGAAAATCAACAATCTAAATTTCCTAGTAATATTTATTTAAAAAGCCATAATGTTATCTGCTGCTACCCTTTGAGCTTCTGATGAGAGTAATAAAAGCAATTTGGCAGAACTTTTTACTTTTACAGGCTTTAAAACAAGCTTTAAAAACTCAACGACCAAGGGGTTAGCAGTTACGGCTTTTTAGAACTCTTCTCGTATTGGTTTTTTTGCATTTTATTGGGGTTAGTCGCGGAGATTCGTTCCAAAAGATGTTATTAATGTCAAGTAAGAAAGATATTTTATTCCAAATGTAATACTAATTATTATTATTATTACGCCTTCATTTTTAAGGAATATTTTTTTAAGAGCTGGCGATATTCAGCGGTAGCACTACCCTGATCAACTTGATCATAATATTGGTGTCTCAAAATATATAAGTGTATCGCTCTCAAAGTACGAACTATTCGGTTTTTGGGATCGCTGATAACGAATTTGATATCAAATTTAAAATGGCGGAGTTTTTTTGAAAAAATCAAGTTTGCGCCCTAGAAGTATGTATTAAAAGGTTTTCGGAGTCGCTGATAATGAATTTGATGTCAAATTCAAAATGGTGGATCCAAGATGGCGGCCTACTAGACTAAATGTGGCGGGGCCCCATCATGCATGAACCACATATCACGTCGCAATCGTCGCATTGGCAGAGGTAGATCTTATAAAGGTTCTGGCAAATTGTTTTGAAGAAATTCCAAATAAAGTTTTCCAGTTAATCTTCTTGGCAATACAAATAGTTGAATTAAACGTTGCCCGATGATTCCGGCCCACACGTTGATGGGTTCAAATTGATGTTGATGATGCGTTACAATAGAAACAGGGGGATTTTCCTCTGCCTATAAAATCAAAAAATGGGAGTTTATGATGCCGTTCTAAGAAAATCCAGCTTCATCCGTGAAGAGAACTAAACCAATGAAATTGGCATCGTTTCTGTGCCGATCTAAAACCCAGTTAGAAAATTCCATCCTCCGCGGAAACTTTTCAGGAAGAAGCGCATGGACTTTTTGAAGATGGTACGGACGCAACTGATACCCTCTAAGGAGACCGTCGATTTTGTACAATCAAACTTGACAGAAAATTTTCAGACACTTGTAGAAGGATCTGCTTCTACGACATTTAGGATGTTTTCTTCAACATCATTACCGCGATGGATTTGATTTTTACAATTTCGACTGGCTTTGTTAAACTTTCCTAAAATTATTTACGACACACTTTACAATAAATCTCTATAATTCGATAAGTACAAGTAAGAAATAAAACATCGTAGTTTTTACCTGTCTCTTAAACGACGATCCACTCTTTCAGAGGTTTTCCTATCAGGAATTATTCTATTTAGAAATCGTTCTTCATAAAGCCTTCTGGCTTAAGCATTACATGATGCAAGCCCATACATTAAATGCATGTCGGCATATTCAGCAAACATAAATTCCATTACTAATCAACTACGCAAGAACAAAAAGAAGAAAAAAAGATCGAAAATTTCAAAATACTCTATTTTCAACTGACACTGAAATATACAGCGTGGGCAAAAAGAATGGATCACCCCCAATATTTTCATAAGCATGTATATTTTCGAAAAACGCTCGGACCCGTCGATTTTATTCATCATTTTTACAAATTTTGAGGATTTTTAACATCCCAAAAAACTGGCTTTTACAGAATTTACATGTCACTTATAGTTTTCGAAATAATTGGCCTGGGAGTTTTTTATTGAAACACCCTGTATATCCTTATTTAAATTGGTTTCTGGTAAAAAAAAAAAACCATAGCAACAAAACAGGAATTTCATGAAGTTGAAACCAATGCAAAAAACCAAACAACAAAAATATTTTTTCTTCGTAAACAGTTCATTTTATCCATAGGCATCGTAACTAATTTTATCGATGTCTATCAAGAGTAGTTACCTTTTTTTTAATTTAAGGTTTAAGCTGTCCAAAAATATTACTGTTGTGCCCTTATCGTACAGGGTGTAAAAAAATATTATTACTGTGTGTCCGTCCCTGGGTACCTTAGTACAAAGTTGCTTAGTTTGGACGCTAGACGGCGCTGAAGTGACCATTTTTAAATCGTTTTTCTGGATTAATTCAAAAACTGCTCATACTATTTTGCCAAAATTTGGTACGTTGGCATAGCTTTATGGGGCAATTCTGATTAATATCAGTCCATGGGCGTAGAACCTGGCTTTTTTACTAATTGCTCTCAGATTTCTATGCCAATGGAACAAGAGGGGTTTGGGCATAAAATTCATATGAACTAACTCATTTGCTACAAAAAAAAGGTACTCTTGATAAGACTCGATTCCTCTCACGGTTTTCGAGAAATTTGCATTTTATTACTTAATACGTATTAGCTTTTACAAAAAAAGAAAAAAATAACTAAATCATAAACAGATATAAATAGAAATATCATAAAAATTTCTCAAAAAGTCCACCATTTTCATGAATACAAAGATTTATACGTCGAAGAAAATTAAAACACACTCTTTGCAGAACTTGTTCATCGCATTTAAGAATATTTATTGCATCTTGAATGCATTGCCATAGTTGTTCTGCGTTATCTGGAGTTGTCCTGTAAACCACTGTCTTAAGTTGCCCCCATAAGGAATAATCCAATGCATTTAAGTCCAGAGGTCATGGTAGCCAATTTACAGGGGCATCACCTCTACCAATCCATTTATTTGGTTTGTTTATTGATTCAAAAATTTTCTAACATTGAATGCAAAATGTGGTGGAGCTCCATCGTGCATAAACCACATATCTCTCCAAGTTGTCAAGGTAAATCTTCTAGCAAATCTGGCAGCGTATTTTGTAGATGTTGCAAATAAATTTCCCCGGTTAATCTTTGTGGAATAATGACAGGACCAACAATGTGATTACCAATTATTCCAGCCCACACATTAATTCTAAACTCATTTTGAAAATGTTTTACCTTGATAGCATGTGAATTTTCATCCGCATAAACATGTTCATTATGAAAATTTGTATGTAATCCCTCTTCTTGTAAAACATGCTTCACCGGTAAACAAAATATTGTTGGCAAAGTTGGGATTCTCTTCTCTCTGCCTATGAACAAGCCGACTAAGAACCAGGCGCATTTCAGGATCATTAGGTAAAAGATCTTGAACTGGCACCTTATGGTATGGATATAGCAACTGTTCTTGAAGTACTTCATGGACAATATCTTTGGACACTCCTATTTCCCTACCTAGCCTCCTGGTGCTTATTTCTGGATCTTCTGCAACACGTTCTAAAATGTCTTCTTCGACTTCAGGAACCCTTTCAAAACGCTGTCTTCCATTATCAATGGCTTTAGGAGTAAATTGGCCGTTTTCCCGCAGGCGTCTTTCAACAGCAGCAAACGTCGGGTGGCTTGGTATCCGACGATTTGGAAACCTCTCGGAGTAGACTCTGACACATTCTCGACCATTCCCTTGGCAATACCCAAATACCAATATCATATCGGTATATTCTGCATTAGTGTATTGCACCGCCATGATAATTCACGACAATTAAAGTTTTCTAATAATTAATGCAAGCAGATAAAATGTTTGAACGTTAGCAACAATATTAAATGTTACAAATTTGACAATAATCTTATGTTTTTAGATGAAACTAATAATAACCAATAATAACAATCGTTTGTGAGGTGTAAGGTCGTGTTGTACATACCTGAAAAATACCGTGCGAACAAAAAGCAGATGATAAGGAAACTGTTCAAGAGGTTTTTTGTAGTAAATAAGTTGGTTTAATCTAACCTCTTACCTTCCATTGGCATAGAAATCAAAAAAAGAAAAACTCTATAAAACCCAAGTACTACGTGGTAAAAACTACTATGTATTAAGTAATAAAATGCAAATTTCTCGAAAACCGTCAGAGGAATCGAGTCTTATCAAGAGTACCTTTTTTGTAGCAAATGGTTCATCTGAATTTTGTGCCCAAACCCCTCTTGTTCCATTGGCATAGAAATCTGAAACAAGCAATTAGTAAAAAACCCAGGTTCTACGCCCATGGACTGATATTAATCAGATTTGTGACATGGGTTTTTTTACCCTATAAAGCTATGCCAATATACCAAATTTCGGCAAAATAGTATAAGCAGTTTTGAATTAATCCAGAAATACGATTTAAAAATTGTCACTTCAGTGCCGTCTAGCGCCCAAACTAAGCAACTTTGTACTAAGGTAAGTTTACTTAAATCGGCTAATTTTGATCTGAAGAATATGTGGTAGGTTTTTGTAAAGAGCTTTTACAGACACCCTGTATATATAAACAAATTCATTTAAAACATGTGCTGTGAAAAAGTAGGGAGGTTGGCTGGATCGCTTTGCCTTTAAGAAAAGCAGGGAAGAATTTTATAAGATGAATATATTAAAGAACCTGTCTAATAGCAATAGCCTAAATTTTGAATTTGTATGTTTACATTTTGAACGTTTTCTTATGATTGCCCCATTAACAAAGATTCTTTTTAAATTGAACGCACGCCAACCGTCCTAACTACTTTATCCCTGTTTCTTATACTATTTCATTGAAGCTGTTCCTTCATAATTTATGTAAGACATGTCAGGTTTTGTGTACTTTTTTTAAATGGGGTATAAAACTGCGGACTTTTAATAAATTTTCATTTGTATATGGCACACGCCTATACAAATCTAAAAAGGTCTGCATATTTTTAACAAATTGACTCAAACATCTGCACTAAAGACTTTCATTTGGGCATATTATTGACCATTTCGTAACTTTTGTGTATTTCGAGAGGCGGAGAAGTCATTTTACACATTTTTCGTGTTTAGTGTATCAAATTTCTTAAACGAGGCGTGAAATTTTCGTACTAATTTAAAAAATGTATGTCTACATTTTGGGGTAACGAAATAACAGCTGTCAAAGATTTTGTAATTTTATCCCATTTTAAAATCTGTTCATAGATTCGTTTGACAAATTGACTACAATAATATAGTGTGTTGTTTTAAATTCGGGTGATGAGATATTGCGTGCTAAATTTTTTACCCCATGGGGGACCTCTTTTATAATAATAATAATAATAATAATAATAATAATAATAATTATAATATTAATAATAATCTTTATTTAAAAACAGCACAAGTTACAATTTACACAATATGATTGAAATTAACTGTCACTTATAGTTATGTACTGTATCGTAAATGTAGTAAGTATTTATATGACACAATAAAGAAAAACAGCAAAAAGTATATAATAATAGTATACAGTAGAATAAAAAAAAAAGAAAAGTTTATTAACTATTCTATAAGTAATAGATTTTTAAGCTTCCTTTTAAATACAAATGGGGACCAGCTTTTCATACTATTCGGGATTTCATTATACAGTGCGTCCATAAAGTCTTGCACAAATTCATTTAAAATTCAGGTATTTACTTTTTAAAAACGCTCGGACACGTCAATTAGTACTTTTGTTTGCGCATTTTTTAACGTAAAATGTTTTTATACAGGGTGTCGCACGTATGAGGTATGAGATCATCAATAAATGTGTTTAAAATAAATTTTCAAACGTCAATATTTCGGAAACCGTGATTTCCAGAGGTGTTAAGTGTTCATCATAGAATTCAAAATTGATATAATATACAGGGTGTTCCATTAAAAAAAATCCTTGATGACCTCATACCTCATACGTGCGACACCCTGTATAAAAACATTTTACGTTAAAAAATGCGCAAACAAAAGTACTAATTGACGTGTCCGAGCGTTTTTAAAAAAAGTAAGCCCCTGAATTTTAAATGAATTTGTGCAAGACTTTATGGACGCAGTGTATATTGCCGGAACGTTATATGTGAATGATCCTTCAGAAAATGTTGTTCTATGAAGAGGAGGTGTCAGGAGACCTCGAAATCGCGAATTCAAAGTGTGTACGTCAGATCTAAACATTAACTTTCTGTGAAGATATGATGGTGTTTTTAAAAGAATAACTTTATGATAGAAAGTTGCACAATGGATACGTCTTGTTTTCTTCATCCATCCCGCATCTTTTAATTTATGGGAAATGTGTTGATATTTTCATCCATCCCGCATCTTTTAATTTATGGGAAATGTGTTGATATTTCCGAATGCGATATATGAATCTTAAGTAGTAGTTTTGAATTTCTTGTATTCTTTGAGAGTCTAGAGTCGTCAGACATAAACTGTGCTACAATAGTTGAAGTTAGATTAAACAAGGGATTCACATAATTTTTTTGTAAGTTTCATATTTACTATTTTTCTAGAACAATATAACAATTTGAGCTTACAGATAGACCTTCTAATACATTCTGAAATATGCTTTGTAAATCTCAAGGTACGTTATTTATAGAAATCCCAACCCGGTCAGCATAACGAGCCCTGTCAATAGATCTTCCAAACAGCATAGCGTTACACTTACTGGAATTAATGATAAACTGTGTTCCATGGAAACATTATGTAAGTCTCTATTTAGAACCTGGCAGCCGTAGTAAACATTTGCGGGCGAGAAAGAAAAATGCAGCTGAGTGTCATCGGCATACATTTGAGCGAAAGAACCGGTTAAAAACTTTGAAAGTAAGGACGTGTATATGGTATACAAAGACAACAAGATATGACAGCGGTTTTCTGCTGCCTTTGGTCAGCGATTTCGTGAATTTGAAAACTGAATTGTCTACTAGACTGAGTTTTTGCGTTTTACATTCCCAGTCCTCTAAGTCTAGATTGGCTATTAATTGTTTAATTTCTTGGGTAAGTCTATTGGCTTCTGCTTTGGCCCTAGGATCGCCACAGCGGTATGCTTTAAGACTTTAAAGAGATAAAGTTTACAGTTCTCAAACTCTGTAATGGACAGGGTGCCCCATTTTTGACACTTTCAGGGCGTGTTGGAGTTATTATCAAAGGTAGAGTGTTGCCGTTTCCACCTTACCATGATACTTTTTAACAAAACAAATTATCCTCGTGTCAAATTTTTCATGACTGTCTTAGTTTTTATTCTACAGGGTGATATTAAAAACCATTGCTTTTTCAGCACATCTTCTTTATACGTTAACCGACAATAAGGGTAAGAACTGATCTGTACAGAATTCTTGGAGTGCAGTTTATTCATTTGGGTTTTGAGATGTTACCCAAACCTATGATTTTTTAAATGAGACACCCTATAGATTATTATTTATATTGATTAAGACACCTTATATCCGATTTTAATAAACTTATGCTCGTTTTCCGAAAAAAAAATTAATTCATATCGGCTTTTACCAAAGTTTTGCTATTTATTTTCTATTAATTGGTTGAAATCCCAGGTAAATAGCTTTTTCGGGTATTATTCATTCATTTTAAGTTTTCTTTGTTAAATTAAATTATGTTATTATCTTTAATATGGCAGTTAATATGTGTATTTCGGATTGAATTGAAAATGCTTTTCTCCAAGGAAGAAAAACTTTGTGTAATTCATTTTATTATTCAAATGAGAACAATGCTTCAAAAACGATGCGGTAGTACAAAATTACATATCCAGGTAATCTCTGGGTCTCATAAAAACAACGTTTGTTTAAAGCTTGTGTAACTTTTCATCTACTTAGGTGTTTGTAATAATGTCATTGAATAACTTATTTGTTTTGTTTTCTATAGTGATCCATGGCCAGTGCGATAAAACGTTACATTTTTGTTTTGAATCGCCAAGGACGGCTCACTAGACGCAATTATTTAAAGTGAGATAACTCACAAACGTCTGGTCCGAACACAGACGTATTATATGTTTTCGAAATGTGGAAATTAAGCTGATTTCAAAAATGTCACAATATATAAGGTGTTCCATTAAAAAAAAAACATAAGTATCTATAAGTCTAATTTTTTAAATTTTGCAATCGTCTTTTGTTTGTCAGGTTAACATATTCAAAATTTTGAGGAAAGATCATGCAACTTTTGTATTTATTTTTTTCTTTAATCTCAAGAAATAAACTTCCAAAAGGGGGGCAAATGATAAGAAAAAACCCTGTAGAAAATCTTATTTAAAATATTTTATTTGTTTGTTCTCGGTTAGTTCAACAATATTCCCCCAGTGTAGGTATTGATGTTTTATTTCAACCAGTTTGTTTTTCGTTCCTTTATGATGGTCCCCAATATAATTAATAGAGCAAGTATCATTCTTAATCGTGCTTTAGACAATTAAGAACAAGTGTCTCTAACTGCTTCTGGTCCGTAATTACTAAAATATAGCAATGTTTAATTGTTTAAAAACACCAGCTGCCTCTTCGAAATAACAATAAAATATACACACCGCTAAATTGCGCAACAACTCTCATTAAGAAATTGAACTACAAATGTATTTACTTTTGTCATGATGAATCATAACAATTAAACGCACAATTCTTTCACATGGTCCGTTTTCATACCGCCTACTTAACGTTATCTTGCGTGACGTAAACATTGGTCCGCAATTTAAGGAGTTTCTTATTCGAATTGGTATTAGGCGTCAATTTGAGTAAAACGTCATTACTCAAGAACGTCGTTTTTCAATGAATAGACCCATAAATTCAAGACCAAAAAGCTTCTGGTCGTCCAGTCATCGTTAGATTAAGACATGCGCATCATATGAATTGACATTGTAATTATGTAGGCCTTTCTAACTTATTCTACAAAAAGGGAGTAATTCCGTCTTACTAGAAAACTACGTGTATTCTAGCATATACCGGGTGATGCATGAATTGATTGAATAAATTTTAATAGTTTAGGTAATACAGCAAACGCCAGCAAACAATTTCTGTGACGCTATTGTCAAAAATTGGCGTATAGCTGGACATAACAAATAAAGATTATTTCACATTAAAAACACATTTTCGTTTCTCCAATCCGGAAATTACACATCCAAAATAAAAGACACCATTATGTTTTTCTTACTAAGCCTTTAATTTAACATAACATACCTAAGACTACAGATTTTCACAAAAACATTAATTAATTAAATGTTCAAACAACGCTCCATTAACAGCTAAACAATATCCTAATCGATGATAAAATTCATTTCTAACATTACTGAGTTGATATTGAGAAACTCTAATCACATTCTAACGAAATACAGTTTTTTAGATGGTCTAGATTTTAAAATTTTACATCTTTATAAATAAAATTTTTTAAGTAACCCCACAACACCTGGTTGGCCAAAGGATTAGATGCCGTGGGCCCAGAATATTTCCGTTAAAAATATTTTGCAAGTATTCCCTACCCATGAGAGAATTATGGGCAGGACAACCATCTATTTGATACCAGATTTCCTGATTTTCGCGTACAACTTCTTGTACTGCGGGTTCAATTTGATTTTGTAGTAGTCCAAATAGGTTTACTGCTGGAAGGAGTTAAACAAAATGACACACCTATTATATAGTTTACAATTTAGTAAATTAAACATATATATATCTACGTTTAACGTACCTCATTGTTAAGCTTCACAAAACAAATAACATAATAAATATATGTATACTTAGAACACTAAACAACTAAATAAAAGTATGCTTTGGAACAATATAAAAGAATGAAAATGACGAGTATTATATTAATCGTATATTTATTTAGAGATCTAAGTATTTATGTAAAAAATATATTATAAGCTTATATCAGAATAATTTAAAAACTAAAGGAAAACTGTAGCAATGTAAATACCTACTAAGTTTCTTAAAAATGGCGTACTTATTAGTAAGGTTTCTATTAAATTTCGTTAATATGCTTGCCCAATTTAACAAGATCCTCATAAGAGGCACTCTCATTTGGCACTTTACAGAACTTTGCTTTGTTTCTATATTTTAATTTAAATATAAAATTATTCTATATCTATATATAGTTGAACAAAATGACACACCTATTATATATTTACAATTTAATAAATTAAACATATTATATATATCTACGTTTAATGTACCTCATTGTTAAGCTTAACAAAACAAATAACATATTAAATATATGAGTACTTAGAACACTAAACAACTAAATAAAAGTATGCTTTGGAGCAATATTAAAGAATGAAAATGACGAGTATAATATTAATTGTATATTTATTTAGAGATCTATGAAGTAAATCATGTAAGTAGGTACCTTCTATTAAATTTTGTTAATATGCTTACCCAATTTAACAAGATCCTCATAAGAGGCACTCTCATATGGCACTTTACAGAACTTTGCTTTGTTTCTATATTTCAATTTAAATATAACATTATTCTATATCACGTTCAAAGAGCACAATCAGACTGACTTGAAAGTTGAATTTGCATGTAGCGTCGCCGTCATCTGTCAATTCCTAGAATTTCACACCAATTGTTGCCGCCTGTCTTTTCGGTAACACGGGTTTAGGTATTTTTACCCGGGGCCGTGTAAAAAAACGATTAAAGAATGAGTTTTACACTCAATGGGGGGAAGGAAAATGTAATTCCTCTATTGCATGTGGGTTTTGAATGATTGTTATGAAAATTGCGTACAGCGTTGGATAAAAAACTTGGTTCGTCAGTACATACACAGGATTTGATTTTCAAATAAAGGATGTCGAATAAGGTTTTGGAGGAACCAACGACAGAAGTTAATACGTACTAGGAAGTCTAGAGAAAGAACCTGAACTCTCTGAATATGGTAGGGATATTGTCCCAACTTAGGGTTGTGTTGTCCTGTGTGTACTTCTGGGGAGCGAATAAAAAGCTCAGGAGCTGTAAAAAATCCATATAATTTACACTTGGGAGTATCTCAGGCAGGCTAGACTTTAAAACGGACAGAACAACTCCTGACAATGTAGGTAGGGGAGGGGAGGACTTAGGTCACCGTACAGTGGTTGAGAAGTGTGAAAATCGGTTAAGTTGAGATTCAGTTCATATGAGACGCCATCTTGTTGGCAATACAACAAATTATCGATTACAATTTTCCACACCATAACATGAGAGATATTTAACGTTAGTGCTACTTTTCTGGTGCTTGTTTCCGTATGTTCTCTCACCAGATTAAGAACTGCTTCCTCGGTTTCTAGGGTTCTTACCGTCCGATGTGCACCCTAAATTGGCGGTTTGTGAACTCTAACAGTGGATGTGCTGCATAGATAAAAAAATAGCGAACATTTCTTTGGACCACGCCCAAATTGTACCTATATTGAACCAATACATTTTCTCTGGGTAGAAAGCACAGTGAGGGAAATTAGTCGGTTTTAGCCACATTAAATTTCTTAAAACGGTTTTAATCCGTTTCAAAGTAAAAAAAATTACATTATCCCGATGATACGAATACCGAAAACTAACCGGAACTAAAATAATTTGCAGCACTGAACATAATCGGCTTTTTGTAACAAACCCGGTTCACTTTGTCGTTGGCTATTTGTGCTGTCAGTCTCTTTTAAGTTGTGTAGCGCTGTGTCAGTACTCAGCGGATGCATAGAATAGTAATGGGCGGATGGCTTAATCGTGCCTATATGGTTTATTGCACCATACTGGGTTGTATACTTTGGTGAAGAATTAGTAGAGTTCAGATATCGACATCGAAATTATAATTTCACTAATACTTCTTTTCTATCTTTAATTTGCAGTTCTCACAATGTCCTTTTCTCTTCTACTAACCTAATTTTATCCCACTGATGATGGAGGTTTATGCCTCCGAAACATGTATGGCTTAAAAATTTTACATTAAACTAGTGGAGCAGATTGTGTGTTTTACTTTATGTTAATTCTAATACGGTTTAAAATGTATTAACCGGTATTCAGCCCTATAATGAAACACACAAGTTAACTCTAGACGCTAACTTCAAAATTACCTGTTTTTCAACCACAGTGAAAAATTAACAAGTAGGCTTTTTTCGGTTGTTGTCATGGAAACGGTACGTTAAAAGTTAACTTGTGTGTTTGATCATGGGGCTGATTAACTGATGGTTTTAGTTATTCGGTTTAAAAGTTGGGTGGCTCTGCAGCTCTCCAGCCCTGATGCAAGAGTCGCCACTGTGGCAGACAATCAAAAGAACACTGTTTACTACTTATTTTATTACTTTACTATTTATTTTTGATATGATAACAAAAAGTAAACGTACTAGCCTACTTGATCCTTTTATTTCCTTATTACAGGTTACATGACTCCGCCCGATCATTTATGGGTTACTTGATTGTCAGGACTATTTGAGGAGTGATCATGCAAAACGGAATAAATCCATTCTTGACATTTTTCTAGTTTGATATGGTGTATTTATAAAAGCCATGGGATAAATCCATTGGTGACATCACAATCGTTTAAATCGCAATAAATCCCATTGAAATTAAACCCCAAAAGTAAGCAATTTAATCAAAATGGAATAAATCCAAAGTATCTTGAAATTTATTCAGAATTCATTCAAAGTGTAGTAAATCCCAAAGCCAGTAATGCAGTTAAAATTATTTAAAAATTGTCTGCGTCTATACAAGGTTTGTTAGATGGCACTACTATACCTATTATTGAGGGTGATTCATTTATATTATGCTTTAGGATTTTCTAGTTGTTTGTTTAGTGCTGTGGTTTGACAGGTTTAAGCAAGAGGTGAAAATATTATTGTGATATAAGAAATAAAAATTCTTAGGTTATTTTGTGATGGATGTGGGGGGCAAAATAAGAATTCCCACATAATACCTACCCTTTACTATTGGCTAAAATTTAAAGCCCCTGCCAGCGTGGAAGGAATAAGAATTACATATCCTGTTCGTGGCCTTACTGCCGGCCGATAGAGTATTTGGAAGGGTTGAGAAGTGTTTAAGCAAAAACCCCTTTATTAATACCAAAGAAGAGTACCTATAAGGATTTGTATGAAAACTTTGGAGTGGTTAAAGAACTTGGTACGGACTGGAATTTTTTTAATGTGAAAACATTGGAAAAGAGCTTAAAAAAAATTGCTGGCATTTCCGATTTAAAAAGAATATATACCGGGTGTTGCATCGTCGAGCGGGACATAGGAAATCCCATGTAATTTTAAATGGGGTCAATATTGGCTTCCCTAATTATTTTAGAGAAAAATTCTATTTAGGTTTATTAAAGAGCACTAAAACCCACATTCAAAAGAATAACTTTAGATATTTTTGATGAGCCCGTTTACGGGTTATCGCCGATTTCTTTTTAACTATTTCTCCTTTTTATGGCCCCGTATTTGCGGGCACCAGTCAAGGTAAAAGATGACTGTCAAATAAAGTTGTCATTATGAAATGTGTGCTTTATTGTTATAAAAACTCGTACATCGAAAATATTAAAGGTGTATTTATGAGTACAAATTAATCTGAATAAAACTAAAATAAAGTATCCAATTACAAGGTTAATTATGACATTTTACATGTTTCAATATTTTACTAATTAATAGGTAGGTACTATTAAATTGTTAGAACTTTAGGATTTAAGAAGATGTTCAAATATTCCTCCATTGACTGCTAGACAATAACCGAGGCGATCATAAAATTCTCTTCTTACATTCGCTAGTTGGTAGACTGAAATTCTATTAAATTCGGCAGAAATAGCATTTTTTAACTCGTCTAGATTTGGGTATTTTTTATCTTTGTATATCCTGTTTTTTAAATGGCCCCAGAGAAAGAAATCATTTGGCGATAAATCAGGAGACCCGGCTGGCCAATTTACTGTATGATTTAAGCCAATAACATTTCCATTAAAAGCACGGTTTAAATATTCCCGGACAGCCAGGGTACTATGTGCCGGGCAGCCATCCATTTGGTACCAAACTTCCTGATTTTCCCTGGCGGCATCATGTAAAGTAGGTAAAATATGATCTTCAAGTAGTTCCAAAAAATATTCTGCATTTAAATTTCGTGTAAGAAATAATGGCCCGATAATATTTTCTCCGAAAATCCCAGCCCATATACATTAGCTTTTTATGGATATTGCGTCCTTGTTTCCACAAACCTGTGTTGGTTTTCTTTGCTCCAATATCGATAATTTTGAACATTGGGTTCATTGTTCAAGGTAAATGTGCATTCGTCAGTGAAACAAATGTTTTTTAAAAATTCCCTATCCATGTTTGCTCTTTCCATCATACCAAAACAAAACTCCTGTCGTCGTATTTCGTCCCTATCTCTTAGCTTTTGGTGCTTTTCATATTTGTATGAATAATATTTATGTCGTTTCAAAGCTCGTAACGCTGTGGTGTGATCTAATCCTATGTCATCCTCAAGTTTCCTTGTGCTGATCTTCCCATCATTTTCTTCCACGCACAATAAAACTTGCAAGTCCCTATCATTTCTTGCATCTCTTCTTTGTTCCTGCCTTTCTTCACATCAGCAGTTATTTATTACAGTGCCTTTTGTCTCAAATTTCTTGATAGTCCTTTCGACTGTAGATTTTGCAGGTATCGGTCTATTTGGATACCGAGCAGCAAACATGTCTGACACATTTTGATAACTATTTCCTTGATAATATTATTTAATCATCAATATTTTTTCTTTAGAAGTGTAATTCATGGCTAATATTTTCGATGTACGAGTTTTTATAACAATAAAGCACACATTTCAAAATGACAACTTTATTTGACAGTCATCTTTTACCTTGACTGGTGCCCGCAAATACGGGGCCATAAAAAGGAGAAATAGTTAAAAAGAAATCGGCGATAACCCGTAAACGAGCTCATCAAAAATATTTAAAGTTATTCTTTTGAATGTGGGTTTTAGTGCTCTTTAATAAACCTAAATAGAATTTTTCTCTAAAATAATTAGGGAAGCCAATAATTGACCCCATTTAAAATTACATGGGATTTCCTATGTCCCGCTCGACGATGCAACACCCGGTATACAAAAAAAAAATATTAAAATAACAATAAAGGTGGCATGCTACCAAAACTTTAGATTTGAATCCCTTACTGAAATTCCAGAGTCTGTAATAAAACGAGGAAATTCAGCTAGAAGCAATACCCCTCAAGAACTCGATCCCAGAAAAAAAGAAGCCATCTCTTAAGCATTTGCGGCAGGAACAATTTGGGGTAGATTGGATGATCATGGAGCTCACATATGATTTTTTATTATTTTTTTTATTTACGTATCTTATAAATAGTTATTAGTATTGGTAATAAATATTTGTTTTATGTTGTAATAAAAAATATTAATGTTTGTATAAATCTTATTCATACTAAATGTAATAAATCCTGCTGGTAATCAAACAAACCGTAATAAATCCATTTAAGTTAATCAAAACGTAATAAATCCATTATTTTTTCACATATAGCTCGTCATACATAAACAAAATAAATATGAAATTATCAGTCTGACCTATATGAAATGACACAAAGTCATTTTTTTAAATATATATCAGACATTTCTAATGAAAAAACTTTCGCGATTTACTCAAAACTGTTTTAAGTGGATTAATTGCGTTTTGTATGATCACTCCTCATTATTATTCAATATTAAAATTTTTATCTTGCATAAATGGATATCTTGGTAAATAATTCGAAAACAGTGACACGTATGAAAAAAATACAAGATATCAAAAAGTTTATAAGGAGTACTGTGAACCTAATTATGAATTGTGTCGCCCTAAAGAAAAGTTCGGGGGTAAACCGTGTTATAGCCCCGAAAAAAACATCGCCCTGTAGATCATATTAAACAGAAAAACGGCTGTGTTGTAGATATTATAACAATTATTGCGTATACCAAATGTCGTTCGCTTTTTCTGAAAAAATGAGAGACAGATCTAAAAAATGAAAATAAAAATAAAATTTCAACGCCTTGTATCTTAGAAACGAAGCGATTTTGACCACATCTGTATATGAACTTTTTATCTTAGAAATAATTGAGGAATTATCCTGTGAAATATCGGACAGTTATTAAAAAATGTTTACGCGCGAAAACGGTTAAGCGCCGATGTTCAATCAATCAATTATCTACATTATACCTATTATAGGTGGGTCATAATATATTATTTCAGAAAATATCCAAATTGGGAACCAAATAAATTGCGTACTCCATTCATTCCCACCGATAACAAATAAAATATTTAACATGAAGTTGTGTAAGGTTCTAGAGACAACAGAGGTTATCCGTTACAAATGGCACATCGTTCCAAAAGCAGTGTTAAACAAATCGATTATCATTAACGTGAATAAATCTGCTCATCTCCAGGCCAGTGGGGAGCTGATTATCTCCATGCATCCAAATGTCCCATCTTGTTACATCGCTTGTTTGTCTCAATGACCTATTTGGTCATTTACATTCATGATTTTGGTAGGGTAATAGACCATTTTGTTTATTAAATTTTAAACTTAGTTTTGTGGAAGCAGTTAATTAATTTTCTGTATTTCACGAGTAGAATATTTGCCAAATAATCTAATAGGTTTTAAACCTTTACATGCATGTTTAATACTATATTTTTTTCTACAACTATTTTAATATTAATGGATGGCAAAATTTGCAATGTCAGCTGACGTAGGATAAGAAGAAGTACCTTGCAGTTATGTCTTAGAAATAAAGTGATTTTATACTAAAATTATTTATTATACCGTGCGAACAATAACTATTATCATCAAAGTGTGCTTTGCATCTAAGGCCGTCCCAACAAACATATTAAGTAATGTAGACCAAAACGGAAGGAAAATAATCCTAAATTGGCAAATATTTGCTTATTTTTGCCTTAAATGTTTTCTTAAAAGTCACAAAAGATTCGGACTCTAAAATCTAAGTCAAAATTTGGATATCTACAACTTAAATAATTTGTTATAGGGAAATCTACTTTTAGTTTAATTTACCTAGTTAAAAATTACAAATAAATTACCTCTTTGAGACATTTAAAATATTTAATCCTAATAAGGAATATGATTAAGTTATAATTTACTTGATTGTTACTTAATATATGTATTCATAATTAAGAAAATTTTTGGCTATTACGCTAGGTAAACATTACCTAATGATTGCCTAAAAAAAATCCAAATAATTTACTGACCATGTAGTTTTAGAAACAAGTATCATTTTGCCTATATATTGTTCCCAAAGTTATAGACCTTTTGTGGTTAAAAATTGAGCTACTTCATAACTTTCTGATTAACCTCAAAGGCTAACATTGCTTGTACAGTTGATAATAAAGGGAAAAATTACTTTAAGGTTAAAAATATAAAAACGGCCATGTTTAATAATTATTATTAGTTTTCCTGTTTATCGACAACTATATAGAAAAACAATAATTAAAATTTTAAGAATTACATTAGGTGAGTGGAAAATCCATTAGGCTACGATATCTTTCGTCAACGAAAGTTTTTTTAAAACTTTAGGTACATATATTGTTTATAATGAAGACACTCTTTTTTTGGGTTAATGGTAAAAATATTTAAAATTATTGCAATAATACATAGAAAAACGCATATTTTAAGGCCGTGTTTTGTTTTTCGAAGTATCATCACCATAATTCACAAACACATTTCTTTCGCATCCAAATTGCGGTAAAGAAAAATGATAAAACTTAATTATATCACTTTATTGTTAAAGTTGCAATAAGCGGCCATTCCAAATATCTACTTAAGTCAAACTCTGTTTTATAATTTATTTTGTTCTGTTGGAAGTGTTGGCATAAGTTGTTGTGTTTTCTTTCTAACGCCAGATATAATATGTTTTCTCTGTATTTTTGTCTAGTGTCTTATTGCTCCTATTTAGGTTATATTTAGGTCAAAAGGTTGGTCTCACTTTCCACATTTAGACGTAAACTAGGTCTATATTTATTTCACTTCGTTTTAACTTATGGGAGAAAAAAACCCTATCAACCTTAAGGGATAATAATAATTAATATGGAAAAATAGGCCATTTTTTAAAACATTATTATTTATTAATTTCTCTAGTTTAACAAAAGATATCACGTTACGGTTTTCAGTTCCTTATATATAGTAACTTTTCCTCCTCTACAAGCTGATGGGGTTAGTTTTTTAATCCGACGTTTTGAATTCGAGCGACCATCATCAACTTTTTTATTTTAAATACGGACGTGGATTTTTTATTCCACTATTTAATAGCCTTTATAAGCCTAAAATAAAAAATGATGAAAAAGTCATATCATAACATTTAATTTTTTTGAGAAAATCCTTATTCATTGAGAAATTACGGAAAAACGCCATCTAGTGGCCACCATCAGAATCAATATGGTATACTTAATAGATCCACGTGTACAGGAAAAGGAGGGCTTTTTTTCAAGACGAAGTTGAATAAAATCGGTTTATCCAAAGCAGAGATATCAGCGTTTGAAAGAAAAAAAGTTTGACCTTCTCCCACCACTTTATTATTGAAAATAGAAAAAAAACGATTCCTAACATAAAGTTGCATAACTTTATGAGGAATACAATGCTTATATTTTTAACATATTTTTATTAAGAAAAATCAAGAGAAAATCGGCATTTCTATTTTGAAAGTTCACTTACGCCCCCTAGCGGTCATTTTTCGAACTTGAAAATAATTTCCAGCAATTTTTCTTGGCCGCTTTTATCGATATATATTTTTTCCCAAAGTCCTAATGTTATTACTTTCTGAGATATAGCCGATTACCTCCTTAGGTGGAACACCCGGTACAATATTCAACAATAGCAAAAATGAATTCATTACCTCTATATAGTCCCGATCTATACCCGATTGAGCATGAGTGGGACATGTTAGCAAAGCTGTTTCGTATTCGAGTACTTCTATATTTAAATGCAGTACCACTGAAATTAGTATCTGTTATTCATATTATAACCCCATATACAAAGCATTTTGTATTCGATTCAAACTTTCCAGTATTCTTAGTACTTGAAATGTATCTGAATAGAATAAGGAGTCGAATATAATAGAAAATTAACGGATTTGACCTTCAAACTACTCCCTTATTGGGTTCCGGTTGCTCTCCTAATATATTCTGGGATTGGACCCTTTTAAAGAAACTGAACTCTTGTTCATAGAAGAGCATTGCATGGTAATGATACCTTTAGCTGTAACCTTAGACCTACTACATGTCGGAGACAAAACTTATTTTGGCTTTTTGTTACCACGCTTGCTACCGAATAAATATGAAGAAATGGCTGTTCAATCTAAACTAAATGATGATGATGAACATATCGTCCCAATGTGCATTAACAGTTGAGGAAATCGTTTCAAAGATATTGTAAGCTTAAAATGGGAAGATGCTTTTCTGGCCACAGATCTCCTTCCACGGTTTTAATTAAAGTGGCATAATGTTGCAAGGAATCCGCAAAGAATCGAAGATATTAAGAAATGCGGCAATTGAGTCAGAAAATTAGGATTACTCAGATCAGAGCAATGCTAAAAGCCTTGATTTTTTTTTTTTATTTTAATTGAAGTAGAACTAAGACTACGTCGATACTGTCCATAGCACCTACTTCTTCTCCTTGCGAAAAAATAAGAAATAAAGAAAAAACATTAAGAATTGAACTTGAGTTGCTACGATATTTATAGGACAAAAGAAGAAACATACAAATGCTCAACGAATACCCCATTAAGAAAAAAAAACTTTAGTTAAACACCTATTTGCCATTATCGGCACCCTATTACCCCCCCCCCCCCCATGAATTTAGAATTTTAAGCATCATCATTGAAAAAAGGGCGTGGCACCCAAACATTTTTTGCCTGCGGCGCTATTTTTTCCCTAACCCCCCATCCCAAACTTATTTTCTAGTTACTTTTAAAAAAAAAAAAAATGGAATTTGAAATTACCCCCCCCATGTTGAAAAGCTAAAACCGCCCTTGCACCATTGACACGGTTTTTCTCTTTCGCAACCATGAAAGACATACCAACAATGCATTTATTGACTTTGAAGTATTTGCGCTCACGAAGGCATACTCTCCAATAAAATTTATAAATAAATTATTTCAAATAAATGTAAAGTTATGTTTTATCTATTAATAATAAATACATTATTGACAATTCTCTAGCAAGTATTTGCTATTGCTATAAGACTATTCGGAATAGTATCCGAGAAGTATCTGGATACTGGAAACTTGAATACAAATTTTGTTAAGAGTATCCGACACTTGTAATCGTTTCATTCGAATACAAATAACGTATTCGTATCCGATATTCGAATACATTTTACCTGTATACGACCCAGCTCTGCATGTTGTGGAGACTTATAACCTTATTAGGTGGTAGCAAAGCACAATCGATGGAAATTTAATTATTTAATAAGGTTTAAGGTTACCACCTACCTCGGCTAGCTCAAGCTCATGGCAGTTGTAAACCGGGGTTCTTTTAAGTAGGGCCCTTGCCAGTAAACTACAATATGTACGAGTATGGTCCCCAAAGGATGCTGAAAACGACAGTGAAAATGAGACCACCGTGTGGTAAAGGAGGAATAATTCTAGTCATATATGCGCCTCAAACAAGACAACACAAAGATGGGGATATATTTCCCGAATTTTCCCACAAGAGCTAAAGGTCTGACCAGTAGCCAGAATTTAGTTTAACCGAATGACACCAAATACCAATGACAGTTTTCCGTCAAACCCAAGAACCCACAGAAAAGGTCACAGAGAATAAACCATATTTTAGAAAACATAACCTTAAAATAAAAAGCGGTTTTGCGCACTGAGGTAATTCTACGGACTTGCGGTTCTACGACACAAAATATAACATTACCAGAACAACCTGAAAGTAACAACGTTACAGGCTTATTCGCAACCGACAATTAGAACCATTCCAGATCTTCGAATGGCTCTTCTAAAGCGTGGGAAAGCATTCCTCAAAGGGCAATCGACAATTGTTTTCAATCCTTACCACGTCACTTGGCAGCAGTTATTAGAACAGGAGGAGACAATACACTATCCTATTAGTGTTTGCTTATTTGTTTAAATTACTTGTAATGTTTTCAATTTTTGCTATTGTTGAGAATTGCATAGTTTCCTTTAAAAATTTGTTTCTTTTTAGAATAAAGATATTGATATGAACCAAAGAACTAAATCGTAAGAAATAATGAAGCTTTATTGTGTCGTTAAATACTTTTGATTCTTGCCTACACTTTATAAGACCAAATCCAATAAAATATTTTCAAAATTAATATCAGATAATGATCAAGATACAAACGCCTACAATTTGAGAAAAAAAATATCAAAATCGTTGTTAATCTTATAAAGTTATTTAAAATGGGATTTGAACAAAATTTTGTTTGCCCGCTTTTTTCGCGTGTACCTACTAAATGCTTTTATAACTAGAAAAACTAATTTTCTATGAAGTGAGAAAAATTAAATTAGCTTTATTCACAAAAAGACGCTTGCCCAAAATGCCCAATAGATTCCATGTTAATCACAAAAGTAACAGAAAAAATAGACAATTTAAAAGACCTCCCTGAGCAATTTAAACAACTTATTATATTGTGAGATTTTAAACGTTTTAGTATTGCTTAAAGTAAAATCTTTGGATTATTTTAATATAAGACGAGATCGGGAAAATTTCGCTACACTAAACTTTGTTTCTTAATGCGAGAGAGCAATAAAATGTAAATTTGCAATGACAGAACCCATGAACAACTTAAAGGTTGCATTGTAAATTTCAGGTAAATTGCAATAATACTTTTTAAAAATTCCGTATTTCCGATATTTAAGACGTACACACACCGAATCGGTCCTAAATTAGGGTAGCCCTAATTAGCATACAATAGAAAGACCAGTTTGGTGAATGGAATGAAAACTACCTGCAGTAACAGCGGCGTTACTACATGTAGTTTAAATAGTAATATTTATAAAAAAAATCTACTATGTACAATACAACAACTTAATTTTTAAATTTTAGTCACCATGTTCCGAGTAGTCCAAAGAACTATCGTCGTTGGGACCCAGAGAAGTAATAAGGAGCTCTACAGTGTTTTCTAGCATGTCATCAGCTCCCCACATTCTTTCTTCTATTTCAATCACATGTTCGACGCACTTTTCACAATCCACTGTGTTTAATCCCTCTTGCAAAAGGTGTTCAACGTCTCTCATTTTAAAAATGGTGTTATGCCTTGCTACAAATCCTTTTACTTGCGCCCATACCAATTCTAGGACGTTGCTATTTTTTCGGATTTTCTTGAGTGGTAGCTGGCATTATCCATGACTATAACAGACCCAGGAGGAATAAAATCTAGCATTTGTTGGAAATATTCTTCAAAGACATCAGCGTTCATGTCTTCATGATAGTCTCCAGTTCGTTTTGATGTAAATGCTAGTAAGCCGCCATCGACAAATCCATTTTTGCTACCAATGTGAGTAATTATTAATATTTTATCTTTTCCCGAGGGTGCTTTTATTCCAGTAGACCATCCTTCCATGAAAGCTTGCCTCTCGCTTTTTATATGTTTATCCTGCCATATTTTACCAACGGTATAACCTTCATTTAACCAAGTTTCGTCCATGGAATAGATATTCCTGTTTTCCTTTCGAAACTGTCTAACTTCCCTCCAATATCGTCGTCGCCAGCAGATGATTCCGTCTTTCACTATTAAAAGTGATTTTCTGTTTTGAATTTTTTCATAACAAAAATTCATTTCCTTTAAAGTTTTCCATAGTTTCTTCTTACACATGGGTGGAATGAAATCATCCTTTTTCATTTCAGACATTATTTTGTCCAAGGTAGGTATTTCTTTTTTTAAGTAAACCGAGTGTGTGATTCTTCTGATGGCCGTCTTTTCATCCTCATTTATTACAGTTTCTTTTCTTCCAGTACTTCTCTTTGGTGACCTGATGGGGCCGCGTATATTCTCGTGCAGAAGTCGGTATATTGTTGACTGTCCGACTCCAGTCATATTCGAACACATTTCAACTATTTTTGCAACTCCGAATGTTATATGAAATAATAATTGGACTACGGCGAAGACCACTAGGTTTTATAGTTCAATAATGATTTATTACTCTCTCATATTAAGAAATAGTCTTATAGCATTATATTATATACTTATAGCAAATATGTGAAGACCCGGAGACGTGATAACTACCCCCTTTCCCGTATTCTTCTTTTTCTTTTTGTACACACATTTCTAAGATGTTAATTATTCTGCACAATGGATCGCAAAACGACGGGTGCGAATAAAAGTCAATGGCTAAATAAAAAAGATACCATTAGCATAGCATAGGGCAACTTAATTACATTTTGTTTCTAATAATAGCCTGAAACATTCTTGACCTCCGGTTTATTCGTTTGACACAGTCTAAAAATACGTTTCAGTAAAGTGCAATTGTCTCATATTTTTCGTTATTTTTTTCCGCTGTACGTCGTCGAAAACATTCATGTCAACTGCCTGTGCTCTTCGATGCAATTGGATTTAATTTACAAGCTCAGCATTATTAAAACATTCGTGTAACTGATGTAATTAATTAAGAAGACAGACTATGCTAATCCGTGTTCATCAATTTTTAATGGCCATTGAGACAATTAAAACTTTCTAATATTAAAACGTTTTATGTTCCCAAGACTTACTTTATAGCCACGCGGATTGAGGAAAGTTCCTCTTTAATCCTTTCAATTGTCCACGTTTTCAAAAGTTTTCCCCGCAAAGATGCCTTCCATTCTCTCTTTTATAACATCGTATTTTAATGAATTACTTTAAACTTCTCCAATATCACTTAATATCTATTTTCTTTCGCGTATTTGCATTTTTTACTTTCAAATTTCATATAAATAAAGGTGGGCAAGTTTTTAACAACTTTTAACAATTTCCCTTCGTCATATCATAACTACAACCTAGATTCAACTGATTAAGGTAAATAAGTAGCGTTAAAGGCGCAAATTACGCTACAGGCGAAACATTTTTTGGAACCACGCCCATATATCGCTAGGAATTCACCTTTATTATGCTTCCATGGGCGGGTGCGGACCCGCCACTGGGAGAGGCGAAAAAATGTCTATACAATAAAACAGATTTGAAGGAAATCGGAACTTTGTCTATAGTTGTACCTGTACAGTAGCGGCTTCTATATAGGGCTGCAGAACCACCAAACTTTTAAACCCAATAACCAAAGCCATGAGTTAATACCGGTTAACACATTTTATATCGTATTACAATTATAATTTCCCCTATATCGATACCTAAACTATACTAATTCTACACCAAATGCCAGAAGTATACTATTAAGCGCAATAAACTGCACCAACGACGAAGTGAGCCGAACATGCGGTCGCGTTTGTTGCAAAAGGCCGATTATGTTGGGTTCAGTGCTGCAAATTATTTCAGTTACTCGGTATTCGTATTATGGGACTAATGTTTATATTTTTTATTGTCATTTGTTGTACTTGTTGGCGGTTTTCGCGAGAAATGGAGGGTGAACTTAAATTAGGCGAGACTAAGTTACGCAAACTTACGTGCGGAACAGTGTGGTCGCCATATGCCCGATTTTTTTCTTAATAAAAATCCATATTTAAACAGAAAATATGCCATACAAATTTTATAAATTTTTATGCCAACATTTTATGTTGGTAATACTATCAAAATCTCTGGTCTTCTCGTGTCCACAAAATAATTTTATTTTGCGCGTTTATGCAACCAAGCACAGATTTTATTCGTTCATGACATACGTCAACAGATTGAAACAAAATAAAAAAAAAATTAACGGTTTCAAAAAAAGTTTATTACGATACTGAAAACAGCATCAAAACAGCTTTGTTATAAACCCAAAATAGAAAATAGTATATTGTTTAACAAACATGGACTGACATACATTTCCCTTCAGTATGATACGAGTAGAAAATGATCATTCAGTGCGATTTTGATTATTATATGTCAAGAAATCATTAGATGTGTTACCTTTAAAGGCTTCATTTTTATAAAATTCTTTTGTCTCTTTCAAAGCTAAATTCAGTCTTTTCCCACATCTGATATACTCTTTGATTTTTTCTTCACTTAATGATATGAAGTAACTAATTATTGTGTTTAAATCAACACTTATAGCAGTTTGACTATATGTGACTTAAATGCGTTTTCTTGGTGTGGACTAAATGTTTACGGTACTTTTGTTGCTGTTTCTGTTTCCATAAACAGTTTACGGCAAGCAAGAAAATGTTTTCCTGTTTCATTCGTGTGTACATAGCTTTAGTGATATCATTTTGTTTACCCAAAAGATGCAATTTACACAGGTACAGTTAACATGCTCGTTACTTTTCGTATATCCTTCTATTGAGCGAGATAAATTTTTAATGTCCAGTTTCAGACCAGATTTCTACCTCGCGCTATTCGAAAATAAAAGCCATGGCCAATAAATATTTTTTTTTAGAATTTGACTACCCGTTAACCACTGACATTTTTAAAAGTTTCCTTAATTTTGTTTATTTAACAGGTGGTTTACATAAATGTCACCACAGCATTACAAGCGTCCACGTTCTTTCACGAATAATTTGTCGTCGTCCAAAAGTCTGCTAACCCCAAAATTTAAGAAGAAATTGTACGATATCGTTGAAGTACATTTACTTTCATTTTTAGAAGTCGGATTATTTAATTAAATTTAGTAAACTTACCCTCTCGCCCTCAATTAACGCGCTACACCTAAAATTAGAAACCCATGACCTACATACACTAACGTAACGAGTGTAACGACCGTAAAATTAAAGAACCTAACCTAATTCCTATAATCAATGTCAATCAATGCTATTCGTATAAAATAAGATGGGCGTGTTTGCCTTCAGTCGCGATTTTCATCATGCAACAAAAATTTACTACGTTTCCTAAACCATATGATTATTTCTCTATTTACTTATAGTCTACCATCCGCATGCGCAAAGAGAGCGTCTTGAAGAAGAGATAATAATGAAAGAGACAGGTAAGCATGCTGTGCTAATTGAGTATTAAAGACGCGGAAAGTCCATGAAATTTATTAAAAACGTCTCGCAAAATTTATAAAGTAGAACTATTGCATTTATATTAAAACATATGTCTTAAAGCTGTATTAATATTAATTGTATTGTTACATATTTATAAAATAAGATATTATTATTTAATTTTGTAGCAGGGAGGCACTGCCCCCCTAGCGAGCCGCCACTGCACTATATTTCAGCACCATTGAGCATTTATGATGTCAGGATAGAGTTTTAGCTAATCAAGCACTTATACGGTAGTAAATACGAATTATCGCAGGCAAAAAACACAGGTTTGATGGATTTATTAACATTTAAACTATACCGACGCGGAGAAAAGCAACAAATTAATCACTCTAGGTATTTAGCAAATTAAACTCCTGCGGGGATTTGTCAAAATGACCGACATATACATTGCGTTCTTTGTCAAAAAAAATACTACATGTATTTTAATAATAAATCATTATTTTGAATATGAATTGAACTGAATATACATTATTATTATTATTACACTAAAAACACCCTATTTTTTTATCCCAATTTCTGCTAAATATTAATCCCTGCATGCATATACAGGGTGGCGCACCCATACTACGCGTAAATTTAATGGAAAACGGCTGAATTTTAAAATTTTCTTTTTATTTGGGTAAATGCAGGATGTTTATGGGCACTATTTAAAATTATTTTGAAATATACGGGATGTTTCATCCATATCAAAGTTATATTTTTTTAAATGAAACACCCTATATTTTATGACATTTTTGGATTCTACGGACCAAGTTAGGGTAAGTTACTGTCATATTCCCTATACCTATTCCGTTCAGTTTCTAAGATATTATCGAATTAAATAAGACATTTTAAAATTTAATATCTACTAGACTACTAGACAAATTCATTTTGAAAATTTATTTGAAACCCCAATTATCAGCTAAGGAAATGGACTACGTAACAAAACAAAGGTTTGGTCAAAAAGTTAGACAGGGGGTTCAAAAACTATTGTTAAATTTTTATCCCATATAAAGCAGGTCCACTCCCTTATTTTAAATGGAACACCCTGTATATTATGGCGGTTAATAATGGTAAATTATGTTGTCTCTCAAAATTTATTAGGGTTTCCTATACCTATCTCTAACCTACCAATCCATGGATAGGTCAAGGTGGGCCTGTTTTATAGCCACCACGGTTTTCAGACATAAATCCCTTAAACTTTTACTTCTGGGGACATGTAAAAGAACTAGGTTATTCAACACCAGTAAATTCTGGAGAAGAACTACTAGCGAAAATACTGCAGCATTCTAACGAAGTCCGTAATAATGCCGGAATATTGTTTACAGTGCAGCGGGAAAATATTCGAAGACTATGAAAATGTATTGAAATACGTGGAGCCCATATTGAACATTTTCCAAAATAACATTTATTATTGTATTTTAATAACATTGTAAACTCACAGTAAAAAATTGAGTGTTAAATTTAACACTCAATGGTGGTACATATAGGACCACACTCAATAGGGTATATTAGCCAATCAGTATATCTTGTAAAAAATACATTTTTGAATGGGTTTTTTACTTTTTGATGAGTGTTAATTTTTCTAATTTCTGAGCAGGTACATTTACACTATCGTGTGTAATTTAAACTCAAAGTAAACCATTTTTTAATGGTAATTTGTGATTAATTAGTGTAAATATGATTTTATTGTAGTGTAAATTTTATTTTATTTGGGTGTGACTTTACTATAGTGAGTGTAATGAAATAATCTACCCAGGGCTAGAATACTTTCCACTTTGTTTAAGCCATTTAATCCCGTATCAAACTAACCGGGCGTTTAAAATTAAAATGTAAAAAGTATGCATTCAAGATGTTTTACATTATTAACCTCTGCTTAGTTTGATACATGATTGAATAACTTAATCAAAACCGAAAGTAATATAGCCCCTAATATATATAAATCTTCGGATCGCTTGGAAAAGGTTTGTTAAATGAATGAAAATATTGAGTATTATTTATCGTTTATTTATATACAAAATGATGGTTGCAACAGAACTGGAAAACCCTGTGATTTTTTTTACACTTATTATTATAACTAGTTGAACAAAATGACACACCTATTATATATTTACAATTTAATAAATTAAACATATTATATATATCTACGTTTAATGTACCTCATTGTTAAGCTTAACAAAACAAATAACATATTAAATATATGAGTACTTAGAACACTAAACAACTAAATAAAAGTATGCTTTGGAGCAATATTAAAGAATGAAAATGACGAGTATAATATTAATCGTATATTTATTTAGAGATCTATGAAGTAAATCATGTAAGTAGGTACCTTCTATTAAATTTCGTTAATATGCTTACCCAATTTAACAAGATCCTCATAAGAGGCACTCTCATATGGCACTTTACAGAACTTTGCTTTGTTTCTATATTTCAATTTAAATATAACATTATTCTATATCACGTTCAAAGAGCACAATCAGACTGACTTGAAAGTTGAATTTGCGCGTAGCGTAGAATTTCACCACTTGTTGCCGCCTGTATTTTCGGAAACACGGGTTTAGGTATTTTTACCCGGGGCCGTGTAGAAAAACGATTAAAGAATAAGCTTTACACTCAATGTGTTAAGATAACCCTCTAGCGGGGTTTATTTACACGTTAATATGGTGTTATTAATTGTCTTTGTATTTAATTTTCCTGATAGAGTGTAAAATAAAATAAATAACACCCATTCAACAAAAAAAACTTTTAGAGAGTTAAATTCATAGGCAAATTTAATACAACAAATTTGGTCCCATATGAGTGTAAGAATGTGTTAAATTATGTTGATCCGGGTGTTAACATTAACACTCCACAAACACACTTCTGAAATTATTTTTACCAGGTGGATATTTTGTACTGTGTAATTAAGCTCCGACTAACCTTTGAAAGTTTTTTATACTTGACGTTGTCTGAGCTGGAAATCTTTCAGCATAAAGTCTTGTTGCCTTCGGAGAGTTGGAAAGCGCTTCCCAAAAATTAAGTGCACATCAGCATACTCTGCGTATTTTTCTTTACCTGTTTGTGTTTAGCATTAGCAACTTTTGAGTGTTTCACATAAAAACCTTATTATTTATCTGGAAAACCACCAGTTTTATCGAAATAAATTAAGAGTACCTTTTTTCGAAGAAAAATGACCAGATTATTTAAAAACTCAGTTTTCAGCTCTGTCAAATTACACCGGTCAAAGTTTTGGACCAACGAGTGTGGGGGCAAATCCGTTCCTGACTTCCCTGACAATGTAAAACATCTACTGTAGTATGGTTTAATGACTCTTTATGGCCTCTATGAAATATTAAAAATTAATAAAATCATACAAGTCGGGTCAAAAGCTAGAGCCAAAAAAGTAAATCGCTGGGTACCCCCTTAGGACCCTATCTCCGTCGTTAGGAATTTTTTTCTATTACAAATTCGGGTTATTTTGACCTCTGTATACTCCCAAGAAATAAGGAGGTACCTACTGACCGGACACCCTGTATTAGCAGCTTGCTAGGGACCTCTTAAACCGGGGTATGAATATGTTTGATTTGAAGTTACACTAAAGGAAAAACTGAAACACGTCTTATCAGACCCAAAAGGAGTGAAAGAAGCACATATAAAACCAAAGTGTTGTTAGGCAAATAAAAATGTTTGGAAAAATGTGAAGAGTCCGCCTGTGCAAAATTTCAGGTCAACGGGCCCATTAGCTTTAGTATACAAGAATAATAATAAAGAAGCATCGTTTAATTCCTATTAACACTGATAGCATATCTCCCATAGCACTCAAAATGATGGCTATAAATGGCGCAAAAATTAAAACAAAGAAGCTATTTCTGAAGGCTTAACCAGCAAATCTGTTATCAATAAAAGCGACTTTGATTAAAAACTGATAGACGTGAGCAGGAAATTGCATTGACAGTACACAGTATTTAACATAAACTGAACTGTATTTATTCTAACGAAGTGACGTCACATAACGCGTGTCAAAAGGTGACAACGCTTATAAGGCGATACGTATGTGTATGCATATTGAGTAAACAATAGATGCTTTTGTCGAGCCATTGTATGCCTGGCAACAATTTTTACTCTAGATAGAAATTACTTTAGCCTGGTTTTAAATATGATAATATTTCGTCGTATACAGGGTGTTTGGTACATTGATAGATATTTTTCACTGTGTGATAATACGGCTCATTTACAACATACAGGGATGAGATAAATTAAGGAAACAATTCAATATCTCGAAAATTGAAAAAGCACCTTTATAAATTACAATTCGTTCAAGAGTTAATGGATAATGATCCACATCGCAGAAATGAATTCTGCGAAATAATGACGGGCATGTGCAATAATAATCCATTTTTTGTTAAAAGGATCTGTTTCTCGGATGAAGCCACATTTTGTCTCAGCGGTGAAGTCAATAAACAAAATTTTAGATATAGGGCGAGAGAAAACCCTCACTGGTACAGGGAAAGTCATTCACAGTATCGTCAAAGTATGAACGTTTGGGCTGGTATTGTTGATACTAAAGTTATAGGTCCATATTTTTTTAATGCATCACTAACAGGGCAGCTGTACCTCGAGTTTTTAGAAGATAGTCTAATCCCAGCATTGGCTACTTTATATCCTAATCCAAACGATCCTGACCTCCCAATTGAACATCTGTGGTATCAACAAGACGGCGCACCGCCCCATTATGCGGCTAACGTCAGAAGATATTTAGATAATACTTTTCAAGGGCGATGGATAGGGCGACGTGGCGCAATAGAGTGGCCACCAAGGTCGCCGGACTTAACTCCCTTAGATTTTTTTCTTTGGGGATATATTAAAGGCATCGTGTACCAAAATAAGCCCGATATCGTCGAAATTCTTAAAGATCGAATTCGTAATGTGATAAGAAGTATTCAACCTGATGTAGTTAATAATGTGCAACAGGAATTTGTTGACCGACTATGGCACTGCAGAGCTGTAAATGGTGGCCATTTTCAACAGTTCCTAAAGTAGTAGTTCTGTTTAATATTTAGTTCTGTTTTGCGATGTTGCTTGAATTAATATATTTCTCAATTGTTTGATAAATTTGACATTTTAAATGTCTAATTTTAATTCATTAAAATATAATGTAGAATAAACAACTTTTCCTTCACTTAAGTCATTTTATTTTACATTTCTTTAATGTATCAAATTTGTAATTCATCTATAAATATCTCGAAAACTGTCAATTTTAGTCATATGTTATGTTATACGAAATTTGGCTAGAATTGTGCAGAAAAACCAAAACAGCCAAAAAAACTGGGGTGTTCCATTAAAAAAACCAAAGTTGACAGTTGTAGAGCTTTTGTGAGTGGTCCTGTATAATTCAAAATAATTTTATAGTCTGCGCAAAAGTAAAAGTAAATCGACGTGTCCGAGGGGTTGCTTTTTCAATTTTCGAGACATTGAATTGTTTCTTTAATTTATCTCATCCCTGTATACAGAGTGGCAAAAAAGTCGCGCATAATGCCTGTAACTTTTGAATTACCTGGTATACGAAAAAGTGACCTGCATGAAAGTTGTTCAGTAAATTATTCCCCACATTTCTACCTGCATGAATTTTTTCTGTCATTTCGTGTTTGGTTGCCATAGAGATCAACTTACTTTTTTTAAATGGAACACCCTGCATATGATTGCATATTTGGATTCTACTGGGAAAACACTGAATTTTTTGTATTTCAAATTTTCACCTATCTGCAAGCGTTTCCGAGATAATGACAGCTCAAAAATGAAAAACTTCCTAATTATAATTATTCCTACCACCAGTTGAGTCAAGGTGTTTTAATGACAGCGACCTAAGAGGTGTGAATTTTGAATTCCTGTTTAATTTTCTGTTTCTAATTTGTTTACACTATGATTCATCTGAATGAGAAACAACGAGTTGAAATTTTAATAAAGAGCGGTTACGGAAATATGAAGGCATGTCAACTTTTCAATGAATTATATCCAAATAGGCCTCCAATAAATCTGTCAACGGTGTGTCGAGTGGCAAACAAATTTCGAGAAACAGGCAGTGTTAGGGAAGCCGCTAGATCAGGTCGACCTAAAACAGCAACCGGGGAAGGCAAAGCATTGGATATCATGCTCTCAATACATGAAAATCCAACACAATAATCCAGGCCAATGGCAATGGATTTTAATGTGTCTCATCAGTCAGTGAAAAATTTGTTTAAGCAGAAGAACTTGCATCTCTACGAGATAAAGTTGGTGCACGAGTTAAACGAGGACGATTTTGATAGAAGAGCTGAATTTTGTGAGCTGATGATGAAAAGATGCAATAACTATAATAACTTCGCAACAAATATCATTTTCTCGAATGAAGCTACTTTCCATTTAAATGGCATTGTTAATTGACACAATTATCGTTATTGGTCTGCTGAGAATACTCACTGGTTCCAGAAAGGTCATATTCAGAGGCCCGAAAAAGTTAATGTTTGGGCGGGCATAGTTGGTAGACATATTGTGGGTCCTATTTTCATAGATGGTAATTTGAATGGCGAAAAATATCTAAACCTTCTCAGGAATCACATAATTCCTTCCTGCAGAATGGTTTTACCGGGTGTAAATAATGGCATAAACGAACAGGTATGGTTCCAGCAAGATGGAGCACCTGCGCATTATGCGGCAAATGTTAGACAATACATAAGCGAACAATTTCCTGGACGTTGGATAGACAGAAGAGCAGGTGCTATTGACTGGCCAGCGCGATCCCCTGACTTAACCCCGCTCGACTTCTTTTTGTGGGGACAATTAAAGGACAAAGTCTACGTTAACCGTCCAAATGATAATCTTTAAAAGTCAGAATTAGTGCTAAAATTCGGGCCATTTCAGAGGACTTCCTTCTTAACGTTGTAGACGGATTCAGGGATCGACTGGCGCTCTGCTTAGCAGAAAATTGTGGTCAATTTGAACACCTGATCCACTAAAAAGGTTTGGGTCAGTTGTTTATTATTCCGATGTTAAGTTGTTCAATTTTCTAGGCTATTTATTTTGTTATTATAAAGTTTGTTACAATTTTAAATAAATATAAATTTGAAATATAAGAAATTCAGAGTTTTCCCAGTAGAATCCAAATATGCAATCATATGCAATAAAAAAATAAGTTAGTCTCTATGGCAACCAAACCAGAAATGACAGAAAAAATTCATGCAGGTAGAAATGTAAGGTAATTCAAAAGTTACAGGCATTATGCGCGACTTTTTTCCCCACTCTGTATAAGTATTACCGTTTACCGTTTTAGAGATATCGACAATTTCTCATATAAAGCAAATATATCGTGAACTAAAATTTTAACATATCTGTACGGCTGTTAATTCTGTTACTTACACCGTGCGACCAAAAATTATTATCATCAAAGTGTGCTTTGCATCTAAGGCCATACTGCAGTAGAGCTTAATACCTGTTGAGTGTCAGTAAACACCGGCATTATCAATCAATTAGTTATTTCGTAATCTTTAACAGTCGTTACAAGTAATTTGATTCATCGCTAATTTATCCAATTTATTGAATGATTTACGCAATGGGTTTTACAGAACAGCACAAAAAATTCATGGTTGAAGCGTATTTTCGAAACAAGGTTAGAGTAAATGTTGTGTGGCAATACAATCAGCGTTTGCAGGGGCGGATGGGCCCGCCGGGCAACCGGGCAAATGCCCGGTGGGCCGGTCGATCTTTAAATGTTAAGACTGACATTTTTTTCTCAAAAAGAAGTCAAAGATAGTTCTGGAAAATATAAATGGAGAAATGCATAAATTCAGTTTATAGTCGTTACCATATTGTTTAGTGCAGTGAAAGCCTAATCACTATTTTCTTTGCTTAATTCAGTCGCCACCTTCTTTCGTGAATCGTATAAGAGGATTGATGTTTGGTCATCTATTTCTTGTGACAAAAAAAGGAGAAAATTAGGAGTAATTGAACAAACTAGATGGTGGCCTAAAGAAAAAGAGTTGGAGAAGATTTTTGGAGATAGCCCATTATACATAGATGTTCTTGAATCATTGTCAAGTATTTCACAAAACCTTGACCTAAATCCTGATATCCGATCTACTGCAGAAAACTTAAAACAGCAATTCCTTAAATACGAAAATATCTTTCTTTCCCAGGTGTTTTTAAAACTGTTTTCTATCACTGGCCCACTTTCAAGATATCTACAGACTAGAGGTTTGGATTTATTGAAAGCAAATGCCATGACTAAAACGTCAACGGCCGAGTTAAAAAGAATTCAACGAGATTTTGAGGCTTTTAAAAAGTCAATACCAATTTTTCTAACTTGGGCTAATAGTGAAATGAAGAAAAGAGATATTAGTTTTGACATCGAAGATGAGTTCCAGTTACGAAAATACGAAAAGTCAAGAAATTCTTCTATGAAAATTGCAGTGATGAAGCTGTTAGTAATTCGAAAGACAAATTTAAAATTGAAATGTTGAATGTTATAATGGATACCGCCATTATGTTAATGGAAAACCGATATAACAGAAATATGTGATTATGTGCTGATATGTCCATTTTTAATCCTATAAATTTTAATGAAATCAAAACCAATGGTATTTCTGAAAGTAGCTTGCAGAGCATTTTAAAGAAAATTTTACAGTTTAAAGAAGATGCCCAAGTGTCAAATATTAAGGAAGAATTGTGCCATTTTGTATTGAATTGGGATATTTATAAGATGACTTTAAATGAATCCTTCCAAAAAGGTACTTTGGCAGATTATGAGGAGATAACTGACGAAGATGACCTAGATGTTATAGATTCACAAACAACCTATAAATGTCAAGAAAAAAGGCCTAGTAGTCTCTGTAGAAGCTGTGTACATTGTTGCTATCTGGCAATAATGAAATACAATATGTATCAGAATGCCTATCCATGCTTATCTGTAGTCTACCAATGTATTTTAAATTTGCCTGTCACCCAAGTGTCATGCGAGAAAAGTTTCTCTATTTTAAAATACATCAAGAACCGACTACGCAATTCTTTAAGCGATGAACATTTGGAATCATTTATGATAATGAATATTGAAAAAGAAATCTTATGGACAATCGACAATGAGGAGGTCATTAATGAGCTAGCAGGATCATTTAGTTTATTGGGTAGATTGTTAATCTTATAATTTAAAATATCCTTTATTTTTAATTGTCTATTTTGATAAAATGTTGACTGCTATTACACATATACTATTTTATCTCAGTTGTTAAATTTAGATTTAGATTTTGTTGTAAAAAAATTATATTAGAAGGAGTTAATTCTATTAGAAATATTTTTAGTTTTGTTTACTATTTTATTAGGTTAGTAATAAACATCGCAAAATAAAGAATGGTATTATTTTTTGTTGTAATTTGTGCTGGGCCGGTTTTAGCAAGTGATTGCCCGGGCCGGTCTTAGGTAGCCCATCCGCCCCTGAGCGTTTGTGCATGCATAGTCGCTTTGCGTGAAAATTTTCCTAACGTCGTTTTATTGCTTGGGATTTTTATCATTGCCTGAGGAGAACCGTGGCTCTGTTGCGGGAAACTGATTTTATACAACATGAAAAAGGAGCTGGAAGACCATCTGTAAGAACGTTCGTGAACTAAAGCAAGATTCGCCAACAAAATGTGTAAAACGCCTGTCTCAAGTAGTAGGGAGATCTTATGGAACATGCAGGAGTATTCTTAAAAAACAGCTAAATTTGTTTCCTTATAAAATGCAAGCAGATATATCAGGAAATACGAGCTGCAAATTTTGAAAGACGCAAGAATTACTGTCAGTGGTTTACCCAAAAGTTATTGGAAAGGAATGATTTATGAGACTTGACATTTTTTTCTGATGAAACCTGGTAACCTGAACTAACCTCACCCGCTATTTGATTTCTCAGAGTACACGCATGTGGAGCAGTGAAAGTCCCCATTTTTCCACATTGTACCCTCAAAAAGTAGGTACAGTTTTTTTGCAATAAAGTAACTATCGTTGGCAAGTTTTTTGTTGGACCCAAAAAAATATTTCAAGTTAACGGGACACTCAATTCCCTTGGCTTCTTCAATTCATTTATTGGGCGTCAATTTGGATAGTCATATGTCTTGGCATAGTCACGTTGCGGCCATTGCTAAGGCAGCCTCGCAGAAGCTTGGAATACTTTCCCAAACTTCTATACACCCTAAAAACTTTTGGTGCTTTATAAAGCGCAAATTCGACCATCGCTGGAGTACTGTTCGCATATTTGGGGTTCTGCTCCCAAACATACCCTGAGATTGCTAGATTTCATTCAAAGAAAAGTCATTCACTTAATCGGTGACCATGATCTGACAAACAACCGGGAATGCCTTGAACATCGAAGACAGGTTGGAGACTTGAGTATATTTTACAAATATTTCCATGGCAAGTGCTCAACTGAGTTTGCCCGGTTGATTCCACTCAGAGCGGTGCATGGTAGAAATACACGACGAGCCGCTGCAGCCCATTCGTACGTGGTTCAGCTTACTGTCCTTTGAACGACACTGTTAAGAAATTCTTTCATCTGGAGAATGTCATCACTTTGGAACGACCTCCCTGAGGCCGTGTTCCCCAACGAGTATGATCTCCAAAACCAGACCAACGTTAATCATTTCTTGCGCACACGCACTGCTTGCAGAGTGCCATAAAGGATTAATCCTGCAGTGCTGTGCCTTATTATGATTCGCCATAACATGGATAGAACGTCAATCTTATATTCTTACAACATCAGTTTTATTAAATCCTTCCTTGGCATCCACAATCATATTTTTTAGTTTCGAAAATACCTTTTCTTCCAAATTCAGCCTGGATAACATAACATCAAACAAAACTATAATAGTTATTTACGAACAGGCAGGTAATATAGTATCATACGTGATACGTAAAAAATTTTATATACAACTATAACTATTATTATTATTATAATGATTATTTCAATAAAAACAATTAGTTTAAAAACGACCACAAAACTCAGGCAATAAGAATTAGTTTCCGAGGTATCGACTTTTGAAAAATGACATTTTTGAACTTTAACAGCTTCTAGCTTTCTAACCGTACGCCATAGAGCAGTAGTTTACCTACCTGTGCCTCACTGTTTCAAAAATTTGAAATGTTTAGTTACTTTCCGGCAGTTGTTGGAAAACTTCGTTCCTGAAAATGGCTAGTGTTCCTGAATTTGTTGATGAGAAACGGATTAGTAAAACTGCGCTTTTTAAAAATGAGGAAAATATTATTCTCAATGAGTTCAACGCTCTTCGCCACCAACTCACATTGGTAGCAAAAATGGATTTGTCGATGGCAGCTTACTGGTATTTAAATCGAAACGGACTGGAGACTATCATGAGGACATGAACGCTGATGTCTTTAAAGGATACTTCCAGCAAATGCTAGATCTTATTCCTCCTGGGTCTGTTATAGCCATGGATAATGCCAGCTACCACTGAACAAAATCTGAAAAAATATCAACGTCTTCTTGGAAAAAAATTAGATCATTCATTAGCCATTTCATAAAGATATTCTAAAAAGGAGCTACTGGAGATTGTAAAGTTGAGTAAACCTCTTTGCACAAAATTTGTTGTCGACGAAATCGCTTCAAAACGAATTATAACGGTACTTACCCTTCTGCCATATCACCGTGAATTAAACCCTATAGAATTGGCGTGGGTGCAAGTAAAGGGGCTTGTAGCAAGGCATAACACCACTTTCAAAATGAGAGACATTGAGAACCTCTTGCAAGAGGGAATGAAAACAGTTGATTGTGAAAAATGGAGTAAGTGCGTCGAACATGTGATTGAAATAGAAAAAGGAATGTGGAAGCGGATAACATACTAGAAAACACTGTAGAGACCCTTATAATTTCTCTGGACCCCAACTACGATAGTTCATCGGACTACTCGGAACATGATGACTAAAATTTAAAAATTAAGTTGTTGTATTGTACATACATAGTAGATTTATTTATAAATATTAATATTTATTCCAATTTATCTATTTTCATATTATTTTTACTTCTATATAAGTTTTTATCTATTTCATATTAGAATAATTATTATCTCAATTATCTGCCATCTCTATAATTATGATCAAGTATAATTATTAATATACTTATTATTCTAATAAACTGCCTGAATTAAGGCCGCTGTCACCTTCCTTTCATTCATCAAACTCGTCTTTCTTTTGTATGCAAATTAGGGTGACCCTTATTTAGGACCGATTCGGGGTGTGTAGGTCTGAAATACGGAATGTTTAAAAACTATTATTGCAATTTACCTGAAATTTACGATGCAACCTTTAAGTTGTCCACCCTGCTTAATGGGTCCTGTCATTGCGCATATTTGCATTTTATTACTCTCTCGCATTAGGCAACAGAGTAGAAAGTACAGTCGTAGTTAAATTTAAGAAAGTATGATAGTTTTTAAGTGTTCTAATTTTGTTAATTCAAAAATTCATAACTGAGCAACCAGCAGAGTAAATGTAACAATTTCTTGCCTTTTAATTTGACATTTTAAATTTGTCACCAGCCAGATAAGATCTGGTGGAGGGGTAAATGTCAAAATTGTTTTAAAATTTGTCCCCCATCCTCCCTATTGGCATCCTAAAATTTGAATAAAATATTTCCAGCCGTTTTTCGGATTTTGCATTGCAACACTTTAAAATCCTCACCCAGTAGATGTAACTAACCTAAAATATGTGTTTTTGTTTCAGATGCTTGTGGCCTAAGCGACGTAGCTCATATAGAATCAATTCAAGAGAAATCTCAGTGTGCACTGGAGGAGTACTGCAGGTCTCAGTACCCAAACCAGCCTACTAGATTCGGGAAGTTGTTGTTAAGGCTACCTAGTTTAAGGACTGTAAGTTCCGCGGTGATAGAACAATTATTTTTCGTGCGACTGGTAGGGAAAACACCCATTGAAACGCTGATAAGGGATATGCTTCTGTCTGGTAGTTCATTTTCTTGGCCGTACATGTGATATTTAAAACTGTACTAGTTGTACTAGTCAAATGCATATTATCTGTTAATGTTGTCTGTTATATGTGGAAAAGGACAATCGTCAGAGTATAAGTGGAGAGTTTAACAGTGATCGAAAAGCTCACATATCAAACGTGACAGTTTTTAATGCGACATGTATATCAAATTGCCAAATAATAAATAAACTGGGTAATACTCAGAGTGAAATTAATGTTCCTTTTATATCACAATGAAAATTAAATATCGTTAAAATTTTAACTACTTCAATATGAAATTTCATGGATTAAGGTGCCTGGTTACATGATGACTATACTGTTTTATTTTTTTAGATTTTATTTTCATTGGAATTGGGGATTCTTAACACCTAAAGAAGAAATGTTATATGAAGGTTAAGTTGTTGATTTGTAAATCAAAAAATTTAAGCAACTCAAAAAAGTAGATTCAATTGTTTAATGTATGTATGCGGATCTTAGTTATTGGTCGTTACAAAGGATTCAATCCAGTAAATTATTTTTTAGCAATTAGGTTTTACATGACATGGTAAACTTTCAACCCCTTTCCAGCAGACACTTTGTATTAGACATTTAGAGCTAAAATTTTAAAACACATAGTAAACCGAGTAGCTTGTATATAAACTTGATTTTTAACCTCTATTAGTTAATCAACAACGTTCTTTATTGATTCCCTATACCTATCTGTTACCGTTTGAGAGATATTAATTAATTTCCATTTTTTTTCGAAAAACATGACCCGCAATAAATGCTGATATTTTTAATTCTGAGATACTAAGGCACTGAAATTTGGTTCGAAGTTAGGCAATACCCGGACGTTGTTACGCTGTCGCCAAATCACAGGGTGGTCTAAAAATACAGATTTTTAGGTTACTTGGAAAAATGTCAAGAAACATATTTTTTCCACTGAAACATCCTGTATATTTTTAGTGATTTTAAAAGCTTTTAAATTTGTTCTATATACCATACCTATACCTAACTGGTCAAGTGTGTGACTTATAAGTATTTTGAAAAAGTTAATCTCATTCGGTTTTTAGTCAGAGTGTGTCTGGTGATGCCATGTGTCATGCCTCCGATCACCCAATCTTGATCAATTCGGTACTAACCTCTGAGTCTATGAGATACCTATGCATATAGAACACATTTACAAATAATCAGTAAATTCTGCAGAAGTGTTGCTATATACATCAAGCCCATCGAACATTTCAAGATCTAAACCCATTGGATCTGCCACGACGAGGGTTGTTCAACTTCAAACGCGCTGATTAGATTCTGAGTCTACGAGGTACGAATATAGAACAAATTTAGAAATCATCAGTAAATTCTACAAAAGTGTTGCTATATATATCAGGCCCACCGAGCGCTTCAAATTCTAGATCCATTGGATCTTCCACGATAAGTGTTGTTCATCTTTAAACGCCCCAATTAGATTTTTACCTCTGAGTCTATGAAGTATGCATATAGAACAAATGTACAAATTATGAATAAATTCTACAAAAGTGTTGCTATACCGGGTGTTGCATCGTCGAGCGGGACATAGGAAATCCCATGTAATTTTAAATGGGGTCAATTATTGGCTTCCCTAATTATTTTAGAGAAAAATTCTATTTAGGTTTATTAAAGAGCACTAAAACCCACATTCAAAAGAATAACTTTAGATATTTTTGATGAGCCCGTTTACGGGTTATCGCCGATTTATTTTTAACTATTTCTCCTTTTTATGTCCCCGTATTTGCGGGCACCAGTCAAGGTAAAAGATGACTGTCAAATAAAGTTGTCATTTTGAAATGTGTGCTTTATTGTTATAAAAACTCGTACATCGAAAATATTAAAGGTGTATTTATGAGTACAAATTAATCTGAATAAAACTAAAATAAAGTATCCAATTACAAGGTTAATTATGACATTTTACATGTTTCAATATTTTACTAATTAATAGGTAGGTACTATTAAATTGTTAGAACTTTAGGATTTAAGAAGATGTTCAAATATTCCTCCATTGACTGCTAGACAATAACCGAGGCGATCATAAAATTCTCTTCTTACATTCGCTAGTTGGTAAACTGAAATTCTATTGCATTCGGCAGAAATAGCATTTTTTAACTCGTCTAGATTTGGGTATTTTTTTATCTTTGTATATCCTGTTTTTTAAATGGCCCCAGAGAAAGAAATCATTTGGCGATAAATCAGGAGACCTGGCTGGCCAATTTACTGTATGATTTAAGCCAATAACATTTCCATTAAAAGCACGGTTTAAATATTCCCGGACAGCCAGGGTACTATGTGCCGGGCAGCCATCCATTTGGTACCAAACTTCCTGATTTTCCCTGGCGGCATCATGTAAAGTAGGTAAAATATGATCTTCAAGTAGTTCCAAAAAATATTCTGCATTTAAATTTGTAAGAAATAATGGCCCGATAATATTTTCTCCGAAAATCCCAGCCCATACATTAACTTTTTGTGGATATTGCGTCCTTGTTTCCACAAACCTGTGTTGGTTTTCTTTGCTCCAATATCGATAATTTTGAACATTGGGTTCATTGTTTAAGGTAAATGTGCATTCGTCAGTGAAACAAATGCTTTTTAAAAATTCCCTATCCATGTTTGCTCTTTCCATCATACCAAAACAAAACTCCTGTCGTCGTATTTCGTCCCTATCTCTTAGCTCTTGGTGCTTTTCATATTTGTATGAATAATATTTATGTCGTTTCAAAGCTTGTAACGCTGTGGTGTGATCTAATCCTATGTCATCCTCAAGTTTCCTTGTGCTGATTTCCCATCATTTTCTTCCACGCACAATAAAACTTGCAAGTCCCTATCATTTCTTGCATCTCTTCTTTGTTCCTGCCTTTCTTCACATCTGCAGTTATTTATTACAGTGCCTTTTGTCTCAAATTTCTTGATAGTCCTTTCGACTGTAGATTTTGCAGGTATCGGTGTATTCGGATACAGAGCAGCAAACATGTCTGACACATTTTGATAACTATTTCCTTGATAATACCATTTAATCATCAATATTTTTTCTTCAGAAGTGTAATTCATGGCTAATATTTTCGATGTACGAGTTTTTATAACAATAAAGCACACATTTCAAAATGACAACTTTATTTGACAGTCATCTTTTACCTTGACTGGTGCCCGCAAATACGGGGCCATAAAAAGCAGAAATAGTTAAAAATAAATCGGCGATAACCCATAAACGGGCTCATCAAAAATATCTAAAGTTATTCTTTTGAATGTGGGTTTTAGTGCTCTTTAATAAACCTAAATAGAATTTTTCTCTAAAATAATTAGGGAAGCCAATAATTGACCCCATTTAAAATTACATGGGATTTCCTATGTCCCGCTCGACGATGCAACACCCGGTATACTATACATCAGGCCCACCAAACATTTCAAGATCTAGATCCATTGAATTTACCACGACGAGTATTGCTTAACGTTAATTCGCCAATTAGATTTTAACTTCTGAGTCTATGAGGTATGTATATAGAACAAATTTACAAATCATCAGTAAATTCCACAAAAGTACTGCTATATACATCAGATCCGCCGAGCATTTCAAGATCTAGATTCACTGGATCTGCCACGACGGGTGTTGTTCAACTTTAAACGCGACAATTCGATTTGTACTTCTGAATCTGTAAGGTATGAATATAAATCAAATTTACAAATCATCGGTGAATTCTAGAGAAGTGTTGCTATATACATCAGGTTTACCGAGCATCTCAAGATCTAGATCCATTAATCCATTGGATCTGCCACGACGAGTGTTGTTCAACTTTAAAGGCGCCAAAAAACAATAATAATTAAAACTGCTAAAAAAATAGATAGGTACTGAAAACACTGCCAGTTTGCTTCCAAATACTTGAAAATGCGATCAAAGTACTCGCCGTGGTAGATCTAATTTAATTTGTATCTAGATCTTTAAATGCTCGGTTGACCCAAATGTAGCAACTCTTGTCTGGAGTTTACTGAAAATTTGTAATTTCTTTCTTTAAACGTACCCCACAGAAAAAATATAGTGGATTAAAATCAGGTAATCTCGCAGGCCAATAACAACAGGGGCATGACCAAATGGCACTAACTTTTTCAAATAAATGGTAGTCAGAAGCTTGACTCGTTAGGTATAGGTATGGTATACATATATATTTTAACAATTTTCAAATCAGCAAAAATATACAGGGTGTTTCATTTAAAAAAATCTACTTTTAGAGACCTGACTCTGATCTGTTTCAAGTTTTAGCTCTTTGATTCTAATAGAACAGTATGCCCAAGTAAAAGTTCATCAAGCAACAACCCTATGGGTCTTCTTAGAAGAAAGTTCAGTTAAAAAAAAAATAAAATACTAAATACATAAACCACAAACGTGCCTGCTATCAAAAACTGTTAAGCATAAAAGTACAGAAATCTAAGAGATAAAATACCCCACTTTTTTTGCAGGTACATTTTTTAAGAGTAAATATACACAATTTTATTATCAGACTATGTTCTCTGTGATATAGTTTATTAAATAGAACATAACATAAACTACTTCTTTATGCAATGTATTTTTAGCAGCAGTTACCAAGACGATATAATACATTTAATCAATTTATAATGCGTGAAACATCATTTTGAAGTGGCTAAATATTTTTGCGAATGTTATATGTGCGATTAATATATTTTACTGGAATTATGTACAAATTGTAAATAAGTAGTTTCTTACTAGAAAAGTCGAGATAAAACAACTAATTGGTTAGCGTAAGAAGAAAATATTATTGCATACATTTAGTTGTTCTTTCGTAATTTTTTAATAGTCTCTTGGAAAAGGCTATCTGTATTTCTTGCAGAAACCTGATATTTTGAATGTTTTTCTTCCATTCATCATCTTCTAACTTAAGTTATTTCTATAATATAAGCAATAGTTTACTGTTGTAATTACCATCATCCTTATCTTCCTAAAATTACGAAAAACATTACTTGAAAAATTAACAAAATAAGTAGTTACCTATTATCGTTTTTTATTTTCTCATTTTAGTCAACGATTAAGATTAATTGAACGCAAAACTTTTCACAATACATGCACTAATCCAGATAAAGTCTGTTCAGAGATATAAGAAAGTGACTAACTGATCCCTATTAGGAAAGACCCGCGCCAGCTATAAAACTGAAATATGGCCGAACAGGTCCGTATTTTGCTTAGAATTTAATCATGGTTTGTAATAAACATAGGTAGGGCATTAAATAATATTTTATTTGTGCTTAAATGTGAAATTACAAGTTATTTTATTATTAAAAATTATATTTATGTTTACAAAAATACACTGCGTCCATTAATTATGGAATAGGTAAAAAAGTACTGAAATTTTAAACATCCATATCTCCATCAAAATTATATCAATCCACTCAATTTTTGATTTATTAGGTAGGCCGTCCTTTGGACTACTTAGCACAAAGTATTTGACCTTACTTTATGTTTTTTTTATACAGGATGATGGCTAAGATACCAAGCCATGTAAAATGTGCTGATTTTAAAATTAATGTTTGGAAAATACGAAGCAATGAAAATGGAATTTTATTAGTGTACTGGTTACAGCTATATGTTAGGTACTTACTGTACAAATTACAGCGCAGTGCCGTTCGTGTTAATTAAAAAAAATTAAAAAATCGTGATATAACACTAACTTAACAATAGTAATAACAATTTAAAGAAACAACTTAATTATAAGAATAAAAATTAATAACGCGTATTTCCTCCACGGGCATTAATGACCGCTTGACAACGATTTGGCATACTGAGAATCAGATTTCTTATAAAAACCTGATCCATATTTTCCCATATTCTTTGTAGCGTCAATCTCAGCTGAGCCAAAGTTTCTGGTGGGTTAGCTTCTGCACGAACCTCTCTACCCATTCGATCCCATAAATGCTCTATAGGGTTAAGATCTGGGCTTCGAGCTTTCCAATTCATTACGGTAATTCCCGTTTCTGCTAGATATTCCGTTACTATTCTCGCCGTATGTGGACGTGCGTTATCTTGCATAAAAATGAAGTTTTCTCCAATAAAGGGAGCAAAAGGCACAACATGATCCTGAAGAATTTCCGTAATGTACCTGTCACTAGTTAATCGCTCTACAAATACCAATTCCGTTTTTGCCTCTAGAGATATACTTCCCCAAACCATAATTGATCCACCGCCATAACTAACCCGCTCTTTAAAATTACACTGAGCATAGCGATCACCAGGTCTTCGAAACACTTTTAAACGTCTATCATTGCTGTATAGACAAAAACGGGATTCGTCACTAAATAAAACATTAGCCCATTCATCTTGACCCCATGGCAAATGCTCTTGAGCAAACTGCAATCGTTTACGTCTATGGTGCGGTTCCAGCATTGGTCCTATCGCTGCTTCGTACGGTTTCAGTTGGACCTCTTTTAAGCGATTAAGTATTGTTTGCTTACATAGTCGAACATTGTGAACGTTTGACAACCGTGCTTGTAGCTTGGTACTTGTTGTAAATCGCTCCCGAACACATTGCATTGTTAAAAACCGATCCTGATTAGCAGTTGTTTTCCTTGGTCGGCCTTGCCCTGCTCTTCTTTGATTCGATCCATATTCTCGATACCGTTTTAAAATTGATATAGCCCCTTGCGTTTTATTCATGATTCTGGCAATATCAGACTGAGACCGGCCCTGCTCAAACAGTCCTCTTGCATAGGAACATTCTTCTGGAGATATGAATTGGATATTGGCATTCATTTAAAAAAAGAAACTAAACAAAAGGCCTTGTCAAGAACTGCCAACAAATTTATAATCTTGATAAATTGACAAGGGCAATTGGTTGACTAGCAACGTAAATCCAAATAGAAGTAAAACGTTTTCAGTCAATATAATTTGCAATATACAGATTTTTTAATTTACACGAACGGCACTGCACTGTAATTTGTACAGTAAGTACCTAACATAAAGTTATAACCAGTACACTAATAAAATTCCATTTTCATTGCTTCGTTTTTTCCAAACATTAATTTTAAAATTAGCACATTTTACACGGCTTGGTATCTTATCCATGATCCTGTATAAAAAAGACATAAAGTGAGGTCAAACACATTGTTCTAAGTAGTTCAAGGGACAGCCTACCTAATAAACTGAAAATTGAATGGATTGATAAAGATATTGATTTTAAAATTCGAGTACTTTTTTACCTATTCCATTTTTTATTTTTTTATTTTTTTTTTAATTGACACGAACGGCACTGCGCTGTAATTTGTACAGTAAGTACCTAACATAAAGCTGTAACCAGTACACTAATAAAATTCAATTTCCATTGCTTCGTATTTTCCAAACATTAATTTTAAAATCAGCACATTTTACATGGCTTGGTATCTTAGCCATCATCCTGTATAAAAAGACATAAAGTAAGGTCAAATACTTTGTGCTAAGTAGTCCAAGGGACGGCCTACCTAATAAATCGAAAATTGAGTGGATTGATATAATTTTGATGGAGATATGGATGTTTAAAATTTCAGTACTTTTTTACCTATTCCATAATTAATGGACGCAGTGTATACAAATTATTCGGTACTTACTTATAATAATTATTCACTTAATATATCAATATTACTATCGCTATCATCATCTGTTCTTATAATTATTTGTGCTATATTGTTTATATGGATATAGGATTTTTCTACTTTTTCAACATGTGTCGAACCAGGTTTCATCCAAGTAAATATAAGGCCTTTGGTGATCTCTGTAAATCCTAATTTGTTGTACATATTCGGATCGCCATTCCCGAATTCTACTGGATTCCAATAAAACTTGTCTTTTGTTAATTTTTTTAAATCTAAAACCCATGTGTTGGATACACTTCCATAACGTTATTCTGCCACATTTAACGTTGGTTTCATCTTTTTCAAGCCTCTTAATTAAATTATCTAATGTAGGCACGCTTTGTTCCTGGTATAACTTGTAAATTTTACGCCGTATTATATCTTGATCACTTCCATCTACCTTCGAGAAAATGCCATTATCGGTTCTTTTTTTCCTCGCTAAAATGGGATTATTCACAATTTTCCATACAAATGATGTTGGAATTTTCGTTAATGTGGCCGTTTCTTCTAACGCTTGCTGACCGCACGTTCAATGAGAGTTGAATAAACATTCTTTATAACTTCCTTAGTTTCCACAGAAAAGTGTTTTATGCTTTTCGCCGGGGTTATCTCCTGAGATACATTGGGCTTGCACATATTTTCCATGACTCACACACGATTAAACAAACGCTGTATTACATACGAAGTAAGAATAATTACTAAGCTTAAAACTAACTAGAATGGCTATATATACAGTCTTTAGAACATAATTTGTTTTATGGGATTAACCCCCTCATTTTGAATAAGGTAAAAATTGGCATAAAATCACCAAACTATTACTTTAATAATGAAATTACGTCTTCCGGATTTGCAGTTTACTTTAAGACATTTTTATGTACGGACCATAATTTACCTGCATTTATTTATTCATTTATTGTTTGTTTATGTCCACCCTTGGATAATCCCATTCAAAGGCAAAGTGTGACTTTCTTATATCTCTGGACAAGCTTTACCTACTATTTTACCATAAAGGTCTTAACAAAAAAAATGTATTTAATACTTACATATTTACTTTTTAAAATGTGCCATCTCCAAATCGAAGTGTTCCATTAATCTTAAAAATGTAATTTATCTAGTTGTTATTGTTGTTATATTCTTAAAATGTTGTTATTGTACATCTACCTGATAAAAGACTTTGTACATTTTTCTATTCTTGGTGGCCAGTGTTTTTTTTACTTTTTATCCTTACTTGATTTGTACATGTGTAAATTGTTAATATTATTTACTGTGTAATACGTACTTATATAAATATTGTTTAAATTTTTTTCACATGGATTTTTATGCACGTTATCCTTTGCGTTTGTTTGTTTTTTTGTATAATCTTTCTCACTACATATACACAATATTTCTAGGATTTTTTTACTTGTTTTATGTATACTTTAAAAAATATATATTTAGTTAGATATAGTGCAATCTTGAACAAAAGACAAATATTGGATTTTTATTGTTCTCAATATTTAATAAGTTACATTAGATGTAAAAAAATCTGTGAAATTTAGTTTACAATTAATTTATAAGATGGTTTTAAAACCAGTGCCAATAAAAAAAATAAAACTGAGTTACAAGGAACTTTATTTAATTATTTTATATTTGGTAAACAAAAACCATGTATATAACATAATTATTAAACAAAATAGTACCTAAATAAAATGATTGTATTTATAAATGGTGTCTCATTTATCATATTCTTTAAATAAATAAAAAAATACACAGGGTGTCCGGGAAAATGTGGGAAATTTGGATTCAGATAGAACATGAGAAAATATGACGACAAGTTCCTATAATACTTTTTCTTACATGACCTCCCTACGGAGATATGTGCCCTTGAAGGACGTCGCTGGAAATCGTGGAATGTGATGAACACTAGCAAGGACTTCTTAAAATAGTGTTCTAGACATATTTAGCTTCTTTAGTCTACCAGGGGCGGACTAAGCTTTACAACTTAATGCTTAAATTTTTAACACCTTGTATGATAAAGACTTAAAACATATAAATGTAGGTAGCTTGCACCTTAGATTAAAAAAAGGTACTGTTGTTTATTGTCAATAAAATGGGCTGTTTTCAAGAAAAAGAATAATAAACAAATTCATGGTTTATTTTTAATAAAAAGTACCATGATTTCTATTTTGTTTCTCGACAACAAAGTGTAATACGAAAGTCATGCAAACAACAGAAATATTTCATTTTAAGTTGTTTAATCCGAAAAAATACAAACATTTACAAAAACGCAGTGATGTAATAAAAGGCACCGTAACGAAATTATCAAAAAACTTCATAACAGGGTTCAGGTTAGTTAGGTTCAACATGAGCTCCGTGAAGTCTAATACACTCACGGATACGACGAATTGAGGACTGCTGTACCCGCCACAATAACCCAGCCTTGGTCCTTACCACATCACAACGAAACGTGATTATACGTAGAAGTTCCTCCCTAGTGCCGACCGGAGTGGAATACACTTTCAGGTATCGCCACAGGCGTTAGGTCGGGAGATCGAGGAGGCCAGGCAATAGGTCCTCCTCTACCGATCCAACGGTTTAGATAGACGTTATTCAGGTGCTCCCGCACACCAACGCTGAAATGAGGTGGTGCCCCATGGTGGATGAAGTACATGTTTCGGCAGATTTCAAGTGGTAAGTGCTCTATTAAATCCAGAAAAGCGTTCTGGAGGAACTCCAAATAAAGTTGTCGATTCAAGCGTTCTGGCAATACGAATCGTCCAATAAAAAAGTTGCCAATGGTTCCTGTCCAGATATTAATCGATTGGAACTGATGTTAATGATGCGAAACATTAGTGGCATGAGGATTTTCGTCAGCCCATACATGTGTGTTGTATAAATAGGTGATACCATTTTTAGTAGACCTTGATTCATCCGTGAAATAAATAATGCAAATGAAGTTTACATTCTTTCGTTGCTGATCCAACAGCTAGTTTGCAAACTGCATTCTACGAGGAAAATCTTCAGAAATCAGTTCACGTACTTTTTGCAAATGATATGGATATAACAGCTATTCTTAAAGAACCCACAGCATTTAAAATATTTTCCTCTAATTGCAGCGTACGTACGGTTCTTCTCAGACCAGCATGAGTAGTATTTTTCCAAACGTTCCTAAAATTATGAAGAAAGTCAATAATATGTATTACCTTATTAACTGGAATCACCGACCATTCTCCCTTAGACGTTGGTCAACTCGTTGAAATGTCTGCTGGTTTGGCATAGTACAATTAGTGAAATTTTCGTGATATAACCTTCTGGCTTCTAAAGCATTGCAAGACGCAAGACCATGCATCAGATGCATATCTGCATGCTTAATTAACGTGTATTCCATAGTTCGAATTAATTCACAATTAAATTCACCACGAAATCCAAAAATCAGTGAATTAATATCGAAGTAAAGGATCAATGTGTTAGCGATGTGAACGATGGCAAGTTCTAAAATGCAGGATATTTTATTTACTTCGTACCATAGTAACGTTTTCAATAACAATACGTTTTTTTGGTGCCGATAAATAAATAAAACGTACATTTTTTGCGAACATAGGTCTTTTAGAACTATTCGCTTATTATTCCTTTTCATGAAAACGGTTCATTTTATTGACAACAACCAAAAGTACCTTTCTTTTAGTCTGTTGAAAGAGAGATTTATTGACGTTTTAATTAAGAAAATTTTAGGTAAATATACTAAGAAGCAGGGGGTCCAGTATACTTCCCTGTGGGACGCCAGTGCTGATATTTTTAGGATTTAATTTAAGACCATTAAGGATAATACTTTGAATATCTACTCATCGATATCGATTGTCGAGACAATTACGGACAAGCAAGACATTATGGGGTGGAGCACCCTCTTGCTACCAGATTATGTCATGATACTGACGAATATTCCTAGAATTTCACACCACTTGTTGCCGCCTGTCTTTTCGGTAACACGGGTTTAGGTATTTTTACCCGGGGCAGTGTAAAAAAACGATTAAAGAATAATTTTTACACTCAATGTGTTAAAATAACCTTCTAGCGGGGTTTCTTTACACGCTTATATGGTGTTATTAATTGTCTTTGTATTTAATTTTCCTGATAGAGTGTAAAATGAAATAAATAACACCCATTCAACAAAATTAACTTTATAGAGAGTTAAATTCATAGGCAGATTTAATACAACAACTTTGTTCCCATATGAGTGCAAAAATGTGGTAAATTATGTTGATCCGGGTGTTAATATTAACACTACTTTTTTTTACCACTCCTGAAATGATTTTTACCAGGTGAATATTTTTTACTGTGTAGTATGTACTAATCAAATTATAATAAACTGAAATATTTACTGGCATCTTCAGTAAAAGAAGTAGGATTTTCTACAAGAACACATTTTTAAGTTAATTTTACAAAAGTTAAAATCTTAGTTAATTATTTACCTCTTCTCTAATTCTTCCTTCTCATTTATGCTTGCAGATATATTTTTCCTTTACACATTTTTATGAATTCTAAAATTTCTTTCTATGTTTTAAAATATGCCTCTCGAGGGCAACGGCATACCTGACCATGGACTTGTGCTGCAATTCTATTACTCTTACAAAAGAAACCAATTATTTGCCTCTTTGGAATCTTGGGACTATATTATTCACGTCACCAGTAATGTCATTTTTTCATAGCTTTGTTTTCCCATGGCCACTGTGATTTATTTCATAATATAATAAATTCATCATATTTTAATCTTTCATTGCCAATATTTCACTAACGGCTGGAGTGAGTGACTATAGACAAGTTATATTTTTTTGAAAAACAAATTAAGAGGGGAGTAAAAAAAACGCTCGGACTCGTCGATTTGTATTCTCAGTTTAGAGATTTTTAACGTTGCAGCAAAATATACAGGGTATATCAAAAAAGAGATATGACGTCTTCGTTTTATTTTTAATGAAAACCCCAATTTTTCATTGCAGAATTAGAAATTATGGCAGTGTAAATGCGGGTAGTGGCTACATAAGGAAATTTTGAAGAAAAATTAACTCAAAAATTAAAAATGTGAACATATGAATCTAAAGTAAATGTTCGAATTGAGCACCGTTGACAATCTGATAATAGCCAAGGCGATTAACAAAATCTTCTTGAACGTTGTCGATGACATCTGCCTTATTGTTTCTAATTTCTTGGTATATTCGTGCTTTTATTTCTTCTAAATTCGCTGGGCGATTTACGTATACTTTACTTTTCAAGTATCTCCACAAGAAAAAATCAAGAGGAGTTAAATCTGTCGATCTGGGTGGCCACTCAATCGTCCCTCTCTCTACTACCTATCCAACGATTTGGAAAAACTTCATCTAAATAAGCGCGAACAGGTAAAGTGTAATGTGGCGGGGCTCCATCTTGTTGGAAAAAGAGGTCACGCTGGTGCACTGATAAAAGGCAGCACTTGCCACAAGAGAATAAATTATCTTGCTTTAAATTACTTAACCTGAAGGAAATAATCTTATTTCAAATGAATGTGTTCTTAATATATGACTTCTGTGCCTTTGCTCATTTCTGGTTATGTTCTTGGAGATAAAATTCCTTGTTTAGGAGCTAGCGTCTTTAGAATTGTAACATTTTAAAATGGTATTTTTAACAAAGATAAGGTAAGTTCTTTGTGCCAAAGTAATTTGCCCTTGTCCTAAGAGTATGATATCAGTATTTACATGCAATTAGACATCTGCGCGCGGAGTCATATCAGTACTCCAGTGACTGAGGAACTTGAGGTTTCTATACAGTGTGGCCCAAATTGGGCCTACATGTATGGGGATCTTGGAAACTATTGAAGATAGAGAAACGGTTAAATAGGGAAAGTTTTTGACAATTATATTTCTAACTGAAAACCGTTTAGTACGCGGCCCTACCTTTTTTGGTTTTTGAAATATGTTTAAAAAAACCAAAAAGATGTATTTTCGAAAATATGCTGTATATTTCTTTATATTCACTATTTTGGCAATCTGTAAAAACATTTTTAAAGCAACTTTTTAAGTAGATTTCAGTTCTGCAATTTAATTTTGAACACGACGTTTCAGTTATTTTATACCATCATCAGGTTCATTTTTTCTTATGGGCGCCATATTGTATTTTATACTTAAAAGGTAGCTTATGACGTCAGCTATTCAACGATGTATTATTTGTTGGAAAATAAATGAAATTGACTTGAAAAATAAAGAAAATTAATTTTCGCAACACGTCAAATTTGAGAAGAACACATTAGGCAGGGTTAAATTTGTTTAAAATATCATAATATTATAATACATTATTTTATTTTTTCCTTATGGTTAAAAATCTCATATTAACATTTCAAATAAAGAAAACTAAAAAAGCAAAGAATAATAATTATTGTTTTGAAAAGAAAATAAGAAAAAATATCTAACTTACTATACTTATTCGAAATGTTGGCCGTTTTTATTAATACATTTTTGACACTTTTTTAACACAGTATTGATGACCCTGCGAAGCGTGTTGCCATTTATGCTCGTAAACACATTCCTCACTCTCTCTTCTAATTCTTGTACAGATTCCGGGGGTTCAAACTCATATACTTCATTTTTTACATAACCCCATAAATAAAAATCGAGAGGAGTTATATCAGGGGATCTAGCAGGCTAATTAACTGGTCCGCCGTTTGAAATTAATTTGTCATCAAATATCTGTCTTAAGAGAGTTTGAACTTCCCGAACATTATGTGCGGGACAACCGTCTTGTTGAAACCAAATATTATTCAATTGATCTTGAGGAACTCTTGCTCTAATTGCCGGTAATATTTGATCTTCTAACAGCTCCAAGTACCTTTGGCCATTCAACGTATGATTATAAAAGAATGGTCCTATAAGTCTGTTGTCTAAAATGTAAGGAGAAAAGTAAAGCTGGGTTACTTAATACCTGCTATGTATTTAGCAAGCTAGGTGACATTACTTACCATACATACCACACCATACATTAAAACCAAATCGGGTTTGCAGTCTTCGTTGAGCCAATTGGTGAGGGTTTTCTGTTGCCCAAAAATGATGGTTATGTCTATTAAATACCCCGCAGTTGGTAAAATGTGATTCATCGGTCCAAATTACAAGACGACTGAAATCACGATTTTGTTCGCATTGATTCACATACCAATTTGAAAACTGCATTCTTCTTGGATAATCCGTTTCTCGTAAACCCTGAACTATAGTTGGCTTGTATGGTCGATATTTATTTTCCTTAAGGGCTCTTTGTATGTTACTTCGCGGGGTTGGTAAGTCTCTTGCCGACGCTCTTGTAGACGATGTCGGAGCGGCATTAAAATACGATTGTCTAAATCACCCAGGCCAATCCGCGGTGTTGCCACGTTGCTTCATAAGCCTTGACCACTGCGCATGTTCTACGTTAGGCGCGGGAAAAGAAATTTGCTTCGCGTCTATTACAACCTGAACTAACCTGTCTTCATTGACGATCGTCTTCATTGTCTATTACTTTTAGTCGGAATCGATGCTAATGAAAATAATGTTGATTTGTTTAAACAAAATAATGGGCTGAATTACAAATCTTTCATTTTATACTAGAAATCTAGTAATTTTAAATGTTTTGTCGTGAATTATTGATAGTTTGACTGGTTAGGTGATGATAGGGTAGATATGGGTCTTTAAAAAATCAAAATATAAAATAAATTATTGTATATTAAAAATATAATATTGTAAAACTACAAGCAAATCAGTAGTACAAAAATATAGCTATAACTAGTGTTCAAGTTCTACACTATCTACTTTGCTACAAAAAATAGATACCTACATCTATACAGTACTTTCGCATGGATCTATTTCATAGTAAATTCAATAAATGCTTTCCTGTACAAAAAGTACCACAAAGAAACTTCAACAAATCTAAGTATAGGTTGGATAGTCCTGAGATAAGGGAATGTATGGATCAGTTAAATGTTTTATATGTTTTAAGAAGTAGAAGCAATCAATTCAAAAATATATACAACTCTTAAAAGAAAGAGTATAAATAAAATAACTTGTTATGCGATTCCAAAAAATCCTATTTTGCAAATAAAATAAAAAATTCTGATAATAAATCAAAAAGTACATGGCGTGTTGTTAATCAAATAAGTGTTCAATGTTCGTGTCTTGGCAAAATATACAGATTTTCAAACTAAGAAGGTTAGGTATATTATATCATTCGAATTTTGAGGTTCACATCTGATATTGTATAGTTGTTCAGTATGGGAATAGCGACGTAGGAAAATTATTTGTGTGTCAAAAAAGGGTATTAAGAATTATATTAGGGCTAAAATTTAGAGAACCATGTCGAGGTAAATTTAGGGAAAACAAATTGTTAACTGTAACTGCTGTCTATATACAAGAATGTATATTTTTTTACAAAAGTAGAGAGTAAATTAGAAATAGAATTATCCATAAACCATATATCCCTCTAGACATACAAACTACAATTATCCTAGGCATAGATTAACAATCACTGAAAAAGGAGCATCATAAACCTGTGTAAAGTTCTTTAACTATTTGCCAGGAACTATAAAGGCAATTGGTAATATTAATGCGTTAAAAAAAATATTTTAATTGCTGGTAACTATAGAGCCTTACAATGTTGTTAAATATTTTAAATCTGGCAGAAATTTGTAGAATTAGGGATTGTTTGTTTTAAATTTTTACTTCCTTTTGTTGACGTTATTTCGTTTTATGTTGTAACTTTATGTAACATACTTTTGAAATAAAGATTGTTTATTATTATTATTTATTATACAGTGTCCGCCAACGCTACATGGATGGAAGATTACGTTTATAAATGATTTGCCATGGCATATAAATGGTCATTTTGCGCGGAGGTAGAAATAAGTAGAGTTGAAGTATTGGTTAATATACATTCTCAGTAATTTTTGAAGATTCTTCTTTAGTCGGTCTTTTATATAAGGCTTTTTCAGGTTTCCTTTTTGTTGAAGAAAATCTTAGCTGGGGCCGAATTAGTTTGGGAAATTCTTTATTTACTAGTGTCAACTTTTCATTGTTGGAATATTTCGGCAAATCTGACAAATTATTAATAACACTTAAATGAAATAGAATTTGTTGAATAACGTCACTATCTACAGTTTCAAAATCAATTTATTGTAAATTACAAAATATTACATTTATTTTATTTAAAGCCTTACTACTTGACGATTCTCCTGCATCATTATGAACAAATGACTTTAAGAAATCTGCATGCTCATATAAATGAGAATTTTTTAGATCAGCATTTGGTGGCTTGGTTGGCAACTGGTGTGTACTTTTTTGAACAATATAATGTAAATGCTTGCAAATAATTTTATTTAAATTGTTATCAAAGCATGTACAGGGTCTTCCAACGAGGACTGAACAGGGGCTCATTTTTGAGCTTCCTTGTATTTAAAGAAAAATCCAAAATAGCCAATCAATGTACTTTTTCCTGCAGAATTCAAAAATGAAACCAAAAATTTATTTGAACCAGAAACAAAAGAGTTACGCTATGGATAAGGTGTTTTTTAAATGGAACATAGCTTTTTTATACGATTTTTGGAACGAGTGATTTTTTTTTGTCCGTTCTGATTAAAATATTTAATATTGTGACAGCTATTTTTATTAAATTTTAATGTTTTATCCAGTATAATTTAACTTTAACCTAACATACACTAGGTAATAAAGGTATAATCACCTTTGAATCTTTCAAAGTCAAAAAATTTGACAAATTCACTATAATATTGCCGAAATGAAATATTCATTAGATGAGAGATTGCAGATTGTTATCTTGTTCTACAAATGCCAAGAAAATGCAAGAGAAGCAAGGAGAAGATGTATTGCAAATTTTCACAGAAATATATCCGTCAATACTATTCTAAGGATAAAGAACCTATTTGAGGAAAATAAAACATTACATGACGGAAAAAGAAATCCAGAAAGGAATAGAAATCGAGACCATGCCATTGTGAATTATTTTCGACTGAATCCAACCAAATCAATTTCGGACGCAGTTCGGGACGTTCAATACGGCGGCGGTGTAAGACGCAGAAGAGTTACCCAAGGAACTGTTCACAGGACTTTAAGAAATCATAAATTTAAGTCTTATCATATCCTTCCACTTCAACATCTAACACCGGCACAAAAAGAACTTCGCTTCCAATTTGTTTCCCAAATTGTGATTCGGAAAGAAAACGAAGACCCTAATTTATTCAGAAATATCTTATGGACTGACGAAGCCACATTCACAACATCGGGGGTTTTCAATAGACATAATAATCATCACACAATTTGATTGTCTCAAATATTAAACTGGGAGCCTTAGTAAGATGGTCAATCAGCCCATTGCTCTGCTTAAATGAATTGTTGCAATCATATTCCAGACATTTAAAATTGCACACGCTTTTGTCATAGGAAAGAGGGCTTGTTGTCATCTTATGAATATTTCTTTGATGCTTATTCATATTACATCGGGTTGAAAATACCTGATCACATACTTTACATATGACTGGCATTTTAACGAAAAAGGAACAAAAATATTATTAATTTGTGGCAAACAAAAAAAAAACAATTACAACGAACTAAAAAAAAGAAGTCAGGTTATAGTATAACTGTCGAACAGTAAACACGATGTATTTCGGGTTGCCACCTAACAGACGCGATGTGGCAACACCGAGGATTGGCCTGGGTGATTTAGACAATCGTATTAAAATAGGCTCTGACATTTTCGTCACGCTCGTTATTACCTGCTTTTTCGTAACTCTTGGGCCGCGGTTTTTCAAAACTTCCATGGTTTCTCAGGTTCATAACAATTTTTGGAAAAAGTCTGACACTTGGCTGCGGTCTTTCAGGAAAATTTTCAAAATACCTTTCTAATGCAAGGTTTGCATTTCTGTTGCAATGAATGTAACATTCTAGCAAATCAAATTTTTCTTCGTGAGAAGAACGCAATGCCATTTTCTTTTAAATTCAGAATACACAAATAAATCGTTATTATTAGATAATAATAATAAAAACTATTATACTTTTACTCGTTCTGACAAGTAATATTTTTGTTTCATTTTCAAACGGTAGTGGTTGGTCATAGGCTACTGGATTTTATTTTTGATTCATAGGTTATTGTAAGGTCATAGGCTACTGGATTTTATTTTTGATTCATAGGTTATTGTAATATTGTTGATTGAAACAATGCAAGCAGTGTTTTGTGAATACTACAAAATGTAAACCTTTTAATTGGTATTCAATTTAGGGAGTTATAGTGCAGTTGTCAAATTTGACGTGTTGCGAAAATTAATTTTCTTTATTTTTCAAGTCAATTTCATTTATTTTCCAACAAATAATACATCGTTGAAAAGCTGACGTCATAAGCTACCTTTTAAGTATAAAATACAATATGGCGCCCATAAGAAAAAATGAACCTGATGATGGTATAAAATAACTGAAACGTCGTGTTCAAAATTAAATTGCAGAACTGAAATCTACTTAAAAAGTTGCTTTAAAAATGTTTTTACAGATTGCCAAAATAGTGAATAATAAGAAATCTACAGCATATTTTCGAAAATACATCTCTTTGGTTTTTTCAACATATTTCAAAAACCAAAAAAGATAGGGCCGCGTACTAAACGGTTTTCAGTTAGAAATATAATTGTCAAATACTTTCCTTATTTAACCGTTTCTCTATCTTCTATACTTTCCAAGATCCCCATACATGTAAGCCCAATTTGGGCCACACTGTATACACAGTGTGTAAAAAGTCCCGGACCGGTCAATTATTTAGAAAATGGCGCACAATATAAAAAAATTCCGGTATAAAAGTTGTGGGCCTTAAAAAACTCTATATAACTAGGACACCTGTAATCATACAAGGTGCCTCAAACAGTCATGGTAAACAAAACTTTGGTTTATTTAAATGGAATCACCCCTTTTTAATTGTGTTTTCTGATTCCCCTAGACATTTTGAACAACAATTATGAAACATGTCATATGGCTAAACCCATTAGTTTAAGAAATAATTTGAGTTAAAGGACATAAATACAACAGGTAAGATTACCTACATTTTGCATTTTTACAAGCTGGTACCAGAATGTTTTGCGTTAAAACTGTAAGAAAAACATAAAAATTGTACTAAATGTACCCACGCAAGTTTTGTCAAAAATCCAATAACAATTAAATTAAATAGGTACAAGCAATAAAATTAATAACAAATTAATAAGAACAAAAATAAATTTAAGTAAGTCGTTATTTAATTAAATGTTGAAAATGTCCTCCTCCCACAGTTTGACAATGGGCTAGGTTATAATGAAATTTGTCGATGACGTTTTGTAACATTTCTTGGTTAATAGATTCACATTCTTCAATAATTCTTCTGCTCAATTCATTCAGATCTGCAGGTTTTGTCACATACACTTTATTTCTTAGTTGTCCCCAGAGAAAATAATCAAGTGGCGTTAAGTCTGGCGACCTAGCGGGCCATTCTATGGGGCCCCTTCGCCCTATCCAGCGGTTAGGAAAACTATTATTTAAGTAAACTCTTACAACTCACCCAAAATGAGGAGGAGCTCCGTCCTACTGAAACCACGTATGTCGTAATAGTGGTCATACTGTATGGGTTATTTCTGGCACAGTTTGATTTTGCAGTATGTGGAGATAATATTCTGCACTCAAATTGCCCTCTATAAAGAAAGGTCCCACTAATCTATTGCCAATAATACCGGCCCACACATTTACTTTCTGGGGATGTTGAGTGTGTATTTCTCTCATCCAATGTGGGTTCTGATCAGCCCAGTAACGACAATTATGTCGATTGACATTCCCGTTTAACATGAATGTTGCCTCATCCGAAAAAACTATTTGATTAAAAAAATTGTTACCTTCTTCCTGTTTTTGATGACGTTTGAAATCGTCTTCTGATAATTCCTGGACTAAAGTTATTTTATAGGGTTAAAAATTATTGTTTTTTAAAATAATTTCAACTGATTTAAAACATACATCAACTTGGGTAGCAGCTTTTCTCAACGACATATGTGGATCCTGAACAAAAGGAAGTAACGTCTCTAATTTTTTTTCATCACTAGTTGTCGATTTTGGTCTTCTGGAACGAACTTTATCTCTGCAACACCCGGTTTCCTCGAATGTTTGAACTGTTCTCACAACTGTAGATTTTGATATAGGCTGTCGGTTTGGAAAAGTTATATTGCAAAATTGCTTTGTTTCGGTAAATGATCTTTGTCGGTCTCCAAAACCTCTAATAGTTAGTAAAGTTATACGTTCCCTTTCGTTGAGAGCCATTTTCGGAAATTAATATGACAGTGACGCAAAACATTCTGGTACCAGCTTGAAAAAATGCAAAATGTAGGTAATTTCTTACCTGTTGTATTTATGTCTTTAGCTCAAATTATTTCTTAAAGTAATGGGTTTAGCCAGGGGCGGATCCAGCGGGGGGAAATTAGGGAAATTTTCCCCCCCTTGGACCTCAGAATTCATAGATTTTGCCAGTATAGTAGAAAAATGTTACACCCAAAAGTAAAAGTCAAGTCTAATTTCCCCTAATTCCCCCCCCCCCCCCCCAAGAAAGATCTCTGGATCCGCCACTGAGTTTAGCCATATGACATGTTTCATAGTTGTTGTTTAGAATATTTAGAGGAATCAGAAAACGTGATTAAAAAGGGGTCATTCCATTTAAATAGACCAAAGTTTTGTTTTCCATGACTGTTTGAGGCACCCTGTATAATTGCAGGTATCCTAGTTTTATAGATTTTTTTAAGGCCTACAATCCTAAAACTTTTATACCGACTGATAGTCTTACGATTATAATGTGGCTAGACTGCTTGTGATTTGTTACGTGCGTAGTTTAAACTCAAAATGGACGACGAATTAGATGACGTACATTTTCTTGAAAATAATTGTCTAGAGTGGCTTTGCTAAAGGCAACGAAAGAAATTAAGTATTTCTTTGTCTTGATTCGAGGATGCCATCTTTGAGTCAAAGCAATAACAAAGCCTTGTGTCCTTGAAGCAAAGACACATATACTTGACACAAATAAATAAACGCTTGTACACAGTACATTCAGATTTAAAGACTTTTATTCAAGGATGAGACCGGTATAATATAAACTCTACATAAAGGATTGATTCTTTAAGATAAGTACTAAAATATAACTAGCCTTATTTTAAGATAGTTAATAACCTCAACTCAAGGCTATGCTTACAATGATTTAAATCTCTTACCTTAGTTTAGGCAAAGTTTTCTTTCCGCTAAGATAATTACAAAAACTGGTAGCTCCTGAACTAGGAATATCTTGTAGGGATGGAACTTTGCTTTTGTGAGTACTTTATGTACAGTAGATCACGCCAAATGAACATTAGACGCTGTTTCCGTAATTGGTGTTTGAGGATTATCTTGCACTGTTAACACAACGGTAAGCTCATCTTCTTCAGTTATTGAAGGTCGACCAAATTTTTGAATATCTCGAACATGCCCAAATTTCTGGCACTTTGCCTCAACTCTGCTTACCATGCTTTGGCTAATATTCGGCCGATCAAGTTGAGTTGCATTAAGCAAGTGAACCACTTCTGTCTGAATGCGCGACCTATCTCCGAAACCAATCATGTACAAGATTTCAATTCTTTCACGTTCGCTGAATTTTCTCATTATTCACAAAATAAAGGTAAAGTATTTTCTTTTTACTAGATAAGCCCACAATCACACCGCTGTCGTCGATCAAAAAGAGTTAACCCTAGCTGCTAATAGGCAAATTGTGACGGTTTGGATAAATCCCTACAATTTTTGTTTAAAAAATTGTTTTCTATCTCGAATAGTAAAGTTGCTAGAAGCTGTCAAAACATGAGGAAACACCCTGTACATATAATAGTATATTTTCAGGTTTGTCTAATTACGTGAAATCTCAATTTTCCTGTATTTGTTTTATGTATATGTCAGAGTATATCCCTTATTTTTTCTTATTGCGTGCGATTTTTTCAGGAAACCAATCGAGATTAAAAGTGACAGGCTCTCAAGGAGCGGAGAGCGCAAATTGTCACATGTCACAGCGGTAAGGCGTCCCTTTCCTGTAAATTTATACGAATTGAAGAAATGTGTTTTTTTAGTCGGTCCCCGGGGAAGTTTTTTATTGACACGCCCCTTATTGTTTTCTTATTGCGTAGAAATAAGATTTTTAATGAAGGATCGTGAACTTTTAACTGGTTTATAGTGTTTTTTTTTGTTATGATCAGGCACAGCGCTGCAGGGTAAATCCATTAAGGCGCTCTACAAGCGGTGCGTGTGCGCAGGACCACGTTGGTTTTAAATCTTTGGCGATTATACTCGATGACGTTCTCCAAATGACAGAATTTTTTAAGAGTTTCATTCGAGGGGCACTAAGCACTGTTGTATTTCTACCATCCCAACTAACATTTTTTGTTTTATAATGGTAATCGTTACATTTCTATTATCTCTTCTATAAAATCTAAGAACATATCAATTTTTCGCGAAACGTCCCAAGTAACATTTTAAGTTTTATCACAATCTACAAAAGGTTATTAAGTCTATATAATAAAACTGATCGTAAAACTGTTTATACTAGATAACCTCTTTAAAGCTCCAATAAACCCGGCATAAAACCAAAAAGGACCTTTTGTAAAGGTTATAAATATCTTCCTTAAAACTGTCATAAAACCAACAGTACTTTTGAATTCAAATCTGCAAGATGTTTTTAAGTCTAGCACAAAACATTTTATAAAGCCTTCTTAAAACCGTTAGTACTTGCAATCAAATTGTATGCGTGATTTGAAACCATCATAAATAATTTTATTATTATTGTGTCTTTAATAACTCTTTGTCAAAGACTTGTTGCACTTGAATTGTCAATATCAAAAAATGTCACCAACTATAGTTAAATATGTCTGCCTCGATTGAAATATCTGCATGTGCTAACATTTTATAATTTGATATTAATAAACAACCTAGTAATAAAAATTGTCAACCCGGCCACTTTATTGATAAAGTATATAAAAAAACTTCACGCGCCTTTCATTTGTTAGCTTATTAATTATTATTTACAATAAAATTAATAAAAAAAATTGTAACCCTAGTTTTAGCTTAATCAGTATGGTTTTGGGTTATTTAAGGGTGTATATAACATATTAACATATTTTTGATAATTGCAGGCTAAATGTAAACAGTTAGAATAAATAAAAATAACCAAACACTGTTGCCCTAACTTTGTTTAAACATGTCTGCCGTAGTTAACGGAAAAAAAACATGGCTGGAAAATTAATAAAACCGTTTATTTTAATAGAATGCCCTATAAAGAGTTTGTGGATTTTTGAAATATTTTTATAAACCAAAAGGTTTTAACTTAGCTTACTAAAGCTACCAAAAAAGTATTAGGTTTCAAGGAGCCTTTACCAATTATCGTCCAAAGTAAATAGTATTTATGATAACATATATTAAGGGTAAGCCTACTTAAGAGTTATTCGTTTTATTGCTTGATCGTAAGGAGTACTTTAAAACCATATTTCAAAACTCCCATAAAACCCAAAGATTTATAGATGTCTACCACAAAACTTAAAAGATTTAAAATCCTCTATAAACCTTAATGAGTTTATTGTGGTTTTGATTAATACAGTAATTAAGTGGTTATATAACCTAAAGAGCAAAAATATTTAACAACTTGCTTTAAAGATAACTTGAAGGCCATTTTTTAAGTACATATTATCTGCAGATAAATTGGTATGCACAAAAGAAATAATAAAACCCACTTTGGTTTATTTACCTTCTTAAACCTGTGATTAAACCCTATAAATACTCGTTGGCATGCATTTAAATTGTTACTTGGGGTAACCGCTACTTCAATAAAACCCCTATAGCACCTAAATGGAGAATCTTATAAAGGTAACGGTGACCAATTTCTAGTCCCATATCAAACTTCTGCTCCCTATTTATTCATAACTGAAAGGTTGGCGTTACTTTTATAAATCATATATAGGTTTTATAACGGTAAGGAACACGTTTTCGTTACCATTAAAAACCCAAATATTCTTTATGAAAGCTGTTATAAAAACTTCACGACCTACAGTGTTCATAAACACCAAGAAAAACCGCGCACGCGCATGAAAAGCAAAGTACTGTATGTTGCTTTTCGATTTATCTCTTTCTATATCATTTGCTTACATTATTTTCTATCTCGAGTCCTTGTATTGTAACTATTAGGACATATTATTTTGTTTCTACTCTAAGTTGTCAGCTATGGATACTTGCTTTGATATTATATTAAATAAAGTATAATGAGATATTAAAATAACTGTCTGATATTTTGCTGAGACAACTTAATTTTATGTCCCACGAAAAATGTATGGGATAGTTTTATATGCTACCCTTCTTAAAATTAAAGCGCGTTTTGGGCATTTTAAAATAAAATTTTATTAAAAACCTGAAAACTATAATTATATTGTATGATATTTTTTTTCGATTAGAAGGCAGAACATACTTTAACCGCGTGTTTCTGAAAAAAGATCTCCTCTTCTCAGTAATATTGTTTACAATGCGATATTTTAATTTTTTTATTTTGATATTTATGCCAATTCGAAAAAAACATCAAAATGACCGCCAAATAAAGACCTAAAGTAAAGTCGCCATATTCGCCAATTAAAAACTTATAGTTTTATATGGGCCCCAAAGTAATATTAAAAAACTTGGAAACTTCTATAAAACTTACCTGGGTTTCTTATAGGACTATTTCTCTTGTAATAAAACCGGACGTGCCTTTCTGATACCTATAGTTTTATAAGGTAAAAAAGAAGAATTATAGACACTTTTGTATTCGGTATAAAATTATAAGTAACCAATAAACCAATCGAAAACTAGTACGTAAATGTCAAATTCCAACATAACCTCTCTTTTTAGTTGTTTTTTATTTATTTGTTTTAAAAAAAAGGGAGTGTATCTTGAGTGAATCATACACACTTTCTATAAACGCTACTACTGCATTTAATTTCTTGCCAATTTTTGTTAATTTGTTACATTTTTCGGAAAACAGTTAAACATTAGAACGTCAAAAACATAACCTCTCCTTTTTACTTAGGTATCATTGGGCCTATAAGTTTTATAACATGCCTTAAGTTTTAAAGTAGCTATATAAGATTTATTCGGTGCTTATACATTTATAAGGTTTTTACGTAGAAAGCTATAAAAGCCCTAGAGTAGAAGTTTTATAATGAGGTTTTTAAGAACGCTATAAAGCCTTCTTATAAAACCTTTAGGTTATCAACACCAAGGGATTTATAGATAAAGTAACCGAAACGTTTTAGATGCAATATTATAAAACCTAAAATATTTTGATATCTATTGGATGCCTTAGAAAACTTGTAACACCTATGGTTTTGTTTTAAAATTAGAGAAACCATAATATAATAAAACCTTAAGCTTTGAAAAATGTTAGTTGGGACGGAATTGGGTGGAATCAATCGGGGCACCTCAGTTGAAGAGTTGCCAGGAAACTATTTGTATTTTGTAAAAGAGGCTCAAGTCACCAGCCTGCCCTCGATATTCTAGGCTTTCAAGGTTGTTTGTCAGATCATTGTCGCCGATCAAGCGAATGGCTCTTCTTTGAATGAAATCCAGCAATTTCAGGGTATGTTTAGTTTGGTTTGTTAAACGTCAAAATGTAGTGCGGAGAATCTTCCAGTACTACAGTACTAACAGATTAACGCAGAATATCTCTCCTAGCAACGTTTATAGTCTTGTGGGCGGTAACTTGGACATCAATTTTTTCAATATACATAAGTTTATTCTTAATATTCATTATACTTTTAGTATTGTCAATTAAACCGTATAAAGGTTTCTCAACAGCAATATAGTTAACTATGGAGAAATCTCAATTGGTACTTCTTTTTCCTGCCAGGAACTGCGGGCAACAACCAACTTCTCCTGAGTCGCACCAAGGTCCATAAAGGTAGACGCAGAAACCCGTGTAATATTTTTGGGATTTTGTGTATTTGTTTGGTATCAAGAGTAGTCAGGAAGTAACAGTAGAGTCTGGACACCGGATACCAACACGGAAAATCGCCTGGTAGCCATCTATTCATCCTATATCAGCACCTTGAGGTTTCGAGCTCGGGTACCTCGGTATCGCTAAGGTCGTACTTGGATCGTGGGTTTCAGTAAAAGCCCCTGGGGGATAAGGAAATTAATAGCTATATCTGAATACTAACACTTTATAAGGAAACAAATTTAACTCCCTTTTAAGAATAGCCCTGCATGTTCCATAAGATCTTCCCACTTCTTGGGACAGGTGTCTTACATATTTCGTTGGCGTATTTTGTATTATTTCACCAACGTTTGCAACAAGTTCTTTTGTTCTTACAGATGATCTTCCAGCTCCTTTTTTATGTAGTATAGAACCTGTTTTCCTAAGTTCGTACTTGAAAGCGACTAGAGATACTAGCGCTAGTCGAAATGTCATGTAATAAAACGTTTTAACGTCACGACATGGATGGGTCCAGCTCGTTCTATAGAAATGCGCGCTTAACAGCCTGCATGTTCACTTTTATATTTTCATTATAGATGTCACGAAATTTTAAGTGTTTTCATTAATAATAGTCTAAAGAACACCTGAGCTAAAGGTTGGTTAATAAGTAATGACTTTTTATTTTAATATTACCGAAAAGTTTTGAGAGAACAAGGTTTACCAGCGGCGGAATAGATAGGTATAGATAGATTTACCTATTCCAACATATGCATATCATAAAATGACTCTTGAGTATTGACAAACTAGTTAAGAAACTCTAAGCCCTCAGGTCTCGATGAAGTTCAGTCAATTGCATATTATAGACTTTCTCCAACCAGCAGTCAGGGATTAGTTTTTAATCAGAAATAGAGTCTACCAGATGAATATTGCATGTTGACCCCAGGATGCTTTGTTAAGTCCTACAACTGGTTGATTGTATTTGACAGTTTGAAACTGTCAGGAACTGATGGTTGGAACAGACCTTATGACTCTTCTACATAAATACTACCGTCGGCACAAACTGCTGCATTTTAGTTTGAGGAAAAGTAATAAATTGTAAAAGCATTATAATTTTCGGTTTGCAAGGGGTTAGCATTAATTGAAAAACTAGAAAGGCATTGTAAATAGAAGGACATTTTAAAAAGAACCTAAAAGATAAAGAAACACAGGAACTTTCTCTAGTTTTAGTTATTTTCTTTAGGAAAGACAGTAATGTACGAATAGGTTAAAATATTACGTCACGATAAATTGTTGCAAAGTTATTAAAAAAAAAAACTGTACTTGGGAAAGGTTAAGTAACCATTTAAGTTTTCAAATATTTTTACGAAATGGTTCTATTTGGTATATTAACTGAGTTTTTGAATTTAACCGGCGGCGTATTTTCCAGCTTGCTGGGAGCCTCTTAAGTCTGTCTTGTTTTGAACGGAGATGAAAGATGCAAAACTTTCTCTCCAAACGCTCTCGAAGAGCGCCCTATAGGATTTTTCCATACAGCACTGCTTGTGAATGATCATAAAAAAAATATTTCAAATAAATCATTTAACCACAAACCCTCACTTTTGCGAAAAATTCCCTGGGGTTAGTTTTGCATTAAACGAAAAATTTTCATTTACCTCGTTATCTACGCCATTGAAGGATGAAAAAGGGGGTGAGATAAAATAAGAAGTGGGGCTCAGCTGGTCGAAGCGACCGAGCAAAGTGCGAAGTTTCTAAACAATAAACACCCCGTCACACTAATTACCACTGGAATACTTCGCAAAAGGTCCTTAATCTACTACGAGCTCGTTTTTTCTCTACTCTTCTTGTTTTACAACAGGCAGAATGATTTATATTAGGCGCGTGGTGAGAAGTTAGCAACAACAGTACACAAAGAAGATTAAAAAAATTAATTTAAAAAGAAAACGGGAAAATAGTGAAGGGTTGCATTTTACATTTAAAAATATAAAATATATTTCCCCAATTATTTACATTATTTATTACTTAGGCCAACACAATAAAACTCAAAATTATAATTATATTATAGTTGTACCTCATACCCTTCGAGTGACGTCAGTTATCAGCAGTGTTGCCAGATTGTAACCAAAATAACCGAGTGAGGGGTTATACTGTTTGCTTTCTCATAAAACAAGATAAATTTACAAAAATAAACACAAATTGATTTATTTTATTTTAAAAATCGTCCAGGATGACAACTTAGTTTTAGAAGAAAAAATTTCCTCTGCACCCTCGACCATTACCAAAACCATCTTCACTATCAGCTTGAAGTATCATGTACCTAGAAAAATATGATTCACCTAGTGTATATATTTCTTTACTGCATGATACCTTTTACCATCAAGTTTAGTAGATCTAACACTTCTTTTATTTCCATCTTACCAAGATCGACCAATGGTGTCATTCTGAAAAATCCATGTTTCATCCAAGAAAACGAATTGGTAGAAGGATTCTTCTTTTTCTTTCATATATTCTTTTAAAAATACCAGACGTTTGGAAGCTACATGAGAAAGTTCCAGAAACCCTCGCCTCCGTTCATCTTTTCTCAATTAGACTTTTTTCAATTCGAGCTGTCGGACTTTTAATTTCTTACTTAAAGTTATCAAAGTTACATGATGTTCTAAAAAGTTAGAGCTTAAGCATGTAACCTCTGTAGAATATTATAGTTTTTGAATAATACAACTTACTTGTTTCGAATATTCCATAAATAGTGTTACGAATAAAACTAATATCAAATCTTGACACATTTACAACCCTCTTTGCATGGGAACGTTTATTTTTAGGTGATTCTAACAGTTTATTTTCCTTATCTGACGTTGAAACTACGCTTACAGTGAAGATATTCAAATTTAGGGCAACAACTGCTACACGCCAAAAATTAGTCAAGCAGAAATAAAATATATAGACCTCAGTATACCTACTCTTTAAAGGTATTTCTCCAACTGCTTGGAGAGGTCTATAAATAACCCTGTAGCAAATTTACCTTCTTTCAAGAACCCAAGCGTATAGTCCGCGTAAACTGGAAAATGGCTGTGTGCGTAGACCGATCCCTCAGATAGCCATGCTGAGCAGTGTTGCCTCTCCTACCGATTTTTCGGTAGATCTACCGATTTTCACCTCAATTTACCGATCTACCGAAAGCACATTGAATTATACCTAATTTTACGATTTAAGTTGTTGTCAACATGTCATTGTCAACTTAGTTGAGTATACTAGAGTCTACTAGAGACTAGAGAACAAGAGAACGCCCTAGTCCTATTAGAACACACGAGATGGCTAAACATTAACTACACTTTTCAATTTAAACTTGTTTCTTGTTTGTATTAAAGGTTGCCTATCAATGGTAGGCAACATTAATACTATAGAACAATAGAAAATAGAACGTCTAGTCTTATAAGAACACACGAGATGGCACGACATTGATTTCAACTCTCGGGGATTACCGCTTTTATTTGAAATCCCGCTGCTGTAAACCTCCGACACTCTTTCATGTGAAATCCCGCGGTGAATCCCCGACGTAAACTTATAAATTAAACGTTGGCCACAGATAAATATATAATTATGTTAACTACCAGTTGCACTTGCAGTAAATAATACACTATTTTAAAATTCTACCGAAAAATGTCGAAATCTACCGATTTTCTGCGAAGCATCTACCGAATTTGTTACAAGCGAGGGTGGCAACACTGATGCTGAGTAGTATTAGAGAAATCACATTCATCGAAAAAAGTCATTATCCTCTTACACATTGCCAAATCAAAAATTTTTGAAAAACTAGGCAAACTTATTGGCCTGTAATTTTCTAATAAATGGGGATCTCCGTTTTTATAAAGAGGCTTACATTTATTCCCAATTTATCGAATAATTCGTTGTTTTTAAGAAACCTGTGTTTTGAATAATCATAGCGTTAGAAGTAAAAACTGAAAAACCGTTTCGACAGTATTGTCCCGTGTTTTGTAATCCAGCCCAAATTTTATCAAATTCGTATTAATATATTATATGGTAACAAAGATTAAAATTCTTTAACCATTTACTTTTAATTCTTGATTGATTTTCCTGGGATGTTGGTTCTTACATTTTACTTTACATTGTTTTCTTAAAAGTCTTTATTTGGACATAACATAACGTTTCGGCTAATTTTAGCCTCCATCAGTATAATCATGAGAGAGGTTATTAAATTTTTTCTATAAAATTATTTATGACACGAATTAAAACTTTTCTTGTATAAATTAGAGGACATGACAGTGTATACACACTACACACGACTGGTATGGCAGTTAAAATCTAAGTAGCACTATATATATTTATATTACCGGCCGGTCCCTTTGGTCGAACGTCGAACGCTGCGGGTAAAGCCGATACTGCTTAAGCTAATGCCATTAAAATAATTTTTGTCGAACACACATTCATCCTTTTTATACAAATAATTTCTATGTTTAAAAATTAGATAAATATTTTGGTTGACTGTTTTATATTAATAAACAATTAAAATATTAGACCTGAAATCTCCTCAATACTCATTAAAAATTTTGTGGGGTTGGACGCTATTCCTGGGGGGGGGGGGGGAATTTTAATTAGCCAATCCTAACTTATTCAATTAAATGTGATGGCAAAATTACGAAATTTTCATAGTTTAGGTAATACAGCAAACACCAGCAAATAATTTCTATGACGCTATTGTCAAAAATTGACGTAAAGCTGGATATAACAAAATAAATATTATTCCCATTAAACACACATTTTTGTTTCACCAATCCGGCAATCACACATTCAAAATAAAATACACTATTATGTTTTTCTTACTAAGCCTTTAATTTAACATAACAAACCTAAGACTACTCATTTTCGCAAAAATATTAATTAATTAAATGTTTAAACAACTCTCCATTAAAAGCTAAACAATATCCTAACCGATTATGGAATTCACTTCTAACATTACTGAGTTGGTATTGAGAAATTCTACAGTTTTTTAGCTGGGCTAGATTTTCAAATTTTACATCTTTATATATATTTATAAATATAAATAAAGTTTTTTAAGTGACCCCACAGAAAGAAGTCGTTTGGCGAAAGGTCAGAAGACCTGGCTGGCCAAAGGATTAGATACCGTGGGCCAACAAATTTCGTTAAAAATATTTTGTATTATTTGTATTTATTTAGTATTCCCTTACTATGAGAGAATCATGGACAGGACAACCATCCATTTGAAACCAAATCTCCTGATTTTCGCGTACAACTTCTCTAGTGCGGGTTCAATTCGATTTTGTAGTACTTAAGTCCAAATAGGTTACTGCTGTAAGGTTGCCTGCCATAAAAAATGGTCCAATAATGTGATGTCCTATAATTCCAGCCCAAATATTTATTCTTTGTGTATATTGCGTCCGAGTATGAACAAGACGAAATTTAAACATTTGGTTCGTTGTTGAGGGTGAATGTACATTCATCGGTAAAACAAATATTTCTCAAAATATCCCTATTATTGTTTGCTCTTTCCATTATCTCAAAACAGAATACCATTCTCCGTTCATCACCTTGCCGTAGCTCTTGATGTTTTTCATACTTGTAAGAAAAATATGTATGCTTTTTAAAGTGCTCAATACTGTGGGTTAATGTTCTTCTACGGCTTGAACAAGAATCCACGTGCTAAACATTTTATTTTCCTCCACGTTCAGTAAAAGATTAAGATCTCTATTATCCCTTACTTGAGCTCTATTGACATTCTGAATTGAGCATTTACAGTTATTTATTACAGTGGCTTTGGACTTAAATTTACTAATAATAAGTTTAATTAATGAAATGAAAGGGATAGGCTTATTAGGGAATTGAACTAAAAACTTTTCAGTCACTGCTCTTAAACTGTTTCCTGTATAGTACCACTTAATCATAGTTACTTTTTCCTTAGTGAAATAGCTCATATTTAGCTATAATTAAAGCGCCTTTATTGAAAATGTTGTCACTGACGCTACTTTTCGTTTTGCCATCACATTTAATTAAATAAGTTAGGATTGGCTTATTAAAATGTATTCAAGCACACTCAAAATTTACATGGGATTTCCTATCTTCAGCTAAGCCATATCACCCGGTACAGTACCTATGTGCATTTATGTTCATAGCACACTTAAAAAAGTAGAATTTTTGGATTAAATTCGACTTTTTTTAAGAAAACACGTTTTAAATAGCAAGTTTTTAATGTTTCAAATTAGTTACAATGAACCTGGAATTCTGACATTTAATGCCAAGCTCAGATATTTCAAAAACCAGCAGAAGTAGACAAAAAACATGTTGTCTAAAATTTAATGGGAAATTCAAAGATATGATAAGAAATACTATGTTGTATTTATAAAACTGACAGCTACTTCCGATACATCCAGAAGTGACAGAATCATTTCAGTATTTTAGTTGAAGGAAGCACCTGAATCAACAACGTTTCAGGAGAATATGTTCAGTAGTTCTCGCAAAAGTTCTAATGCACGCTCTGTATATTTTTAAGCGGACATTCTAATGGAAAGGGGGATGAGGGGTATTTGTTTCGACTTCTTAGTATAAGCTGGAGCGTTACTGCGGCGAGACAAAAAAAAGAAGTTATTCAAAGAGTGAGACAAATAGTAAAAGCCGAATTAATGTATGAAGCGTTGTTGTCAGAATTGCAAATTTGTCATGCGATTTGGGAAACAAATTTTTAAAACGAGGAATAAATCGATGTAATACAAGGCTAATCAAATTAACAACGTATTGTTGCTAATTAACAAAAAAAGTATTTTAAAGAATTTTTATCGTTACCTATTAATTTATTACATTTTGCAAAGAAGATAAATGCATGTGACATGTTGTTCGCGACTGGCTAAATGTAAACAAACGATGCCTATGCGTGTTAGGTCGTTGCATAAATCCATAAAAGAAAAATGTTCATCTCTTTGGTCAGTTCAAATAGCGAAAAAAAAAACTTTCTCTTAGATGTAACAGAAACATTCAATAATACAAAATAAAATATACGTACGCCTGATAACAGGTTAAATTTGCAAGTTAAAGATGCGGAACCCCAATTTAAAAACTTCTAAGCTCGGAACACAAAAAAAAAATTGGGCAACTAAAGCCGATAGTGATACAAATCAGTAATGTCCCCTCGAGTGCTCCTTTTACAATGGCATTTTCCGTTTTAAACTGACACGTGCATTGATTTTTTTCCCGCCTGAATTCGGTTTTAAATTGAAAACAAGACACAACGAAAAATGTCACTCAGCCACACTAGCGTTTGTATTTTGTGTCAAAAGGTTCGAATAGATAAAAATTTCATTTCCGGCTTTTATTATGTGGCCGTTTTATATTGTCATGCCTTCTTTTTTAAACATGCGCAAAGTTTATTAAAAAAATGTTTTAAAATGGTGGATTCTAGTTATTCTTGGTGAATATTCCGCTAATATCGATTATACAACTCATTGTTTATTTTTCCCCTGTAGCAGGAGATGATTAATTAATAAGAATTCGTCTTGTTATGGTGTATATCCCTGCCGGTTATACAGAGTGGCAAAAAAGTCGCGCATAATGCCTGTAACTTTTGAATTATCTCGTATACGAGAAAGTGCCCTTTATGAAAGTTGTTCAGTAAATTATTCCCTATATTTCCACCTGCATGAATTTCTTCTGTCATTTCTGGTTTGGTTGCCCCAGAGACTAACTTACTTTTTTTAAATAGAACACCCTGCATATGATGGCATATTTGGATTCTACTGGGAAAGCCCTAAATTTTTTGTATGTCAAATTTCTACCTATCTGCAAGCGTTTCCCAGATAATAACAGCTCAAAAATGAAAAACTTCCTTATTATAATTATTCCTTCCTAATACCCATCAGTTGAGTCAAGGTGTTTTCATGACAGCGACCTAAGAGGTGTCAATTTGAGTTCCTGTTTAATTTTTTGTTGTCTGATTTCTAATTTGTTTACACTATGGTTCCTCTAAATGAGAAACAACGAGTTGAAATTTTAATAATAAGCGGTTACGGAAATATGAAGAGATCGCAAGATCAGGTTTGTCAACTTTTCAATGAATTATATCCAAATAGGTCTCCAATAAATCAGTCAACGGTGTGTCGAGTGGTAAAGAAATTTCGAGAAACAGCCGCTAGATCAGGTCGACCTAAAACAGCAACCGGAGGAGACAATGTTTTGGATATCATGCTCTCAATACATTAAAATCCAACACAATCATCCAGGCCAATGGCAATGGATTTTAATGTGTCTTATCAGTCAGTGAAAAATTTGTTTAAGCAGGAAAAGTTGCATCCCTACAAAAGGATTCTACCGGGTGTTGCATCGTCGAGCGGGACATAGGAAATCCCATGTAATTTTAAATGGGGTCAATTATTGGCTTCCCTAATTATTTTAGAGAAAAATTCTATTTAGGTTTATTAAAGAGCACTAAAACCCACATTCAAAAGAATAACTTTAGATATTTTTGATGAGCCCGTTTACGGGTTATCGCCGATTTCTTTTTAACTATTTCTCCTTTTTATGGCCCCGTATTTGCGGGCACCAGTCAAGGTAAAAGATGACTGTCAAATAAAGTTGTCATTTTGAAATGTGTGCTTTATTGTTATAAAAACTCGTACATCGAAAATATTAGCCATGAATTACACTTCTGAAGAAAAAATATTGATGATTAAATGGTATTATCAAGGAAATAGTTATCAAAATGTGTCAGACATGTTTGCTGCTCTGTATCCGAATAGACCGATACCTGCAAAATCTACAGTCGAAAGGACTATGAAGAAATTTGAGACAAAAGGCACTGTAATAAATAACTGCAGATGTAAAAAAAGGCAGGAACAAAGAAGAGATGCAAGAAATGATAGGGACGTGCAAGTTTTATTGTGCGTGGAAGAAAATGATGGGAAGATCAGCACAAGGAAACTTGAGGATGACATAGGATTAGATCACACCACAGCGTTACGAGCTTTGAAACGACATAAATATTATTCATACAAATATGAAAAGCACCAAGAACTAAGAGATAGGGACGAAATACGACGACAGGAGTTTTGTTTTGGTATGATGGAAAGAGCAAACATGGATAGGGAATTTTTAAAAAACATTTGTTTCACTGACGAATGCACATTTACCTTAAACAATGAACCCAATGTTCAAAATTATCGATATTGGAGCAAAGAAAACCAACACAGGTTTGTGGAAACAAGGACGCAATATCCACAAAAAGTTAATGTATGGGCTGGGATTTTCGGAGAAAATATTATCGGGCCATTATTTCTTACACGAAATTTAAATGCAGAATATTTTTTGGAACTACTTGAAGATCATATTTTACCTACTTTACATGATGCCGCCAGGGAAAATCAGGAAGTTTGGTACCAAATGGATGGCTGCCCGGCACATAGTACCCTGGCTGTCCGGGAATATTTAAACCGTGCTTTTAATGGAAATGTTATTGGCTTAAATCATACAGTAAATTGGCCAGCCAGGTCTCCTGATTTATCGCCAAATGATTTCTTTCTCTGGGGCCATTTAAAAAACAGGATATACAAAGATAAAAAATACCCAAATCTAGACGAGTTAAAAAATGCTATTTCTGCCGAATGCAATAGAATTTCAGTTTACCAACTAGCGAATGTAAGAAGAGAATTTTATGATCGCCTCGGTTATTGTCTAGCAGTCAATGGAGGAATATTTGAACATCTTCTTAAATCCTAAAGTTCTAACAATTTAATAGTACCTACCTATTAATTAGTAAAATATTGAAACATGTAAAATGTCATAATTAACCTTGTAATTGGATACTTTATTTTAGTTTTATTCAGATTAATTTGTACTCATAAATACACCTTTAATATTTTCGATGTACGAGTTTTTATAACAATAAAGCACACATTTCAAAATGACAACTTTATTTGACAGTCATCTTTTACCTTGACTGGTGCCCGCAAATACGGGGCCATAAAAAGAGAAATAGTTAAAAAGAAATCGGCGATAACCCGTAAAGGGGCTCATCAAAAATATCTAAAGTTATTCTTTTGAATGTGGGTTTTAGTGCTCTATAATAAACCTAAATAGAATTTTTCTCTAAAATAATTAGGGAAGCCAATAATTGACCCCATTTAAAATTACATGGGATTTCCTATGTCCCGCTCGACGATGCAACACCCGGTATACGGTCGTAGAAAAAATAATGTTCCTAACTCATGCGTAAAGTGTCTTTCCCGCCCTTGACCGCTTGCCCGAACTCCGCTCCGCGTCGTTCTGCAGTCGCGTGCGAGAAAGTATCACTTGTCGCACTTGTTAGGAAAACAACTATTTTGGTTTATCCTGTATACGCGTATTTTAGTTTATAAAATGCGTAAAAAAAATAATAGTTTATGTGTCCAAGCGATTTTTAGAAAAATATACCAAAGTGACAATACAGAACTTAGTTAGATTTTCTCACTCTATAGTTTTTGGGATACTCAATTCATATAATATAACGTAAATATTTGACAAATAATATAACATGGAATGGAACACGTAAGTTCGAACATTGCGGTGCAGTTGTTTCCAATGTCAACTAGATGCTGCGTTATTTAGACTTTAATACCAAGCATCAAAATATTTCCGAACACTTTTCTTACATACGTTAATCTTCTTCTTCTACAACTATAACATACCTATAATACGTACATTAAAAGCAAGCGTAGGGCGCAGAATTGGAAAATCCTACAGTTAGTTTAAAGAATAACTGGAGCACACAGCACAATAATTAAAAACAATGACGGATAACAATTAGGCAACACTTTTGACAATTTTAATCGTTATCCATCATTGTTCATTACTTTAATTTCAATGATTGCACTCTGTGTTGCTTATCCTGGTGTGCTCCACTTATTTCTTAAACGTATGTATAAGACTTTCCCAACCTGCATCCTGATAATGATCCCAGAGGGTCAAAACGCATAGGTGGGTTTAAAAAAATTAGGAATTGGAAGGTTAATAATAAAAATAATGCCCTTCAGACTGATGGCAACTACGACTCCGTATTTTATCTATATTTTTACTTACGCACCTATTCTATTTCCCTGAAGGATTTTAATAATGCTTAAAAGATATTATTTGCAAAAATCAATACTTAAGAATTGTAGGATGTCAATGTGAATAATTTAAAATAGTAGACCTGTCCTAATAAATCAAGAAAATTGTTAAATTTACCGTATTTTACGAACATTTCATTTTGTCCTAAACAGTTTTTTTGCAAAAAATACTGAAGGATTTCACATTCTCCCTAATCGCGTAATATGTTGATTCCATTCATACCACTTAGTTTTTTCGTTTAAATCGCAAAAGACTCGATTTAGGATCTAAGGAATCCGTCCTTACAGATAAAGGATAAAGAAAGGATCTGGGAGCAAAGGAGCTTTATCACAAAGATGGTTTCCAAGGTAACCGTTGACCTTCTCGGATTGGCTACTAGAAAAGTGTCAATAGACACTCCCACATTTCTGTGGAGATATAGAGATTACACGGCAAGTTCGAAAAGGAATCTCTCCGCGCGAACTTCCTTTGAAAAAGGATAATATTGTGTCTAAATAGCGAAAAGGCTTTTCGATAATAAAGGATTTCCATGCGGTTTAACTTAATGAGCTCCTATGCTTGAGTTAATTAACTTTAACAGACCTTTTTGGTCTCATTTCTAAAATTTGCTTGTTTAAAACGTTTACAGGGTATATTTCAAAAGTTTTCATAAAATTATTTGCAATAAATCTGAGTGCCTCTTAAAAATAATAATAATATTTTTATATTCAGGTAGTTTTACAAAAAACGAATTAGGCGGTAGACAATTTACAGTAAAAACCCCAAAACTTGAGGAAGACATTTTATACAGGGTGAGTCGGGAGGAATTGGCCTCACTCTAAGGGTGTAATCTATGCATCAAAATAATAAGAAAGAACTCAAATGTTGTTATCCAATATTCATTTATTTTCAAGTTATAAGGCAAAAAAGAAAATATTGCATTAATTTAGCTTTCCTGTAATAAATGTTATTATTGTTCGCTTTTGATTGTTGTCCTGTCACTATCCTATTAGTGTCAGTATAAAATGTTACATTGATTCACCGTTAACTTTCGGATTTGTATCATTTTAATTTTATAAAATGCCACACATTTATTCGCATCTCGAATACGCCAATATAGTTTTTATTAATGGTTTGTGTAATGGGAATGCTACAGCGGCTGCTGAAGAATATCGTGAACGATTTCCACATGAAAGAACACCGAACAGAAAGGCCTTTATCAGAGTTTTCAACAAACTCTGCGAGACCGGAACGCTTCCAAGTACTAATGTAACATCCAAACGAGCTATTCAACAGGATTTAGAAGAAATAGAAAATGTTCTAGCTTTAGTAGAAGAAGATACGACGACAAGCCCACGAAGAACTGGAATTCAGTTGGGGATTCCCCCAAAAAAGAGTAATCAATACGCTTCACGAGCAAGGCTTATACCCGTACCATGTACAGCATGTACAGAATCTTCAACCTGGAGACTACGCCAAGCGTATGCAATTTTGTGAGTGGATAATTAATAATCGTCATCTTTTACCGCACATACTTTTTACTGACGAAGCTACATTCACCCGTGACGGCATCAATAATAGTCGAAACTCCCATGTATGGTCGGACGAAAATCCTCACGCAATAGTTGAAAGTAATTTTCAACACCGGTTTTTAGTAAACGTGTGGTGCGGCATGATCGATAATAATTTAATTGGCCCTTTTCTTTTGGAAAATCGCCTTACAAGGGATCACTACTTAAGCTTTTTACAAAGTGAATTGCAAGGACTACTGGAGGAGATTCCTTTAAACATCAGAATTGAAATGTATTATCAACACGACGGAGCACCTGCCCATTTCGATCGTCGGGTCAAGCAATATTTAGACCAAAGGTTTCCAGGGGTTCGGATTGGTCGCGGTGGTCCTATTAGTTGGCCTCCTAGATTGCCAGACCTCACGCCGTTAGACTACAATTTATGGGGTTGGTTAAAAACTGAGGCTTACAAAGTAAAAGTAGATGCTAGGGATGCATTCATTAGACGCATTAGAAATGATGCACTCAATATTAAAGAAAGGCACGAATCAATTACAAGATCCACGCGCGCCCTTCGTAAACAAAGCAGGAAATGTTTGGAAGTCAATGGCTTTTGAAAATTTACTAAACTAATGATTTATTTAAAACAATGTTAATGTTGGATATTTTGGTTTAACAATATTATTATTTTATTAACTTAACTTAAAAACAAATGAATATTGGATAACAACATTTGAGTTTTTTCTTATTATTCTGATGCATAAATTACACTCTTAGAGTTAGGCCCATTCCTCCCGACTCACCCTGTATATGATTGAAGAATCTTCAGGCACGAGTACGAGAAAAATAGGAAACGAGTTGAATGTGAGTAACGAAATAGTATGGAGTGTCTTAAATGACCATATTCTCGTTATTCTTATCCCAGTTAATTTTGTCTTTAAGGGTCCAGCATTATAGATTTTCATAATAACCATATTTGGGCTGAAAATAATCCTCATGCTATCATCGATAGACGTCACCAGCATAGATTTTCAGTTAATGTGTTGGCAGGATTTATTGATAGTTGGACCGCATTCTTTTCCGATGTGGCTTACTGGTGAAGTCTACTACAATTTTCTTAGAGAGGAATTGCCAGGACTGATGGAAGAAGTTCTGTAAGAACAAGAACTTTAATGTGGTTCATGCATGACGGCGCATCTCCTCACGCAGTAGTTGTTAGAAATTATTTGGATCAACAATATCATGATCGTTCGATAGGTTGAGGTGGACCTCAACCATGGCCACCCCGTTTGCCGGACCCTAATCCTTTGGACTTTTATTTAGTCACCTTAAACAACTTGTCTATACTACTCCTATTGAAACTGTAGAAGAACTTCACAACCCTGTATCTTGAACACCAGACTTCTTAGGACACATGTTTATATGAACTTTTCTACTTGAATCTGGTTCAGAAATGCGTCCTTAGAATTACGGCCTATCATTAAGTAACACCCTGTATATCTTTTTTTTAAGTAAAAATAATACTAAAAAAATTTAAAACTTTCTTGCCTCCTAAGCGGGGGAGTAGAGGGATAGATGCAATTTGGGCGTGGTTCGCGATTTTTTTATCGCTGCAGCAAATTTACTAATACAGTTCACGAACCACCACTGAGAGCTAGTCTACCAGACAAGGAGAAGGTGGTGTGAACATGTACTTTTTAAAGCTTGGGGGTGGGCTGCGGCCCTGAATACGCCACTGGATACACTATACCGAGAAAAACAGTTATCCAATATATATGGGTCATTTCGTGGTATATGCATGAAAAACAAAGGAGATAAAATTTTCGATGATGGCCTTAATAGAGAGGCAGCTTTTAAGGTATAAATTATTAATAGGAGAGTCCTTTTTAATCCGATAAGTTATTCAACATCGTCATTAAATACTCCGTTATTATGAGGGCAAAACTTGTAACGGAATAACTTATAAGGCTCTTAGTGCACGGTTTTAATCAGGTTATTATTTAATCTCCATTATTACACCAACTATGATTACCCTCTATTCAGTTTGACATTTCATGAAGTATAATAAACTCAAGGAAATCTAAATCTAAAAAACTAAAACTTACTCAATAGCACCTTAGTTGGAATAATACAGGGTGTCCGGAAAATACGTGTACAACGTTTGACGACAGACTCCTGACGTCAAAATAGGTCGATCTAAGCCGACTTAGTTAAATCCAAAATTGTCGCGGTTAGCCGGTAAAGGGCGTCAGAAATTTGTAAAAATATTGGTTTTTCCTAAATTACGTGAAAACCTGCTAATCGATTTTAATGATTTTTAGTATGTAGACTAATACTATAAAATGACGTTTTCTAGTAGTAAAGTCACCGGCTGTAAATAAGTGGAAGTGTTATAAAAGTGATATAATACGTCAACATTCCTCCTGATTTTTTAGATCAACGGCGTTATGACAACCCACATATTTTTGTCGAGTGACAATTATTGACAAATTTTCACCAGTCTATGAAATTGACTAAAGTATACGATCAACATTCTTGAATTACAAGTTCATTTTACCATTAAACATGGAAAATTATACGAACTCTGAGAAGGTTGACATTTATTTATCCATTACGTATTACAATATCACATTCACTGCACTACATGGTACCAATTATGAGGTGGTAAAAAATACTTTAAATCGTATGTGTGAACTATGGACTAAAGTCTGTGTGTGCACATGCTCTTGGTATACGGGTTTTGTCAAGGAAATGGGCGTCAGAGTGTTAGGGTTTACATGGAGAAATTTCCTAACCGTCGAATACCAAACCACCAAACATTTGCCAATATCGAGCGTCATCTTCGGGAAACGGGCAGCTTTGGGGAAAAATTTGAAGGCATGGGTCGTATGCGAACAACTCGAACTGTGGAAACAGAAGAGAACATTCTGGAAAGAGTTGAAGAAGAACCAAGTACCAGTACCCGTCGCTTAGAACGTGAGTTACATGTTCCTATGATGATTGTCAATGAGGTTTTAAAAGAACAGTTGTTACATCCATATCACGTGCAAAAAGTCCAGGAACTTTTACCGACTGATCCCCCCCATGCGGCTTACATTTTGTCAATTTATTAGAAACAAAAGAATCCGTGATCCAAATTTTTATAGAAAAATATTGTTTACTGACGAGGCGTGCTATACAAGATCTTGAGTAACCAGTCTGCACAACAAACATATTTATTCCGATGAAAATCCACATGCCATTAAAGTTGCACATCATCAGCATCAATTTAAATTAAATATTGGGGCAGGTATTATTGATCGCTACCTTATTGGTCCTATTGTTATTTCAGACAGGTTAGATGAAAATATTTATTTAAAATTTTTGCGAGACACATTACCAATTCTTCTGGAAATTTTGCCCCTTTTACTTCGGAGGGAAATGTGGTATATGCAAAATGGTGCTCGCCCCATTTTTCCGTTGCCGCTCGGAAATACTTACACCATCAATATCCCAACCGATGGATTGGAAGGGGCAATGATGCACCAGTAAAATGGCCACCACGTTCTCCGGAGTTAAATATGTGTGACTTCTTTTTGTGGGGCGCTATTAAAACAGAAGTTTACAAGACTCCGGTAAACACACGCCATGATTTATTGACGGGGATTTTAAATGCAGGCAACCATCTTAATCACCCCGAGACATTAAATAGGGTCCAATATCATTTTTTAAGGAGTGTTAATAAGTGTATTCAGCAAGATGGCGGTCATTTTACACATTTGCTTAAGTAGTGTTTTCGTTTTACTTAGTTTCTTACAATATTTTTAATATATACTTCCAACTTTGTTGTACTTTGTTTTATTATTACTGTTAATAATTGATGTATGCAGGTAATTGAAAATGTTTTTTTTTTTTGGCAAAACAGCTCATCCAACGAAAAATATTGAAGAGGTAAAATAGCTTCCAAATACATCCAGTCACTCGACAAAAATATCTGGGTTGTCATAACGCCGTTGATATAAAAAATCAGGAGAAATGTTGACGTATTATATCACTTTTATAACACTTCCACTTATTTACAGCCGGTGACTATACTGCTAGAAAACGTCATTTTATAGTATTAGTCTACATACTAAAAATCATTAAAATCGATTAGCAGGTTTTCACGTAATTTAAGAAAAACCAATATTTTTACAAATTTTTGACGCCCTTTACTGGCTAAACGCGACAATTTTGGATATAACTAAGTCGGCTTAGATCGACCTATTTTGACGTCAGGAGTCTGTCGTCAAACGTTGTACACGTATTTTCCGTATACACCGTATATGGGATAATATATCCAGAATAAAATGGCTTTAGTAATATTAGATCATTCCAAAAAATTCTTACTTTAGTCACAACTTTCAACTGAAATGGAACATGGTATATAAAATGAACCCATACTTTAGAATTTAGGTATAGGTCATTAAGAATGTTTATCGTCCTATTCAGAAGAGTAAGTTATTAAAACACCATTAATTGTGCTCCATTTTTGACAAACACCAAACACCTTGGCAAATTTGTAAATTTGATCAGCAAACGCAGTGGACTATTTATTTTTAGACCTATTGTCATTTTTCTGTTAAGAGTGCCAGAGTTAATGGTTTTTCTTTGTATTTAGACCCGACAAAATTTGTCACATTTGACCGTTTAGCTCCCAAATTTGACACCGTTATTAATGACATTTCGACGCACTTTTTCAATCGAAAAGTTTTATCTAAATAACCGATAGTTACACAATTTGTAACGGTCGACTTTTGTTTGACAAATCCTTTCTCTATACGGGGTGAGTCGGAAAGAACGGACCATGCAAACTCCAGTAGTGTATTATACACGTAAAATCAATGTAAAGAAACCTATATCTTCTTATTCGAGTTTAATTTGTTTTCAAGTTATATAGCGTAATTAAATTTTTTTATCTAGCGTTCCACTTGTATCCAAATTTTCGCATAATCAGAGTATGCCATGTTCAAGACTCAAAAACATTTGATAACTTTGTTGTTTTGACAATGTGTCAGTCTACTGTGACAGTAATTGAACGTTTATTTTCAAGTTTGAATAATTAAAGTGTTACAAAATGCCAAGCACCTATTCAAATTTAGAATATGCAAATAAGGTGTTTGTTTATGGTTTCTGTAGTGTTACAGGTGCTGTTGAAGAATATCGTCAACGATTTTCACATCAGACATCCTAATAGAAACATATTTATCAGAGGTTTCAACAAATTCTGTGAGACCGGTAAGCTTCCCAGTAACATAACATCTGAACGAGCTAATCGACAAGGTTTAGAAGAAGAAGTAGAAAATATTTTGGATTTAGTAGAAGAAGATGCAACGACCAGCTCACAGAGAATCGGTACTTAATTGGGCATTCTATAAAAAAGAGCAATAAACACACTCTACGAGCAAGGCTTATGTCCATACCATGTACAGAAAGTACAGCACCTAAAAACCGGAAGATTATGCTAAAGGTATGGAATTTTGTCGGTGGATAAATAATAATCATCGTGTTGTATCGCGTATACTTTTCACGGATGAATCAACATTTACCCGTGATGGTATTAATAATACTCGTAACTCTCATGTATGGTCAATCGAGAATCCCCACGCAACAGTCGAAAGTAATTTTCATTTATATTATTCCTAGTGTTGAAATTATTACTGGAAATTTTTTCGAGGTAACAAATATCTTCAAAATTATCCCGAACCTTCCTGTTAAAAAATCACAGCTTTTTAGAGTTAGGTTCAAGTGCTTTATCTAGATGGTCCATGTAAAATTTAGTACAGCTTTGTAACTAGCATTTTTAGCTAAATAAAGGATTTAATAATAAATAATTTAAGCTCGAGGGATATTCTGTAAGAAAATTTCATATAATTTGTTAGTGTTTATTACATAATACGAAATAAATTTTCTGATGTAATAACTCTGTTCTTGTACCTAAAAAAATAATGCATAAACATCAGCACCAAAATAATGTTTTTCTAATTTTGTCTCGAAAAATAGATATTTCGAACGCGCTAGCGAGTTCGAAATATATCCATTTCGAACTCCGAATTTTATTTTTTAAAAGTTGGCATTGGTTATATTTAAATGTTTTATTCTGTTGACGTCTGACGTTTCCTGTTATTGTTATCCATGAGAAAAGAAAGTTTTCGGGATTTCTCTGGTAAAAGTTGATTTATCGTTTTATTAGCAATATCCCTTAACTCAGGGGGAGTTAAACTTAGATTATCATGCTCCATATTTTTTTAATTATAATTATGAACAACTCTATGAAATATTAAATCACAAATTTCGTGACAATGACACAAAGAAAATATTATTTATTGTCAAGGCTACTACGATAAAAAGAAATTTAGAGTATTACCAACATAGAATTTAGACACACAAATTTACAAAATTTGAAGGGTTGATTTTCTTTTTAAATATGTATTTTCTTATTGAAAAAAATACAAAATAGAAAAAATAGTATAAAGTACGTGTTTTATAAAGCAGTTAGAGCACTTGTCCCGTTAAAAAACTCGCCGCAAGCGGCTCGTTTTTTAACATGGACGCGTGCTATAAGATGATGCTTTATAAAACATGTACTTTAATATACTATTTTCAGCATCTGCAAATTATTTTAATCAATTCCATGGGGATGTAGGTATACTAATTTTAACTTTCATGTCATTATTTTGACATTTGAAATGTCAAAAAAATTTCACTTATTAATTCCATGTAAATTGATATAGGAATATGAAAGATATACGATAATTATCCCGTTGCTATAGGTAACGTAGACAAAAAGGAGACTTCTAGCTAAATATAAATGTATGAAATTTTCCACATAAGTTTTCGGTAAACGTGTGGTATGGTATGCTCGATAGTTACTTAATTGGCCCTTTCAATTTGGAGGATCGCCTCACAGGAAATCACTACTTTAATTTTTATGAAATGAATTAGAAGGACTTCTATAGAGGATGTTTCTGTAGACATCAGGAAGCAAATATACTATCAGCACAATGGAGCTCCTGCACACTTCGCTCGTCAGGTCAAGCATCATTTGGACAAAAGATTTTCAGGACGTTGGATTGGTCGCAGTAGTCCTATTAATTAGCCTCCAAGATCTCCAGACCTCACAGCACTAGATTATTGTTTAGAGGGCTGGTTTGAAAATGAAGTGTATAAAACTATAAAATAAGAGTGGACACTCGGGATGCACTAATTTGACGAATTAGAAATACTGAAGACAACATTACAGGACGGGGATATGAAGCCAGAGCCGTTCCTAGGGTAGCTGCTGCCCGTGTGCGAGAATAATTTTGCCCCCCTCCTCTCAAACCGTATGGATTAATTGAGATTTCTCTCAAACGTTAAATGAAACAACGAATTACAGAAAATATAATAAATTCAGTTTATTTTTTAATTCTACAACCTATCAATTTATTGATATAATGACCAAATGAATACGTTATAATAAATACATACATACACTGCAGTAAATAAGGCCTATTGTTTGTCAGATATTAAGAAATTGTCTATATTGTGTATTGATTATTTTGGCAAACAATAAATGTATTATTATTATTATAATTATTATATCTATTAATACATATACTTAATAAGTCAGTCAAAAAGCTTAAATAATCTTTGCTTTTCTTGCCTTTTTTAATGCAAATTCTCTTACAATATCTGATACATCTATATCTTCCGAGATGTCCTTTTCGATGCTAATAATAGATAAGTTTGAAAGACTCTCTTGTCCCATTGTTGAACTCAAATTATTTTTTATTTTTTAAGTTTTGAAAAGCTTCTTTCCCCGCTAGCCACAATCACAGGTAATGTAAAAGAATTCGTATGGCAATCACTAATTTGGAAACGGATAGATGAGGTTATTTGTAAATAGGTATTGAATCCATTTAACGCGTTGATTTCAGGAGAAATATGGAGTGAAACGTTGCCAATTTCATCGCATAAATCTTCAGCTATATCTTTTTCATTTTTAGATGGATCATGTAACATACTTTCCACAGATTTACATTTTGTAAACCTACCTATTTGATCTGTCCAATATTGCAAAGTAAAAATTAATTTTAAATTGGTCTTCTTAACTTTTTGGAGCCTCATGTTTACATTCGTAGTTTTCAGTTGTTGAGATTGACACGTTCAAAATTGACATAGTGCAAATTATCCCCGTGCCTGTATTTATAGGCTCAGGGCATAAACCAGTATTTTCCTGCATCCTGTCTATCTATCTATCTATCTCAATGGATTGTAGTTCTTCCCCCACTGCACTGAAGCTCATGGCTTATTGTGCTCCTTTGATATCTACTCCAATAAACGACTGTCCCTAATGAATTGCAGGCCAATGTTGATGCAGACGTTGGCTATTTCTTCGGGTTCCGGCTCTACAAAAAGGTTCTGCTTCTAGTCCCATATTGCTACGGTGTTTTTTCATTTGACAGTGTCCCGTGAGGAGACCTATTATTGTTTTTATGTTTTTCCTGTTAAGCTGCAGTAGTAGTAATATTTTCCTGCCGTCCGATACGAGAGTCCGCATGCAGGCTCCGGCCCGATTAGGTTATCTCTCGCCCCTTTTTTGGCGAGTTTATCTGGGGATGGGACTATTCGCCGTCGCCGTTTCGCCGTCGCCGTTTCGCCGTCGCCGTTTCGCCGTCGCGACAATTCGCCGGCAGCCGATTCGCCGTGGGCCGTTTCGCCGTCAAATAGAATATAAGTCTATAATTATTACAATTTTTTTATATCTAGCATATACCGAATTGGACCCAAAAAGGTGGATTAGATGCCGTGTTAGCGCTGTTTAACCAATATAAGTCTATAATTATTACAATTTTTTTATATCTAGCATATACCGAATTGGACCCAAAAAGGTGGATTAGATTAGAAACGGCGACGGCTGAACGTCCTAGACCCGAATTCCAATAACCCTAATTATTATTATTGACTTGCCTATGTAGGTATATTTTTATTAAACAATTTTGTTAAAATTTAGCAATATATATTATAACCTTTTTTAAGTATTTTATTAATTTCTATTTGACGGCGAAACGGCCCACGGCGAATCGGCTGCCGGCGAATTGTCGCGACGGCGAAACGGCGACGGCGAAACGGCGACGGCTAAATGTCCTAGACCCGTTTATCTGCCGCTTCATTTCCCTCTATACCGTGGTGGCCGGGTACCCATTCCAGGTTAATCCTGTTACGGTGTGCCAGGCCTTTTAGCGTTGTAAAACACTCCTCAACTACTAAGGAGTTTATAGTTGGTTTTTCGAGCGCTTTGAGCGCTGTCTGGCTATCGGTTAAGATGTGGATCTATTTGTATTCGACTCCTTTCCTCATAATAGTTTGTGCACAGGTCCGTAATTGCTATTACCTCTGCTTGGAAGACGGTTGTGTGCACTCCCAGGTTTATGAATGTACCTTCCCTAGTAGTGGCTTCATACACGCCCGCTCCCGTGCTGTCTTTGAGCCGTCTGTATACCAGACTGAACCCTTACGGTTTTTAAGTTCCTCCTTTCTCTCTTCACCTCCCCTATCTGGGAATTTTATTTTAAAGGGTTTGTCGAAGTCGAAGGTGGTTTTTGTCCGATCCGAATAAATGTTCGTTATATATTCCCTATCTCTTATCTGAAAGATTTCGGTATGTGCTTTGATGTTGTTAAACTTCCCATTTATGTTGTTTATTTTTATTCTGTACGCTGCCATAAGTGCCTCCGTTTCCACTACAAGATGCAGTGGTGGGAGCCCCAGAAGCATCTCTATGGCTGCAGTAAGCGTTGTTCGCATTGCCGCTGTTATACCTATACATGCCAGTCTTTGTATGTTACTTAGTTTATTTTGGCTGGTATTGTTTTGGCTTTATGCCACCATAGCAAGGATGCATAAGTTACTGTGGGTATCACAACGGTGGTGTATAGCCAGTGCATCATCCCAGGTTTTAATCCCCACGTCTTACCTATCATACGCTTGCATGTCCAGAGAGCTCTTATTGCTTTGGTTTTTACCTTCTCGATGTATTGTGCATACGTGAGTTTGTGGTCAATAATAACCCCCAAATATTTTACTTCTGTGCTTCTCTGTATTTCCTGTCCATACATTATGGGATTCCTCAGTTTCCGAAGATCCCTTTTACGTGTGAACGCTATTACAGATGTTTTTGATGGGTTTACCTTGAGGTCTTCCCTATTGCACCATTCTTCAACAGTGTTTAGTGCAAGTTGCACTCTATCAGAGACAACACCTCCATACTTACCGTTTATCAGAATGGTTATGTCGTCTGCATAACCTTGTGCGTAGATGCCTTTTTGTGCCAGTTCTATCAACAATGTGTCTACAACCAGGCTCCACAGAAGTGGTGAAAGGACTCCACCCTGAGGCCAGCCCTTTGTAATCTTGATAGTCCTGGTTGTTTCTCCAAGCGAGGTTGTCATATTTCTATGTCTCAGTACTGAGTTTATCCATCTTGTGATGGATTGTTCCACTCCGTGCTGTCCCACTGCTCTGATCATTGAGTTGAACGATGTGTTGTCAAAAGCGCCTTCTATGTCTAGAAAGACACCTAGTGCTATCTCCTGTTTATATACAGCTAGCTCTGCTCTGCTAGTAAGTTCGTGCAGCGCCAACTCGCAGGATTTCCCAGTTTGGTATGCATATTGATTTTGGTGTAGTCTTCTGATTGTCAGTTTTTCATCTCTGATGTACCTGTCGATCAGTTTCTCCATTCTTTTAGGAAAAATGTTGTGAGACTTATTGGTCTCTATGCTTTAGCCTGGTCGTAAGATTCCCGTCCTGGCTTTGGTATGAATATTACTCTAACCTTACTCCAGCTGCTTGGTATGTGTCCTGTTGCCAGGCTGGCCCAGTGCAGTGTACAGATTGGTGAGGAGAGTTCTTCAATCCCTCTTTGTAATAAAGCTGGAAATATACCATCTGTACCGGCCGACTTATATGGTTGAAACGTTTGTATCGCCCATTTCAGTTTTGTTTGATTGATTATTTTATTTGCGAGTTTCCAGCCCTGCCTGTTTGCCCTTAGTTCTGGTATCCTTAGGCTTGGCTCTGTATCTCTTGTGTTCTCCAGTAGGATTGTGCTACCTGGAAAGTGTGTGTCTAATAGTACCTCAAGGGACTCCTCCTCACTGGAAATTATTTAGGTCATTGAGAAAATTGAAAGCAGTGTCCAATATTACAAAGTAAAAATTAATTTTAAATTGGTCTTCTTGATTTTTTGGAGCCTCATGTTTACATTCGTAGTTTTCAGTTGTTGAGATTGACACGTTCAAAATTGACATAGTGCAAATTATCCCCGTGCGTGTATTTATAGGCTCAGGGCATAAACCAGTATTTTCCTGCATCCTGACACCGACGCTATGCCGATGATGCGACGCGATGGGATGATGGGTTAAAACGTGTTAAAACAAGAATGAACAATGTATTTCCCAACTGGTTGCGACGTGGAGTAGCGTTTTAAACCAATGTTTTTTTGTTTATTTCCTGTTATACTTGTAAAATGCATTTTTAACTCTAAGTAGTTACCTAGCATAATGATAATGTTTTTATATTAAAGATTTTACTAATAAATTAGTTTTAATTTTTTTTTTTTAACCGGGCTATCGCCGCCCCCTTGACTTGCCACCCGTGTCCTTACACCCCTGGCACCCCTGGCACCCCCGGGTTGGAACGGGCCTGCATGAAGCAATTAGGAGAGCAATAGGCGCTCTTCATGGACGACAGGACGAAGCAGGAAATGTTTAGGAGTCAATGGCGGTAGTTTTGAACATTTATTAGAAGAACGCTATGATTAAGAAAATGTGAACGTATGAAATTTTGTTTATTTGTTATTACGCTATAACTTAAAAACCAATGAAAATCGGATAAGAACATAAGACTCTCTCTGTATATAGCCTTAAAAATAAAGTAAACTAACCTGAACTTAAGATATCTAGGAGATAGTCCAGACACTGTATGAGATCGGCCAACATACCCGAGGAGTACGCAAGAACCTAAAGTTACGTACCTACACCTTACTGAAACAGTGCAACTACTTGATACTTTAATAGTGAAACCCATGATTTGGCTGAAAATATCTTTAATGTTTTCTGATCCTAAACAATTAAATGTCATCTATTCCTCAGAAATAAACCCAAAGGCGCCAAAAGCATTATTGTTATACTTAGTTATTTAAGTTTATAGAACAGTACAGTACTTGCTTCTTATTTCGAGAATTTAATTGGTGTCAATTAAGGGTCAATTTATTTTATTAAAGATTGGGGAATACGACGGCATGCTACCAACGATTACGTCAGCGTGTTCCAGATATTTTCAGATTTAGATTTAGTTTAATTGGTATCGAGTCGATTATAACGGTATTGTCTGCTACACTGCAGTAAAGTCTTATATAGATGCTTTTTGATAGGAGCAATAATTAATAAGTAAACATTTTTAAATAAAAGGTTTTTTAAAATACCTACCTGTAATCCACAGTGCACAAAGTAAAAAAGCCGTTTTTTTGTGAAATTTTTGAAGTTTATATGGATTTGATTTTCAGGACGTTTTTGTTTTAATAATTATGCATGTGAAGAAAGTTGTTTAAAAATTTAGTTAAAAATATTAAATCTAGACGGAGTTATCTACAGTTTCGTACGATGTTTTATACCACAAGCTCTCGCAATTCCAATGATTGGTTTATCGCAAATTAATAAAATAAAAATTTCGTTAATCTAGTAGTTTATCTAATGCTCAATTAAAGCTTTTCAAGCAATGGCTACTGAAAGTGAAATTATATGATTTAAGACACAAAAACGCTTTTTCTCGAATACGGGGTGACCATTTTATACCGGTGGTTAAATATTGGCTTCCCTGTACATTTTAGAGAAAAATTGTATTAAAATTTTTTGAAGAGGCCGATATAATAAACCCATATGCCAAGTTTAAATAAATTTTAATAAGCCAATCCTAACTTATTCAATTAAATGTCATGGCAAAATTACGAAATTTTTTTAGTTTAGGTAATGCAGCAAACACCATGCAAATTATTATTTATTTATTTATTTATTTATTTATTACCACATTCTACAGAAAATTTCAATTATCGAATGGGAAATAACATAGTTTTAATATAATATGAAGCGTGTAAAGGTTTAAAAGAGGAAAAGAAAAAAAGAAAAAATATACTTATTTATATAGGTGACTAAAAGAAAAATATGAATAAAATGTTTATTTATACTGTTAAAAAGTCATACGTTTAATTGAAGCCACTGTGCAGGTGTGTATATCTAATTGGTCCTGAATTTTATTATATTTGTCACACATTTGATGTAATGGGGCGAATTTTAGAGCATTTGTCCTTGGGATTGGTAAGGCAAAAGTTCGGTGATTTCGCGAGGTTGTTCTTGGCACCTGGAAGTGCAGAAGCTGCAAAATATTCTCAGCACCAATTCTTCCCGAGAGTATGTTATGCAGAAAGGTAATTTGTGACTTTGTCCTCCGTGATTCAAGACTTTCCATTGAAAATCTTGTTAGGAGACGATCATGTGGGCACCCTATTTCAGGGTAGAAATATATTTTAAAAAGCGTCTTTGAATTTTTTCAAGGCTGTCAATGTGCGTTTGATAGAAAGGACACCAAACAACCGAGGAGTACTCTAGTCGTGATCTAACAAAGCTATTAAACAGCAACTTAAATGTGTCGCAACTCGTGAAATCTCCAGCGTTTCTTATAATAAATCCCAACAGTTTAAAAGACTCTCCAACAATCTTAGAAATATGGTCGCGAAAAGAGAGTCTTGAATCCAGTACCACACCAAGGTCGCACACAGAGTCACATCGCCTCAACATTTCTCCATTTATACTATAGTCATATATGATTGGCAGTATACAGTATGTCCACGGATAGACATCCCCATAGGAATAATGGACCAAAAATTTCGTTTTTCGACAAAAAGTCATTCTTGATAAAAAGTTCTGCATCTCGAAGAAATGTAGCCTACGAGGAGATTTTTTGATTTTTTTATACAGGGTACCCAAAAAATAAAAAAACATGAAATACCATCAAGAATAAATTAACTTTACTTATCGTTTTAAAGTAAAATCGCAAATAAAAAAAGGTTTTAAATCATATTCAGTGCTTACACAATAAACGTATTAAACAAAAACATTGCACAACAAAAAGAACTGCATTGCAAAGCAAGAACTATTATTTATTCAAATACGCCTCCCCCGTTTTCGACGCATTGTTCAAATTGCCTTCTAATGTGATCATAACTTCTTCTTACCTCCTCGAGGGAAATCATTTGTACTGACTGTAAAATCCTCTGTTTCAAAATATCAACATTACATTCAATGGGTTGCTGAAAAGTTAATTGCTTTAAACGGCCCCAAAGGTACGCGTCTGAAATCGTGAGGTCAGGACTCCTTGCAGGCCACATAACTGGACCGTACCGGCCAATCCATCGATTTCCAAATTTCATGTTAAGCCACTCTGTAACTTCGCGTGCACAATGCGCTGGGCACCCATCTTGCTGAAAGTACATTTGTCCCCTGTACTGCAATGGCAGCTCATCTAACTTATCCGAAAAAAAGGTTTGTAGCATTTCCATGTATGAATTCCTATTGCAGGTGTTCTCAAAAAAAAACGGACCTATTATTCCAAAATACGAAATTCCACACCATACATTAACTTTTTTAAAATATTGGCGATGGGCAGGAATTCTAAATTGGGGATTTTCTGTGCTCCAGTATCGTACGTGCTGGGAAGCCACTGTACCATTTGTTGAAAAAGTCGATTCATCAGTGAATAAAATAAGTTTGTGAAATTGGTTATTTTCATTTAAAATTTTGTCCCCTACCCATAAACAAAAATCCAGTCGTTTCGCATGGTCTCCATCTTCTAAAGCATGATTAAAATGCGGTTTGAATGGGTGAAACTCATTTTGTTTTAAAATTATTTGAATTTGACTTTTTTGGACAATAAGCAAATGTTGAGCTCGTTTCCTTAGTGAGACAAGTGGGTTCTCCTCAACAGATTGTAAGACCACAACGGTAGCTGCATCATCCTCATCAAACAGTTTCTTCTTCCTTTTTAAGTTTTCCACCGACCCCGTGTGTTTGAATTTCTTGATTAATTGTCTAATTGCATACGTCGAAACATAAACTCCAGGAAACTTTTCTAAAAACCTTTCTTGTACATAATTGTAAGAGTTTACACCGGTACCATAACACTGGACCAAAAATATTTTTTGTTCAACGGACAGCATATTTCTTTTAATATTTTAAAATGAAATTTTTGACAACTTCATAACATTACAATAATATCATGACGTTTTATCAGATTTTTATAGGATACCTGCATTAGGTGGGATAGGTAAAAAAGGTAAAACTAGAGATTGTTCAGTAAAAATAATACACGTATTAATATGATGCTGGAGTAGAGAAAATCCCCAACTCAGAATTGAATATGATTTAAAACCTTTTTTTATTTGCGATTTTACTTTAAAACGATAAGTAAAGTTAATTTATTCTTGATGGTATTTCATGTTTTTTTATTTTTTGGGTACCCTGTATAAAAAAATCAAAAAATCTCCTCGTAGGCTACATTTCTTCGAGATGCAGAACTTTTTATCAAGAATGACTTTTTGTCGAAAAACGAAATTTTTGGTCCATTAGTCCTATGGGGATGTCTATCCGTGGACATACTGTATACCCTTCAGTGAATGTAACAATACTGCATTTAGATACGTTTAATAATAGTTTATTTCTCTCACACCAATCATTCATCCGCTCAAAATTATCTTGCAATCTTCTGCAGTCCATGTCGTCCTTAATTCTGAGATATAACTTAACATCATCAGCATAGATCAATCGATATCTAGGATAGAGACAAGGTCATTAAGAAATATGATTATTTGGCATTGACAAAACGAAAAGTGACAACATTTACATTGAAGGCGCTTTAAGTATAACTCAATATGAGCTATTCCATTAAGGAAAAAGTAACTATGATTAAGTGGTATCATACAGGAAACAGTTTAAGAGCAGTGTCTGAAATGTTTTCAGTTCAATTCCCTGATAAACCTACATATCCCTTCCATTTCATTAATTAAACTTATCATTAGTAAATTTGAGTCCAAAGGCATAACTGCAATAAATAACTGTAAATGCTCAACTCAGAATGTATTTCACCCTCAACAACGAACCAAATGTTCAAAATTGCCGGAATTGGAGCCAAGAAAATGAACATCATTTTGTTTATACTCGGACGCAATATCCACAAAAATAAATGTTTGGGCGGAAATTGTAGGACATCACATTATTGAACAATTTTTTATGGAAGGCAACCTTACAGCAGTAACCTATTTGTACTTACTACCATATCGAATTCAACCCGCACTAGAAGAAGTTCTACGAGAAAATCAGGAGTTCTGTTGTCAAATGGATGGTTGTCCTGCCCATAATTCTCTCATGGATAGGGAATACTTGCAAAATATTTTTAACGGAAATATTATTGACCCACGGCATCTAATCCTTTGGCCAGCCAGGTCTCCTGACCTTTCGCCAAACGATTTCTTTCTGTGGGGTCACTTAAAGATTTTTATTTATAAAGATGTAAAATTTGAAAATCTAGTTCAGCTAAAAAACTGTATTTCGTTAGAATGCGGCAGAATTTCTTAATATCAACTCAGTAATATTAGAAATTCATTTTAAAATCGGTTAGGATATAGTTTAGCTTTTAATGGAGGGCTCCTTGCCACTGTTTGGACATTTCATTGATTAATGTTCTTGTGAAAATCTGTAGTCTTAGGTATGTTATGTTAAATTAAAGGTTTAGTAAGAAAAACATAATGGTATATTTTATTTTGGATGTGTGATGTTTACGTCAATTTTTGACAATAGCGTCATAGAAACTATTTGCTGATGTTTGCTGTATCACCTAAACTATGAAAATTTCGTAATTTTGCCATCACATTTAATTGAATAAGTTAGGATTGGCTTATTCAAATTTATGCGAACTTGCCACATGGGTTTATTATATCGGCCGTTTCAAAAAATTATAATTGAATTTTTTTCTAAAATGTACAGGGGAGCCAATATTTAGCCAACTTAAAATTAAATAAAATAATTAAATAATTAATTTATTTGCCATGTAAAACATATGTTCTTGTGCTAAATCTTATCTATCATTGCCACAGTGATAAAACATAATATACCGGTCGTCAAAAAGTCTGGAATATTGCAAATATTTCAAAAACTACTGAATATATTTTTTTTTGTAAATTTGCAAGTCGATATAGTTAAGAAGAAGCTATTTTATTATTCCAAGATGTGCTGTTTTTAATTATGTCGACTTGCCATTTTCCAAAACAATATAGGTATTCAGTAGTTCTTGAAATACCTATTATTTCAGACTTTTCTGACACTGTATAGATATAATTTAAGCAGCATTTTTGTTTTAAAACCCTTTAATTTAGGTTATAAAAAAATACAGTAAATATACAGGTTACTCATTATATTTCGATACGTCAATTGACCAAATTTCAAGGAAAAAGACATTTATATATACAGGGTGTCGCACGACGATTTTCCCAGCATATTGCTCGGAAACGGAACCAGATAGAAAAAAAGTTCAGGAACAAAAATTGAGGGCTGGAAGGGGGGATCTATAAAGGGTAATTTTAGATATACAGGGTGTTTTAAAAATAGTAATATTGCTGCCAAGTCAATTTTTTTAAATGGAACACCCTGTATATTGTTAGTTTTTCAAAAAGCTTGTTTCAAGAGAAATTCAACCATACCATACTTGTTACGTTTCTAATTTAAAATGACTGAAATATGAGCGATTTATAACACTTTATTAAATTATGTAACAATCAATCGAAAATAAGAAGATAACTAAACAAAATAAATTACGACTTCTTCTCACTAAGACAATATTCAAATCTGTTTATAAGATTTCTGGTACACGCTGCTGTAATCATAGCTGGAGTAACAGTTCGACAAGCTGCTATGATTTTGTTTTGCAAATCTTCGACATCTCTAGGTTGGTTTACATACACAATTTCTTTAAGATATCCCCGAAGAAAAAAATCTAAAGGGGTCAAATCCGGTGACCGTGGTGGCCACCGGATCACATCATTTAGGCCAATCCAGCGCGCAGGAAACGTGGTATTTAAATAATTTGTAACTTGCCTGGCAAAGTGAGGGGGAGCTCCATCTTGCTGCCACCACATAGAGGCTCTTTCATTGATTGGGATATTTTCAAGTAATAAGGGAAGTTCGTTTTGAAGAAAATTTAAAAATCGCTCTCCATTAGTGTCCCTTGGTAAAAGTAAGGACCTATAAGATAGCCATTAAATAAACCGCACCAAACGTTAACCCCCCAAACTACCTGAAAATTAGTCTCCTTCATCCAGTGAGGCTTTACAGATGACCAGTAGTGGCAATTGTGGCGATTTACTATGCCGTTGTTGTGGAACCTACTTTCATCGCTCCATAAAATTTTGTTGAAAAAAAAACGGTCTTGTTCAAATTTCATTGACATCTCAGCAATGAAATTTAGATAGATAGATAGATAGATAGATAGATATTTATTGGTAATATTACACAGTGTTGTGTTTTTACAAGTCATCATACCGAATAAAAATACATATTAAAATCATTAGTACCTAGCAAATAAAATTTACATAATAAAAAAATCATTAAAAGCAGACTGGCGGCGTTCAGGATCTTCAGGTGTTAAGCCCTGCACCAGATGAATTTTGTAGGGGTGGTATTTATAATATTTTAATGTCCTTTCAACTGTACTTTTTCCAATACCTAATTCTTCCCCGAGGAGTCGAGTTGAGACATGTGGATACACTTGAACATAGGCCAAGATGTTAATATTATTGTCTTCTGTTCGGACTCGTTTTCTTCTTGGTGTTTGCGCCCTACCACTGGGAAAGGAACCACTTCTTAATTTTTGTTTAACAATACGAAATGTTCTATAGCTTGGTATTTCACGATTCGAGTATCGTTGACTATACAGATTTTGAGCACGTCTTCCATTCTTATGACATTCTCCGTATATCAGGAGCATGTCGACATACTCGTCATATGTAAAAAGCGAAGGCATTTCTCACTTCTTAAAATAATTAACAATGAAACTACTTCTGACTCGTGACATGACAGCCCCCGTCATACTCTTCAATATTTCGCTGGTGGTTATTGTTACTATTGCATATCTGTTCATGCTTATACGTAATTGATCATTTAATCGCTCATATTTCAGTCATTTTAAATTAGAATCGTAACAAGTATAATATGGTTGAATTTCTTTTGAAACAAGCTTTTCGAAAAACTAACAATATACAGGGTGTTCCATTTAAAAAAATTGACTTGGCAGCAATATTACTATTTTTAAAACACCCTGTATATCTAAAATTACCCTTCCTAGATGCTCCCTTACAAGCCCTCAATTTTTGTTCCTGGACTTTTTTTTCTATCTGGTTCCGTTTCCGAGATATGCTGGGAAAATCGTCGTGTGACAACCTGTATATAAGATTCACAATTATACTTTTCACAATTAATCGTAATTAGTTGCTTCAATATTTACTAGAAATCAGGCTTTTTATTTCGATTGATCTCGTTGACCTTGAAGCTGTAGAAATGCTATCACAGGATATCATGAGTTTTCCTCTAAAAATGTAGGTAAATCAGTTTACATGGTTTTTCAATATTACCTGTACCTGTCACAAATTTTTTAAGTATCTGGTGAACTTAGATAAGGGGAAAAAGATGGTATTGAGTGCTAGAAGGATTAACTACCTATAGAAGTAGTTTTTCTTGGTTAGTACTAGAAAACGATGAACTCTATGCCGCTTGCGAATCTAGATTGTTTTAAGAAATATCTAAATTTGATAAAAGTGCAGGTGCCCCAGCTGTTGGGTTTACATTTAGTAAATATTCGATATCATTCGCCTTCGCAGATAAAGTATGGAAATTACTATAGACGCCGTGGAGAAATCTCTAAATACTTTAGAAATCAATAAAAGTAGGTACTTATTTAGAGTTATACCTGCTATGGTTACTTATTTTTCAACCTTAGAAATATCAACACTTCATGAAAAAATCTTTTCCAAAAACACGCTTGTTTTCGGCAGTCGGCTTGGCTTAGCTGCTTGGCTGACAGTTTACAACGTAGGCAAATAGCCAATGACATTGCCTAATTTAACGCCGGCTTTTTAAACGATACACAGTCATGTATTAGAGTTACATAGTTCATCCACAATAACTATGTTTACATATTACATATGTTATACTTACATATCCGTTTTATCTAGGAAGTATCTTAGCAACGTATTAGTTTTGTATATTTTATACGTATAGCATTTGCACGAATCATTTATAAAACACTGACGTCACATTTAAAGTAAAGTCTGCATTGTGGCAAATATGAAGTATTTTTTATTAAGTTAACACATAAAGCTATATACCACTGGTTCCTTATTTGATCCCTAATTAAGTTTTTTTTTTTTTTTTTTTTTTTTATGATAAGGCACAGCACTACAGGATAAATCCTTTATGGCGCTCTAGGAGCGGTGCGTGTGCGCAGGAAACGATTCACGTTGGTCTTGAATCTTTGGAGACTATACTCGTTGGGGAAGACGATCTCAGGGAGGTCGTTCCAGAGTGATGACGTTCTCCAGATGAAAGAATTTTGAAACAGTGTCGTTCGAGGGACACTAAGCTGAACCACGTACTGGTGGGCTGCAGTGGCTCGTCGTGTATTTCTACCATGCACCGCTCTGGGTGGTATTAAGCGGGCAACCTCAGTTGAACACTTGCCATGAAAATATTTGTAAAATAGACTCAAGTCGCCAACCTGCCTTCGATGTTCAAGGCTTTCCAGGTTGTTTGTCAGACTATGGTCACCGATCAAGCGAATGGCTCTTCTTTGAATGGAATCTAGCAATCTCAGGGTATGTTTAGGAGCAGAGCCCCAAATATGCGAACAGTACTCCAGTGATGGTCGAATTTGGGCTTTATAGAGCATCAAAAGTTGTTGGGGTGTATAGAGGTTCTTTGTTCGGAAAAGTACTCCAAGCTTTTGCGAGGCTGCCTTAGCAATGGCCGCAACGTGGCCATGCCAAGACATATGACTATCCAGATTTACGCCCAATAAATGAATTGATGAAGCCAAGGGAATTGAGTGTCCCGCCATAACTATATCCGGTTCTTCAACATTAACTTTTTTAGAAAAAACTGCCGCCTGGGTCTTTTTAGCGTTAAATTCTACTTGGTTACTGTCACCCCAAGACAAAATTTCTTCCAGGTCTTTGTTGAGATGTGAGACCTCTTGCTGCCTATAGAGATGTGCATTAGCAGCCGATGTCCGAGCATCCAAAGTAAAAGTTGAAACAAGTGTGCTGTCATCAGCGAAGCTATATATAGGATTTTTAGTTTTTTCCAAAAGATCGTTAATGTATAGTAAGAAAAGGGTGGGCGACAATATAGAACCTTGAGGGACTCCGGCGTTGATGTTAAATGTGTCTGAAAGAAATCCGTCCATCGCCACTCGCAGAGAGCGGTCTTTAAGAAAGCTCGACAGCCATGAGAAAGCTCGACAGCCATGAAGTTATAACAGAGATGGAAGTGGTGACCTGGGATCATCAGTTTCAATTTTTTAAATACGGTCCTGGATTTTTTTAAATTTTTTAATAAAAGACCTAGGGCATGTTTGTTCAATTAAAGCCTTGGTTAATCGTTAATTTCGCAAAAGATCAAACGCAGTAATTTATTTTTTATTCGGATTTTTCTAATTGATTTTATTTACGACTAGGTTGCTCTGCCAGCGATTGAAAGGACGGCATTTTCAACACCTTTTAAACTGAGTGTATTACATTTTATTAAAGATATTTTTGAATTTTTGCAAATTTTTACCCGCTCTGTATAAGTAACGATTAAAAAGAAAAAAGTTGGCAATGATAAGTACTTTTTGGCTCACTCTATATAAGCGTATTTTAGTTCATAAAATACGCAATAAGAAATACTTGTTCACATATCCTAACGATTTTCAGAAAAGTCGCTGGATTGGACGACGTGGTACAATTGAATGGCCACCGAGGTCCCCAGACTTAACGCCCCTAGACTATTTTCTTTGCGGATATTTAAAAGAAAAAGTTTACCAAAATAGGTAGGCCAAATAATATTGAAGATTGGAACAACAAAATTAGATTGAAGACACATAACATACCGGCTGAAGCCATTCGAAATTCCGTCGACGGATTTTACCATCGTCTGGGAGCATGCCAAGTAGAGGGTGGAGGACATTTCCAGCATTTGCCACGTTAAACCACCTTTTTGTTGTGTTTTGTTTTGCTTCTTACATTTTTATTTTTTTTGACAAAATAAATAACAAATAAACCATAACTGTTGTTAAGTCACAATGTCACAAAATGTCAGAACGTGAAACAATGAAGATTTCTAACCTTGAAAGGTAAAAAAAAACATCAATGATTTATCATTTCCGCTTATTTAAATAGGGATTTTTTAAAAACTTTTGACAGTCGCCATTTTGAAATAGCTTGACAGAGTCGGGTCAAAATTTATGAGCATACTGTACGAGATATTAGCTTTCAAATGATGTATCACAAGCTGTATGTTTCCATTTAAAAAAAAATATCGATGTCGTCATATCTTTGACAAATGTCTATAAAAAAACAAACGAATAACGTCAAAATGTGAGCATATATAAAACTAAATTGACGTGTCCGAGCATTTTCCCCAAAAGTTACAGGTTAAAGTTATATTAATTTTTATCCGGACTTCTGGACAGCCCTGTATACACTAGCTATAGGCAGTAGGGAGGGGTTTCATTCTTGTGATTTCGGAGTCCCGTAAAAAAATTCACCCATCTGAAGGACCTGCAAGATTATAAGTTGAGATCCCGGAATTATAGTTGGAATTTTAATTCGCCCTCTCCAATACCTATGGGCTGATTTGGTCAAACCTCAAATTACACTCGTTACCTAATTTTTATGAAGCATTTATAAGGTATGGTCAGCCCTGAAAATTTGAAGTCAATCCAATAAGCAGTTTTCGAAATATACGAGATCAAAATCAAATAAAATGCTCACGAGGCGGTGACGTCATTAAGTCCCACAGTTCGTCTTTCTGTGCGTATGCAAGGGAGATGCGCTGACTGTTTCTTTGTTCAGTTAAAGCAGACGCTTATCATTACTACTTTTAATAGTACATTCTATAACAAGTAGGAAATGCCATTCCATACGAGTTCTAGACTATACTTTCTCTAACACTATTTTAGAGAAAGAAAAAGAAATTATTAAAAATTATTTTTTTCGCCTGTCTATGTCAACTCCGTTACCCAGCAACGGAGAAAGGGCGATGTGCATGACCACCTGTCTTCTTAGTCGTAAACAACGGCAGCGAACGCGACTTGACCTACTCTAGGACTTAGTGACGTCACACAGCGGTTTCCGTGAGTCGAGGTTTAGAGGCGTCAGAAAATTAATTTATTTTGCAATTCACACTAAAATTACAAAATCTTTTAGATAATGTAATAAGAAAAATGCTAAATGACCCCATTATTCATGAAGTTCAACACCAAATAAGCTTTTATGAAAATCAACATAGGTACACACGAGGAAAAAATATGGAATCTGGGATAAGTCCGAATTAGAAACTTTTCTCTATGACGATTGGAGCCTGCTTAATTAATGCTTCTTGAATTAGGACTCTCTCTATATTTAAAGATATTGTGTGTTTTGTAACTGAAATGGCTCTATAAGTACCATCATGATCGAAATAAGAAAACTTGTTAGCCCTGGACAGCAGCTCTGCCTGGCTGATGAAATACAGTTTGCTGTCATGGACGTTATCTACAAGAAACCCTGTATCGAAAAAACGAGTCGGAAATCGCATGAGGACGCGACAAACGATGATTTCAAAGTGAACACGATAAAAATACTGAATTTGAATGCTGCCTCGACAATAGACTTGACGTAAATGTACCTAACGTAAAGATAAATCCAAAATTATCCAAGAAGTATGATGTAGATGATGTCATTGCCAAAGTTAGAAAAATAGTACGATGTTCGATGTTTCAAAGAATCTCCAACAATACAACGATTTGCTGCAAAAACTTCAGTTGTAGTGTATAAGGCACGATTGTTTTTAGGTTAGTTCGGATTAAACTAGGTTAGTTATGTACAAAAGAAGACCAGTAGATCTTATTTTAAAGGTTTTTGGAGAAAGTGAATACCATAATAGTAAATAAAACATTTATCAGAAATCTTGAAACCTGTAGAGGTAACGATTGAAGATCTATTCACCCACATCAGTGAAGCCTCACTTTCGGTCCGTGAATTTCTATAAGTATCAGTGTGAGTGAAAAAAAATATGGTTGCTTTATTGAAAATGAATACATCACACAAGTCCGATCTACTCACAACGTCGTTGACTTTCAGTCCTATGTCAGTGTTCCGCATATTCGCGACGATATTTTTCGAATAGCATTACTGCACTCCTGCTCTTCATTGTCCATCCATATCAGAGCTATATACCAATTAATTAATAATAATAAATTATTAGTATAGATATTTATCAAAGGGACAATGAAGATGAAGAAAAAAGTAGATCTACGAGCGAATTCTAACCAACAACCAACCCCTTGCCAATTGGGCCACTATAAATATATCGGTTCACTCTCTTATTGTCGAAATCCGCTTAGGTAATACTGAATTTTGCTACCACTAATTACGGGCGACTGATGTGTTTATCTGAATAGATATCACTGGTCACTGGTAATATACTGGACATCCCTGATACTATATAGACATAGCTGGAACTGATTCGGCACTGAGATATCACTGATTTGAGTAATTGGATCAGACGTCGCTTTAAAATTTGTAATTGAGGAGCTTGACAGACATCCTTCTTCTTTAAGCAATGACCTAAATAGTCAATGGAGACAAGACTGCATCAACACTTGACAGTATTCTCAGGTGGTTTGCGTTACCTGCACCATCCAAGTTAAAAGAAAACTGAAGGCTTATTTCAGATTTTAACAACGAAACAGTAATTGGTGACACTACTATATAGAATGCTTTGAAAATGATAAACCCTCTAGTTGGGGTTTGATATAACTGACGAAAAAAACATAGGCACCAATTGCTACCCTTGAAAAAGAACTAAAAGCGAAAATTGAAGAATGGCAAGTAGGATCATTGTCAGAAAAACTGACTCAAGCTTTAAACTTGTCTGCAACCTGACCACGTTCAATATTCAATTTACTAAGTTTTCAAGATTTTTCCCAGTCGCAGTGATTTCAAAGGGATACGGTCTACAGTAGCTGAATCGGTCTTCTTAATATGGTCATGTTTATTAATGAAATGCCAAATTACATCCATGACGGTAAAGTCATAATGTTTGCTGATCATTCATAAGTGGTCACGGCACGGAGTCCTGTGAGCTCCAAAACCTTATGTTGAGTGCCGTTTTCTGAATCATCCTTGTGGGATATAGTGGTACGTACTTCTTAGCGATGCTGTGATGAGCACCGCGGAACACGCAAAACCGTAGTAAACGGCCTATTGAAAAAAGGAAAAAAATTAAATTAATTAAATTACTGATCAATAAAAAAACTAAAGTGGTGGTCAGAGAACACGAGCAACACGAGCAGCACTAGCTGTGGAGCACGCGTGCAAATAGCCCTAGCCCTAGGAAAAGCTGGAAACCTTCAAAATGGTCGTGAAGCTAGCTCTGATCGTGCGACCTGACACCACGTAAAAAAAGTTAAAACAAAGGGGGGGGAGCTGTATAAATAAGACAAGTTATTTAACAAAAAAATTGATGGCTTTATTAAACAGAAAACGGTTGTTAGTACGTAGACCTAAACTTATCTGACAGTAGATAATTGGCGGATTTAAGGTCTTTCAGGTTTGCAGAAAGTGACGAAAGAAAGATAAACGGTGATGTAAGACAGACTTCGTACATTGGTGATGAAAGACCCTAGTTGGAGCTTCTAGTGCCCTTATGTAAATTTGGGGGGTTCAACACCGGAGTTGGGTTGCTCCTAGGTACTTGCCCCTCTAGGTCTCGGTGACCGGCTGACTTGACTTCAACAGCAAAAACACAACCTAAATCCCACCAGGTGGTTCCTTTGTCGCCCACGGAAAACTTACTCCAAAAATACACCACGTCCTGAAAAATTACCGTAGGGGCGACGAAAAATATGGTCTTCAAATCCTATATCCCGCAAGGATGATTCAGAAAACCTTGGATTTGAAGCCTGTCGCCTGTTTCGATGCCAAAAGTCAAGTGAGGAAGTAAGAAGATCAAAAAGTGTCACCCATCAACAATGTCACAAAAGGCGGGAACGTCAAAAAGAAAATAAGGCAAATTTCAGCGAACCACTCCCATGGTTCTCGGACGGAGATACTGTCTTAAACCGAAATAGAAAAGGGAGGAATAGGCCGGTTCACATACTAGCGGTTAGCATCTAAATAAATCGAATGGGTCCTGACTACTCGGTTGCAGGTATTTAAGCCAAGTGAAATAAAGCAGTGGTACCAACCTTTATTGTTCTGTGGTGGTACCTGTGTACAAATGTAGTTATTGTTGAATAATCAATCCCAAATAAACAATAGTCCCAATATCTTCTTTCTTTGAATATTGACAAAATTACCATTTAGTATATTACTAATATACATATAGCGTTCATGACAACTGCGTAATAGATGCCGCGACAATACTTACTTATTCCCGTTGTCAGGGTTGCCACATAAAAAAAAACATCTTAAAACATCGTAGGGATCTTTCATGGCATAGCCATTAAAAGTCATTGTCGTACGTTTATAGTATTTAATGTGACAGGATATATTATATATGATAATGATAAATTTATCTTTTTACAACTAAAATTTTCATATTAGGAAATGCCAATATAGGGGCGACACGACGCCAGGGGCGGGGGGCGATTGCCCCCCCCCCCTGGCCCCCTATACGCTACGCCACTGTACAGAGGGCTCATACATATTTTGTCTAAAACGTTTTTTTTTTAGGTAGGTATATACAGGGTGTTATGGAAATGACTTATTATTTTTTAACCCGTAAATATATAGGTCGAGACGAATTGGGGAAAAATTGCTATAAATGGCGCTCGAAGCTAGAAATTCGAGAAAAATGCCTTCAAAAATTTAGGTCCAAAACACCTACACGCCAATGACCCAAACAGCTGATTTGGGTAATTGTTTACTTTAGTGGAAATGTTGAATTTTTCGCTAAAATTTCGTACATAGGCTAATTAAGGGTAGCTGATCACAATTTTCCTTTTGCGTTTAGGCGGCAAATGCACTGGTTTTGAGAAAAAAAATGTTAAAGTTTTTCTAACTCACCGGTATGTTATTTTGCATGTAATCCTAAAATGTTGCTTATTTCCAATAAAATATTACTTGTCGGAGTCATAGTATACACTTCTGAGTTGAAATAAACGAAATATGTCACAAGGAAACTCTGAAAAACGGGATAACTTGTAAGCGAACAGAAAACTCTACGTTATCTGGAAAAAGACGGGGGCTCACTGACAGCTGGCCAAAAAAGCAGAAGCAAACTGCACCCATGTTGTCAGATTGTTAGTGTATTATAAATTGCCTATACTTGTCAATTCATTTTTATTAATTGAATGAATCCTATTGGCTCGAGCTAGCATATCATTCTCCTGGATGGAAGCCATTAATAATTACAAGAAAAAGAAGAACAATCTGGCAACGTGAGTGCAATGAATCTGAAAAGAGACGGTTCTACTTTGTCGGCGTATTAACAACGAATTTAATTAAATTTGTGCCTTTTCCATTGTTTTTTTGCTAAAATGTTGCTCTTATTTTATGAACAGATAGTTTGGTGAAAGTTTTATCACATATTTTGAAGGGAAAACCATAAAATCTAGGAAATTGAAAGGAAAGAATACCCTAACCTGTAAGTGAAAAACTTTAACATTTTTTTCTCAAAACCAGTGCATTTGCCGTAAAAACGCAAAAGGAAAATTGTGATCAGCTACCCTCAATTAGTCTATATACGAAATTTTAGCACAAAATTCAACATTAATTGCACTAAACTAAACAATTACCATTCCAGCAGTTTGTCTTGTCAAAAACACATGTGTTCAGGGGCATTGAACTATCATGGAAGGCGCACATAGTCCGGTTTTAAGGTATTTTACAAAATTCAAAATACTTCCGATTTTAGAAAAAAAAACTATCAAGTGTAACTCTAGACCACCTCAGGAGTGGCCCCTTAAAATATAATAAGTCATTTCCATAACACCCTGTATATAGGTATACTTAATATGTGTGATTTGTGGTGATACTAGTAAGAAAGATTAGAACCTTCTGATTCCAATATTTACTCTGTGCCCGATGGACTCATGCTCATGCTTTTTGCAGCTAGAGTAAACCCGGGCAAAAGTCCGCACCGGGGTAAAAGTCTTATTGCTTACAGCGCCGCCGCGTGTGAAGTAATTCTTTCATCCCGTCTACCAAAAGAATACACTTCTGCAGTTTGTATTCCAGTGTGAGTTAGGTGATGACCGAATGTGCACGCTTCGAGAAAATGAGGTAAGTCGTAAATTTCAATTTTTAATGTAATTTTCTGTACGTGTATCGTAAGTAGTAGATTTAATAAAATAAGTGACAACAAAAAAATTATGCAGTAGTTTCGAAGAGTGATATTAAATCTTTCATAATCTCCTGGACCAGTTTTAATTTTATTCAACATGGCGGCTACATTCCTTAATATATCGCCAGACACTTCGGGGCAAAAGTCCGCGCTGTGCGGAGTTTGCCCCAGGTATGCGGAGTTTTGCCCCAGGTATGCGGACTTTTACCTCAAAGCTAATTTTGAAAATTTTATTGCAGAAATTATAAACGAAAAACAACAAGGCAACCAATAACGCCAAATATGATAGATAAAGCGAAGGCAAAGCAACGGCAAGGCTGTTCGATTAGATCCATAGCTAAAGATTTCAAGGTTGATGAATCGTCGTTACGCAAGAGACTAAAGCTTGGTTTTGGGGTTACAAAACTGGGTAAATTCAAGCGAACTTTTACTGATGAACAGGAGGCTTCTTTAGCTGATCATTGTCGTCAGATGGACCTCAGATTTTACGGGGTTCCTAATAAATTATTTAGACACCTAGCTTATCAATTTGCCTCACAAAACAACATCACACATCACTTCAATAACACCACGAAAATGGCTGGCGAACATTGGACCCAATCTTTCTTATCGCGCCATAAACTTTCATTAAGGATTCCTCAAAAGACCAGCGTCGGCAGAATTATGGGGTTCAATAGACAACAAGTTGAAACCTTTTACGATAATTTGACACAACTTTATTCCAAACACCATTTTTCTCCTAGTCGTGTGTACAATATGGATGAAACGGGAATCACAACTGTACCAAATAAAATACCTAAAGTAATTACTAATAAGGGAAAACGGAGTGTCAACAAAGTTACCTCTGCTGAGCGAGGGCAGTTAGTAACCGCTGTTTGCTGTTTTAGCGCTGGTGGCCCTTACATTCCCCCAGCTCTAATTTTCCCAAGGAAGAGGATGAAACCAGAACTTATGAATGGAGCTCCTGCAGAATCAAAAATGTTTATATCTAATTCAGGATACATAAATATGGAATTGTTTAGTCAATGGCTAGAACATTTTCAGAAACATGCAAGGGCATCGGCATAAGACCCAGTATTATTAATACTCGATAATCACTCCTCTCATTGTACTCTAGAGGCGGTAACTTTTTGCAAAAGGAATAATATTTATTTATTGAGTATCCCGCCTCATTCCAGCCATGAAACCCAGCCCCTAGATCGTGGTTTTTTTAAATCACTGAAAGATTTTTATGGAGATTTTTGTGATCAGTGGCTGGTTAATAACCCTGGTCGAACAATCACCCAATCTGAAGTAGCTAAATTATTTGGTGACGCATATTCAAAGACAGGTACTATTGAAAGAGCTGCCAACGCATTCAGGACTTGTGGAATAGTTCCACTTAATAGGTATATAATCTTCTCGGATGAAGATTTTCTACCTTCTTCTGTGACGGACCAGACGGAAGACGATATAACTGATAGAACTCCAGATGAACCAAATGCTCTCGATGCACACGAAGAACAGAGTCATATAGGCAAAAATCAATCAGAAGATATGTCTAGCGACGAAGAGATTCCACTTAGCTCACTAAGACAAAAATTAGTTTCAGCCAAAGATTCTCCAAAACAGTCTCTTTTAGAAATGCATGAGAATCTGACACTAAATGCTTCAGATAGGGTTATTCCGCAACCGTCTACTTCAGGAGCTGATGAGAATCAGAAAGTAACTGCTTCAAGTAGGGTTACTCCACAACCGTCTACTTCAGGAGCTCACAATAACCAGAAATTAACTGCTTCAGATAGGGTTATTCCGCAACCGTCTACTTCAGGAGCTGATGAGAATCAGAAAGTAACTGCTTCAGGTAGGGTTACTCCACAACCGTCTACTTCAGGAGCTCACAATAACCAGAAATTAACTGCTTCAGATAGGGTTATTCCGCAACCGTCTACTTCAGGAGCTGATGAGAATCAGAAAGTAACTGCTTCAAGTAGGGTTACTCCACAACCGTCTACTTCAGGAGCTCACAATAACCAGAAATTAACTGCTTCAGATAGGGTTATTCCGCAACCGTCTACTTCAGGAGCTGATGAGAATCAGAAAGTAACTGCTTCAGGTAGGGTTACTCCACAACCGTCTACTTCAGGAGCTCACAATAACCAGAAATTAACTGCTTCAGATAGGGTTATTCCGCAACCGTCTACTTCAGGAGCTGATGAGAATCAGAAAGTAACTGCTTCAGGTAGGGTTACCCCACAATCGTCTATACGTAGAGCCCATTAGGGTAACGTTGGAACAACTGCTCCGCAGAAAATCGAGGATCTAGGTCTTAAATCCCCACGTGATATTTTACCGTTTCCTAAAATTTCCGAAAAGCGAACAAGGCAAAGAAAAGGAAAAAAATCTAAAATATTGACCTCGACGCCAAATGAAGAAGAATTAAAAATGGAAAGACAAATAAAAATGGAAAAAGAGCGATCAAAAAGGGCAACCCAATTTTTAATTAACAAACGCCCTGCTAAGAAATCCAAGCAAACAGATATTTTTTGCCCTGCATGTGACGAAAAATATGTGACTCCCCCACTAGAAGACTGGATTAAATGTGATAGGTGCCAGCGATGGTGGCACGAAAATTGTTCCTGCTATGAGACTGGTGAATTTATATGTGACTTTTGCTCTGAAGAGTTATAGAATGTAAAACGTATACGTTTACTCTTTGTTTTCGTTTAGTTTTTAAGAAGTTTGTTTTATTTTTCTAAGAATGATAAATTTATATGTGGTGTGGTGACCTATGTATGTTCTAAGTTATGGCGTGTAGATAAATACAACCTATATAAATTTATTCTTAGTTTTATTGAGTTTATAAAACGTTTGTTTTATTTTTGTAATGTTTTTTATAATTAAACCTTTTTAAAATAATATGTTTTTAACAATAATAATTAGCATTTAGGTAAAAACCTTAGTGGGATTTCTACCCTTGGTATCGGATTTTTGCCCCATACTTGTGGGACTTTTGCCCCGGACCTTGGGGCAAAAGTCCGTTTGCGCACTAAATTTAAATTATGTAAGTACAGCAAAGGGATCCAGGAAAGTATAGATTTTAGTCACGGCAACCTCTGCTTTCATGTTTGGTTCATCTTTCTACTACATAGTAAAAACCAAATTCTAAATGATATGTCGTTTATGCCATTTAATAAACTAGGTGCGGACTTTTGCCCGGGTTTACTCTAGTGGAGTAGTAGAGTCTCCAGAGAGTTACATTTGCGATTTTTATGACAAATAGTTTTTAGGTAATTTAATGTTTTTATTTGTCTGTTGTAAATAAGAACTATTTTGTTAAATTATTATTCTTGTTTTATTTTAAGTTTATGTGCATTTTTTTGGAATTTACCATCATTCTTACTTATTCGCGCATCATTCACCGACTTCCCCCTATCTTCGTCATTAAAATTTTTACGTAAGTATTGCAGAGTACCTACTTCCCTTAATTTTTAAAAATATAAATATTTTTTGCCAATGGGTGTCGTGGCGTCCTCTACTGAATCAAATTTAAAGTAGTATGAAAACCCACCAAAGGTTGGCTGCATTATTTTCTGTTTTTCATGTTATTGACCTGAAAGCGGCGAGAAACATTGATACATTGAAGTTTTCACTATACAGAATAGAGTTCTCTAGAGTCTAGACGAACCATAACTTAAAAATCAATTATCTATCCCTTCTGTTTCCATTGGTACTCAATATACTAGAAGAAAAGAGGGCAATGCACTGACACTAATTAATCCGAAAAGAAACACAAACACATGTATTCGCCTGCACGAACATGATTTTTCATTTTGTGCAAAATAAGACATGATATAGGTACCTAACGAAATAATTAAAGGAGAAGTAATTTACCTCCTCCTATTATTACCATTCCTTTTGCCCATGTTGCTTTTTATATTTTCCACTCTACTCCCTACTCCGTCAATGAGCCCTATGATCAAGCACACAAGTTAACTGTAGACGCTAACTTCAAAATTAACTGTTTTTTAGCCACAGTGAAAAATTAACAAGTAGGCTTTTTTCGGTTGTTGTCATGGAAACGGTACGTTAAAAGTTAACTTGTGTGTTTGTTGTTGTTGTGGGCTGAAGGTCGGTTTCAAATAAGTCGTTATTTTTAAAATGGAGTCATAGCAATAGTCATTTACTACTGGCATGGAAGCTTTCATCCCTTTCTCAAAAAAGTGCCCTTCTAACGGCAAGCCTTGGTTTACCAAAAATTGCGAACGAGCTGTTAAATCAAAAAATTATTTCTACCGACAATGGCGTAAAAATCCTACCGCCGAAAATCGTACCATCCTTGTTAACGCTCGAAACCAATGCAAGCAAACGATAAACCAAAGCAAAGAAGCGCACAACCAGAGGATCAAGGACTAACTTCTTAAATGTCCTAACGGCTCAAGATCATTTTGGTCGGCAGCTAAAGCCGTCAGTCGGAACTCTACCAAGTCAACCATTCCACCTCTAACACGTTCTGATGGTACCATTGCGACCAAAGCACAGGAAAAAGCAAACTTACTGGCGGAACTATTCTCTTTACATTTAACGGTTAATTTTCAGGAAAGTACTCCACCGAACACTTCCCCTGTAGACTCGAGAATGCCCGAGATTGTTTTCCGCCACCGCCATGTTAAACGAATCTTAAGGAGTCTTGACATTAAAAAGGCTTCTGGTCCTGATGATATTCCAGTTATAGCAATTAAGACATGCGGTGACGAACGGACACCGGTATTTTGTAGGCTTTTTAACTTATCCTACAAAAAAGGAATATTTTTTTCTTGCTGGAAAACTGCACGAGTCCAGCCCATACCCAAAAAGGGCAAGAAGACCTTGCCAAACAACTATCGTCCAGTCGCATTGCTTCCAGTTATATTAAAAGTTATGGAGAAGGCTATCAACGAAAGATTATTAAAATACCTGGAAAGCTTCAACATTATTAGTGCCCGCCAGTATGGATTCCGCAAATCTAGATCAACAGGAGACCTTCTCGCTTATGTTACTCACGTTTGGAACAACGCAATAGAACATCATGGGGAGTTCCGGGCGGTAGCACTGGACATTTCCAAGGCTTTTGACCTAACTAAAGTGAGAGCATACGGAATGCCGGTTCAATTTTGTTCATGGCTGTCGAGCTTTCTTAAAGACCGTTCTCTGCGAGTGGCGATGGACGGATTTCTTTCAGACACATTTAACATCAACGCCGGAGTCTCAAGGTTTTATATTTTCGTCCGCTTTTTTTTTACTATGCATTAACGAACTTTTGGAAAAAGCTAAAAATCCTATATATAGCTTTGTTGATGACAGCACACTTGTTTCATCTTTTACTTTGGATGCTCGAACATCGACTGCCAATGCACATCTCCATAGGCAGCAAGAGGTCTCACATCTCAACAAAGACCTGAAAGAAATTCTGTCTTGGGGTGACAGTAACCAAGTAGCACCGGATTTTTTCAAGGCCTTTGATCGAGTATGGCACGAGAGGCTCCTAACTAAAGTGAGAGCATACGGAATGCTGGTTCAATTTTGTTCATGGCTGTCAAGCTTTCTTAAAGGCCATTCTCTGCGAGTGGCGATGGACGGATTTCTTTCAGACACATTTAACATCAACGCCGGAGTCCCTCAAGGTTCTATATTGTCGCCGCCCACTCTCTTCTTACTATAAGCACAGTATAACGGAAGTTCCGTATACTGTGCTATAAGTACATTAACGATCTTTTGGAAAAAACTAAGTATCCTATTTATAGCTTCGCTGATGACAGCACACTTCTTTCATCTTTTACTTTGGATGCTCGGACATCGGCTGCCAATGCATATCTCTATAGGCAGCAAGAGGTCTCATTATTGGGCGTTAATTTGGATAGTAATATGTCTTGGCATAGTCACGTTGCGGCCATTGCTAAGACAGCCTCGCAGAAGCTTGGAGTACTTTTTCGAACTAAGAACCTCTATATACACCCCAACAACTTTTGATGCTCTATAAAGCCCAAATTCGACCATTGCTGGAATACTGTTCGCATATATTTGGGGCTCTGCTCCTAAACATACCCCGAGATTGCTAGATTCCATTTAAAGAAGAGCCAGTCGCCAGGCCCGTATCCAGAAATTCGCTTCGGGGGGGCCCAAGGACGAAAATCATTCAAAAATGTGGACTTATTTTAATTAATTCAGAGCAAAGCGAATCACACATTAAAACTTAAATCACTATTTTCAAATTTCGGGATTTCGGGGGGGGGGCGGGCCCCCCGGCCCCCCCCTGCATACGTGCTTGCCAGTCGCTTGATCGGTGAGCATGATCTGACAAACAACCTGGAAAGCCTTGAACATCGAAGGCGGGTTGGCGACTTGAGTCTATTTTACAAATATTTTCATAGCAAGTGCTCAACTGAGGTTGCCCGCTTGATACCACTCAGTGCGGTGCATGGTAGAAATACACGACGAACCACTGCAGCCCACCAGTACGTGGTTTAGCTTAATTAGTGCCCCTCGAACGACACTGTTTCAAAATTCTTTCATCTGGAGAACATCATCACCCTGGAACGACCTCCTTGAGATCGTGTTCCCCAACGAGTTGAATCTTCAAAGATTCAAGACCAACGTGAATCGTTTCCTGCGCACACGCACCGCTCCCAGAGCGCCATAGAGGATTTATCCTACAGTGCTCTGCCCAAAAAGAAAAAAAAATGTACAGTAACATGATTGTTGATTAAAAAAGAAAATGACATAAAAATATTTAAAAAAATAAATTTGCATAGAGTAAACATACCAGTTATTGGACAGTTAAGCTTTTTTTTAATTTCATGTCGCTGCCACTGGAGTATTTTTCAATGGACATTATTCTGCCTATGCCAGATCCTAGTACATATATCCTATTTTAACTTAACAGGTTTTAAATATTCCTAACGTTACAGTTCTTTTAAAAAAATTGAAAAAACCTGAAAAGGTTCCAAAAAGTTAGTTATTGGACAAAAAATTCAATTACTGGACACAACATTTTCGGTTATTGGACACTGGCAAAGTTATAATTAAATGCAAATAATTAAATTAAATTAATTAATAAAATCAATGTTCAAAAACTTTTATTAACTTAAAACTATATTCACTTATATTTTTTCATTTCATTTTGGTACATGCTAAATAGTTCTTCGACGTCCAGGTCGTCATTTGCATTACTTTCTGACATCTGGCCCACTAATGTTCCATCTTCAAAATCTTTGTCACTTCCCATTTTTGGTTCCTCACAGATTTCATTTGATCGTCTGTATCGATTCTCTCTTCACTTTCTATTTTTCCCGGCGAGTTTTCACAAATTGGGCTGTTGGTTTCATCTTGCTCATCTACTTCATAACATTCGCTACTTTCTACTTTTTTCGATTCATCGCACAAATTACTGTCATTTTTTTTCTGTGCGTTTATTTCATTACCTTTCTTATTGTCAATTTCTTTTAGTTCTTGATCAGCGTTATCTTCATTGCTTCCTATTTCTTTCGTCTCTTCATATATTTTGATGTTGGATTCTATTTGATAATTGGTTTCGATATCCTCTTCACTTTCTATTTCTTTAAATCTTTTACACATTCTGCGGTCAAGTTCGTTTTCATTATACATTTCGCCGTCTTCTTCACTTTCTATTTCTGAAATATCATCATCATCACTTTCCTCACTATAACACATGTGACACATGAATAAATCCTCATCGCCTTCTTCAGGAACATGTTTATTTTAAATTCCAGTGTTGATTTGGGTACACCGTATTTGTGTGCCGCATTTCTATATGACGTTTTGTTATTCTTGACTTTATTTATCGCAGCTTCCATCGATTCCGCATTATATTCATTTTTCTTGGGCATGACTGAAAACTAACAACATAAAAAAACACATGTTTCAGTTATAGGACAGATTGTAACCAGTTATTGGACAGGCGTCCAATAACTGGCTACACTGTGAATAGTGACACTAAAATCGGAAGTGCCGGAAACAGAGAACACGCACTAACATTTCACACAAAACTGTACGAGCCTTGCAAAATTCAGTTATTGGACAGGTGTCCAACAACTGAAAATAATCATATTTTAGGTCAGTTATTGGACACACTTGTAAGACATAACCTAATTTAAATATATTGATTTAAACCTTAAAAATACTTAGCTTTACTACACCAGTACCTTGTATATTTATGCGGAGCACTTTGGAACAATTTCACCACTAATTATAACACTAAAATTCACCTAACACTTCTTAATATAAGCTTAAGAAAACCGTCTTTCTTGTGCATGACCAAAGAATGTCACATTTGGCGCCAAAACAGAAACATCAATCAAATGTAATTTATGTCAATATTGATACTAATAGTACAATGGCGACATCTCAACAAAACTTAGCGAACTACTGAATACAGAATTCTTGTTTTATGCTGATATAATTGGGTGTCCAATAGCTCGCATGGGTCCAATAACTGGTATGTTTACCCTAATTATTGCATGAAAAATCACAAATGTTTTATTAAAACGTTAGTAAAGGAAAAAATATATTTACCATGATTAGAGACCACATAGGGCGTCTGTCGGAAACACTATACTGATACAATCACTATTAGTTCTTACTACCAAGCTCTGCCATCTATTAGCGGTATGCTCTTCTTCACTCGATCGGTTATGGCCACCACAGAAAAGTAAAGGATGTTACAAAGAAAATGGATTTCTATCCTGTAATCTGGTAACAGAAAATGAACATAGCGGTTAGAACCTCCATAGTTAGGACCTAGCCACTACCACCGAAAAACACCTAGCCTAGGTATGCAAATTTTTTTAGGGATTTTCAGTTTTGTCAACTCATCGACATAGCTATATTTTAGCTATTTGACATTTTTTAATTTGGCATTTTTGGCAGGTTTAACAATCTACATTCTTGTTGGTTATATGCAAAATTTTCCGAAAATCGGTCTTGTAGTATACGATGAAATCGTAGTTTCTATTTTTGAATTAGTATAAATAATGAGCCGCCACGAGGGTAAGACAAATAATAAACAATTTACAAGGTATTTGAATAATGTGATATTATATTGCAATTTTAGGGGTCAGCTGTGATTCATGTTTAAAAGGAAATTTTAGGGGCCGAAGATATAAATGTTTAGTTTGCTATGACTATGATTTATGTGCTGTATGTTATGAGTCGGGAGCTACCAACACCCGCCATACCACTGATCACCCTATGCAGTGTATTCTAACTAGATCTGATTTTGGTAAGTACCTAAAAATTCTGGAAGAAATTTTCAACAATCATTTATTTGGGCTATTTGTCAGAAACCTATCTATATCCACATTTTTGCTATAATACACTACCTAATACACTACCCGGTCTAACCAAAGTGGTAATCCATAACACAGGTTAATACAAGATCACAAAAATACATTTGTTAATCTGCTTTTTAACATTTTTATATGGTTTTGATTGCCGGAACAATATTAAAAATTTTTGGGCCAGTATATATTATTATGGCATGTCTTTGAACCAATGTATATCAGCATAGCTCTTATTGATTTCATGATTGTTAAATACTTTGTTCCTTCCTCGTCATAAGCTTTACTACTGATCTTGTATACAACCTTGTATTAAACAATCTACTTTCCTGAAACAGGAGGTGCAGTTTATTTTTTAAATACATTATCCTAATTATGCTGTAAAATACATGGCAGGTTAGTTCAGATTAGTTGAACCTGAACTAACCTAAACCAAACTGGTTCTTTGAAATAAAAGTCTTAATTTTTAAAAGATTATGGTATGCTTTCGATTTCCAGCATTATAAAGATGGACTATTATTGAATTGTTTAGTACAGTTTGGAGGACACCAGAAACCATAAGTATAGTGAGTTAAATATAAATAATGTCTATATATTCACACACCATTTGAGCTTGTTTAATTATTTTCCAATAAGGAATCCAATCAGAGAAAAGTCTCAATGTTTAAAAACTGTTATATCCAGAGAAACTAAGAATCATTTATCTCAGCAACCAAGTAAACAAATGATATACCTATTACTTGTATAGATTATCCATCACATTTATTAAGTATCCTGTATTGCTATAGAAAATACCATAGCCCTGAAAGTTAAAATTATTTGTATTATTTCCATTGGCTTCTGACATTATAATGATCACATTCTCTACCATGGACTCTAAAAGGCAAGATCAAAAGTTTTGTAAATATGTACTTCTAATATTAAATTATTAAAATATTGTATTTGATCCAGGGAATTTGGTACATACAGATGCATTTGCAATGTCATCAAAGGGTTGTCCAATAAACTATTCCACTTACGAGAACCAACCTAAACAAATCAGAATAACATTGTTCCTTGTGTCACTGTCAATCTAGTTAGAAATTAGATTCGAGTAAGGATCAACTTGATGTGTGCTCAAAATTTTAATTGCCTCAGAATCCTCAGCTTTTCTAGTGAACACGGTTGTTTTTTGTTGTACCAGACAAACCTTAAACCCTATTTTTTTACACTAAATAATAAATGTCTCATATCCTTACTGAGCCATTTAGGTATAGTTTTTTTTCTTATTTAGAATTTAATCTCTAAGTTGCACACCCAATAAAGTAGCTGGTATAGGGTTTGTGTTATCTTTTGTTGGCTATACTTTGGATTCAAAATCTTCTGTGAGATGAGGAATATCCAATGTTTGAAATTTTTTTCTACATTATTAACTTATCATTGTTATTAGGTTTCTTATGTAATTCCATTATTCCTATATATTCTTACCCATTTCCTGGGTATCCTCTTTCACTAACCTGGTTTTTAAATTCGTTACATCACCTTTCAATATCTCGATTATATTTTTCCGAGTATTTTTCATAGCATCATTTTATTTTCTCTGAATCTGTTTCATTCCATTGTGAATATCCTCTATGTCTTACTACAACTTTCCAACTAAATAACTAACAACTTCTTAGCCCCTATATAAAGTCGCAGCATTAATAAGTAATGTCATGACCAGCTCTTATTTGGAATAATCTTATTTTGTTGACTCAGTTTTGGTTAAATTTTGTAGTTATCATATAAACTTAGTTTTAAGGTGTTCTTAAGATCCGAGATAATAATTTTATTGTGGTTTAATTTAGAGCATCTTTTCTCAACCTCTTTACTGTTGCGGCACCCAGAATAGGCCAAAAATAAAATTAATCACCTTACGATACCCTTACCATAATATTTGTAAGTATACCGGGTGGTGCACCGCCAGACTGGCAATAGGAAATCCCAGGTGAATTTTGCTACCCTCAAATACTGGCTCCCCTATTAACTTTACATCAAAATTGTATTCATGGGCTCCCACACCAAGTTTAATTGGTAAATTAAAAGTTATTTTAAAAAAACTCTTCATTAAATTCTTAAAAATGAAGTACGGCTCTGTTACATACCTCAATGAAACCATCAGTAATAATTATGATAATATCAAATGTTACTAGCCGTTTTATTTTCTATTAGTTTCAACATATTTTATTGTATTGAAAAAAAAAAATAGCAATGATTAAGTGGTACCTACTACATAGAGAGTAGGTATCCGAAATGTTTTCTGCAACGTTTCCTGACAGACCCATTCCAAGCAAAACAATAGTCCAGTATTGTAATTTTATTAATAAATAAACAATGACGTATAGTAAAGTTTACATTATACCGTTGACATTTACTGCAATAAATCAACTACCTTATTAAACCCCATTGTGTAGGTCCCAACATCTTCAAACCGCAATAAATACAGAGTGGCCAAAAAGTCGCGCATAATGCCTGTAACTTTTGAATTACCTCGTACGGTAAAGTGACCTTTATGAAAGTTGTTCAGTAAATTATTCCCCACAAATCAAATCAAATCCTTTATTCAAGTAATTGATTACATTGAATAATCATTCCTTACGTCAACAGATGTTTTAAAATCACAATAAAGATAAAATAAAATAATTGTTTAAAATCTTATACTAAGAAAATTTCAATTAACACAGCTATACAATATACAACATATTAAAATTTAGTAATAAAAATATCAGTCTCAGTGTTTACTTTTACAGCACACAAAAATAAAATGATCACTAGCATTTAGTTGTTCAGAGGACACACTGCAGTTTCCACGCAAAATGAGAAAACAAACAATTAGATTAAATTATGTTAAAATATGTGACTCAGAAAGTCATCTATTTTATAGAAGGCATTCTGGGTCAGAATCTTTGACAGCACCCATAAACTGTCTCTCTGGCAAATCTTTAATACGGATGGGAAGTTTGTTATAAAATACAGGACCATAGTAGTTGGTTGCTGTGCGTGATTTTTCCAATCGTAGATATTCCACCCTTATAAGATGTCCCTGTCTAGTTGGATACTGATGGTAAAGTTGATTCGGATTGTAAAGGTGTATGTTTTTATGGCAATATAAGAGGCACTCATAAATGTAACGGCATGGCAAGGTCATAACTCCAAGCCTTACAAAGGTTGCCCTTACGTCCTCCCTATACTTCATACCCGCCACTATTCTGATAGCCCTTCTTTGTAATGCGAAAATTCTGTGGAGATGTGCCGAGTGGCCCCATACCAATACGCCATACACCGCTACCGACTGGAAGACAGCGTGATACGTCTGCAGCAGTAAGGCCTCAGGGCATGATACCTGTCAGGTTTCTCAATAGGAAAATATTTTTTGAAAGTCGCTGCGCCACATAATCTACATGTGCTTCAAATTTTAGACCCGGGTCAAGGTATACGCCCAGAAACTTCACTTCCTCTGCATTCGCCTCAGTCACCTCCCGAAGGCTAAATACAATTTTTTCTGTCTTTGATTCATTTAATGTTAGTTTATTTGCTCTAAACCATTCATTCAGGTCATGTATACAATCGTTCATTCTTATTTTGAGGGTGTTTATGTCCTCCCCGCATTCAACGATATACGTGTCATCCGCAAACAACAAAACTCTGGTGCCCGGCATACAAGGAACAACGGTTGACCCAGCACGGAACCCTGGGGTACACCATGCTTTACCTCTGCCCATTCATTCGAGATCCTACCATTGTGCACCGTCCTCTGTCTACGACCTCTTAGGTAGCTACCGAGAAGGTCTAGACTTACGCGCTCCATACCATAGAACTCCAGTTTATCCAGAAGTATCTCGTGAGACACACAGTCGAACGCCTTAGACAGGTCGCAGCACGCCACGTCCGCATGGTGCCCCCCCTCAAAAGCGTCGACTATACGTTCCACAAGCTCGAAAACCGCCAACACTGTTGACCGGCCCTGTCTAAAGCCGTACTGGCTGTTGGTGAATAGGGTGTGATTTTCGAAGTAGTCATACAATTGCTCTTTTAGTAGACACTCATAAATTTTGGATAGGACTGGTACCAATGAAATAGGGCGATAGTTGCCCAGGTTGGTTTTATCCCCCTTTTTTAAGATTGGAATCACCCTTGACATCTTCAGCCCTGTAGGAAAGATACCTGGTTTTATGCTTAGGTTGATTAGTTTAGTGATGGGAATTATTAAGATATTTTTTAGTTGCTTTATCATGGAGACGTTCATATAATAGATATCTTTGCTGTTCTTGTTTTTAAGCGAGTCTATGGCGTTTCTTACCTGGTTATAACTTACCTCCTTGAACCTGAATTTGTTGTGAGTTCCTATGTCTTTCCTAGCTAGGTATTCCCGATGGTTTTTATCTGTTGGCAAGATTTGCGGCAATGTTTCCTGTGCAATGAGCCAATGAACCTGTTGAAACATGCGGATTATCCTGCAGAGATAATACAATATCCAATTTTTCATCGTCGCCTAAAACACGTGGCCGTCCATTCCTAGGCAAGTCCTTTACTGTGCCATGTTTATCAAATTTGTGGAATATTTTACTAACAGTGCCATGTGAAATTTGATTTTCCGGATATTTAGCATTAAATAAAGTGCACACTTCACTTTGACTTTTTTATCTCCACATCCTAACATACTAACAATATCAAGCCTTCGATACGCTGCCTTTCCGACAAAACCGTTTTTGTTTAGAAAATTGTAAAGTAATACTTCGGAAATACCTAAATTAATGTTACAAGTTCGCAATGTCACAAAATGTCAGAACGTGAAACAATGAAGATTTCTTACCTTGGAAGGAAAAAAAAAACATCAATGATTTATCATTTCCGCTTATTTAAATAGGGATTTTTTTAAATTTTTAACAGTCGCCATTTTGAAGTAGCTTGACAGAATCGCGCCAAAATTTATGAGCATACTGTACGAGATATTAGCTTTCAAATGATGTATCACAAGCTGTATGTTTCCATTTTAAAAAAAATCGATGTCGTCATATCTTTGACAAATGTCTATAAAAAAAACAAACGAATAACGTCAAAATGTGAGCATATGTAAAACTAAATTGACGTGTCCGAGCATTTTCCCCAAAAGTTACAGGTTAAGGCTATATTAGTTTTATTCCGGACTTCTGGGCAGCCCTGTATAGTAAAGAGGGTGGGCGACAATATGGAACCTTGAGAGACTCCGGCGTTGATGTCTGCAAGAAATCCGTCCATCGCCACTCGCAGAAAACGGTCTTAAAGAAAGCTTGACATCCATAAACAAAATTGAACCGGCATTCCGTATGCTCTAACTTTAGTTAGGAGCCCCTCATGGCCTCATGCCATAATCGGTCAAAAGCCTTGGAAATGTCCAGTGCTACCGCCCAAGACTCCCCATGATGTTCTATTGCGTTGTTCCAAACGTGAGTAACATAAGCGAGAAGGTCTCCTGTTGATCTAGACTTACGGAATCCATACTGGCGGTCACTAATAATGTTGAAGCGACGATAGTTGTTTGGCAAGGTATTCTTGCCTTTTTTCGGTATGGGCTGAAGTCGCGCAGTTTTCCAGCGAGAAGGAAATATTCTTTTTTTGTAAGATAAGTTAAATAGCCTACAAAATACCGGTGTCAATTCATCCGCGCATGTCTTAATTACGATGACTGGAATTTCGTCAGGCCCAGAAGCTTTTTTGACGTCAAGACTCCTCAAGATTCGCTTAACATGGCGCTGCCGGAAAACAATCTCGGACATTCTCGATTCCACAGGGGGAATGTTCGGTGGAGTTTTTCCGTGAAAATTAACCTTTGAATGTGAAGAGAATAGTTCCGCCAGTAAGTTTGCTCTAATCAAAAAACATTAAGTTTCCAGTTAAATTAGTTATTGTCTTAATAGGTTTTTTTTTTGAAAGTGTTGTTTTTAAATAATATAGTTCTTATTATTTCGTTTTAAGACCTTACGTTTATTAAATTAGTACACTCAGTATTTTTTCTTGAATACTGTAAAACATGTTGAAACTAATAAAAAATAAAACGTCCGTTTGACATAATCATAATTATTACTGGTGGTTTCATTGAGGTATGTATCAGAATTTTACGAAAAGCTTGTTCTAAATAACTAGACTTATGAGAAAATAATAAAATTTGGTGTGCGAGTCCATCATACAAGGATCTTCAAAAAAGTCTAATACTAATCCTACCTCACGAATAGGGAACAGTATGTAGAGGTAAGGGGCGCTAAATCTGACAATTACAACAGTACTTCGGGACTTCCTCATGACTCAAATTTGGGTCCCCTCTCATTTATAATAGAAGTTAATAGGCTGCCTGGAGTGGTTAAACATGCTAAACCAAAAGGTGCCCTACGCGGTATAATTTTGATGTTTTAAATTTATTACATTTATTTACAATTGTACTATTCTTCTACTTCTACTTCTACTACTTCTTTACTATTCCTATCTACAATATTCCCTGTTTTTAATTTTTATGTTATATGGCCTGGGAGTGTTATTTTGTGCAATTATTCCATCAAAGCCATTTAGCCTTACTTAATTCTTTACTGTTTTTATCAATGTAACAGGTTTGTCCTTCTTGTGTAATGACGAATTATTTGTGGTGTTGGAAAGACTGCTGGTTTTAATAAGCTATCGCTGACTGGAATTGTAGTTTTTAATCTTCTGCAGGTCTAGGAAGGTTTGGTTCTATTAGAGTATTTATTAGTTCTAATAGATCTAACTAAAAATATTTAACTAAGTATTTTTTACAGTCTGCAAGAGCCTTTTGACTTAGCCATTATTTAGTGGATAGTAAGGACTTGTTTTTGTTTGTTTAAATTGCTAGTCTCGAGGCCGGATTCCGAAGTCATCGTCACGATAATGATCAATTTTAGAACTGGCGTAGTTGCTGATGCACGTTTACGCCAAACTTAAGACATAACCAACCAAAATTTGGTTGATCCTTATTCGCAACTACGCCAGTTTTAGAGAAATAATCTACACAAATTAATCAAATCAGTTTATTGATGCTAATTACAAAAATATACTTACATTTGTCAGAGTAAAAGGAAATGAGGACTTAATCTAAGTACACCTATTTGCTAGAGTTTCTGGGACAACAAATTACTTACATAGTTATGACATTTACAATAAGTTAAAAAAAATATATATAGTGTGTCCGCTTAAGTTCTGTACATATGGGAAACTTTTTTAATATTAATTTTACGAAAGAAAGTTACTTTTTATAAAAAGTTCTGCTTACTGAAAAAATAATATTAGACTATTCAAACTTGAGATAGTATGTACAAGATGATCAAAAAGTAAAATAATCAAAATGGAATAAGAAAATGTTGATTGGCATTAAAAATTATATCTGTTTCTACTCTTAGTAGACTATTATCGAAAATAAATTTGACATTTCAAAAAATATCATTTTTTGAAATGATTTATAATTAATAATTGTATTTATTATGCAATTCAAGCTAATAAACATTTATCAATTATTTTTATTCAAAACGTAACCTTTGATTCTTTATCCCTGTTTTGTAGTAATTTTATGACGCATTTAAATAATTGATCGAAACATTATAATTTATTTTGGAAAAATACAATTATAATAATAACAGCTACGCAACTATACGACTTCGGCAATAAGAGCGGAAAAAAAGGCTTATTTACGATTTAAATTTCAAATCTGTAGCATGAAAGAAAAATGGTCTGAGTTAAAAAATCTTAGTATAACAAAAAATAAACAAAAAACATTACCAGATCATTTAAGTAATGTTAACGATATAAACGATTTCTTTATCAACTCTGCAATCAACAATATGTTACCGGGACAGGACCTTCTGAACTTTTACAATAATAATACTTTGCATAATGTGAATGATCCCTTTAACTTTGTGCTGTCTACAGAAAATGAAATATTTAACATAGTAAAAAACATAAAAACCAGAGCGACGGGAAATGATAAAATAAATATAACCTTTATTCTCCTCTGCTGTCCATATATTGTTCCCTATATTACTCATATAATAAACGAGTGCATTTTAACCTCTTATTTCCCAACACTTTGGAAACAAGCCCAAGTTATTCCTCTACCAAAAATCAATAATCCAACTGAATTCAGTCAATTACGTTCTATAAGCATATTGCCCACATTATCGAAGGTTCTTGAAAGAATTATGAATAGACAAATCGTACATTTTTTAAACTTAAACAATATTTTACCCGTCAAACAATCAGGATTTAGAACTGGTTATAGTTGTGAGAGTGCTTTGTCTGATATCACTGACGACATCTTAAAAGCTGCAGATCAAAATAAAATCAGTGCTTTAGTTTTGCTGGATTTTAGCAAGGCTTTTGACATGCTAAATCATGAGGTGCTCTTAGCAATACTTCATTACGTGGGTTTTTCTAATGTTGCTGAACAATTTGTAAATTCATTTCTATCTAACAGGACTCAGCAAGTTATATGTAATCAAAAACATTCATCTTTCTTAGATGTTCGCATAGGAGTTCCACAGGGTAGCATTTTGGGTCCCCTTTTGTATACTATATATACCTCGAAATTCCTTAATGCACTCCAACATTGCAATTACCACTTTTACGCGGACGACAGTCAAATTTACTATTCGTTTCGCGAGGATGAACTAAATGCGGCCGAAATTGCTATTATGTCAGACTTAACCAACTTCTATAATTTGGCCACAGATCATCTCCTAAAACTCAATCCTAGCAAATCTTCGGTAATTTTATTCGGAAATGAAAGCCAAATTAATTTTGTGAAGAACAATATGACAATCAAATTAAATAATGTACCGTTAACTTACTGTAATTCGTGTAAAAGTCTGGGCTTAACGATCGATTCTAGATTGCGCTTTAAAGAACACGTGACAGCTAAATTAAGATCTGCATATGGCAATCTAAAGCTTATTTATGGTAATAGACATTCCCTTCCTCACGAAACTCGGAAATTGTTGTGCGATACTTTGGTTCTGTCACAGTTTAACCATTGCAGTGGAGTATATGTACCCTGTTTGGATGCTGCCGATCGTTACCGAATCCAAAAGGTTCAAAATGCATGCCTTAGATTAATATACGGTATAAAGCGAAGAAACCATATTTCCCCTTATCTCGCTACTTCAGGATGGCTAAATATGAATAACAGATTTAAACTACATTTCACCACATTTGCGTTTAAGATAATTAAGTTTAAAACACCCGCGTACTTATACCAAAAAATTAGGTTTCGAACAGACGTACATAATTTAAATCTACGCCGTAGGCACTATCTGACCGTACCCCAACACCGCAAAGAAATTTATAAAAGGTCTTTCTCCTATGGTGTCGCTTCTTGCATTAATGCTGTAAGGGCCTTAAATACAGACCAATCCGTTTTGAGTTTTAAAAAAAGTATTAGAAATCATTTATTTTCGCTGCAATGACCATGCAGAGTTAGTACCTATAGGATAAATTTCGTTTTTTTATTTTATTTTCTGCTTCTCAACCCCCCCCCCCCCCCCCACCCATCCTATCTCTGGTTTTTAGCCAAATCATTAAACATATTTATTTTTAAATTTAATGTTCTTCGCTTGGAGTAATTAATATATTAATTTGTAGTTATGTATTATATGAAATTATAATATTAAATTAAGGCCTGAACAGTATCTGGGTCCTCTGGATGTCTGCCTTACCAAGGCCTATTGTTGCCATTTTTTTCATTTTTTGCCATTTTTGTAAAATGTTTGTACTTAACTGTTGAATGGTTGAAACAATAAATGTATTATTTATTTATTTATAATAAACGTTAAAATATGAATTTAAATAAAAATATTCATTAACTTTCCCTCACTGTACATTTGCCTCGACATATCCTCCCTCCATTTCAATACATTTACCCGTTCTTGCAGAAAATTCTCTTAAAACATTTCTAATCATGGCAGGAATTATATTTGTAATTGTCTCTCTAATTGCCCTCTCTAGATGGTCAACATTTTGAAATGGCCTTTGTAGGTATACATTTTGTTTTAAGTAGCCCCACAAGAAATAATCGAGGGGGCTCAAGTCCGGAGACCTAGCGGGCCAAAAAAGGTCAGAATATCTATCGATAATTTTTCCATTAAATAGGGTATTTAAGTATTGTCTTACATTCCTCGTACTGTGACATGGTGCACCATCTTCTTGGTACCATATCCGTAGTCTATCGGGTATGTGAAGTCCATGAATAAAATTAAACAAATAATTATTTAAAAAATGCAAGTAACGTTCGTCATTTAAATTTTGTCGAAAAAAAAAGGATCCTTTTATTCTATATTTGCAAATTCCGCACCACACATTCGTTTTAAATGAGTACTGATCACGTGTCTGTATAGTGAAATTTGGATTAACGTCACTCCACCAACGACAATTTTGTGAGCTTACAGTGCCGTTCGAAGTAAAGGTTGCTTTGTCGGTAAAAATTATATCTCTTGTCATGAAAGGGTTATCTTCTAACTCTCCTTGTATTAAAAAACAAAATTCTAAGCGTCGCTCAAAATCACCTGGCTTCAAGGTATGTATAAATTTTGATTTGTAAGGTCGAAATTTGTTTTCATTTAATATTTTTGAAATCGTAGTTTTCCTTACATCATTTCGTAATGTTGTTGGCCTATTTCGCAATGATTTTTTAGGATCTTCTACTACAGACAACATTACTTGGTTCACAGTTTCATTATTTGCAACCCTTGGTCTACGTTTCTTATTGTAGTTATTTTCCACACTTCCAAAGGTCTTGAATTTAGTCGCTATGTTCCCTACTGTTGTAAAGAAAATCATTTATCAGGATATCTGTAGTTAAAAATTTCGGCAGTTTCCCGATACGTTTTGTAATTTTCACCAATTAAAATTATTTTAATTTTATCTTGCATACTCAATTTCAACGGCATATTTATCTAATTAAATATTCAAACTGATGTTTCAGACAAATAACATAGCTGACAGTTAAAATTGAAATTCAGGTGAGAAATGGTGGCAAGATAATGAGCATGCCATTAAGAATTAGGATTAAAATTTTTAAGTTTATTTTTAATAATAGTCTACTAAGAGTAGAAATAGATATAATTTTTAATGCCAATCAACATTTCTTATTCCATTTTGCTCTAATATTAAAATTACTTTTCTCGTAGGTCAATTTTGATTTTTTTACTTTTTGATCATCCTGTACATACTATCTCAAGTTTGAATAGTCTAATATTATTTTTTCAGTAAGCAGAACTTTTTATAAAGAGTAACTTTTTTTCGTAAAATTAATATTAAAAAAGTTTCCCATATGTACAGAACTTAAGCGGACACACTGTATAAAAATTTATTTTCGTTACAACAGTCACAACAGATTAAAATATATAATTAAAATATTCGTCAAAAGAATGAAAATAATTTTCTGTTAATAGATCCTTACTCCTATTCCTAAAGCCATTTATAGGCAAGGCTTTGATGTTTAGGGGTAAATTGGTTAAAGAATTTAATCGCCCAATAATAATAATAATAATAATAATAATAATAATAATAATAATGATAAACATTGGCCATTCCTCCACTTAACCAATTGTGATAATTAAAATAAAAACAAAATAAAACATTACTGATCTCAAAATTCTGAGTGAGTAATAAATAAATCCCTATAACCTATTTTGAGTTTTCCTATACTACACTGCCTAAACTGTGATGGGATAGTATTGTAAAGTTTAACAAAACTATAAGAGAAACGTCTTTGAAACAATGAAGTTCTGTGCTTTGGTATTGAGAGGTAGTTTCTATCTCTTCAGTTCAAGTTATGCTCATTTTTCCTAAATTCGAGTCTTTGGTATAGATACAGAGGTTGCTTGTTGTCTAGTAATTTTCCAAAAAATACTACAGAATACAATTTATAAATATTTTCACATCTTAACCAACCAATTTGCCTGATGTTGTTTGATCCAGAGTCATATTTTCTTAAATTAAATATAAACCTACAACATGTATACAGTGCGTTTATTTTAAAGCGGGACATAGGGTTTTACATGGTAAATCTTACAGCCTATGTTAGGCACATTTCTATTGAGAACTACAAGTTAGAATTTTACACAAATGTTTCTTGTGGTATCATAGCCAAGATAGGGTCATGTTTGTATTACTTTACTAACGCAAAATATTTAAAAAATATCATTTTGAGTTATAATATCACGCTGTTTTGTCTAGCCCTGTATATTAAGTTTACTTAGGTATTTCTGACATAAGCTGGTATGTGACATTATTATAATATTAGACAACTTGTAAATTATACAATTTTGATGATTATTTAGGATTTTTATTTCAATTAAGTTTAATAATTTTCCTAAATATAATTTACAACAATAAACTTAAAACTTATGTAAACTGTTCGAAGTGCCCTCCATTTACAGCCAAACAGTGCCCCAAACAATCATAAAAATGCTTTCTAACATTCGACAACTGTCGCGCTGTGATGCTGCGTGAAGCCTCGATTATTCTTTTTTTTAATTCATCTGCATCATTTGGTCTTCCTCTTACGTTATCAAAAACGTTTGATGTGAGGTAGGGGAAGAAGTCCAAAGGCGTGATATCCGGGCTTCGAGCGGGCCATTTAAAAGGTCCAAATCATTCTATCCAGCTGCCCGGAAACACATTATTTAAATACTCCGTTATAATTATTGCGCTATGAGCTAGAGCTCCATCATGTTGAAATATAATTTCCTCCCTTCTGTGGGCTAGCGCAGGACCTACTTCCATATGTAAAAGATCGATGTATTTTTCTTTGGTAAGTGTACAGTCTATAATTTACATTTTGTCGCCACTGGCTATGCGTTTGGTGCACCACGTAGGGATTTTCTCGCGACCGACCAGATTCTAAGATTTTGCTTGTTCACTGTTCCATTAATATTAAAGGAGCTTTCATTTGTAAACAGTATGTTATCAGCAATACCTGGGTTATTATTAATTCGATCCATCCATTCTTCACAAAACTGCATCCGTTCAAAATAATCATGCGGTAAAAGTTCCTGTACGTTTCGAATTTTAAAAGATTTGTATTTTTCTTTCTTTAATGCGTTGTAACAACTGCTTCTAGATTTGTCGAAGCGATCAGCAAGGTGTGTCAAATTGGATGATGGTTGTTCTTCTATCGCCGTGCACAGACTCATTCGGAATTCATCAGTTAACACAGAGTAATTTCTTTTCCGTTTTTTATGAGAATCATCAAGACATTCACTAGTCATGAACTTTACATGCGATCGTTGTACGGTCGACTTGCTGGGAATGGGACGGTTTTGATAGACAGCGGCAAAATTATCAGTAACTTCCCGATATGACATTCCTCTTATGCAGTTTGAAACCATTTCAATTCGTTCTTTTACGGTGTAGATAGACATGATAAATTACAAAACCAATTTCATGAAAGTCACGAAAATACTGACAGCGATGTCATAATATTTTTCTTTATCTACGGTAGTTAATTACATAAATTATAAGGGGGTTAAAAAGTGTAATTTTACCAAAATGAAAAGGTCTTTTTTGGGTATCTTTTAGAGCTTTTTTGCACAGATTGTACTATAACTTATTCCAACGATCTCAAATTTTGTCTATTCTCAAGTTTTAGTAATATTTGTTTAATTCAAATGTGCCTAACATAGGCTTTAAGATTTACCATGTAAATCCCTATGTCCCGCGTTAAAATAAACACACTGTATAGCACATATTGTATTCTATTTTTTGTGATTTTATCCAAAAATGGATAATACACGATATAGCAATAATTATAGATTGACATAACAAGGCTTTCACATAATTTCTTTCTCATTTTAAAGTTTAGTATGGATCTTTTAGAGTATAAGAGCTTCATTTTTACATAACTTCTTTGTAACAAATTTTGTACATGTTTATGAAATCTCAAATTGATATCCAAATAGAGTCCCAAATTTTTTGCACAATTAGAGAATTCCAAAGGACTATTGTCTATAAGTAATTGAAGTCTATTTGTAAGCATATTTCGTTGCCTCTCTGAGCAAAAAAGAAGTACCTCCGTCTTTTTATGGTTTATTTTTAAGTTATGTTCCCAGGAATATCGCAAAATAACATTCAAATGATCATTCGGCAAGTTTGCTGCCCTTTCAGGGTCTGAGGGATCAAATTTTAACAAAACGTGTGTTATTTGCATATGTCTGTATATGTGAATTTGTAACCACTGAGAAGATATCTGCAGTGTAAACTACAAAAAGCATAGGCCTAAGAATAGACCCTTGTGGTACTCCCGACACAACTGCCCTTGACTGTGAAATGTCATTTTTTATTCGAACTACCTGGGATATATTTGATAAGTAAGATTTGAAAATGCATGTTGAAATTTCATCAAAACCATAGTAGGATAATTTAGAGTATATGAGATTATGATCAATCACGTCGAAGGCCTTTGAGTAATCAAGTAGCACCAAAATGGCTGCCAGCTCTTCATCAAGGGATCTTGCAATATTATCTGTAATATTCAATAATGCAGAGGTTGTGCTGTGGTCCTCTATGAAACCCGATTGATGAGTCGGAAACAAATTATTTTGCTTAAGATGTCCAGATATTTGAGTGTTGACCACTCTTTCCAATACTTTGGATAAAACCGGCAACAAACTGACTGGGCGTAAACCACTGATATTAACCGGGTTTTTGATTTTAGGAATTGGGGTACCAATTAAATTTTCCAACACTGTGGGACATATCCTCTTTCCAAACAACTGTTAATTATATTCGTACCCCGGGCCACCCTGGCATCTCCTTAATCGCCTGTATATAGGAACCAGATTTTGTCTATTTCGAGTGTCGTAGCTATGAATATTTTCATGGGTTTGGAATAGTTCTGCATTCTATCTTACATACACCAGGCACTGGTAGATATACAGACACGGCACAGTCAGCAGTCTCCACTCAACAAGCACCACCCTGCAATCTTCCCTGTATCCAAGCCCAGACATCAATCTCGCAGCCCTCCTCTGCGAGCCGAATATTCGCCCCACTTCCGCCGAATGTGCCCATGTAACAATCGCATAAGCAGTGTGTGATTGAAATGTTGCAAAATACGATGTACGAAGCACCTCAGCTGAGACGCTATGCGAGATATTGCGGAGAACATTTAGGCCTTTTGTGAGCTTTTTGCTAGTTGGTTAACATGTGGACCCAGCTGAAGTCTGGGATCCAGGGTTATTTCCAGGAACTTTATCTCTGTTATATCTTGGGTATGTAAGTCCCTCATTGAAAAGATAACATTTTTGTTTTTTTCCGCATTCAGCTTAAGTTTATTTGAGAGAAACCACAGTTTAGCACTATCCTGTGCTCCCCTGGATCCCTGCGCAGTGTCTCCTTCAGAGACCCATCAGCAAAGAGCGAATATCTCGCAGATGTCTCAGAATTTCGAAGATCGTTTATATATATATATTAGAATCAAAATAGGCCCCAGAATATAGCCCTGCGGTACCCCTACCATGATTTGACTCTTCGCTGACCTCACGCCGGCCACCTCCACCATCTGGTGTCTATTCCGCAGGTAAGAACGCAGCAGTGCAGTGTTGTGTGGGGAAAAGTTATAGCGTTGCAGCTTCCGCAAGAGAATATCATGATCGACGCAATCGAAAGCCTTACTGAGGTCGCAAAATGTCGCTGTACTGTAATGCATGTCATGAATGGAGTTCACAATTTCAGATATTAGATCCAGAGTTGCATGGACCGTGCTCTTGTTTTCCCTGAACCCAAGCTGCCTATCTGTAAAAATATTATCTGTTTCAAAGAATTCTGTGACTTGGGTGACCATGCACTTCTCCAAAATTTTGGAAATTATGGAAAGAAGAGATGGGTCTGTAATTCTCAAGCAGGGACGGATCACCCTTTTTGAAAATTGGTCTAACATGAGCAAGCTTCAAGCAATCCGGGAAAGTATCTTCTCTGAAACAAAGGTTATTAATTTTGTCAATTTCGTCATTAGGATATTAATATGTAAGGGTCATTTAAGGGGCCTTTGTTTTTATTCCTGTGAGAGTTTACTATTTGCCATAAGGTTTTTGCAGGGTTTGAAGATGACTGGATGAGATTGTCATTGTGTATAATTTTAGACTGTCCAATGGCTTTGCGATAAAGCCTTTTATAGTTTGAGTATTATTGCTCAGAGATATCGGGAAAATTATGCTGCTGTCTGAGTTCACCCAGCATATGCAAATGCTTACTCATGTCCCTCCATCTGTTATTAAACCAGCTAATGTTTTATGATTGGCCAGATCAGACATTTATTTTTTGGGGGAATAATTCAATATATGCATTTTCCAGGGTATTTAGAAAAGTTTTTAACATCTTATTTACATCTTCATCCTCTAATGAAGGCCTAGGATGTCTTATTAATTTTGTTAATTAGATAACTATTATTATTAAAGAAGAATATATCAGTGCCATTTTTTTTCCACGCGCAAACAGTGCTATATCATGAGATATTAGAGGCATTTCGCACGATTCTATCAAGTTTTCAATATCTGCATACATTGAAGGACAAAAAATAAGTTGGTTGCATTTAATTTAGTTTTTACTTTTCCGAAATGTGCTAAGTATAACCTTAAATTCGTCTTAATTGTCTTTAATCTTTCGGAAAACCATTTGTCATTCATTCATGCATGCATGCTCTTTTTCTAGTTCTTGAATTTTTTCTGAGTTTACAGATAAATAATTTGTTACAAACAATAAATTATTTTCTATTTCAGTGCACTTTGGATCAGAATTGTTTTAATAAACTGTACTTAAAACATCTGCGAAATGTAGCTGTTTGCCTGGTTTATAAATTAAACTAAAAGCATATGTTTCTAACATCAACAGCATTTTTTACAACATCGTTGGTGCTGACATGAAAGATTTTTTGATAATATTGATTAAATGTTTATGATCTGTTTCAATTGTTATATCTGTACAACCGTATTATACCTAATTATAAAATTTTATACAAATTTGGCAAATTGATTAATCTGTGCATAATTTTTCTGTGTTGGATGCGTAAGCTACTGGTGCATTGTTTTGCAGTAAGATCGATCCACAACCATTTTAGATACATCACATGATATTACTATTGGTTTTTTCTAGGGTACGACTGATACCGATATTGATATCGGCAGAAACTTGCCGATAATATTGACAAGCTAAAATATTCTTGATTTCGTTTAATAGTAACAAATCTGTGTCAATCTGTTCAATGTCCACTACTTACAATCATAAGTAGTAAACATTGAAAGTATTCAAAATAGACATATTTTAAAAATGAAATTTATTTAAGTATTAAAATAAAACGTCATACTATTAGTTTCTTAACCTAGGTACATTAATACTTATATTTCAATCCTTCTCAAAATTCAAGTGAGATTTTATGCAATTAACATCAAGCTATGGCCTTATTTCACATTTCACCGGAGCCACTAGTTCCCAGATTGACAATATTCTCAGTAATATTCCTCCTATTAAGTTTTCATACCATCCGCACAGACATCTCTGATCACTTTTGTCAAAAGTTGTATATTCAAGTTACTAACGAAAAAAAAACAGTTCTCCTTATAAGAGGTTCTACACGAATAATGATATTACGAATCTACAAAGCTCTTTAAGGCCAGAGAATTGGAGAGATGTGTATCTCGCAGTCGACCTAGATAATCTGTATGAAGCCTTTAAAAATATGCTCTATTATTATTTTGACCTATCTTTTTCTGTAAATACTAATCGGTCAAAGGAAAATTTCTGTTGGGTAAATTCAGAAATAAAAAACTATAGCAACAATATAAAAGATTTTTATGTATTGTATAAACAGACAAACAATCAAAATATATTTCAACGGTATAAAACAGAAAAAAAAAGATATCAAAAATTTGTATCCTATTTTAAGACTAGTCTAAATGGTGATACTATTCTTAATTCTAATAATAAAAGCAGAACGATGTGGTCTATTCTCAATAAGGAGAGTAACAAAACCAACTCTCAGCATAACATAACACTAAGAAATAACAGTAACTTAACGGTAAAGAGCGATATCGACATTCCAAACATTTTCAAGAAACAATTTGATCTCTCTGGACCGACAAAGTGCAATATCAACTATAACATAGCTTTTCAGAACCCTCTTACCCTATATCTACAATCTGTAGATCCTCTATATCTACAGTCTGTAGATCAAAATAAAAATTTTAGGATGATAATGGAACTGCCCAACAAATATTGTGCAGGAGTTGATGAAATTTCAACGTTTCTTCTTAGACATTGCTCATATGATTAGTTCGCAGTTGGTGCATATTATTAATAATTGTATCACGTCTGTAGTGTTTCCACAACAACTTAAAATTACGTAGGTCATGCCAGTGCACAAGAAGGCATATGTACACAGCCCATTGAACTATAGCCCTGTGTCCCTTCTATCATCAGTGTTAAAAGTCTTTGACGGGGTAATATATAATCGACTTCTTGCATTTGTCATTTAATGCGAATCCTTAGCGCTAGTCAATTTGGTTTTTTTCCAGTAAAACCTATTGATATGGCAATATTCAAGGCAGTCACAGCCATAATTGGAAAACTTGACAAAAATACGAAGGTCGCTGGACTTTTCTTTGACCTTTTAAGGGCTTTTGACACCATCAACCATGACCTTTTACTGATAAAGAAGCACATAACAAATATAAATCTTGAGGAGTGTTGACACCAAAAAAGCTTCTGATCCAGACGAGATACCAGTCATTAAGACATGCGCTGATGCGCCGGTATTTTATAGGCTTTTTAACTCATCTTACAAAAAAAGAATATTTCCTTCTTGCTGAAAAACTGCGCAAGTCCAGCCCGTACCCAAAAGAGGCAAGAAGACCTTGCCAAACAACTATCGTCCAGTCGCATTGCTTTCGGTTACATTAAAAGTTATGGAGAAGGCTATCAACGAAAAATAATTAAAGTACCTGGAAGGCTTCACAATTATTAGTGACCGCCAGTATGGATTCCGTAAGTCTAGATCGACAGGAGACTTCCTCGCTTATGTTACTCACGTTTGGAATAACGCAGTAGAACATTATAGGGAGTCCCGGGCGGTAGCACTGGATTTTTTCAAGGCCTTTGATCGAGTATGGCACGAGAGGCTCCTAACTAAAGTGAGAGCATACGGAATGCTGGTTCAATTTTGTTCATGGCTGTCAAGCTTTCTTAAAGGCCATTCTCTGCGAGTGGCGATGGACGGATTTCTTTCAGACACATTTAACATCAACGCCGGAGTCTCAAGGTTTTATATTTTCGTCCGCTTTTTTTTTACTATGCATTAACGAACTTTTGGAAAAAGCTAAAAATCCTATATATAGCTTTGTTGATGACAGCACACTTGTTTCATCTTTTACTTTGGATGCTCGAACATCGACTGCCATTGCACATCTCCATAGGCAGCAAGAGGTCTCACATCTCAACAAAGACCTGAAAGAAATTCTGTCTTGGGGTGACAGTAACCAAGTAGAATTTAACGTTAAAAAACCCAGGCGGCAGTTTTTTCTAAAAAAGTTAATGTTGAAGAACCGGATATAGTCGTGGCGGGATTCCCTTGGCTTTATCGATTCATTTATTAGGCGTCAATTTCGATAGTCATATGGCTTTGCATAGTCACGTTGCGGCTACTGCTAAGGCGGCCTCGCAGAAGCTTGGAATACTTTTCCGAACTAAGAACCTCTATACACCCCAACAACTTTTGATGCTCTATAAAGCCGAAGACCATCACTGGAGTACTGTTCGCTTATTTGGGGCTCTTCTCCTAAACATACCTTAAGGTTTCTAGATTCCATTCAAAGAGGAACCATCTGCTTGATCGGTGACCATAATCTGACGAGCAACCTGGAAAGCCTTGAACATCGAAGGCAGGTTGGCGACTTGAGTCTACTTTACAAATATTTTCATGACAGGTCTCAACTGAGGTCTTGATTCCACCCAGAGCGGTGCATGGTAGAAATATCGTACTTGGTTCAGCTTAGTGTCTCTCGAACGTCACTGTTTAAAAATTCTTTCATCTGGAGAACGTCATCCCTCTGAAACGACCTCCCTAAGGCCGTATTCCCCAACGAGTATAATCTCCAAAGATTCAAGACCAACGTGAATCCTTTCCTGTTGACACGCACCGCTCGCAGAGCGTCATAAAGGATTAATCCTGCAGTATTGTGCCTTACCATAAAAAAAAGAGATATGGGGTAAGGGGTCTGTGTGCTGAGCGTATTGCCGCCTATATTAAAAACAGGAGTCAGACTCTGTCTATCTCCTTCGATGGGCAAAGGCATTATTCCGAGAGCACTTTTATTTGGAGGGGCGTTCCCCAAGGCTCTATACTGGGTCCACTGCTCTTCTTACTGTACGTGAATGACCTCCCTGACGGGGCATTTTGTGTCAATTTGCCGATGATACGTCGGTCATTCTGTCGGGTGCGAATCTCTCCGGCTTCTCGGGGGTTGTTCTGGTGCAGTTGAGCAGATGGCCACCTGGTGTTAGAGAAACTGTCTTACACTAAATGGTGACTTATAATGTTCAACAAGAATAAGGTAAATACTGAGTCATTATATGTACATAATAATCACAAATCTATACCCAACGCAGAATCCATAAAATTCGTAGGCATCACTATTGACTCTGGTATAGGCTGGCAACAGCACTCTGTCGCACAAAGCTAAATAATGCGTGTGTCTTGATACACAGACATCGAAACTGCATGTCACCTTATTGCATTCAAATGTTTTATTTTGCATATGTGCAACTCCTTAATTATGGAATATCCATTTGGGGATCATCCGGACCTTCAAAACGCAGAATAGTTAGGTGTATGCTTGGTCTCCACCTTGTACTTCTTGTAAGCCAGTTTTTAAAGAACTTGATTTATTTACTGTTCCTGGACTTTACGATGTGGCACTTGTCGTCTTCGTCAGGAAAAACCTATACCTTTTCACAAGGATATGCTGACAACATGGCTATATCCACCAGAGGTAAACAGGAACTCCGCATTCCTCTTCATCATTCCACTTTTCAAAGAGGCCCCTATTATCGAGGCATTAAGGCCTACAAACTCTTAGCTGCAGGCGGTAAAAAGGTGGCGGAAATTAAGAGATTTAAAATGGCAGTCATCAGATTTGCTAAGGATAGATGCTTTTATTCTTTTAGCTTTTAAGTCAGTTTAATCCTTTTATATGCTCATATGTTTTCTCATTAATGCGTTTGTTATTCTATTGATTTTATGTATTTATGTGACTTTGCCTACATTGCTGTAATGTTTTCTTTGTAAATTTTACATGTCTTTAAGTTGGTGTGACGTTGATTTGTCATTTACTTGATTGTGTTGGCAAAAAAGGAAATAAATAAATAATGATGTAAAAATACCAACTGTTCGGCTTGTTCCGGTATTTCTGGTAGGTTACCCAATTCACTGAACAGTTGTTTACTGGATACACTTCCCGTAGGTGAAGAAAGATATATTCAACTTAATTTAAAAATAGTTCATGAACACTGAATGTTTTGGGCCTCCTACCATTTAAATATCGATTCTACTGAAACTAGCGAACCCTAGTATTTTTGGAAAATAAAATTGTAAATTGGTTCAGACATCAACAAACCTTTTAATTTCCAAATGACTTTTGTTGCTTTCTACCCCAATTAAATTTTTGGTTAATGACCCTAGTGGCTCGGTTAACAAAATTTTCAATCAATCGACTTACATAGTTTGAGTTACCAAAAATCGTTCGGTATCTTTGTCACAGCTAGGTTTTTGTAAATTTTGTATAGCCTCTTTTACTTTCGTCAACTTCCAACGCTTCATTTGACAATTTAACAGAGTAAACACAAAATTTCCACTATTTTCGTGTTCCTTCAAGGTTTTTGAATATACAAGAATATCATCTATATACATCCCTATGGCTTCCACGCCCTCACCAATTTCCCTTATCTTTTTCATAAATACTTCTGACGCAGAGCTTATCTCGCAAGGTAACCTCAAGAAACAGTATCTACCCCAAAATGTAATAAGAACACCTAATTTGATTCGTTTCTTATTTAATTTAATTTGCCAAACCCATTACTACAGTCCACTGAAACATATTTTGCGTCCTTAAGATTACTTATTAAATCGAACTCGCTAAAGAATGTTGTAGGGATTCCTCAAGGTAGTATTATTGGCCCACTATTGTTGTTAATATATATTAACGTTTTAAATTCAATGATTGGCAATGGAGATAATGCAATTGCAGATGATACAAATTTATTGGTAGGAAAACAAAAACATTCAATAATTGATCCATAGATATCATTCAAAGCAAAGCAGTGGTTTGAGAAAAGATTACTTGTAAATGATAAAAGAAACTAACATTATACCCTCCAGTACAGATGAAGCGACAAAAGGAAAACCGGTAAACATTTGCATTAATGATAAAGATGTGAAAACTGTAACAGAAACAAAAATTTTGGGTGTTATTATTGATGAATTCCTAAAGTGGTCTCCGCATATTGAAAAACTGTAAAAAAAAATAAATCAAATATGTTATGCTATTAGTCACAAGCCAGTACTTAGATGAAAAGTTCTAAAAATCATGTACTATGTAAACTTTGAGTCGCTTGATCAGATATGAAATCATTTTTTGGGGAATCAATTCTGATGCAGAAATAACCTTTTCCTACGAGCGTGCGCAAAGTAGTACTTTGCGCACGCATTTCCGTGTGCAAAGTTACACTTTTCCGCACTAGTGCGGATAAGATTTTTATCCGCGCCGGGTGCGGAAAAGTAGCACTATTCAAAAATCTCCTTGGCAGGGAATATTTATATTTATTTTAGTAGCTGTAGACAATTTAATGCAATGTGCGAAGCCGTTGCAAGTGTATTTTCTTTTACCTTTTAATCGTAATTCACGATATTCGTATTTCAGCCTAAAACGAAAAAAAAATCTATTTTTTAAGTACCTCGTATAGTGATAAATGATTATAATATTGCCAAGCAACAATAAATGTACATGTTGATTTTGGCACATGATGTCAGATTTTTCCTCCGTTTCTATGTCAACAAGAATCTACAAACACCGACACTTTTCTTTTCATCAAATCCTCAAAAAGTATAAACGCTGTTAAAATGAGCAGCTCTGACGAGGAGCTACCAGATTCCATTCTAGAGGCCGCAAACTCTGCAAATTTAAATTTATTGCCCGCTAAATCCCAAGAAAAATACGGGAAGCAATATAAAGAATTTGAATACTGGTGCCGCAACAAAGGGACAAATGGTTTTAAGGAGGAGGTCTTCTTAGCGTATTTTGCAGATTTACGAAAATCAGTTCAGCCAAATACTTTATGGAGTAAGTACTCTATGTTAAAAAGTGTCCTCAAAATCAAAATAAACTTGAATTTAAGTCAATATTTCAAGCTAACATTGTTTCTAAAAAAGCAAAATGTGGGATATCGTCCGAAAAAGGCCAACATTTTTGACAAAATTGAAGTTCCAGATTTATGGAAGAACCATCTGATCAAATTTACCTTCTAATAAAAGTCGCCACCATTTTTGTGTTGGCCGGTGCTTGCAGGCGCGATGAGCTTTGCAAGATAATGGTTGATCACATAGAGGATAAAGGAAATTTGATAGTCGTGAAAATTCCTGACAGTAAAAACAATACTTCAAGAATCTTTGTAGTATCTAATGAAACAAATAAGGGATATTATTTACAACTCTATCATAAATATGCAAATTTGCGAAAACCATCCACTCCGCACACGCGCTTTTTTGTGCAGTATCGACAAGGAACATGCGGTACTCAATGTATTGGAATAAATTCATTCGGTAAGATGCCTTCGGAAATAGCTGCATATCTACAATTGAAAAATCCAAAGCATTATACAGGACATAGTTTCCGTCGTTCATCGGCTACCATGTTGGCCGATTCTGGAGCAGGAATCACTAATGTCAAGCAACTCGGAGGCTGGAAATCGACGACTGTCGCCGAGAGCTACATTGAAGATTCGACCAATCAAAAAAAGGACATGTCGAATAAAATATTGGCCACGAACAACTGCCCTTCTTCATCAAGCTACATAAATCCTTCTGAGTTAACACCTTCATCGACCTATTTGAACAACTGTCCTACCACGCCAAGTCAGTGCTCATCAAGACATACCATAAACCACCCACTGAATGAACTTACTGCATCGGCTATCAATTTGCATAATGTCAGCAATTGCTCTTTTGTTATAAATGTTATAAACAAATAATTTAGTTTCCTATTATTATTTTTTATTGTTATGTAATTTTTGAATTTTCTATTATTATTTTTTTTGTTGTGTAATTTTTAGTTGTACTATACCTAGTTCTTTTTTTAAAGTTAAATTAAAAATTATTGAATAAATTATCATGTTTTTATTTTTGTTGTTATCTGATTTGAAGCTCGTAGGAAAAATGTTGTTGCTAACACGTGCGCAAAGTGCTTTTCCGCACGCTAGAATTTATCCGAACTCCGCTACGCGTCGTTCGTCCAATTATACTTGCGTGCGGAAAAGTATCACTTTGCGCACTTGTTAGGAAAATAACTATTACAATTCAAAAAAGGATGTTACAGATAATCATTAAAATGTACTTTAGGGATAGCGGTAGAGAGGTTTTAGATCGAAGGGATTGTTAACTACATATACAAGGTGTTTTATTAATATTGCGAAAAAATTCAGGATGAGTTTCCCTGCTTCAAAATGTGAAAAAAAGTTCCTATAAACCTATGTCCGGAAATGCTTCGTTTCGGAGATACAGAGTGTTAAGAGTTTTATTTTTGTTTTTTCTAAATACTTTTTGATATTTGAACTAAAATTGGTATCTAGGGGTTTTTTTGAAATGCGAAATTCGAGTTTGATGTCAGTAGGGCTCCCACTTGTAGAGGGCGCCACCCACATGTCTCTTTACTCTTTTGAGGAGTCATAACTTTTTTATACGTGCTTATATCACCTTTTAAGCAAAAAGATAGATTTCTCTATCATTTTTACGTGAAAGAGGGATACTTAGCGTAGCAACCGTTCTGGAGAAAAGGATAAGACCCCAGGTTTATACAGGGTGTTATGGAAATGACTTATTATTTTTTAACCCGTAAATATATAGGTCGAGACGAATTGGGGAAAAATTGCTATAAATGGCGCTCGAAGCTAGAAATTCGAGAAAAATGCCTTCAAAAATTTAGGTCCAAAACACCTACGCGCCAATGACCCAAACAGCTGATTTGGGTAATTGTTTACTTTAGTGCAAATGTTGAATTTTTCGCTAAAATTTCGTATATAGGCTAATTAAGGGTAGCTGATCACAATTTTCCTTTTGCGTTTAGGCGGCAAATGCACTGGTTTTGAGAAAAAAAATGTTAAAGTTTTTCTAACTCACCGGTATGTTATTTTGCATGTAATCCTAAAATGTTGCTATTTCCAATAAAATATTACTTGTCGGAGTCATAGTATACACTTCCGAGTTGAAATAAACGAAATATGCCACAAGGAAACTCTGAAAAACGGGATAACTTGTAAGCGAACAGAAAACTCTACGTTATCTGGAAAAAGACGGGAGACAGCTCACTGACAGCTGGCCAAAAAAGCAGAAGCAAACTGCACGGTACAAGGAGCCTGTTTGCAGGTTCACTGCACCCATGTTGTCAGATTGTTAGTGTATTATAAATTGCCTATACTTTTCAATTCATTTTTATTAATTGAATGAATCCTATTGGCTCGAGCTAGCATATCATTCTCCTGGATGGAACCCATTAATAATTACAAGAAAAAGAAGAACAATCTGGCAACGTGAGTGCAATGAATCTGAAAAGAGACGCTTCTACTTTGTCGGCGTATTAACAACGAATTTAATTAAATTTGTGCCTTTTCCATTGTTTTTTTGCTAAAATGTTGTTCTTATTTTATGAACAGATAGTTTGGTGAAAGTTTTATCACATATTTTGAAGGGAAAACCATAAAATCTAGGAAATTGAAAGGAAAGTGAAACGCGACACCCAAAGATATCGAAATAAACAAAAATACCCTAACCTGTAAGTGAAAAACTTTAACATTTTTTTTTTCTCAAAACCAGTGCATTTGCCGTAAAAACGCAAAAGGAAAATTGTGATCAGCTACCCTCAATTAGTCTATATACGAAATTTTAGCACAAAATTCAACATTAATTGCACTAAACTAAACAATTACCATTCCAGCAGTTTGTCTTGTCAAAAACACATGTGTTCAGGGGCATTGAACTATCATGGAAGGCGCACATAGTCCGGTTTTAAGGTATTTTACAAAATTCAAAATACTTCCGATTTTAGAAAAAAAAACTATCAAGTGTAACTCTAGACCACCTCAGGAGTGGCCCCTTAAAATATAATAAGTCATTTCCATAACACCCTGTATATCATGCAACATGCCGCACAAGGTCTCAAAATTCAATTGAAAAAAACTATTACAAATCCGCATGCAAGAAAGTTTCGACTAATTTATTATCTCTTTGCCCCGAATGTTTCGCCCCTAACTACATTTAACAATTTTGACTTTGCAATTAGCACTTACAGCTTTCCATATTACTAGAATTTTAAGTTCCTACCTTTAACAGTTTCGTCGATAATTAAAGAAATTCATTTTCAGGGTACCCCATTTGAGAGGCATTTATTTTTGTGAATATCCTTTTCCCGATTTTTTGAAATTTGGTAACGTTATTCATAATGATAGGATTAATTAGCCCTAACTAGATCAAATTTATTAAGTCCAGTGGCGTCCCGGGGAGCACCTTAACGAATTATATTGACAAAAAATGTACGCCACTGACTTTTTCTAATTTTATTATTTTTTTTCAGATTTACCAATTAATAATACAACTTTTTTCTTCCCTGAATTGTTTTCTTATCTTGCTTTATTTTCGAAAGAAAAAATAAAAACCAGTTTATAGCACCTACAAAAAAAATACCTATGTATTGCACGTACAAAAGAAAATACCTATGTATTTCAAAGTTAATTAAAGCATTTAAATTAAAAATAAAATTATTTTTTTAAAATAATGATGCAAAAAAAAATGCAACAAGCATGTTGAAAATGGCCACCTTTTGATTGCAATCGTATCGCATTGCAACTTTCAATAATTCGAATTCTTAAGTCGTTTTCATCTAGTACAGGCGTCTTGTATGCAGGAGACTTTTGTTGACCCCATAAATAATAGTCTAGAGGATTCAAGTCGGGATGGCGAGCTAGCCAACCTTGGGGACCTGCGCGTCTAATCCAGCAATTAGGAAAAGTGTTGTCTAGGTATTGACAAGCAACTTCTCTAATTTTATGAGGATTATCGTCCGCCCAAAAATGTTCGTTATGAAAATTCATAAGGGCTTCTCTTGAGAAAGAGGCCTCATCAGTTAATAAAATGTTCGGTAAAAAATTTTTGTTATGTGCTACTGTATGCAGCAAGCACCTACTAAAATGAAACCTTGGCTGAAAATCACGGGGAAGCAGAGCTTGCACAAGTTGAATATGGTATAAGTATAGTTGATAAAGATTCAAAACCCTCCAAACAGTTGATGCACTTGTTTGAAGTTGCACTGCGCCGAGCTTTTTCAGCATTTAGACGTCAAAACTTACATTTATACTCCATTCCACAATAATTCGTTGATTTCCCGACCGCAATAAAATTTAAACCCAGCCACAAATAAGTGCCTTTTGAAAGGGTACAGGTTCTGATTACCTACTAATTTCAATAGTTTAGGTTAGCTATTTTCAACAAAACAACAAATATAAAATAATAGGTAAGTATCTTTATTTTAATCATGTAATTAAATAGCTATTAATATTTATACAAAAATACTAATCTACAATATTATAATATCATCTATGCCTAAACTAATTATTAAGGGCCTTACGTTACTATTAATTATGTTATTATATTGGTATATTAGGTAGGTTAATGGCAAATTGCAGGTGTTCAATATAAAGCAGAGTCTTTTCATCTTAGTTCATCAGTCGTTTGGCGTTTGTCAAGCTGTGCGTTAAAGGTATTTTCGTGTGTGTTATCGAGCATCCAAAATATGTCAGATCTGTGTGAAACTTCAGATAATATTGCTTCCGGAAGTTATGGTGTAACGAAGAAAAAACATTTATCACTTGATGCCAATCATCATCAAGAACGTTTACTGTACCCTTTTAGAAAAAGGGTATGACCGGAGTGCAAGTTTTAGTGAAACGAGTATTTTGACCAAAGTTGCATTAACGACAGTAAAAGATATAGTGACCAAACCCATCCAGCCAAGAAAAAAACGGTGTGACGCGGAAAATTGAGAAGCATCGAAGAAGCTGATAAAGACATGATTCGGAGGAAAATTTATGACATGTACAGTAAACAAATAGTCCCAACAATAAATACGCTAAAAAAGGTACTTACAGCAGACGAAACCGACATTTCATGTGGCAGGACAAGCCTTTGGAGAATAGTAAAAGCAATGGGTTTTAAATATCGTACCATTGACAAACGACAAGTACTAATGGAATCGCAGCGTTTACAAGTATGGCGTAGAGATTATTTGAATCTTGATAGGCAATATAGGGAAGAAAATCGTTTAATTATATACTTGGACGAAACTTGGTTTGATACCCACCACACTCCTAAAAAAGGTTGGAGCGATTTAACAATCAAATGTCAAACTAAAGCTCCCTCAAACAAAGGACAAAGAATTACGATATTACATGCAGGTTCAGAAAATGGATTTATTCCGAACGCTCTATTATTATCTGCGAAGAAAATTGTCAATTCATCTTTGGATTACCATCAAGACATGGATGATACATTGTTTGAAAATTGGTTTCAGAATCGTCTGCTTCCGAACGTGCCCAAAAATAGTGTTATTGTGATGGGCAACGCTAGTTACCACAGTCGCCAACTAAGTAAAGTGCCGAATTCAAATAATACAAAAGTGAAAATTCAAAACTATATGATGGAAAATAATATATATTTCGAGGAAACCTATACAAAAAAGGACCTTTTAAATGTTTTAAAAACATTCAATATTGAAAAAGGATATATCTCTGACAATCTCGCAAGTGCTAATGGTCACACAGTTTTTACGCCTCCCTCCGTATTACTGTATTTTTAACCCAGTAGAACATATATGGAGCCAGTTAAAGACGATGATTAGAAGAGAAAACACATCCCCTACACTAAGTAGTTCTGTTATAGAATTAATTAAAAAATGTGTAAATAATATCCCAGTAGAAAGTTGGAAAAATTCTGTGAGACACGTGATCTAAGTCGAAGATTCCTATAACATAATTAATAGTAACGTAAGGCCCTTAATAATTAGTTTAGGCATTGATGAAGACGATAGTGATAGTGAAACAGAGCTAAATATAGAGTAGGTTAAGTTAAATATTGTATTATTATAATATTGTAGATTAGTACCTACTTTTGTATAAATATTAATAGCTATTTAATTACATGATTAAAATAAAGATACTTACCTATTATTTTATATTTGTTGTTTGATTGAAAATAGCTAACCTAAACTATTGAAATTAGTAGGTAATCAGGACCTGTGCCCTTTCAAAAGGTCCGGTGCCTACACAATCGATATTTGTCAGGCAACTTATTTATGGTTGAGATTACGACTGAGGGTTGTCATTTAAATTTTATTGCGGTCGAGAAATCAACGAATTATTGTGGAATGGAGTTTACCTCATATTTTAATTAACTTTGAAATACATAGATATTTTTTTGTACATGCAATAAGTGACTTTTATTTTTTCTCTCGAAAACGAAGCAAGATACGAAAACAATTCAGGGAACAAAAAAGTTCTATTATTAGTTGGTAAATCCGAAAAAAATATCAAAGATTAGAAAAAAGTCAGTGGCGTACACTTTTTTCTCAATAATATTCGTTAAGGTGCGCCCCGAGAAGCCACTGGACTTAATAAATTTATTCTAGTTAGGGCTAATTAAGCCCATTATCATTATGAATAACGGTACCAAATTTCAATAAAATCGAAAAAAGGATATTTAAAAAAATCATTAAAAAAAACTTTAAAACCCTGTATATCAAAGACGGGGCAACTCCGGACACATGTTCATATAAACTTTTTCTCTTAAAATATCATAAGGAATCACCCCCTTAAGTTACGTACCGTACTTCTGAAACACCCTGTATAAGTCACTGAACAAGTCTTAATCATTTTTGATAAAAAATGTTATTCTGTGTTTAAGTTTAGATTTTACATGTTATATCAAAAGGCAAAGAAGAACCTCATAATTTCATGTTACGCACTACTACCCAAAACAACTAAACAATTTTTTTAAGATATTTATTACGGGGGTGAAACGATAAGCACCCTGGAGATGCCTCAATCGTATACCTGCCCGTATTGCTCCCGAATGGGGTTCACTGATGTTACTTTACAAGAACATGTTACAGCTGACCATCAAGATACGAATTTTGAAGTGGTAAAGTAGAAATATCATATTTTAATCCTTTTAAATTAAATCAAGAATTAGAGATAGATATACACTAGCTTTAGCAGTCATACTGAGTTGCTCTATTGTTGTTAGGTGTGTCCTCTTTGTGCTGCAATGCCTGGTGGTGACCCAAACCTAATGACTGATGATTTTGCTGGGCACCTAACGCTGGAACACCGATCGGGGCCTCGTGATTTGATTTCCTTCCTCGATGAACCTGTAGCAACTCGTCAAAATGTTAGACGCATACCCCACAACTCTTCCACACACTCTGGCACTAACCGAGGAGCTGCTTCTTTAAGACCTCGTCGCTCTAACATGCATTTCAGGTAGTTTGTCCTTTAATTTTAATTATAGCTTAGTACTTATAGGTATAAAATCCATTCAGGTTAGTGTATATTTCAATATAAATTAGTGGGCTCCTCCTCCTCACCTTGCCCCCCCCCCCCCCACACCATCACACATTAAGGGCCAGTTGTATAGGACAAACATTAAAATCTTTACTTGGTAGAATGGGCACCAGTTACCAAGCCTTGGAAGTAAACAGAACCTATACAACTGAGTCTAAGAGACAGTATCTATACCAGCCACCCCATTAATTGGAGGTAACACTTAAGCTCTATTTAAAACCTCGGCCAAAGTCTGAGATAAGAAACTAGAAAACTGTTAAAAATTATCATTAAGCAGGTTACAATTTTAATTTTGTGGGTTAATATATTTTCGTTAAAATTGTTCAACCAATTCCTAACTGGTAAAGCACTCGTCACTCTTTTGTTCCCATTTTTGTAAATAACTGAAACACTAACCAACCTCAAAAATATGCGGAAATCTAATCTACTTTTTAATAGTAATAAGGAAACTCTGACGCCATTTTTCTTGTTGGCGCTAAAGCTGTATTTTTGCCATCTGGTGCCTTAAAGGACCCATAGACTTTCCTCATTTTCTTTCCGTCCGGGTAGAACGGTCACAAAACGGAGGTGTGTGTTTAAAGATATCTTCCAACGCTTCATTTTTTTACAGTCCTTTTTACATGTGCTCGTAAAAGTCGGCCAGTCTGTGGCTAAGAACGACAAACTTTATCGGTGTCCGGACTGTCCACGTCGTAAGGTAGTTTGTTATGAACACGAGGTGACTGATTTAAGGCGGTATAGCAAAGAAGGCATTTAAGTTATTGGAGAAAAAAATGTAATGTAAAGTTTGACAAAACCTATTTTGTTAGGTTGCAGAAATGCCACAATATGTATCAAATATGAGGTAGGACACAATATCGCGTGGGCATGATAGGAACTCTCATCATACATTCCCTTTCGCGGGAACTCAAATGATGGCATCAGTCAGTTAGATGCGAGTTAGCCAAGCCAGATGACAAAAATACAGCTTTACACTAAAAAATATGTTATTGCTAGTTCACATTAGCGAGTCATTGGGAATATATTTTTAACGCAACGACAAAATATAAACATAAGGGTTGAAAACGTTACTGTAATAGCATAGCGTAAAAAAAGTTTCCCCAATAACTCTATAATAATTAATAGGGTGGTCCATTTTTTTTTAAGTATAAAATATAGGCTCTCCGCGAGGTTGTTTTTATTCCAAATGTACCAACTAACACCTGTGTAAAATTTGAGCCTAATAGGGTAATATTTAGGGGTCGCTAGGGTTAATGGTTTCGAGGGGCAAAGGTTAAAATTAGACACATCTAATTTTTACAAGACTTATTTATTGAGGAAAATATAAAAAAATAAAACTGAATATAATAAATTTTTAAAGGTTAATATACAGGGTGATTCAAAAGTACTTTGACAAACTTCGGGAGGTAATAGCCGACAATATTTTAAGATGAAAACTTCTTATAAACAGTGGTCCTTGGCGACTTCGTTACGGAGATACAGGGTGTTGAAACGTTAGAAGAAATAGTAATAATTTTTAAATAACTCCTTAACGAGTTATTTTTTTTTATAAAATTTAGTAAGTTAAATAAGCATCTAAGGGCACTTATTTTTAAAGTACAACACGTTCGTAAATTTAACCAGTGGCGTCGGTACAAAATGTTGCTATAATATTTTTTGTGAAAACTATGCTACACCACTGACTTGTTTTATTTTAACTTTCTTCTTATGAATCCCCCCATCATTTACAACAAAAAAGATCACGTGTATTTTTTTGATACGAGGGACGGTTTAAGGGTAAATGATTATTTTATTTGACTATACACAAATATTAAAAAATGTGTTTATAATTCAAAGATTTATTAAGGTATACCATTTAATTTAATTAAATAAATAAGTACGTTACAGAAAAGATCATCTCCCTTTGCACATAAGAAAATCTAATTCTGACAGAGGATTTAAAAACCAAGTAAGGGCCCTGTTGGTTTCAAAGGCATATTACTCGGTGGACGAATACTTTGAAGACGTCCTTGTTTAATTTGGAAATTAATTGCTGTTCTGTTGTCTTGTTTGCGAAATTACTATGATTGGCTGTGTACTGTCATATATTATGTTTATAATGTTTCTGTTCTTTTTTAATTTTATTTTATGCTTGTTATTGCTTGATGACTGCATATATTATGTTTATAATGTTCCTGTTCTTTTTTGATTTTATTTTATGCTTGTTATGCTTGATGACTGCTTATTGCCTGTATTTGGTTTAGTTTTTAAGGTTTAATGTAATATATTTATCGTCCTAGACCGCTTTGTCAACGAGAATAATCTTCTGACAATAAAGCATATTTTGAATTTGAATTTGAATTTGAATCAATATCGTGGAAAGATGGGTAGGACATGAACGACCTAACATCAGTCGTCAAAAGACTGTCATAATCCCCTTTACAAAACGCAGGAAAAAGGAGGGATTGGGACCCCTAACCCTACAAGGAGTAAACGTTTCACTGTTGGAAGAAGTCAAATACCCGGGAGTAGCCTTGGACTCCAGACTGACCTGGAAAAAACAATCCGGAAATCGGAAGTAACCTTGGCAGTTGCTAGACGGATGTACGGAAAAACATGGGGACTCTCACCTAAGCTGGTGAATTGGCTGTACACCAGGGTAGTGAGACCTTCAATGAATGCAGCACTGGTCTGGTGGCCAAAGACACAGCAGAAAACCACAATATCAAAGCTAGGAAGCCTACAAGGACTGGCTTGAGCATCACAGGGGCTATGAAATCGAGATCTACAGCCCCAATATAGAACATCCTAGACCTTCCTCCACTTCATTTGGTGATTAAAGGAGAGGCAAGAATGGGACTACAGAGTTGTACGTCACTTTCTGGGTGGCATAGAACTGGACACGCACTCCTATGCGATACCATAAGGGGACCCGAGTTAGAAATGAGATCAGACCACACAAACCCTGCATATCGCTATGACATACCATTCAAGACCGTAATCGAAAAACGGGATGCGTGGAACAAGAAAACACCAGATACTCCTGGGGCAATAATCTGGTACACAGACGGCTCAAAAACCAAAGCCCACACAATGGGCCAAACCTGGCCGAAGTGCATCCGGCACTTGGACGGACCCTCGGAAGAAAAAAGATACAAATAATTAATATTCAAAAACAAAACAAGTTACAAAACAGAAGAGGCCTTTGATGGAGTAGGAAGTTGTTTTATCTGATTTACCACCAAGGGAAGAATAAACTGCTTCGGCTCTTCGCTCATAGTAAGCACTTGAATGAAACTGATTCCACGTTTAGCAAGCAGTATTGTTGACAACTCTTATTCGTTTACAACATTCACAAAGTTCAATATATAGCGGATCATCTTTCCATTCTTGAATCGACTTTTCTAAAAATGCTTTAGACTTATTTTTCCTTCGGGGAAAAGAACATCCAAAAAAAGCTGCTTGTCCGTTCAGGTACAAATTCTGATAGATTTAATTCTTTTTCCTCGGCTATTAATTAGTCTTGCTTGGTAATTTTAGATTCTTTACCATTTTTTCTTTAGTTTCCAACGCTACCAACTGCTCAGGAAGAAACCAAAGAAAGCGGTTTAAGCTGTTTCACTAACTGTTGGCTTATGATAGCTTTTCAGTTGATGCAGAAGCTGGATATTATTATATGGAGCTCTAATTGCAAGAGGAGCTTCATATTAAAATTACTTATACAAGACTGACAAATAAAGCCAAGTTCACTGTATTTTTTTATTCTTCAGTGTCAGCTGAAACTGTTTTTGAAACATTTTGAAATTTTTAGGGCGTAAAAGACTTCGCCATCCATCTCGCATAATGTGTCGGCCCAGGAGCTCGAATTGTTTCACTGCCACTTCCTCCACCAAGGAAAAAAAGAGACAGGGTAGGGGACGTGGTAGATACTCCAAAATTTCTTCTCGTAATTTGCTTAATTGGATCCTGAACGAGAGTAATGTTAACTGCGGTATAATCAGTGTGATTGAGTGGCCACAGTTTCTTCAATCGGTTAAACAGCGCAGTCACCAGTAGAACTAAAATATACACGAAAAAACAGCTGAGAGCATAACCTCCTTAACATGGTGGCGGCATGCAATCCAGACAAGCTCACTTTTAAAGTCTTTCTATTGTAATACAAGCTTTCATGTGAAGCCCAGTATTACTGGCTGTTGCATCAAATCAACTGATTTGAGATTCAACGTTCCACTGCTTAATTGCTTCAATACATTCTTGTGCCTGAGATTTTCCTGTTCCTCTGTCTATTTTCGGAATTCCCAAAAGCTTTTCTTTGCCATTACCACTAATAAGGATAGCAATACGATCAACTTTTACTTGGAATCCATCAATATCAGGCAAAAGCTTGCTCTTTTCCTTCAGCTGCTGCAGCTTCCTGTCTAACTTGTCTCCTAGATTGTATAATAGGGCTTCGGGAGTGTTATTTCTGAAATATTGTGTCCAAACACTTTTGCAACAGCTCCTGCAATAACTTATTTTTCTTTTTCACTATGTATTGGACCACCCTAATAATACATTGAACTCTGTTTATTTATTAATACAGTTAATTATTAGGGTGGTCCGGCCTTATTAATTTTTATTTTTATTCTCTGTTGGCATCCACAAGCTTAATTTTGTTCCTTGCACATTCAACAACACACACAACAACATTATAAACATAATATATGCAGTCATCAAGCAATAACAAGTGTCTTGGAGTTGAATAATTTTCTAGCATTTAATGGCCTAATTCAGCACAATAGGATATTAAATCAGTATAATACAATTTTGGATATGATTATTTCCAATCTTGATTTTGTTGAGGTGGCAAAAGATTCATTTCATCTTGTTCCTGAGGATAGCTACCATCCAACACTTAAAGTGACTTTTCCGAAAGCTTACTCTGAAAAAGACATTGATTTCAATGTAACTAATAATTATAATTTCAAAAAAGCTAACTTTGACTTGCTCTACATTAAACTTAACAACACTAATTGGAATGACATATTTTATAATGTCAATATTATTTGCAATGGCCATTTGGTGGATAAGTTGGTTTCAAAATTTTATAATAAAATATACACTGCTTTTGACGAATGTATTCCTAAAGCTAAGCATAGCAAGATAAAATATCCAGTGTGGTATAATCGACAAATAATAAATAATATCAGAAAAAAAGATAATTACAGAGCAAAGTTTAGGAAAAGCCAATTATACTTTTGGAAATTTAGGTACCTAAATGCTAGAAACTTAGTAAAACAGCAAATAAACACGGAATATAATCGATATATGCAACAGGTTCAGCTGAGCTTGAAGGATGACCCTAAAAGCTTTTGGGCTTTTTTCAAAACTCAAAAAGGTAATAATGATATTCCCTGCAATATGTCTTTGGGCGGGGTTGAATTACAATCTTCCGGTTTAGCTGATGGCTTTGCCGAATATTTTAAGACGGTTTATGCACCATCGGTTGATTTACCGGACATGGAGAGTCGTTTAAATGTTTTTTGTTATGATGAAATTTCAACCTCTGAAATACGAGAAGCTATTTCTGGGCTAAAGCCGGGAAGTTCAGTTGGGCCTGACTGTTTACCACCTTATATTGTTAAAGCCTGTTCAGATGCATTTGTAATACCCCTTAAATATATTTTCAATTTGTCATTAAGGTTTGGCGTATACCCAACGATGTGGAAATTAAATAAAGTTATTCCTGTTTTTAAATCAGGAGATAAAAATAAAATAGAAAACTATAGATCTATTGCCATTGGCTCTGCACTGTCAAAAGTTTTTGAATTAGTTATCTACAATAGGATATTTCTTAGCTTTAAACAAGTTGTGGCTGATGAACAACATGGTTTTTTTCCTAAGCGCAGTACTGTCACTAATATGTTAGATTTCTCTCAGTACATTCATAAGGCATTTTTGGAAACAGCACAGGTAGATTGCATTTTTACAGATCTTGAGAAGGCTTTTGACAGGGTGTGTCATGGTGAAGTAATAAGGACATTGCAGGAAATTGGCGTTGAAAGTAACATCACAAGGTTGATGGCATCTTATTTGCAAAATAGAAAAATGTACGTTGAAGTAAAAGGGTTCAAATCTAAAGAATATGTTCCAAGTTCTGGGGTACCGCAGGGATCCATAGTTGGACCCTTGCTGTTCCTTGTAACAATAAATAATATTTCCAAATGTGTGTCAAGTGCGGCTGGGCTAATATATGCAGACGACTTTAAACTTTTTATGCGTATTGATGATTGTAAACTTTTGCAACAGAATCTTAATAAAATTGTAACTTGGTGTCAGGAGCACAAATTGAAGCTCAATATTGATAAGTGTTCAATTATGTCCTTCACTTGTAGAAAATCTGTAGTAGAATATCCATATGCCATCGATAGTCAACTATTAAAGCGCGAGTTGTCTCACAAAGATGTCGGGGTGATCCAAAACTTAATTTTAACTTACATATCGATAACATAACAACTGACGCCTATAAGATGCTAGGTTTTGTCATACGTTGCTGTAAGAAATTTGATAGTTTGGATGCTATTATTGCGGTCTATAAGTCGCTTGTCTTGCCAAAACTTGAATATGCTTGCATTATTTGGTCACCTCAGTATGCGGATAAAGTGGGCCAACTGGAGCGTGTCCAAAGAAGGTTTCTAAAATATCTGTATTTTAAAAAATTTGGAATATACCCGTATAGGGGGTTTAATCACGAAGAACTACTTAAAATGTTCTGTTTCGACAGCCTTTATATCAGGAGAGTTCGGATATGTCTCTCTATATTAATAAAAGTAATTACCTACTTAATAGACTGTAAGAATTTTCTTTCTCTGCTGCCTTTCAGAATAAGTAATGTTATAAACACTAGATCTAGAGACCTCTTTTATCTACACACCTCTAGGACAAACCTATATAAAAATAGTCCTGTTTATCGCATATGTGAGCTGGCAAATAATTACTTAAAAAATCTAGATATTTTTACACTTAATCCTAAAAATATAAATAAGGTCTTAAAAGTTTATGTTACGAATTGAAATTCAGTTCATTTTGTACGTGTTGTTAATGGTTTGTTATCTTGTTGTGTTGATTAGTTTTGTTATTTCTTGTTTTTCTTTAATTTTAAGAATATAGTATCTGTAATTGGTGTTAAACTGTTGATGCTATTGAAATAAATAAATAAATAAATAAATAAAAATAAAATAAAATTTAAAAAGAACAGAAACATTATAAACATAATATATGACAGTACACAGCCAATCATAGTAATTTCGCAAACAAGACAACAGAACAGCAATTAATTCACAAATTAAACAAGGACGTCTTCAAAGTATTCGTCCACCGAGTAATATGCCTTCGAAACCAACAGGGCCCTTACTTGGTTTCTAAATCCTCTGTCAGAATTAGATTTTCTTATGTGCAAAGAGAGATGATTAAATATATTTTTACTATTATAAACTATGGAGTTCTTAGCTAAACTAAAAGTAGGAATGGGTAAGTTTATCTTATATATTTGGCGGGTGTTGTACACTGATGCAGAGTTAATATCAATGTAAAATTTTTTAAAAATTAAGCAGCAAGTTTCCAACAAAAATAAGCATGCTAATGTTAAAATTCTATTTGCCAAAAACAACGGTCTACCAGAGTCCATAATTCCTGCTTTAAACATATACTTGATGGCTCTTTTCTGCAGACGAACCAGTCCATTAAAAATATAATTGGGGCAATTTCCCCAACAGCAGATTCCGTATCTTAAATGAGACTATGTGAGCAAGAAATATGCACTCCTCCTAGCATTCAAATCCAGACCTTTTGAAATAACTCTTATTGCATAACAATTAGATGCCAGTTTCTTGCTAAGGTATACCGTGCTTCAAACTTCAGTCTGTCATCCACGTATATTCCCAAAAATTTATTTACACTATTCCTGGACACATTCTGGCTCCCTAGACATACTTCCCTAAGACAGCATTTAAAATTAAGCACGTTAGTTTTAAAAATATTCAGCCACAAGAGATTTGCATCAGTCCATTCCTTCACCTTGACCAGGTCATTCTGGGTAGCTATCTCGAGTCTTCGGCATTTTTTCCTGCCCATAGTATAGTAGAGTCATCTGCAAATAGCGTAAATTTACCTGTAACAATAATACTTGTTAAGTCATTAACATAAAGCAAGAAGAGAAGCGGTCCAAGCACAAATCCCTGGGGCACTCCATGTTGAATCTCCATCCGCCCAGAAGATTTATTATTAAAACTAACTGTTTGATATCGCGCTGTCAAGTATGAGCCAAACCACTTCAAAGCTCGTCCCCTTATCCATTGAGAGCCCTTTGCATTCTCTCTTACTGTCGCATAACTCACGATATGATATCCTTCTCTGCTCAGGAAGCGTAGCAGCCCGTCCATGACAAGGTTCCAGAATAGAGAGAGATCCCCCCCCCCCCTGCGGGCTACCCCCTGTCATCCGCGCTGCCAAAGTCTCCCAAGCAGATCCGTATATACGATTCTGCCTTGAAGCATACCTTCTATCCACCTGCAGCAAGTTTCCTCCAGTCCGATGGCCCTGGTTGTCCTAGTGATTGATACGAAGCATGTGTTGTCAAATGCTCCTTCTATGTCCAGAAAAGCTCCCAGTAGAACTTCACTGTTTTCTGGAGTCTACCTGGTGAAGATTCCGTTGATTTTCCTGTTCTGTAGGCATGCTGGTCTTAATGAAATTGTCTGGGTTCCAAAACGTCATCCCTTATATCAACCAGTTTTTCAAGTGTTTTGAGTTCCAACGGCATGCCTTTGCCGCCGAATAGTCTGGTCGTTCAAGGTTAGGTATATATACCGCCTTTGTCAGTCTCCAAGATTTCAAAATGTATACTGTAGCCAAACCTGCTCTTAGTATGAGGCAAAGCAAAATATTGATTAGCAGGACCGTTCCCTGCTGAAGCATTGCTGGGTAGACTCCTTCTGGTCCCGGTGACTTGAATTTATTTGTATTACAAATGTTTTTAAAATAGGCGACCCCTAAATTTCATTCATTTGGTTTTCCTTTCGTGTACCACCTATTTATGCATTAAGGACTAAAAATAAAATTGTGGAGACAAAGTATTTGTTTAATTGTTCTTTGGGCCACCCTAATGTATTATATATCCCTCAAAATTAGGCAAACGTTTTAAAAAGTACCCATGCAGATAAGAGATCGTTATGCCCGTTCACATTCTAAACTCATATTGCACAGACTTCCTATGAAGCGATCGTTTAGACTGTGTACAATTTTTTCTCCGTACCTGTACATGCCCTCAATCGAATTTGGTTAAAGAGATTTTTTAAATGAGGGATAAAATAAATAATTTTTTGCCCTGTAAAGATAGTGGTTTAGTGTTTTTAGCTCCAGCGGATTATCATCATTGAGTCCTTCTTCCCGGGAATCCGTAGACCCTATTGCTGAGCTGCTATCACAACTTTCAGGTAAGAAGATATGTTTACATTTTAAGTATCAAGAATTTAACAATTTCAATATTAAGTCAAGTTTTTATTTTATTGCGAACATAAAAATGCGTTTTCTGTGGCTGAAAACCTGATTTAATCTATGACGACATACTTCTTTCTTACCCTTTACATATTATATTATTGTCAACCTTAAAATTATATTTGACACGTTACTTACTTAACTGTCGATAACCTATATAGTTGTCAGTATTATTTTTGATCGTTTAAAGATGTGGCGCATAAATAGTAAGTATTAAGTAATATAAAGCAACAATTCATATATCTGCTCTATGAAGTGTATTAAGTGTATGGGTCTATATAAAATTTTCTTCTGAAAACGAATCAATTACTGAAATATCGGAATATTCTATAATAATAATTTCATGTAGGTGTAAGAAGGTCAACCAGCAGCACCTCGAGCAGCACCCCAACTCAGCTTCAGCAGCTGCAAATGCAGTTGCAGCTAGAACGACAACAGGTTAATGCTGCTAGACAGAACCTGGAACGTTTTCCCAGACGTCCAACGCAAAGTCAAACTTTACGAGAGGCTCATTCTTCGAACTTTGGTTCTTCAGCTATTTTGCTCAACGCTTCACCTGTTATGGTCCAGCCTGCTACCAGCGCACCTCCTACGGCTGCACAAGCATATAGCTCTCAGTTCCTATTGTCTGGTAAGTTTAAAAAATGAATTAAGTCGTTATAAAGTATTTTTTGGGAATAATCATAGTTTAAATTCTTATAAACTGGTGAAGTTCAATAGTATACAGTATGTAATATTTTGAAAATTGTTTTATTCTTATTTTCTCTGCACATTTTGTTCTAATTTCCAATATTTTTGTGATTTTATGGAAGATTTTCATTAAAAAAATATTTTCAGGTTTATTAGAAGAAATGTCGCAAAATTCGTTTACTAACAACGAACGCCAAGATCGTTGTGGTTTTGTTCAAGAACTTGTACTATCTTCAATGTCAAATCTTGAGGGTGAAGATAGTTGTGACCAAAACTTTGTCAAATTAACGCAGACTAGTCGTCCTGTTGACGAACCAGCAGCAGAAGAGGAAGAATTAAGACCTCAGCGTCAAAGTAGCACTACACTGCGAGGAAGAGCTAGACAAGATAACCAAAACGCCAATAGAAGAGCTGAAGCCAATCGTAAAGAAAACTCTAATATTGATGCCTCTGAGCTCTCTGATCCAGAGGAAAACAGATAGTTTACTTATCTGGGCTTCAAAGTTCTTGTGATAGATTTGTTTTCTCATTTTGTGAGACCTTTAATATTGCTTGTTTTTATTAATACACTTTGTCGCAAAAATGTAATATATTGTTATCGATTTCAGCATTTGTTTAAAGTCATTTAGTTGAATGCTTCTTAGAATGAGTGGGTCAACAGTTTGGAAGTCACTGCCAGCACTATACACGAAAAAAAGATAGATATATCTTTAGATATTCAAAGGGGAGACGGGCTTATGGGTTTGTTTTTTTCTAAAATTAGACCTAGTTATAAAAAAGTCTTATATTTAACAGTTGCTGTGAAACAGGATTTTATAGGATGATTTCTTATCAAATTGTCAGCTTAAAAGTGCATACGAGCATACAGGTGATGATAGTAAAACAATCTTACGGATACTTCACAGATTGCACTGTAGAAAAGATATCTGATTCGGAGTTAGCCTCTGAAGTAATTGTAGAATTTTTTTGGCCCCACTTTTGTATACATGCACTTTTTGACTGGCAATTGGATAAGGCTTCACCCCTTAAAGGTTTATTTTGGAACATCTGGTGTAAATGGAGTAACAAAGGCAGTACTTTCATAAGTGCACTAATATAAAAAGTCCGCAGGGGTACTTCATTTTTAAGATTGGGTTGTTGGGCTTGTAAAATAAAAATCATTATTTGTGACAAGATTAAACACATTTCATTAAACACACCTTTAAAGTCGCACACCCACACTTATATTTCTCATACTTTCAACCTTGCAATACCTATTACTACTGCTTTTAAAATCAGTATTTGTCAACATTTTACATACATTTCATTGAAGACACCTTTATTAAAGGGATATAGTTATCCAACCTTATATTTCTGGTTCTTCCACCGTTGGGATACATATTACCACTGCTTTTAAAATCAGTATTTGCCAACATTTTACATACATTTCATTGAAACACATTTTAAAGGGTACAGTTACCCACAATTATATTTGTCGTACTTACACCGTTGGGATACCTATTACTACTGCTTTTAAAATCGGTATTTGTCAACATTTTACATACATTTCATTGAAGACACCTTTAAATGGATATAGTTACCCAATCTTATATTTCTGGTACTTGCACCGTTGGGATACCTATTACTACTGCTTTTAAAATAAGTACTTGCCAACATTTTACATACATTTCATTGAAAACACAATTAAAGGGGTACAGTTACCCACAATTATATTTGTCGCAGTTCCACCGTGGGGTACCTATTACTACCGCTTTTCAAATCAGTATTTGCCAATATTTTACATAAACTTGATTGAAAACACCTTTAAAGGGATACAGTTACCCACACTTATAATTCTCATACTTCCACCATTGGGATCCATATTACCACTGCTTTTAAAATCAGTATTTGCCAACATTTTACATGCATTTCATTGAAAATATCTTTAAAAGGGACACTTTTGCCTTAGAGAACACCCTTAACCAAAACATACAATTATAAAAAAATGGTAAATGTAACAAAAAGTAGTGTCTTACTGTGTGAATAAGTAGGTCTGTCCAATCTTTTGGCAATCCTCGTTCATTTTTGTCAAAAGTTCTTGTTTTATTTAATTTGGGATAAAAGGGCCATACTTGACCACAACTTTAATTTCTATATTAACTTTGCGATAAAGTATATTTTTCTAAGAAATCCTATTACTTATCGATATATTGAATTTTGTATTCTTTAGTAAATGTTGTGCTTTAGATAAAACTAGCTTGCACATAATTATAATTCTTATTTGTAATAAATAAAGAAAAATCCAGTGTGATAGAATTAAATTAAATTTTTAATTCTTCCTGTTGTTTGGATGTGTTTGTTCTCGTCATGTTACTTATTTATAATTAGTTCTTTAATTTTATAATAAAAAGACTTGCTAGTTACAAAAGTAATTTATTATTGGCGTATATGTTATGTTTTAGAATTCGTTTAATGTCAATTTAATAAACCAATAAAATACACTTTGATTTATTTATTTTTGTTTTCTTTGGTAAAAAATATTTTCAGGTTTATTAGAAGAAATGTCGCAAAATTCGTTTACTAACAACGAACGCCAAGATCGTTGTGGTTTTGTTCAAGAACTTGTACTATCTTCAATGTCAAATCTTGAGGGTGAAGATAGTTGTGACCAAAACTTTGTCAAATTAACGCAGACTAGTCGTCCTGTTGACGAACCAGCAGCAGAAGAGGAAGAATTAAGACCTCAGCGTCAAAGTAGCACTACACTGCGAGGAAGAGCTAGACAAGATAACCAAAACGCCAATAGAAGAGCTGAAGCCAATCGTAAAGAAAACTCTAATATTGATGCCTCTGAGCTCTCTGATCCAGAGGAAAACAGATAGTTTACTTATCTGGGCTTCAAAGTTCTTGTGATAGATTTGTTTTCTCATTTTGTGAGACCTTTAATATTGCTTGTTTTTATTAATACACTTTGTCGCAAAAATGTAATATATTGTTATCGATTTCAGCATTTGTTTAAAGTCATTTAGTTGAATGCTTCTTAGAATGAGTGGGTCAACAGTTTGGAAGTCACTGCCAGCACTATACACGAAAAAAAGATAGATATATCTTTAGATATTCAAAGGGGAGACGGGCTTATGGGTTTGTTTTTTTCTAAAATTAGACCTAGTTATAAAAAAGTCTTATATTTAACAGTTGCTGTGAAACAGGATTTTATAGGATGATTTCTTATCAAATTGTCAGCTTAAAAGTGCATACGAGCATACAGGTGATGATAGTAAAACAATCTTACGGATACTTCACAGATTGCACTGTAGAAAAGATATCTGATTCGGAGTTAGCCTCTGAAGTAATTGTAGAATTTTTTTGGCCCCACTTTTGTATACATGCACTTTTTGACTGGCAATTGGATAAGGCTTCACCCCTTAAAGGTTTATTTTGGAACATCTGGTGTAAATGGAGTAACAAAGGCAGTACTTTCATAAGTGCACTAATATAAAAAGTCCGCAGGGGTACTTCATTTTTAAGATTGGGTTGTTGGGCTTGTAAAATAAAAATCATTATTTGTGACAAGATTAAACACATTTCATTAAACACACCTTTAAAGTCGCACACCCACACTTATATTTCTCATACTTTCAACCTTGCAATACCTATTACTACTGCTTTTAAAATCAGTATTTGTCAACATTTTACATACATTTCATTGAAGACACCTTTATTAAAGGGATATAGTTATCCAACCTTATATTTCTGGTACTTCCACCGTTGGGATACATATTACCACTGCTTTTAAAATCAGTATTTGCCAACATTTTACATACATTTCATTGAAACACATTTTAAAGGGTACAGTTACCCACAATTATATTTGTCGTACTTACACCGTTGGGATACCTATTACTACTGCTTTTAAAATCGGTATTTGTCAACATTTTACATACATTTCATTGAAGACACCTTTAAATGGATATAGTTACCCAATCTTATATTTCTGGTACTTGCACCGTTGGGATACCTATTACTACTGCTTTTAAAATAAGTACTTGCCAACATTTTACATACATTTCATTGAAAACACATTTAAAGGGGTACAGTTAGCCACAATTATATTTGTCGTACTTACACCGTTGGGATACCTATAACTACTGCTTTTAAATTCAGTATTTGCCAACATTTTACATACATTTCACTAAAAACACCTTTAACGGGATACAGTTACCCACACTTATATTTCTCATACTTTCAACGTTGCGATACCTATTACTACTGCTTTTAAAATCAGTATTTGTCAACATTTTACATACATTTCATTGAAGACACCTTTAAAGGGATATAGTTACCCAACCTTATATTTCTGGTACTTCCACCGTTGAGATACCTATTACCACTGCTTTTAAAATCAGTATTTGCCAACATTTTACATACATTTCATTAAAACACAATTAAAGGGGTACAGTTACCCACAATTATATTTGTCGTACTTCCACCGTTGGGATACCTATCACTACTGCTTTTAAAATCAGTACTTGCCAACATTTTACATACATTTCATTGAAAACACATTTAAAGGGGTACAGTTACCCACAATTATATTTGTCGTACTTACACCGTTGGGATACCTATAGCTACTGCTTTTAAATTCAGTATTTGCCAACATTTTACATACATTTCACTAAAAACACCTTTAATGGGATACAGTTACCCACACTTATATTTCTCATACTTTCAACGTTGCGATACCTATTACTACTGCTTTTAAAATCAGTATTTGTCAACATTTTACATACATTTCATTGAAGACACCTTTAAAGGGATATAGTTACCCAACCTTATATTTCTGGTACTTCCACCGTTGAGATACCTATTACCACTGCTTTTAAAATCAGTATTTGCCAACATTTTACATACATTTCATTAAAACACAATTAAAGGGGTACAGTTACCCACAATTATATTTCTCGTACTTCCACCGTTGGGATACCTATTACTACTGCTTTTAAAATCAGTACTTGCCAACATTTTACATACATTTCATTGAAAACACCTTTAAAGGGGTACAGTTACCCACAATTATATTTGTCGCAGTTCCACCGTTGGGGTACCTATTACTACCGCTTTTCAAATCAGTATTTGCCAATATTTTACATAAACTTGATTGAAAACACCTTTAAAGGGATACAGTTACCCACACTTATAATTCTCATACTTCCACCATTGGGATCCATATTACCACTGCTTTTAAAATCAGTATTTGCCAACATTTTACATACATTTCATTGAAAATATCTTTAAAGGGGACACTTTTGCCTTAGAGAACACCCTTAACCAAAACATACAATTATAAAAAAATGGTAAATGTAACAAAAAGTAGTGTCTTACTGTGTGAATAAGTAGGTCTGTCCAATCTTTTGGCAATCCTCGTTCATTTTTGTCAAAAGTTCTTGTTTTATTTAATTTGGGATAAAAGGGCCATACTTGACCACAACTTTAATTTCTATATTAACTTTGCGATAAAGTATATTTTTCTAAGAAATCCTATTACTTATCGATATATTGAATTTTGTATTCTTTAGTAAATGTTGTGCTTTAGATAAAACTAGCTTGCACATAATTATAATTCTTATTTGTAATAAATAAAGAAAAATCCAGTGTGATAGAATTAAATTAAATTTTTAATTCTTCCTGTTGTTTGGATGTGTTTGTTCTCGTCATGTTACTTATTTATAATTAGTTCTTTAATTTTATAATAAAAAGACTTGCTAGTTACAAAAGTAATTTATTATTGGCGTATATGTTATGTTTTAGAATTCGTTTAATGTCAATTTAATAAACCAATAAAATACACTTTGATTTATTTATTTTTGTTTTCTTTGGTAGTTTAGAAAATTTCTTCCGGTTACTTCAAATTTGATTAACAAAAAAATCAATCGACCTTCTGGCCAAGTTGCAGATTGATTGACGACGTCTCGTACAGATTTGGTAAAAAGTAATTCTAAAAGTTCATACATAGAGACACATCTTATTTATTCTTAAGATTAATTTAAAACATTCTTTGTACTTCCGGGACTAGTCTTAGTACTTTAGTCCCGCCAAGCAGGGACTAAAGTGCATTCTAGTAACATATAATTTTAAAAAAAGTTTAAATTTTATTCATTTATTTATATTCTGATGGATGTTTACCCTTGTATAATTTACAATATTAAATAGTCGATTTCCTACAAATTACCAAATTTTAGTAATATTATTCCCGAAAGTACAACAAATAGTGTATAATAATAATAATTCTTTATTAATGTTACAACACAGAGGTTGTATAAACCTAGGGACCACAGTGCTGCGGGATTAAATGAAGCCCTTGGTTTATTAATATTTTATTTCCTATCCAAAAAAAGAAATATTCCAGAATCCAGAGATGGTGGTAGAGATTGTGCTAGAAGCGCATCCTCTACATGATAGTCAACATGCCTACCGGCGTGGCGGTCAACAGAGACAGCAATCCACGCCGTGGCAGCAAAGAATCCACCTTTGCACTACAAGAACGTCGCTGTGGCCGACCTTCGATGTTGAAGGTGCTTTCGATAAAGCAAAACCGTCGACCATCTACGATTCTCCGAGAACGAGAGAAGCGCCGTCGGCGGTTATAGAATGGGTTAGATCTGCACTCAAGGAGCGGCAGGTGAGCGCCACCATCGGAGACGTTCGGCTGGGGTGTGGGGCGGCTGCCTATCGCCCCCACCTATGGTGTCTGGTTATGGACGGCCTGATGATGAGGCTCGCTAAAGCTGGCTTCTGCGCATAGACATAGACGCGGATAATGGACTCGTTCTTGTGACGGGGAAGATTCTGGGTGTGGTGTGCGATAGGCTGCAGACAGCTTGCAGGATACTGGAGGAATGGTGTGAGGAGACGGGACTATCGGCCAATCCGGACAAGACCGAAATGATCCTCTTCACAAAAGGGAGGAACATAAATGAGTTTAGGGTGCCTCAATTGTAAATTGCACAAAGCACCTGCATACGATGGGTATGGAGGAGGACCCGATATGTGCGGGATGCTTGGAGGACGAGGAGACACCACTGCACTTCCTGTGAGCTTGCCAAGCCCTGAGAAGACCCAGATGGCATGTCTTTGAGACAGTGGTGATCCCACAGGAGGAAGTCAGGACCCTTGCTTGGAGTAACGTCCTGACCTTCATGAGAAGGTCGGGCAGGTTCGGCGAGAGCCTGGGTGGTTAAGTAGATGGGGGAAGACCCAGGGGTAGGTAAAAAAGGATCGCATTTGGTCTACTTGCCAGGTCCGTGTGCCTCCCCTCACCTACTACTACTACTACTACTACTACTACTAATGTCGCGTGCTCTTTAAACTAGAACTTGAATATTAAAAAGAGCCTCCCTGGTTCCTAAGCCATTCCTAAAACTAAGCTGTGTTTCCGTGCTATTTTCTTCCAGTTCTCTATAAATCCGGTAAGATCTTTAAATCATGACTTATATAGGATCTCCACATTTAGTAGTACTTTTCTTTTCCGGAAGTGGTATGAATGATACCAGCCATTAATGTGGCAGTAGTTGTCCGGTCTCGTATATTTTGTTGAGTAAGCTAGTCAGACGCCTTAGTGGATCATACTTAAGCAATTTTCCATGTACGTGGTCTGGTCCAAGAGATTTATTGTTCTTTAACCTTTTAAATGCTAAACATCTTATGTGATTTCCCGACCCGATGTTACTCCGATTAAGTCCTCCATGCCACATAATTGAAGGCCTACCCAGATCATAAAACCTGCTGGACAGACACCAACAGTCTTCAAATTAGATGACAGTCCGTGATACCCATAGATGTATTTAACTCAAACAAGCTAAACATTTTTGATTCTAACTTTACGGAAAATAGGTAGTCACGATATTCGTCTATAATTTGAGATTTCGTTGAAATGTCCATTCATGAAAATTGGTAAACTTGAGACCGTTAAGGAAATGTTCTCTTTGATGCAATGATTTATTAATTTATTTTTAAGCTAATTTAATTCATCTCTAATCTCAAAAAATGTTACGTCGGTCACCGAAAACAAGGCATGTTGAAATAGTGGAATATTTTAAGTCAGATAGGAAGTGGGCGACACGATCTTACTTTGTAAATTTTGAGCGCGATAATTTGCAAGTTTAATCGTACCTATATATGCAGGGTGACATTGAAAAAAATACAATGCATAGTACCACACCATAGAGGATCTCAAAATAATGTAAAAGTTCCTATACTTTAACAGGGCCGTATTTACTTATTCAATTTAAGCATATTGAATCTTCTAACTCCTGCACCGGTTGCTTAAAAATCTTATACAATAATATATTATTGTTACACAACATGGCAGCCTGTGAGAGCATCAATTTTGGTTTAATTCCCTCTACTTAGTCGCAGAATTAAAAAATTAATATAAAAAAATACAATATTCATGTGAAAACAAAAGAAATTTTTACATAAGTTTATAGGAACTTCTTACATTCTCTTGAGATCCTCTATCAAATTCAAATTATTTATTCGTGTTAAAAATCACAATATAGCAATGTACACACGTCACAAAAAAAAATAAAAAATACAGAAATACAAGTTTAAAAGTAACACCCAAAAGCAGATAAACATACTGTTTTACAATAAAAACACAATGAGCACTATGGCCCTCTATAGAAATATCTAAAATATTCGTCATTTGAGTAAAATACATTCACAGTTAAAATCTGTTTCATTCTTTTCTTAAAAGTATTTGTTGGTAGCTCCTTTATTTCTATAGGCAATACATTAAAATATTTTATTGCCCAATAACCAGGGCCATTTTGACACCCCTTCAATCGCCGATACGCAGGTATTAAATTACCTTTATTTCTGGTTGGATAATCATGCATGTCTTCGTGAGTAGCAAACAGTTGCATGTTGTTTTTTATATAGAGATATAGATGGCAGGGTAAGTATTCCCAGCTGTTCAAAACCCGCCCTACAGTCATCCCTGCAACCTAAACCACTCTGACTGCCTTCCGCTGCAACCCGAACAAACGCCGTGCACCCGTGGCATGACCCCATATGAGCACGGCATATGAAAGCTGTGCATGAAAAGTGGCAAAGTAAGCTGTTCTTAGTGCAGTGCGGGACACATTGTCTGCAAGACGACGAAGCAGATAGAGGTTTTTGCTTAACTTTGAAGCCACAGCGTCGATGTGCATGTCCCACTGTGCCTTCTGGTCGATAATGACCTCAAGAAACCTACTATGGGAAACATGGTCATTTATAGCCCCCATCTCTCTCATTGTGAAGACCATTTTTTGTGTCTTGCTTCTATTCAAAAGAAGTCTATTTGAATGAAACCACCTCTCGGCTAACTCCTGTGCCCCCAAGGAACCCAACAATGAAGCCTCAAGAGTCTCTGCCACAACAGAAATGGTTGTGTCATCGGCGAAGAGAGTATAATTAGATTTGTGATCTATCAAGGGCAAATCGTTGACATATATAAGGAAAAATATTGGGCCCTGAATGGATCCCTGAGGCACCCCAATCGTAACCTCTTGCACCGCCGATGTCACACCACCATACTGCACTGCCTGACATCTTCCCGCAAGATATGACCGCAATAGTTGCAAACTGTCATCTGTAAATTTATATCACAGCTTATCGTGTGGTACTATGCATTTTACTTTTTTCAGTGTCCAATATTTCACAGGACAATTCCTCAATTATTTCTAAGATAGAAAGTTCACCTAAAAATGTAGTCAGAAACGCTTCGAATTCCAAGATGCAAGGTTACAATATCTACAACACAGCCTTATTACTGTTTAATACAGACGAAGCGTTTCTGATCACATCTTTTATATGAACTTTTTATCTTAGAAATTATGAGGAATGGTCCTGTGAAATATCAGACACTGATTAAAAAACACCCTGTACATATATAACCGAACTAGTTACGAGTCGGTCTCGCGGTATGTTGTCAGATATTGTTTTATTTGCAGTGATTAAACAATTGACTCTATAATCTGTTGCTTAATGTGAGAGGAGAGAGTAATAAATCATTATTGAACTATAAAACCCAGTAGTCTTCGCCGTATTCCCATAGGCGTAGTCCAATTATTATTTCATATAACATTCAGAGTTGCAAGAATAGTTCAAATGAGTTTGAATATGACTGGAGTCCGATAGTCAACAATATACAGACTTGTGCACGATGATAAACGCGGCCCCATCAGGTCACCAAAGAGAAGTACACGAAGAAAAGAAACTGTTACGTGTAGAAATATTAAAAAATAATATAAGATATGGCCTGGTAGCAAATTATAGGTTACCTTCTCTAGAACCCAATAAATATTGGGGCACATTACATAGACTTTTCTCTGAGAGACATTTTACACCTTGTAAAGTGGAAATTTTTGGAGGGGATACAAATCTGGACATTTTAGATTCCAAGGTCAAGTTTGTGCAGGAATACATTGGCTCTCTATTGAGTTTTGGCTATTATCCCTTCATAAATAGTATAACTAGAAAAAATAATGTTCATTCTAGCTGTTTAGATCATTTCTTTGTTAAAGGAACTGGGGATTGTGAGGGTATGATAGTTGATAGTGATATAACTGATCATTTTCCTATTATTCTTAGTATTAAACAGAACGTTGTTCCAGATTTGGAGCCGCAACCTAGGACATATAAAAGGTTGAATAGGGGTAGCTTGCATAATTCTTTAAAACATGAATCTTGGGCAGATGTGTTCTATGAAACCTCTAGTAATGAGATTGCTAAAAAGATTACCGATACTATAATAAAACATATATCTAACGCCACCTCGATGGTAAGAATATCTAGTAAAAAGCGATGTCTTAAGCCTTGGATCACACCTGGTCTGGTCAGCTGTATCCGTAGGAGAAATCTGTTAAAAAAGCAGTCATCTAATAATCAACAAGCACTTCATATTTATGTAGACTACCGCAATAACCTATCGAAAGCAATAAATAGGGCTAAAACTTCTTATTACAAAAATAAAATTAACAACAACTTGCATGATCCAAAAAATGTCTGGAAAGTAATAAATGAGGTAACCAACGAGCGGGTTAGTCAGGATAACATCAAGTTAATAAAAACAAGTGATGGTCAGGTTACCTCTGACAGTCGCGTTATAGCCGACGAGTTTAACAGTTTTTTCAGTACCGTTGGCTTAGAGCTGGCAGAAAAATTTAAGGGTAATAAAATACCAAACCAAATTAATATAAACAGGCACCAGAAAAACTCGATGTTTTTGAAGGCGGTGGATGAAAATGAAATGATAAACGTCATTAGTAGCTTAAAAAATTCTCAATCGTGTGGTGAAGATGGCATAACGTCTAACATTGTAAAAAATAATCATCTAAGTTTGATGCGTCCACTTTTGCATCTCACCAATACTATTTTTACTACTGGTGTCTATCCAGATTGCTTTAAGACATCTGTGGTTGTTCCGTTGTTTAAAACCGGAGACAGAACAGATGTAAATAATTATCGACCAATTGCTTTGACCAGTGTGCTGAACAAAATTGTAGAGAAGTGTTTAAAACTAAGGCTTTATGACTTTTTAGAAGCAAACAATATCTTGTCACCCAATCAGTATGGCTTTAAACCGGGATGTTCGACGGAAAATGCACTGCATATATATGGTAACAAGTTTTATTACCGATAGTTTTAATATGCATCAGAAGCCAATTGCCGTCTTTTTAGACCTAAAAAAAGCTTTTGATACGGTAGATCACCCAATTTTATTGCAAGCGCTGAATCATGCTGGGGTCAGGGGGATTGTCAATAATTTGTTTCAGTCTTATTTGACAAATCGTATACAAAAGGTGAAGTTGGATAATGTTTACAGTGTTACTAAAAATGTGCCTATTGGCGTGCCCCAAGGGACAGTATTGGGTCCTATACTATTTCTAATATATGTTAACAGTCTTCTTGACACCCAAACAATGGGAGAAATAGTGTGCTTCGCAGATGACACTGTTTTGTTGGTTAGGACATTATCTTGGGATCTGGCTTATCTGAGGGCGGAAAAAGCCTTACATGCAGTCACGTGCTGGTTGGACAGCAATCAGTTAACTTTAAACAAAGACAAAACATTTTTTGTTAATTTCTCTATGAATTCGAGAGGGGTGCCCAACATTAATTCTTTGCTTTTGCATGAACCATCTTGCTCTTTGATGACTAATAAATGTATATGCACAACTACTATTATGCAAGCTAGTTCTGTCAAATATTTGGGTGTATATATTGATAGGTATTTGCGATGGGATGTGCATATTAACTACGTATTATCTAAGATTAAAAAAACGATATTTAAGTTCTGAGTTAAGAAATATTTTACCCCTATATATATTAAAAACTGTTTACTCCGCATTGGTGGAATCACTTCTAACTTATGGTATAATTTGTTGGGGTTCGGCTTCACGGTCTGTGCTTGGTGCATTAACGATTGCGCAAAAATACATATTAAAAGTTATGTTTTTTAAACACAAAAGATATCCTAGTGATATACTATTTAAAGAATCAAATCAACTCGCAATTAGAGAACTTTTTTGCTACAGGGTTATTGTTTTTGCGCTGAGAAACGGACTGTGCCAGAGAAATGTTTTACATCATATAACAACTAGAGCTGTAAGTCAACGTCATATCTACGTACCTTTTCACAACTTTAGTACCACACAGAGGCATGTAAATTACTTGGCACCCTATATAACGAATCTATTACCAAAAAATTTGGCAAAACAAGAATTGAGGCCTTTCGACAAAGTTAAAATAAAAGAGTGGTTAGGGAGTAACTTTCCTGCATTAACAACCCACATTCATTGGCTTTAATTATTCTAATTTAGCTGGATTGACTTTCTTTTTAATGCTTGTTTTATTGCTAAGTATTATGTAAGTATTATGTAAGTATTATTTAGATAATGTTGTAGTAATTAATTGCTGATGAGGCTCACACATATCTCCGGATACATGATGCCTTATTGATGTATATGTATTGTATATTTGCTTTTGTTTTTTGAATAAATTTGAATTTGAATTTGAATTTGTAATAAATGAGGATGAAAAGACTGCCATAAGAATCATACACTCGTTTTACTTAAATAAAGAAATACCTACCTTTGACAAAATAATGTCTGAAATGAAAAAGGATGATTTCACTCCACCCATGGGAAGAAGAAATTATGGAAAACTTTGAAGGAAATGAATTTTTGTTATGAAAAAATTCAAAACAGAAAATCACTTTTAATAGAGAAAGACAAAATCATCTGCTGGCGACGACGATATTTGAGGGCAGTTAGACAGTTTCGAAGGGAAAACAGGAATATCTATTATATGGACGAAACTTGGTTAAATGAAGATATACAGTTGGTAAAATATGGCAGGATAAACATAAAAAAACGCGAGGCAAGCTTTCATGCAAGGGTGGTCCACTGGAATAAAAGCACCCTGGGAAAAAGGTAAAAGATTAATAATTATTCACATTGGTAGCAAAACTGGATTTGTCGATGGCGGCTTACTAGCATTTTAATCAAAACGGACTGGAGACTATTATGGAGACATGAACGCTGATCCCAAGGCCACACGGCTTTATTTATGGGAAGCTTTTATGCTATAATAAAGAGGCTAGCTAGTATACAAAAATAATTTATTAGTGGCGTACATGTTATGTTTTAGAATTCGTTTAATTTCAGTTTAGTAAACAATAAAATACACTTCGATATATTTTTATTTTTTGTTTGGCTATTCAATGATTCCTTGAAATTTGTTTTAACTAAAAAAATCAATCGTCTATATCGACCATATGTCCACTTACAGTTGCAGATTGGTGGTATCTTCTTCTATTTGAAAAGTCTTCATTGTCTTCATTTAATTGCGCAGTTGACACATCTAGTCCTGGATGAACAGGAGTCACAATAATTTGTTCGTAGTCTGTCACTCTTTTCCTAAAACAAAATAAGTATACATTTTTATAATACAACGGTGGCAGTCTAGTTTAGGGAGTAGCTACTTTTACGTGCGTATAAGTGATAAGAAGACCATTTGTGTGTAGGTATACAAAAAGATGTAAGAGCGACAATGTTACCGTTCACAAAGAAATGCGAGACATGTGAAAGCTCAGTATTTGCTGGCGTGGGGGTTACAAAGGCAGGAAGGTAAAAGCACCCAATACGTCCAAGTGCGGCAAAACTTTAGTCCATTTTAAACGTGCACGGATTTACCTACTCCAGTGGATACTGGCACATAAGCTTTCTGTGTATTGCAGTGTCAAAATGAGCAATGGGGCGTTTTCACATTTTAGTGATGTAATTTTTAGGAAATTTAACATTACCAGGCGTTTGGGCCAAATAGCCACCATAACTAGGGGGTGGGCGATGTTGAATTGTTTCATTTATTTGCGAACTTTGCCCAACTTCAAGCAGGCATTGTTGGCTTTGCTAACTCTACGTGTGTAAAATCTCAAACAATACCAAAAGGTGTTGAATGAGAGAGCTGTGTTGAGCAAGACAAGCGTAGCTCCTTGGGTGGTATTAATTTTAGTTCTACAGTAATTAATTTACGACCAAAATCAATAACCCCCAACCGAATATCTGCATGTATTTGAGTCATTCACATTATAGCTATTTTATTACTCTTATCTTTACCAGTACTAGCCGGGGCAATAACTATATTACTCCTTTTACCCCGCCAGTGGCAATTTTTGGGAACCGGGCATAAGCATCGATTTTTGCGAACACGGTACAGATTGCTTTATCGTCATTGGTACAGAGGGATGCCCTGTGCAAAGTAGAACGCTGCCTGGCCAGTGCCAACTCTACACACCCTGCGGACTTCGCCCGTAACATATACAGGGTGTCCGGTAAGTATATGGCAGACTCTAGGGAACGTATAGGGGAGTTCAAAATATCCCAAATTTGTCATAGAAAAAAAATCCTAAAGTGGCCCTTAACGGAGATACAGAGCCTTAAAGGGGTACCCAGCAACTTACCTTTTTGGCTCTAACTTTTGAACCGACATGTATGATAATTTAAAGCAAATTTAATATTTTATGTAGGCCATAAAGACTCATAAAACCATACTACAGTAGATGTTTTGACTTGCCACCACATTCTTTAGCCCAAAATTTTGACAGGTGTCATTTTATAGAGCTGAAAACTGATTTTTTAGATACTCTGGTCATTATCCTCTTTAAAAAGGTCCTCTACATTTGTTTCGATAAAATTAGCCGTTTTCGAACAAATTATTTTTTTTTGTATAACACGTTTCGCATTGACTTTCGAAATTTATTTAATAATCAAGTTTATTAATATAAGTTATTTAAACACAGTAACTAATCGAATAACAATAGAACTAATAATTCGCATTAAAATAATAAAACTTGTCATTATTACATCTCATTAATGCTCACGTGCATCTTATGGATAAGCACTCGGCAATTGTGTGGATGCAAGAAGAATTTATTCTGATACATTTCCAAATCGAAGTGTGCCGCATAAAGGAACCATTGAAAGAGTTGACATCTCGGAAGTCACTTAAGCGCAAGAATGTTAAAAATGTGAAAGATTCGCTTCTTCTTGTTTACTTACAAAAAAGCTAGCCAGGAACCTTTATCTCCTCCGGAATATCTCTCACTGTGTCTCCGCTGATGTAAGACGAACAACATATTTTGCAATTTTTCATACTCATATTAGCTATCGAAATTCTTACATGGGGACATTCGGCGGGGTGGCACAAAGTTTTTGGACTACAGAGGAGAGCTGTTAGGGTGGTGTCTGGTTTGGCTTATAGAGAGGACTGTAGAAATGCTTTCATTGATCTGAAAATTTTAACTGTGCCTTGTCTGTATGTGTTTGCGTGCCTGGTGTATGTGAGGCAGAATCTGGATTAGTTTCTGACGCACCTGAATGTGCATGACTATAATACCCAAGCCAGGAGTAATCTGGTTCTTGCTTGCCGGCGCCTGCAAAGGTGTCAAGATGGCCCACGGCATTGGGCGGTTAAGTATTTTAATAAATTGTCTGTGAGGGTAAGAGAGTTGCCACTCTCTATGTTCAAGAGTCGAACTAAAAAGTTTTTGATTAGTCAAGCCTTCTACTCACCTGAGGAGGATGTCAACTCAAATTTTAATCTGTTGTAATAGTCTTTGAACCTAATTTTCATGTATTGTTTATTAGTCTGTACTTAGCTATTTATGTTTTATATTATAAATTTGTAATTTTATTTTACTTTATTTTATTAGACAATTTAATATTATATCTAGAATCTAGCTCTCACAATTTATATTCACATATTTTCCGACGTGTGTAAGCATTTCATATGTAACTAACATGAATAAATTGATTGATTGACTTCAGCAGATTTTCGAAATGGACGTCCTGTACCTCTATACATTTCCTTAGCCGACGGATATTTTCTTGAATTTGGCTGAAATGGTTTGTTATTCTTTCTATCAGATCTTCCCTGGTGTGAACTGGCGTCGAATATACAAGCCTCTTTAAATTTCCCCATAAAAAGAAATCCAATTGAGTCGTCGGGCGACCTCGGTGGACATAAAATAGGCCCACGTCGACCTATTCAGCAATTACCAAAAGTATTTGATAAGTGCTGACGAACTAAATTGCTAAAATGGGGCGATTCACCGTTGTGCATATACCACATCTGATTTCTAATTTCTAAGGGCACATTTTCTAATCAACCGTTTAAGTTTTGTTGCAAGAATTGCAAATACATGGCACCATTTAATCTGCCTTCAATAAAGAACGGTCCAATGAGATAATTCTCGCCCACATATTAACTATGAACCTTTGTTGGTTGGGGATTTTTCTTCATGCCAGATATGCAAATTACGGCAATTTATTACTCCGTCTGAGTGAAACCGGCTTCGTCCGTGTACAAAACAATACAAGTAAAATTATAATTTTGCCTAAATCGTTGCACAAACCAATTTGCGTAGTTGACCCTTGTAGGATAATTAGCAGGAGACATGGCATGCACCTTTTGGTCGTACTAAGGGTGTACCAGTTGCTCTCGAAGGGTCTCATGAACAATCCACTTTGTCGCATGAACTTGGACCGACAGATTTCTTACAGTATTAGAGGGACTTTCAGCAATCTCATCCAGAATTTCCTCCTCTAACTGAGGATTCTTTACTCTTCTGAGAGGCCCTTTTCCGCCACGATGCGGTAAAAAACGTTTTAAAATGAATTAGCAAAATATTAGCTATTTTTAGCATTCTTCTTATTTCACTTGGTTTTTTACCTGATTCTCTTAAGCTACAATTCTGTAGCTTATTTGCAAAACGTAACAAGTCCAGTATTCTTGAGCAAATCCTAACAAGTCCAATCCTTTTTTTTAAATAACATTACGGATCATATTTTGTCCTCCACTAAACTTGGATAATGTATTAATTTGGTGTTTAGTTATCTAATAGAAAAAAGAAAGATCTGCTTGCCCAACTCATTTTCGCTATACACGAAATAATCAATTTGTACAAAAATAGAATAGAAGGACTTGTTTAGTTATGAAAATAAGCTACTCAATTAACCCTTTCAAAAGTTCTTCGGTGCGATAAGCGTCGATTGGGAAACGTATCACAATAAATTCTTCTCGCCTAGACACAATTGTCGAGTGCGTGTCCATAAAATAGATGAATGTCAGCCTATTCACTAGAAGAATAATCCTCCATTACTTAAATCTTGTATGTAATGTAAATGAATCTTCTTCCAAAAACGGCTAATTTCATCCAAACAAACGTAGAGTAGCTTTTTTAAAGAGGAATGACCAGAGTATTTAAAAAATCAGTTTTTAGCTCTGTAAAATGACACCTGTCAAAATTTTGGCCCAACGAGTGTCGTGGCAAGTCCGTTCCTGACTTCTCTGACTGTAGTATAGTTTTATGAGTCTTTATGGCCTACATAAAATATTTAATTTTCATTAAATTATACATGTCGGTTTAAAAGTTAGAGCCAAAAAGGTAAGTCGCTGGGAATCCCTTTGGGGCGCTGTAGGAATTTTTTTCTTATGACAAATCAGGGTTAATTTGACCTCCCCTATACGCTCCGGAGAGTATGCCATATACTTACCGGAGACCCTGTACACTCCAGGGTGTAGGTAGGGTTTCTAATTTTTAACACAAATTTCTCATTTTTAAACAGTCAGTGTTAGCTTAAACTAAATTTTGAATAGCCGATAAAATCAGTGCTAAAAAGTTGTTAATCAATCAAACGATTAATGCCGAATGTCTGAATATTTTGAACATGCCGACAATTAAACACACCCGATGGAATGTATTGGGTGAATCAGCAGCCGAATATTGAAACACAATTTTAGTAAGTACTTATACAACCAGTCAGTGGCGGCTTTTTAATAAGAGCTGCCTTTCCCGTCCGCTAAGCGATACTCATTATAGATACTTGTTCTCCTCACTTGTTAATACTATCGAATTTTTACAAACACACCATCCCAATTCCGAAGTTGTCATCCTTGGCGACTTTAACTTTCATAATGTCAACTGGCTCAAATACTCAAATACAACCGACGAGCAAGGTCGCGAAGCCGAATCCTTTGCCATCAGCTCTGGCCTCACCCAACTCGGATTCCAGACCGAGATGGTGATTTTGCCAATTGAACAAACTACCAATTAGTACTGAACAGCCTCCTAAACCACGCAAGATCTGGCGTTATATATCAGATAAGTGAGATGAGCTAAAGGACCATTTTCGAACCTTTCGTTGGCGGAACGTTTGTTTTACCTCTGACGATCCATCCATCTGTACTAGAGAAGTATCGGATGTTATCCTTACTGGCATGGAAGCCTTCATCCCTTTCTCAAAAAAGTGCCCTTCTAACGGCAAGCCTTGGTTTACCAAACATTGCGAACTAGCTGTTGAATCAAAAAATTATTTCTACCGACAACGGCGTCAAAACCCTACCACCGAGAATCGTACCATCTTTGTTAACGCTCGAACCCAGTGCAAGCAAAGAAGCACACAACCAAAGGATCAAAGGCAAACTTCTTGAATGTCCTAACGGATCAAGATCATTTTGGCCGGTAGCTAAGGCCGTCAGTCAGAACTCTACCAAGTCGATCATTCCACCTCTAACACGTTCTAATGGCACCAAAGCATAGGAAAAAGCTAACTTACCGGCGGAACTATTCTCTTCACCTTCAACGGTTAATTTTTAGGAGAAAACTCCCGAACATTCCCAACAACTTTTGATGCTCTATAGAGCTCAAATTCGACCATCGCTGGAATACTGTTCAGATACAAACATACCCTGAAATTGCTGGATTCCATTCAAAGAGCCATTCGCTTGAACGGTGACCATGATCTGACAAACACTCTGGAGAGCCTTCAACATCGAAGGCAGGTTGACGACTTGAGTCTGATTTACAAATATTTTCATGGGAAGTGCTTAACTGGGGCTACCCGCTTGATTCCACCCAGAGCGGTGCATGGTAGAAATACACGACAAGCCACTGCAGCCCACCCGTACGTGGTTCAGCTTAGTGTCCCTCGAACGACACTCTTTAAAAATTCTTTCATCTGGAGAACGTCATCACTCTCAAATGATCTCCCTGAGGCCGTGTTCCACAACGAGTATAATCTCCAAGGATTCAAGACCAACGTGAATCGTTTCCTGCGCACACGCACCGCTCGCAGAGTGCCCTAAAGGAGTAATCCTGCAGTGATGTGCCTTATTATAAAAACCAAAGCTGCAGCACCACCCAAAAAAATTATTATTCTATTTTTTAAGGGGGGGGGGGGGGGGGCTTGGGTCCGGACCACACCCTTGTCTTGGGAGTATCAGAATCCGAAATTCTTGATCACTCCTTGAAAATTCATTTCTGAATCCGCGCCTGAAATATGAATTTTTAATACTTCTGTACGTACGTACGTTATCGCTGCAACATCATGCACGTCACACGATCCTCACAGCCGAAATTTCGACGTCATCCCTAATAAAACTTGCCAGGTAGTTAGTTAGAAATTTGGCCTTGAGATGGCCAATCAGAGTGACATAATTTCTTGAGATCCGTACTGCCCTTGTTGGCGCTGGACGGATGTATTCTTGAACCGAGATTGCTATTTTCGATGGTTTGCCATATACAAATAGATTACCCAGGAATAATTTTGTGAATTTAAAAATACATCCCCAAAAATATTTTTAGTAGGGTCTTATGGATGAGATACGAATTAAAGAGCAAAATGCAAGAATAGTAATTTTCAATTTACCTCATTAAAAAATTAAAAATTAACGTTAGTTATATTAGACTAAAATATAATTATTTGTAATACCGTTTTGTTGTATCTAGTTCGAGAGTAGGTGTTTGCAAAAAATAAAAAATGTTGCTTTCTATAGGTACTAACTTTAAAAAAAAATATCGTTCACTTCGGACTGGATATGTATGCTTACTATCATGAGCCCCGGCACTGAAACCAATCAACTTTTTAAGTGATTACTTTATGTCTCTTTTCATGAGAGCAGTTAATTTATACCCAACATAACAAGCATAACCCCATCCAAAAAAATAAAGTAAACTAAAATAAACTTTCAAATAGGGCTTACCCAAAGCACCTTAAAAGTACGTTTTTTAACCAACGGAAGAAACGAAATTCGCTAGCTAATCCAGGTTTAACTGCGGGGTTGGCAGTTCCAATGTATAACCAGACCAGGAAAACCACACTTAAACATGCCACTGCATATACCCAACTGACTAGGAACATTATTATGATTTTTATTAGGGCCTAAAACAAAATTTAATGTTGTCTCTAAAAGTGTGCTAATATCGAAAACTTTAATCCTAATTGAAGTTGGCCCTTGAAGCAAAAGTAATTTCGACAATAACAAGTGTTTGTAAAACAGTAAATCTATGCTTGCACGAGTAATTGAACCAGAAATATTAACTTTGCTTCAAGAACGAACTTCTATCACAAATCATTTTTAAAAGTCAAAGACCATCTCGGTTCTCTTAAATACAACTTAAATCTTTAAAAACCTCTCTGAGCTGGTTAGAATATAAATTAATATTTTTATGTATATGAATTGAGTATACTAACCCCTATAAGGGAGAGCCATCTATTGCACAAATGCGAATACCAGTTTTTCTGCTTAGAGTGGATGTGGTTTTTCGGCGCTATTGGTGTTGTTTCTGAATTATCCGTGGGACTAGAAGGAGAATTAGAACTTGATTCACCCTAAAAAATGTATTTTCTTTAAATGCACTCATTGTCCTTTTATTATAGTTGATAGATGTAAGCAGGTAATTGAATATATTTTTATTCTGGCAAAACCACTCACCCAACGGATGTAAAAAAGCTTCCAAATATATTTAGTTACCCGGCAAAAATACCAAGGTTGTCATAACGTTCACGGCATGAAAAATTACAAGAAATATTTACAGCGTTTTTATAGCCGGTTGCTAAAAAACGTTATTTTATAGTGTTATACGCTCAAATAGCATGTTTTTCGAGAAATTTCAGAGACTATTTTTTTTTAATATTTGACGAAGAATGTAACCAATGAATAGCTACATGGAACATCAATGGTATTCTAAACAAAAAACATTACTTAGAAGTCTTTCTTAACACTCAGCATATAGATATTTGTCTTATTTCAGAGACACATATGACAAATCAATCTTTCATTAAGATACGAGGATATAAGGTAAATTTTACTATTCACCCAGCTATAATTAAGGAATCAATCAATCATTTTGAAGAATGTCATTGACAACATGTAGATATTCAACGAACAGTGGTCGAAATCAAGACAACTGTTACAAGACTATCCTTCAACATCTTGGCGAAATATTTATTGTAGGTGGGGACCTTAATGGCAAGCATGTTGATTGGGGATCAAGATTAACCACAACTAAAGGTAATGAGTTAAGAAAAGCTGTTCAAGAAACTGGTCGTAATTATCACTTAACAGGTAAGCCTACCTACTGGCCCACTCACACTAATAAAATACCTGATTTACTAGACCTTTTTATATCAAAAAAATATTACCCAACTTCTTTGAGATCGAAGAAAACTGTGACCTGGATTCGGACCATTCAGCTGTCATTTTAACATTGAGCATAACATTAAAAGAACCGCCCTACCTACTCTTCTAAACAAAACCAACGATGCGAGTTCACCTCCAAAATATAATAAACTTGAATATTAATTTGCAAGCAACCGAGCAACTGGAATAAGAGGCTGAAAACTTTATTAGACTTGTAGAGGAAGCTGCGTTCAATAATACCAAAGAAGTCGTCCATGTGACCACAAGATTAAATTATCCAGTTGAAATTGGGCAACTAATCAACGAAAAAAGAAAAGCTAGAAGAAGATGGCAACAGACGAGAGACCCAGCTGACAGGACTATGTAGCGAAACATGTCAAGTTATTTGATGTAATACAGTGGAAATTTAGCAGTAAAACTCCTGTTTTTCTGTTTACCTGTAATTAATAACCTAATTCCGGATTTAGGCAGAAACATTCAACAATTGATTGAGTTAACATCCCATATTTCTGATCAACTTTTTAGAATCAAGCAGGAGGATGAATATTCCGACATAAAAGCCGACTTACCAGTATCGGAAGAATTGCAGATGACACTGCTATTCTCGCAGTTGATTAAGATCATGATTCTCTACTAGAAAACTCCAAATAGCAAGCAACATGGCAGGTGACTGGACAAGACAATGGAAAATCAAGCTCAATGAACTTAAATCAATCCATACAAATTTTACTAACACGAAGCTAGAACAGCCACTTCTAGATGTTAACGGTACAATTATATATTAGCACCAGCAGGTATTTTATTAAAAAAAAAATATATACTTAACGCCCTTCTACCCACTAAACAAAGCCATTTCTGATAAAACCAAGTTGCTATTGAATAATCATTCCTCACTTCACTAGATATTTTCTTTTGCTAAGGGTGTCGGTTGAATTGATGAAACAACGCCCGAAATCCAAATAGGTTGCACAGTAAATTGTGGCTCCAATGATGCGCAATACGCCCGCAGAGTTTTATTATTATTAATTAATTAACACCAAAAGTAGGTTGGCAACTGCTTATCAGGATCGCTCGGGATGCTTTAGACGTTTGTCTTGTTCGGTTGCTACGTCGGAATCCGCGTTTGGATTAAATTAGATGTCCAGTCTTTAGAAATATTTATGTGCTTCAAGGTAAACGCCCCATACTGTTAACTGCGCGTGGTACACAAAAGAGTAATTCTGGCTTTAGTTCTCATCCATTTTGTTATTTCAGGAAACTTACCCTTAAGGTTTTATGCCTTGTTCTTTCAGGAAACAGTCTATCCAGATCATTATTGTGGTCTGAATCAACACTAATAGTAGTCTGAATTCTGGGTCTATGAAATCTTTGCTCTCTTTGGTGCTGTATGTCAAACGTTTGAGCTAAAGCGAAATACGAATAGTCTATGCAAGCATATGTTAATAGATAAGGCATTGTTACAATGGGTGCAAGTGTATTTATGTTTCCTACTAAAATAAATGCGAATGTTACTGTAGCTACTACGGCCATGGAGTATAGCGGCACTTTATTTGGTCCTCTCTAAAAAAAAAATGCATATAAAATATCAGTTTTAAACAAAACTATCGATTTCTAGGTTTTCAATATCACAAACAAATTTTAAGTTTATATTTAGTAAGGAAAAGAGAAAGATGTTTTATTTGAGTACAAAGAAATACTTATTTTATAAAAGCTATTTGTTTAGAGTTTCCAGCTACTTTGTGGTCTTTAAGTAAGGAGGCTATTGTTAATATAGCTTGGGATTCTATTTAAAATATAACCTTACCCCCATGCTTAGAACACCAATTCCTGGAATAACATTTTCCAGTGCTATAGACTGTAACACTCTTGGCGTGCCATACATAGCTCCAAGACAACTTGACATCGATGAAACGTACAATCCTGCCAAAAATAACACTCCACTAACTGAAACCTTAGCGGCAATCATATAGTCGGCTTGTAAATAACTTCTTTTACAAGTAGCTCCCAAAAAAACTATAAAAACTAGGTAAAGAAATGTAGCAAAGCTAATGGCTGCCAGTGTTCCATTTGGTATGTTGGTCGAGGGTGCTTTTAAATCCCCACTCATATTGATACCAGATAAAATACCAGTTATAGTGGGGAAAAACACCCCAAAAACTGCAAAGGCGTTGTAGTTGTCTGTATAATTTGACCACAGGTTTAGTTCCATATTGTTGCTTATCCAGCCTTCAACTCCCCTTTCTAAAAACATTGTGCATGATGTGATAGTGCTTTATTTTGAAACAATAGTCCTATTACCTTCATCAGTGTGCACAAAGCTGCCTACCATAAAATCTAACCCAGCCAACAATAAGATTAGTAACAAAATAAATTGAAGTTTGATAACCCATTTTACTCCTGCAATGTTAATGCTGCTGAGTAATAAAACAGCTGCTATCGCTATTATCCTCACAGCCCATGATGAATCTCCAAAACCAATTAATCCTGCCATAGACTCGCCAAAACCCAAAACATTAAGTGCACAACCCACAGCCTTAAAATATAAAAACTTATGATAATCTCGTGTTATACCATGTTAATGGCTTGTTGAGACTACTTACAAAATAAATCAACAAATTATACAGGGTGTTTCATTAATATTGCGAAAAAATTCAGGATGAGTTTCCCTGCGTAAAAATATGGAAAAAAGTTCCTATAAACCTATGCTTCGTTTAGGAGATACAGGGTGTTGGAGTTTTATTTTTGTCTTTTGTAAATAAATTTTGAAATATGTCGATATTTGAACTAAAATTAGTATCTAGGGGTTTTTTGAAATGCAAAATTCGAATTTTCTATTGTTTTCGGGTTAAGCATCTAAAAATACAACTTTTTTGTGTCTTGATATTTTTTCGTATCTTATTCCGTTTTCGAAAAAAAAAATAAAAGTCACTTCATTGCATGTCGATTTTCGGCAGTAAGATTTGACGCCATTGTCGCTAGAAATAATTTTTTGATTTAACTAGTTCGCAATTTTTGGTAAACCAAAGCTTGCCGTTAGAAGGGCACTTCTTTCAGAAAGAGATGAAGGCTTCCATGCCAGTAATGATAACCTCCGATATTTCTCTAGCATAGATGGATGGATCTTCAGAGGTAAAACAAACGTCTCGCCAAGGAAATGTTCCAAAATGGTCCTTTAGGTCTTTTAGAATGCCAGATCCTGCGTGGTTTAGGAGACTGCTTGACACTAATTGGTAGTTTGTTCAGCGCCGAAATAAGGTTGTAGTCAGACGTTCCTAAAGGAGGCTTCACGGCGACAGTGTACAAGTCGGGGTTTGAAGTTAAGAAAAGATCCAACAAACTAGCAAAATCACCATGTCGGTCTGAAATCCGAGATGGTTCACCCACGAGTTGGGTGAGGCCAGGGCTGATGGCAAAGGACTGGGCTTCGCGACCTTGCTCGTCGCTTGTAATTGAGTATTTGAGCCAGTTGACATTATGAACGTGAAAGTCGCCAAGGATGACAACTTGGGTCTACACAATCGAAGGCCTTTGAGAAGTCCAGCAGTATCAATATTGTCGACATCCTGCCATAGAAGCCCCTAACAATCAAGTCGTTTACATGCAACAATAAAGATGTTGTACTGAATCCAGTCCGAAACCCAGACTGAGTTATAGGTAGCAGTCCATTATCATTTGCAAAATTATATAATTGCTGGTATATGACTCTTTTTAAAACTTTACTTAATATTTAGAGTAAACTTATCGGCCTGAAGTCACTTATTAAAGATGGTGAAGCGACCTTTGGTACCAGAGAAATTATTGCTGTTTTCCAGACTGATGGAAAGTGACCAGCATCAATACAAACATTTACCAAATGAGTTATGTGATTAAGCAATACCGGCAAACTTAATTTGGTCATAATTAAGGAAATATCATCTAATTCAGCAGCATTAGATTTTAGGAAATCAATTATTTTTTTTTACATTATCTGTAGAGAGTAGCCGGAATTCTAGGCGCTTTAAGTAATTTTATTTTCTATATTAGGAATATAATAAACGTTATCCCAGTAAATGCCTCTCATATCCTTATAGAAAGCCTCCTCATTGAAATATTTAAAGCATATGTATAAAAGTTTTAAGACCACTTTGCAGCCCCCAGAGAAAGTTCACAGAAAACTAGGCTGTGATCCGATATAAAACATTTTTATCAAAAGAGGAAACGGCAGTGACGTGTATATTTTTTGTTCTGCTTAAAAATTGTAACACCCTCTATCTCCGAAACGAAGCATTTCCGGACATAGGTTTATAAGAACTGTTTTTCATACTTTTCAGCAGAGAAACTCATTCTGAATTTTGTCCCAATATTAATGAAACAAACTGAACTAATTAATTTCTTTTACTTGTTTAAAACTGAAGCAAATTTCCAAAACCCCTTTAGATGATTCTTAGATTTTGATATTAAATGATGAAAAGTAGATGGTGCCATGATTCTATTTTTAATAAGAAAAAATCGATTCCTTCAGACGTTACTTCTGGGCGCCACTTTGTTTTTTGTCAAATGGCTCTTACACCACCATTTTGAAAGCAAATGTCATCTGGTTGTATGTCATTGAAAAGGTAATTATAAGAAGATTGTGTAATGAACAGCCCAAGGCTGTAATTTACAAAAAAATCCTTGCTTATGTTCATTTGAATTTTAGGTCAAAATTAAGATCCCACTGAAACATAGTAGTAACCCAAATTTGAAGAACATATCTTTTAGCATAATGCTGTGCACAATAATTTCCTTGACACCTGCTATATGATATCTTTGAAAAAAAACGACATTTGGATACATATATCGTGAGCGTACAGCGAAAACCCACCATGTCCATATTTTCCATAATTTGTCTAAAAATTACACTTTGTCCATTTTTTGGCACTCGTTGACATGACAAACCCTTTACCTTACCGGCTATATCTGACCATAATTTACCCAGAAGTTCATTACAATAATAATTCTTTCAACAAAAATACACTAAGTAACTTTTGTTGTAGAGCAAGAATGAAATTTTCATGACAAAAATCTACCAAGTCCAAAAAAGTACGGTTATGGATGAATATTTTGTTAGTCGGTTAGTTGACATTTAACGGGATACCCCGTCAAAAAAAAAACATCAGGCGTTAAAAAATTCTGTCAAAATTTGGGTGGTGGCCGAAAAGTGACAGCTGTCAAAATGAACTTTGGCGAAGACGTGGAGGGGAATTATGTTGATTTTGAAAGTTTGAAATTTGCTGGTCACAACCGATTTCGGATTTTTCGAAAAGGGTGCCTAATTTTTATTTGGTAATTCGAAGAGACGAAATTCGGAATGTACGGGCGGCTGGGGGAGGGGCGAGTTTTGGCGCGAAAATTTTTTTGACAGTTTCTCATCGAAAAAGTTAAAAAATCAAAATGAAATTAGAAAGGCGAAAGTCGGTGGGGAGGTGGAGGGGGCGGTCGAGGATCTCCAAAAAAATTTCGGCTAAAAAATTCAAAAAAATTACGGAGTAAAGGCGATGTGCCAAAAAGTGGTTTTCGCGGTAGAAAACAAAAACTGGCCGATTCGGATCGAGAATGAGTCGGTGATTACGTGTATGCCGTTAAAAATTAATGATGAGGTAGGGTTGTGTACACTTTTTTGAAGGGAATGACAGTCGTTCCCTCTTATGTTAAAAATTAAATTTGACAGTTTTTGACAGCTGTCAAAACTGATTTTGGCGAAGGGGTGGTGGGAATGAAAATCGGGGTTGATTATGATGAGCGTTATCGAAATAATATCGATTTTAATAGTTTCGATTTTTCTTTGACAGTTACGATCTCTAGCCTGCAGCGACGGATCTCTGGCTTTTTGAAAACGGCGCCTAATTTTTATTTATGAATTCAAAGAGACTAAATTCGAAATGTAGGTGTGGTTTGACTTTTGGCACAAAAAATTTTGACAGCTCAACACCAAAAAAAGTTTTAAAATCCGATTAAAGCTAAAGACACACCAATCTTGGTTTTGAGTCAGACTCGGATATCTCACTAATACCACAGTAAATCTTGATTTGTTGAAAGTTTTTGTTGTATAATTTTTCCATATCTTTTTTAATACCTAATAACATTTAAAAACGTTTATTAGAACTTTATATCCATCTGGATTTAACACTGACTTTAAAATATTAAAATGTAATTATCTCAAAGGTGTATGATTGGGACTTAGTGGGTTTTCAGTGTTTTCACTGTACCCCCATGACATGGATGTGTATATAATTATTGTATATTATGGTAAAAATGATATGCTATGTACTTAAGATATCTTACCTGTCCAAAACAGTAAAGCAGCCCAAGAGAACCACCAAACCTGGAGCCTAGGACATGTCCCAGTACAAAATATACACCTCCACTTTCTATTCTACATCTCTCACATATACCTACTGCTGATAATACTGATATTAATGCAGTTGCAACTAAAAAATAAATTAAGTAAGTATATGAATACCTAGTTCTCGACATTTAACATTAAATACATGTACCTAAGCATTTTCAATTTGATGTCCCAAACCTTTGAATAAAAAACTAAAAATTATATGGCCTTAAAATATATAAAACAGCAATATGATAGGGATAAGTAATGGGCATTCAATATTTTCTACATAATAAAAGACCTTAATAATACTGGTGAAAGAAAGTATCAACAAAATGTACTACATTATGCTCAATTTAATGGTCTTTGCTTTTAAGTATCTGTTTACTGTTATAGATTGTATTATTATTATACATTGATTCATTTATCTCTTTATCACAGTGCTTGATTTAATCAATATTAAAAATTCTATAATTAATTTTTACCTGTGGATAAAACAATTAATGCAGCACTTATAACTCCAGCCTGGCTAACAATCCATCCAGATCTCAAAAATACAATGACTCCAAATATGTTTATAAGGCATGATGTAAACACACCGTCCCATGTACCAAAAAGCACAGGCTGTGATATGAAAAAGTTTGATTTCCACCATGGTACATCACCCTAAAAAACAATTAAATTTGAATTTGAAAAAACTAGTGTATTTGATTTGTTTCCTCAAAGTAGGTATCATAATACTAAGGTATAAATAATGGTTTGTGGACTTGAGAATTTACAATATAGTAATGACGGTTTACACAAACATACAGACTAGTAGACCATACTGTTGTTATTGACAACCTTTGATAAGACTATTATTTACTTAAGCCTATATGTTAACAGATATAACTATACCTGTTCTTCTGCAAAAAGTTCATTAGCCCCAGATGCTTGATGTCCACCAGCAGCATAATGTCCATCTGATGATAAATCTACAAATCCACTTGTGTTTGCTCTTACTCGTTGAGCTGCTTCAGTACCCAGACCATATTTTGACCAGTCTATATCTCTATTTCTACCATCACCCCTACTTGTCCCTTCCATATTTGTGGCTTGAAAAAATTGGGGTATATTATTTGGGGTTGTAGACAAAATTAAACATAAACTTACCCAGTTGTCCAAAATTATTAATCGTACAATTAATTTTTTTCAAGAAAGAGGTATGCTAGACCAACGCATTTTTGAGATTAGTTTATCTTAAATCCGTTATCTACTAATGGGAATTTATAAAAATCTTAACATCGCTAATTTTGTTATTATTTTTCGCCAATATGCCAGGTGTATGGTGTGTCACCTAGGCAACGTCATTTCATGACAAATTCTATAATTGTCAAACGTCAAACGAAAGGTCAACAAACAAGGAAATGCAAAATACAAGACCAGTCCCCACTGTGATTTGGGATAGAGAAAACATTTTATGTTCATTTGGAGGTGGTTTTTTAATGAAAAAAAATGCATATTAAGTACATTGTGTTCAGTATTCATGTTATCTCATTTTATACCCAAACGAAGAAGGCAACAGATCACAAACAACAGATTTTGTCCTCATTTCAAATTGAATTTCTATGTCGCAGAGTCATCTATGGAGGAAGAAATAAAATAGTTTAGGTTATCTTTCTACATAAAATATGCTCGATAGCAGGGCTCATTAGCTACTGCTGAAGCAGTGTTTGAATAAAAAAAAATATATTAGTGCTAGATAGAGCCACCTTCTTTTGCCTCGGTCAACATGTTAGCCTTGTTTAGATAATACATTTGAAAAAGGATAGTTATAACCTTTAGGTCATCTTAGTCCTCTAGACGCCTATTGGTATAATAATAAAACACATTTTTTTTCTGGAGGCGCAGGCTATCAAAAAGATATTGAGAATTGAGGACGAGGGGCTTAACTGTTTATTTATTTTAAAATATATTATTTCAAAAGTTCCTCCTACTCGAGAAACTGCACTTATCCATGCAACTTACATAAATTATATATACATAGGCAAAAGAATGTCAATGACAAATATACTTTTTTTCCACCTTGTGAAAGTCATAGGAATGGTCACAGGTCAAATGACGGTTGATTGTCAAAGCGTCAAAATAATTAACTCGTTCGTAAATGGGGTAATAGGATGAGAAACATAAGGAGAAAATTAAAGTAGTGTTTGCAAAGTTTATTCAAATTTCTCCCACACGTTCTATAACGGTGAACATCGCGGTACAAATGAAATGAAATCAACATTGTAATGTAACAGTGAAACCAAATCCACGTATTGCCTTATCTAATTGTAAATTCCTTCACGATTTATTTTAAACAATAATTAGTCATATTTTTGTTTGTGAAACCATCAAGATGTGGGTCCCCACCCATGTGCAGGTAACTGGTAAGTTTTTCACATGATTTTTTTAATAACATGACCTATAACAACTATTTTCTTTTTGTAAACAGTTCAAAGAGCCATAAGTATTTTGACAAAGGGAAAAAATAACACAAATGATTGCTTTGTGACCATAGGCCTTGGTAAAGTTAAATATCAAACATCAGTCAAAGAAAAAGCTAGTTCTTCCATTGAATGGCATGAAGAATGTGAACTGTAAGCAACTAGGTTAACAAAAATTGATAAATTTACTAATGTAATAATTGTCTTTTAGACCAATACCTGATCAAGGCAACACAGCTGAAATAGTATTGACAGTGCTACATCACAACTACCTAGGAATAGACGAATTTTTGGGAAGAGCTATCATTCCCCTAAACACATTAGATATTTATGAAAGGCCCAAAAATAAACTTTATCCTTTACAATCAAAACCAGGTGAGTGCCAAGTTTTTGTTGACTTTTTTTAACAAAATATTGCATTTTTGTGTTTTTACCAGCCAAATGTTATTTAGTATTTAGTATATTTATTTACAATGGATACATCAGCTTCCTACATGTGGCTTAACACCGACCTTGATCAACATTTAACTTATTTAAGTATGTATTTTCTTTTGGTGCAAAATGTAGGTGGCAAAAAAAAAGACAGAGGACAGCTGGAAGTAAAAGTAGCTTTTAATGTGAAATCAGGAAGTTTAACTAACCTAAGCAAAAAAGAAAAACACAAATCATCGCTTGGAGGCCTTTCTCATGTAGCTCAGTCTGTTGGTGGAAGTTTGCTAAGTCTCGGAAGTGCAGAGAAACGTAAAGGGATTAAAAAATTTGCTAAATCAATTGGTTCCAAAATGCACCTCAAAGGAAAAAAGAAAGATGAATTTGATGATGGTGCTTCTTCAATTGGAAGTGTTGGAAGCCTTAATATACGTAGCCAAACCTTAAACCAAAAATTTAAGAGTAAACAAACCCTAGAGGATGCTGACCCAGGAGTTGTAAGCGACGAAGATGAATTTACTGTAAGTCCTTTATTTCTTTTTTAAAACTTTTATCAAGTTGCCATATTTTTATAGTTTGACGATTTATCCCACAAAAGCTCTGCAAGCTCACTAAGCATTACAAATGTAACAAATACATCACCAGCCCTAGTCAAGGCACCTATACAGGAAAATTTGACAGTTTCCACCCCTAGCACCCCTACCATCACTAAAAGCCACAAAAGTCAAACACTGCCTCCTGCAAAACCCCCTAGATCTGAAGTCAAACCACCTCAGGATGAATGGGAGTCCAAGTTGTTTGGAAATTCCAAATCAAAAAGTAAGAGAGTGGTACATATTTAGATATAAGTGTTGCCCACTTTTTTTGTTGTTATAATGTAATTTTTGAATACATTAGGTAACTTAAGGCCAGGTTCCAGTGAGTCTCTGAACAGAAGATCATGGGATTCTTCAAAATTAGCATCACAGATAGTGGAAGAAAGTGAATCATTAGATATTCCATCCAGAAATGAAGACAATATTAGTATTAAGTCCACACCTGAACCATCAAAGAAAGAGGAAAAAGATGGGATGTTCTCCAAATTAAAGAATAACTTCAGAAAAGGTAGATTTTGTTTGTGCACGCCTTCCGCTAACTAGCGAAAACCTTATATTTGCTGTTGTAATTATTAGGTTAACCCCCTTATTCTGCAACCCACATTGTTTGAAAATAGATAGGTTAAAAAATTGAATTTTTTTAGGTCATTTACATTATGGCACTGGCGAGGACATTCTACTTAGCTAATCCAACATTGGCAACATGTGGATAGAGGCAATGAAATATCTCCATCCATTGTCCCAAGCTACTTCACTAAATTAAAATGGTTTCAAATTTTTCTCATTGGATTGGTTAAGTTAAATGTCTTTACCAGTGGCCTTGTGTAAATGGTCCATTCAGCTCAATGAGAACTTGTCAATGCCTACTTTTCTTAACATGACTGCTTCCCCTTTAAATATAACCTGTTTAAGTGTAGTACTAGAAAATGCTAAAATAAATTGCTTTTAAACATCTCTAGTTTTGTGTAGGTGTAACAAATTAAAAGGCATCTTTTGACACCTTTTGCATGAAGATTACTTGGTTTTTAGATAAGGACAAGAATGATGTAGTAGACAAGCGTGAAAAGACAGCTAGTAACTCACATGAACGTGTTATTATAGGAGGAGAGAGAGAAAGTGTTCCTGAAAGAGCTAGCAGCCACATATCTAGCGAGCTCTTGCAAAAATTCGAAGGGAAAACTAGAGAAGTAAATCATACTTTGGCGGTTTTGAGTACAGAGTTGAATATTATTTGTTTTTAGGACCTGATTTTGGCTTTGGTAGAATCCCGAAGTGACTTAGAGAAACAGAAAAAGAAGCTCAAAGACCTTGAAGACTATTTAGATGACCTTTTATTAAGAGTTATGGAAACCACGCCTAGAATTTTGCAGAATCCATATGTGACCTACAAAATGTCTCAGAAACATTATTCGTAAGCTCTAAGCCTGATTTTTATTTTAATTTTAGAAAAACATTACTGGTGATAAATATTCAATATTTTCTCCGGGAAATAATATATTTTAATAAAAAAAGTTATACCGCATATTATGTATATTTGAAGTAGAATTAAAAGTAAAAAAGCAGAGATAGTAAAATTGACTCAAGTCAGTGCCTGAGCAGTAGCATGATGTAATATATTTTTTGACAAGCTGACGAAATTGTAACTGTGATTAATAAGCTTCACGTTTTTTGAAACTTTATACATATTGAAAGATTACTAATTTTAATTTTATAAAGTAATTTGTTTTATTGTTTTTGTATTGTTATCTGGTTCTTATCAGAGTTGTTTATTAGTAATAGTTATACGTAATTTTATAATAATTGACGTTACTAACAATATTCCCCACCCAGTTAATTCTTTGAGGCAAACCGTCTTTTTTTAACAAAGTGGTTAAGGTTTTTTTATTAACTATTTTATATGTATTTAGAAATATAAACTATTTATTGAACAAAAAAAAACACATTTTATTTTACAAATTTAAAAATAGTAGGTTAGGATTTTCAACCTGTTTTTTAAGCAACTTTATGAAGTTCGCCATGGTTACTCCGTCTAGAACTCGGTGATCGGCAGATCCACTTATGTTAATAATTTCTTCAGGTACTACCTGACCGGATGCGTCAAATCGTGGCAAAACCTAAGAAAATAAAACTAATTAACAACGTCAAAGATCGTTGATCTAAATAACCTTTACACCTATATTTCATTTATTTATTAAGGGCAATGGCTTCATAACGAAACCACCGACAACCTTGCGACTATATTGGGCAGAGAAAACTATTCAAATGGTTAATGATCTTTAACATGTGTTTATAAATATGAGTATTTATAAAACAATGCTTCTATTAGAATGAAACTGTCGTAGTATTCTTGTTATTATTTACTTAAGTATGTTATTTGAGTAGTATTGTTTAGATACTTTAGATCATCGTTTCTCAACCTGCGAGTCGCGATTTCATATACAGGGTATCTCAAAAGTACCTAAACTTTTTAAAATCGACTTGATTTTTAAATGTATTTTCGTGTCTATTGTCCGTTTTCGACAATTAAACAAAACAAAAAGAACGAAAACTAATTAATATGTTGAAAACGGTATAGGGAAATAATAAGGAAATGTGTTAAGAAACTAATAGAGATTGAAAAAAGAAATTTATAGTTTATATACAAGGTGTTTCGTTTAAAATACCGAAGTTGGCACTACTTTCTATAGTTGCAACACCGATTCTCGAAAATATTTTAGCTGGATAGAGTACGCCCGTATATGCAAAAAAACAAATTTTGGAATCCTCCCGTAAAAAAAACACCCCGTACACATAGCAGGAATTTTAAATTTTTATTCTAATCAACTTTAATATAATTTTTAAACGCTCTCGCAGATAAAGCCATTTTCAATTTTGTTAAAACTTTTCTAAAGGACCATTTACCACCGTTAACAAACCTTATAGCTACTTGATGAATAATAATAAAGACGATTATTAATTTTTCAATAGGAAATACCATTATTTTAACCTTCAGAATAATTAAATCATGACCATTGTTTTTGTAATAAGATGTAAACATACCTGGGTCATTCCTATTGCTATAATAGAAACTTGAGGAGGCAAAATCACCGGTTTTGTATATGTACCACCCACCTAAAAACCATATTAAAAATATTACCACCTGTTAAATAGGTACAGTGTGCCCAACAAAAGCCATCATACAAGAAGCGATATATGTTGTGTTGGATTTCTCAAAAAAGAAAAAAAAAATAATAACAGTGAAAGGCTGAAACGATAACTAATTTTAATATTGGCGGAGTCTGATTCTCGACTTCCTTGCAAAAGACCAACTTAAAGGCGAATCTTTGATATTATTTTAATAAGCATTATATGTCGAATATTTTTTTGCTGTTTCAATTGACTTAAGATAAATTATACAGCAGGCGACATTAATACGTTTCACCATGGGTGTAATTGTTAGTCACTATGATCATACAGGATCTTTCCTCGTATGTTGACATTCCCTGCAGCATCTAAATATTCGAGAACAACTTTTGTATTTAAACGTTTTTGATTAATTTTCAAATATATGAAGAAATACCCTGTACACTTTTAAAGGGAACCTCCTATTTTTAAACGAGATGGATCAAAACTGATGCCGATGTCTGAAGCTTAATTTTAATGACTTTTCGAATGGGACACCCTGTATATTTTTGCATATTTGAATAAATCTTTATCGTTCCAAAAATATAGCGTTTAAATTTTTTACGTCTTGACTTTCAACAAATAGGATGCAAATGTAAAAGTGCAAATTCTAGCTATACAGGACCAGAAAAGTTCATCACCTTCAACCCGGAGATTTTGAACGCCGTGTGTATTTTTGCCTATGGTTCCTGGAAAATTGTACCCAAGTGCGCGATTTTCCGTTAAATTGTGTTTGGACAGACGAAGCTACATAAGCAGTGTCGCTATTTTCAACCGCTTCAACTGTTACACTTGGTCACACCAAAATCCTCATCCAATTGTGAAGCAGAGAAGACAAGAAAGATTTGGGTTTATATCATAACGTATGTGTAGTGTGTAGTGATCGCCAAAATCTTGATAAATTCAAAATCTTATCTTGATTTTACGATAAGATCATGACAAAAGACATTATCAAAAAATCAAGAGAAGAGAGAAATGTTATGTCAATACAAAGATTTAGAAAAGAGAAATGGTCAATAATTGCACGCTGTAAAGCGATTGGCGATATTCATTGCCACAATTAAAAATTGCTGTAATAAAAAATTTCTTCAGAAAGAAAAACTTGTCAAGGAAACAAATAGAACCCCTTGTTGATGAATTGCCACTAATGGAACTCAAGAACGTATTTTTTCAGCAAGACGGGGCACCGCTTCACAATCCTGCAATTAATTGTCAACAATTTTTTGGCGGTCAATTTTGGAAATAATTGGATAGATAACCAAGGTCCCAACCGTTGACCGGCGAGATTACCGGATCTAACGTCAATGGATTTTTATCTTTGTCGAATTTTGAAAGACCTTATTTTTAAATCGCCAACGAGCGCCAGACAAGAATTAGAAGTTGTGGTGATGCAAGTTTTTGCATCTCTCACCCAAAATTGAACTGATTAACTCGACAAGAAATGTTGAGAAAAGGTGCCGTCAGTGCATAGGGGAAACCGGTCGATATTTCGAACACCTCCTGTAGTGAAATATCGTTCTTGTTTGCTGTTCCTTATTGTTGTTTTGTTTTTTATTAGTTAATTTTTATTTTAAATATAGTTTAAATGATTGTTATAACGTTCTGGCGTTTTTATTACTACAGTGAACCGCTTTATTAAAATTTGACACCTGGCAGTACACATTTACACCATATTTTTCGCCGCGTCGTTCAAAGTCTCCTGGTTCAAAGTGCAAACTTTAAACCCTTATGTTTTAAGAAAAACTTGGGCAAAACACCAAGTGTGCTATATTTTTGGAATGGTTCAGATATGCAAAAATATACTTATTTACTTTCGCCATTGAATTCTACGTAAAAAAGTGAGTTGGAAATGTTTTCATAGAAATAAAAAAGTTTGAACTGAAAAAAAGTTACAGAGACTTTCCGAAAATGCACATTTTCGAAGTACACCCTAGTAGGCCTCAGCCACCCACATTAGTTTTCCTTTAAAAGTTTTCAACTTGACCCACCCTGTACATTGTGTACACATCCTAAACTTACAATTCCTATATTAGAGATGGAAAAAGTTGCTCCACTCAAATCACTGGTTGAAAAGCTTCCATTTTTTCCAGTCGTAACAAGTTTATTCAGTTGTCTGGCAATATCTAGTACTGTAAGGCTTTCAACATTCTTAATAACTGGTACTGCGAGGCCTTGGCTAGTTGCCATGGCAATGCCTATGTTGTGTTGCTTATGGTATATAATATTTTCACATTTGTCGTCTACCGAGGCATTTATGATCGGGTAACGCTGAAGAGCATTTGAAGCAGCCTTGATGAAGAAGGGTAGAAACGTGATTTTCGTGTCTTGTAATTCTGGTAAATTCTTTAGGTCTTTTCTAAGTTTTGATAGTTTTGTTACTATTATTTCGTCGCTGTAGACAAAGTGCGGGATTTTCTAAAATAAAAGAAATATGCTGTCATGGTCGAAGCAAAAAATATACCAACTTAAAATTTTACTAAACTCTTTGTGTTCAAGAACTTTTGTGATTTTCCACCGATTTCGATTATTTCTTCAGCATATTGCTAACAATAATTAAATAATCCTCCAACAGACACTTTTATTTAAGGGTTGAAGACAATGTTGAAGAATGACTAAAATAATGTACCTCTTTGGCTTTATCTTTATTTAATTTTTGTTACACGGCGCTACGTTTCGATTAGCTAGTATCTCTTAAAACGAGACGTACAGTGCTACTTTTACCGGGAGCAACAGAGGCAATTGCCTAGGGCGGCAAATTTTCGGGGCGATGCATTATCCAATGCGTTTTTACACTGAAAAAAAACTGCAGCAAGAATACTATCGTTCAAAATCTAACAAATCCTTATCCAAAAATTGTATATTTCGAGCAGAAGGACGATCGACGGCATACATTGTGTGCGAGAATTTTTTAAATAGTATTGCAAAAAACACGTGCAAGTATTAAACAAAGGTAGTTGTAGTTTTGTACCAAGGATCTAGTATAAGGACTTCAAATAGTAACTAGAAATAAAAATTCAAGATACTGGCCAGACTCTGACTAACGCAAAGGACAAAGCTGAGTTGCTTGCAGACAAACTTTGCGAAAAATGTAGTGAAAATCCAACCAAACTATCCAAATATTTAAATCAATTGATCATACCGTTCAAAACCTTCCCGAAGTCACGTTGAACGGAGTTAAATCACTAGTATTAAGTTATCTTAAGCTCAAAAAAGCCCCTGGTTTCGACGATGTCAAAAATGCGGCGTTGCGAAACCTACCAGACAGTAAGCTTATCCCAGGTAGTTATGAGGGAAGGCCATTTCCCGTGTGCCTGGAAACATGCCAAAGTTATCTTAATCCATAAAATAGGTGAAGACCCCACCATCCCTTCAAGCTACAGGCCTATTATCAAGCTTAGGGAAAATAATCGAGAAATTAATTCAATTAGGCAGATTACTAGGCTCACATCAAATATTATGAAGGGATTCAACAGAAGAGCACACATAGGGGCAGCCTTCTTGACCTCAGCAAGGCTTTTGACAAGGTATGGCACAACGGTCTACTTCTAAAGCTAATAAGACTCGGAGCTCCCAACTATCTCATCAAGATAGGGGCTTCCTTTCTAGACAATAGAAGTTTTCCTTTCTAGACAATAGAAGTATTGCAGCCTCGTCGGAGAACGCACTTTCTTTAACAAAACCCATCAGGGCTGGAGTGCCGATGCTGTACAACATATACACTCACGACATACCGAAAGATAGACAAAATGAGCTCTATTTATTTGCTGACGACACTGTAATTACTGTGGTTGATAATCTGAAGATTGCAGCGACATATTAAACTAAACAAGGCATAGGTAAAATAAAATATTGGCTTGATTCTTTTAAGCTAACCCTAAATATAAGTAGAACTAAATGTATTGCGTTTTCCCTTACTTTAGCGAATCGTCCCAATTTTGATAGAATTGAAATAGATAAACTTCATGATTGTATCTCTGAAGTGACTCATATAGAATATTTGGGTGTCATCATTGACAAAAACCTTAAATGGAAACAACATGTAGTTAAGCTAACAAATAATATAAGAAAATTAGTTCATAAGTTCTATATTCTAAGAGACATATTGACTAAAAAGTTCCTAATTAATGTTTATAAAGCTCTCATAGAGTCACTGTTACGCTATGGTCTTGTCATATCTTATATCAAAGTACTTTGAAACAATTAAATGTTGTTTAAAACTACATACTAAAAATTAATCTTTGGAAAAAATAAACGGTTTTCTATTCAACTTCTATACTCTGAAGAAATCCTAAATATTCATTCTTTATATGTATTGGATATGTGCACATATGTTTATAAAAAACCTTAAGTAAGAAATTATGTAAACCACCTACAAATAAAACCAATAAACATCTGATAAAAGAAATTTAAATCTAAGAAGCATAAACTACCTTGCCCCTAAGGTTTTTAACTTACCAACTGATATAAAGGATGTTACCAACGTAAGGTTATACAATCATGAGTGTAGAACTTATATTTTCTTTAACTGGCAGAGGTTTCATGAATTGTTCTAAACGTTACTTTATTGTAAATGAAAAGGAAGGAAAAATGTACTTTTGTGATAATTATAAATAAAGTGGAGTTTCTCCATATAAACAACAAAAATACTTACAAGGGCTTCCGTCATAGTCTTAGCCATTGCTTTAGTAAACCCTTTAATAGGCTCGATTTTAATATCATCCTTCCCAAAACTGATGCTGCCTTGAGAAACTCTTTCCTGCGATTTTTCTAAAGTTTTGGCTACTGGTTTTTCCAAGTATGCTAAAATATCCTCTTTTAAAATGCGACCATTTTTCCCTGTACCTTTTACTTTTGTCAAATCTATGCGGTGTTCTTTGGCTAAGCGACGTACTGATGGGATACATAATACTGTATTTTCATCTAAAATTTGAAATATTAACATAAAATTTGTCAAAAGTACAAATTTAGTGTTGAATGTGCTTCTTTATAAAAATGTCACAAACCAATTGTGATGCCTATTTTCAATTATTTTATAATGAGACTGATGTTTAAGTTGTTGTTTTGAACATAGGCGTTCCTTGGGGGTAGGAGCTGCCCCCCCAGGACAAAGCCAATTGAGCGCCTGAATAAACAGTGATTTTCAAGATACATTTTTTATTGCATACATGCGACAAAATGGGATTTCTTATCTACTTTCTTTGCATTTCGAACATAAAAGCCCCCCCCCCCCCCCCCCCCCCAGAAAGATTCTCTACTTACACCTTCGGTTTTGAAAACATTGATATGGAACAAGAGGGTTAATCGCGTTTATTAAATGAAAAAATAAAAATTTCATTCAAAATTTTTATTCGTGTTTAACTTAAAAGCATTTAAATGTGGCAAAATGACGTGGAATATTAAAAAAAATAATGAAAGCATTTCGTGTTCGTGTAGTATTTAGTAAGAAATTTGGGTGGTAAGGGATATGATATCAGAGTAATTTTGGAATAAATACATACATAAACATAACAATTTACCTGAGGAACTAGAACTATAATATGTTTCTGGTACTGGTGTCTGCAGTTCTATGATTGCCTCAGATGTGTCCGCGGCAATTTCGGGTTGACTGGGTTGAACTGCCTTTTCAAGATCTTGACTAACAACATTTTCATCTAAAAATTATAATCATAGTTAACGGTAGTGTTGCAAATTCAAAAAATTACAAACCATTATACAGTGCGTTTTTTAATTCGATCTCATTTGAGGCACTTTATTAGGTGTGAGAAATATAAAGCTAACATTTTTTTTTCCTAAAAAACCAGACGCACCTACAGAATGTACGTTTTTCTGTGTAACTAAAATAATGTTTTAAAACATTAAGGATAATATAAATATTTTATCTGTCTTTGTGTCATATTCTTTTATTCAACTGTTTCCATTTACTCTATACAGAGCTACTATACGGGGTGTTTTTTAACTGACGATTAAAAATACAAGATTGTATTAAGACTAAAAGTTCCTATAAACATATTTATGTGAAATTTTTAGTTGTAAACGATAAGAGCACATAAATAGTCGGCAAGTCCTTAATATTCGTCAGTATGAGTATGGATTGCAGGAGGCTATGTTCGGTTTATTGGAGACTGTTACAAGCCTAAATAGGGGTGACGTGGCAGCGGTATTCTGTGATTTTTCCAAGGCTTTCGATTGTGTGACTCACAGAATATTGCTGAGAAACATTATGGTTTTAGGGGTGCGGCCTTAAAGTGGTTAGAGTCCTATCTCATCGACAGAAAACAGGTTGTGAGAGGTGACACTACTATTATGGGGTCTCATAAGGAGGGCCGAGATACTTATGGTCATTTTGGTACAGGATTTGGATATGATTAAGAAGCGGTGTGATGCAAAGTTCTTGTGAATAAAACGAACGTGTTTAGCTTTTAAATGTGATAATATTCGTGTAGATGGCTGTGCTGTCGAAAATAGATAACACATCAGTTCCTCGGTTTAATAATCGATGAAAGATGGAAATTTGCCAATCATGTTGGGGTTTTAAATAAAAAGCACGGTAGAGGCTGTTAGAATGATAGAGTATATCCTTAAAAATCCTGTAGGCCTTTGTTTATTCAACTAGGAATACTACCTTACCCTTGTTTATTCCTTTTGGAAACTGTGTTTGAATTTAAAAAAATACTGGTCTCATACTACTGAGAGGGTCTTATTTTACCAGACAAATTAATGATCTGCCAGTCTCTATGCCAAAAAGCACACTGACTGTGTGATTTATGAAAGCTTAAAACATTCTAATCATCCACCATGCGATGTAAAAAAACTCCAGGTCACCGATGAAGTTTAGATCTGTTTCATTGTTTCTGAAGAGAAAGGCATATTATTTCTTGGCAGATCTAGTTACTTTTTAGAAGTAACTATACACTTTAAAAAAAAAGTAACTACGATACTTTAAGAGGTTTGATGAACAAAAAATGTGTTTTTTATAGGTTTAGTTTAATAGTTTTTAAATAAAATGACAATTCAGGTTCTTTGTTACCTTTCTTTTTTCTTTAATATATTCATATTAACATGTTTATGAAATGTGTTTGTATTGCTTGAACCCAGCCATATTTATTTTATATAATAATGTGGTTTTATGTCACAAAAATTAACATTATTACAAGCATAGCAACAAAACAACAATACGGCGAAATTTAGTAGAAACTCAGTGGCGTCTTATTTTTTGCCAATGTTATTTGTTAAGGCGTCCCCTGAGACGTCACTGGACGTAATAATTTAGCGCTACACGAGCGTTTTATCACTAAAAGTATCATTACCAAAATTAAATTAAAATCTGCTAAAGGATATTAAAAATATTTATAATTAAAATACTTGTTAAAATTATTTCAATAAAAAACTTAACCTCAAATATCTCCGTTCATGTTGGATTTATCAAAAATTTTTATGAGACATAATTTGATCAAAAATTAATTATCTTTAAGAACCACAACATTTAAAAGTTCCTGTCATCGAAAAAATTCCTTGCACCATGGCGCCACCTACATCTTGTATTATGTATTATTTAAACACATTTTTTACAGTTGTGAAGCCAATCATAGGGGCTAAAAACTGGCGTTTACAGAATTTATATGTCACTTATAGTTTTCGAAATAACTGGCCTGGGAGTTTTTATTGAAACACCCTGAATAAGTATCTTTTACAACTCTGACTGTGATTTCTTTCACATTTCTTTCTTTTTGAAATTTTTTTTTAAATAATATAGATTATTTTATGTACGTTAGTTGAGTATGATACAACTCGTTTATTCTACTAGATTTTTATATATATGGTCATCCTGCATAGGTACAAAAGTTGTGTTAATGTTCTAAGTTATTATAAGTACTGTTTCATTTTATCTATATTTAATTCTACTAAAACCATCTAATGTTATAAAATATGTAAGCTTTGTCTGATGTTATTTTAATAGCACATTTAGAATCCTTCTAAAACATTATCTCTTGAATTGTTTCCGAATTATGCACGATATAGAGGTGATAATTGGCAAAATAACTATTCAAATCACAACATTCCAGCAGCATCATAATGACTGTCATATGGAACTCATGGTTATGGGTTCATTTTATATTCAAAGGTTATGGACAACAAAGTCGTTGACATGTTGACAACTCAAGTCATCGATCTCAAGTCAACTCAAGTAAGGTCAATTGTCAATTCAAGCTAACATTAGACTAGACGTAGACATCTTGTTTGCACTTTTAGTTTTTAGTTCTAGTCTTATAATGAGCCAAAGAATATAATTCTGCATTTTTAGCTCAATTAAAAAAACACCCTGAATCTGTATTCTGTACCTATACTTAACATGCATTTTTATATTGGCTCTTGCTCGTCAACATATCAACTGAGAAAGAGAAATATCTATTTAAATTCCACCTAGCAACCATATAGATAAATTAAAAAATACGTTTGTGTACTTTTTACTTACCGGTGCTTTCATCAGTTTCCAATTCTATTAAAGGTTGACCAACCAAGGCCGTGTCGTCAACTTGATAATTTAGTTTGGTAACAATGCCGTCATATCTGCTTGTTATTGTAACTGATGCTTTATCGCTCTGCACCTCGCAAATGTTATCAAATTGAGAAACCTTATCTCCAACTTTAACAAACCATTCTTTGACCACAACTTCACGTATTCCTTCCCCAATATCTGATAAATTAAATGCGACTTTTTTTTCTAGAACATATGATGTAAAAATCGTTCTCGATATATTACTTCTAAATTGTATTTCTTTCTAAAAAGTGTGTTTGTTTAAGGTGAAAATACGACTAACTCAAATGCCTCATACTGAACTGCAGTGTTCCATAAACATACAAAAAAAAAGGTACTTACAAATATTTTTTTGCGGTTTATATTAAGAATTCTACTAACCAAAATCGGAATTTGCGACATCTCTAGTCGACAATTGTTTAAACTTAAAATATAATACAAAATTAAGCCCAATTCGTTCCTTATCTTGAAAAATATTTGTTGCAATAATATGAAAACACGCAAGTCATATTTTGGATTTAAATAATTTTAAATTTCTAATAAGCTTTAAATTTCCCGCTTTCAAAAATGTCTCTTTCTCTCTCTCTCTCTTAAGTGAAATCAACAGATTATAAAACTATTAACAGTGTAATTCAGTAGTCAAACGACTACGTTCTGTTCCTGACTGAGATACACTTATTATTTGTCATGTAATAAAAGGGGACGAGTCGTTCAAAATGACATGGGAAGGTCCATTTACATCTATTAGTGACAGTGAGCACGTAAAGGTCGGAATAAATTAGTTTCAAATTCAGGAATGCATTGTTGATTTGTTAAGGTTAGTTCAGCAACAGAATATTTATAGACAGCACTGAGAGTACTGTCACTAGTCACTAACTCTTCGCTGATTTGTGTAAATGGTCCTTAATACTAAAGGTGGAGTCATGCAGAACATTCTAATTTTATTTAACTAACTTTATGGAAATTTACAGGTTCATAACATTTGAGAAGGCGCACAAAACACCAAATTTAAGATATCCGACCAATCAAAACTACTGTCAACTAGCTTGAACTTGAACATTGCGGTAACAAGATATACATTGCGAATTTCTTAAATCAAATTAAGCTGGGTTTAACTTTAATTTTACTTGTGTGTCTCTTTAAATTGTGTATCCTATATGTCTTGGTGCACATTTAACGTGCGCTAAATTAAATGTGAAGTTAAAGTTAAATTAAATTTGTCTGTATAAACCCACCTTTAAAGAGTTCTTAAATAACTGGAATATTTACTTATAAACACGATATACTTACAGCAAAAAAAGCAACACTGAAACACCAATTGAAAAATCCATCTAATCCGCCGGTTCGTGAGAATATGAACGTAGATATAAACTTCACTGGGATTTTTCACTAAAAGCTGAACAAACCAAAGGGAAACGGACGCAAAACGCATAGCACACATATGGTGTGAAGTCACCTTAACGCGTGCTACTGTAGCACGTCCATCTATCATTGAAGTAAAAGCACAGCTTATGCCTCATTTACATTCAATTTGACATCAAATTAAGCAGCATGTAAATTGAGAGATCGTATGCAACCGTTTACATTGAAATATCAATTTCTAATTTATAGGTTATTTTATTGTTTATATTTTGAATTCAAATTTTTAGCTTTAAATATTTGCATTTTAAGTTTTGAATACGCTATTTATTGCTGTTACATTCATTTTCAGTATGGATATGTGCAAAAAAAAAGTTTTATTCTTGGTAGTGCAGCCGTTATTGTAGAAATGCTGAGACAAACCCAGAAAAGGAAGAGGAATGCTCAAAGGTGTAAATCTTCTGTTTCTATAATATTTCCTTCATAATCATTTCTTGGGCTAGTATTCTCCTGTTCTGTTTCTTGTGCCCAAGATTGAGATATTTTATCATCATCATATAAATAATTATTGTTTAAATTTAAATCCATCTCAACTCAAAGGAGACAAAGAATATGTTAGAAAAAATGTCGGTACCTATATATAATGGTTTAGAAAAGTTTTTAATTAATTTTACTTTAAGCGATTTAACATTTTAAAGTCCAAAATAATACAATAAAAATAAATAAACTTTTCAATAAATAAATAAACTAGAATCAGTTGATTGTAATTTTAATATTTATATCCTAACCAACATTTCAAAGGCCAAAATTTGACTTAAGTCAAATTTTTACTTGCACCAAGCAAGCAGAAATTTGCCATATGTCAAATTGGGCTTAGCACGCAATTTGTAATGTAAACAGTAGCGTGTGTTGCCCATATAGCAAGCAGTAATTTGTCACTTCCACTTCGAAGTGGAAGTGAATGTAAATAAGGCATTATAGTTTATAAGCTGTGGTAAAAGTTTGTTCTCCATTTTAATGCCATCTATAGCTAAAAATGGAACTTCTCGTTTTCCTTCCGACGTCATGACAGTAACGCTCTAAGTTCCATATAATTACATGGGGCCAATACCGTTACGATAACGTTGAAAAGGTAAACACGAGAGGTATCTATTTTTGGTTAGTAAAGTAAGTTAACTAACCAAACTTTTTTTAAAAAAATGTCTAGTCTATATGCCAATCAAGACAAGACAACATGTCTACATTTAAATCAAAATATTCAGCAATTATTTGTAAAGAAACATACAACCTTTATAAAGATTTAATGAACTCCTATGTCTCTGATTTTTATTTGGAAAATCATTGGGACACAAAACTACCTAACAGCTGGAAACTTTTTTTGGACGATTTAAGCTTTTCAGAATTTGCAGAATTGTTAGAGTATGACAAACCCTTACAATTACCAGTAAGTCCACTAACCATCTTGTGCCTTCAGAAAATACTTAAGACATTTTGTATAACGAGAAGACAAATAAAAACTTCTTCTGTTCATCCGATGAGCGATAAGAATTTTCTTAAATACTTTTGGAAAAACGTTAAGTTGAAAAAACGCCACGAGATCGAAATTATGTCCCAAATTTGCTACCATGCTGCATTAAAAACAAACTGCTTTTATATTGTTGACATAGGATCTGGTTTAGGACATTTAAGCAGAATGCTAGCCTATAAATATGGATTGAATGTATGTACTTTTGAAGCAAATGAACAGCTAACTACACTTGCCCCAGAACTTGACGACCAGTTTCAAAAAACGCTTGCTTTAAAGAAAATTCCTCATTTGAATGTAAGAAAACCTATCCACATTAACAAACGGATAGAAGAATCACTTTCCACTGAAGAGTTTAACTCTATAATAAGAAAAGCGTTTGGTAACTTTGATGCTAATTTTAAGTTTGGCATTGTAGGACTTCACCCCTGTGGTAACCTTGGCTCTACACTTTTGCGGCTTTATAGTGATTGTGCTAATACTGCATTTATAAATATGGTTAGTTGTTGCTACATGAAGCTTTCTTTGGATACTTTGAAACATAGAGGCTTTCCCTTAAGTGCCTTTTATAAACAACGAGACTATAGACTTGATTACCTCTCTTGTGAGACTGCTTGCCATGCAATTGAAAACTATGCTGATAAATTAAGGACTAGAAACCACTACCAACTAAAAATACATTCGTACCGAGCTGCGCTAGAATGCCTGTTAGTGCAAACAGATGAGAGATTTAGACATTGCGCCGTCGGTAATGTAAAATATCAAGAAGGATTGAGTTTTAAGGAATATTGCCATAAGGCGCTAAAAAATCACAATATAAGATTTTGTGATGGCGATGTGGATAAATATGAAAAAATAATTAAACACACTTGGATTAAGGTGGTAAAATTTTCCTCAGTAAGACTTCTCTTAGCGCCTATCGTTGAATCTCTTATTTTATATGACAGACTATTATACCTAGAAGAGTCTCAAAGTGCCTGTGATATTTTACCTGTATTTGATTGCCGAATTTCTCCTAGAAATCACGTGTTGACAGCTCAAAAGATGTATGCTTTGTTATAAAATATTATACTATATATTTAGTGTTTTTGTATTGATTTTATCTAGTTAAAATAAAAATATAATCTTTTTAGTATTAACTTTATTTAGAACGAACGAACAATATAAAAATATTTGGATCCAAGATCCTATAAGGAATCAGTCTTTAAACTAATTTTAACTAGAATTAAATTCAAGGAAAATGCTAGACATGTTTGTCTCTTAACAGGGAAAATATTTTAAAAGGTAGAAAAACAGTAATATAAGTAAGCATGTTAAAAATACCTACACAATATTTAAAATTTTTAGAAAAAAATGCATATGTATAAATCAAATCAAATCAAATATAGCTTATACACTAGATAACGGCAAAATCAAAACAGATGGATGGAGAGGCGTTGATAAATAGTTGTTTTCTGACAGGAAATTTCACCGAAGATAATATTCATTACGACAATATCTAAATGCCACTGTTACTTGGGAAAACCCTGATGTATTACCTCGATGACGGTGAATCTTAGAACTTACTTATGTCAACTGTAATATAAAAATTTCGTTTATCAATTACAGTAAAGGCGCGTTTACATTGTTCAAGTGAATTGATCAAGTGGCTTGCAGTGAGTTAGTTGTTCATATACAATTTGTAAATGAATTGCATGTCAGTTGATTTAAAATGACGAAATTAGTAGAATGCACGGTATATTCTTCCAATATTTTAATTATAGGTAGTTAATTTTACAGAAAATTTAACAGGGAAAGCTAATGAGTTAGAGGGTGAATTAGACGCAGGGGAATGAATTTAAGGTGCCTCAAACAACCTACATGTGAACTTAAATAGGAAGATCCAAAGAATTACAAAAATTTTCTACAGAAAAGCAGCAGTTTGATAATTTACTAGCAAAAATTAGAGTCAAAATCAGTAACAAAGATACTGATATGCGTGAAGCTCTTTCACAATTGGATAAAGCTGTACGAAATCTCGCATCCGCAAATTAATTTAAAACTTTAGAATATCTTTACAGAGTATTGTAGTTGAATCAAGAAGTTAATCCCTCCATTTCACAGCATTTCAACTCGGAATCCAATCAATACGAGATGAATTAATGGGTTTAGATATGCAATTCGCTTGAATTTAACGCGTTTAATTTTCAAAAATGTTTCAAATGACAGTCCTAGAACTTTTAAAAATCTGTACTCTGAAAATTAGAATTAAATTAAAAAATTATTTATAGGCAAAACAGAATAATTTAAGAGATACTGCAATGATTGTATAAAATTCAATTTATTATGTTAAAATATTGGTTCGACATTATGTGTGTTTTACTTTTTTCCCAATAAATAATTTTTAAGATTCTTTTAGCTACCGTGGATGTCCCAACTAATTTACAAACTCAGTTTTCTGAAAGCCCTACTTCGGAGACTTTGGCTAATTTGTCTAGATTTAAACGTAATTACCCAGACTAGGTAAGCCGTTAAAAGCATTAAAATTGGTTCATTTTAAGCAAGACGCGCACCAAAGAAAGTAACAACATGGAAGCGGTATAGTGGTGGATATTTATCGATAGTGGAACCTTCGACTATCGGTTATAGGTTTAATGAGAGTGGCAAACGACAAAAAAATAACATTATTTAGAAGAGATTTAATAGTATATTATTTGCGATATCTATCATGTTTAAATATTTAAAACACCCAATTTACTGTGACAAAAATAGCTTGACCTATAATTATTTCTCGACAGTTCACCCTCTGATGTAATTGATACCTATTGGTTCTCTATGGCAGCCGCGATCTTTTTTTAACGGGTTAGTTACTGACTTTCAAACTAATCAAATTAATATTCGATATATTATAATTGGTCGCAATGAACTCATACTCAAGTGTTATAACTCACACTGTGGATAATATATATCATAAATTGTTAACAATTAAATCACTGCATTAGTTATTGATGCTATAAAAATATATAAAATAAACTATTTACCGCTATTGTCCTAGTATGTAATACATATTTTGTTAATGAGCAAGTAATTACAATAAATCTTAAAATATTATACCTAACGCTGGTAGTCCACTGAGAATTTCGCGAATTAATCCATGAAGAGATTCTCTAATGTAAAACGGTAAAACTTTCACCTCAAAGAAATTCGAGTTCTTAGTGAAATTCTTCACGAAATTAGCGCATGATTCTATTTTTCCATGAACGTTTGCTTGAAATCAGGATGACAACCCAATAAAACTAAGTGAATTTAGTTTGTTTGATGCTTATTCTGTTTTTCATCGTATATTTGTATATTCAAAGTACTAAATTTCATTCAATAAAATTGTTGGTATAACGGTTTATTGCCATATAAATTATCAAAATGTTCACGACACGATGGCCAGCATAAAGTAAAACACAAATTCATGAAGAAAGTTGCGCAGTAATTCTTAATGTAATACAAGCATATCGTAAGTTTTTCCTCGCAATGTGCGCTAAAGTCGAATATCGAAAAATATTTATAATGCCACCAATAGGCAGCAAGTAGCTAGTGAAATAGCTAAAGCCTGTGGTAAACAGTCGCCCCAACTGAAATAGAGGGGCAGTGAAAATTCTTCTATTTTATACTATTTTAATGATGTAATTTGTTTTTTACATTGAAACTAGTGAGGGAAAAAATATTAGGAATTACTATGCATTTCAACAGTTCTTCAGCTTCAGACAAATTCAATTCAAGCTTTACGTGAGCGGATAAAACTTCATACGAATCCAACGTTGCCAATACAAAACTAGGTAATATTTTATGAATGCCTTTTAAAGAAAATATACCAAAAGCAGGAAAACACCTTGGCAATAAAACACTTAAGCCTGTTTTGACTGATTTTGTTATTGGCAACGTTGGATTCGTATGGAACTTTAGCCGCTCCTCAGCTTCTGCCGATGGCTGGACACCATGTTCAAGTAATTCGCAAAATGCCACCTTCATGCCATAGAAGTTTACATTTAGGGTCATCCAGATTAATTTCCTGTTTATAAGCATTCAAAATTCCAAATATTTTATTTTCCTGTCAAAGAAGATAAATCCAACATTCTGGCATCGATTTTGAGTATTGAGGGTTAGCAAGGTGAGCAAATAAACTGGTTAAGCGGTATCTGTACGTTGCTTCCCATTGCAGTGCGCAATAAATCATTTTAATATCATTGCGCCGCTATTCCACTGCCATATCAAGTTTTGACCATTCCTATGTCACGCACCATTCCTTTACCTCACAACCATCACATTACTTCAGCGCGCGCTGCGCTTTAAACAACCTTAATTTTGAATTCCTACTGGTTGGCGGTGGGTTTTATCTTTTCATTTTATGAAGGAAGTAGTCCTCTCTCCCTGACGTCTTCCCAAGCAATCATGGCATTCAGACATTGTCATGTCACGATGAATTTTACTTCCACTGAAAATTTCATCATGTCAGAAATAAGTTTAAAAATTTAACAATCGCCTCTTAGACGTGGTTACGAATATCGTGTCTCGAGGATCTAAACAAAAGGAATAATTAACAATATTTAAAGGGCAAATGTAAGAATCATCATAAAATAAAATGTTGAAGAAGTGGAATCATAACCAGGCTTGTCTTGGTTTTCCAATTATGTATACGCATTTTTCTTAAATGATCTTATGGATCTAATATCTTATAAAAAAATACATACAAATCAGTCCATTTTCTAAAGAAACAAATCTCAAAAAGTAGTTTATAAAAATTTTGAGTGATGTCACATGCAACTAGCTCAGTTGCTTACTATATTTGGTAAATATAGAATAAATTGTAAAAACAATAACTGGCGGAGAATATAAAAGTTATCTTAATAATAATTAGAATATCAAACGAAAAAAACACGAAAACGAAAGCTGGGTTTAAACTACAGCACAGCCATTTGGTAAATATAGTCTCCAACATTATCTATTTGGCTTTTCTTGAGCCCAAGTTTAGTCCTGGTATTAAATAAAAACCAACCCTCATCAAATGACGTCAATTATTACCAAAAAGTAGGAAAGTTCTTACCGAGAGACTATTTCTAATGTTCACCAAACTTGGGCTTATTTTCATTTCATTCCATGTCTTCATGGACATTAATATCAGGAACGTTACAACCAAAATCTCTAAGTCTAAAATAGTTTGTTGACGAGACAAACTTTCTGACAATGTTAAAGTACGGCTCACTACCTGTTTTTAGAAATGATACAATGTGATTCACAACATTGATGTTAAATGGGTGATTGTGAAACAAAATAATGCTGTCTTCCTCCTTGCGAGTGTTCATATCTTCTCCAAAATCACTAAAGTCATATGGCTGAGCCGGAGGAGGTTTTACTTTTTGCTGAAATAAAAAAAACGTTTATAAAACATTGTGGCGTCAAATCCATGTGATAAGATACACTCCCGACGTTTTATACTGTATTTACCTGAAAACCTATTCATCTATCTACGTATTGATGTTCAGTGGGACAAGAAGTAAGGGTAAAACGCAAGGTTGGTAAATATCACGATATTTATATAAATATCAAAATATCCGATATGCACTATAGAACAAAAGTAAAGCTACTTTTATGAAAAAATCAAATAGTTTAGAATCTAAAATCCAAATGGAAATCGCGGAATTCAAAAACGTATCATTTCAAAGGGTCATAGTAGGTAGTGAAATAAGGCTATTTTCAAATAAGTTGTATACAGAGTGACAAAAAAGTCGCGCATAATGCCTGTAACTTTTGAATTACCTCGTATACGAAAACGTGACCTTTATGAAAGTTGTTCAGTAAATTATTCCCCACATTTCTACCTGCTTGCATTTTTTCTGTCATTTCTGATTTAGTTGCCATAGAGACCAACTTACTTTTTTTTTAAATGGAACACCCTGCATATGATTGCATATTTGGATTCTATTGGGAAAAACTCTGAATTTTTTGTATTTCAAATTTTCACCTATCTGCAAGCGTTTCCAAGATAATGACAGCTCGAAAATGAAAAACTTTCTAATTATAATTATTCCCACCAGTTGAGTCGAGGTGTTTTCATGACAGCGGCCTAAGAGGTGTCAATTTTGAGTTCCTGTTTAATTTTCTGTTGCCTGATTTCTAATTTGTTTACACTATGGTTCATCTGAATGAGAAACAACGAGCTGAAATTTTAATAATGTGCGGTTACGGAAATCTGAAGAGATCGCAAGATCAGGTTTGTCAACTTTTCAATGAATTATATCCAAGTAGGCTTCCAATAAATCAGTCAACGGTGTGTAGAGTGGTAAAGAAATTTCGAGAAACAGGCAGTGTTAGGGAAGCCGCTAGATCAGGTCGACCTAAAACAGCAACCGGGGGAGACAAACCTTTGGATATCATGCTCTCAATACATGAAAATCCAACACAATCATCCAGGCCAATGGCAATGGATTTTAATGTGTCTCATCAATCAGTGAAAAATTTGTTTAAGCAGGAGAAGTTGCATCCCCACAAGATAAAGTTGGTGCACGAGTTAAACGAGGACGATTTTGATAGAAAAGCTGAATTTTGTGAGCTGATGATGGAAAGATGCAATAACGATAATAACTTCGCAATAAATATCATTTTCTTGGATGAAGCTACTTTTCATTTAAATAGCATTGTTAATAGACACAATTATCGTTATTGGTCTGCTGAGAATACTCACTAGTTCCAGGAAGGTTATTCTCAGAGGCCCGAAAAAGTTAATGTTTGGGCGGGCATAGTTGGTAGACATATCGTGGGACCCTTTTTCATAGATGGTAATTTGAATAGCGAAAAATATCTGAACCTCCGCAGGAATCACATAATTCCTTCTTGCAGAATGGTTTTACCGGGTGTAAATGATGGCATAAACGAACAGGTATGGTTCCAGCAAGATGGAGCACCTGCGCATTATGCGGCAAATATTAAACAATACATAAATAAGCGAACAATTTCCAGGACGTTGGATAGGCAGAAGAGGTGCTATTGACTGGCCAGCGCGATCCCCGGCCTTAACCCTGCTCGACTTCTTTTTGTGGGGACACTTAAAGAACAAAGTCTACGTTAACCGTCCAAATGACTTAGAATCTTTAAAAGTTAGAATTAGTGCTGAAATTCGGGCCATTCCAGCGAGGACTTCCTTTTAAACGTTGTAGACAGGTTCAGGGATCGACTGGCGCTCTGTTTAGCAGAAAATGGTGGTCATATTAAACACCTGATCCACTGAAAAGGTTTTACTTGTTTATTATTCCAATGTTAAGTTGTTCAATTTTCTCGGCTATTTATGTTGTTATTATAAAGTTTGTTACAATTTTAAGCAAAAGTTTGAAATACAAAAATTTAGAGTTTTCCCTGTAGAATCCAATTATGCAATCCTATGTAGGGTGTTCCATTTAAAAAAAGGAATTTGGTCTCTAGGCAACCAAACCAGAAATGACAGAAAAAATGCATGCAGGTAGAAATGTGGGGCATAATTTACTGAACAACTTTCATAAAGGTCACTTTTTCGTATACGAGGTAATTCAAAAGTTACAGGCATTATTCGCGACTTTCTTGCCAGTTGCATAGCTATCTTGATGCTTTTTAACAATATATTTTTTCATATTTTTGTCAATGTTTGATGGAATGAAGAAAAGAATGCATATGTGTGTTATATTTTTGAAATCGGAAGAAAAGGGACCATCTAATGCGCCTCTAATATACAGGGTGTCCCATTTAAAAAAATTAAATATTTTTGCTTTTAAATGTGACATGTGACACCTACTGTCATTTTTGACAACACTCATAAAAACTTGGCTAAAAATGGTACATCTTGTTTTTTGAATGAGCTCGCTAACTCAAAATACAAAAAAGTTACAGGCTCTTAAAAGTGGGATAAACTAAATTGATAACGCTGTACAGTAGAAAAACAACTTAACTTACAAAATTTCTGCTAGTTTTGATTTTAGCTGACTATAATAACTAATATTAAATATGTCAATATCATTTTGAATAAGGTTATATACCTTGCAGGCATTCTACAGGGTGTTTCATTAATATTGCGAAAAAATTCAGGATGCTTAAAAATATGAAAAAATCTATAATCCTATAAATCTATGCCCGGAATTGCTTTGCTTCGGAGATACAGGGTATAACAATATTTAAGCAGAACAAAAAATATGTACGCCACTGCCGTTTTCTCTTTTGATAACACTGTTATGTAAGCAGTTTAATGGCTAATGCGAAGTACCTTTTGATAATTTTTTGATTTCGGCTTTGCTTAGGAGTCAAATGCAATTTTATCAAACTCTGATATGGGCATAGCGATATGCAATTAAATGTCATTTATTTTTTTATTATTCTTCTTCTCGAGAACGGTTGCTTGTGTTGACTTCTACCAATTATGCCTTTCTCACGTAAAAATTATAGACAAATCTAATTTTTTGCTTAAAAATGTAATACGAGCACGTATAAAAAAGTTATGACTCCTCAAAAAAGTTAAAAGACATGTAGGTGGGGCCCTCTATAAGTGGGAGCCATACTAACATCAAAATCGAATTTCGCATTTCAAAAAACCCCTAGATACCAATTTTAGTTCAAACACTGACAGTCAAAGACAAGTACAATACGCTATATGCGTCTGCGCTGTTCGAGAGCCTCAAGTGCATATTTATCGTATGGTTTGTTGATTGTCACAAGTCGAGTATACATGTCAGTCTCTTTATAATTTATATTACGCATTTAGTACAGAAATAAATGTGCTAAGAGCAAAAAAAAATGGTGGTGAGTGCCTTTTTGGGAGAAAAGAATGGATACCATTTCCAGGCAGTTTGTATTGCATAATTACAGTGGGGCCTAAATAATTTCTTGCTACAATGAAAGAGGGCATGTAGAAAAAATGCAGAAATAAAAATAATTCCTCAAAAAGATCAGATCACTTATCGCCTTGTTCAAGATTGATTTCATGAGAACAAAATAGGTAATCATTTTTTTTAATAATCAGCCATGGCTATTCGTTTTTTACTTATGCACATTGATATAAGAAAAACATTTGCCCTAAACATAACAATATTTGCGAAATTCAAAACTTCAAAACATCATTGCAACAGACAAAGATTTCGGCTTCTTAAACATTTTTTTATAAATTTGCTTCCATTTGATGAAAGTTATGCAGAAGTAATATGATTGTGGTTAATTTGAAAATGTATAAAAAAATATTATATATAAAATGGGGAAAATTTTAAGATTTCAAACAAATATTTTGTTTTTGAATAGCTTATCTTTATATTCTAAGCAACTAACAACTTTTACTAACGTTTTTTTCTATTTTTCGAGGAGTACTTTAGTCCTCAATGACTTATGTTTTTTGGCCTGCCCTGTATGCTGTTAGACTTGAAGACATTCTAAGAGCACCTTATGTAATTATGAGACATACCCCAACATTTAGCGGTATTTATATTTAGGTTGTGCAACTAATCAAATCAATCCCATTTGTTGCAGACTTAATGGACCACACTGTATATCAGAAAATACATATCGCATATACAGGGTACCCGGAAATGATAAACAAAAAACTTGGGGGGTAATTCTGATAAGAGAAAAGAATAATACAAGCTCATATAACATTTTTTCGAATACTCGTTGGGTAGATAGGTAGGTATTTAAAAAAATCACTTGTCAGGACCAAAAAGGTAAGTTGCTGGGTAACCCATTGGGGCTCTGTATCTCCGTTAAGGGACACTTTAGAATTCTTTTTTCTAAGAGCACCCTGTAGGTGCTTTTTGTTTTTTTGAAACCAATTTTGCTTTGGAACTTCGTTGCTAGTTAGCAGATTTTTTTTTTAATTTGGCACAGACTTGTTAATACTGTTTTTAAAATATTTTTGTTCCAAATTTGGTGTAAATTCTTAAATGCCAAAGGTCCTTAGTGACGACAGTTTACCTTGATCTAAAGATGTGCTGCGATAAACAGTACTCCTAACCATGACGTTATAGTAAGCCACACCCAGTAACTAGCTTTTCGACGCGGTTAGGCAGTGTGGTATATGGATATACGTTAATAAATAAATGATAAAATAAAAATATCCCAACAAAGAGCTACTAAGCAAAAATGTGATTTACCAGCTTGTCCTCATAAAACAGAAATTCGACGAGGAGATAGTAGAAGTATTCCAGTCCATTTAACACTTCTCCAGTGGGCGACTCTTCGTTTGGTTTCTGGTCAAATGCGATGGCCACCTCTTCCATTTTTGAGTAATCGGATTCACTTTCGAGGCAGTTTTGAAGGATTTGTGTCAATGAATAGACACTAAAAAAACAGTTTTAAATTTAAAAAAATGTACTGTAAACGAGAACATTTTAATGAGCCTAAAAATGAAATTACATAATATATTTTTTTAAATGAATTTCAAAATGTTTTTATGGACTATAAAATTAGGAAATCACTACTAATTTTTTATATTTAATGATAATGATTAAAAATTTTATTATCATTTTTTTGTTGACCAGTTTAGATGGTTACTACTTTAAATTCCGCGAGGAACGCTAAGCGATAATATAATATAATATACACTACTATACACCCTATCTTTCTAAAAAATACACCAGCGTTAGTAAAACCCTTAACCAAACTTATGAAAAGATCAATGGAAGAAGGAAAAGTACCCGAGGAATGGAAACAATCTGCCATAATCCCAATTTACAAGAAGGGCGATAAATTCAACCCTAATAACTACCGTCAAGTAAGCCTAACGGCTGTACTCTGTAAACTCATGGAGAAACTAATTGCGGAAGATCTTACAGATTTCTTACTACAAAATAACATTATACCTAAATGTCAACATGGTTTTCTTCCAGGGCGTTCAACATCTTCTAATCTACTCCCAAAGTGTAAATGTATGGACCACATCGTTAAGTAAAAGTGAACCGGTCGACATACTGTACCTCGACTTTAAAAGTGCCTTTGACCTAGCCCCACATAATAAATTGGGCCATAATCTAGAGTTTTATGGTGTTACTGGGAATCTTCTGAGCTAGATTAAAGACTTCTTAGCCAACAGCACAAGCATTGTAAGAGTAGACTGAGCAGCATCCTATAGTTTCAAGGTCGCCTCCGGAGTACCCCAGGGATCTATTTTGGTTCCAATATTATTTAACCTATATACCTGGGATCTACCAGACGACCTGAAATCCCCAGTATCAATGTTTGCAGACGACACTGAAATATACAACAACCCCTTCACTCATTATGGCACACTTGAAAGAGGCCTCATCAAAATAGAGCAGTGGTGCAGCAAGTGAGCGAAAAAAGTGTTCTGTCCTCCACATGGGTCATAATAATCTGGGTCAACCCTACACCCTTGAAGGAACTGAAATGAAACCAGTGGAGTAACAAAAGGATTTAGGTAATACAGTAACCAAAGACCTCAAGTGGGCAATGCACGTGGGAAATATAATTAAAAAAGGTAACCCAATATCATATTTAGTCAAAAGAACGTTCAAAAATCGTTCTCCGGGACTTCTCGAAAAAATATACAAACTTTACATCAGACCTATTTTGGAATACGCAGCAATAGTCTGGATATCCATGCTCTTGAACAAACACAGAGAAAAATTACAAAACTATCTCTCAGTATATCAGACTTGCCATACGAAGAAAGGCTGAAAAAATTAAATCTAACGACACTCCAGCAAAGAAGATTGGTCATTCAATTGAAACATTTAAGATACTTCATGGCCATTACTCTGTGGAACTGAACTTTTTTAACCTAAATACAGACCAAAGATTAAGAGGCAATAATTTTAAACTGGTCAGAGAACGTTTCAGAAAACTCTGTAGACAACACTTCTTGAGCATTCGAATAAATAGAGAGTGGAATAATTTAAACAAGTGCGTCTCCGCAGCATGAACAAGCCACTTCAGGAATTGCTATGACTGATAAAGACAGACACACCTAATAACAAAAATGTCTAAACAGTGCCAAATTGTGACAATTGAATGGTTTAAACGGCAATAGCGCCTAGACTTTAACTAATAATAATAATATTGTTTCCATTTGGGATTTATAATGACTACTTTATGAAACGTAAAAAAGTTAAAGGATGCTCCACTTATGAAACTGAAATTTTATTTTTTAAAAGTTTGTAAAGATATTATTCATCAAATATTTGCTTCTGTTGACCTAGCCATTTAAAGTTTACAAAATTTGTATATTTTCTTTTAAAACATGGATTTTTTTTAACGAAAAAAAAAAAAAATTTCCCTAACAAAATTGTGTATTCATTTAAATCAAGTCACACCTACATAATAAAATGAATATCATTTAAATTTACAAAGGCAAATACTCGCTATTTTGTTCAAAGAAAATTATAGCTACGCAATAGAAGCGTAATTTTATGCGGCACTTAGAACCGCGAAAGGCGCTGTACTAGGTTAATAAACAGACACTTTTGCAGCAAATTTGAATTAGCGCGTCCCGTGCTCAGCTTGATGGAGAGCTACGTTGCCAATAGTTGTGTACTTTCTTAAAAGGTTGAAATTGAAATATAGAAGTAAAGGGTATTGCATCTTTTATTAGCTTAATTTTAATAATAAGAGCTAAAACTGGCTACAGTCAGTGATGCAAGATACTTAATACAACTCAACGGAACTAAGTTTTAAATTTTCTCATCAGATCTGGGGGCGAGAAGGATCACTATCTATTTAATTTCATTAAAATGTGCTTGTGGCGCAGTGGCTAGGGCGGCGTCTTCAAAACATTGACATTGAGCCATTTTTCGCCAGCCATGGCCAGGTACTTATGGCGGGTGATCTAAATGCAAGACACAATATGTGGCGCAATCAAATAAACAATCGTCATGGAAACCTGATATTTGATTACATATTAGACAATAATATTCAAATAATCGCCTCGGACACGCCCACTCATTTTCCACTGAATGGCGGCACGCCTATTTTCATCGACTTTTATTTAAACAAGAATTTAGTGGGCCTGTCCGAGGCGATTGTATTAAATGAATTAAGTTCAGATCATTTGCCCATTCTTATTGAATGGAATGCACAAATGTCCTTCGAATCCCCAACTGAAACAATACTTTTAAAAAATATAAACTGGAACACATACAGACGACTATTAAACGACAAAATTATAATTAATAACAACATTGATGACGTACAAACACTTGAACAGGAAGTGACCAAACTGACAACAAACATGCAACAAATACATAGACAAATTGGACAAAAAATCAAAATTAAACATCAAGAAGACAGACTGCCACAAGACATACTTGACCTCATCAAATTTAAAAATAGACAAAGAAAAATATGGCAAAGGACAAGACGACCTATAGACAAACATAGAATAACAGAACTTCAACATACGATACGCGACAAAATAAATCAACACAAAAACCAAACATGGAACCAAACATTGACAGGACTTACAGCACAGGACTCGTCACTGTGGCGCTTGACCAAGCGCCTCAAACGGAAATTTAATAAAATACCAACTATGACAGGTCAACAAAACACACAGACAGACAAGGAGAAGGCAGACTGCATAGCAAACTCACTCGCTGCAGTTTGCACCTCTCCCGACAACACAGAAATCGAACAGAACCATATCACTAATAGAATGACTAACGTGACAAGACAAAAATACCCTATCCCACCCCCAGTCCTATCCAAACTGCTCGTCACGTCCAGGGAATTGAGAGAGATAATTCGTTTTATCCCTCTTAAAAAAGCCCCTGGGCCTGACGGGCTCCCTAACATCCTTATCAAAAATCTTCCTAGAAGGGCATTTGTGCAATTATTGTACATTATAAACGCTATTTTTACCCTGCAACACTTCCCTGTGAGGTGGAGAGAGGCCATAATAATACCCTTGCTGAAACAAAACAAGGACCCCAAAATACCTGACAGTTATCGACCCATAGCACTAACAAATACATTATCAAAAATTACGGAAAAAACGATACTACTAAAACTTAAAAAACAAAAACTACTTGACAAAATACCAGACGAACAATTCGGCTTTCGACCACAACATGGAACAGTTCAGGCAGTGACAAGAGTATTGACTGACGTTAAAAACAAATTTAATCTGGGTCAGAACACCGTGTTATTGTCCCTAGACGTCAGTCGAGCTTTTGACACTGTCTGGCACGACGGACTACTGTTCAAACTAATGACTATACACCATTTTCCAATGCACTTGATAACTTTAATTAGAACATACTTACATAACAGGACCTTCTTCGTCAGAGTAGAGGGTGCGTTGTCTGACGCAAGGGTGGTTAATGCGGGGGTCCCTCAGGGAACCGTGCTGTCACCATTGCTCTATAACCTCTATACAGCCGATTTCCCGAGATACCCCCTCACGAAACTGACATTGTATGCAGATGACGCATTAATTTACGCGCAATCGTTTAATGCGGAAGCCGCTAAGCGACAAGTCCAGTCGCATATTAACATATTGGACCCCTATTTCAAAAGATGGAAAATAGCGGTTAACCCAAATAAAACAGTTTGCGCAACTTTGACGAAGAAATTTACGAATAATAAAATTTTTGTACCACTAAAAATCAACGACATACCGATCATACCACAAAGACGCTTTAAATATTTAGGCCTCACCATCGACGAACGTTTATTCTTTAAAGCCCACATCACCGAAACCCTGAAAAAAGGCTTTGCAGCAATGCAAAGCCTTTATTCCATCATATCTAAAAACTCCCATCTCTCTCCAACAAACAAAATACTTATATACAAACAAATAATCAGACCTGTACTTACATACGGAGCCCCCGTATGGTGCAGTGCTTCTAACACTCAGCAACAACGGTTGCTGAGGTTAGAAAACAAGATCTTGCGATGCGTGACGTCATCTAATAGATACGTTACGGTCGCAGACCTGCACCATATGGCGGCAATAGACGACATAATTACGTATATACGAGGCATATCGGACAAATTTTATACTTACAAATTAGACGCATCACCGCTAACAAGAGACATAACAAACAGACGAGCAGAAAATGACGGACATACAGTACACAAACCCTTGTACTACAGACTACCGATCTACAATCTCCCACCGCCAGACGTATGATGACCACAGAAAATACAAAATAAACAAACAATACGAAAAATAAACGAACAATCACAAAAAGACACAAAATTAACAAACAGACAAAATAAATTTATGCGGAGGAAAGGCTGTGAAATTCGCTGAACTTCCAGCATTGCCGGGTCGTTTGGCGATTTTGCAGCCTGGAATCCGTTAAAACGCACAGTTCAGACACGAGAAACGGCGGTGGGACGGACTTACCAGACACCGACCGCCCCAGACATAGACACGCCCCCAAAATTTTACCTCTGTCCGCCCACAGCGAGAAGGAATAATTCTTGCATTTACAATAATCCGCTATAGGCAGATGTAACATGAGTTGTGATGGCCAATCTGACTGGGTTTTTTGCGATTTTTCCCAGAGTGTTTCCATTGCATTCCATACCTGTTAACTGTTTAATGAATGTATGGTAGTTCGGAGAACTACGTTATTCGCCTTGTGCGAAATGTATGCCTTTAACACCTCGTCATGGCACTTGCCGGCACGAGTGTGACAGTGTTAGTGATCTAATTTCTAGTGTTACAACCACAGGCCAGAATATCGGCCGCCTGGCTCCGCCAGGTTCTTTGGGCGCATTTTGGGCCGTATGCTTACGGTCCATATGCGCCCAAAACACTGTAAATAGGCTAGTTTAGTTTGTAATTAGGCTAAGCTAGTATATATTAGTTGTAAGTTAGAAATGTAAATAATAGGAAATAAAGTATTTTAAAATGGAAATGGGCGTCTTTCAGATAAATATCGTTCTACCAGTCGCGAGTTCGTTTCTACTTCCAAGTGTTTTTTTTCTTTTATTATTTTTTGTTGCTTTAAATTTTTGTAAATTAATTTCGACACTAAAGACGACTCTAATTAAAACTTTTAACAAGTTTTTTTAAATGTTAGGTCATCTTGTGGCAACAAGGATTTCAATTTTTTTGTTCTGGTAGTTTTAGACCTATGACCAAAAACGTTTATATATATATAATTTCGCCAGATACAAAAAAAAATGTAAAGTTTCTTATATATTTTTTGAACCACCTTATATGCAGATAAACGTACATTTTATATCCCTTTTTATGTTGTTAATACAGATCTTCTAGATTTTTTATTTTATTTTTCCGTCATTGGACTAAATTAAAACTAATTAATTGTATAAGTATTAGTAGTATTTCAAAAAAGCTAGGATTTGTCAAGAGAGTGTGCCAAAAGATATCGTATAAGTTTAAAGGAATATATTTTGTGAACACTCTGTACAAAAAAATCGATTGAGTTAATCAAGTCGAAGACTACAATAAACTCCTAGATTTAAATACTTTGGTAAACCCGAAAAAAATATTGGTTCACGTATGCCGGCCGCGCCGTATTGTTTTATTGGGTCTAGTAATCCTAACCAGTCTACAAATTCAATTAATAATCCTAAAGACTACATTACATATTATAATGGTATCCGTTGTTTCGCACTCGGAAAGACGACAACTCTGGACGTGCATTCGGCAAAGGCCGGCCGCTTAACGAAGAAGGATCCCCGCTTTGAAAACCGGGATCCATTGAGAGGTCGAATTATTAACATTACATCGGACTTCTATTTCGTAGCTTTAATTTTCTTTGGTTCAATGCATGCATACAATAGAGGAATAAAATTATTTTCTACAGGGTTTATTGTTTGATTTGTAATTTGTGTAGCTCCATAAATGCGAACAATAACGTCATCCTCGTCATTTTATCAAAGATGACTTGGGTTTAAATTAATAAGAATTTTAAATTTGGATATTTTGCTTTTCATGAATACACCCTAATATCTCAGTTATTAATGAGATTTTCTTGAAATTTTTGGTGGTAATTGTATGTTGGAAAAATGAAGTATTTGGCACAGTGAACATTTTTATTAGGGTAACTGAGATTTTGAAAATATGAATTAAGGGGTTTTTGGGGATGCTGATTCTAAATCTGATTAAACAGTTATCTAAAATAAGCCCTAAGATCCTATTCCAAAAAAAAACCCTTTTTACCCCACCAACAACGCACGCCAATGGTAAATAAAAATGTTCACTATGCCAAATATACTTCATTTTTCCAACATACGATTACCACCAAAATTTCAAGAAAATCTCATTATTAATAACTGAGATATTAGGGTGTATTCATGAAAAGCGGTACACACTGTATATTGTAGTAACTAAATATTTGTTATTTATTTGTTTAAAAATTGAACACTTCATAGAGTGTGAGAAAATATCCATGTTCATGGAAAAAATTATACAACACTGCACACTACACAATAGATCAAGTTACTCGAAACTCGAAAGAGGTAAATATTAATACAGTATTGTCGCAATAATTCGATAGCTTCTATAATCCGGATTGCCTTTGCACTCCCCTGAGGTACTCTGTAATCCGGATTTCTGGATTTTGCTTGATTTAGTAGTCACGTGAATGAAACGTGACTAAATTCTATAGGTTTTAACTCGTCTTTTTGCAAGTCTGCAAGTGTTCGTTTGAGCAAGTAATTTTATGTCTGCAGCTTCCTTACTTTACAGATTGTTCCAACGAAAATCGCACCTATGAAACGTAAACACAAAACTTTAAGTATCAAGGAAAAGTCAGGTACTATAGACGAGCTAAAACACGCGGTGGAAAATCTGTAACCGTCAAGTATGGAGTAGAGCCCTCAATTATCAGCGACATTAGAAAAAATAGTAATAAAATTAAAAGGTAAATCAAAAAAACGAAAAGGAAGAAATCTAAACTTTATTGTTAATTTTTTTTTTTTGGTTGGTTTACTGCACCGGTTGAAGTCTTTTTTTAAGGTTCATTGTTCAATGTGATGCTGGACCCGGAAAAAGACAAACTTTAAAACAAGGCGAGTGTCCAAAAATGGAGAGTAAACTACAGTCCTGGTTTGTGAGTCTTAGAAATCGGCATGTTCCTGTTTCGCCAGAATTGCTAGCAACAAAAGCTAAACCACTGTACGCTAAATATATTATTGGTGATCAAAAATTTAATGCAAGTAGAGGCTGGATTACAAATTTTCGAAAAAGATATGCCATCAGGCGGCTTAAAATATGTGGAGATAAATTATCTACTGCCACATTGTCTATTGAGCCATTCATAAATGAATTGGACCAAACAATAATATCCTTAAACTTTCAATTCTCAAGTTTACAATGCTGATGAGTCAGCCTTCTTTTGGAAATTTCTTCCGGATAGTACGCTCGTATCTTCCACAGAAAGAACCGCTCCGGGAAGAAACACCAGTAAAGAACAATTGACATTTTTAGCATCATGTAATTCTGATGGCAGTCACAAACTTAAACTTTTAGTGATTGGAAAATAAAAAAATCCCAGGGCTTTCAAAAATGCAGACCTTTCTGTAGATTATAAAGCTTGGATGACGTCAACAGTTTTTAAACAGTGGTTTGATTAATGTTTCATTCCTCAAGTGCAAAAGTTTACCAGGGATCAGAATTTACCTACAACAGCATTGATTCTAATTGATGTTTCTATCCATTGTGATGAACAGGAACTGATCAGTGATGATGGCAAAATTGTTACCTCCGAATACGACTGCATTAATTCAGCCAATGGACCAAAACGCAATTCGCATGACAAAACTTTTTTATAGATAAAAGCCTCTTGGCTGAAATTTTGACTAATGAAGAAAAAGTTTTAGTACAGTGCCTTAAGAGCTTAAACTTAAAGCATACTGTATGCTTGCTTCATAATGCTTGGGAAAAGGTACCAGCCAGTTCCTTAGAAAAATGCTGGAGGAAGATTTTAAAACCAATAAAATGATCTTGAGAATTTGATCCCCTTGTGTTATGCAACAAAAGTTACGTCCATTAGCAGAAGAAATTATTGCGGTTTCATCAATGCTTCATAGCATTGGAAATGTTGGCGCAGATGCTAGTGAAGCAACTAATTGGAAAATTTAATTCACTCAAATGATGATGTGATGGAAATTGCCACTCTGGTCAGAGTTAATGCAGATTCTGTCAAAAGCTTAAATCTTGCTTTACAGTGGGCTACAGAGAATGACATTCCTAAATCTCAGGGAAATTGCTTCTGAAAAACAACATATGAGTTATCATAGTGAAATCACTAACTGTTTTCAGTCGGTGCAGGAAAACGTAAAAGAGGGTGAACAAAATTCAAATGAAGGCGATGAAATAATGTAGAAAATAAAGTGATGAAAATAATTTGTATTTTTTTTTTGTTCATTTGACAATCCGGATCAGTCAGTGGTTTCAATTAATCCGTATTATCGCAACACTACTGTATTCCTAATCCAATGCACTTAATAAACCTGTTTGAATTCATACAGAAGTAACAAATCAGATAAATTATTACTTACACAACTTTTCTTTCAATGGGCTCAAGGTCAGGTATATAGTCGATCATCCAGAGCTTCATGATAAAATTCAAAGCACTGCCACCATTAGGACCGGGCAATACAGACAGGTAGTTTAATGTATCAGTAGTTCTGATCATACATATAAACACAAAAATATTCCAGTTACCCCGGACATTCTTGTAGTTCTTGCAGCTACCAGTTATTACATTTCGCAGAATAGTCTCGAAGTGGGGTTCCATCAGTTCGGGCAGTGTAAAAATAGTTGTGATAACAAGCTTTCCCAAAACGTTTCCCGGGAGTGTCACATCAGGCTCTAACAGCTTCTCCAGTAACTGTGGAAACTCCCCAATGACAGGCTGGCCCTTAGGCATTTGTTGGATGAATTTCAGCTGATTCGGAACTTTAATTAACAAGGTAATTAAGAGGTTTCCAGCCGACTCATCAATTTCAACTTCACGGTCGGTATTTTCATTGAGAAGCGTCGCAGCGGCCATAAAAGTTTGTAGAATTAAGTAATCATCAATCGTTGCAGCATACAAACTGAAAGTGTTTAGGATATCCAAGGCCTTATCGGGATCATTCCTCATTTCTCTTGGCTCCAAATTGTGGACAATGTGTTGCATAAACGTTAAAAACTTATCGTGGATCAGAATCTTGAAGCCCTGATTTTGAGCTAATTTGGCAACAATGAAATTTACTTCTTTCATGATGAAGGTATCAGTGAAATGGCTTGCTACCGTCTTAATCAGGATATCTTCAATGTTATCTATGTTGTCTGTAGCAATTTGCTTATGGGACTGTAAAAGAAAATATTTATTTTAGTACTCTCATAACCTCATAACAGTTAGAATTCCATACTGAATTTCGTCCAATTCTTTTTGCAAAAGAGTTAATTAAAACGTTTAAATTTGTAAATAAAAAAATCATCTGACAAGCTAGAAAAATGGAAGTCTACAATTAAAAACTTTTTTTTTTGCAATTTTCGATATCACAGGAAAACCTAATTATTCAAATACTTACTTTGATAAAATATCCCAATGCATTCAAGGAATGATGTAAAGGAAAATCTTTTGATTTTCGAGCCACAGATATCAAGCAAACCATGATATCTTTTGCCACGCTTGAAATCATGTATTTCTTTTCTGGCGACATTTTCTTAAACATCTTTAGATGGTGGCATAAGGCACTAAAAAGGTTTGATGATAAAGTCATAAACCGAAATATAATAATACTACAAAACTCCAAAAACAATTTATTTATTAAGTGAGGAATGAAACACAAAGTCTGCTCCACTAATTTAATAAATAGGTTCAGATTAACATCCCAAACATGTTTCAAAGGCATAAACCTTCATCTTCAGTGGGTAATTATTAAGATGTTGATATTTATGAAGAGACCAATGACATTGTTACGTTTTTTTTATTCATAAACTAATGTTGCAGAAAAATTTTTATGAAACCATATGTAACTTTAATTCGGTAAAATTATATCTTAAATTAAAGTAAAATTAAATGAATAAACATAATTTAAATGAATTTAGTTTTATTTTAATTTTAAACTTGTTGAAAAACCCAAATTTTACTGGGAGATTGTAATGGGGTACGACCATCATGGTGGAGTCGTACCAAATGGATTTAATTTTACTTTAATTTAAGATATAATTTTACCGAATTAAAGTTACATATGGTTTCATAAAAATTTTTCTGCAACATTAGTTTATGAATAAAAAAAACGTAACAATGTCATTGGTCTCTTCATAAATATCAACATCTTAATAATTACCCACTGAAGATGAAGGTTTATGCCTTTGAAACATGTTTGGGATGTTAATCTGAACCTATTTATTAAATTAGTGGAGCAGACTTTGTGTTTCATTCCTCACTTAAAATATTACTCCACTGTGAGATGGACTACTTCCATAAAATTTATTTATTGTTTAAAGTACTATATTATACCTTATTCCATAGCAAGACGTCATGAAAAAAATATTTACTTAAAAACACCATAAATGGCAACCCCTATGGCCTATACAGGGTGTCCGGTAAGTATATGGCATATTTTCGGGAACATATAGGGGAAGTAAAAACAAACCTAATTTGTCATAGAAAAAAATTCCTAAAGTGTCCCTTAACGAAGATACAGAGCCCCAAAGGGCTACCCAGCGACTTACCTTTTCGCCTCAAACTTTTGAACTGACATGTATAATTTAATGAAATTATAATATTTTATGTAGGCCATAAAGGCTCATAAAACCATACTACAGTAGATGTTTTACATGGTCGGATGCCATTTTACAGAGCAAAAGATTGATTTTTTAAATACTATGATCATTCCTTTTTAAAATAAGGTACTTATTATTCTGATACAATTCCAAATCGACGTTTACCGCAACGGACGAAGTCGGTTTTACCCGAGATGAACTAATAAATCTCTATACTTAGCATATCTGGCATGAGGAAAATCCCCATGCAACAGTACAGACAAAGCACAACAAAGGTTTACGGTTAATGTTAATATGTGGGCGGGGATTATTGGGAATAATCTTATTGGAGCGTTCTTCATTGAAGGCATGTATTTAACTTAAACGGTTTATTAGAAAATGTGCCCTTAGAAATTAGAAATCAGATGTGGTAGATTCACGACGGTGCACCGCCCCATTTTAGCAATTTAGTTCGTCAAATACTTTTGGTAATGGATGGACAGGTCCATCGACCTAACACAAGATGGACGTAGCCAGTCATTCATAAAAAGGTCTATCGTCTGTCTCCAACAACAAACAGGAAAGGGGGGGTGAGGGGTATTTACTGCGGCTTCTACTTAGAAGCTGGATTCAAACTGTGATGAGACAAAAAGCGCAACGCTGCAAAGCATGGTCATATTGGTAAAATTATTCAGTGGCGTAACAGTTTCGTGTTAATTTGTAATCAGTTTGACAAAATATGATCGAAAATTTTAGGTGAAGTATTCATAAATTCAAAATACTTTTACGGTTTCTAACATGAAATTGCCTTACGGCTGAACTAGCCTGCCAAAATTCTGACAGTAGATGTTTAGGGTTCAAAGAAAACTGATGATAAAATATTTATCCAATTGTAAAATCTGAATGATTCCTTTATTTTTATTATTTTTTATCAATAAAACCGCGTTTTTTTTTAAAGAAAACAATGGACCTAGCTCTAGATATAACCAATTTTTTTTTGGTTTGATAAAATAAGAAAAGGTAGGCGGGTATGGGGTTTTTAAATAAATCATGTAAATCAAATTAGAGTAATTTGCTTTATTTACAAAACAAGTGTTACACAGAGGGTGTCCGGAAATTCCTTTCGTATATTTCAAGGGGATATTCTACATATGAAAATAAGTTCCTATGAATAAAACTCCTTAAATGTCTTATAAGGAAGTTATGACTGTCTAAAGGTGACCTACAAAGACTACTTTCAATTTTATTTCTTTGCAACAGCTTAAAGGACCCGTGTGCCTTTTAGCATACGAACTAGTATTAATAAACGCTAATTTTTAATATTGAGAGTTAACATTAAATTTGATCAGTTCTTAAAGGACCTACATTTATATAAACTTTTTTTTATGTAGAATATCCCCTTGAAATATACGACTTTAAATTGAAATTGAATTTCCGGACAACCTGTATATAATAATAGAATGGAATAGAATTTATTCATAATAAAAAACATATATAGTTTTGGAATATTATATAAAGGTATTTAGTAAATAATTTAGGTTAATTTTAAATTTTTAATTTAAAAACTAATTTATTATTAAACTATATTAAAAAAAAAAAAACATACTTGCTGAAGAAATCTTATACCAAGATTGTGAGTTTATATCATTTAACAAATACATAACAATAATAATTTAAGCCTACCACCATAAACAGAAGCATTTCTCTTCCCTCGGGTAGTATCTAAACGAGTATCTAAATAGTACCAATATTCACATAACCAGTAAATTTTGTTCCTGACCACCCTCTTTGAGAAACTTGAGTAAGCCAGTTAAAGTCATAATCCTTGCTCTTAACCTTCATATAGTGGTATTAAGTCCCTTAATTTTTTTTCTGTTTTATTATTGTGTTTTCATCACCTTAAAATTCCTTTTAGGTATACTGTCACAATCTTCCAATGACATATCTCCAAGGTAGTTTCCTTTCCTACAACAATTATTTTCCCTTTGTCAACTCCTCCACGCATGGACACACTGTACATTATATTATGTTTACATAATATAATAAATAGGGTAACCTGTGATGATTATTAGTCATTATTGTTACCAAAACTGTAAAAAAATATTTACCTCTTTCCTGATCTTCTTACAAGACTAAGCTTTCCTTTAAAACCTGATTTTAGCCCACATGTTCTTCGTTACATATACTATTTGAAGCTTTTCCTATTTTTTTTTAATATCTGAACTTCTGTTCCCGAACCAGTTAAGGTTGTTGAAGATCCTACTGAACTAGGACTTTTGATGTTCAACCTTTAAAGTAGATGGGGAATCTAGGCTTCGATGTGAACTTTGTGGCATCCACACTTGCTGATGGTTCGAGGTGGGCTAAAATCATTATTAGTTTAAATAGTTATATAAGTAATGTTTTAGTTTTACTTGTCAAAATAAAAAATAATAGTAAAAACTTATGTTACATATCTGAATATCCACAGTATATTTATATTTTTTTACTTTGTTAGTTTAAAAGTTTAAAGTAAAAACATATTTTGTGTGCCTAGCCTAGTTACCTGTCATCTGCAACGGAAGGCAAAAATGGTTTCTTTGGAACTGCTTCTTTCTTAAGTATGCGGGAGCCACCTGCCCTATAAGTAAACTCCTGCTCCTCAAAATGCTTAGAACATATTATGTCAGCACTCTTCGGAAGGACTTTATCTTGAAGATTTAAAATTTCAAGCCACAGTGCTCGTCTACTAGGGTCAACGGGAAACCTAAAAGTTACGATATGATTAAATCATAATAGGTACTAGTACCCCAGAGAACCAACCTAAGTGAGATATAATGGGTAAAACAAACGAAAACCGCAGTTCCCACGCCTATGTTAGTAAACCTAACCCCAAACTTCAAATTACCTGTGGAAACTTAGATTTCGACGTGAATAGTCTATTTTTCTGCACACTTGGCACTGTCTGGGCATTTTCTCTTTAAGTAGTATCACAAACTGTCACAAAAACTTAGAAAAATACAAAAAACTGGAAAAAAGCTAATAGCTGTCAACTTCACTTCAAGAGCGAAACCAAATTCGCGGTCATATGGTCATAAAATATCATTCATGCTTGTTGAAGGTTTTGCGTAAATACGTAAAGCGTTGTTGCCGGATTTGTGGAAGAATTTTTTTTAAAATCGATATACTTCTTCTAACAGGGCTAATAATGAACAATGTAACGTTGCAAATTACCAAAGCCTACCCAATACACTACTTAAACGAATAATTATTGCCATTTGTTTATTTTATTTTGCATAGTACATATGACTGTGGCCTGTTGTTGGAGACACGCCAAATGTAAACAAACTCCGTCCATCTTGTGTTAAGTCGTTGGACAGGTCGAGGTGGGCCTATTTTATGGTCACCGAGGTCACCCGACATGACTCCATTGGATTTCTTTTTATGGGTAAATTTAATGAGGCTTGTATATTGGACGCCAGTTCACACCAGATAGAAAGAATAACACACCATTTCACCGAAATTCGAGAGAATCCTGGAACGTTGTTTCAAGTACAACGTAAAAACATCCGTCGGCTAAGGACATATACAGGGTGTTATTTAATAAGTGTCCGATATTTTACAGGACGATTCCTCAGTTATTTATAAGGTGAAAAGTTTATATAAGCATGGGTCCGCAAGCCCTTCATTTTTGAGATACAGGGTGTTACAATTTACTTACAACAGGAACAAAAAATATGTACGCCACTGCCGTTTTCTCTATTGGTAACACTGTTATGTAGACACTTTATTGGCTAATCCAAAGTACATTTTCATAATTTTTTTGATTTCGGGTTTGTTTAGAAGATAAATGCTAATTTATCAAACTCTGATATGGGCTTAGCGATCTGCAAATAAATGCCATTTATTTCTTTATTATTCTTTATCTCGAGAACGATTGCTCGTAGTGACTTCTACCAAGTATGCCTCTTTCATGTAAAAATGATGGAAGAAATTAATTTTTTCGCTTAAAAATGTAATACAAGCACGTATAAAAAAGTTATGACTCCTCAAAAGGGTAAAAAGATCCGTAGGTGGCGCCCTCTACAAGTGGGAGCCATACTAACATCAAATTCGAATTTCGCATTTCAAAAAAACCCATAGATACCAATTTTCGTCCAAATATAGACATTATTTCAAAAATCATTTACGAAAAACAAAAGAAAAAATAAATTTTTAACACCTAGTATCTCAAATATGAAGGGCTTGCGGACCCATGCTTATATGAACTTTTCACCTTATAAATAACTGAGGAATCGTGCAGTAAAATATCGGACACTAATTAAATAACAACCTGTATAGAGGTATAGGGCGCCCATTTCAAAAATCTGCTGAAGTAACCAAGAAGAAGCAAATCTTTCACATTTTCAATATTCTTGCGTTTAAGTGATTTCCGGAATGTCAACCCTTTCAATGGTTCTTTTATGGGGCACACTTCGATTTGGAAATGTAGCAGAATAAATTCTTCTTGCATCCACACAATTGATTAATAAATAAACTTTGAACGTCAATGCTTAAATGTGTTATACAAAAAAAGTATTTTCTTCGAAAACGGCTAATTTTATCAAAACAAATGTAGAGTACCTTTCTTTAAAGAGGAATGACCAGTGGTATTTAAAAAATCAGTTTTCTCGTTCAATGCATTTAATTGTTCGATCATAAAATTCACTAAGAGTGGATCGCAATACACTTGCTGGAATATTTCTGCAATGAAATCGTATCGAATTTTCAAGCTTCCCAACATTATTAAACGGTCGAGCCTTGTAAACTTTTTGCTTTAAATATCCCCATTAAAAAAAAATCTAATGGGGTGAGATCTGGCGAACGAGGAGCCCACCATTTAACCATTCAGAAACAATTCTAACAGAATGAGCGGGACAACCATCATGTACAAACCATAATTTATGTCGTTCTTGTATACTCATATTATCCAAAAAATCCATCAGTTCGTTTTCCAAAAAATGTAAATAGGTATCACCAGTTAGGTTTTGGCGAAAAAAAAAACGGCCCTATTAATTTGTCGTTAATAATACCGCACCAAACGTTTGTTTTTTTGGCAATTCCACTCATGTATAAATAGTCCCATTTAAAATGTCAAAAATCGTAGTTTGCTGTCGGATAAAAAGGAAGGAAGAGGAAATGTAACTGGATAAAAAAATCGGATATATTTTCTGCTCCTCCAATCGTTACCGTGGTAACAATTGCATTTTAAACTAGTTATTAAATCATCTGTCAGGCAATTGTCACAAATACTAAATAATTGTTTAAGCTGTTTTAAAGTCGATTTTTAAATAAAAAAGTATTTTTTAACATGCAGCGGTTTGGGACAATTGACGAAAAGGAAATAAATAACGAAATAGAAAATTCCACTCCTATTCGTGTAATTGCCTTACTAAATACCATTCGAGCTCAGATTATAAGCCTGATATTTTTTATGCTTGCTATCTCATACTTACTTTCAGAAAATTTAACGAGAGCTGTTCCGATAAAATCACGAGAGCGTAGCTAGTAAGTGTTCGATACCAAGCATAAAAAATATTCGGCTAAATCTGAGCTCTTATTGTATTGCTTGTGGTAATACTGGTTTTTATTGTCAATGACAAAATTTGGATTTTCGTCCGATCACCACCTACAATGTTGGGAAGAAACAACGCCATTTGTTGTGAATGTGGATTCATACCCAAAAAGTATGTGTCTATGGAAATCACGTTGATCTTCTATTTGTTCTTGAATCCACATGCAGAAATCATACCGCAAGTCATAGTCTCGTCTTTGAAACGTGCAAATAAACATTGGCTTATAGGCATGGTATTTTTGTTTTTTAAGAATCTTAACAGAGCTTCTTTTTGGTTGGATCTTGGGTGGATCTTCTAGGGTTTTCAACAACTGCTTGAAGTACTTCTAATTGATTTTCTTCAGTACATACAGTTTTGGTACGTTCATTTTTATATTTATAGTTTAAAGACCCTGTCTGTTTAAAATTATTTAAAATTCTGCTTACAGTTGAATAGTGAACTTGTATATCTGGATGTCGTTCATTGAATATATCTCCTGCTTCACGCACTGTTTTATAATTTTCTCCACATATTAACACTAATTCTGCCTTCTCGGCTAACGTTAACTGTATTGGAGGAGGCATTTGAAATCAAATAACAATAATCATTTAAGAATGAATAATGCCACCAAACTGTCGTTATGTTTACTTTTAACCCTTATTTGTTTTTTTCCATAGGTATCTGCGATTATATTAGTAGGATTTCATGTTTGTCGATTAATTTGTACAGTTTTTTAATAAATAATTAAAATAAAAATTTTGCACTTTAAAATGAGAGTTTTTTAATTTGCATATTATAATTACTAATGTTTTAACTTGTTAAAAAGAATGTTTAGGATATTTTAAAGTTGTGTTTAATGTCGTTGTAACAACCATGAAGTTTGTGATTCTTTAATAAATTGAATATTTAAGTTAATTTTAGAAATATGCTTGAATTGGAACAAAGATATGTGAAATTGATTTGATTTTGATTAATTTATGAAGGTTTTTAGGGTAAATATAATTTTTTTTTTTGGGGAAATTATTAATGTTTTCAAAAAAAAATATTTTTTTTATTTTAGGAGGTCACGTTTTCGAATCTATGCATAACTTTTAATTCTAAGCAACTTTTCTTAATAACATTTTGCTGAATTTTCTGAAATAGGGGTACTTTATTCTTGTACAAGTTTTATATTTTTTGACCTACCCTGTACGCCGTTTGACTTGCAACCATTCCAAGTGCACCTAATATGATTATCGAACATGCACAAACTTTTATCAAGAATTAAATTTTCTGAGAAATCGGTAATAAAAAAAAATCCCATATGTTGCACACTTAAATGACCACAACACTGTAGACGGCAGATTTAATGCGTTCTATTTGTTTATCATATCCTTAATAGTATTAAGTTTAAGAACTGCTGTTTTTTAAATAATGTATATATTAATGTACCAAATGTCAGTTTAAGAAGACGAGGTAGGCTATGGACACTCACCATTTGCTAATATGCTAGATCTATGCAAAAGACTAAATATCAAATAACACAACTTCGATATTTTCCATACAACTACCACAGAAATTAAAAAGCTGTTCATAGATCTCTCATAGTGCTCAGTGCTAATATTAATAATATACGCGTTGTTTCAAAGATACAGGGCGATAAAACTTTTTGAAGACAAAAACAATATCGATATTTTAAAAATTATTAATGTCGCCTAAAAAAATGATGACACCAGGTTCCTACAGATACCCAAAATACCATTTTAGTTAAATAAAATATAATATATTTATGGATTGGTTGAGGAAGACCTCACTATGTCCTTCTCAAATCCTGAGCTTGAATCCCTTGGATTTTTTCCTATTAGACCGTATGAAGTCATTAGGTTACACTACTCTAGAAAATGAATTAGATTTGAGAAAAAATCGGATAGTTGATGGGTGTAATATCAAGAAATTACCCTGGTGTTTTTAAAAGAGTTCAACAGTTATGAGAATATTGGATTTATGCATTCCTAGCTGATGGTACTCATTTTCAGCCGTTCTTGTAGATTAAAAAGCTTTACTGTAATATAATATTGTCTAATTTCATAAATCAAATGGAATTTGCTTTTACCGCACCCACAAATTTTGTCCAGTCACCACTGACCCCACTTATAGAAACGTTCCACAAAAATGTAAAGTAATTAAAATTTGTGGAGTACATAAAATTAGTTTTGCTTTATGAATTAACTTTTATCAGGCCTACAACAACATTCTGGACGATTTCATCACAAATATTTATTATTTCACAAATACATATAAGCAATTACAATAAAATTACCAGATTTGTACACTTGCTAGCCAAACCAGTCGCAGTAGGCAGAAACCAGTCATTCTAACTTTCGAGTTTCGCTGTACGGGCTGTGCATGCTTGCACAACTCATAAGTAGACAAAGTCGTAAAGCTAGTGGATTCGCTAGCACACGTACAACGCTAACTATACTTAAACGGTTTTACTTACTCTGCAGAAGGAATGAGCAAATATTTATGATCCTTATTTAGGTTCTCTAGTGCTGTGTTCAAGTGGATGCTCAGTAAACTGGGGGTAAGCTCCAAACAATATACACCACCCAACCAAAGGATCCTCCCTTGCAACATCCTGCTACCCTGGTCAATCATGCCTGTCCAGAGATTGATGTAATAATCCAGAGGAAATACAAACTCGGGGTCCATGGCAGTGTATCTTTCTACCACCATGCCTAGTCCGAATATCATGGACTCAGTGATACGAGTCATATAATAGATACTGTGGACGTTGTTACTATTGGAATCAAATTCACTGCTGAGGCGTTGAAAAACGTTGTGCATGCTCTTGAAAAACACTGAGTTTCCATTTCTACGGCGGGATTCAATTTTCTGAGATGCAAACTATAACAGGTAAAGGACAAATTCAAATAAACAACGAAAAAGGCTTAAGGCTTATAGTGTGTGCAAGTATTGATGGCTCTGGATGTAATCCAATAGGCTAGACATCTTTTTTATATTAATATACAGGGTGGCGCAATAGTGTGACAAAGTACCATATCTCCCTTACATTTGATAATTAAAACAAAAAGTTTGCATTTAGGTTGGTATAAGGCAAAAAAGTCTATAATTTAAAAAAATTTTCAATTATACAAGGTGTTTCACAAAAGCGATCAGCTAAAAAATTACTTTTTTTTTAAATAGGACACCCCATATATTTTTACATATTTGTATTCCCCTGAAAATTCTCCATATGATGCCGTAATTAGTTTTGCATTTTATTGCGATGTTGCCCAGCTTATTTAAATAATTCCTCAAATCGTTAAAAAAACATGGTCTACAGCAACTATAATAATGAAAATTGAGACGAAAGAAGATAGATATTCATTGAAGAGTTTAAACTTGCCCGCAATTAATTAATTTATACAGGGTGTTTGCTACAATCCTGCGAAGTTGACGAATTTTAAACTAATTTTTCTTATTTTTTAAATGAAACACCCTGTATCTGACTACTCTATCGTGTACAGCTGTTGGTCCTCTATAACTTTTATTAAGGTTTTCCTATACCCATCTTTTCTAGTTTTCGCGGTATATTCATTTTTACGAATTAAATCCTCAAAATTGCAATAAAACCCATTTCTCTCCTTTTTTGTTCAGCTAGCCATGGGAAATAAACGTCAAAGTAATGCTCCTCTATCTGTCAGTAGTAAAAATTACTGTTGCAAACTGTTTTCTAAGTACAAGTTTTATTGTTACTTATCCGTTATAAAACTTGCCGCAAGCGGCTCGTTTTCTAACATGGACGCGTGCGCTAATAGCTTTATAAATCGTGTGCTTTAAACTATTTTTTCTATTTTGGCATTTTTTTTAATATATAAATCCATATTTAAAAAGAAAATAAAACATACAAATTTTCAAAATTTTTAGGCTTAAATTTTATGTTGGTAATACAATCAAATTATTTATCATAATAGCCTTGAAATCAACAAATAATTTTATTTCCGTGTCAGCCATTTTGTCACGAAGTTGTCTAATTTCTCTAATAGCGAATTCCATTGGTAAAAGAAATGCGGCACCGGTATGTCAGTAAAACTGCACCAGTGCACAGAAAGTGTTGCACTATTTCAGTACCAATGGTTTTCAGATTAGACCTTGAGTGCATTTTTCCAACAAAGTTGATGATAATACTAGTCAATCCTCAATGATTTTACTTACCACTGGACAAAGTTTGAGACAAAATAGAATTTTAAAGATCGAAAAAATCAAAACACTGTATTTTTTGACATTTTCATCCAGTTTCGGTGCAGCACGGTGCGGAACTGATTGCACTCTGTGCAACACTTGTTGCACCGGTTTCCCAATGGTTTACAAATACTTGCACTGACATGTCCAATGGTTTTCAAATTTTGCACTTGTTCCGCACTTTTTTTACCAATGGAATTCGCTATAACATACCTACATAATTTTAAAATATGAAGCAAGATGAGTTTAGTTTAACTCCCCTAAAGTTAAGGAAAATTGCGGTAAATTTTATAGTCCTATGTTTTTTTTTTATAATATTTGTATTTGTAAGATTATTTGATATGTTTTTAACTCATCTCCATTTCATAGAATTAATGCAACCAAACATACACGACAGCAAAATAAAACATTTGTGAATACCTTAGAAAAATAAAGAAAACTGCTTCATAATCATTAAGATACTGAAAACGATATCGAAACAGCTTTTTTATGAAACCAAATTAGAAAAAGTATATTTGAGTTTTAAAATTAAATAATGAATTTTACACAAGTCGAGAGGGTTGATAGATTTTTGTTCTGGAAGCTAGTGACAAGAAAGAATACACTATTAGCCAAAAGATTGTATCAACTACGATTTCCTGAGCGACGCCAACCTGATTTGAAAAGCTTATGGAGCGTTTTCGAACAACTGGTAGTGTGTCGTACAATAAACATAATAGAGAAAAACGTGCTCAAACTGAGGAAAATCAATTAAATGTAGTTTTAGCAGTCACTGAAAATCCGCATATTGGACAACGACCCCTGTATCAGCAGGTTGATGTTAAACGAAGAACAGTTCAGCGAATATTTAAGGCTAATAGTATATGCACCCGTACCATGTTCAGCTACTTCAAGAATTGTTCCCTGAAGATTATCAGAGTAGATTGGAATTTTGTCTGTGGGCTCAAAACAAAATAAGTGAAGAAAGGAATTTTGCTCATTTGGTACTATTCGGAGATGAAGCTACGTTTCATAGGAATGGAAGTGTAAACAGGCACAATTTCCATTACTATGCAGCAGAAAGGCCACATTTTGTAAAATATAATTCTCAAACTACATAGTCCTTAAATGTTTGGGGAGGTGTTGTTGGTAATTACGTAATTGGGCCATATTTTTTTGAGCAAAGCGTAACCGGGGAAGTTTACTTAGACATTTTGCAAAACCATTTACCTGACCTAATCGCTTAAATACCATATGAAACTCAAAATCAAATGTGGTTTCTTCATGATGGAGCCCCAGTCCATTATACCCACGCTATCAGAACTTTTTATCCAGCATATTCAGATTGTTGGATTGGAAGAGGACCTGTTCCGTGGCCGGCGAGATCGCCAGATCTAACTAAAATGGATTTCAGCATATGGGTATTTGCTAAAGACCAAGTCTATAAAATACCCCCTACAAGTAGGGAAGACATGAAGATTAGAATTAGAAATTGCTTTCAAGATATTGATATTGAAATGTGTAGAAATTAAGGAAATGAATTCGAGAGACGAGTTGAACTGTGTATTCCAAGACATTTTAAACACCTAATTAGGTAGAGTTTTTTAATTTATTTGCATTTTTATTTCTCATGGCTAACTAGAAAAAATAAGGTTTCAAGGGAACTTGCATAAATATGTTCAGCCACATTAAAAAATATCATATGCCAAATTTTAGGTCTTAAATATCACTCCTTAATTTTTTAAATATTTTTTTTGTGGACTATGGGTTTTTTGATGATGTTAGCTTACACTTAAGAGTATTATTTTTCAAATTTAATTTTCATGAAAGTTTCCCATTTTGAGGATTTAATTCATAAAAATGAATATACCGCGAAAACTAGAAGAGGTGGGTATAGGAAAACCTTAATAAAAGTTGGAGGACTTCTAACTATACACGATAGAGTAGTCAGATACAGGGTATTCCATTTAAAAAATCAAAGAAAAATTAGTTCAAAAATTTGTTAAGTTGTAGGAAACACCCTGTACAAATTAATTAATTACGGGCCAGTTTAGATTCTTTAGCGAACATTCATCTTCTTTTGTGTCAATTTTCGTTAATATAATTGATGTAGATTGGACATTATAGCAGGTTTTAGAAGACCATGTTTTTTCAAAGGTTTGAGGAATTATTTAAATAAGCTGGCAACATCGCAATAAAATGCAAAACTAATTACGGCATCATATGGAGAATTTTCAGGGGAATACAAATATGTAAAAATATATAGGGCGTCCTATTCAAAAAAAGGTAATTTTTAGCGGCTTGCTTTTGTGAAACACCTTGTATAACTGAAAATATTTTTAAATTATAGACCTCTTTGCCTTATGCAACCTACATGCAAACTTTTTATTTTAATTATCAAATGTAAGGGAGATATGGTACTGTCACACTATTGCGCCACCTGTATGTGCATGATATTGATCATATTGGTAGTTAGTTTTGTCAGAATTGGATTTGCTACAAACTTTTACTCTTTAGATCTTGATTCAATCATTTACATCTAATACTTAACTTAACTATTTTTCTATACAGTAAGGACCTAAAGTCCGCCCCCACCCTCTAACTTCTAAACCGTTCGGTATATTTTAATGAAATTTTGAGCGATAATATTTGAGTAAGTCTTGCATTTTTTGACATATCAATGACAGCTTTAAACGTCAAAATGACAGCTGGGTCCGCTTTTGGAATATTTTTTTAAATGGAAAGGGGGTTCCAATGACGCCTCATTTTGAAGGTCTTTTAATGCTTAAAACATTCTCCAATTTAAAAAACATTTGGTTCAGTATTAAATGAAATTTATTAATTATAAGTATTTTAAATAAAAGATAAAGGCACACATCTACAAAACAGTGGTTACTTCAACAATTGTTGAAAATGACCACCATGGACCTCCTGACAAATAAATATTCTATTGGTACATTCCTCTCGGACATTGTGAAGCACCTGTGGCGTTATTCTTGAAGAAACATCTGTAATTCATTGCCCAAGTTCATCTAATGAGCCTGGAGTCCTGGAGCCGTTTTATAAACCTTAGTTTTAACGTTTTAACGTATCCCCAAAGAAAAAAATCTAGAGGCGTTATGTCTGGCGATCTAGCTGGCCATTCTGTCGGACCTCGACGACCAATCCACCTATTTTCATAAGATTCGTCCAGGTAATTTCTGACTTGCCTGAAATAGTGTGGCGGGCACCGTCTTGTTGAAATATAACCTCTTGAAGCTCATGTGGGTTTTGGGCAACATCATTAATAAGTGGAGTAATTGTATGTTGCAACATATCCAGGTACCTGGGGCCATTAAGATTATATTCCAGAAAAATGGGTCTATAATGTGATTACCCAAAATGCCTGCCCAAACATTTATTTTCGGGGGAAACTAAGTGTGTCCCTCCCGAAAAACATGGGGGTTTTCATCACTCCAGTACCTACAGTTTTGGGTATTAACTCTTTCATGTAAGAAAAAAGTGCTTTCGTCGCTAAAACAAATATTCCGCAAATAGTTATTATTCCGTACGATTCTTTCTGACATAATTTCGCAAAATTCTAGTCGTCTATCTGGATCATCTTCTGTTAATTCGTGTATAATTTTCATTTTATATGGGTGAAATTTATGGCTTTTCAAAATTCTTTTGACAGAACTACCAGAAACATTGCATGCCTCAGCCACGTGTTTCGTTGGCTGTTGGTGAGTAACAACCATTTCAGCTAAGACTTGGACTTTCACATCTTCCACGATTTTTGGCCTTCCAGACCTTGGAGCGTCTTTCACCGTACCAGTTTCTTGAAATTTTAAGATTAGTTTTCGCAAAAATTTTCTGCATATTTAGCGTTCCGGATATCCTTCATTGAACATACGAACAGCAGCATGGTAATTTCGGTTAGCTTCTCCAAAAATAATAATCGCTTCAAATTTATCTTGTAAAGAAAGAGCCATTTAAGACAATTTCGAGCTAAAAATATTTTCTGTCAATCGGACATTTAAAAACAGTTTGACAGCAACAATCAATAGACAACTAATAGGTAAAAAAAGTGTGTTATAAACAGTGGTAGTCATAACGTAGAAACCGATATTATTGATTTCTATTTAGAAAATGCTGAACCAAATGTTTTTTAAATTGGAGAATGTTTTAAGCATTAAAAGACCTTCAAAATGAGGTGTCATTGAAACCCCCTTTCCATTTAAAAAAATATTCCAAAAGCGGATCCAGCTGTCATTTTGACATTTAAAGCTGTCATTGGTATGTCAAAAAATGCAAGATTTACTCAAATACTATCGTTCAAAATTTCATTAAAATATACCGAACGGTTTAGAAGTTAGAGGGGAGAGGGGACGGACTTTAGGTCCTCACTGTATACATATCACTGTTAAAAAGTGCTTTGCTTATAACTAGTTGTTTTTTCTGTTCCAAAACTATATTATTTGTCTAGTAAATATATGTGTGTATAATCGGTAACATTGCGGCCAGCAATTTTTGAATGGTCCTTTAGCTAAGACTTTATTAACAAAGTGCAGAGTGGTGACTTATTTATTTAGTAAACCAATAAAAATAAAATAAACCGAGGGACACGATGCATTTAAGAAATTTGTGTGTGCCCCTGGTCAACATTACGTAGCATATAGAATAAGTTGTCCATAATTTACAGAAGCGTAAAGATAGGTCAGTTTACTGGTTTATTGAAACCAAACTATTATACTCATTATACTTTTTTAGTTATGTTTTATCCAATATTTTATTTTGTTTCTATTTTCTTCATTTAATGATCTATATGACATATGACATATACACCCAACAAGGTTGGAAGTAATCCAGAGATTAATGCATCCATGTTTGCTTGTAATATTCAATATTTTTAGTTAACTCTTGTCCGTTGGTTGCCGTTTAAGACTGGAAGCGTTTTTTAAACACGGTTTGGAGTTGCAGATACCACAGAATTTCAGGTTTCCAGGACAATTCTCGGTATTAATTCATACCAATATTTTTTAAAACACCTAAACACACATTGGGAAGTATAAAACAAAAATTAAAAGTTTACTACTTAGTCGGGCCTTTTGTAACTATAATGATTTTTTTAATTATTAATTTTAAAGTGTATAGTTCGTCCAAATTAATACTGTCTTAATTGTTATCTTTAATGCCACTTTTTAACATAAATAAAACTGTTTGTAGACTTTTCAGGACTTCTACTGATATGTCGTACTTGCGTAAGCACTATCTGTGTAATTCACGCAAATAAACTATTTCAATTTGAATTTCATTTACTAGAAAAAAAGGCAGTGTTAGATAATTATTATATCGGGAACTGTGGGATAAAACGCGTGACAACAGTAAATGATCTTGGTGTTTTGTTCGACCGTGAGCTCATGTTTATACAGTAATATAGTATAATGAAATACATAGGGATTTTTTTGTACAGGGACATTTTTTAAGTGTCTCTCTCACCCGATTGGCGATTTTCCTGCCTACTAGAATAAAAAAACAAACCATACATTTCTCGATGATTTTCGACAAGGAAGCCGAATTTAATGTCAAAAAATATATAGGTTCACAAATTTGACAGATACGACGCTATTTTGAATTTTTTTAAAAAATGGCAACCCTCATAAATAACCATACGAGTAAATTGCACTTGGCGATCCGATTTCAAAAACCTATAGTTGTTGATATTTATTTTCAGCCGTTGCGGAAATACGGGGGTTCCTAATTTGCCTTCATCGATTCTGTCTTTTAAGTGTCTCACCCCTTTAATAAATAGACCTTCTAACCTAAACACCTTAATTTTTTTCGCAGTTACATAATTTCCCGTGACCAAGCCAACTACGCTATAATCAAATCCGACAGATGTCAAAAAGTGACAGATACGACACCACTTTGAATTTTTTTAATTGGCAACCCTCATAAATAACCACACGAGTAAATTGCACTTGGCGATTCGATTTCAAAAACCTATAGTTGTTGATATTTATTTTCAGCCGTTTCGGAATTACAGGGGTGCCTATTTTGCCTTCATCGATTTTGTCTTTTAAGTGTCTCCCCCTTTATTAAATAGATCTTCTAAGCTGAAAACCCCAAAAGACAAAATCGATGGAGTCAAATTAGGAACCCCTGTATTTCCAAAACGGCTGAAAATAAATATTAACAACTTCAGGTTTTTGAAATCGACTCGCCAAATGCAATTCACTTATGTGACTATTTATGAGAGTTGCCATTTAAAAAAATTCAAAATGGCGTCGTATATGTCACTTTTTGACATCTGTCGGATTTGATTATAGCGTAGATAGCTTGGTCACGGGAAATTACGTAACTGTGAAAAAAATTAAGGTGTTCAGCATAGAAGGTCTATTTATTAAAGGGGTGAGACACTTAAAAGACAACATCGGTGAAGGCAAATTAGGAACCCTCGTATTTCCAAAACGGCTGAAAATAAATATTAACAACTATAGGTTTTTGAAATCGGATCACCAAGTGCAATTTACTCGTATGGATATTTATGAGGGTTGCCATTTAAAAAAATTCAAAATGGCGTCGTATCTGTCAAATTTGTGAACTTATATATTTTTTGACATTAAATTCGGCTTCCTTGCCGAAAACCATTGACAAGTGTGTGGTTTGTTTTTTTATTATAGTCAGCAGGAAAATCGCCAATCGGGTGAGACACTTAAAAAAATGTCCCGGTACATGCAATAAAGTGGATTTTATTTTTTCTCTCGAGAATGAAGCAAGATACGAAAACGATTCAGGGAACAAAAAAGTTGTATTATTAGTTAGTAAATCCGAAAAAAAATATCAAAATTAGAAAATTCAGTAGCGTACATTTTTTTCTCAATAATATTCGTTAAGGTGCTTCCCGGGACGCCACTGGACTTAATAAATTTAATCTGGTTAGGGCTTATTAAGCCCCTTATCATTATGAATAACGGTACTAAATTTAAAAAAAAATCGAGAAAAGGATATTTTAAAACACCCTGTATATCAAAAACGAAGCAACTCCGAACACATGTTCATATAACCTTTTTTTTCTTAAAATATCATAAGGAATCACCCACTTAAGTTACGTACCGTACTTCTGAAACACCCTGTATATCTAAATGTATATGCTTTTGCTTTTTTTTTTGTATTTAAAAATGAAAACCTAAAATATTATGTAAATTATAATTACGAGACAGGAAACAAAACAAACACTTTCTCATACCAAAGAGTAACACAAATATAAATCTTGGATTTGTCAGTTATTTAGCACCTAATATGATTTCGCTAAATGCCAATATTAAAAAAAAAAAAAATATGATTTCCATGAAAATTGAAAACATGTAAAAAACTTAGTCCTTCAGGAAATCATGTAGATTGTATGTAGTCGAAAACTTAGACCCTTCTGAGCCTTTATTCTTGTGTAACGCGAACTCTGATGAATACACGACAGTAAATCAGAATGTCTTAGGACCGCTATTGGTATCTAATAACATAAACTGATTAAGTAGTATAAGTAGTGTATAAATTGTAATTATAATTGATATTTAAATAAACTAACTTTTTCTATTTTGGTTAGCACATTCAGATGTTTAGTCATCTAGGTGCTTATTCAAAGTATTTTGTGACACAATCTAAATTAGTAGTTCTTTCGGATAATGTAGAAATTAGTGAATATAGCAACAAAAAATACCAATTATTGTAAAATACACTGGATAAATTAAAATATTTTTGATTTGATTTGATTTTGATACATTTACATTCCAGAAGAAAAGAAAAAAGAAAATGCCTTATAATACTCCAAATAGATCAATTGAATTTTCAGGATACTAGAGAACGTTTGAACATCTGTGACTTTCAAGTTTTAATTTCCATGACTTTTTCGTATTAGGCCAAACCATGTTTACTTATTTCCACTTGAAAATCTAACTATAACTATTGGCATAAGACATAAATAATTAAATATTTAGAATTAAAAAAAAACTTACAATAATAATTTGGCAGCAAAGATCTCTAATGGACCAGTGATGATCCTTGTCCAACAAGTCAACATACAAAAGGCGGTCCATGTCACTGTGGCAAGCCATGAAAATAAAAATGCAATACAAAAGATTATCCAAATCATCAATGAGCACATCAAAATAGTTCATATCAACCAGGGAATAAATAAACTCCAAAATGCTGGAAACGAAATCATAAAAGTTGGTAGGCTCTTCATGAGCTTCCTCGCTGGCGTCCTTGGGGGCCTTCTCTGCGTTTCTTACAACTTTCTTGTATTGCTCACAACATATTGTTAATAAATTTCCAATAACTGGTAAACTTGGTGGTGTAAAAATATTGCAATATTCAACAAATTCGTCTGTACTGTCATTGAGGCACTTTAAAATTTCTCCTTTAAATTGAAAGTCTGAGGAGGCTGAGTATGGCTCGTTCAATGCTTTTTCAAACTCGTCAGATAGTTTGGTCCAACAATCGGAAACATAATTTGGGGTAGGTCTTACATGTTTCATCATTACAAACATTGGATGAATTGAGTACCCTCTAGTCAGTGATGGGACGTTTGTCTAAAAATGAAAAAAATACATTGTTTAAAAAGTAATCAATTCAATCCCGAGTAACAAAATAATTTATTTAAAATTTCGCCAGATATAACTGCATAATTACATAGAAATAAATAAAGAAAATATTGCAAATGAGAAAAAAAATCATTCTTGATAAAATACGGGGCAGAATTTTCTCAGTCGAAGTCGCTGCATATTTTTAGGATAAGTAGTAAACTAAATATTTCAATAATTCTGGGATAATGTTAATCTTTTAAAGAGACAAAGGCCTTCCGGTCGATTATCGGACGGCTTGTTGCCGTGGAAGTGTATGTTAGATACTTGATATTAATGTATTTTATTTGTAAGATGCATTATACTAAAAATTCTAAAACAAGTATACCTCATGTGCAAAGAAAACGGTCATTACAAAATTTTGATTAAGTTTTAGGCTTGATAACTTTTTTATTTTTAGTCCGATTTGAGTGATTTTTTTATAGAATTGTAGGTACAACTATCGACTTTAACGTGTCTTTTACCAATCTTAAGTAACGTTAGTTATTCCGCATATTATGCAAGGATAATCGAAATGTTGTTTTTTCTCTAATTTCAAAACACCCTGTGGAATAACCAAGTAACAAAATTGTTTTAAAATACCAGTTTTTATTTAGGGTCATCTATTCTTTACATTTTGTTTTTTGGCTCATGTCAATACATGCATCAAGTCTCACACAAATGCAAAATGATCCTGGTTATCAATAATTAAAATTTTTCCCTAATTTCATTATTGTTGGAACGAAAACAAAATGTTTGATCTGCCAAGATAAACAAAAGATTATCAGGATGCAGAAAAACAATTGTACTAATCAATATTTAATTACAAATTAATTTAGGAACAAGCTTGTATAAGATTAACAAAATACATGATGATTCTCGGAAAACAAATTTAATCACTACCAATTAATTTGAACTTAAATATGCGTCAATACTTTATATTGCCTCCTCTAGCCCTAATTACTGCCTGGACACGTCGCACATAGGTCGATTTGAAGGATTTAGGCGGCCAAAAGTCGGTTTCCGAAAATATATCTATAGATAAAACAAACTATTTCTTGAGAAATTAGACAGTTCCAGGAACAATATCCAACCCCTCCCACCCCTTATAGTGGCGCCGAAACTGCCACTTACTTAGTAGGAATTCAATCGTCGCTTATGGTGTACGCGTCTGTTCTTGTCGCTCTCAGTGTAAGCAACTCTTTCAACGTGAATATATTTTTTTCTAAGTTAGTTATTAAAATAAATGTGATGGATTCCACATCGCCAAAATTCTTGGACCCCCCTTGTAAATTTCAAAACGAAATATTAATCATGGCTGCTTTTTTGTACATTTAATCTTTATTTATTTCACCGTTGCTAGGCATCTAAAAATGTTGACAAGAACAATTTCCCACAATTTTAGATACCAATGTTTAAAAAGTGGTTCATATTGATTTAGCGTGTTGAAATAATTGTTGAGTTTTTCTTTGCAATTATGCCTGGCAATAGAATTTCAGTATTCAATAGAGCAAGAACAGTGGCTTTGCATGATGAGGGTCTGCCGAATCATCGAATCGCGGATAGACTAGGGATTCCCCGCGCTTCAGTTATCCGAATAGTGCGTTGACTGGATACGTGGAACTGGGCGTCTTAGGGTAACTAATGCAAGAGAAGATCGGTATGTAGCAGGTTATGTACGTCGGAATCGAACCATACCAATCTCAGCTGTTCGAACACATTTTAGAAGAACGTATGGTCGATTCATTTCCAGTACCACAATACGGCGAAGACTTACTAGAGCCAATTTGCGATCTAGGAGACCATTAAGAGTACCTAGGTTACTTCCTAGATATATAGCCGCTCGTCTACAGTGGGCACAGGAACACAGACACTGGCTTTTAGCTCAGTGGTGAAATGTCGTTTTTTCCGACGAAACCAGATTTGGTTTAGTTAGTGATAGTCGGCGACACAGAGTTTGGAGAGGGCCAGGGCGACCAGAAAGACTATATTTTGCCAGAGAAGTCGTTCCATATCAAGGAGGAACAGTAATGTTTTGGGCAGGCATAATGCATGGTCGTCGTACGCAGCTTATTCCCATTCCAGGCACTATGACAGGGGATAGATATGTTCGAAACATTATTGAACCTATTATTTTACCTCTCCGAAATGAAATTGGAGCCAATTTCATTTTCATGGATGACAATGCTAGGCTCCATCGCACGAGAGGAGTACAAAATGCACTAGAGATTGAGAATATTGAAATATTACCGTGGCCAGCCAATTCGCCAGACATGAATCCCATTGAACATATGTGGGATTTCGTTGGACGAGCAATCTCAAATAGAATTAATCCTCCTATCACCCTCCAGGAACTCACACTCGCGGCCCAAGAAAAATGGAACAACATCCCAATGGATACCATTAACGCGCTTATTGTTTCCATGCACAGACGAGTTAACACCTTACTACAGAACAGGGGAGGACACACCGAATATTAATTAATTTTGATTTCGCTCTAAAGTGGTTTTCTTCTAGATTTAAAATTCTTGTAATGATTTTATTATGCACTATTTTTCCTTTGTATTTTTTTTTCTTGTTCAAATAAATTTTAATTCAGACAATTTGCATTGGATACATAACCAAATTAAATGTTCTTTGTAATACACTTCTTAACTTATAATAATAGTGTCTCATTTTGACAAACTTAAGGGGGTCCAAGAATTTTGGCGATGTGTGTATTTTAAAGTTATTTATAATTTTTCTGATAAAGTTTGATGCTTTCAAAAACAACTTATTTCGTAAAGGTATTTTATAGAGATTTTAGTTTTTAAAAGCTATTTTGTTATATTTCCCTGTTAGTCCCTGTAATAATTTCTTTTGGATTCGGTACTTTACACCTCTACCTTATTAACGTTAAAAAAGTTATCCGCAGAATCCCGCATATTACCAGAATAGAGGACTTGAAAGCTTTTTGGTTCAAAGTTTCAAAAAGGCAACTTTTGTTTTTAGTATAGTGAAATCGTTTTTTGTTAGTTATAGGTTCATCGAGCACTTCGGGCGTAAGAGTAGTGACCCGTAGCTATCTGTTTGAGCAGATGCAACTACAAAATTTGACAACTTTAAATGAAAAATTAGAGTATTTAGAAAATCATCTGTTGTCGTCTTATGGAGATACAGAAGAAAACAAGAAAAGGCTAAAGCATAAATTTTCATATTTTAAAGCCAATATGAAACAAAGATGGTCAAAAGCCCATAAAATTGAGGAGGTATTCTTAAAAAACAATGATTCTTGGTTAGATGGAACCTTCGAGATTCCCATAGTAATGCACAATCAACAAGGGCGACCATGCAAGTCATTTGGGGAATCAAGCGAGAGAAGTAAGAGGAGAAAGACTGAAGAAGTTCGCTCTACTGTAGATGAAGAAGTAATAGTTCACGCTGCACAAGTAAAATTACAAACAGGTGGAAAAAGAGACGCTTCAAAAATCCTCAAGGATATAATGAAAACTCCAGCACGTGCAAGTAAATATAAAAGAGCATATTCAAAATCAAGAGAAGAAATTGTTCCCCTGACACCATTGCAAGCACTTTCGATGTTTGTAGAAGCCGATTTAAGCAAGCGCCAGTATGAAATAATAAGAGCAACAAACAGAAGATTTTATCCTTGCTACGATCTATTGTTAAAAGCGAAACAAGAATGTTATCCACCTAAAGAATCTTTGCAGGTAACGGCTACCTGCGCCGAAAGTAGTTTGCAATGCTTAATTGATCATTCCGTTATGCGCTTATCGATGTTTCTGGAAGAAGTCCTATTTACACTGAATAAGAATGAAAGAAACACATTGAAGATAATTTGCAAATGGGGTTGCAATGGTTCTCAACAGGCTCAGTTCAAGCAGAAATTTGATAATGATGCCGAATCTGACGCAAATATATTTTTGAGCTCCTTCGTGCCATTGCAAATTGTTTGTGGAAAAGAAAACAAAAAAATTGTCTGGCAGAACCCAACACCTTCTTCCCCACGATATTGCCGTCCAATCAGGTTCCGATTCCTGAAAGAAACCACGGATGTGACGAAAGAAGAAATAAGCTACGTACAAGATGCTGTCAAGTCGCTAGCCGTCACTAAAGTAAATTTAAATGAACAGAATTTTTTTTTCACATATCTTTAAAATGACAATGGTTGACGGAAAGGTTTGCAATGCAGCAACTGGTACGAAATCGACAAGTCGGTGTTATATATGTGGAGCAACGTCAAAGGATTTTAATAATTTAGATAAGAAAAATGAAACCAGCCCACATGCTCTCGAGTTTGGACTTTCGGTCTTACACGCCAGAATCCGGCTATTTGAAAGTATCCTGCATTTAGCCTATAAATTGCCAGTTCAGAAATATCGCGAAAAAAGAACAGAGGAAGAAAAGTTATTAGAATTGCAAAGAAAATTACAAATACAAGAAAGGTTTAGAAATGAAACGGGTCTCTTAGTAGATATGCCAAAATCTAACTTTGGAAATACGAATGATGGGAATACTAGCAGACGATTTTTTGACAATCCACAATTGGCTGCTGAGATTACAGGGATCAGTTATGATCTAATTTATAGACTGAAGGCGATTTTGGAAACAATCTCAAGTGGCCACAAAGTAAATACTAAAATATACGACGAGTACGCCTTGAAAACGGCAAACTTATATATAGAGTTGTATGGATGGCACCCTATGACTCCAACAATGCACAAAATTTCAATTCATGGTGCAACCATTATTGAAAATGCTTTATTGCCCATAGGGCAGTTATCAGAAGAGGCTGCAGAAGCCCGAAACAAGCATTTTCGGTCGTACCGCCAAAACTTTGCACGAAAGTTTTAAGGGAACAATGCAACCTGGATATTTATAATAGATTGCTTTTGAGTGCAGATCCACTTATAAGCAGTATGAGGCGCATAAAAAAATCAAAAATTAAGTCATTTTTACCTTAAACCATTGAACTGTTAATGCCTGCTGAAGCAAATAAAGAAACCAATGAATATTCTTCGGAAAGCGAGGAAGAAGATAATATGTATTTTAATGATGATTAAATAAATATTTCTTTCTTCGAAATATCCTTACTTCACCAAGAGCTGGTTACTACAATATTATAGATAATACCTAATATTGTATGTACATGTTTTTTTAAATTTTAGTGTCTAGTAATACTCAACAAGTTGTAAACTGCATATTATTTAAGGGTAATTTTTTGTTTAATATAATACACTTGACTGTACATTACAAAAAACAAGTTATTTTTATTATTTATTAAGTTTAGAACCAATATATACCATAAAATAATTTTGGCCGCCTAAATCCTTTAAATCGACCTATGTGCGTCGGTTCATACCATCGATGAGCCCGCGAATGTCGCCTTGCGGAATATTCCTCCATTCTTCCTAAAGTGCCGCACGGAGCTCGTTTAATGTCGCTGGGACCACTACTCGACTTCTAACGCGTCTTCCGAGCATGTCCCACACATGCTCTATAGGGTTTAAATCTGGAAAACATGCTGGCCAGTAGTGTTGAAAAATAAATACCTACCCGTTACTAAGTAACGGGTATTTGCCCAATACCCAAAATACCCATTCCCTGATATTTAAAATACCCGTTACTTTTGTAAATATTTATATTCATAGAAATATAGCCGCGTATCGCGTTCGCGATATTGAGATGGTCGGCAATCGGCATCGGCTCGCAGTGTCGGTCGTCGGCATCGGTACAAAATTGTTTTGGTTGGTAGTTATTAATTATACACATAATACTATAGATACCTTTTATACTTAGGTAGTTATTTATTTTGTTTGTTGTGTTATGTGTTACTTTTACCCTCTTATCGTGTTAAGTAATGAATGAAGAGAGAAAACAAATGTATTAGCATTATTATCATCTAATACTTATCGGAATTACATATCGAGCGAATATACCCGTAAAGTAGATTAGGTACGAATACCAATATTACTATTACTCATTATATTCTCATGTGAAAAGATACTAAAAAGTATCTAACTAATAAATCTACCCGAAAGTAAAAGTAACAGTAACGGGTGCTGATATTAAAAGTAACTACCCATAACAGATATTTAAAATTAACAGAAGTTTACACCACTACTGACCAGTTCATTTTCTCAATCTCAACTTCTACCAAATATTCCGTAACGCACCTTGCGGAATGTGGTCGGGCATTATCTTGCATCAAGATAAAACCATCGTCGATAAATGGAGCAAAAGGAACTACATAATTTTCGATAACCTCCTCAATATACCTCTGTGCGGTTAGCGATCCTCTATCAATAAATACTAATTCAGTACAGGCCTCACGTGATATTCCTGCCCAAACCATCACGGAACCTTCTCCATAACTAAGCCGGGGGCTAAACGTACATTCAGCAAATCGTTCGTTCGTTCGTCTCCACACTCGCACTCGTCCATCTGGTGAGTGTAGGCAAAATCTAGAAACATCGGTAAAAAGTACACTGTTCCATTGTGCCAAATTCCAATTCACATGTTCACGAGCAAACTGTAACCTTGCTACTCTATGACGTGGAAGTAATCTACGACCTTGTTGCTGGTCGGCAAGACTTTAAACCGACATCCTGTAATCTTCGACGAACAGTCCAAGAACTGATATTTTTACCCCGAACTTCTCCAAGTTGTTTTTCGCCTGTACTGAAGTCAACCGGCGATTGCGAAGGGTTTTAAGAACAAGAAACCGGTCATTAATTGCTGTAGTCTTGCATTGCGTACCACTACCCCGCCCTTCGTGTATTTCTGCCTGTTTCCCCAAAGCGTTTATGGTTTAACTATTCTTTCGGTGGTAGAGCGGCTGGTATTAAGTACTCTGGCCACATACCCATAATTTCGCCCGTCATCCACTAAAACTACAGCTTTTGAACAATTTTCAGCACTTAAAACCATTGCAAATACACAAATTTAATGTCAAACTGACAATAAAGTTTCAAACAACGAAAGACACAGCCACCTTGTAAAAAAATATTCTGAATTTATATTGCATTAGAAATTATGTAAAAATTTAAATTATTGATAACCAAGATCATTTTGCATTTGTGTGAGACTAAATGCATGTATTGACATGAACCAAAAAACAAAATGTAAAGAAATATGACCCTAAATGAAAACTGGTATATTAAAATAATTTTGTTACTTGGTTATTCCACAGGGTGTTTTCAAATTAGAGGAAAAAACAACATTTCGATTATCCTTGTATAATATTCGGAATAACCAACGTTACTTAAGATTGGTAAAAGACACGGTAAAGTCGATAGTTGTACCTACAGTTCTATAAAAAAAAATCACTCAAATCAGACTAAAAATAAAAAAGATATCAAGCCTAAAACTTAACCAAAATTTTGTAATGACCGTTTTCTTTGCACATGAGGTAGTAGTGGATCTAGGAGAAATATTACAGATATTTTTTTATTGCTCTATTTTGAAGAATTTCTATTGATTTAATCAAATTCCAATGGGCAGGGTGGTACCACAGGGCCGATACTGCAAGTGACAATGAACAAGTGAAAAATCAACTGCAGTTCTTTTGAAATAGTATAACTTAGTATTAGGGATATTAGGAAATACTTAGTCTCTACAAGGTCTCATCAATTATACAAACCTAAATACGTAACTATGATTGTTTCCAAATACACTCAGGGGCAAAATTACCGAATATATTATATAAATTAATTAAGTATCAAATTAATGAACATTAAAATTATAATATTGATTATAAAATGGTATACTTAAATGAAAGAGTAATTCTAGTAGGTGATAAAATATTGATATTTCTTCAAAATCTAAAGATAGTAATGAGTATTTAACTTGTTAAGTGAATATATTTAATTAAAAACAAAAGAAATAAAAGAACATAACTCTTGTATTGATCATATCTTTGTAAAATTCAGATCATTTTAAATCAATAATCTTTAAATTTCAAATAATGGATCATTACCCGACAATTATATAGAAAATACTTATTGGTAATAATACTAATAAACAACCTTTATTAATGTATGAAAATTACGTTAATTACTATAAATTAAAAAAAAAATATAAAAAACAGATTGAACAAATTTCTATTCTTATTCTGAAAAAAATGAAATATCTAATAATTTAATCAAAGAAATTCAAAATAATGTACAGAAATGGACAACTCAAATTAAAATAAAAATTAAAAAAAAAAATGGATTACTAGTGGCTTACTAAACTCTATTAAGACAAAAAACGAACTTTATAAAAAATTACAAAATAATAAGAATGATCGACTCGATGATCGATATATATAAAATTTATAAAAACAAATTAACCAAACTAATTAAAGAGACGAAATCCGATTTTTATAAACATAGAATAATTGATAAATGCCAATACTCTAATCAAGATATGTGAAAACCATTAAAAAAGTATGCAATAAAAATCAAAAACAATAAAAATATAAGCGAAATTAAAATTGAAAATGAGTCAATAACTGACAAGAAAAGTATAGCTAATAGCTTTATCGACTATTTATCTGAAGTCGGTAAAAAGCTGGCAAATAAAATCAATAAATGTAATAACACATTTTTAGATTTAAAAAAATAAACAATATAGCCTCACTTTATTTAGCTGAAACTAATCATCACGAACTTGAAAAAATAATTGAGTTTAAAATTAAAAAATCTCCTGATGTCGATGGTATAACCACAGAAATATTAAAATCTATTACTACCACTTCTGGCCACTTACTTTTCTTATAAATAAATAAAGTTTTTTTAAAACAAGTGTATATATCCAGAAGCTTTCAAAACTTTTATAATAACAATGGAGATTCAAGTAATATTAGTAATTATAGACCTAACATTAAAATCTTGATTAGCTAAAGTTCTTGAAAAAATTTTTAAAATACGAATTGATAATTATTTAAAAAAGTATATTTTAGTTCTAAAAATCAATTTGGGTTTTAAAAAAATAAGTTGACGCTATTTGCTATTCAAAAGAACAAATATATAATGCATTCTATAATAGAACACTTTGTATTTGTATTTTTCTGGATCTAGCAAAAGCCTTTGATACAGTTAGCCATAATTTACTATTAAAACAAATCGAGAATATTGGGTTAAGATGAGGGCAATTAGAATTAATTAAAAACGATTTTAAAGAGAGACCAACTTCAGTTAAAATAGATAAAAAAGGAAGCTATTAAAAAGTATTTAAATATGATGTAACTTAAGGAACAATTTTCGGACCATTATTTTGTTACTATTTATATTAATGATTTATTTAGTATAAATTGCGATAGGAAAATTCAAACTTTTGCAGATGATACTGCTATTTTTTTATAGGGATACAAATTTAAAAATATTTTAAAATCATAAAAAATTGGTTTGATAATAATTTATTAACAATTCATTTTAATAAAATAAATTATTTCCCTTTTCCTTTAAACTTTAAACCTAAATAATATTCCACAAAATATGGATAGTATCAATATAAGCGATGACATTCAAATTTTAAAACTTACTCCTGTAAAATATTTAGGAATAATTTTTGACAGTAAATTAAATTGGAGTTTTTAAGTACAATAATATCTCATTAAAAAATTAAAAAGTTTACTATCGATTTTTAAAACATTTTTAAACAAATTTCTGGATATAAAATATCTACAAATATTATATTATGCATTAGGTAAAACTCATTTAAATTACGGAATTTTAGGTTGGGGAGGAATACTTAAATAGAACTTTAGTTAAAAAATTAGAAGTATGTATTGCAAAAAAGATTTTCGAAAATTATATTTAATAATTTATCCTTCAAAAGAATTATATTCAAAAACAAACAATATGAACGTTAAGACAAATTTAAAAATAAACACCTTATACAGTTTAAAGACCATAAGCATAACACACGTTATAAAAATGAATCGACAATACCTAAAATAAATAAGTCCGTAGGACAAAAATCTTTTAAATATTTAGGTTTTCATTTAAATCATTATTTACCAACAAATATAAAAAAAAATATAAAATTGAAATAAAAACATTTATATTGGACACAAAGGATTTAAAAACATTTTTAGAAACGCTAATGAAATGTTATTTAATGACTTAATTAATTATTAAAATTAAAATTATTTTATGAATAACATATTAACACGTTATTTCAAATAAACTTATTATTATTAAAAGATTTTGGCAGTTGTTTAATATAAAAACTTATTACTGTAAATTGGAGAATCTTTAATGAGAATGGATATAAAATTCCTAATTAAGCATTCCTAACAAAAAAGAATGTTTATCAACTAGTCAAAATTCAGCGAGTCAATCACCAAGTGCTATAAACCAAGGGTCCAAAAGAAAACACATTTTTAGGAAAAGTTGATGTAAAAAACAAAGAAAAAATGTATACTTACCATTTTAAAAACGCCAAGAAGCACATCAAACCAATGTTCTTCAACATTATAACTATCCTGACTTTCAAAAAATTTTGAATCTATTGCTTGAGCTAGTACATTGACACCATTGTGTACACTTTTAGGATTTTCACTGTTGATCATATTGGTTAGATGTAGGCTAAGGGTATCCCAAAAGCCCAAAGCCAAAAAAAGAGCCAAATTGTAGACGACCATTTGTCTTAAATTTACATTTTTGTCATCTAAATACTCAAGTAACTGAAGGGCAATTCTCCTGCCCATGCCACCATCAAAGAAGGCTGCACTTATACGTTTTCGTGTGTATAATTCTTCAAGATAATTTTTAAGGAATGTTGCAGCAAGCTGTCTCTCGGCCATAGCTTCTTCGGGAGCGCCAATTACTTCACATAATACTGCAGGGTAATCTAAAGAGTATATATAAAAAAAAATAAGAATCTAAGATAATGGTGATACTTCTATATTTCATTACGAGGAAAATATTTAGAAGTTTCTGAATTTTCAGTCTCAGTATCCTTTGCCATCAAATACATTTAGGACATATTGAGGTTATGTTAGTAGGTATTTAAATAGAACAGTAAAAAAAAGAACCCCATAATACTATAAAAGTTATGTGTATATTTAACCGGTAAGTACTCCTATGTCTGGGTCCTAGTGCCCAACACTCTTTTACTTCTCCCCGTGTGTGGACACTAGACACTTTAAAAATTATGCTGTGTGCCATATCAGAGTTTACGTTTTTCGGGCCCCTGTGACCCAGTCATAAATTAAACGTGATATTTTCGTATAGGTATCACAGTAAGATTTTATTAATTATTTTTTTCCATGGCTAAAATAATTGGAATTTTACTGCAAACTGAGGAGATACCTCGGGAAAAGATTTCCTTTGGAAAAAAAAAGTACGCATTTTGTCCCAATGGGAAGGACCGAAATACAAACGTGCACTGCTCACTCTGCGCGAAGCGAATTTGTCTCAGTGTAGAAAAAAAAAATTGTCCTGTTTGCAGTGAGGCCTAAAGGTTACTAAATTTAGATGCATTTAAACTATTTTCAATAAACGTACATGACAAAACTAGGATTTGGGTTCTGGCTTCCATTTGAATAAACTAATAAAAGGGTACCTAGAAGCCTAAAACTTTAAATACTGTATACCGGGTGTTGCATCGTCGACCGGGACATAGGAAATCCCATGTAATTTTAAATGGGGTCAATTATTGGCTTCCCTAATTATTTTAGAGAAAAATTCTATTTAGGTTTATTAAAGAGCACTAAAACCCACATTCAATAGAATAACTTTAGATATTTTTGATGAGCCCGTTTACGGGTTATCGCCGATTTCTTTTTAACTATTTCTCCTTTTTATGGCCCCGTATTTGCGGGCACCAGTCAAGGTAAAAGATGACTGTCAAATAAAGTTGTCATTTTGAAATGTGTGCTTTATTGTTATAAAAACTCGTACATCGAAAATATTAAAGGTGTATTTATGAGTACAAATTAATCTGAATAAAACTAAAATAAAGAATCCAATTACAAGGTTAATTATGACATTTTACATGTTTCAATATTTTACTAATTAATAGGTAGGTACTATTAAATTGTTAGAACTTTAGGATTTAAGAAGATGTTCAAATATTCCTCCATTGACTGCTAGACAATAACCGAGGCGATCATAAAATTCTCTTCTCACATTCGCTAGTTGGTAAACTGAAATTCTATTGCATTCGGCAGAAATAGCATTTTTTAACTCGTCTAGATTTGGGTATTTTTTATCTTTGTATATCCTGTTTTTTAAATGGCCCCAGAGAAAGAAATCATTTGGCGATAAATCAGGAGACCTGGCTGGCCAATTTACTGTATGATTTAAGCCAATAACATTTCCATTAAAAGCACGGTTTAAATATTCCCGGACAGCCAGGGTACTATGTGCCGGGCAGCCATCCATTTGGTACCAAACTTCCTGATTTTCCCTGGCGGCATCATGTAAAGTAGGTAAAATATGATCTTCAAGTAGTTCCAAAAAATATTCTGCATTTAAATTTCGTGTAAGAAATAATGGCCCGATAATATTTTCTCCGAAAATCCCAGCCCATACATTAACTTTTTGTGGATATTGCGTCCTTGTTTCCACAAACCTGTGTTGGTTTTCTTTGCTCCAATATCGATAATTTTGAACATTGGGTTCATTGTTTAAGGTAAATGTGCATTCGTCAGTAAAACAAATGTTTTTTAAAAATTCCCTATCCATGTTTGCTCTTTCCATCATACCAAAACAAAACTCCTGTCGTCGTATTTCGTCCCTATCTCTTAGCTCTTGGTGCTTTTCATATTTGTATGAATAATATTTATGTCGTTTCAAAGCTCGTAACGCTGTGGTGTGATCTAATCCTATGTCATCCTCAAGTTTCATTGTGCTGATCTTCCCATCATTTTCTTCCACGCACAATAAAACTTGCAAGTCCCTATCATTTCTTGCATCTCTTCTTTGTTCCTGCCTTTCTTCACATCTGCAGTTATTTATTACAGTGCCTTTTGTCTCAAATTTCTTGATAGTCCTTTCGACTGTAGATTTTGCAGGTATCGGTCTATTCGGATACAGAGCAGCAAACATGTCTGACACATTTTGATAACTATTTCCTTGATAATACCATTTAATCATCAATATTTTTTCTTCAGAAGTGTAATTCATGGCTAATATTTTCGATGTACGAGTTTGTATAACAATAAAGCACACATCTCAAACTGACAACTTTATTTGACAGTCATCTTTTACCTTGACTGGTGCCCGCAAATACGGGGCCATAAAAAGGAGAAATAGTTAAAAAGAAATCGGCGATAACCCGTAAACGGGCTCATCAAAAATATCTAAAGTTATTCTTTTGAATGTGGGTTTTAGTGCTCTTGAATAAACCTAAATAGAATTTTTCTCTAAAATAATTAGGGAAGCCAATAATTGACCCCATTTAAAATTACATGGGATTTCCTATGTCCCGCTCGACGATGCAACACCCGGTATATACTTTATATCTGTAAAAGGTCTTTACAAAAACCTACCACATATTATTCAGACCAAAATTAGCCGATGTAAGTAAACTTACCTTAGTACAAAGTTGCTTAGTTTGGGCGCTAGACGGCTCTGAAGTGACAATTTTTAAATCGTTTTTCTGGATTAATTTAAAAACTGCTCATACTATTTTGCCGAAATTTGGTACGTTGGCATAGCTTTATGGGGCAAAAAAAAAACATGCCACAATTCTGATTAATATCAGTCCATGGGCGTAGAACTGGGTTTTTTACTAATTGCTTTTTTCAGATTTCTATGCCAATGGAACAAGGGGGGTTTGGGCACAAGGTACTCTCGATAAGACTCGATTCCTCTGACGGTTTTCGAGAAATTTGCATTTTATTACTTAATAGGTAGTAGTTTTTACCACGTAGTACTTGGGTTTTATAGAATTTTTCTGTTTTTGATTTCTACGCCAATGGAAGATAAGAGGTTTAAGTTTAAAATTTAAATTAAACCTACTTATTTACTACAAAAAACCTCTTGAACAGTTTTCTTCATAATTTATCATTTGCTTTTTGTTCGCACGGTATTTTTCAGGTATGTACAACACGACCTTACACCTCACAAACGATTGTTATTGTTGGTTATTATTAGTTTCATCCACAACATAAGATTATTGTAAAATTTGTAACATTTAATATTGTTGCTAACGTTCAATCATTTTATCTGCTTGCATTAATTATTAGAAAATTTTAATTATCGTGAATTATCATGGCGGTGCAATACACTAATGCAGAATATGCAGAATATACCGATATGATATTGGTATTTGGGTATTGCCAAGAAAATGGTCAAGAATGTGTCAGAGTCTACTCCGAAAGGTTTCCAAATCGTCGTATACTGTAAATAATATATATGAATATAAATAAATTCACTCGTTATTAGTTCAAACCCGACGTTTCCTGCTGAAAGACGCCTGCGGTAAAACGGTCAATATACTCCTAAAGCCATTGATAATGGAAGACAGCGTTTTGTAAGGGTTCCTGAAGTCAAGGAAGACATTTTAGAACGTGTTGCAGAAGATCCAGAAATAAGCACCAGGAGGCTAGGTAGAGAACTAGGAGTGTCCAAAGATATTGTTCATGAAGTACTTCAAGAACAGTTGCTATATCCATACTATAAGATGCCAGTTCAAAATCTTTTACCTAATGATCCTGAAATGCGCCTGGTTTTTAGTCGGCTTGTTCATAGGCAGAGAGAAGAGACCCCCAACTTTGCCAACAATATTTTGTTTACGGATGAAGCATGTTTCACAAGAAGAGGGATTGCAAATTTTCATAATGAACATGTTTATGCGGATGAAAATCCACATGCTATCAAGGTAAAACATTTTCAAAATGAGTTTAGAATTAAATGTGTGAGCTGAAATAATTGGTAATCACATTGTTGGTCCCGTCATTATTCCACAAAGATTAACCGGGGAAACTTATTTACAACATCTATTTTATTATTATTTTATTTATTTATCAACGAGCAATAGCCCAATTAAAATACAGAGTAGAAGTAAAAAAGAAATCAATACTAACCTAATCTGGATAATATACAAAACAAAAATAAATATAAACAATTTTAGAGAACAATAAACAATAAAATAGCACATAACAAAGCAATATAGTATATAATAATACTGCAGATAACACAGATAAGGTAAGGCAACCTTCAAGGGACATCAAAACATCACTTACACGATTTAAGCTGGGACCTAAAGACTCCTTGATTATTGAAACAATCGAACTGGTCCGAATACTGGTTAGCAAGTCTAATAGACCTTGATAGGAAAGAATTATAACCATAGTTAGTACGATGATGGCCAATATGGAAGGGTTGATTGAGCCTTGTTTGCCTCGAAGGGACATGAATATCTATTTTCCTCAACAGCTCAGGACCAAAGCTACATGAGTGCAGTATATTATAGAAAAGGGTAAGGTCCCTATGCATGCGTCTGATCTGAAGAGTGGTTATATTTAGGGAATTCTCGACATTAGAGTAAACGATGTTTTCAACTCCAATATGTTCCTTAAATGCAATAAATCTTAAGAACTTGTGTTGAACTCTCTCAATAGCCTGGATATGTACATTGTAGTGTGCTGACCAGACACATGAACAATATTCCAAATGGGGCCTCACAAGTGAACAGAACAATATTTTAATGAAAGCCATACTGAGAAAATCCTCGGAGCATCGCTTCACAAAGCCCAGTAATTGCAGCGATTTCGAGACCACCATCGATATGTGGGGTCTGTATGATAAGGTGGGATCGAGGATAACACCTAGATCTTTAATCAGGGACACCGTTTCCAATGGGCAACCATTTATACTATATATGTGATTTATGGGATTTCTGCCGCGAGTAAATACCATTAGATGACATTTTTTAACATTTAGCTCCATTCCATTGATTTCACACCAGTGGCTCAGGCGGTCCAGATCGGACTGCAGTCCTATGCTGTCCGTACTATTGTTGATTCTCATATATAATTTTAAGTCATCAGCAAACATTAGGAAGAACGCGGAGGCAAAACAAGATGCAATGTCATTCACATATAGGTTAAAAAGAAGAGGGCCCAGGTGAGAACCCTGTGGCACACCCGATGGGACCTCAAATCCGGCAGACTGGAAGTCTTGAATGCGCACCATCTGCATTCTTTCTGTAAGGTAAGAAGATATCCATTTCAGAAGTTCCCCCTGAATTCCCAGACCTTGGAGTTTGTCTATCAAAACTCGATGATTAACCCGATCAAATGTCTTTGCAAAATCTGTGTACACAGCATGAACCTGGGAACCCCCCTCCATGGATTCCAAGAGATACTCGGTAAATGTTAGCAGGTTGAGCTCAGCGGAGCGATGAGAAATGAATCATGTATCCAAACTGCTGGTCGACAAAACAGCCCCTCAGGGAAGAGGTCAAATAATCACAAACAAGGCCCTCAAATACTTTAGGAATACAACTCAATATGCTAATGGGTCTATAATTGTCAACCTGAGAGTTATCTCCAGACTTCAATATAGGGGTAATAAAACTTGTTTTCCAATAGGCAGGGAAAGTCCCGCTTTTCAAGGAAAGATTGAAGATATGGAAAATAGGGCTAGAGAACAAAAAGCTACAATGTTTAATAAAGCTTGGAGGAAGACCATCCGGACCTGGTCCTTTATTGCCATCCAATCTGGATAGTTTCTCGTAGATAGAGGAGATAGATATGTTAAGTTGAGACAGATTGATGTCCCCAGAAGGCAGAGTGTCACGCAGGACACAAACTCCATTGCTATAAGTTTTGGAGAAATATTCAGCAAACAAATTCACAATCATCGTGCCAGAAGATCCAGTAACATTATTGTAGTGCACGATAGAAGGTACATTACTTTTGCCTTTCCGGCTATTTACAAATTTCCAGAAATTTTTAACATTCTCCCTGAGAGACGATTCCGTTAACAGAACATAATTTTGATAACATTGCCTTTTTAGGGTTTTGCAGTGAGCCCGTAATAAGGAAAACTCCCTATAATCACTTAATGATTTGCTACTTAAATATTTTTTATGCAATTTCTTTTTCTCAATTATCATCTGCTTTAATTCCAGGGAAAACCAGACGGGAAACTTCCTTGCTGAATACTTTTTCAAGGGAACAAAGATATCGATTGTCAGGTATACAATGTCATAAAAGACATTAACCATATTCTCAAGCGACTTGTTCGTAAGTAAGTCATCCCAATTAAACTGAGAAAGAAAACTTGTCATTTCCCGCACATTCACTGATTGAAAATCTCTATAAAAACGCTGCAGATTTGCTACAAGATTTACCTTTACAACTTCGGAGAGAGATGTAGTTTATGCACGATGGAGCTCCACCACATTTTGCATTAAATGTTAGAAACTTTTTGAATCAGCAGTACCCAAATAAATGGATTGGTAGAGGTAATGCTCCTGTAAATTGGCCACCACGATCTCCAGACTTAAATCCACTGGATTATTTCTTATGGGGGGGCATCTTAAGACAGTGGTTTACAGGACAACTCCAGATAACGCAAAACAACTATGGCAACGTATATAAGATGCAATAAATATTCTTAAGGGCGATGAACAAGTTCTGCAAAGAGTGTGTTTTAATTCTCTTCGACGCATAAATCTTTGTATTCATGAAAATGGTGGACATTTTGAGCAATTTTTATGATATTTCTATTTATTTCTGTTTATGATTTAGTTATTTTTTTCTTTTTTTTTGTAAAAACTACTAGGTATTAAGTAATAAAATGCAAATTTCTCGAAAACCGTCAGGTTGTGACATGGGTTTTTTTGCCCCATAAAGCTATGCCAACGTACCAAATTTGGGCAAAATAGTATAAGCAGTTTTTGAATTAATTCAGAAAAACGATTTAAAAATTGTCACTTCAGCGCCGTCTAGCGCCCAAACTAAACAACTTTGTACTAAGGTAAGTTTACTTAAATCGGCTAATTTTGGTCTGAAGAATATGTGGTAGGTTTTTGTAAAGACCTTTTACAGACACCCTATACAGTATAGTGTCTGTGTCAAAAAAAAATCACCCCAGTAGTTAGGAGTTAAAGAGATCCATTCTTACTTTCAATATCTGCTTTAAATTGGCCTTACTACAGTTTGATCGAAAGTGAAATAAATTCCCTCGTTATTAGTTCAAATACCTTTAAACTTCTTCGGTGACTATATTTATTATTATGTTGCAAGCTAGAATAAATACCTAAACATAAATAGTCACTTTTCCAAAGACTCCTAAACCAAGCATATTAGGAAAAAAAATACTTTTAAATAATAATAAATGGGCCAGGTTCAATTGGGGCAAATAAAATCCAGACACCAATTTGAAATTTTGTTGACATGAAGTTTGGTTTAGTCAAGCTATCACCATTATTTGCCTACCTTCTGTTAGAGTTAATATCAACCCATATTACTATTTTAGAGGGTGATATTCATATTTACATTACTATATGTAATTGGTTAGTTCAGGGTATATTCCTGTTCAGAAGAAACCCTGGGTGCACCACATCCTTTCCGCCTTTCCAGTGCATTAGTTTCATCCCATTTATTATTTATCTCATGCATAATACTGTTTGGTAAGTACTCCAAACTCCTCTGCTACTCTTCTCCTTAATCAACCCTCGTTCAATAACGTAATTTAGCTTTACCCACCTTAGTTAGTTGTGGCATTAAATCACAAATATTGACTGACAAAATGACATTGTCACTTTTTGATACATTTCCAATACTTAAATAAGGTATTATGCACAGGAATATTATTATTGACAAAGTAAAAGTAATTAAGGTAGGAAGTAAAAAAGTAATATTTAGAAGATAATAAAGTGGTGTCTGGAATTTAAATGCAGCAAGAGTACTTGCATTTTTAGCAATCCACTAAAAACAAGATGTATGAATTGAAACTATAATTATTGTTATTAAGGCCTTTATTTTGCTCCTGTATCAGCTAAATACCCTATCATAAATTACCTACATTGTGGAAATAGGTATTAACTTCTTAAAATTGGAGCATCGACTTACCTTCTATATCCTCCAGTTTCTTTTTCCGCTCTTGGGCTAGCTTCTGTACTTTATTATCATTTTGCAAAGCGCAGCTTAAAACGCAAGTTATAGCATCATAGAGAGGAGTCCTATCTGGCACGGGCTCAGCCATCTAAAAAAAACAACAGAACCGGTAAAAAAACTGTGTATCATCCTATAACCTCAATGTTATTTGCACCTTTAGTTTCCAATTGTTTGTGAAGACTTATAAGGGATCGCGTGTATAATATAAAATATTAAATAAGCGTTTCGTTATACTGAATAATAGGCAGATTGACACTGTAATATATTGCATAATTTATTAAAAATTCGAGTATCTTTGCTCGCGAATTGTTTTACAACTACAAAATATTACGTTTAAAAAATATTGACATGCGCATTACTGTGATCCGTGACTGCAATTAAAAAAGCTGTAAAACTTGCCACTAGAGGCGACACCAGCACATATGGTAAACCAACCCCTACGGGGATATTTTCTGGTAAGCTGATGAGCTGTCCCACGTCTTGTACTACTAAATAGCAGGGACCATTCATATATCATTTAGTAATCTAAAGAGGATTTATTACTTTTCAATGTTTAATGTATAATGTGGTGGCAACATTTGAGGTTTGTTTTGCGAAAACTCATGGAAAGACAACTCTGTATTTTTGCATCCATTTTTTGTTGTTCATTTTTGAATCGGAGCTACCGTCATTCTTTAACTGTCGATAAAATTGCATAAGTAGATTAACTGACTTATGCTAGTCTTACATTTGTGTAATTTTCCGTGTATTTCTTCATTATGTAGGTATTCTATACACTATTGTTTGTGGGTCAGTATTATTTTTTGAATAAGTTTTAAGATTTTTAGACTGAATAGATTAGATCAAATAAATCGGTTTAAACCAAAAAAATCAGTTTTCTTGGTTTTTGAAAAGAAAAAACGGATTTTTGCCAACCCTGTCTATTTGCATTACTATTTACTATTTAATAATCCAAAAACATTGGCATTCGTTGCCAAAAACACACTAAAAACAGAATTTTAATGTTCTATTAAACTCTATTAATTAATACATAAGTATGTCAATCTACAAGTTCAACCTTTTCACGAATATTCAGGTTTTACATTTATGTAGTTGCTACATGTATATATGAAATACACGGAACACTCTACAAATGTAAAACCAGCATTAACCTCAATTGTACAGGGAGTTGCATATTTTATTGCATGCTAATAACATTAATAACAAAGACAGAAGACGATTTTTTTTTTAAACTGGCTTTACAGCTCATGGAGGACCATTTGAAAGTAAGATCGCTCATACAACGTCTTCCTAAAGACCTCCAGGTCTATTTATCAAAATACAAGAACAACGATCAGACAACTCCTATAGAAACTGCAAAACCGGGGATATGTTACATCTGTGGTAAACATAAAAATAGTAAAACTGAGTCTGTCTGTCAACAGTGCGGAAACAATGTTTGCAAAAAAACATAGTAATATAAATATTATATGCTTCGAGTGTAACGGGGAAATGGAACTTTAATAACCCTTTTTTTATGACAAAATGTACTTGAGCAACTACTAACCTGAGCTAACCCTAACTTTTCATTAATAAAAAATTTAAAAGCACGACAGTTTTATATTTTACCAATTTCCCCCGCTGTTTGGATTTAAAACTGAAAAAATAAAATGCGGTGTGCCACACGCCAGCTTATGGAAAATTATTTGACGCGCCCGCCGGAGAGTTAATACCTTCATATATACTACTTGAGTGATTCTACGAAAAAAGCGCCTAGTCATATATAGAGGAAAATTCAGAAATACGGTGAGTGTAACTGCGATCTACATACAGGAGTGCATAATAATTTTCCACAGGAATATCCGTTCATTTGGAAGTAGCTGTCCTCACAGTGTAGATAGGTACACCCCAGTAGACAAATAAATTATTATAATTACCCGCCTATAAACACAGACAAAAGGAGTATACTATACACTTATAGTCGTATAAATCTCTTTAACCAGTTACCGCCTTACCCTCAGAAAAGATCAATAAACAAATTAGGTCCCTTTTTCTTCATAACCGCGAAGGCCACTGATGGAGTTTTAAATATTTTACCGTGCCACAATCTCCTGATAGGTAAGTACCTTCCACACAAATTTTTCAAACATCGCATTGTTAATGAAGGAGCCATAATATGGGAGTCATGAAAAGTGAGACATACTGCATAATTAACGTCCATTATTAATTTTTTAACAAGCTAAATTGAAAATTACTATTCTTGCATCTTGCACTTAATTCTCTCTAATAGTAAAAATATTTTTGGGAGTGTATTCTTAAATTGACAAAATTATTCCTGGATGAACTATTTTTAAAAATGGTAAACAATCAAAAATAGCAATCTCGGTTTAAGAATACATCCGTCCAGCGCCAACAAGGGCAGTACGGATCTCAAGAAATTATGGCACTCTGATTGGTCAATTCAAGGCCAAATTTCCATACCGCCGCAAACATAGTATTTTGGATTTGGTGCAGGAAATAAGATTGAATGAGCCCAATGAATAATGACTTTAGAAACTATTTACGCATGGACGAGACATTAGAGTTCAAAAATTATTGGGAATAGTTACCCCTAGAGTTGAAAGACACGATACTGTAATGAGAGCATCACTGAGTGCTGAAGAAAGACTAATAGTAACATTACGTCACTTGGCCACAGGAAATACCTATGAAGACTTAAAATTCTTTAGAGCTATATCTCCACAACACTTGGACAAATTGCCCCTGAGACATGTTTGGCCAGCTTGTCAGCATTGGAATACTTTTCCTGTCACTTTACGACTAATTTACTTATAGCTAAACATTTTTTTTGCTTAATTGCATACCTAATATTTTCATGTGCAGTTCCACAAACATGGAAATAACTTGTACACATTTAGGAATTCTTCCCAAAATCCCTCGTCTTCATCGTAAAGGCTCCCGCACTACTGTAATGTACGTTCGATTGTTTACAGTTTGGTATCGCGATACAAAATATTGCGCCTATTTAGTTCCTACGACTAAAATTTAAAATAATATCAAAAACGGTTTCAAACATGTTAACGAAAAAACCTATTTTTTCTCAAAGATATGGGCTTTCTTTCTACAAGGATTAAGACTCTCAAGTATTACCATGCAATTATGAAACACCCTGTATAGTACAGAACCTAATGGTAATAGTAATAACAAATAATAACTAAGGGTTTATAGAATACATATTTTTTATTAGGAATACTTTAATACATGAGCAAATGTATTTTAAAATGAGTTTTTGTTCCTCGATTCACTACACTAAAATGAAAGAAAATTTTTATCAAAACATCAAAGTAGGAAATATGCAATTAGAGGTACCTATCACTTACTTTTGTTATTAACATCCCACAGTATATATAAGCAAAAGTAATTTATAATACTCTACAGTTACAATCATAACAAAATAATAGGGGTTATCACACAGTAAAGTATTTTTTAGAAAAATACTTCGTAGGTCTACAAACTACAATATAAAATTTCTTAATGACTCCTGGGGTAAATAAACTTTTCTTTTTTTGGTTTTTCTTCATGTGAGAACAACCAAAGATCCCTAAGCCTTCTAAAAAATCGCATTAGAAAAACTAAGAGATCTTCACACATCAACTCAAAAAAGCTCGCTTTCCAAACCCATCTCTTCAAGAAAAAGCCCCATTGGTGAACTTTTTAGTCCCAGGACTTCCACTCTGTTCACAATCTTATTCTTTATGTTTCGTAACCTTAAAGAAGCATGGATGAACATCACTAAAAACGCAAAAATATAAATTTTAATGTTTATCTGCAACTTAAAATTTAATATATACAGGGTCGTTGGTATGTATGGAAACGGTCGATTATTTCTTAAAGTAAAACAGCTAACAAAAAATTATCAAGACAAAAGTTTTATGGTTCTGTAAAGTCTATTATAATTAAAAAATGATGAATATACAGAATGAGTCAGAAAGCCGTAGAGAAATAAAGTTACTTTTTTTTTAATGGAACACCCTATCTTAGAATATTTTTGGATTTCACATAAAATTACAATTATTTTTTAATAAGTGCATTATAAGCCTTAACCTAATAGCTTTCTAGATATCGACTTTTTAAAAATTACATTTTTCAATTTTAACAGCTTTTAGCTTTCTAACGGTACACCATAGAGCAAAACGGCTTACACGTCCCTATCTTACTTTCTTATTATCTTCCCAAAAATACCAACTTCCGGTTAAACCGAAAGTACTATATTTCCGGCATTTGAGCTACATCCGGTTTAACCGAAAGTTGACACTTTCAGAAAGATAGTTAAAAACTAAGATAGGGACATGTAAGCCGTTTTACTCTAAGACGTACCGTTAGAAAGCTAGAAGCTGTCAAAATTTAAAAATGTCATTTTTCAAAAGCCGATATCTCGGAAACTATTAGGTTAAGACTTATAATACACTTAATAAAAAATAATTGTAATTTTATGTAAAATACAAAAATATTCTAAGATATAGGGTGTTCCATTAAAAAAAAGTGACTTTATTTCTCTATGGTTTTCTGACTCATCCTGTATACCTAATTTTTTTAAATTCTAATAGACTATGAAAAACTCTAAAACTTTCATCTCGAATATTTTTTGCTAGCTAACCAACGACCCTGTATAGTATATTATATTATTTTTAAGAGTAAAGATAAAAATAAAAAATCTAATAATGTGCCTAAATGTTTCAAAAGTATCCAAACCCTACTAGAAATTACTTGCCAACCCTTGGATTATGAGTATTACATTTGTAGTGCTTTAGAAGTTTTTGAATTTTTAGTTTAGGAAATAATTTTCTTGTTCTCTATGTAATTAAAGCTTGATTTATAAACTCGAAAAGTTGGTGAGGTTGAAGTTATGATCAAGTTTGTGAGGTTAGATATTCCGAACTCCGAGAAAATTACTTGCCAACCCTTGTATTATGAGTATTACATTAATTTGTAGTGCTTTAGAAGTTTTTGAATTTTTAGTTTAGGAACTAATTTTCTTGTTCTCTATGTAATTAAAGCTTGATCTATAAACTCGAAAAGTTGGTGAGGTTGAAGTTATGATCAAGTTTGTGAGGTTAGATATTCCGAACTCTGAGAAAATTCCTTGCCAACCCTTGTATTATGAGTATTACATTTGTAGTGCTTTAGAAGTTTTTGAATTTTTAGTTTAGGAAATTATTTTATTGTTCTCTATGTAATTAAAGCTTGATTTATAAACTCGAAAAGTTGGTGAGGTTGAAGTTATGATCAAGTTTGTGAGGTTAGATATTCCGAACTCCGAGCATAAAAATTGGTTATCTCGAATTACCCGGGAAGTTTTCGAACCTTACCTGAGCTTTTCATGAACAACATGAATGAGTGTATAAATGGAACTGAGTGTTCCCTTTAGTTTAAATTGAACTCCTACACCAACTGAACCTCAACCTCGCCAACTTTTCGAGTTTATAAATCCAGCTTAAAAGTAGAAATCATAGTTACCTGCAAACGGAAGCAAGATGCCTAAAAAGAAAACAAGCAGGCTTTGAAACATGTATGCAATAAAATAAAGGGCCCCAAAAATCGTGAATATTGATATTAGGGGATGCTGCTGCTTAAATTGAGCTGCTGAAGCCTTTTCATTTGTAATGTACACAAATATTGCAAAAATAAGAGCCGTTGTTAAACATCCACAAATCATTCGAGCTGGGTGCATAACTCTGAAAAGAAAAAAAATGTAAGAAGGTGGTAAAAAATAGAACTGGATGCAATAATTAAGTTTATAAATAGAAAGTATGTATTTACTTACCCAACAATCACAAATATGCTTAGAGCCAACAAGAAATAATTTGTTTGGTAATAAAGCAAGTTGCTAGTCACTCTGTTACCCCATTTTTCCAAATCATTAAAATTGGGTATCTGAAATCTAGCCGCCTCTAATAGAAAATCGTCTAGGGGCCTTAAGGGGGCTATTGCTACACCGGAGCCTCCTTTTTTGCTCATTTTGATAAACGCCGAGCAACCTAATACTGAGAAACACTAGATTAGAAGCAATAGAATCAGACAATTAATATTCTTTGAGTGTTTTGAACTGTTTTGAATAACATGACAAACGATGACATTAAATAAATATCAATATTCAGTACCGACCTGAAATTTTATAAATAGAATGTTACTAATGCGGATTTTTTAGTTCCAAATTCAATTCAGAGATGTCGGGCGCCCGATATGATCAAATGGATCACAAAATCACGCACATCCCCTGGACCCCTATTCTTCAGTCGGTAGTCTATATAAATACGTATCTATGGCCGAGGGTTATCTGTTTTGTGGCCGAGGGAACGCATACATCGCAAGAAGGGACAGTGTAAATTATTCTTGAATTATTATGGGTCATCTTCTATTAAAAAATTCAGAACTTATGTAATTCTGATTACTGTTAATTCTAATTACCTATCATAGAAATTATTAAAACACAAGATCCATAGAAAATAGGGGTCCCGGATATCACTATTCTCGGGCAATGATCATCACTATACAGGGTGACATTGAAAAAAGTAAAATGCATAGTACCGCACAATAGAGGATCTCCGCAACTGCTTTATTTTTAATATACAGGGTGTTACAGCTTTTAAGCGGAACAAAGAATGTGTACACCACTGCCATTTTTTTTTTTTGATAAACCCAGTTATGTAGACAGTTCTGTCTAATGCATAGTACTATAGTACCTTTTGATATTTTTGTGTTTTTGGCTTGGTTTGGGAGATAAATGCAATTTTATCAAACTGATATGGGCCTAGCGATATGCAAATAAATGTCAATTATTTTGTTAATCGAAAACCGTTAGTCACACGAAGAAAAGTCTAGGAACCATTTTTACTAAGTGATAAAGCGCAATTTTGAAAATAATATATATTTTGCAAAAAAAAACAGTTGTGTATCAATTTTTTCGTTAAAAATTTAAGACTTGTTAGCGCGGACGCCAATGGTAGAAATAGAGAAAATCTTTTTTATGAAAAAAATGTGTTTTAATTTTTAATTAGTACCTACCAAAATTCAAAATGATTTCTAAAGTGGACTCAAAAATATTAAGGAAAACCCGTTTTTTTTTTAAATTTTCAACACCCTGTATTTAAAAGTTAAAGAGGCTGCGGACCTATATTAATATGAACTTTTTACATTCTTTTGAGATCCTCTATCGTGTGGTACTATAGGTATTGCACTTTCTTAAATGTCACCCTGTATATTCTTGAATTGTAAAGGAACAATTGTAACCAAATAAAAAACCGGGTATTAGCTATTTCGTTTTTTTTTTTAGTTCTAGCCATAGAAAAATGAAACTTGTTTCTTTATTCTATGGTCCTAGCTCATATAAATGCGTATCACGAATTGCGGCTGCCGAAATAAATTATTTATTTATTAATTAAAATTTAAAATAAAACTTAAAACTAGAGAGAACAATATTCGTGAACCGTGATTCGCATCTATTTGCACTGAATGTGTCATTCATTTAGTTTATTAATTTATTTACATTTAATTTATTAAATTATTAGGTATTTGATCTACTCATAAGACAATTTAGTTATGATGTCAGACACTGATTTTATTTCCTAAATCCGTGGATGCCAGCACAAGATCTCAGAAAACTAAACGAAACAGAAGCGGCACAAACCGTCGGCCCCTTTGATGTTTGAGATTTTTACAGACGTATTGATGACATTGGCGTTTCTCCTAATTGGTACGGAAGAAAGTATTACTTACAGTTAAACAAAACTTGTGTAACTTTGCTACGGGTCTTGTCCTTATTAATTCGCATTTCTCTTTTGGAATATTTAGGCGTATAAAAAATTTTCAATCTTATAAACAATCATACAGACATCAGATCCAATACCTTATTTTTTATTGATTATTGTTTTTTCAGTGCCAAAATAATAACAAACCTTATCAAATCGTTTATTTATAGTGTCTAATCAAAACAATATTTTAAATTAAATAAATAGGCAACCCAACATAAAATACAAGTGCCAAATCAGAAGCGACAGTGACAAATCAAAACCTAGCGTCAGTTTGTCAGCTATAATCAATTGACGTTACTACTAATTGCAAAATGGCCACCCCAAGTAGGGAACCGAAAATCCAGGGCCACGAATTTTGCTCAGTGTCGCTTCTGGTTCGTTTAGTTTTCTGGGACAAGATTTCAATATTTAAGACTAAAGCCAGAGAAAAGCAAACAACGAGAAGCGGCAATATGACATTTGGCGAAATCATTGTAGTGGGAGGTAACCCGGCCAACTGTCAGAAGTTTAAGCCGGCTGTGTTTCAGCTGTTAGTCCGGTAGTCGACGAGTTATCGTTATCAAGTTTAGTTGTCGTTTTTGTTGAAAGAAGTGTATTGTTTAACTCTTTGTTTTTGTGAGGGATGTGCTATTGTAAAACTATGCCTGGTAATACCTGTTCGTTTTGTGGGTGTCACTCAAAAGAAGGTCAAGGAATAAGCATGTTTGCATTTCCAAAGGATCCTGAACAGTAAATACATTTGCATCCCTTTAGGATTGTTGATTAAAAATGTAAGAAAGGGTAACAAAACTGCTGTTCAATATTTAAAAAGAAATAAAGGGATATATAAGAAAATACTGTTTTTCTTCTTCTATATTAGTAAGACCCTATTAACAAGAGCAATATTCGCTAACGCTCGTACCGTAATTTTCGAAATCGCGTGTAATAGGCTTCTTGCCACTCTTGGTATGTAATATACTATTTCATTTCCTTTCTAAAATGTACTCTCACTAAGTAACGCACAATCAATAAAATATTTCAAAAATATGTTTATTTTATTTCATTTCTTTATGATTTTACGAAATTTGCTGGAAAGTCAATTACATAAAACACAGAAGATATTCATGAAAAAGGTACTTCTTAATAGGTACCCAAATTTTTTATTTCAGCGTAAAGCATTTACTCCATCGCTTGAGTGATTCTTTTAGTGTAATAACCCGGCCAACTGTCAACATTTCAAGGTAAAGAACATATAATTTGATCCCCATTTAATCAATGCTAAGCTCGGGATTTTGTCGCTTCTCGTTGTTGCTTTTCTCGGCTAAAGTGGCGTCCATACTGGAGAAACATAAATAGTGCAAGAACAACTCATTCGAACAAAAAAATCTCACCTTTGTTGAAATATGTTATGTTGCTGTTCAATAAAAGTTGTTGTTTGTTTTCGCTGTGATAGGTTTTTATGGGCGCTGCGCTAAACCGAATGCTCATAATGCTACATGAACCTACTTGATATCAAGATTTTGGACTAACCGTTTTGCATTTTTTTATTATTTACTCAATGAAATGGTTTAGGGTAAATATTTGCTTTATCAATTACAAAATTGCGGCACCTAAAAGCACTTTATATATTCAGTGAAACAACTGTGCAAGTACAGACTTGTACACTACGCAATTACGCATACGCTTAAAAAGTAAAGCAGTGCAGAGTTAACGAACAGACCTTACACAAAACATTTTTCTCGATCACACTATACTGTCATCCGTCAAAGTTTACTGCAACGTTGCCATTCGTTGTTCCAATGTAGCCAAGTCTCACAAATACACGGTAACGACGTGCGTGACGAAACACAAGGTTTTTGTTTACTACTACCTGCAGTTTGTTTACGTTATTTTTTTAATTAGCTTCTCACAATGACAAGGAATCCTTAGTACATATAATTACTTTTTTTTGTAGTTAACACTAGCCTTCCAACAATTCTAATGGTAAAGTAGCTGCACTATTTAAGCTTTATCAGCAATTAGAAGTTATAACCACCATAACCCTTCAATATAGAATAACAAAATGAATTTTCAAAGATTAGCAGAACTTTCTAAAACATTGTCACCCATATCCAAATGGAAAATCCTTAGAAAAACTTTTAGTTCGACACAATACGGTGTAGATTATCAGTTTATCCAAAGAAGTCAAATTCCTACAATGCACTTCCAAGCCTCTTTACCCCGTCTTCCCATACCTAAACTAGAATTAACATGTGAACGATATCTAACAGCTCAGAAGCCTCTTCTTATAGATGAAGCCTACAATAAAACTGAAGCTAATGTTAATCAGTTTAAAGACAATGTTGGTAAACAACTACATCAACTTTTGAAGAACTATGACAGACAAAACAAGCACACCAGTTATATATCAGATCTTTGGTTCAATAATTATTTGAAAGAACGCAGGCCTCTGCCTATAAACTACAATCCAATGCTTGTAATGCATGATGACCAACGTAAAGAATATAACGATCAGCTCATTCGAAGTGCGAATTTAGTGATAAGCAGTGTTAGATTCTATAAGTCTCTTAAAGCACATGTACTGGATCCTGAGGTGTATCATTTAAATCCTGGAAGAAGTGACACTGATACATTTCGCAATGTGTGCAGTAATTTGCCTGAATATCTTTCTTGGTATGGTGCTTACATGTTTAAGGCCTACCCTCTAGACATGTCACAATATACAAGTTTATTTAACTCTACAAGAATACCAGAGACTGACAAAGACAGATTAGTCAAAAATCTTCAGGGAAATCATATCACTGTGCAACATAAAGGGCATTTTTATGCGTTTTCTGTTATAGATAGCAATGGAGATATATTATCACCAGAAAAAATATTAGCAAGGCTGAAATTTGTTTTAGAAGATGATATTGTGAAAAATGAATTCCCCATAGGAATTTTAACAACCATGGACAGAAATCGATGGGCTACAATTAGGCATGAGCTAGCTGAAAACGGAAACGAAACTGGTTTCAAATTAATTGACTCTGCTTTATTTAACATTTGTCTGGACGACATTACACTAAATGAAGATGTCTATGCTATTACCAGAAATTTCTTGCATGGAAATGGAGAAAACAGGTAAGTAATAAATTGCTAGGAAACCACTATTTTTGATTATAAATGGATTTGGACATTTTTATAATATTTACCTTTTGATGAGGTAAATTTATTGCCTCCTGTTTTTTTAGCCACTTTCATCTAGATGGTGTCCCATTATTACTAATTGGGAATGAAGCAACTGATATAATGTATAATAGAAATTAAAATAAGTAGATTGACTATACTATAAGCCAAATATGCCTTATTACAAAGTTGAATATGACAATAAATTTTTAACAATTCTGCCGTCCTAAGGAAGAAGGTCCTATCTGCTGTAACTTTACTAAGGATAATTGTCCTATCTGCTGTAAATTCAAAGTACGTTTACTAGTTTTAATTTTCTAATAGCCATATGATTTAAACACACATTTCAATTATGTATGGTAAATTTAAACCTTTACAAGTAAATACAGGGAAAGGCTTTCAAAAATAGGTGAAAGTCGAATTATCTCAAAACCAATATTTTGCAGATAGGACCTTCTTCGTTAGGGCGGCAGAATTAGTCATAATTTGAAAATCATTAAACTTGAGTAACATGCAAAAAAACCGTCATGTTAAAATGTTTAAGTTTTAGGCTTGATAACTTTTTATTTTTATTCAGATTTTAGTTTTAACATGTTTGTACCAATTTTAAAATGAAATTGGTTATTTGACATGTTAACCTAGTTTTATTATGCGCGCTCGGCTCCTTCTCTTACTTGTGAGGAAAATGCTTGATGGAATATCCACCTTAATAAACATACTCGGTTAAATATTTTGCATATTATGCAGTACCAGCACGCTGCTTATTTTGTCATTTACTATATGGACTTTGCACAACTTTTGCGTCGCTTGTCGCCTTATTGCCAGTTTTACAGCAAATTTGTGTTTACAATGTTAGTGGTGAAATTTGTGCAAAAGCGTCGGTCTTGTGGAAGACTTATAAAATTATGGGTATGTGGCTAGAGAACTTAATACCAGCCCCACGTTTTAGTTTTCAGCGGAAGCACACGGAGGACGGGTAGTGGTAGAAAACGTAAAACTTTAGCCATTGATGACTGATTTCTTGTTCTTAATACCCTTCAAAATCTAAACCAAGAGGTATTCAATGTTAAAAAATCTCAATTCTTAGACCGTTCGACGAAAATTAAAGAAGGTTGGTTGAAACTCTTGCAGACCAGCAACTGGAACTAAATTACCTCTGCCTCATAGAAGATAACAATTTTATCGTGAACTTTTACACTGAAATTTGGCATTATGGAACAATTTACTCTTTACCAATGAGTCTGTCAACACTCACCAGACCCAAGAGAGCTAGTATTGAGACCAACGAGTGAACTATTTGTGCTGAATCAGTGCTTATTGATGGAGAATCGCTGACCGCACAGAGGTATACTGAGGAGGTATTGGCAAATGACGTAGTTCCATTTGCTCCATTTATAGGCAATGGTTTTATCTTGATGCAAGATGATGCCCGACCACTTTCAGCAATGCGCGTTACTAAATACATGATAGAAGCTGGCAATGAAATAATAAACTGGCCAGCATGTCCTCCGGATTTAAACCCTATAGATAGGGCATGTGTGGGCATGCAAGGAAGTCCCATTAAGCTTGGGCCACAGTGACAGTATAATTAAGTGAAAATTAGTTGCTGGTTCGTAATATTTGTTTTGCAAGTCAACTTTCTTTTTCGCCTTACTTCTTCTGTCTGATTTTTTTTATTTAGTTTTGTCATTTGTCTGAAGTACATTATATTCCGTTACTTGCTCTAGTTTTGTTCTGCACTCAAAGAGTACCTCTTTTAACAGTTCTGCCAATGTAACTTGAAGAAAATGTAAATAACGTTTTGCAGTTGAAGTGCCTTCATAAAAATAAGGTCCAATGAGATATCCATTTAATAAACCACACCAAACATTAATTCCAAAAACGCGTTGATTTTCTCTTTCTCGAATTCAATGAAGGATAGTTCCGGGACCAATATGGCGACATACATGTCGGTTCAAGATTCCATTATTATGAAAGCGACTCTCGTCGCTCCATAAAATGTTGGACCAGATATTTACATTTTGGCAATACAATTTGGAACATCTTGTTAAAAATTCCAGTCTTCGTGCGGGATCCTTTGGCTCCTATCTGTGGATGAATTTGGTTTTGTGTGGATGGAACGTGTCATTGTGTAGAATCCTCCATGAAGAGTTTATGTAACCACCAGTATTTTCTTTGATTTTGGTTGGTGAAGCTTTTACCATATCTACTTTTTCTTAGTTAGTATATTGAATTATTTTCATAGAATATTAACAATCCGCATAAATGATAACGCCACAAGTGCAGTGAACCCAATGTGATAATCTGTCAAGGTGTTTCACTTACCTTAGGGAAGGTAAATTATTTACTTTTGCGAGACATATGTACCTATTAAAATTAATAGAAATTAGGTTTTACAGTTTTCTAAAACCTTGTATTACTTTAAAACTAATGAAGTAATCGAATTAGGGTAAATGAGACAAAAGTCTTAAGCCGAGGGCGTCGCGTTGATGGTATCTTAAAAAAAATGCAAAGTGTTCATACCTAACCAGGGCTTTTTACGAAATCAAAATAGTCCATTCGTTTACGAGATATATATAGGCCCTCGGAGCTTTAAGTTAAAAACCCTCCTTTTCGGAGATACATCTTCAAATATTAATATGACATTGTTCACAAACAGCAATTGATAAATAAGCATTGAAAACAGCAAATTTTCATAAAAACAATAAATATACCTTATTTTGCTTATTTTTATGATTATGGCTTTATTGTGTTGTAGAGTCAATCATGAAAGGTACAATGACGTAGGTGACCGACGGAAAGATTGTTGAGCGCATAGGCATCGTAACTATAGATCCGACACGCCATTCATAAATGCTATAAAGTTGTGATGCCAAAATCGTTTGGTGGCGAGACGCTGTGAGGAGCTAGGTGGGGCCGAGAGTGGGGATTACGCTGACTTTACAATGACATATGCATGCGACAAAACTGCAGGAAAACAACATCTGATATGCCGAGTATTGTCGAGTCGATGCGGTTGGCCACGAAAATGATGAAATCTGGGCGGATCCGTTATTGCTGCGTTGCCATACTACAGATTTTTACAAGGTTTTAGGCAATGTTATATATTTCCCACATCATGTTAATCTAGTTAATCATAGAAGTTAATACTTTTAAAAGAGTAAGCCCAGAAAACTACGTTTTCTGTGGCGTAAGTCTGGCAAACCAAGTGGAGGGGAGCAGCTTGTATGTTGATTTACATTACACTGGAATACAATGATGGCATCACGTTTATTTGTTATTGTTCGGTCTAATAGTTAAGATGTCTATGGTTGAGCGACTCTCTCTAGACGTCGCGTCTCCAGTGGACCGAATTTGTATCAGTGTTGCCGGGTCTGGTGAAATTTTATCAGAGCTAGTGATTTTATGAATAATCTGGTGATTGGTAAAAAACTGTTTGTAAAAGTTAATTTTCTGGTATTTCTTACATTATTTCAAGAAACTTACCAATTGTTAATATTTCTAATAGGTACTTAAAAAAATTTAAGTTGTACTTTCACAACTTTAAGTCAAAATAACGCTAGGTAATAGGTATGTGTATCTTTAGTGTATGTTTATAACTGTTTGGAAATAATAGTTTTCAATTAACCTCTAGCGATTTGTATTTTTTTCACCTGGCAATACTGTTGTATATTTCGCCAGCAAATGAGTGACGACAGACATTTTTAACTACAGTTTTTCCTCCTCCGTCACGTACATCATTGTACCTTTTATGATTGATTCTGACTCTAGTTTGTAGTTATTGTTTTTATTATAATTTGCTACGTTTGAAGGTTTATTGGGTTACTTAGAAAATTGTGATGTGATATCAAACAACGCATATTTCAAAAACGAGTTGAGATATTAAAAGTAATCCAGAATGTCTTATTTGATTAAAAGTAGTTCGTTTATTATACGTTTTCTTCAAAGTATTTCTAATCTTTAAAAACACAACTCTACAAATTTTGAATTTAATACTATAAATGGTTTTCAAAATATTATTAAATTTTTAAAATTAATTGGCATATTCACCCTGTTAAACGGCAACTTTTACCAAGGCATATTTAGTTTAATTTTCCTATTTTAATTTCTAGTATACCAGTTGCTCTGCCACTTATTTATAATGTGATATAATTATTTTCCAAAAATATTGTTAATCGATTTTAGATGGTTTGACAAACCATTTTCCCTTCAAGTAAGCAAAGATGGAATAGCAGCCGTTAACTTTGAACACTCTTGGGGTGATGGAGTAGCAGTTTTAAGATATGTTCAAGATATTTATAGGGATTCCATTGAGAATGCATTTGTCCATCCTAATACTAAACCTTACGATGATGATATTAACAATATTATAAGACTTGGTAATTAAAACTAGCGAATTTTATTTTATTTTATATTATATTTAAGTTGCTTCGTCAGTGGCATTTTTTTTTAAGTGAAAATTTACAGTTTTTTGATATTTTTTGTAGACATGAACCTGACTGACAAACTCAAAAACTGTATCCAAGAAGCTAAAAAGGATTATAATTATTTTTGCAAGGCCTTAGACATAGATTACCTGATTTTTGACAGGGTGGGAAAAAACATTTGCAAAAAACAAGCCGTCAGTCCTGACGCAATAATGCAGCTAGGATTTCAAGTAAGTGTGCTGTTTGTTTAAAAATATTGTTCTAGAAAACAGAACTTTCCGCTTTTTAAGAAGGGTTTAAGGTACAGTGGTACCCCCTGACTTACAAGATTATTGAATTGATTAAATACTATTACTTGATAATAATAGGTAGGTAACTAGGAAGAATTTTTTTGGATGTGCACCCGTTCCAGTAATTCTGCCTGCAGCCATTATAAACATTATATATTCATGACTACCACTTTCTTTTGGAAATTAAACACCCTTGAGATTGACTGGATTCATTGACGAATAAAAGCACACTTTTACTTTAAATTATACAGGGTCTACGTTTGATGGCAGAAATAGATTGATTTAAGCCAACTTATACAGGGTGACTCGGATCTAAATGTACATACATCACCAGGAGATAGTGGACATCTTGGGGGTTCTAAATAATCTATCTTTAGTGGGTCCATCTTTCCTCGTTACTTAGATACAGAGTATTTTATAAGGTTTGGCTCATTTTTGTTTTTGCCATAATTCTTTTAGCACCCGGTATAAAATGTTCATATTCGGTGGAAATATTTTGAGTAAGCTATCGCTTGAAAATGTCGTATGAAAATTTTTTGAAATTCAGGTCCGGACTTTAAAAACAAGACTGATTTCATTTTTTTAAATTCAACACCCTGTATATCATATTTTTGTCAATTTTATTTTTTATTTGAAAAACACATAAAAAACTAATTCTAATGACATACTTATCAAAATCCCCGCACTCGCCGCTCAGCCATAATAAATTGCTCTTTTTTAGATGTTGAAACACATACAAAATATTCAAAATAATAACTGTTTTTATAACGACAATAATACCAATAATAACAAAAATAACAAAAACATAATTATTTGAGAATATTTTCAAAATGCCCACCATTAACTTCTTCACATTTTCTTCCTCTGATATTTAAATTTGAAACTGCACTTCTGATTACACCTGGTCTATTTTTTATTTCCTGAAATGAAGTGATAATGCGTTGCAAGAGCTGGTCCCGTGTATTAATTTCTTCCTCGTAAACTAAATTTTTCATATACCCCCAAAAAAAGATGTCCAGCGGGTTAAAGTCGGGAGACCTTGCTGGCCAAGAATGGGGCCCCCCACGACCTATCCATCTGTTGGGATATCTATTGTTTAAAAGTTCGGAAACAATTCTTGCATAATGTGGAGGGGCTCCATCGTGTTGGAAATACATTCCTCTTAAATTAACATTATCATTTTGGAGAAGATTTGGCAAAATGTTTTCCAAAAAGTGTAAATATTGGTTTTCATCTAATCTTTCTTCAAAGATGTGTGGGCCAATCAATTTACCATTGATTATACTTGCCCAAACATTTATGGAAAATCCATGTTGCGAGTGCGACTGCCTAATAGCATTTGGATTTTCTAGAGACCATAGATGACAATTTCTGGAATTGTTGACTCCATCTCTGGTAAACTGAGCTTCATCGGTCCACAAAGTCCGGTGAATATCTCTTTGGTGCCTCCTAATCCACTGACAAAAAACCAAACGGTTAGCATAATCACCTGGTTCCAACCTTTGTACCTCTTGGATATGATAAAGATATAAGCCTTCATTTTTTATTGTTGAATGGGTTAATTTTTGCGTTATATGCAGACGTCTAGCAATTTTCCTTGTGGATGTTTTTGGATTTTCTTCTATCAAATTGTCTTCTTCCTGTTGTTACAGGCTGATCAATATTATTTTGTGTCGAAAAATGTCCTTGTTCACGAACAAAAGAAAATACATTTGAAAATGTTTGATGGTTTGGACATCTTCTTCCAGGAAACCTTAATTCATACTCTCGAGAAGCGGCTCGCCCGTTACCATAGCAAAATCCATATACAAATATTATATCAGCGTATTCTTGGTTTGAAAATTGATGGGGTATTTTAAACGAGAAGTAAATGTTTAACAAAAATATCCTGGTAATGCCCAAAAATCTGACAGGTTACAACTGACAATGACTTATTATGTTTTGTTGCCCCCCAATATTTCGTTCTGAGGTGCCGAGCCATGGAGTCAAATTGAATTGAAAATTTTCAAATTTTAACACGCCGCTATTTTATTACTTTGGTTTATTTCTTATTATTGGTATTATTGTCGTTATAAAAACAGTTATTATTTTGTATGTGTTTCAACATCTAAAGAGGAGCAATTTATTATGGCTGAGCGGCGAGTGCGGGGTTTTTGATAAGTATGTCATTAGAATTAGTTTTTTGTGTTTTTCAAATAAAAAATAAAATTTACAAAAATATGATATACAGGGTGTTGAATTAAAAAAAAATGAAATCAGTCTTGTTTTTAAAGTCCGGCCCTGAATTTCAAAAAAATTTCATACGGCATTTTGAAGCGATAGCCACTCAAAATATTTCCACCGAATATGAACATTTTATACCAAGTGCTAAAAGAATTATGGCAAAAACAAAAATGAGCCAAACCTTATAAAACACTCTGTATCTAAGTAACGAGGAAAGATGGACCCACTAAAGATAGATTAATTAGAACCCCCAAGATTCCACTATCTCCTGGTGATGTATGTACATTTAGATCCGAGTCATATATTTGAAATTGTTTTATTTTTATAAAATACTTTTTACTTTAATATACAGTGTCATCAGCCAGATGGAATAAATTCGATGATAAATACATGGGGGCGTGTCCGAAAAAACGCTCGGACACGTCGATTGGTATTTCTAGTTGCGCATTTTTTTTCAATAAAAACTTTTTATACAGGGTGTGTCATGTAACAGTGGCTAATACTAACTTTCTTATTTTAAATGCAATACCCTATATATTATTCAATTTTTGGATTCTTAAGAAAATTTTAGACATATTTCATGTACAATATCCTATATCTATCTTGAACTGTTTCGGAAATACTAAGTGTTTTCAGATTTATTGAAAAAATTAACAACACACTAAAAAACTAATAAGTAATACTGTTTATTTCTTGATAATGTAAAAAACAAAAAAAAAACATTAATGTAGGAGATCTTGAAAATGCTCGCCGCGAACGTCTTGGCAACATTCTAATTTTAATAGAAATTTCTTCTAACGTAACTGAACATCTCAGGCGTGACCGATCTAATCGCAAGCGTTATTCGTCTTCTTAAGTCAGCTAAGTCAAGGGGTTTAGTTTTGTATACAATATTTTTGACATAACCCCACGAGAAGTCTAATGGCGTCAGATCAGGGGATCGTGCTGGCCATTCCATCGATCCACGCCTCCCTATCCACCGATTTGGAAATACTCGGTTGAGGTACTGCCGGACATTGATTTGGTAATGGGGCGGTGCTCCATTTTGCTGAAACCATATCACGTTCGCTGGAAGTTGTGGGTTTGCTGGATCAGGATATAAGTTTGTCAAAAGTTGGCAAGACATTATTTTGGAGCAGTGCTAAATAATTATCGCCATTTAAATTGTCATTAATGAAAAAGGGACCTATGATATGATCTCCAACAATTCCTGCCCAAACATTAACCTTTTCAGGGTATTGCGTATGTTCTTCTCTCATCCAGTGAGGAGTTTCCGTAGACCCATAGCGGCAATTCTGACGATTAGCATGACCGTGAAGTGTAAAGGTGCACTCATCAGAAAACAAAACATGTTCTAATTGGATCACATTGTTATCTAACATTGCCATCATTTGTTTGCAAAAATACGTTCTCCTATTAAAATCGTCTTCCATGAGCTCATGAGTAGGTATCATTTTATAGGGATACATTTTATTTTCTTGTAATGTTCAAATAATCGATGAATGGCAAACATCAAACATTGGGGCTGTTTTTCGATGTGTATCTATGTGGGTTTTCCTGAAACTCAAGCATAATATCTAATTTGGTATCATCACTTATTGCATTGGCAGCTACTTTTTTTATCTGCTTTACATGTCCAAGCTGGCGAAACTGCTTTTCTATTTTACTAATTTTCCCTTGAGTTATAGGCGGCAAATTTGGAAGTTTTTCATGAAATAAGTTACTTATTTCATAAATAATAATAACAAGACGTAGATAATAAATAAAATTCATAAATTAATAAAATATAGACAAACTGTTATGACATTGTTGTGAGAAAGGTGTAAATTAATCTCCATGGAAATGGACTATTGACATTTTGGCAGATTTTGATAGAAACATTATTCACTTTGTATTCTTTTTTAATAAGCTTTGAAATAAATTAAATATAAGAAATACAGTCCATTACATTCATTTATATCGAAGGCAGCGTTTACATTTTGGACCTCCGACCCGCAAGCATTTGGACCTCCGACCCGCAAGAGAAAGGATTTTCAGCGCAGTTTGCCAGCGAAAACCAAGTTGTCCAAGACATACCTGTTTTCTACAGTCGAGTACAAAGTGAGTTCGTTCCTTTTGTCCACCTTCCTTAATAATATATCCTTGTATTGCCCTTATTTGTAAAGCAAAGTAACTTAAATATTTTTCTTAAAATTTTATTGCTAAAAACCATTCAATTTCTTGCAGTTGCACGCTTTAAAGGGTTTGCCTAAAACTAATATTGCATAGAAATATTGCAAATCCTTTTATTAGTTGACATTGTAACATTCAGAATATTGGTTTATTGCAAAAAGATAATGGGTGAATCGCTTAAAGATTTAATTAAAAAAAGGGGTATAATAAAAGGAAAAATTACTGTATTTAGCAACTATGTTGCAAAGATAAATCAGTTTATAGAAAATCAAGAGGACATTCCTCAAACTAAGATTATTGAATTGCAGGAACGTATTAATATAAATAATGGTCTTAGTAGTGAACTTGACGCTATACAAAGTCAAATTGAAATGGAAGTTTTGGAAGATGAACCAAAATTTAATGAACAATTAAATCAACGCCAAGAGATTTTGCAATGTTTTTATGACGCGTTTTCTTTGGCAAAATATTTACTTGATAAACTTAAACCTAACGACAATTTATTTGAACTACAGTCAATGGTGTCTTCCAAGACTTCTGATAAATCAAATAATAGTGGCATGCATATTGCTCCTGCCGTTAAACTGCCAGACATAAAATTGCCTACTTTTTGTGGCTCTCCGGAGACTTGGCTAGAGTTTCGAGACACGTTTACCTCGTTAATTAATAACAATCCCGCTATAAATGATATAAATAAATTTCATTATTTAAGGGCTAGTTTAGAAGGTAATGCAAGTCAAGTTATCAAGTCTCTTGAAATTTCTGGTAGTAATTATATTATAGCATGGGAGTTATTATGCAAACGGTTTGATAATAAAAACCTCTTAATACATAATCACTTAGATGCGTTATTTAATATAGAAAAAATATGCAAAGCATCATCTTATAAATTAAGAAGCCTTTCAGATGCGGTAGCTAAACATATGAGAGCACTTAATATTTTAGAACTACCGACAGATCAGTGGGATATTTTAATTTTGCATTTAATATCAAAGAGTTTGGATGATACTTCTATGGCTAAATGGGAGGAGTTTAAAATGAAAAAAGAACTTCCTTCTCTTAATGATATGTATAAGTTTCTTCAAACTAGGGCCGATTTATTGGAACGTTTAGAAACAAATAAATCAGATAGGAATCACACGTCAGGAAAAACTAGAGTTTTTGTTTCTGGCAGTGAGGGCGACAATCCTAAATTTAAACTTAAATGCGGTATATGTAACGGTGAACACAAAAATTATTTGTGTGAAAAATTTAAAGCAATGTCAATTTCTGATCGTATCGAGCAAGCTCAAAAGTTAAAGTTATGTCAAAATTGTCTTCGCGGTGGTCATAAAACTACTCATTGTAAAATATATGCTACGTGTAAGATCTGCCGCAGTAAACATAACACTTTATTACATATAGACAATCAGAATGGACAGACAAATTTACAATCAAAATCTGACGAAGTTAGCTTAACCGCGAATTCGGATTATTGCCAGACTCTTTTATCTACAGCAATTATTAACGTTGTAGATGGCGAAGGTTCCTATCAACCTGTACGTGTCATATTAGATTCGGGTTCAATGTCTTCATTTATCACTGATGCTCTATGCTTAAAATTAAATATTCCTAAACAAAAAATTGATTTTGCAGTGTCTGGCTTAAATAGCACTACATCAAAAATAAATTATAAATGTCAGGTAAACTTTAAATCGCGTTATAATGCGTTTAAATCCGATTTATCCTGTTTTGTTTTGCCAGAAATAACTGGCAATTTACCTACATATAATATTAACAAAAAACAGTTATTTATACCAGAAAATTTAAAACTAGCTGACGACACATTTAACAATCCAGGACCTATTGAAATGCTGATTGGCGCAGATTTGTTTTGGAACCTTTTATTAACGAAACAGTTTAGTTTAGGCGCTAATCGTCCTGTATTGCAAGAAACCCAGCTCGGTTGGCTAGTCACAGGCAAAATTAATAATTTGAAAAATATTAAAAGTACATTGTGTAATTTTGTTAAAAATAAAGATAATATACAAGATCAGTTAGAATCGTTTTTTGAAATTGAAGATGTTAAATCAGCTAGTCCGTGGTCTACAGAAGAGAGAGAATGTGAAAATGTCTTTCTAAAATCCACTAAAAGGATGCCAGATGGCCGTTTTATCGTATCTATTCCGTTAAAAAAAGACACTCAGGCACTTGGTAATTCATTAGATTTGGCAAAAAAGCGATTTTATTCACTAGAACGTAAATTTAAAACAAACGAGTCATTTTATAAAATGTATATAGATTTCATGCAAGAATATGAAAGCTTAGGTCATATGAAAAGATTGTGCAACATTTCCGAAATAAATGACAACGGTTACTATTTACCACATCGTGGCGTCCTTCGGCAACATAGTACCACGACAAAATTACGCACTGTGTTTGATGCATCGGCGCGAACTTCCAGCGGTTTATCATTTAACGACCTTCAAATGAAGGGTCCTGTCATCCAAGATGATTCATTTTCTATTTTGTTGCGTTTTCGACAACACCAATATGTGGTGACAGGAGACATTGAAAAAATGTACCGCCAAGTTCTAGTTTTGGCTGATCAACATAAATATCAAAGAATACTTTGGCGTACTAATGAAAATCAAGAACTTTCAGTTTTTGAGCTTGCTACGGTAACATACGGTACTACCAGTAAGCCATTTTTAGCTGTTCGTTGTCTTACTGAATTGGGTACAACTTGTAAAAATGACATAAAAATTGACTTACCAGAAATGAAAACTTGTTTAATTTTATTCCATGAATGTGATTTTCCCTTTGAAAAGTTTTCTAAGATAAGTCGTTTAAAAAGATGTATGGCATATACTCTAAGATTGGTACATAATTGTTCAAAACCTAAAGACACACGCAATTTTGGAGTATTAACCGCACTAGAATTAGATGAAGCTCTAAAGATATTAATTAAAATTTCTCAAAAAACTTCTTTTGTTGAAGAATATAATGATTTATTAATAGGTAACGAGATCGATAAAAAAAGTAAGATTTTATCTTTAAATCCGTTCATAGATTCCGAAGGCATTATTCGAGTTGGCGGTCGTCTAGAAAATTCTTCATTTCATTTTAATAAAAAACATCCCATATTGTTATTATCAAAACATCATTTAACTAAACTTTTGTTTGAACAAGAACATGAAAATTTAATGCACGCAGGACCACAACAACTTTTATTTAGTGTGCGCGAAACCTTTTGGCCAATAGCAGCTCGTAATTTGGCAAAATCTGTTGTGCATCGCTGCATTAGATGCTATAGATTCAAATCAAAAACTGTTCAGCCTATTATGGGTAACCTACCAGCTGATAGGTTTTTATCCGGTTTTCCTTTTCAAATAACTGGTACAGATTATGCTGGTCCATTCTTTGTTCTTAACAAAAAAGGACGTGGCTCGAAACTCTTAAAAGCGTATGTATGCTTATTTGTTTGTTTCGCAAGTAAAGCAATTCATTTAGAATTAGTAAGCAGTTTATCGACTGAGAGCTTTTTGTTAGCTTTTAAACGCTTTATTGGTCGTCGCGGAAAACCTGCTCAAGTTTACTCAGATCATGGCACTAATTTTATTGGAGCTAACAGGGAACTTAAGGAGTTTTATGAATTTTTAAAGAATAACGAAAATATTATAAGTGATTTCGTTAATAAGCAAGGTATTACTTGGCACTTCAACCCTGTTCAGGCTCCACATTTCGGTGGACTTTGGGAGGCAGGAGTTAAGTCAATGAAACACCACTTAAAGCGTGTAAGTGCAAATTCAAATTTTACTTTCGAGGAGTTTTCAACTTTGCTTTGCCAAATCGAGGCTATACTAAACTCCCGTCCCCTTTCTCCATTATCAACTGACCCTTCCGATCCCTCTCCTTTGACACCGGCTCACTTTATCATCGGCAAACCACTCACATCAACATTGGAACCAGATTTGACGTTACTTAAGGAAACATTGCTGTCAAGATACCAGAAAGTTGAAAATGCTAGACAACATTTCTGGTCACGATGGTATAAAGAATATATTTCGGAGTTGCAGTTAAGAGTAAAATGGAAAACAGAGTCCGGAAAACTAATTGAAGGCGCTTTAGTCCTTGTCAAAGACGATAAGCTTCCTCCTCTAAATTGGCGATTGGGACGCGTAACAAAGCTGTTCACTGGAAGAGATGGTGTAGCAAGAGTTGCAGAAATTATCACGAACGCTGGAACTATAAAAAGAGACTTTTCAAAACTATGTCCGCTACCAGTAAACGATTAGTGACATTTCTTAAAAGGCAGTGCTTTTAAGGCCGGGGGCATGTTATGACATTGTTGTGAGAAAGGTGTAAATTGATCTCCATGGAAATGGACTATTGACATTTTGGCAGATTTTGATAGAAACGTTATTCACTTTGTATTCTTTTTAAATAAGCTTTGAAATAAATTAAATATAAGAAATACAGTCCATTACATTCATTTAAATCGAAGGCAGCGTTTACACAAACATTTTAGCAAAATACAAACAAACAAAAACAAAAATTTTCTACATGTACGGACGGACGTACAAAGAATAAATAAACAAAAATTCAAAATAAAATAATGACGTAAATAAAGTGTGCACTAAGGCTGGAACTGCACCGAGTTCTCACCAAACTTCACGTAGATTCGGCCTGAAATGCGCACCCACTGAATCTGACAATGCCGGTGGGAGGGATTTACGAGACTCTGACCGACCCACTACTAGAACAACCCTCAAATCATGGCCGCTCTCCACCGTCGTGACGGTTGAGCAGGGGACATCCGCTGCTGTGCTTCGAATTACCCGCTACGGGCGAGTATAAACTGTGGTACCTGAATTATTTTGACTGGGTTTTTTCGTATTTTTCCCAGAATGCTCTTTCATTGGTAAACAGATTGACTCGAAAAAGTGTAAGTATATTGTATGCGCTGAAATGGCGATCCGTACTTAAGAATACCAGTTAAGGCACTGCCGGAACGCGCGTGAGTCTGTGAATACTAAAATGTCGGCAACAGCCCAATAGGCCATAATAACGGCCGCCGGGCATGCCCGGTCACTTGGGCGCATTGTGGGCCGTATGCTTACGGTCCATATGCGCCCAAAACTTGTTAATTAGTTTTAGCTAGAATAAGTAATTAGGATAGTTAGACTAATTAGGTTTAAGTTGGCATTATAACCAATAGGGAAATAAACGGATTATAAAGTAAAGTATTTATATCTTCTTTTTATTTCATATCAGTAAAAACATTTTAACATCAATTTTCAACATCTCCTACATTTATTTATTTATTTTCAACAATACAGTACAATAACTCATTTAAGTAACATAATAAAATATTCTAAAATTCCACTGTTTATTGATAAAAAGGGCGGCATTTAAATCTGATATGAATGGTACATACCAGATTCATTCTTCCATGCAGCCCTAACAAAACAATTTTTCTTGTTCCCTGTACCTTTTGCCTATCCTAATGTAATAATTAAATACTAAATAATTCAAATAATTGTAGTTAAGCTAAACCATTAAAAGTAGACCACATATTCAAGACTACTACTATATAGCAAAATTTATATTTATTTCATTCTTAACCAGCATCATTTTTAGAGTACGTTTAAAATTTTTTATTTCAAGTTTTTTAAGGCTGTACGGTAAGACATTGAGACACTTGCATATCATATATGAATATGACCTTCGAAGTAGTGATGTTCGGTTCGAGGGATTGTCAGCTGATCATTTCGTCTTATATTTATATTATGAACATCCGAACGATATGTTATCTTCCTCTAAAGATAGCTAGGCTTGCCTGTTCTAATAATTTTGTAGAATAGGGTACAACAGTGTAGAAATCGTCTTTTAGAAATATTGATCCAGGTTAGTTCTGTTAGCTTGTCAGACAAGGATGCCCTCGATTCTAAATTGAATATAAAACGCACACAGGAGTTCTGATTTTTTTGCAGACGTTGCCGATTTTGTTGTGTGAGGCAAGGCCCATAGACGACGTCCGCGAAGTTAAGATGTGCTAATATGAGAGATTCACATAAATTTTTTTTAGTTTTCATATTCAAGACATCACGATGGTTGTAGAGCAGTTTTAAGTTTGAGAAAGCTTTTTTATTTATTTCCGAGATTTGTCTATCAAAACGAAGATCTGGATCAAGAAAGAGACCAAGGCTACGAGTCGAGTCAGTTAAGAGCAATGGCTGATTATTAAGTCGTATATTAATTGTATTTTTAAGTCTGTCTCGAGCCTGCTTCGGTCCAAAAAGCATAATTTGCGACTTGGCCGGATTAAGAGTCAAGCAATACTTATTTGATATGCTAAACAACGATTGAAGATCATCGTTCAACAAGTTGGTTGCATTTAAAACCTGGGTATCGTCGGCATAGAAATGGCAATTGCTGTGTTTAATGTAGTTTTTAAAGGAAGAGATATATATTGAAAAAAGAAGGGGGCCAAGTGTTTTTTTTTTTGTTTTTTACATTATCAAGAAATAAACAGTATTACTTATTAGTATTTAAGTGTGTTGTTAATTTTTGCAATAAGTCTGAAAACCCTTAATATTTCCGAAACAGTTGAAGATAGGTATTATTGTACATGAAATATGTCTAAAGTTTTCTGAAGAATCCAAAAATTTAATAATATACAGGGTGTTGTATTTAAAATAAGAAAGTTAGTATTGGCCACTGTTACATGACACACCCTGTATAAAAAGTTTTTATAGAAAAAAATGCGCAACTAGAAATACCAATCGACGTGCCCGAGCGTTTTTTCGGACACGCCCCCATGTATTTATTATCGAATTTATTCCATTTGGCTGATACACACTGTACAGGGTGTCCAGTTTTCGTATGTTTTACGGGTTATCTGCGTTATTAGTAAAGATAGAAGGTTGCGGTTTTCGCGGCACTGTGTTACTTTTTTAAGAAACGAACGATGCCATCAACGGAATTTTCATAGTCCCCTTAGTTTTTTAGATACGGGGCGATTTTGAAAATTTTGCATTTTGGGACACCCGGTTACGCTGCAACTTATCAAAAAGGTAAAAAATGAACTTATTATTTTTTTTCACGTAGAATCCAGTGGCTTAGTCAGATTTTTTCTATGTTTAATTGTTGTCGAGAAAAAGAGCAAACTTGCATTTTGTTAAATGGGACACCCTATATATTTTTAGCTATTATGATTCAGTTTGTCACAAGCTTTTCAAAAATATATAATACTTTATAACTGTTTTCAATTTGAAGCTCAAAATTTACATTTTTCAACAAATTTAAATTTTTTTTTAGTAGGCCATGACGGGTATTTAGGAAAACAAAAGATGACAGGCTTGTTATCTGAAAAAATCTTTATTTACTGTCAGAATAGGTTATCCATTTTCTGTTCTTTATTTCTATTTAGTTTCGATAAATAGCAGTTTTTCCTTAATTATGGCTGCGAATGCAAAATTCGAGAATTATGAAAAGTACGATATGTTCGTTTGTTATATTCAGTGTAACGAAAATTCAGATGAAGCATTAGAAGTTTATTTTAACAGGTATGGGCATCTTTTTATATTTTTCATCATATTTTAAAATTTATAGAAACGTAATATTCGCAGATTCCCAGAAAGAAGACAGCCGGATAAAAGAATATTTTTAAAAATAAAATCAAACTTAATTGAAGTCGGTTCATTTTCCAAACCCCGACATAGTATTTACAATAAGGAAAACCAGGACATTGATGAAGTAAACGTTTTGGCTTCGATTGAAACAAATCAAAGTAGTTTTTGTAGAACAGTGGAAGGTTCTGTCGGTGTTACAAAATCAAGGGTTCAAACTCTTCTAAAAAAAACACAAGTTTAAGCCATACAAATTTCATGTCGTACAAAACTTACATCTCGGTGACGCAGAGCGCCGCGTAGAGTTTTGTAATTGGTATTTACAAAATGTAAATAGAGAAAATCATTTTGAAAGAACGATTATATGGTCTGATGAGAGTCATTTTACCAGTGCCGGTATATTTAATCGGCAAAATACTAGTTTTGGTGCCAGGAAAATCAACATGTTATATTTTCACGGGAACGGCAAGGCTGATTTGGGTTTAGCGTTTCATGCTTCATACTGGGAAGTAAAATTTTATATAATATATTTGAAGGCAGTCTTACTGCAAATAACTATTTAGAAATTTTGGAAAACATTGTGCCCGAAATAGTAGAGAATGTGCCCCTAGCTCATCTTAATAGCTTATATTTGCAACAGGACGGAGCTCCCGCTCACAATGCTCAAATTGTAAGAGCATATCTTAACAATAATTTTCCTGGCCGCTGGATTGGAACACATGGACCTGTAGATGGCCACCCAGGTCACCCGATTTAACGGTTTTGGATTTTTTTTTGTGGGGATACCTAAACAATAAAATTTATACCGTCCAGTACCAAACGATGGCAGATTTAAGAGAAGCCACTGAAAGAGCCTTTAGGGAGTTACAGGCACGGCACTGAGGCGAATCAGAACAATGTGTGAAACATGTCTTAGGCATAATGGAGAACAGTTTGAGCAATATTTATGACGCAGTTTCCTAAATCATCGAATAATTGTAGCTTTTAATTTTTGAACGTATAACACATCTGAGTTAATTGTTATTCATATTTATAAAAGTTATTGTTATATGCATATATTTTTAAAATTAGTGTTTTATATTTGTGAGAAGCTTGTGACAATGGTTTAATCTTAAAATTTATATGGTGTGCCGTTTAAAAAAATGTAAATTTGTTGAAAAATGTAAATTTTGAGCTTCACATTGAAAACAGCTATAAAGTATTATATATTTTTAAAAAGCTTGTGATAAACTGAATCATAATAGCTAAAAATATATAGGGTGTCCCATTTAAAAAAATGCAAGTTTGCTCTTTTTCTCGGAAACAATTAAACATAGAAAAAATCTGACCAAGCCACTGGATTCTACGTGAAAAAAAACTAATAAGTTTATTTTTTACCTTTTTGATAAGTTGCAGCGTAACCGAGACACGGGGGGGGGGGGTGTCCCAAAATGCAAAATTTTCAAAAACACCACGTATCTTAAAAACTAAGGGGGCTATGAAAATTCTGTTGATGGCATCGTTTGTTTCTCAAAAAAGTAACACAGTGCCGCGAAAACCGCAACCTTCTTTACTAATAACGCAGATAACCCGTAAAACATACGAAAACTGGACACCCTGTATAAGGAGGTCAAAATAACCCTAATTTGCCATAGAAAACAAATTCCTAAAGTGCCCCTTAACGAAGATACAGAGCCCGAAAGGGGTACCCAGCGACTTACTTTTCCGCTGTACCGACATACACCCGTGTCAATTTGAAAGTTTTCAATGCAAATATCTCGAATACTATAAAAGTTAGAACAACGCGGTTTGATGTAAATGTTATTTGGGTAGGGCGAACTAGAACCACCATACTTTAGTCAAGGGGTCAGTCACCCCTAGGCGCCCCACAGCACCACTTTAAAATTTCAAATGGCACCACCCCCTTTGTTATACCTCAAATAAAAGGTCTTACTGAGTAGTATTTAGCTGCACAAAAAAATCGATAAAAAAGAAAATTTGTAATTTAAATAAAATTGAAAATGAAATATTATTTTATTTGATTAAATGCTCGAAATGCATTCCATTTTGTTGTAAACAATAGTACAACCTATTTTCAAATCAAAATCAACTGGATATTGTCGAAAATAGGAACTTAAGATGAAAATTTGCTACATTTTCAACAAGATTCAATATTTTAATATTTTTATAAATTACAAAGTTTTGTTTTATTTAAATTACAAATTTTCTTTTCTATCCATTACTTAAGTCTTATGTACTCAATCAATTAGACAATTTAGAAAAGTGTTGTCAATAACACATTGTTAGCGAATTAAAAACTACTGATGTTTTATTGTAGTATTCTGATTTATTATTTCATTTCAATAACGTGTTATACGAAAAATGTATTTTCTTTGAAAACAGCTATAGTCTATTATAAATGATGCGAAGAAATAAATCGAATCAAAAATTTCTTCTCCGTGAGCACGCAAATTTTTCGGCATGTATAGATCAAAATAGGCCTGAATTTTTAAATTTGTGCAGAATTAGTACAAGTATCGACATTAAATCCAAATTTTTTAAGCTTAACAACAGAGATGCTTAACATTAGGAAAACAACATATAAAATTTTAAAAGAAGAAAAAACTTTTGGCGTCAAACCTCCAAAAACTTCTCCAGGACGACCAATGTCCTCAATCCGAGAAGACCAGGACTACCCATTTATGTATAGAAATACGCCTTGGAAATTATTTAAAAAAATGGGTTTTCGGTGGAAAAAACATAATAGGCAATCAATTTTAATAGACAGAAGCGATATCGTCTATTGGAGAAGAAATTACTTAAGAAGCATCCGAATAGTCGGAGAAGAAAACAAAAAAGTGTTACCTAGACGAAATATGGCTATATGAAGGCCACACTGTGACTAAGTTTTGGCAGGATGAAAATATTAAAAGTTCAGAGCAAGCTTTTTTGGAAGGATTGTCCACAGGATTAAGACCGCCATCTGGAAAAGGACATCGACTTATCATAACCCATATTGGAAGTTCTGAAGTCTCCATTAAAGGTGGTCTACTGATATTCCAATCTAAAAATACAGGAGACTACAACGAAGATATGAATGCCGATGTCTTTGAAGAATGGTTCGAGCAAATGTTGGATCTTATACCAAAAGATGCAATAATTGTATTGGATAATGCAAGTTATTACTCTAGGCTGCCAGAAAAATTACCGATAAGTGCGTGGTGTAAAAGTGAAATAACAGAATGGCTAAGTTTAATGTGTCTGTGTGTGTATCTGAGTTTTTTGGCACTGGTTTAAACCAACTGGCCAGCTTTGGGCTAAGTTTAAGACAAATAGAATTCCCATCAGATTCCTTAAAAAAAGAACTATTGATGCTAGCCAATTTACATAAAAATGCATTCAAAAAATATATAGTCGATGAAATGGCAAAATTACGAGGAATATCTGTGCTCAGACTCCCTCCTTACCACTGCGAATAAAACCCGATCGAACTAATATAGGCTCAAATAAAGACAGATGTCGCCAGAAAAAACACGACTTATAAAATGGTGGATTTAAAAAGACTCTTTATCAGTGCGGAAAAGTGTATCGATCACATGATAGAAGCCAAAATGTAGCAGGTAGATATAATAATCGAAGAAATGGTTGAACCGCTTATTATAAACGATGTTAATAAAAGTTCATCTTCCGAATCGGACTATGATCAAGCCATAACAACAAAGTATTATTCGATTTTTAAAATGCTTTGTTTGTAAGACTCTATATTACATCTTGTTTTTGTAGTTATATTAGTTAATAGGATTTTTTAAATGTTTTCATATGTTATAAATACCTACAAATATAAAATAATACAATTTTAGGAGAATAGGCATGTTTAAGACTTTTAATTTGAAAACTTCCCCAATACACGCTTCTGGCGAAGGGACTTCCCCAATAACAATGGTAAATCCTCAAATATAACAATAGCTTGTGATACCTAAAGAATGCTCAATATTTGGATCCTTCAATGTAAACACAATAGATTTTAAGGGATGGTGTTTAAATTGCTCTTGATACCACGGTATGCGTTTTGCATATTTAATGAGCACTTATTACTTTGCGGCATTTAAAGATAAGACTATAATTTTATCGAAACAAATGTAGAATATCTTTTTTAAAGAGGAATGACCACAGTATTTAAAAAATCAGTTTTTAGCTCTGTAAATTGACACCTGTCAAAATTTTGGCTTCCCTGACGATGTAAAACATACTACTATGGTTTTATGAGTTTTTATGACCTGCAAAATATTTAATTTAATTAAATTATACATGTCGGTTTAAAAGATAGAGCCGAGAAGGTAAGTTGTTGGGTACCCCTTTGGGCTCTGTATCTCCGTTAGGGGGCACTTTAAATTTTTTTTCTATGACAAATTAGGGTTATTTTGACCTCCCCTATATGCTCCCGAGAGTATGCCATCTTACCGGACACCCTGTATAGAGATCCCCAGAAATGTATTGTGTGTGTATGTCATCAGCTTTAAACTAGCCCATCAGACTTAATCTAACTTTTAGATTGGATACCACAAAATGACAGGAAAATTCGTTCCTACATACGAATCTTGCAGCACAGCTGCATTCAAACATGGTCGCACAGAAACTGTACGACCCATCACTAACCTGACAAAGGTAAGGCATTACAAAAAAAAATGGTTTCACAACCTATATACATAAAGTAGGCCTTTGCTTTAGCGATCAACTCCAATGACAAGCCATCAATAAATCAGTTGAAGCTCATGATAGGCGACTGTTCAAGACTCCACAATCAGCTGACTAGAGAGGCCGCAATGGGCCAAGGATTTGACAGACATCTCTTTGCACTAAAACATTTCGCAGGAAAGACAAATTTATTATGTAACATGTTTGATGATCCAGATTATGCCTATTTGAACCATATTATTTTAAGTACGAGTACCTTGAGTTCACCAGCTATCTATGCTGGTGGATTCGGACCTGTGGAAAGAGATGGACTTGGAATTGCGTAAGTTAAATCACAAAAAAAGTGTGGAGGTTATACTGTATCTATATTGCTGAATAACTCCTGAATAGTGGGCAATACGAAAACATCTCAAAAATTAAAAATGGGTTTGTAGGGATGAAACGGACGTCCTACGTACTAAATTCGGTATACTCCTCTTCTCTACCGGACGCCCGGTTTCCCGGTTTAGCCGGAGTTTTTAAAAATAAAAAAGTATACATTTATTCAGAATAAATGTATAATTATTATAAACACAAGTAGGCCCAATGACTATTATAATCTGTTTTATTCCGGTTGAAACTTAATAAGTGTCTAAATATTCACTGTATATGGTTGCTGTTATTGATATTGAATGTTGCCATGAACACCAACATTTAACAAGCGCAAAATTGAAATTTGCAGCTCCACAGCCAAGAATGTGAATATACAGGGAGTCCGGGAAAATGTGGGAAATCTCTCGGATTCAGATAGAACATGAAAAAATAAGATGACAAGGTCCTACAAAATTTTTTCTTACAGGCCCTCCCTATGGAGAGATGTGCCCCTGAAGGACGGTTTTTCTTAAATAACTTTCAAAGTACTTAATAAAATTTAATAAAAATTTAGTGTGATAGATAGTAAGGACCTCTTAAAATAGTGTCCTTGAAACATATTTAGCTTTTTTAGTTTACCAGGGACGAACTAAGCTTTACAACTTATGTTTAAATTTTTAACACCCTGTATGATAAAGACTTAAATGAAATAAATCTGGGTAGCTCGCACCTTGGACTAAAAAAAGGTACTCTTGTTTATTGTCGATGAAATGAACCACTCGAAAATTATCAGCACAGTCTAATAAATCAAAAACAATAGTACATGAAGTTCTTCAAGAACAGCTGTTATATCCATCAGTTGCAAAAAGTACAGGAACTGATTCTTTAAGATTTTCTTCGTAAAATTCAGTTTGCAAACTGGCTATTGGATCAGCAATGAAATAATGTAAACTTCATTAGCATTATTTTTTTCACGGATTAAGCAAGGTTTACCAAAAATGGTATCACCAATTTACACAACACACATGTATGAGCTGATGAAAATCCTCATGCCACTATTGTTTCGCATCATCATCAGTTCCAATCAATTAATATCTGGGCAGGAATCACTGGCAATTTTTTGATTAGACCATTCGTATTGCCGGAACGCTTGAATGGACAACTTTATTTGAAGTTCCTCCAGAACGCTTTAGGATTTAATAAAGCACTTACCATTTGAAGCCCGCCAAAACATGTACTTCATGCACGATGGGGCACCACCTCATTTCAGCGTTGGCGTGCACACTTGAATAATGTCTATCCAAACCGTTGGATAGGTAGAGGCCCGGAGGACCTATTGCCTGGCCTCCTCGAACTCCTGACCTAACGCCGTTGGATCGACAATAAACAAGAGTATCTTTTTTATAGTCTAGGTGCAAGCTACCCAGATTTAGTTTCTTTAAGTCTTTATCATACAGGATGTTAAAAAGTTAAGCATTAAGTTGTAAAGTTTAGTCCGCCCCTGGTAAACTAAAAAAGCTACATATGTTTCAAGGACACTATTACAAAAGGTCCTTACTAGTGTTTATCACTTTAAATTTTTAATAAATTATATTAAGTACTTTAAAAGTTACTAGAAAAAAAAAACGATTTCCAGCGACGTTCTTCAGGGGCACATATCTCTGTAGGGAGGGCCTGTAAGAAAAAAATGTATAGGAACTTGTCATCTTATTTTTTCATGTTTTATCTAAATCCGAGAGATTTCCCACATTATCCCGGGCACCCTGTATATTTTGCAATAAAAAATACATCGATACTTTTCAGTCGATGATTTTTCAACATCGATGGATTAAGGTCGATGTTTCTGGTACATCGATGGATAGAAATTTACTAAACACTAAATAGGAAGCAATAATTTCACAAAACCGGTAAACACTCGAAACTCCAGAAAAACGCTGTCAGAAACGAATAAAACATTGGCTATTGTCAATACCTTTACTTGTTATTGTTGTATCTATAGTTAGTAGATCATTGGTTCTCCGATATAACATCGATAATCAGTACAGGGACAGAAAGAGCGAGAAACCAAAATAGTATATCTTTGTTAGTAATGGGCAAGCTAGGTGATATGGAAACTCCAGCCGAATGTCCGGGGTCCGGTCCGGTAGTTTGACCGGAGACCCAGTAGTCTGGCACAATGAAAGTCTTGTTCCATCTTTATTTTGAGTATATTTTTCCCATGGAATATACAAGTACCGTTAAAAATATGGTTAAACTTAAAACAAAAGGCTGTAACATACTAAAATATGTCACTGAAACTTATTAGATTTTGTCAATGTGTAGATTTAACAAAATGCAGCTGAACTTAACAAAATCAAAAGAGGTACTTAGTGTTTTGCTTCTAGACAAACAGTATATTCATATGAACAATAAAAGTCCAAAAATAGGCGCAGAATACACATCCTTCATTTTAAAGCATCAATAAAAAACACCCTGTATGAAAATTTAAGTAAATTACTATTTGTGTATGTGCATACTCTTACGCTTGGGAAATTCACGGAACGTATCAATATGAAACTTTTAAACCATCAAGCTCAGGACTTACCATATTTAATATGATTATTGTTTGCAATAGATGCAAGTACTAATATGTTGTATTCATGTGTCTGTAAATGGCAAATGCTGTTAATACTATATTGAAATAAATAAAAATATTTGAAGAAATTGACCTACGAAATAACAAATATTTTTAGATACATAATCCGAGACGATGAACTAGGAGTATTGGTGACGAGTTACCCCCCTTACCAAAATGGATCCGACTTTATTGATGCCCTGAGAGAATCTTTTGCAGAGCTCGTGTTAATTTTAGATAAAGATTAAGTGATTCCTTATATGTATGTACAGGCTGTCCCGTTCAGGATTAGACATTAGATGAGATTTCACTTTCAATTGGTTGAGTACAAAAAGAAAAGGTTATATTAAGAAATGTTTGAATAAGGTTTTTGTTTGCAATAAAATCTAATCTAGTGTCTTAACCCAGAAGTTGGGTAATGCACAAGTGGACACTCTGTATGCTGGTGATAACAAGGTGCCTTTATATAATTCCTGAAATTTTTTAATACCTATAATTTTTATTACTTTTTGGATAATATATATATTGAACGTTTTTTTTATAAATAAATGTTTAAAATCAATAAGTGTTTTTCTAAATTCGTCAATGTGCACTTGTTTGTGTAGGTCAGTTAGGTTAGAAAAACGAATTATGCAAAATGTAACGTTATTTATCTCCAAGCACGCGCACATCCCTTGACACTAGAGATCGTCTTGATATCGTTATATCGTCGGTTGTTGTCGATTATCGGTATCGTATCGTACCGGCAGGAAAATTGCCGATATAAAACAAGTAAAATAAAATAAATCCATGCATTTTTGTGTAAGAATAACATGTTAGTAAGTAAGTAGGGGTTTATATTTATTGCCGTTTTTAATTTATTAGAGTATATTGCCGATCCGGCATCAGCCGATATATCGTATCGGCAATAGTCATATTCTGCGGTCTTCAAACAAAAATTCAAAAAACGAATGCATCGTAAAACCTATAAGTTAATTAAACAATAATTCCAGAAAAATATGGGTCGAATTAGAAGACATTTTTATGAATGTCTAAAAATTTTTATGCTATTAGCAAAAAGAGCAAACGTCTAAAAGACCCTGTACACCTGAGGACAAATTGCGCAACAGAGGCTGTTGTGCAAACAATTTGTAGTGTTGTGGAAGTAGTACATATCAAGTGGAGGGAATAAATAATTCAATAAAACAACAGATCCACTATTTAATTTTCAAAAATTAGGAGGGACGTTTCAAGGATGCAACTCAACCGAATTTCGCAATCCGGTTAGTTCAAGGCACAAATGCATTAGCATTAGAGATCGCACGATACCGATATTGATATCGTTATATCGGAAGTTGTTGTTGATAATCGGTATCGTATCATATAGATATATCGGCAAAACAAGTAAAATAAAATGAATTCATGCATTTTTGTGCGGAAGAATAGCATGTCAGTGTACTAGTAAGTAGGAGTTAATTTTTATTGCAGTTTTTAATTTATTAGAGTATCTTTTTTTTCTCTATTTCACTTTTTAATTACCAGCATGACAGTTGAGAGGTCCTTTAGTGTGTGATGTTTAGAGTTTATTCAAGTTATTTTATTTCTATTTAATATATTTAAATAAATAATATTAATATACCACACTATGACAGTCAGTTACAGTATGCGAAAACCTGACCTGCCGTTGTCGAGTAGTGACGTCGCGGTGATATTCTAACAGTATTCGGACTTTACAGGATTTAGCAAATTGCTGGTACAGGAACACGTATTTTGTATTATATTTATTTACATTCGACGTTATAAAAACCAGGGTGGCCGTATTGATTTTTTTATAGTCTTGAATTTCCAATCCTGATAAAAACTAAACACTGAAATATGTAGATATTAGTGATGCAACGATTCTTACTTTTACGATTAAGTTCTAATTTTAATCGGCCAATTTACAACCGTAACCAACAGCAGTTCTCCCTGTAGTCACGTGATCACCTGACGCGCATCAGCTGTTGTTATTTTTGTTCATCGTGCCTTTATTTTTACATATTGCAACTAAAATGCCACCAAAATCCAAAATATGGACAGTTTTAATTACTAAATAGAAGCTTGCTGTGGGATGTAACCACATCTTCAGCAATAAGTACCGAGAGAGCACAACAAATTTTTCATCGACGACACAATATCGTTAAACCTACTTCTCGCTAACATTTCCTCACTGTCGATACGTCATAGCTAGCTGAAATCGGGAAGCTAACCGGCGCTGGGGTGAACGAAACCCAACGACAACGGCAATCGTAACCACAACCGCTAGTCGGAGTTGACCTGACGATTAATTGTAATCATTCCATCACTAGTAGATATGCATTTGCCGATACGATATATCGGCACATAAATATCGGTATCGGCAATAAAATCATATCGTGCGATCTCTAATTAGCATGGACCGCATGACCGCAAGGTCAACTGTTAAAAATAGGTATCAACAATTATTACTACAAACTTTGAATTAAAAAAACTTCAATACAGTATCTCTCGTATTTGTCAAAGTTTACCGTAGATTATATTTTCTTACATTCTTACGAAACACGATAGCGGAGAAATTAGTTTGGCCTTTAATGTAGCTTATAGGAAAATCATACCTGATGCTTAAAGAAATGTCACAGTACAATCGGGAACAAATCCAGCGTCGCTACAGTTTTATCTACTTAGCTACTTTATTAGTTTCTCAGGGGAATACTAACAGCAAAAGTTAACCAATGGACAACTCACTCTTTCCTAGTTATATACCCCTGCAAAACTAATAAAGTTGGCAAATACGCCACTACGAAAGACGCCGAAAATTCGAACAAAGGTTTGGTCTTGTAGTCGTCAGTTTACCAATTAAAAATTAACGTGGAATAATATTAGACAAAAAGACAAGCATGCTTTTGTTGGCGTTGAAGCATGTGCAACTCTATTACTAATAAAACAATGATTTTAATAAAGAGAGATGTATTTAAATCCTATTAGTATGATATATAAACATGACTTAACAATACATACAATCACATCTTTGCTAGATTTAAACAGTTAGTTTGTAAACTTAGCTGGGTTAAGTTTTATTTGTTGCAAGTCGAACACAACGATTTTATCTGTCAAAATTCGTCAAAACTAACAGAGATTGCTTTGTTCGTTCATGCTTGACAGGACAAAAGATCTTAAAACGTAAAATCCACAGAAATAATAAAAAAAGGTGCGCGGTACATCACTTGTTCGAAAGTAACAATGCCACAAATGATGTTACCTTAAAACAAAACAAGTCGTTAGATTTATCTACATCATTGTTTTTATATATCTTTTATCTACACGAAAGTGATATATAAAAAACGTTTGTCCAGAGCCTTAAGAATAATTAAGAGATCAAGCCCTTTTCAGCAGTCGACAATATGGGAGCCAATTTTTTTTATACGATCGCCTGTAATATTAATGTCAGTTGCCGAAGACTAATTCTCCAACGTTGCTGCTTGTTAAATCAGTCGCAAAATGTCAGGCAATCAAACAATGCTTTGGTTAAGACAGAAGAACTGTTCTTCAGTAACTCACATTATTTTTGCCGATGATAGTACACACATGAGGATCACATTTTGGCCCTAATGACTAACAATTAAACTAAGTAATTAAAAACTAATAGTAATCATTTTAAAAATAACCAGTACCTAAACCCGCAAAAATGTCATATATCAACTATACTATTAAATCGCCCATTTTGTCTATTTAAAGAAGCGCATTTCCAATTTACGACTGGTAGCCTTTCGAAAATAACTTTGGTATTTTAGTTAAAAATATAATAAATACATGACAATCTACAAGGGTACTGAGAAAAATTAAAATATTTATTTGTCTTACATAAGTATAAAAAATTGTTTGTACGAGGAAACGCTGATAGTAGTTTGTAAAATCCAAACATTTAAGGAACATTTTACAAAAGGTTATTAAATTGAGACAGAGTCTAAAGCAGATGCCAAGTGGTAGAGTTTTTAAAATGAAATTTCTCTAAATGTGTTAAGGAGATTAAACACCGAAATTGATGTGTTTAAATCTAAGTATTAAGAAATAACAAATATTACATTCGTAATCAGGAACAAGTCGACAAGTCAATTTGACAATTTGAAAATCAGCCTCTTATCAACGCTTCATCATCCTTAATCCAGGGTATAAAATAAAACAGACTTTAAAATATCGATTTGCAAGACTATATGTTTTAAAGAACTTAACGTGCACGTTAATTTTGCAATTATATCTCAAACAGTTTTTCGTGACAAAATTTCACATGCAACAGACACTTTTTCAGCTACACAAGGAAGTTTTACAAAAAAAATGTGCGTTAGGGAAATACACTACTTCAGTCAAAAAACTTATATCTAAATAAACTACACCAAATAATAATTGATAACCAAATTATTTAGACTAACTAACCCACTGACGACTCCATATTAAAAAAAAATTGCTTAAAATTTATTTTAACCTGTGGATATCGACTCCTATTGTTATATTCCGTTTCCTCGCATCGTTTACATACAATTTTTACGACAGTAGAATGTACAATGATGTGAGAAAAGGAATGTTGTTGGATGCGTAAGCGTATTGCCCTCGCAGCAAGATTTACAACTGAAGGTTACACGGACAAAACAGGGAATGTCACAAAACAAACATTTTGTGGTTTAAGTCAAATTCTTACATACAAGAATCAGTGATGACATTCCTTGCTTCATACCATCGCATCGTAGCGTTCTATGAACATTTCCTGCACCCTTCAATTAATTAATATGTAAATAAAACAATGCAGTCTTCCTCCACAGTTTAATAATTGCAAATGTAAATGAAAAGCTCCCTACATGTTTCCAATGCTTAAGCACTCATCAGGTCAAGTTTTGATTATAAATGTAAAATTTTGATTAGTGGAGAAACATCGTGGATAAAGATAATAAATTGAGCTATAACATTTGAAGGAGAAAGGTTTTTTATTATGAGAGTTTTTAGATATTTTTGAAGTTATTGAATTTTTGAAAAAATAATTAAATATATTTATTGTTAGTATTGTTAACTAACGTGGTGATATGGGGCTATGTCCCATATTTTAGAAAACGAGTAAAACTGTTTCATGTTAGAAATTTTGAAGACTTCAACAATCACGTTGCAGCGATACCACGGTTGTGATTAAGCACCGGTTATATTTAATCTTTTATAATCACATTTAAAATTTAACAACACTAACAATTAATATACATATGTTTTCAACAATTAAAGTAATATTTTTAATTTTTACATTAAAGTTAAAATTTAATAACTTCAAAAAAATCTAAAAACTCTCATAACAAAAAACCTTTCTCCTTTTAAAATGTTAAAGCTCAATTTATTATCCTTATCCACAATGTTTCTTTTCTTCACTAATCAAAATTTCACATTTATAATTAAAACTTTATTTATAGCTGAATCTTAATACAATTAATATGTTATTATTATGACCAGTTCGTACACAGTTGTTAACTTTACATTTCTCATCCTGTAGAATTGTACTCATTAATTTGAGACAACTTACAGTACAGTTCCGCTAAACTCTATGTTATTATCTCCTGATGATGAGTGCTTAAGCGTTCGAAACATGTAGGGAGCTTTTTATTTACTTTTGCAATTATTAAGGGAGAGACTGCAGTCTAACGGAGGAAGACTGCATTGTTTCATTTACATTACTTTTGACTCCGCTGAAAGTATGGACTATTTCTTCAATTAATTAATAGCTTTGTAATATTAATTTTTTGTTTAAGCTTGGGTGCATTTTAGAAAAATCGCGCAATGCTGTGTCCAGCTTAAGGTATCTACATAATAATATATGTATATATGTTTAAATTTAAAAATTCAGAATGTAACTTCAAATTTTAATATAAAATATCTATATGATTTTATTGTCAATTTAACACCTCTGCGCACAGTATGGATGTGAGAAACGCGCTATTAAAAAGATCTCAACCAGCACAAGAAAACAATACAGTACATTCGAGTTTGAAAAACTTTAAATTAAGAAAATTATTGTTGGTGGGATGGGTAGCACTTTTTACAACACAATCAATAATATGAGGTTATGAGGTATTACATGAACCGTTTTTATATAAATTGAATGCACCTTGCATAATCAAAGAGAATTAGTAGGCGTTGGATAATATTTATTTAAATGGAACGAAATATCTATAAAAATGCTAGTTAAGCTATTTTTTTTTCTTAATGGCAGCCTTTATTTTTTATGACACAATTGAATTCTTCTTTTTTAACGACAGACAGCAAGTTGGCATTTATTTTTAAAATGTCGGCGGAAGAGCCAATTTACAAAAAAAAAAATGACGCATATAGGGTGCAAACCCTAAATAAAACAACGTATCTAATTAGCATGGAAAAAATTAGTGATAAAATTCCTTACTTTTAATTATCTAACATCAAAATGTAACGTTTCCTAATTCCAAATCCAAACCGTTGTTAATTATTTAGTAATTCCAAAATGCCTTTAGGTGATTAAGGATACCTCGAATTTTGATACTAAATAATAAAAATTTTATCATACCGCTTAAAAAAAAATTCTGATTTCTTCAAAAACTCAAGCACAATTTTTTAATGCCAATACTTTTATGAAATGGCCCACTCAAAACAGATTTTATCACTATTTGTTCCATATAAATTGCATACATTATTTTATAAACGCCATTTTAAACTTTGCAACATGGCCCTCCCGCCGCCATTTTGATAGAAACTTGTTGTACACCATTGAAAAGGTAATTTTGAGTAGAACTCGATTTGTGCACAAAAAAATATAGGTTGCCACTTAAAAAAAGAAAACTAGCGAAACTACGTTCATTTAATTTTTAAGTAAAACTAGGGTCCCGTTCAAAAAGTAGGGATTAAAACTTTGATTTTTTTAAATGGCGACACCCTGTATCTTGCATATTTAGGTTCGTATTGGTGTCCTTTATAGTTGCCTAAAATTGTATTTAATTTGCATTGGTAGTTTTGGAGCAATAAATTAAAAACTGAAAAAGAAGTTTTTTAGTCCTAGAAAAAAAATAAAAATAAAACTGTATATTATTTAACTATTTCATGTAAAATTTCAAAAATATCAAATAATTTTTATAATAACAATTTATTTAAAATTCTAAACCGTTTTCAAAATATTTACCGAAAACCATGAACGTCGCTATAAATAACTCTTTATAAAAAAATAGCTTATTACATTCGTCTTTACAATTATACAATTTTTGTGATATTTTATTTTGAATAGGTGCTTTTTTTTTAGGTCTAAAGTCAAAAAACTTTCGAATAAAACTTGTCACTTTTGTCAAATGGAACACCCTATATATTTCTCTGTCATCTTATAGTTCGTCAAAAAATTTTCTTTTGTAAAGATATCTTTACCTGTATTAGTTTTGACGATGTATAAGATGGCAGAAAAATATATAGGGTGTTTTCGGACTTTGAACCTAGAGAGAAAGCACCTAATTTAAAATAAATACCACAATTGTATAATTTTACAAACTAATGTAAGAATGTATTTAATTGAAAACATAATCTTCTAGATATTTTGTTAATTTATGATAAAACATTATTATGGATAGCGACATTTATGGTTTTGGGTAAATATTTTGAAAACGGTTTAGATTTTAAACAAATTGTTATTATAAAACCTATTTGTTTTGAAATTCTACATCAAATCCATTTGAAAAACTTTGATTTTAGACGATTTTTTCCAGCAAAACTCTTGTTTTTTAATTTATGGCTTCCAAACTCCCAAAACAAATCAAATAAAATTTTAGGCAATTACAAACCTAAACATGCAAAAAAATACAGGGCGACCCATTTAAAAAAAAATCAATTTTTTTTTGACGCACTACTTTTTGAACGCATCCTGTATATTTCAAAATATTTCTAAAATGTGAGAATATCTAACTATACCTTAACGCAAAAACGTATTAAGGTTAAATCTTATATGCAAGGCATAAAATGCCTCCACGCAATAGTTCACTCACCCGGTGCATTGATTTCGTTGACACCCGGGATATTGGCGGCATATGGGAAAAATTTTTATTGATGGGAGGTTTGAAAAAGCTTTTTGTGCCGATTATCTCTGCATAATGGGCAGAGATCGCACAATACCGATATTGATACCGTTATATCGGCAGTTATTGCGGATTATCGGTATCGTATCGGCAGGAAAATTGCCGATATATCGCTAAAACAAGTAAAATAAAATAAATTCATTTTTGTGTAGAAGAGAGTAACATGTCAGTCTACTAGCAGTAGGGGTTTATTATTTTCATTGCCGTTTTTGATTTATTAGAGATTCTTTTTTCATTATTTTACTTTTTAGTTACCTATTAACAGCGTAGCAGTTGAGAGATGTTTTAGTGTGTGATGTTTAGAGTTTATTCAACTTATTTTATTTATATTTACTATATTTAAATAAATAATATTAATACAGCACACTACACCACTCAGTTAATGTAGGCGAAAACTCCAGCTGCCGTTGTCGAGTAGTGACGTTGCGGTGTTATTCTTACAGTATTCCGATTCTACAGGATTTAGCAAATTGCTGATTCAGAACCCTATTTTGTATTATATTTATTTACATTTGACGTTTTAAAGACCAGGGTTGGCATTATTTAATTTAAGTGATTTAAGCCTTGGTTTTTTTTTTACAAAAATCATGAATTTCCAACCCTGATAAAAACTAAACGCTTAAATATGTAGGCATGCCTTTACCGATACGATATATCGGCACGTAAATAGCGGTATCGGCTGAAATATCATATCGGCAATAAAAAGTCATATCGTGCGATCTCTAATAATGGGTAACCTGAAAATTGTCAAAAATATATGTAGTCATGAAAAGTGGTATTAGATGACGAGATATCGAAAAGTTATTTGAAAAAAGTGTTTAGATTTTAATATTATGCGCATTTGCATAGTTTCAAGCAATTCAACAAATATTTTTCTTTACATTTTTTTGAAAAAATATCCAATATTACTTTCATATTCCCATGAATTTAATGAAAATGTGTTAACACATGATCGAGTTATTAAACTGTGAGTTAAATACTTTTGTCGTTTGGTAAAGTTCTTATTTGTTAAAATTTAAAATTAAGCTTTGTACGATGGTCAGCTCCTGTAGATGATTTACCATTTATAATTATTTTTGGAACAATATGCATGCAAGGGATTCCCGAAAATCTACTGTGTAGTTTTCGGTCTGAAAGGATAACATTTTTAAAGCGCAAAAGGCTAAAATTAACAATGTAATAATCTGCCTGAAATGAAATTAAGTTATTAAGTAATAGCATAAAATGAATACATTTTCTTTATTAAAGTTTTTCGTATCTTTACACAATGGTCCAATATTTAATTAAATTGTATTTTTTCTTTTGTAAGAATGAATTGAGGAGATACGGTAAAACTTTGTCACTTGGTTCGATATATCGTCATCTAATTCCACTTCATGATAATATATTTTTTTTAATTTTCGCGCAGTCACGTGACAAATGCCAAAATGAAGTTTCAGGTTGCTCATTATACAGAGATAATCGACCCAAAAAGCTTTTCCAATATTCCATCAATAAAATGAAGAAATACAAAAATTTGACGTGAATATGCCAATAAAATTTAAAAATGCACTTTGGTTTTTAAATTGTTATCGAAAGAATACCTAATCTCCATGGTATTCACAATTAACATAACCTACCCATTCAATAGCAAAAGCACAATGGAAAGTTCCAGCAAATTAAATCATTATTGCAATTCAATGAAACCATAAAATTTGCACTAATCTACATTTTTAAGTGTTGGATATCTGAAAAAAATAATTTTTATGAGGCTAACATTTTTTTACTTGTTCAATTTTTTGAAATGTCCAGGAAGTGCCATAAAAATACATATTTTTACCAAAATAATATGCTGTGTGGAATACCCAGTGAACTCCTACCAGTAGAAAAATAAAGCTAATGGACGAGCAATCTAGAAATGTCCCCGGTATGCACCTTAAAAATTCCTTTCGCAGAACCTTTACTCATGCGCAATACGTCGGATTTCTACGATCTTTTGATATTTACATAAATTGACGTTTAGTTGTCCAAAGCCGGTAGTCTATTTATTCTTTATTTACAGTGTTTGGCGTCTCTATTGTTAGATTTGTGAGTGGTATTTTCAGGTCTTTATTGCATTTTGTGGAACTTTCGTCAAAAACTGGTTACTAGATTAGACTTTTATAGTTTAGGTTTATTTAGGTTATAGTGCAGTGCCTTGTAGTGTAAGTTCGTAATGAGAAACAAGTGCATAGTGTTACTGTGCAACAATTGTTGGCCAACGACCAACATAATTATAGTATTCCTAACATACTCATTTTCTTTCCTACAAGGTGCAAAGGCAAGACAAATGCACATGTTTTTCTAGTCTACTATAAACATTCAAAACTTCCGTTCCGAAAAAAAAACATAGTAATTCTTGTGCAATCTTCGTCGTATGTTGTATAGACAATTATAGAAGAAAACCAGGTGACCAAAGGGCACCTGTAACGTTGGTAAGAACAACCATTATTACTTACGGAACTATACCGGAAGCTAAACTTTAATTCGAAATTACAATTTCCATATCTACACCCCAAAATACGCCTAAAATTTTCATAATTTTTTGCGGTGTATTGCTTCTTCGAGAAAATTAATTCCTTATATCTTTTTAAATTTCATATTATACCAAGATTTACTATAATTGCTTTTTTTTATGAATCAATACCTATTTAAACAAATCAAGATATATAAGAAATAAGTTTAAAGCCGGACCTGACGTACACGCAAACTGCGCAGACGCAAAGCTTCCGCAAAACGCCGCATACTGGAGACATTTCTGTAAGACGGTATTAGCAATATATTGGCTATAATATATATATGTGGCAATACCCGATTTTTCCAATCATAATATTTATTTCTAGAAACTCTTGCGAGTCAATACTTGAATGTGGTGAAAAAATTTCTACCAATTTTTGATAATAATTAATAATATTTGCAATGTATTCTTGGAAGCGGGCCAATTTTTTAGGAACAATCGTTAAGGTTAGTTCTCACTAGTCAAACCACAATTTATTCATTATGCAATTTTTTTTAAGTTATTCAGTGGGCTAGGATCACTACAGAAAAAAGCAGACTCAAAGTTTCGTCAATTAGAAATCATTATTCGATTTTAATTAGCCAAAAATAAAATAAGAGTGCCAAAAAGTTACAATAAAAAGTATTGTAACTCAATTTAAATATTCCTAAAATTATATGTACACAATGAATTATTATTTGTTTAATTACATCTGGGCAACTTAGAATATTGATCGGTTGCTTTCTTAGGCACTCTACTTACACAGCCAGAATAAAAAGCAAACTATGAAAAATATACAGGGTGTTGATTCATACCAGGTTAAGAGTCTTATAACTAATGACTGGTAATCAAAAAGGAGATAAAACTTATTGATTGTTCTTGCACGCAAATAGGATATTTTTTACTGGAACACCCTGTATATTTACAAATTTAATAAAATCACATCGAATTCACTTTTGCTTGAAACATTTAGAATTACAAAATTTAGAAACAACCTCTTGTTAGACTTTAATAAAATTTTCTTAAAACTTTTTTTTCAGAACTGAAAATTTCTTTTAAAAACCTTCTTGCGTTGGTCACTGAAATTAGCAACAAAAAAATGTGTTAAAAAACTTTGTGAATTTTAAAGTAAAAATAACTGTTAAATAAGTGAAGTGTTATGTACAGTGTGGTCACAATAATAGGTTTGTAAGAAGTCGTTTTTGTTTAAAGCCTTTTATGGGAAAAGTGAGTTCTTTGTTAAAAAAAACTAACTTTTTACGCCCCTCTATATTATGCCATGGAATAATGTATGCAAGCTGGGTATATCTTTTTACTTCAGTCGCCACATAAAGACTAACTAACATATACTATACCTCCTTCGGAATAATCTACTGAGGCCAACTATCGTTGCACATTAAGACAAACTGTCATTTTACCCTTACTTCTTATCCCACTGTACATTAAACATAAAATTTCAAATGCCACAGGGATTTTTAATGATCTTGTTGTAAAAAAAAAGATGTATACCTATACAAAAAACTTAAAAAGCTTAAAAGCACAAATAGTTCATCTAAACGTTGCTTTTTCTATGTTACACCTACCATTAAGATAAAAGTTGAAACAAGGTCATTAGAAAACTCCTGTACCTTTTTGGTATTGCGTAAAGTATATGACTGATATTCAGAGCAGTCTAAAACGGAAACCAAAAAATTGCATACAGCTAGAAAACACTACTTTTCTAAGACACCTTGTACACACTTACCCTAAATTTATATACATTTGAGATTAAAAGAGAAGCATCATACAGGGAGCGCCGCAAAATTAGTTACCTTTACAAAGCCCCTGTATATAAATGAAAACTTATAATAAAATAAAAACTTATCACAAAAAATAAGCTACTGAAAATGTAGCCTAATTACTAAAACTGCAGAAATAAAAGCTACGTCAACTCAAAATTTCGAGTAGGTTCAAAACAATAACACTTGTTTATAAATGCGATTAAATAAAAAATTCAGCAAACGAAAATCCTATGTAAAATTTTAAAGTGGTAAAATATTGGCTCAACTGTTTGTTTTAGAAGAACTTTTTGAAGGATCAGATGAACATATGTACTTGCAAAATTTTGATCCATTTTATTTTATACTTTAAAAGTTATCTGGAAAAGTGTAATGCTAATTTTTTAAACTAAGCAACACGGTTCTAATGCATTCACAACATTTTTCGTGTATCGTGTACAGTTCTGTTCAACTCAAAGTTGATAAATATCAATGTCTAATACAAAGTACCCTTTGATATTTTTTTTTTATTTCGGCGTCTTTTAGATAAATGGAGTTTTATTAAATGTATTTTGCAAATAAGTAACAAAAACCAAAAAAAAAAATTTCAAAACTAAAATCAATCATTGGCATGATATCCTAAACTAACCCAAACATTGAACTGATTTTGCCCAGTATTAGTGATAGATTCGTACATTCAACTATTAAACTGTAAATATAACTTCTTTATTACCTCCGCAAGGTGTTTACTGTTATTACTTAATTATTTAATTTAAAAATGCCTCACTTTTAAGCATTGTTAAAAAAAAAACAAGAATATGCCTAGAAGAAATAAGATGGTCTTACCACAGCATAAAGAAATCCATTGAAGTTAATAAGTAAGGTTTTTGTCGACTTCGATCATATGAAGCGGAAACGTAGGCGCACACCAATCCGTTTAGCTCTGCATACGGAAAAAATAGCTTAGGCTTACTGTCAGCACACTTACATTTTACGCCGAGATCTTACGGAAGACTAGCTAGAGTAGCTAGTATCAACGAATTGTGAAAAACGGACCCTATCATCATACATTGGAAAGACAGGGAGAAAATCATCAAAAGAAGAAGACCGACATTTGGTGGAGTATCTAAGAAACAATCCGTTTAAAGCTGCTGTATCTGCTTTGCACAGAACAGGGATTCCTGCTTCCTCTAAAACTGCGCAACAGCGAGTAACACGATGTTCCGAATTCAGAAATTGTGCAGCTGCATCCAAACCCCTTTTAAAAAACAGTGAATACCAGAAAAGGAATATTTTTTGCTAAATGATATATTCTCCAATGTGAAAACGTTTCAGTCCACATATAATGTAAAATATTTTTCTCCAAAGCTGGCCAGTTGGTTTAAACCAGTGCCAAAAAACTCAGATACACACACACACACACTTCTGAAGCGATAGCTTTTAAAGGCAAGAACTTCATGTTTTTTAGCAGGATAACTGCCCTGTGCATACTGAAAGAAATGTAAGAACCTGGCTTGATCAAAACAACATAGCATGTCTGCCTCGGGGCTCAAGGAGTCCCGACTTAAATTCCATTAAAAACCTATGGTAAAAAAAGTATAACATACAATTGAAACCACAGTATGAAATAGAGATATTTGACATAATACATAATAGAAGAAATTTAGAAAAGGCAAACTCTGAATTAGGTCTGGTTAGACTCCAATGGCGCAGCAATTAAATGTTTCTGGAAATTCTGGAAATCACGTAAATAACCACGATAACTGTTGAGTTTAGGTATAGGACATGGCACATGAAACATACTTAGAATTCGATGAAAAATTCAAAAATGAAATAAAAAATAGATGTTTTCATTTTAAAAAATACGGTTGATGGTCGTAACTTATTTGTGGGCTACCTTGTATATATGAATTTACCATTAAGAAATAAGAATCGACGAGTCCGAGCGTTTCTCCAAAAAACACTATATATCAGATATAGATGTTTTTTTAATTAACTTGCTTTTTTTTGGTTGTCAAATAAAACCAAAAAAAAAAAAACTATTTGAAAATCTCTTGCAAATAAGTAACAAAATGTATTAAAAAATAAACAAAAATTTCAAAACTAAAACTAAAAAACCTAAAAAAAAAATGAACTAATTTTGCCTTGTACCATGCGACTTCCGGAAATAAATTCTGGAAATGTAAATAAACACATCTATCGATAACCGACGTTCTACATAAGTTTTGTTCCCGCCGTTATATGATTTTGTATTTGTAATGTTTATTTATTTTAATATTAAATTTTTTATTAATATCATGACATGCATATATCAGAACATACATATCGTGATATACAGGGTGTTTCAGAAGTACGGTACTTGAACTTAACGGGGTGATACCTTATGATATTCTAAGAAAAAGTTCATACGAACATGTGTTCGGCGTTGCCCCGTTATTGATATACAGGGTGTTAAAGTTAAAAAAAAATCGGTTGCAATCGTGCGTTTTATTCGGTTTTATCAGAAGATGGTAATTTTCAACATTCGCTTGAATTAATTGTTCACTATTTAAAAAAATAATTTTATTTTTAATTTAAATGCTTTATTTAACTTGGAAATACATAGGTATTTTTTTTTGTACACGGTGATCATTTATAATGTCCCCCCCCCCCTCTTAACTTTTTTGTTTTTTGGTATTCGATAAAAATGTTAAATATAAAAGTTGTACAGAATAATGTAAGCTATTGGCAAAATATTATATGAATATACAGGGTATTGCAGAAATGAGTCACAGGTTAAAATATTTTTTCTTTAAATGGTACACCCTATATATTGTTAGCTTTTTAGAATCTCCTAAAACTTCTGAATATTTTTCTTATAACATGTCCTATACCTAAATATAAAGTTTTCGAAATAATCGCATTTTAACTAAGCGGCTACATTCAAAAATAAATATTCTAGATTTCAGTAAAGTTCTTAGGTGGCTGTGAATTATGCGGTCACGGAGCAACAAAAACTATGTTTATTAGTGACAGTTACCGACATATTAAGTAAATATTACATTTTTTTGATAAATATGTCTTATTCAGAAAGGGAAAAACAAGTAATTTTGCAAACATTTATTAAAGCAAACAATAGCGTTAAATTGGCTCAACGGGAACTGCGTAGAATTAATCCCCGGATGCACGTTCCAGACAAAAAAACATTCCATCGAATCTATGAAAAGTTTCAACATCTAGCCTAGTGAGAAAGAAGAGAACAATGGAAAGAGACGAAAATAGTGATTTAAATATACTAATTAAAGTTGAAGAAAATCCAAACATTTCTATAAGAACAGTATCGAAAAGTTTAAAGGAAGAGCTTGATGATTTAAAAAATACCTCTTATGGAAGGGTTCAAAACACTCTTAAAAAATGTGGATATAAAGCTTTCAAAATTAGGCCTGTAACAAAATTATTAACGCAGAGACAGCGAGAAAAAAGGGTTGAATTTTGCCAAACTATGTTGGAAAAAATTTATTTAAATCCTAGTTATTTCGGAAATGTATTATGGACCGAGTCATCATTTTCAACTAGTGGCATGATAAACAGAAAAAAATAGCAGACAATGGGCCACGGTAAATCCCCACTGCTACAGGGAATTTAAATTTCTAGGTCGTCAAACTATTAATGTGTGGTGTGCTATTTTAAATAACAAAATAATAGGTCCCCATTTCTTTAACGGTACTTTAAATGGAGAAGGTTATTTGAATTTTCTCCAACACGAGCTAGAGGACTACTGTGATGATCCGTTGGAACAAGAGCGAAACATCGTCTTCCAACAAGATGGCGCTCCACCTCTCAGTGTAGTAGCTGTTACAAACTACCTTAATCAAAGGTTCAATGAATGGATTGGACGGGCTGCACCAATACAATGGCCACCTAACAGCCCTGACTTGAGGCCGATGGATGCATTTTTATGAGGAACGCTAAAGGATCGAGTGAATGCAAATACAATTGAAAGCACTGGACATTTAAAAGAACTTATTAGAACAGAAATTCAAATTCTGAATGAAGATTATTCCCAATCCATCACCGTCGCATTACGAAGGTTACGAAAAACGTATATCAAATGCATTCAAGAAAACGGTGGCCCAGTTTTTGTAATTACCACAAGTTCTTCTTTATTGTTGAGATTTTAATTTTAAAAATTATATTTTAAATTTTGTATTTCATATACTTTAAGTAGTATATTTAAATCACTATTTTCGTCTCTTTCCATTGTTCTCTTCTTTCTCGCTAGACTAGAAGTTTCTTGAAACTTTTCATAGATTCGATGGAATGTTTTTTTGTCTGGAACGTGCATCCGGGAATTAATTCTACGCAGTTCCCGTTGAGCCAGTTAACGCTATTGTTTGCTTTAATAAATGTTTGCAAAATTACTTGTTTTGTCCTTTCTGAATAAGGCATATTTATCAAAAAAATGTAATATTTACTTAGCTAAGAACTTTACTGAAATCTAGAATATTTATTTTTGTATGTAGCCGCTTAGTTAAAATGCGATTATTTCAAAAACTTTTATATTTAGGTATAGGACATGTTATATGAAAAATATTCAGAAGTTTTGGGAGATTCTAAAAAGCTAACAATATATAGGGTGTACCATTTAAAGAAAAAATATTTTAACCTGTGACTCATTTCTGCAATACCCTGTATATTCATATATTATTCTGCAAATACCTTACATTATTCTGTACAATTTTTATATTTAACATTTTTATCTAATGCAAGAAACAAAAAAGTTAAGAGGGGGGGACATTATAAATGATCACCGTGTACATGCAATAAAGTGGTATTTATTTTTTCTCTCGAAAACGAAGCAAGATATGAAAACCATTCAGGGAATAAAAAAAGTTGTATTATTAGTTGGTAAGTCCGGAAAAAAATATCAAAATCAGAAAAGTCAGTGGCCCTTTATCATTATAAATAACGGTATCAAATTTTAATAAAGTCGGGAATAGGATATTTAAAAAAATTATAAAACCGATTTTCTTTTAAACTTTAACACCCTGTATATCAAAAACGGGGCAACTCCGGATACATGTTCATATGAACCTTTTCTCTTAAAATATCATTAGGAATCACCCCTTTAAGTTACGTACCGTACTTCTGAAACACCCTGTATATCATGCCAACCTTGGTATAAACACGAATGGAATTTCCAAACACCGTCTATAAAATAGGTTGAAATTTTGCAAGTGCCCTCGAAAAAGTTCATTTACGTTATTAGTATAAATATAAAACCATCAGGGAGCCAATATTTTAACTTTAAAATTTGTCGAATTGGTGCTGTACACCTTTTGTTCCATATTTAAAAATGTTTTATAGACTCTTGCATTTCTCTTTTCAAAAACTGTTATCCTTGCCCCTAAGTGAAATTTCGTATTGACCACGCCTTTTATATTAAAATTTTACATAAAGCCGCAAATTTCTTACTAACCTAATTTTTATAATAGCGTTGCTTGGCTCGGTTATCATTTTTTTTAACTTACTGACCCATCTGGCGTAAAAAGAAACAATCAAATAATGGTTGTGTTACTGTATAGATTGAGCAAACTTATATTTTTAAAGGTTCTTTATTTTATAACTAGACTTTGATATTTGGTTGTCACGTAACATCTAAAAAATCACACAAAAAATATTCGGTCAAAAAAGATTTGTCAAATTGTATTATACAAAGCCGAATAATTAAACAGTTTTTAAAACACACTCCTGGATGAAATTAACATATCATTCATAATAATACGTTTAATGTAAAAATATGTTACTTAAAATTGAAATGAATTATAAAAAAATAAAAGGGTAGGAAAAGAAACCTTAATTATATTCTGTATACGTTTTAAATTGGTATTGCAACTAATTACTCCAAAGAATATCTTTAATATTTGTCACAAAACCACACTTGGTGACATTATAGTTTAAAACTAATTTTTGACTAGAAATGATGGCATTCCTAAAAATTTGTAAGTATTGCCAAAGGACCTGTCAAAATATAACGCTTAATACTGAATGTCTAAGCATTTTAAATGTTGCCAAGGGAACTTTTTAAGTAATTACATATTTTAAGTTTAGGTCCTTCAATTTCAATTTATAATACAGGGTGTTACTAAATGATAGGCCGTAATTCCAAGGGCGCAGTCCTAAACCAAATCCAAGTAGAAAAGTTCATATAAGCATGTGTCCTAAAAAGTCTGGTTTTCAAAGTTAAAAAATAAATAAAAGCCACTTGCATATCGAAATTTTTTTTTCTCGAAAACGAAGTAAGATACAAAAAAATATCAAGAGACAAAAAAGTTGTATTTTTAGCTGCTTAACCCGAAAATAATATAAAATTTTTAAACTAGTCCGTGGCGTACATTTTTTTGTCAATATTATTCGTGGGACTGCCCCCCGGGACGCCACTGGAACTAATAATTAGCATCTGATTAGTGCTAACTTAGCATCTTATCACAAAGAACAACACTGCCAAATTTCACCAAAATCGGCAAAAAGATCTTTGAGATATTAATAAAAAACCGATTTTTCTTGAAAACCAGACTTTTTAGGAGACATGTTTAAATGAACTTTTCTACTTGAATTTGGTTCAGGAATGCTCCCTTGGAATTACGGCCTATCATTAAGTAACACCCCGTATAGTAAAACGTTTGCACATTAAACATATTCTGCATGATTCATTAATTTTGTCAAGTAGTTTTTTACAGATGAAACTTGCTTCTTTTTTGACCAAAACAAGGAAGAGAAAAACTTACTGTAAAAAATTTCGACATACAAAATATCCGACTTATAATGATGATATTGGATCTTTATATCACTTTTAATAGTAATAGTAGTATCACAAAAACTTTCATTATTATTTAAAATTCTATTTTTTTACTGTTGACAATATACAGGATGTATCTAGAAAGTAAGGCCAGCAATGTATGAAACACCCTGTACACATATTTGTTTACATTTGATTTGGCAATACAGAGTATAAAGAAAATTCTAAAACTGTATGTAAAAAGTGTTATTATAGTACTTAATAAATTTAATTAAAATTGAAAGATGTAATTCTTTAGGTTTTGATCGAAACACATCCCCTATTGCACAACCTCTCATATAAAATGAACATGAAATAAATATCATGAATTATTGTGATTATGATAAAAAAAAAATTAACTAAAACACTCGCACATAAAAATAGGTACTGAGGGAAGTTCCCATTAGCATATTAAGTATACACTTACTATATACCTGCTTACCCTATTATCATAATACGAATAAAAAAAAATTATTAAAAAATCCAGGTCGCCTCCTTATGTTTAATTTCGTTGAGGTCACGTACAAGACAAATAAAAATTACTAACGGTACACTTTGTCTTGTATTTCATCAAATGTATAAAATCTAACTTTGTACTTGCCTAAAAATAAAAAATAAACTGGTCAAAAACTGAAAGTGACCTTCCCAAAATATTGTTACTTTTCATATTATAAAAGTGGGTAACGTTTTCATGAATAAAAATTTCGTACTTTGGTTTAACAAAATATATCTCTCTCGTGACATCTGCTAAGAAAAACCATCGAGATATTGTCAAAGGGTAAATATTTAAAGAAGTAAAAGGTAAAAAATATTAAATAAATTCAATATTAAATAGGACATTTTTATTTTATTTTAATCTGTTCTAAAATTGTTTTCTACTATACAGTTTTTTCCCAATTGGGTAAAGATTTTCGTAGACATCAACGCAGTCGCTAAGATCAACCAAAAATACGGTTTTATACATAAGAAGTAACATTTATTTTGGGAATAAAAAAGAAATTAAATATTTTTCGTAGAACAGGAAATCACCCTATATTTCACAGGAAAGCCCTTATCATTAACATGCAAAGCTGGACGCCCATTTTTTTTTAAATCGGTACTAGAACAATAGGACAAGCAGATACACAGAACGCATTTTAAATATCTTATCTCATATGTTTTTTTTTCTAAAGTATTATATTGATTATTATTTTTGCAATAATAATAAAGCATTACGAACAAAACAGTGTAAATTGCATCAACCTAACTAAAAACCATCAATAAAGTAACAGCAATAGACAACAAACGTGAAATTTATGCAAAAGCTTTAAAGTATTGTTTTTAAACTACAAGGTAGATTTTAGTTCGTGGTAGTCGATTTTTAAAGTAGAATATAAATATTTTCATAAACAATAATTGAATCAGTAAGGTCAATTTTTTCCGAAAGTATAGTAGGTAATCCTTAAAATTTGGGTAAACAGTAAACATATCTATTAAAATACTTTTTTTTGCTTCAAGTTATGGCACCAGGTAACAACGAAATCGTTAGACAGAACGACAGAACCCCACTTCAAATCTTTCAATATAGGAATTTGAAATTTAAATAACAAATATAGTTCACATGCAAATTTGCCATTAAAAATATGATGAATATCATTTCTGGTTTAACCGGAAGTGAGGTTACGTACCGTATTTTAAAATTCAACCTGCAATTTTTTCTTAGTTTTTCGAATAGAGCTCTAAATTCCAGGGTTGGGCAAAATTTGATTTTTATTAAAAATTTAACATTTTTCTGTTTTCAAATTATTTTAATGTCGGTCTAACAATATAGTAGGTCTAAATTTTACCCAAAATATTGTCAGAACGCGCTTCTTGCAAGAAAATTCCTGTCGCGACTTGATTCTTTCCCGATCTATAAATTGCCGTGGCCCAATATGTCTCGCGTATTTTGATGTTGATTGTTCAAGGGAGTGGAAGTAAATCAGCCCAACCCTGCAAATTCTCTTTCCAATCATAAGTTGTCGTTTGGTTTTAAAATGGCCTGACAAAAGTTTGTATCAATCAACATTGTAAGGTGGTAAAATTAGATTGTTCTCTTTAAAGTTTTCCTAAAAATTAGGTACAATGCTTCTTAGACCAGAGCAATTTTTAGGCTGATTTTTCTTCATTACTTTTAATTGAAAGTACCAAATGTCAAAATACCTTAAAACACTAGTATCTGAAATGTATCAGGGTCAATCTTCAGAAAAGGTAATATTTAATGTCATGGACATATATCTAAAAAATGTACCGTATTTCCGTTTGCAACAGAAAAATATGCTGAACTTAATAGAAAACGAAGAGATATCCAATAATAAATCAGTCGACTCGGATTTATATGCAATATTGGACAAGACGGACAGACAGCAGTTCTTCTGATAACAATTTAGGTTTAGAACATTTTATAATATTGAAGAAATAGTCCATGCTTTCACTGGAGTCAAAGTAATGTAAATGAAACAATGCAGTCTTTAACAATCACGTTGCAGCCGATACCACGGTTGTGATTAAGCACAGGTTATATTTAATCTTTTAAAACCACATTTAAAATTTTCTAACATGAAACAATTTTACTCTTTTTTTAAAATATAAGGCATAGCCCCATACCACCACGTTAGTTAACAACACTAACAATATATATATTTAATAATTTTTTCAATATTTCAAGTAATATTTTTAATCTTTATATTAAAGTTAAAATTTAAAAACTTCAAAAAAATCTAAAAACTTATAATAAAAAACCTTTCTCCTTCAAATGTTATAGCTCAATTTATTATCTTTATCCACAGTGTTTCTTCACTAATCAAAATTTCACATTTATAATCAAAACTCTATTTATATCTGAATCTTAATAAAATTAATATGTTAATATGACCAGTTCGTACACCAAGTCTTCAACTTTACATTTCCTATCCTGTGGAGTTGTACTCATTAATTTGAGACCACTTACATTACAGTACCGCTAAACTCGATGTTAATATCCCCTGATGATGAGTGCTTAAGCATTCGAAACATATAGGGAGCTTTTTTATTAACTTTTGCAATTATTAAACTGTGGAGGAAGACTGCATTGTTTCATTTACATTATAAATTTATATTAGGTTGAGACAAAACCGTCGTTAAAGATTTTCTAAATATATTTTTGATTTTATGTTTTTATCTTAGGTAAGTGTATATTTAGTGACCCAGAGTAAGTTTTTTACTTTTATTAAATACTTTCAACAAGTTTTCAGCGAGTTTTTAATTTATATTGGGGTATATACACTGTTATACAAAGAAAATCACATGCGTAGACAACGCATTCACTCGTGTTGACCAAAAAAATCTAAAATATTGAATATTAAAGCTAATTCACCTAAACCATGATCTTGCGACATTTGTATTTGTATTACCATTTACTAATCATAGGTAAAATATTTATTATAGTATTTTTATTGCAAATGTCTACAACAAATGTTACGATTTACAGTAAAGCTCCGCTAATCCGAACCTCCACTAATCCGGATCGACCGCGAATCCCCTAATCCGGATCGCATGTCGTGTGTTTTCATTAGATATTTCTCGCCGTAACTGAATAGCACAGGGAACCCCCTAAGTATGGAACATAAAAATGATATCCCTGAATCAGTTTGAATCAACATGGCACCAAAAAGGCTAAACAAAACGTTAACTCTCGCCGAAAAACAGGATATATTGCAAAACTTTAATAGTGGTGTCGGTGGTCAAGCGCTAGCAGATAACTATGGTGTCGGTACATCCACAATCTCGGATAATAAAAAGAAAATAGGTATTAATGGTGCGTTTTTGTATTTACGGTTACAAGAGATGATGTATAAATTATAGCCATGTTTCTGCCACCCAAATGCCCTCCACTTATTGAACCTATAGACCAAAATGCGATACGTTTAACCAAAATGTATTATCGAAAGAGCCCACGTTCTATCTTTGGAGGAAAATAACATTTCAAGGGCTCTTAAGAACATCACTTTGAAGGATGCCATGTATTTCCTTGCCAGGTGATAATAATCCCGTTGATATCGCAACAAATTCAGAAACTGAAGGGGATTCAGATGACGACATTCTATTGTCGATTCCCAAACAGAGATGGCCCGTCACTGGATGAAGATCGAAAATATGTTGCAGCAAATTAACGCTGATAATCACCAACTTAAAAAATTTGAAAGTAGTGAATCGATCGTTGGAGATGAAGATCATTTACCACTGGATCGTGAATCGATCGTTGGAGATGAAGATCATTTACCACTGGATCGTGAATCGATCGTTGGAGATGAAGACCATTGACCACTGGATCGTGGCGATAATTCCTTCGACAAAGAAGTTGCTAGAGATGAGCTGAAAGTTAAACATGAAGTTCGAACATTAGAGTTTCAGTACCTGCATACAATGGGTGGAGGGAAACAAAGTCGAATTAAACAGTTTGACCATTCTCAGAATGCTCTACGGCAGCGCGCAATGGAGGCTAAACAAGAGTGCAGCAGCCAAACAAAACTATCAGAATTTTCATAAATTTTGAGTTTAATTCAATTTATAATAATATATTTGTAACAATTGTCTTAAAAGGTTTAGTGTTGTTTAGTTTTCCTTGAAAATATGTACATTATTAGTTATAATAAATGTTGCCTTTGCTCATTTACATATTTCAATATTGCTTAACTAATCCGGATTAGCGGAACTTTACTGTATTAAGAATGGCCAATCATACTTTATATTTGCATCTCCCTGACCATATTTACTATTAAAAATATAAAATTCCTATATTGAACGATAATTATGTGGAATTCTATCCAACGATTTTATTGTCACCCAGTATACCTAATATTGTGCTTGTTTATATTTTTCCATACGTAAAGTCTGATTTTTACAAAATTTGATGAAATTCCTCGACTAGTTTCAACTCTGTAAATTAGCTGACTTTTCTCGGTTTCCTGGTGTTCCAGTAAAGTACGAACCATGTAACGTTAAAGGAGAACAATCCTTGTTAATTTTAGAGCTAAATGACTATTATACGAAATATTACTTAGAATTACTAAAAATGGCCACATCCTATCACCTACCATAAAAGTGCATATATTAAAACTTTGAACAAAAGTTATGATTTTTTATTTTATTGATTTAAGCTTTAGCGCACTTTCGCAAATTAATATTGTAGGCGTGAAGAATAATGTGCTAGAACATGAAAAGGGATTTGTTTCTGTCATACCTCGTTGATTCTATTTTCTTTACTAATTGAAATTTTAATATTTTCTTATATCTTGCTCCAAAATTAACACCAAGGGCAGTTCTCGCTTAACGCACCTGATTAGAAAGATTTTAGATTTGTGCTATGTCAACTTTTAGAATCGCAATGTTATTTGTGTATGTAAAATCAAAAATGTGTACATACATTTTTCATCCTTTCTGGACAGGCTGTATAATAAAGTATTTTTAATCCGTCACTACTAGTTCTAATATCTTATTGATAACTACCATTAATTTCGGAAGAAATCGCAAATTTTGTTTTGAACAAAAATCAGCCAGACAGACCCAAAATTATCCGAAATCATTTCAGAAAGAACAATATATTCAAATTGCTTATTATTTTATCAAGGCTTAGTCATTTAGAACAAGTGGTTGTCTATCGATTTCTGAGGCTGGCGCCAACTTGCCTATGTGAAATTATTTCTTTCTTGTAAGATAACAACTACGCCAAAGGACACAGGATGAATCTAATAGCTTTCGAGCAATTTACCCAAAATATTAACGTAAGCCTTGAAAAAGGAAAAAAATATTGTAGGAAGTCGTAACTCGCTGTTTGCCCGGTCGTATTTGTTAGAATGTTTATTAAACATAGGGCAAAATGGAAGGGGTTATTCCCTGGACTATTCTAATATTTTGTCCTTTGATAAAATTTTCGATAAAACCAATTTTCATATTTTTTAAATTATTTAGGTAGCCGAAATAAAAGTATAGCGTACTACACTGGGCTTACCGAGTATACATTTTTTTTAAAATGCGTTGTTATGTTTTAAGCAAATTAGTTTAAACGTGTATTCCATTTAAATAATTTTCGTAATTGATCATTTTGTGTATATGTCAAATTTGTTGAGACTGATTGACGTTTAGTTGTTTGACGTGTATTTTCTGTTAAACTTTTGTCGGTGAAGTCCTTTATCATGAATCGCTATACGAACGCCGAGATGACTGACATGAATTTCATTTACGGACTTTTTTTATGGCAATTCATTACAAGCTAGGCGGTACATTTAACGATTTCCTGACCGTAAGTGGGGGACCAGGAAGGCCAATGACAGTAAAAACGGTAGAAGTGGAAAAGAATGTGCTGGACATGATAGAGGAAGTTCCAGATAATTCTACTCGAAAAATTGCAAAAATACTTTGAATGGAAGTAATGGGACTGTTTGGAAAATGCTTAGTGACTATTTGTTGTACCCATCTACATACGTGTTCAGGCACTTCTTCCTGCTGATTTTCCTCCACGGATTGCATTCTGTCGATGGCTTTTGCACATATTGGTTCAAATCCCTTGCTGGTTCTTTTTACCGATGAATCGAATTTCTCAAGAAATGCAATAAGGAATTTTCACAACAACCATGTGTGGGCTGAAAAAAATCCACAAGAGGTACTTGAAGGTCGTGCGACTGGCTAATTGGACCGGTATTGCGACCAGGAAGACCTACCGGCGAGGTGTATCGCAACTGTTTGGAACAAACACTACCTCAGCTTCTGGAGGATGTACCATTGGCCATTGGCAACAAGAAATGCAATGTGGTTGCTCGTGAGTTTGTAACAGTAACATACGGTCATCTCTGGATTGGTCAAGGTGGACCTTAGTTAAGGCCTGCTCGATCTCCAGACTTAAACACCCTGGATTATTTCCTAAGGGGTCATCTAAAGTCATTAGTTCATACTACTCCAGTGGAGAATCTGGAAGATTTAAGAAATCAGATAATTGCTGGGTGTAACTCAATAATAAAAGACCCTGGTGCTTTTAAAGGAGTTTGACAGTCAATGAGAAGAAGATTGGATTCCTGCATCCTAGCTGGAGGTAGTCATTTTCAACAGTTCTTGTAGATTAAAAAAGTTTACATGTAATTTTTGGTAATAAAATGTTATTGTCGAAATTTTTTCTCGCCCTGTGTCTTCGAAACAAAGTGGCTTTTCAAAATTCATCAAAGGACAAAATATTCTTAGAATAGCCCAGGGAACAACCCCTTCAATTTTTGCCGTATGTGTAATAAACACCCTGTATAATGTAATATTGCATGGATATGTAATATAAAACAAAATGTTTCTAGTTCATTTTAAGATATCGGAAATCGGAAGTGAACAAAAAGGTGCCTCTCTATTAGCAACTACATATGCCAATATTGGTAAAAACCTCCGATTAAACGGTATAATGTAAAAATTTAAATCCTTTTTTATTTTGAATGCCCTACAGTTCTTTTTTACATGAAACATGCGGTATAAATTTTCGTTTCTTTGTCACGTTGTATTAATATATCACCAGTGTTGTGCATATTTACATTATAATCAATATAATACCAGAAAAATTAATATAAATGTATAAACAAGTAGAAAAAGTCTGTTGTAAAAAAAAAGAAAATAATGCATTGCACAGGAATACGTTTCCCAAACGTTATCCCGAATGTGACAGCCACAATCCGCCGAAACCACATTTAAGTGCCACACAAACACAATTTAATTCATTACCCTACATTTCCTCCCATAACAATAACAGTTTCAAATTCTATAAAATTTGTTTTTGACTACTGGAAGTCATGTTTTTTTTTCTGTAAACTTACAGGAATTAAGTCTGAATATTAAAAAAAATCAATGTGATGTTTAATTTGGTGATGCCTTCAAATAAGTATGTACTTCCCGTTTAATCCCCTCTAATTCGACATAAAAATAGTACTGAGATTTCATTTACCAATATTTATGAGCCACAGAAATCGTGATATCTTCTACTGTAAAAGTGGATATTTTATATTTAATAGGGTATTTTACACTATGAGAAATTAATTGTGAAATAATGAAAATACGATGGTGTGTGCATTGAAAAACCTAAACATATCAGTTCAGGTTAGTTAGATTTAGGATTCATAGCGATTAATCATCATTAAACAAAGATCGGGTGGACTACCATAATATAAGACACAAAACAGTAAAATATCCAATTCAACTATAAAATGTATTTTTAGTGTTGGTATCTTTTTCAAAAAATATGCCTATTATGTTTTATCATTTTCACAAAGACATTTATAGGCTGTGTTCCGTTTATACGGGTAACTTGAAATATGAGCTCCTGAAAATTAACTATAGTTACAGCTCGAGAGTCGGTTTTCTGGAATAAAATGTTATTATTGTCATATACTTGTTGTCAAGATAGAACAGGTACAAAAGAATTAATTTAAAAAAATTAAACGTTGCAGTTAGAAATCGTAAGTGAGGCAAAACAAAGTTTAAAAATGCTGATTACAAAGAAATTATAAGTAGGTATAACGATTAAGGTGTTTTCATTTTCCAATAGTACTTCTCAGCAAGAGCCATGGAAACGGAACACAGCTTTAGAAATTCTGTAATCTGTCCCTGTTTCAGGGGTTAGGCAAAAACAACTAGAATAAAGACAATTCTAACTTTTACCAAGAGTATTGCAAAAATTAGAGGGGTATTTAACGGTGAATATAGGATAACCCGACTGAATTTTAAACTGGTCGCTATTCACAGTATTTAACAACTGTAAAAGCGGCTATTTTCAAATGTTGTTGAGTACCTATACATGTTTTTTTATTCGCTATAAGAATAATTGAAACCTTTAAAGAATTCGAATACAGTAGTGACCCACATTAAGTGACAAAAATTTAACAATTAATTAAGACAATTATGCAATAACTATGTATAGACACTTAATATAGATCAGCAGTGCAAGGTTAAATAAATACAGGTCAATTGTAGTTTAAAAAACCTGTAATTTAAAATCAATCCTGCCAAAAAAAACCAAGCAGGTCACAATTTTTTTTAGTTGCTTTTTTAAGCTACAATTGCACTTTTGGTCATACATTTCTTTGGCTCTAACCTATTATATTACTAACTCCAAAACGTCACATGATTTCAAGCATTAACATTAACCCTGTAAACTGTCAGAAAAACCATACCAATTCACGTAACAACGTATAAAACAGTTCACACATCAATACCCCGATATTCATTATGATACCGGAACTGCACCCAACGGTACGTAGCCCAAAGCGCCACTATTCGGCATCTTTGGCCGTTAATTTGACTTTCAACGCAACACCGATACAGGAAATAGTATCTATCACGTCATGCATTTCCCTCACCAAAAGAACCTTGCTGTTGCGGCTGGGTCTTTGGGGTCCTTGGACCCCCTGTTGAGCCACTTCTTGAAACTCCCGCACTATTCTGGTCGACCTATATTTAAAAAAAATCGAATTGTCATGCATGTCGTCAAAAGGACTAAATTCTTCGGGATAAAATGAAATACGGTTTTGGAAAGGAACATCGTGACCATTTTTCCGAGACATAGAGAGTAGAAGAGCTCTGCATTTCAAGGGGAGTAAATAAAACAGAATTATATTTTTCAGCTTCAGATTTGTTTGAGTCACATGCATTGAATTATTATCATTTAATTTGTAAATATGCCACAGATTGGGATTCGTTAATAAAATTAATGCGGAGATGAGTTTTTACCCGTAAATTTTGGAGATCAGTTATGGAAACAAATTTTGAGTCGTACTCAAGGGTCTGATGAACCCATAGGAATCTTTGTAACAGCTGACCCAACTATTTGACAGAATGCCATTAATGGTATCGGACTGTTTACGTTTAAAAGTTTTACGTGCAAATATGTTACCTTTTTATCAGGAACGGTCAAGTTTACATGAGATAGCGACACCTTTTGAATTCAGACTATCAACCCATCGAAAGGGAATTTTCCAGGCAAATGGTTAGTGAAACAGTTAGCTCAGATGCAACGACTGCTCAAAATTTAAATTTTAATAATCATCCACCAAATAGAAATTTTAATAGACAAAATTATTATCCAAATAGATATGAACCCGCCTCTGAAGTTAATTTTAGTAAGAATCAAAATTTTAGGAATGATTCACAGTTTAATGGAAATAATAGATCATTTAATAATTCTAGACAGAGTGGCAATAGAGCCAATGAAACTAGCTTGCAGAGCAATCCAAGAACTTCTCAAAACCACTCAAGAAGTTTTAACTCTGAAAATAATGATAATTTTCAAGGTAATTCTAATAATTCTAGAACATTTTCTAATAGTAGCAATGTAAATAGTTCAAGTAGTAAATTATGTTTTAAGTGTAATAAACCAAATCATTTTGCAAAGAATTGTATGTCTCAAATGAAGAAATGTTTTAATTGTGGTAGAGCAAATGTTACTAAAAGAACTTGTCCTAATTGTAACAAAGGAAATTCGAATCAGGGAAACGATTCAAGGAACCAATCATAGGTCGAGGTTTGGTTTCAGTGCAGGATTCGACCAAAAATAGTGTTGATTTTAAAGATAGAATTTTGTTAGATTACGTTTTTTCTCATGTAGGTCCTGGGGAGTGTCCTTATTTAATGATAGATATTAGTTTCATCTAGACTACATCAAACATACCTTTTCTCCTGGAGGTCGTGGCAACCTCCTTCTTAACCATGCGTGCCGTAACGCCTGACTGGGCGTCATCCTGGTATCTGGATCCCATTCGAGACAACGCTGTATAAAGTCTAAAAACAGGGGGTCATCACAGCCCTTTAGTGCTCTCTTAAGATCCTTGCTGCCAGGGGGACCCCTCGGCTTACCCCTGCGGCTAAGACCACCAGAAAGTACAACCGTACCTGCAAGAAACATACTCTGCATGAGTACCTTAAATATTTCACTATATAAAGTAAATTTAAGAGGTGTAAACCGGGTGGTGCAACGCCAGACCAGCCATAGGAAATCCCTTGTAAATTTTGCTACCCTCAAATATTGGCTCCAATATTAATTTTACATCAAAATTGTAATTGGCTTTTTTGAAAGTATGATGGACTCGCACACCAAATTTTATTATTTTCTAATAATAAGCCAATTAAAAGTTATCTAGAACATTTCGGATACTCTTTGAGAACTATTTTTCATGTAGTACCACTTAATCAGTTATTTTTTATTGAGTACTATAAAACACATTAAAATTAATAAAAAAAAAATCTAGGGGGCCGTCCATAAATCTAGTGACGCTCTGAAGGGGGGGGAGGGGGGGGGGGGGGGGCAGGTGAAAGTACTCCTAATTTGTTTTTAAATTTGCATGTTAAAATCACCAATATTGAAAGAAATGAACCTATGATTTATTAAAAATAAAAATGTATTCTTTATTCTGGTTATCGAGCATTGTACATGAAGGGGGGGGGGGGGGGTGTCACTGTCACATGACGTTTAGGAAAGTATTGGGGGGGGGGAAGCATCACGCTACCGTCACACATCACGCTACCGTCACGGGGGGGGGGGAGTCAACTTAACGAATTTTAGCGTCACGAGATTTATGGACGGCCCCTAGTAGCATTTGACATTATCACACCTATTCTTACTTTGGTTCCTAGACATAGCTTAGTTAGCATTATACGAGAAGGGGGCATATTACAACTGTATTAGTTTCAATAGGAGTTTACCCACCCGAATAAAACAATTAAATAATATTCGGACAATAAAGAAATTAGTTTTTAAAACGTCTCTTGATACTGAACCATATTCAATAGGAGAATACTGTAGGAAAATTATCAATTATTAATAATTGTGCTTTTATCCTGACACTATTTCATTTTATGTACATGTATACAGGGTGTCCGGTAAGTATATGGCATATACCCAGCGACTTACCTTTTTGGCTCTAACTTTTGAACCGACATGTATAATTTAATGAAATTTTAATATTTTATGTGGACCCTGAAGACTCATTAACCCATTCTACAGTAAATGTTTTACATTGTCAGGGAAGTCAGGAACGGAGTTGCCACCACACTCGTTGGGCCAAAAAATCTGACGTGTCATTTTACAGAGCAGAACACTGATTTTTTTAAACACTCTGGTCATCCCTCTTTAAAAAAGGTACTCTATATTTGTTTTGATAAAATTTTTTTTCGTTTTGGAAGATAAAAACCGGTCGCTTTTATTTCGTTAACGATGTGTTATTGACAACAATTTTTTAAATTGTCTGATTGATTGAGTACATAAGACTTAAGCCGAAATCAAACGACTCTTGTACTTGTCAATTATTCGTCAGTCGGGGATACTGGTCAAGTCATGTGAGTAGTCTACTTGGACAATTATTCGGTACCTATCTTTCAAAATTTTTTATGAAAAATGTGAATATTTCGGATCGATTTTCTGAAAAATATTTTTTTACATTCATATTCGGTTCCCCCGTCTTTTTTTTAACAACCTTCACTAAAACAAATTAAAACTTTCTCACTAATATCACAGAACTATAGGTTTTTTTATACTACCAAAAATGCCAAAAATTCACGCATTTCGCAATATTATCAATTTATGCAGGGTCGGCCACGACCTGAAACAGGTGTTTGTATTGGCAAGGCTTAAATTTACCAGAGACGTCAAGGTGTCAGAAAATTAGTGTTTTTATTTACTTTTTGTGGTAATATCACTATATCACATTGTGTGGAGCTTAAAAAAATGCTAAAAGTAGCTACTCTTTTGCTAATCCATTTTAGGAAGTTCTTTGTCGCATCTTGATGGAGAAGAGCCTCCAAGAAGAGCAAGGAACCCTCAGTTAAAGGAGGAAATTCTGGATGAGATTGCTGAAAATCCCTCTAAATAGTGGAAGGAAACTGTCGGTCCAAGTTCATGCGACAAAGTGGGTTGTTCACGAGACCCTTCCAGAACAACTGCTACATCCTTATCACGTCCAAAAGGTACATACCATGTCTCCTGCTGACTATCCTGCAGTCAACTACGCAAATTGGTTTTTGCAACGATTTAGGCAAAATTATAATTTTACTGGTATTGTTTTGTTCACGGACGAAGCCGGTTTTACCCGAGACAGTGTAATAAATTGCCCTAACTTGCGTATCTGGCATGAATAAAATCCCCATGCAACAGTAGAGACAAAGCACCAACAAAGGTTCATGGTTAACATGTGGGCGGGGATTATTGGAAATCATCTCATTGGACCGTTATTTATTGAAGGTAGATTAAATGGTGCCATGTATTTGCAACTCTTGGTACAGGGCGCCCATTTCGAAAATCTGCTGAAGTAAACAAGAAGAATCAAACCTTTCACATTTTTAACATTCTTGCGTTTAGGTGATTTCCGAAATGTCAACCCTTTCAATGGTTTCTTTATGCGGCACACTTTGTATCGAAAATGTATCAGAATAAATTCTTCTTGCATCCAGACAATTGCCGAGTGCTTGTCCATAAGTTAGATGCATGTGAGCATTAATCAGATAAAATAACGACAAATTAAATTTTATTGCGAATTATTATTCGATTAGTTACTGTGTTTATATACCTTATGTTAATAAATTTGATTATTAAATAAGTCAATGTTTAAAGGGGTTATACAAAAAAATTATTTTCTTCGAAAACGGCTAATATAATCGAAACAAATCTAGAGTACCTTTTTTAAAGAAGAATGACCAGGGTATTAAAAAAATCAGTTTTCAGCTCTGTAAAATGACACCTGTCAAAGTTTTGGCCCAATAGATGTGGCGGCAAGTCCGTTCCTGACTTCCCTGATGATGTAAAACATCTACTGTAGTATGGTTTTATGAGTCTCTACAGTCCACACAAAATATTAAAATTTCATTAAATTATACAAGTCGGTTCAAAAGTTAGAGCCGAAAAGGTAAGTCACTGGGTACCCCTTTAGGGCACTGTTATCTCCGTTAAGGGGCATTTTTTTTCTATAACAAATTAGGGTTATTTTGACCTCCCCTATATGCTACGGAGACATATACTTTCCGGACAACCTATATTATATATGTATTTAAATACAACTGTTCCAACCCAATATTTCTTGCAAATCCTGTATGGTAATAAATATTTTTAAAATGTGCACACTTACCAACCATATACAGGGTCTTTTATAATTGAATGCTGATCCTTGAGGGACTTAACCCTTGGATGATCAATATAGGTCCGCAGGCGCTTTAATTTTAAGACATGGTAATGAAAATTAAAAAAAGGGGTTTCCCCAATATTTTTGAGACCGCTTTAGATATCAATTGGTATTTTTAATAGGTACTAACTGGACATAAAAACGAATTTTAAAATAAATATTATTTCCAAAATTGCGCTTTATCACTTCGTGTGACCAATGGTTTTCGATTAAAAAAATAAATGACATTGATTTGCATATCGCTATGCCCAATCAGAGTTTGATAAAATCGCATTTATCTCCTAAACGAAGCCGAAATAAAAAAAAAACTATCAAAGGGCATGTTACATTAGACGTTAAACTGTCTTAATAACTGTGCTACCAAAAAAAAAAATGCAGTGGCCTACATATTCATGGTTCCGCTTAAAAATTGTAACACCCTCTATCTCAAAAATAAAGCGGTAGCGGATCTATCAGGGTTGGCATGATATATATCACTGATATATATCATGATATATATCACGATATATATCAATGATATTTATTGCTCGATATATATCATGATATTTATTATTAAAAAATAAATTTTAATTTACTGCCAAATTTTGTATGGTTTAGGTTGGTATTACGGTTGGTAACACTATTTAGTAATTTAACTGGCTTGGTACATAGTTCCTATGGTGTGGTGGAAAAGAATTGTTATTGAGGATGAGGATTGCCCAAATAAAAAAGACTTCCTGTCTGGCTTTATGTGAACAACTGCTTACTGCAGTTGCGTCTACCGCGTCCATCATTTGGACTCGTGCAATCGAAACTACGCAATAGGCTTGAAAATGAAAAAGCTGGAAAATTAACGTTTTTATTTAAATACTCTAATCAAATAGAAACAAATAAAAAAGAAAATATTGATTGGATTTGGGCAGGAACTGTACCAGAAGAATTACCGGGACGTTCCATCGATTCTGACGAATCTGACGATGACTTACCATTGATAAGGCTGATGGTTATTTATATTATTTTTTTTTCGGGATTATTTTTTGTTGTAGGCATTCACCCTAGGTAAATATCTGTTGTCTAGGTAAATATCTGTTGTCTAGGTGAATATCTGTTATTATTATTTTGTTAGCTTTTATGCTTGTTCCGAGGCTTGTTCTGTTTAGAAATAATATTTATGTTTTAATAAAAATATTTACTCAAATATCTACTTCCTTGATTTTACTTGGCTCTACTATAAGTATGATTTTATCTGTTTTGGCTAAAAAAAATTATTTGATATATATCGGATATATATCCGATATTTGATATTTATATAAATATCATGATATTTGCCAACCCTGGGATCTATGTTTATATGAACTTTTTGTCTTAAAATCATCCAAGGATTAAGACCATCAAGGATCAGCATTCAATTCTGAACCACCCCTTTTAATAATGTTAAACAGTTTTTTGGAACTTATTGAAACGTCCATAAAATTACTTTCGACTCATGAACCCATGCAAAGTAATATCAACGCCTACTTGCATAAAAATTCAAGTTATACTCACCATCGCCCAAAGTTGAACAATTACAGTATCTCGGAATCCCCTTAGAACTGATAAAATTCTTGGCTCGCTTTGATTGATCCAGAAGCCTCTGGGGGGGCATCCCAAGCAATTCCATAATACAAGCTAGTTGATCAGCTTCATCTTCACCTGGGAGCAGGGGAAACCCTGTCAAAAGTTCTGCTAAAATGCAGCCTAGCGACCACATATCAATGGGCATGCCATAACGGGCCCCCAAGATGACCTCAGGAGCCCTATAAAATCTTGATTGAATGTAGGTGTATACCCTGTTTTGTTCATAGCAGGAAGATCCAAAGTCTATAACCTAAAAAGAAATAATTAAATTCATTGTTTTAAATTAGTGGTAAGTATGTATGTACTTAAAACTATTGTAAAAAATCATTTGTTGTGCCAATTTTTTTAAAGGCAGGACACAGGTAAAAAAGTTTAATATAGTTGTATTTGCATGTAAGGTTTGATTGAATTTGTCCTGACGTCAGAAAAGTTATAGCCAAGATAAAATGAATGGATTATAGATTATATTTGAAATAATTGAATTATATTATGATGAATCACAACAAGTTTTTATTATCAATTTTATATGAAACCAGAATTATTGCGAATTTTTTATTACACACATTTAATTACTTCTGTTATCGATTATATTATAAGCAAAGCATAGTTAATTAACACATTTAAAATAAAGTCATTCATCAGTCTTATCTGCATCACTATCACAGGAAATATTTTTTTATTTAGAATGAAATAAGATTTTTTTTAAATATCCCTGATAACACCTAAGCTCAATTTAAATGAGTGTGCACATTTTAAGGGGGCTTGCCACCCCCTAAATAGGTTAGGTTAGGTTTCAATAAATAAAATCAAATACTTTTACATAAATGCTGCCAAGCTTTCAAAGATTGTCGCGTGAAACTGTTTTTTTTTTTTTAATTCAGTAACATTGAAATATTAATATTAATGAATTAAATAAAAAATAATTATGGGTAAGGCAAATAGCTGGTAGTAATTATATAAAATGAACGTGTAAAAGTTTTATTTTACCTACTTTTCGTAATTTATTTGTACCAGTTAGTAGATAACATTGATTCTGGTTCCTTCTCTTTATTTTATCCTAGTTAGTAGATACAGTAGCAATCATTAAAATCTTTAGACGCTTTCTGTTATTCTTTATAAGTTTGGGTACCTATATCTAACCTTTATAACAATGTGATTTAGGTAATACTTAAGCAATCTGTTAAGTTTCCACCGTAAATTTATTAATTTAAAGTTATACATAACGTAAGGTAAAAAAAAGGCCTCAATGTATGTCGTGGAATCAATCACGCTTTTTTGAATTATTACTCTTTAAAGGTAACTTAGGTAAAAAGTAAAGAAAAGTACATTGTCATTGTCATTGCATTTTACAGAATCGAAAACATTGGTGAGCACTTGCGGTCTTCTAAATTTTCGCAAGAGGTTTTGAAAACCGAGACTTTAATGGGTGCCATAAAAAGAAGTAGCATGGCGAGAGATCGCAGGAACTCATATCTAGACTAGAGTCATTCTTAGAAAAAATTTAAATCAAGAGTCCCGTGAATTTGTTCGTCGTCCTGCTTGTCGCACCTCTTCATCGTCTAATGCGGTTATAAAAGCTTCCAAAATTTTATCGCGGTATCGCGCCGATTTGAGAATTCCTTTAAAAATCAGTCCAAGAATGCAGATAGAGTATTCTCTATAAAGAAATGTGGATTTTTAGGTCGATAGTTAGAGGCGCGTTGGAGTTTATAACCTTTATTTTACTATTTTTTATAAGTCCATATTTTTATTTGTTGAGTGTTTAGGTAAATAACCAGGAAGATAAAAAGTAAAAAATGTTTTTTCAAAGACGTTTTCATTATTACGCAAATTACCAATAAAGCACTCTGAAAATAGCATTCGCTGCGGATTGTCGTTTGGTAACAATTCTTGGACTGAGCATAGACGATAAGCTGCATATGCAGGCCACATTTCAGGATTGTATTGCAGGTTTCGTAGGATACATTTACTTGTTGGAATAAATGCCGAATAGGGGTTTGTGGGTATTCATTAACAATTCTTCTACTTTTTGGGCAGTGCGAACTATGGGCCGCCCACTGCCTCCCTTTTTATTCATATTTCCTATTTCTCTAAGTAAAGCCAAGTATCTAGTCAAAACTTGTCGTCGAAATCCAGGACTGTGTGGAAATTAGAGATCGCACGATACCGATATTGATATCGTTATATCGGCAGTTGTTGACGATTATCGGTATCGTATCGTATCGGCATAACGATATATCATTTTGTCGATATATCGGCAAAACAAGTAAAATAAAATAAATCAATAGTATTTATGTACAAGAGTAGCATGTCATTGTACTAGTGTAGTGGTTTACTTTTATTGCCGTTTTTAATTCATTAGAGTTCAGGTGGAGAGTTCACCTGGAGATCCCGATATTGATACCGTTATATCGGCAGTTATTGCGGATTATCGGTATCGTATCGGCAGGAAAATTGCCGATATATCGCTAAAACAAGTAAAATAAAATAAATTCATTTTTGTGTAGAAGAGAGTAACATGTCAGTCTACTAGCAGTAGGGGTTTATTATTTTCATTGCCGTTTTTAATTTATTAGAGATTCTTTTTCATTATTTTACTTTTTAGTTACCTATTAACAGCGTAGCAGTTGAGAGATGTTTTAGTGTGTGATGTTTAGCGTGTATTCAAGTTATTTTATTTATATTTACTATATTTAAACAAATAATATTAATACAGCACACTACCCCACTCAGTTAAAGTAGACGAAAACTCCAGCTGCCGTTGTCGAGTAGTGACGTTGCGGTGTTATTCTTACAGTATTTCGATTCTACAGGATTTAGCCAATTGCTGGTTCAGACCCGTATTTTGTATTATATCTATTTACATTCGACGGTATAAAAACCAGGGTTGACATGATTTAATTCAGTGATTTAAGTCTTGTTTTTTTACAAAAGTCATGAATTTCCAACTCTGATAAAAACTAAACACTGAAATATGTAGATATGCCTTCTCCGATACGATATATCGGTATATCGGCACGCGAATATCGATATCGGCCGATATATCGTATCGGCAATAGTCATATTGTGGGATCTTCAGTGGAAATTCTAATCGAAAATCCTGAATGGCGTTCCGTGTTGAACAGGCCCACTGGTCATCAATCCTTCTACCATTTCCAATCGGCAAAGGCATGTCTACAATAAATATAATACAAAATACGGTTCTGAACCAGCAATTTGCTAAATCCTGTAAAATCCGAATACTGTAAGAATAACACAGCGACGTCATTACTCGACAACGGCAGTTCAGGTTTCCGCGTAGTTATATTAATATTACTTATTTAAATATATTAAATATAAATAAACATCACACACTAAAACACCTCTCACCTGCCACGCTGTTAATACGTAACTAAAAAGTAAAATAGAGAGAAAAATAAACTCTTAATAAATTAAAAACTGTAATGAAAAAACCCCTACTACTAGTACACTGATATGTTACTCTTCTACACAAAAATTGATATATTTTATTTTACTTGTTTTGCCGATATATCGGCAATCTTCCTGCCGATATGAAACGATACCGATAATCGGCAAAAATTGCCGATATCAATATCGGTATCGTGCGATCCCTAATACCTACTACATGTAACAAAAATCGTGTTTTTAAATCTCAAAAGGATGAAGTTATAACAACCTCCGCAACGCCAACGGTTAAAAATATATATCAACAATTATTATTATAAACTTTTTCAATTAAAAAAAATTCAAGTGTTTCTGAGTAATTGATTCCAGAGCATACTTTGAGGACGTTTTTTTTTAATCTTAGGACAAGTATATTTTTTACTAGGAAAAAGCAGTTGTCGGAATTTTAATGATTACAGCTGTACCTGCTTGTAAGCTTATTTTTCGGGAAGATGCATTATAAAAAAATGTAAGAAAAACACACACCCTTAAGGTAGGATCTTAGACATCCGATTTTCGATGGCACAATAATCCGACGTTCTCATTGGTCACAATTTGAAGAATGGTGTGCGCCAAAGCATTCTAACCAATCGGTTACCCTATTGAGTCATCGTATCGTCGGAAATCGAATGCATGAGATTCCACCCTTAATGCATTAATTATCATTAATATAAATTAACAAGTGCCTAAATAAAAATGAGAACTAATAAATAATAAATCGAGCCAATAAAATCCTGCAATCATTTCACTTGTGTTCCAAAAATAGACTAATCATCAGCAGGCAAAAACATGCTACATGGTTTTCCTTCAACCCCAAAAGTTTAACCTCAGACTTAAAGCCATCAGCATAACGAAATAATTTCAATTTTTAGGCTTTAATCTGGATCCACTTCTGATGCAACCATGTTGCAAGTAAACTAAATATGGGTTATTTTGCCATATGAAATGTAAAGGTATTTTAGATACAAAACAACTTTGACCTACTGCATCATTTACTCGGGACAGTTGACACCGTTAAACCAGAATTTTCATTCTACAAAAAATAAATAGACTAATATATTCCTTAAATCGCCTCAATTCATATAAGCCATATTTTAATCAATTAAAAATATTTCCACTCCACACATCCTGATATTTCACTCGACATTATTCAACAAAAACATTCCAATATCTTTTTCCAACATCATCCTTCCACAATCATGCCACCAGATATAAAAGCAACATTTAAATCCCTCCCTATAACACAACATCTTTCCTGAAAAGCCCTTAATGCTTTTGCGGCAATGTGTTTAATAACCTTCTAGCTTCTAGCAAAGAGCAACACAATGTTACTCTTTGCTTCTAGCATGTCTCGAGGGAAATCCTTTTAGAGATTATATTAACAAAGAATTTAAAGAGCTACCTAGTATAGATTTTTTAATAATTGTGTAATAATTATTGTCAACTTTGTAATGTTTTCTATTTTAGATATGTTGTTTTTCCCCCATATCTTCTCATATCACTTTTTTATAGATCTATAGACAATAAATGAACAATAAATAAATATCTTCATTTTTTAAAGAAATCATAAAAATCCCTACCAAAGGGAAACTTACAACTTTATGTTGTTTTATGTGAACTGACATTAGTCTTTACAATCTTTTGTGGCCCAGCTGTGGCGATCCGACGTTGCCATATTGATTAAAGGATACATTCTTAAATAAAAAAAAAAAAAGTGAATTAAAAACTGGATAGAACCTTTTCCTTGATGCAAGTCTAGTTTAAGGATCTCAAAGTACTAGACTACGCCAACACTAAATTCACACTAGTTTTAGATATATTAAAAGTTTCTCCTGTTTCTAATAATTTTTATGCCAAATTGGCTACATAATGTAATGTACATTTGAAGTTTTCCTACAGGCTCAAGAATGAGAAGAAAATGAAAACAATTTTAATTGGTTGTTATGATGCAAAATAAGAGAAAAAGAGTTCTGTGACCTGTTAATGAGGCTATTAGCCACAACACTTTTTTGATATATTAGGTATAATAGTTAAATGCTGATAAGACTGATAGGCCTAATGAAAGTAATTAAAATAAAATTAAAATCTTGTGTGATTCATTATTGCATAAGATATTATCTAATTATAGTAGTTTTATTTTTAGTTTGCAATATTTGTATTAATTTACCTTATCTGATAAGGAAGGCAATTTATTGTATAACTCCTGTGTTTTTGTTTTGAAATTTTCAATTCATGTTCCAAAAAATGTAAAGGATTTGTTAGGAGCTTAAAATAGTGTTAAATTTTAAAATTAAACCTTAATTATTTATCTAAAAATAGGCAGAGGAATCAAATCAAATCTTGATATAAGGAATCTTACCTCTACAACAGAACTATAATTACACAACTGACCTATTTGCAACTTCTAAAATTGGCACAACTTTTAGAGATAAAACATTTAAAATCCTACTAAAGTTAAGAAGAAACTTCTAAAACTCCCAGTTAACCAATTTCTCATGAATTTTACTCTTGTTAGGTAGGTATTGTAGAAAATTACCAAACCTTGCCAAATTTTGTCAGTGGTTTTCCCTGTTAAATAACCTAAAAAACAAAATAAATATTCACTTACCTTAAGCCCGCTTCTACCTTGCTGCTTCAAGAGCACATTTTCAGGCTTCATATCGCAGTGGATTATCTTGTTCCGATTTAATGCATCAAGGCACAGGAGCAAGGAATGACAAAACTTCCTAACAAGCTGCAAACTGAAGCCTTTAAATTTGTTCTTTTTAATAAGTTCATACAAGTTTATAGAAAGTAACTCAAAGGTTATACACATGTGACTCCGAAAGGTAAAAGAGTCCAACATATGAATTATGTTCATGGTGTTGTCTTTATCTTGTTTACGAAGATGTTCTAAAATTCTTACTTCTTCCTGGGCCTGTCTGTGGAAGCGCTTCTCATTACGTACCATTTTAAGGGCTACATGCATGTGATTTGCATGGTCATAAGCTTTTACCACTTGTCCAAATGAGCCTTTGCCAATAACTTTAAGTACTTCATACCTATAGGCTACATGGTCATGAGGAATGTGAATGTAGGATCCTTGGTCATTATCGTAGTCAGAATTATTTGGGTTTCCTATCACACCAGGCCGTTTTTTCGCGTTGGCGCCAATAAAGTAAATCTGGGGATAATTAAATATTTCATGGTGCTCATACGGAGTAAGTTTGTTCATGTAAAGTTTCATTACTTGTTCTGGAGTAGTCACCATAGTACGAGGCTTGCACTCATTGCTTGTGAGACTTACAAGACTTGTTTGAGAAGATTTTAGTGGTGTGGACATGTTGCCCCTGCTTAAGCACTGTAGTCCTAAACTAGAAACATTTAATTCGGGCAGGATTGCTGAATTGGCTGAACTAGCTGTAGAAGCGGCTGGTGGACTTTGTTCTTTAGCGGAGCCCTGTTTTAGCGGTGGTAAGTTACCTCCGCCGCCCTCCTGGATGTACTGTGTGTGTGAGGGAAATAGTTGTGTCCGCGACATGGGCATTTTGAGCGGATTACAGGCCACAGCACTAGACATTCTCAGAGGACCACCATCAGATCAAGCACTTTTCTTTTTGGTCCCGATTGCCACGATTGCACCCTTTCGATCATAACACGACTGCACTGATTATCACCCCCGTCCTTACTGTCATATCACTTAACACTAGGTGCACTTTTCCTGTTGCTCACGGCTTACGGAGCTGCTGCGCGGTCTACAACATTTTGGTATCCGTTTGGTCGCTGCTACTCAACCTGCGAGTACATTTTTTTGTTGGCATTTCAGTTTGAAAACATTGGAAATCGAACAAAGGCTTTGGGTTATTTTACAGCCATATTTTCAAGCCAAAGGAATTGTCAAGTTTCAACGGCTTGCACGCGCATGCCCCTGAAAAATCCCTTGGCCTGCTTTCGGAGTTTTTCGACACGTTCGACTAATTTCGCCACGCTGTCAAAGGTAACAGAACCGAATTTACGAATTTATTTTTTACCGTAAAGTTACCCAGAGACTGACATTTGAAACTTGACTGATAAAATTGTATGAATGTTGCATTTGTCAGGACGTTAGGCAAAACAATGACGCAATGCCGTCACATTTTGATCACTTAAAGCACCTACACACGACCCAATCTGCAGGGTCCGATATGCAGGGTATATAGGAAAGGGAAAATCGGGTGCTGCTTTCCACACTGCCCGATCCCGCAGTGTTTCGAGGAAAAAAATTACATTTGCCTTTCTGTGGTTTTGAGGCCTGAGTCGTAAAAGGTCGGAATGGCTCCACTAAGTAATTTTTAAAAAATCGGAATTGCGCTGGCTTTGCTATTGGAAAATAACTTGACAAGAGAGGAAAACGTTTAGCCATAGTAATATTCTTAAAGAACTAGGGCCAGTTAACTTCAAAAACTTGCAATCCTTGGCTCCGCATGTCTCTATTTAAATAATTGGCGTTGGATCCCTTGGATCCTTCTCCCTTTCGAACATTTTCGATTAAAAACATTAAAAATTCGCGGAAACTCTCTGTCAGAATTAAAACGTGACACGCCCTGTCAAATATCGATGAAAATCGACCCAACCGTGCTGCACGATCAGACTTGCTGGGTGCTGGAGTGGGGAGTCAGAAGATCGTGTGGTCGCCTCAACCAACCGCCCGATCTGCATTTTGTCGGTCCGGCATGCCTACACACTACCCAATTTGCAGGGACCCTGCAGAGTGAGTTGTGTGTAAAGGCTTCTAATGTACTAATGTCGTCATAATGATGCCAATAAGGCATAGTGATATTTTTGGTCAATCGGATTAGCCTCTAAATTATTATTTTGTCAGAGTTCTTGTCATGACAGAATTGTAAAAATGAAAACTTATTACATTTCTAAAGAAAACATGTACATAATGTGTATGTACAAAATGATACTGAAAGATAATATTATGGTAATATACCTACAATATGATGATATTTTAAGGTCATTTCTATGTCAGGGTGGGAACGGATTCTTTACGACGCGACGTCGTCATTTTTATTGACAAGTCTTTATTATTTAAGGTTTCTTGATTGAAATACATTTAACAGTTAAATTGTCGTTAAATTTGTCATCTGACGTCACAATGACTGCGAAGACGTCAATGTGTCGGATCTTGGGGTATTTTTGGATTTATTACGATCTATAATACTATGTGTGAAGAGTGAAGAAAAAATTAACCGTTATGGAACATTTTTTCGCTTTATGCATTTATAATGGTGAAAAAAAGTCGAGCTTTTATAACGAGCGTAGAAGAACGTATATTACCGCCTCTTATGATTCGGAAACACAACTTTTCTTACCAGTTAACACAACACAATATTGCCAGAAAAAAAAACAAGTAATTGCGGTCCTGTCATGTAGAGTTCACGGAAGTCGAACAACGCGATTGGGCGCAACGGTTGACGTCACGGTAGAGTTTAAAAATGGGCGGGCATTGTAAAATTTCTGATTTTTCGAGGAGAGCGTTGTCCTCTAACCTTGACTAAAACTGGCCAGGTCACTGACACTTTTAAATTGACCAAATACAAGGGCTAATGGACTCGCCATCGTCCAGTTTTGATAGAAGTAAAAAATCTGTTTTCTACTGTTTCTCCTGTATGATAAAAATTTTGAGAAATATACGCAAATATTTACGGTTGCCAGCATATTTTTGCCAGATATTTATTTAAGATTTCTTAAATGTGAACATTATTTTATCTATATATTTGTTTAAACAAACACAATTTGTATATGTGTGCATGTATAACATTCTGTTAAACCAAAACTAAATATTTATTTAAATTTTACGCAGCAATATACGAATATCGACAAACATAAAAATATCGGCAAACAGCGTCACCCCGAAATCATTTTTCTTGTCAGAATTAATATTATTCTGACCTATTTTTAAAATCCGAAAAGCTTCGCATAAAAAGATCTAGGTCAATGATATCAGACAGGAATATTATTTTAAAATTCCCCCACAGATGTCGGTAAAGCAGGGATCATAGATAAAGTCGAAGTTCAAAGCCCTACTGTTTCAGTCCTGCCTACGCGCAAGTGTGGGAAAACCAGCGTTGCCCAATGAAATACAAATATTTTTAATTCCTTCAATTACCAAAAAACAGAAAAACCTTATTTATTTGTATGAATGGATTAAATAGCTCTGTGTCATTTATGTAGTACTGTTGTCTAACGCGAACAAAGAATTCTTATAAAGAGCAACGATTTTTTTTTTCAAATTCTTATAAAAAAAATATATATTATGTTTTTAAGTACTGTTAAAACAAAGACATTAGAACTACAATGTCTTTGTGTTAAACAATAACCTAATTTATATCAAATAACCCTAAATTATATCAATGATAATGACAGGTAATCAATGAATCAAATGTCGCGCTTGCAGGGCCAAACTTGACATTTAAAATGCACGTTTTTAACTATATTTTATTCGTTGGGTACCTAGTAATTTTCCTACGTTTGTATGTCTAAAATTACCTTCATTGACTATATTCCCTGTCAAGTCCATGACAGTTAATCAATTACTTCAATATCAATGGTCGAGTTCATCAGAACATAGCGCTCCAGTAGCACTACATCACGGCAGATATAACAATTACATCATATCGGGCAGTTCTCACTCCAACTCACAGAAATCACTCAGCGAGTGGGAATGAGAACGCGACCATTGTCACGACCAATTTTGACATTTAATTTGCTGCTAAATCCATGACAGTTAATCAATGACCTAAACGTCATACAAACCGCCAATTTAGACAGTTTGTATAAAACTGAGTAAGAACATCACAAACGGATTTGAGACATGTAGCAGGTAAATTAAAAATATTTGAAAATTATACCGTTTTTGGGTGATTTGATGATTTCCGGTGGCCCAAAATGAACCGTAGTGGCCTACGGCCTACAAGATTTAGAGAAAAACCAATATCTTTGATACAATTATGTGAAATGCAACTTGGCAATCTGGGAACGCAAAGCTTGAACAAAAAGATGCGCTATGGAGCTAACCAATAAAACAAAATCAGGAAAATCTCCACCCACTAACATAACCTATTATTTTGATGTTTACAGGGTTAAAGTGTCAAAATCCCTTGAAATCCTGTCATGTATAGTTGACGGCGGGGGTATTTTTTCTTTTCACCTCAGACAATACAAAAATAAAAATCATTTTTTACCAATTCCTAGTGTAAAAACATAGTTGTATACATGAGTAACTTTACACATCAAGTTTAGAAATCTGGAAAACATGACTATGCAAAGCAGTGTTTTTGATATAATGAATTTAAAGCCTCCCATTCCATAAAACAATGAGCTTTAACAACCATTTATAGTGTATATGATAACAGTTATGCAGGCAAAGAGGCGCTATCTGCTAGTATTTGTTGTAGCTTTTTTAACAATTTGGTATTTCGGGGGTTATCACCTTAGGCATAACCCTCATGTCCCATTTGATATCGAACAACTGACAAGCTATGTCAATTTAAATAGCATAGAAACTGGTTACACTATAGGCAGAGATAGGCGAATAACCCAAAATGATGCCAAAACTCTGTGTCGTATGGAAACATGCTTTGATTTTAGCAAGTGCGAGAAAGACTTTAAGGTTTATGTGTACCCACAAGAGGAAACCAATGTCCCTAGTCCGTCCTACCAGAAGCTCCTAAACGTCTTGTTAGAATCACGTTATTATACTTCCGATTCAAAGGAAGCATGCCTATTTGTACTCAGTATAGACACGCTTGATAGAGATCGATTGAGTAACGACTATGTCAGGAACATGCAAAGCAAAATACAAAGGTTGCCTTACTGGAACGACGGCCTTAACCATGTTATTTTTAACTTGTATTCTGGGACGTGGCCCAACTACACAGAAAATAATTTGGATTTCGACTATGGAAAGGCTATTTTAGCTAAAGCCAGTATGTCTGAGGATCACATACGGCCTGGATTTGATATTAGTATACCTCTGTTTCATAAAATACATCCAGAGAAAGGTAAATATGATTTCTATAATTAGAAATATGTTAATATAATCCAGAATATAATAGTAGGTGTTGCTCCTATGGCTTAAACCACCCAAAGAATTTTTAATTTTTCATTTTATTATACAGGGAGTTTCAGAAACATGCCACGTAACTTAAGGGGGTGATACCTTATGATCGAGCCTATGATATTCTAAGAGAAAAAGTTCATATGAACATGTGTCCGGAGTTGCCCCGTTTTTAATATACAGGGTGTTAAAGTTTAAAAAAAAAATCGGTTGCAATCGTGCGTTTTATCAGAAGGTGGCCATTTTCACCATTTGCTTTGATTAACTGTTGCATTTTTTTTTGTATCATTATTTAAAAAAAATAATTTCATCTTTAATTTAAATGTTTTAATTAACTTTGAAACACATAGGTATTTTTTTGTACCTACATGCAATAACGTGGTTTTTATTTTTTCTCTCAAAAACGAAGCAAGACAGGAAAACAATTTAAGGAACCAAAAAGTTATTAGTTGGTAATCCAAAAAAAAAAATCGTCATTTTTTTTGTCAATAATATTCGTTGAGATGCTCCCCGGGACGCCACTGAATTTAATAAATTTAATCTAGTTAGGGCTAATTAAGCCCCTTATCATTATGAATAACGGTACCAAATTTCAATAAAATCCGGAAAAGGATATTTAAAAAAATTATAAAAAAACGATTTTTTTAAAAAAACTTTAACACCCTGTATATCAACTCCGGGACATGTTCATAAGAACTTTTTCTCTTAAAATACTGTAAGGAATCACCCTCTTAAGTTACGTACCATACTTCTGAAACACCCTTTATAGTAGATCTTGGGCTGTTTTATTGATATAAAAGGGGTTCTTTTAAAGTGTGACATTCATAATTTACCAACAACCACAATGTTAATAGTTTTGGTTGTTTGTTGATGTTTTGTTGAAGACTAATGATAGGTACAGGGCGGCAAAATAAGCGAGGTATGCGGCTCTATCTCCGAAACCGTTCACCGTAAGTGGAGCATTCAAAGTAAAATATTGAAGAGAAATTGCGGGAAATTACTTTCAAGTTCGTTAACTGACCGCTAGGGAGCGCAACACTAAATGTAGGTTAAAAACAGGGGGGGGGGGGGGGGGGGTTCCTTTACAATTCACCTAGGTAAGCACACTTTTTCTCTAACTCTTCAGATAAAGGTGGGTGTAAGGCAAACATTAATGTGGATAATATCAAAAAATATTAAAACTTGGTGGCGTTTAAAAGCTTTTCATGCCACATTGCAAGCAATGGTTTTGTTTAAATTTGTTAAAATTTTTAAAAGCACCATCAGTGACTACAATAAACGGAACAAAAACATTTCTTCCAAGAACGCCACTAAGTTTAATATTTTTCGATAAGGCGTTCCTGAGCATTTTTTCCTTTACCCGAAGAGTTAGAGAAAACACTGTGCAAGAAAAATTGTTTATAATAAAATGTATTTGCAAGTATTTTTACTAAGTATACCTCATCTAGATAAATTGTAAAGAACACCCCTTTTTCCAACCTACATTTTTAATGTTAGGCCCCCCTAGCGGCCATGCAACGAACTTTAATTTAATTTAAATAATTCCTCATGGTTGTATTAAGGTACTAGCAATATTTTATTTTGAAAGCTGTAGGTTGAACGGTTTCGAAGATACAGCGGCTTACCTCTCTTATTTGGCCACCCTGTACAGGGTGTCCATTTTTCGATGTAATTGCAGGGTATCTTGGTAACTAGTAAAGATAGAGACTTGCGGTTTTTAGATTACTGCGCTTTTTTTCGTGAAACAAAAGATGCCGCAAACAGAATTGTCATAGCTTTCTTAGTTTTTATGCTACAGGGTGTTTGCTCTTTGACTACCCTCTGTAGTTCGGTTATTTTGAAAAATAGGACATGTTAGTTTGCTTTATAGAGTGTTGTGTTATGAAAATAGGTAAGTTTGCAATCTTGTAATTTAAATATCCAACTTATAGAGTTCTTACTTTCATAGATATCCAGAGAAAAGGCAACCCAATCAAGTAACATTTTCAAGTTTAAAAAATAATTTAATTAAGAATTGATCATTTATGAAGTCAGACCTAAATCATATATAATAAAGAGAATCGTGAAAGGGACGCAATAAACGTTATAGCTTTTGTAGAAGCAATAGAAGTTCGTACAAAGTCATAGAAAAAGATATGGGCGTAATAAAATATTGTCTAAAAAATTATTAAAAATATGCGGCCCCAGTTGTAAATGTAGTATTAGTGTATTTTTACATAATATTTATTTTAGCAGTGATGACATATTCTTTTGTTTGTTTCAATGGTTTCATAGCCTACTACCCTAATTTTAAGTGTTAATAATAACAACTATCAACTATTATATATTTTTGAAACGCTTGCAAATAGCCCAATCAAATAGGAGAAAAATATACATATAAATATACATATTTAAAAAATCATATGTTTGTTTTAAATCTTAAAAAGTAAGACACCCGGAAAAAAAATAAGCACGCCACTGAATTCAACTTAAAAAACACTCTTAGAAACAGTTTTCAATTTTTTGATAAGTTAAAGGGTAACCGAGATACGCGGGGTGGTCAAAGAGCAACCATTTTCGAAAACACCCTGTAAGAAAGATATGACAATTCTGTTTACGGCATCTTTTGTTTGTCATTACCGCCTTCCTTACAGTCACACAAGGCGTTATTTTATTAAAACTTACTTTTCAAGTAATCACCTCCAAAAGTTGGGCAAGGTACTTTTGAATTACCCTAGATTCTATGAAAATATTGTATGTATTTCTTTAAATATATTCTTAATCAGTTTTTTAGTGTTAAAAAAATTCAAAATTTAAAATATTTGAATGGTGGTTTCGATAAATATATGCATGTAGCGCCACCCATAGGATTTGTAATCAATTTAAATTTATTTTAATAGACATTGAATAATCATTATTTAAAATATGCATATCCAAACCCTAGTATAAATCCTAAAAGACAAATCAAGCCCTCAAAAATTTCGCGTTTCTAAAAGTATAATCCTGAAACCGAATTTTAATTTTACTATAAACAAAAAATATAAAAAAAACTTACCTTATCGGATGGTGTCTGGAAATTTTAAGGTGGGGAACCAGGTTCGAACTCTGGTAACAGCTACCCTCTGGAAAAGACCTATCTATTAGCTTTTAAGGGTAAAAGATATGTGCATGGTATAGGGTCTGACACAAGAAATTCCTTGTATCACTTACATAACCGTAAGGACCTGATTATGGTTACAACATGTCGTCATGGTAAAAGTTGGAAAGACATGAAAGATGAACGATGTGATGAGGATAACAGAGAATATGACAGGTATGATGTTAACTTTGATTGTACTTTTAAATATTCTTATTTTAATTTTTGTAGGTATGACTATGAAACCTTGTTACAAAATTCGACATTTTGCCTCGTCCCTAGGGGTAGAAGATTAGGATCTTTTAGGTTTCTAGAAGCACTGCAAGCAGGATGTGTTCCTGTTTTACTCTCCAATGGCTGGGCATTGCCATTTTCTGAGGTCATAGACTGGAATAAAGCAGTTATTTGGTCTGATGAACGCCTACTACTACAGGTTAATATTATAATTATTATTTCAGAACATTTTAATAACTTGATGTTATTACTTCAGGTGCCTCACACGATTCGTACAATATTGCCCAGTAAAATTCTACAGTTACACCAACAAACACAGGTGCTTTGGGACAGATATTTTTCATCAATTGAAAAGATAGTATATACAACGCTAGAAATAATAAGGGATAAGCTACCCAATAAGCAAAAACGAGATGGTACAATATGGAATTCCTTTCCTGGCGCATTAGTTACTTTGCCGACGTTTTCAGATTCTTTGCAAGACTTTCCTTTTCATGTTGAGTCAAATAAAAACAGTTTTACCGCTGTTATATACTGCCAATTAGGTAAGTAACATTTTTAACATAACAGTTGGGAAAACATGGTTAGTTTAGTTAGAATCTGTAATTACTTTCCAACAGATTTTTTTTGTAAGTTTAATTGTGAGATAAAATTATAATTGTTGGGGAAACGTGTATCAACACGTCAAAAAGAATAAGTTGCTAAATGATGGGTGCGTGCGATTTCAATCTCTGCTATTTTTGTTTGTAAATTAACGCAGTTATTGGCATTTAGTTACGTAGCTAGTAAAAAGCGCGCCTCGACGGTACTTGTAAAACGTCATTGGGACGCGAGCTTCCTATTGGGCGAACAATAGGTAGAGTCGCATCGCGCGCCGGTTGAGAGAAGCGAGCAGCACGGCGCAAGGGTGAAGCCAGCAGTCTTCCACGATAGCTCCGTGAAGCATGTGCTTTTCCGTGGGCTCCGCGATTTTAAGGCCTTTTTGGGCAATTGAAGCAGTCATTCCAAGACAATATGGCTCCGTGAAGCAAGTTCTCTTACGGACGCTACACGAGTTTAAGGCCTTTTTGGGAAATTAATGATTTCTTTTCAAGTAGAACTAAGCAGCTTTATCTCACGTACGAAATTGAACTCCCTACGATACCGGGGCGTTTTTGTGATGTACTTTCAAGCAGGGTTGATAAAAATCATGATTTTTTTATTTTTTTTTTAAATTTACCAGCTTTTACAAATATTATTATTTTTAAATATTTCTAACTGCTTATATTTTGTTTTGTTAAGTAAACAAATATTTTTAGGCAGGAATAGTACAGATACGAAGCAAAACTAGAGAAGTTTTAACATGCAAATTTCGTTCGCGTAGTTTTTGCAAGTTTGCGCCTTTGTCCAAACTTGTATTAACGTGAAAATTTCGTCCGCGCAGTATTCCAAGTTTGCCGCTTTGTCGAAACTTGTAATAACTGGCAGAAAACGCCCGGCTATATAAACGATACGCACTTATTTTAGTTATCAGTAATATTTTTGCTTTAGGGGTTAATCTATCAAAACATTTGAACTCATGACAAGCCGGGGCAGAAAGGAATTTAGTGTTTGGCAGCATTTTATAAAAAAGAAAGTGGTGGGCAAACTAGATTGTAGAGCAGTATGTAAAAAGTGTGGTAAAGAATTGCAAGGTTTAGTGGACAGACTAAAAAGTCATTGGGAAATCTGCAAAAGTGAAACTAGTGATATCAGCAGTGGTCTTGAAACTCTGCATGATGATTGTCACTCACAGCCTGGAACTAGCCAAAGTGAAATTATCCAGTTGACAAAGAGACAGAAAAGCGATAACTGTGAAAATAGTGGAAGTAGCGGTAATTTGGATTCTTTTGTTGTGCGAACTGGACAAGATAAGAAAAAAGAATTGGACAGACAAATAGCCAAAGCCGTTTACGCAACAAATTGCAGTTTTAGAGCTATAGAAAATAAAGAGGTTCGAAAGGCCATAGAAATGCTAAGACCACTAGACCACCATCTAGATTTCAGTTATCATCAACGCTCTTGAATGAAATATTTGAAGAAAAAAATTACCGACTCGTCCGATTACTCTATAATTACATATGGTTGTTCGGCACACTTACTTAGTTTGCTCTCCAAAGATTTAGAAGCATCGCAGATAAAAGAACATATAGTACATATTGTGAAATACTTCAGAAACAGGGTTGGGCTGATTTAAATCAAGAGATTTAAATCACGATTTATTTTTAATTCAGAACAATGAACAATGTAACACATTAAAAAAAATTTTCAAAAATCAACAGTATATAGAACTCGCGCTTTTAAGAAATAAAAAAGTAGTAGGTATATAATACATATAAACTTTATGTTTCTGTATTTTTGTTTTCGTTGTATAGTTTAAACAAAAATACTAATTTTCCTCCTTTCTCTACACCCATCCTGTTCCTAATATCAGAGTGTACAAAGCCAAAAGTGCTAAACACTCGTTCTACTGATGCTGAGGAAGCAGTTGCGCACAGGAATTTTCTTGCAAGAAGCGCGTTCTGACAATATTTTGGGTAGAATTTAGACCTACTATATTGTTAGACCGACATTAAAATAATTTGTATTAATTCGAAGGAGAGAAAAATGTTAAATTTTTAATAAAATCCATAAAAATCAAAAAAATCAAAAAATCAATGATTTTTGATTTTTTAATAAAAATCAAATTTTGCCCAAGCCTGTTCAGAAATACCCATTTGCTAAATGCTTGGTATAAAGAAAAAGGGGACAAGAAATTGGTCTTACCTCAGACTGTTCGATGGAATACACTTTCAGATTGTCTTGAGATCTATGTAAAAATGTAAATGAGTGACCAAAATTGTTATTAATATGTGAAGAGTTCAAATTGATCCAGTGATTTTTAAAAAAGTTTCAGATATCTGTATTAAAAGGATGGCTGAAGATTTTCTACAGTTGCTAAAACCAATTTCTATAGCACTGGATGCAATGCAACAAAAAGGTGCATTTTTATCTCAAGCAGTTTACATATGGAAAAAGTTACTGGCTATTTTTGACAGTTTTGAATTTGAAGAAGAAAGAAGCTTGCGTCAATATCAATTATTTTATTATTTAAGAACAGATATGTTCAAGCTCTAACCCCCTTTCACTTTTTGGCGTATATTTTGGATCCTACAATAACCAAAGAAGAATATTCATTACTAGCTGAAGAAAAGAGAGGTGCACACATTGTTTCCAAATATTTTGCAGACACAGGATTATTACCATTACTAATTAAGTTGGAAGCTAAGTCGGACCCTTTTCACAAAACTCTGTTTTCACAGGAAATAATCAAAAATGTAACAGCAGTACAGTGGTGGAGATCTCAAGAAGATGTTTCAGAAATTAAGCAAGTACTCCCTATAGTAATTTCTGTTTTGTGTGCCTGTGCATCGTCTGCTGATATCGAAAGGATGTTTTCTACTTATGGATTCGTGCATTCAGATATAAGAAACATACTTGGCAGTGACAAAGCAGCTACACTAGTATTTCTATTTAAGCATTATAACACTTAGGTTTTTTTTATATTTTTTTTTGTTTAAATTAAGTATTTTTTTGTATTAAAAAGATTTTTTTAGTTTTAATTATTTAGTTTTTTTAAAGTTTTTTTTTTGTAATAACCAGCTGTTCTCTCCGATTATTATAATAAAATAATAAATAACACCACATAAAAATGCGTCTGGGTTTTATTTTTTTTATGAACAAATACATTTTAAGTGTTAAAATTTTAAAACTCTTTTAAAATAATCATGATTAAAAAAAAATCATACTGATTAAAATCATGATTTTAATCGTGATTTTAATCAATTGATTTTAATCATCTCAACCCTGCTTTCAAGTGATAGTTAGGGAACCAATGTAAAAAAGCGGTTAGTAATGTGAACGTAAGTAGCGACCAGTGTATTTGTTGTGAATCCTTGTAACATGCTACCATAACCTGCATTAAAGAATAAAAACAAAAGTGTTTAAGTAAACAATTGTTTTAATCAAACGTAGCAGAAAATTAACAAACTAGTCTGCAACCCTAATGGCCACGCAGTAATAATTAATGTAACCACTAGGGAATTAACCCAGTGCGCCATCAATAATAAAAAATTACTGATCATTGGTTTTTATATCTCGACGCGTTTTCTAGATATTATTATTTGTATATTTGCACAATGTCCTACCCTAAGGCATTTCAAGTAGAATAGTAACAAAAAAATTACTCTTGAAAATGCAGAAATTTTTAAGACAAACTATAACTATAAAATACTTTAAAAAAAAAATCTAGCTACAATCATAATAACTATATCAGCTTCTATAGTCAGGACACTAGCTAATGCACACTCCAGTAATCCGATCCTTCCAACTGTACAGTGTTATTGATTATAAATGGGCCTCCCATCTATGAGTAATTTGATGAGTACATGAAAAATTTAAATTTAAAAATTGTTTTATGGTGTTACACAAAAAAAAATGAGCATCACATTTTTGACATATGACATAAAGATGTTAGTTTTTAAATGAATGGTATATTATTTTTTAGTTTTATAAAACTTTTATTTCTTTATTCAGCTATGTATAGTTTTATGACGTTTTTGTTTAAAATAAAGGAGAAAAATTTTGATAGAGTTGGCCATGCACGCACTGCAAACTAAAAATGACGTCTGTTTATATTAGAAATTTGGGCGTTACCTAGCTTTTAATAAATGCGGATTTATTAATAAACTTTTCCGACAGTGAAAAATAAGATACCTATTTGAAATATGTTTAATTTAATTTAGTAATATTAATTTTACAATACAAAACTTGCTCAATGTGTGCAATATATATTTATCTTATGGTAGTAAAAGTTAAATCAATTTCATTATTTAATTTCTCTTTGAAATAGCCCTATAACAAAATATTTAATAATGTTAAATCTGGGTTATTTGGCGGTCACCTCAACTGGGTATAAAATCATAAGGAAATCACTTGCCAGCAGGACGGTGCTCCACCACATAACATTGTAGCAGTAACTGCATTTCTCAATGAAACTTTTTCTTTATGGAATTGTATTGTAAAATTAATATTACTAGATTAAATTAAACATATTTCAAATAGGTATATCTTATTTTTCAGTATCGGAAAAGTTTATTAAAAAATCCGCATTTATTAAAAGCTAGGTAACGTCCAAATTTCTAATGTAATTTTTAGTTTTCAGTGTGTGCATGGCCAACTTTATCAACATTAAAAAAAAGCTTTTTTACACAAAAACGTCATAAAACTATACAGAGTGGCAAAAAAGTCGCGCATAATGCCTGTAACTTTTGAATTACCTCGTATACAAAAAAGTGACCTTCATGAAAGTTGTTCAGTAAATTATTCCCCACATTTCTACCTGCATGAATTTTTTCTGTCATTTCTGGCTTAGTTGCCATAGAGACTAACTTACTTTTTTTAAATAGAACACCCTGCATATGATTGCATATTTGGATTCTACTGGGAAAACTCTGAATTTCAAATTTTCACCTATCTGCAAGCGTTTCCGAGATAATGACAGCTCAAAAATGAAAAACTTCCTAATTATAATTATTCCTACCTAATACCCACCAGTTGAGTCAAGGTGTTTTCGTGACAGCGACCTAAGAGGTGTCAATAATTTTGAGTTCCTGTTTATTTTTCTGTTGTCTGATTTCTAATTTGTTTACGCTATGGTTCATCTGAATGGGAAACAACGAGTTGAAGTTTTAATAATGAGCGGTTACGGAAATATGAAAAGATCGCAAAATCAGGTTTGTCAACTTTTCAATGAATTATATCCAAATAGGCCTCCAAAAAATCAGTCAACGGTGTGCCAAGTGATAAGGAAATTTCGAGAAACAGGCAGTGTAAGGGAAGCCGCTAGATCAGGTCGACCTAAAACAGCAACCGGGGGAGACAAATCTTTGGATATCATGCTCTCAATACATGAAAATCCAACGAAATCATCCAGGCCAATGGCAATGGATTGTATTGTGTCTCATCAGTCAGTGAAAAATTTGTTTAAGCAGAAGAAGTTGCACCCCTACAAGATAAAGTTGGTGCACGAGTTAAACGAGGACGATTTTGATAAAAGAGCTGAATCTTGTGAGCTGATGATGGCACGATGCAATAATGAAAATAACTTCGCAACAAATATCATTTTCTCGGATGAAGCTACTTTGCATTTAAATGGCATTGTTAATAGACATAATTATCGTTATTGGTCTGCTGAGAATACTCACTGGCTCCAGGAAGGTCATACTCAGAGGCCCGAAAAAGTTATTGTTTGGGCGGGCATAGTTGGTAGACATATTGTGGGTCCTATTTTCATAGATGGTAATTTGAATGGCGAAAAATATATGGACCTCCCCAGGAATCACATAATTCCTTCTTGCAGAAGAGTTTTACTGGGTGTAAATAATGGCATAAACGAACAGGTATGGTTCCAGCAAGATGGAGCACCTGCGCATTAGGCGGCAAATGTTAGACAATACTTTGTCCTATCCTCTTCGACAATACATAAGCAAACAATTTCCAGGACATTGGATAGGCAGAAGAGGTGCTATTGACTGGCCAGCGCGATCCCCGGACTTAACCCCGCTCGACTTCTTTTTAAAGAGACACTTGAAGAACAAAGTCAACGTTAACCGTCCAAATGACTTAGAATATTTAAAAGTCAGAATTAGTGCTGAAATTCGGGCCATTCCAGAGGACTTCCTTTTAAACGTTGTAGACGGGTTCAGGAATCGACTGGCGCTCTGCTTAGCAGAAAATGGTGGTCATTTTAAACACCTGATCCACTGAAAAGGTTTCACTTGTTTATTATTCCGATGTTAAGTTGTTCAATTTTCTAGGCTATTTATTTTGTTATTATAAAGTTTGTTACAATTTTATTTTTTTATTTTTTTTATTTATGTTTTATGGCTCTGGTTGATACCAAATGGTCAGCATCTAAATAAAATTTTAAATAAATAACAATTTGCAATACAAAAAATTCAGAGTTTTCCCAGTAGAATCCAAATATGCAACCATATGTAGGGTGTTTAAAAAAAGTAAGTGGGTCTCTATGGCAACCAAACCAGAAATTACAGAAAAAATTCATGCAGGTAGAAATGTGGGGAATAATTTACTAAACAACTTTCATAAGTCACTTTTTCGTATACGAGGTAATTCAAAAGTTACAGGCATTATATGCGACTTTTTTGCCACTCTGTATATAGCTGAATAGATTATAAACTAAAATATAAAATTAAAAAATAAAAAATAATATACAGAGGGGGTTCCATTTAAAAACTAACATATGTATGTCATATGTCACAAATGTGATGCTCGATTGTTTTTTTGTGTAACACCAAAAACAATTTACAAAAAAAAAACTTTTATATTTACATTTTTCACGTAACTCGCCAAATTCCTCATATAGATGGACGGTCCATTTATAATCAATATCCCTGTACATACCAAAAAAAGCACACTGCACAAACTCAAGTAAATAAATAAATAAATAGTGATTTTGGGAAAAAATGAAATTTATATTATGGTACGGTGTAATCATTTTTAACAATTACCAACCAAACTAATAATTTAAAATTTAAAAAAAATTAGACAAATTTTAGAATCTTTGATTATAAACTTTTAAATTGGACTGGATAAATAATTAGGAGTAATTATTAATTCAATTAATTATAATTAATTTTTTGTTTTTCTTAATAATTTTTTATACAGGGTTGGTCAATGAAAACGAAATACGGACGACTTTTTATACAGAGTGTTAATGAATGTTACGCAGATATTTAAGGGAGTGATAGTGCTCGTCAAAATAGGAAAAAAAAATAGTTATAAACATGCGGTCAAAGAGGCTTTGATATACAGGGTGTCAAACTTGAATTTCTTTTTAGTTTTTCTCTTATATTTTCCAAGATAATTATTTCAAATTTGGTACACTAATGTATTAGTTTTTGGAATCTCTACAATAAAATGTCTAAATTGTCAGAGGCAGTATAAAGCGCTACCAACACTTTCACTTTCCTGAACTTTTTTTTAGGATACCCTGCATAAATACTGATATCATATTTTGACTCCCCGTTATTTTCTAATTCTTTTTGATTCCCTATTTTTTTTTATCGTATCTGTCATTTGGCAGGGGAACATCGAACTGTAAGAACGGTCGAAATTGAGGAAGCACTCCTGAATGCTGTAGAAAACGAACCAGGTATAAGTACAAGAAAAATTGCGGCAACTTTAAACATTTCATCTGTGTTAGTCTGGAAAATTTTGATGGATAATTTGATTTATCCCTACCATATCCAGACAGTCCAAGCTGTTTCCCTCCGATTCAATTTTTATTGTTATCGGATGTTATCGGATATAAATTTTATTTAGTGATAAAGCAAGTTTTTCGAAAAATGCCATCAGAAATTTTCATAACAATCATTTTTGGTCAGAAGAGAATCATCATGCGATAGTCGAAAGTCATTTCCAGTAAATGTCTGGGCTGGCATTGTTGAAGAATACTTGGTGGGGCCATTTTTCCTGCCAACGGGCAATATTATCACCAATTTTTAGAAGAGATACTCCCCGTGCTTTTAGAAGAGATACCACTTGAACTAAGAAACCAACTGTGGTTTATGCATGATGGCGCACCGCATTTCAGTTCGGTGGTAAAGGAGGTTTTAAATCAACACTACAACCGTTGGATAGGTCTAGGTGAACCTCAGCCGTGGCCCCCTAGGTCCCCCGATTTAAATTGTCTAGATAATTTTTTCTGGGGACATTTAAAATCGTTGTTGTATCAGACTCCCATCTTTCATGTGAAATAATTTGCAATACTCCTGGGATATTCAAGAGAGTTCGCCAGTCTATGAGACGAAGAGTTGATTCCTGCATATTAGCAAGAGGAGGTCATTTTCAATAGTTCTTATAATTTTTTTAGTTTGTTATGTAACGCAGAATTAAGGCGGCGTATATTTCCCTATTTTTAGGGAAATTTTGATCTGACAACATTAAAAAATCTGTCCTTATAAAAATTGAGATGAAAAAAAACTACACCTTAGTATTGAATAAAAATTGGCACGTGCCCATTTTTTTATTTACAGATGTCCTCGCGTCTTAAATTTACAATATTTTTGTTTGTTTCTAAACTAAAAAAAAAATGAACTAGAAAACGATGATAGATACGATAAAAATGTAGGGGATCAAAAAGAATGAGAAAAGAATGGGGAGTCCAAATTAATATGGTATCAGTATTTATATAGGGCATCCCAAAAAAAAGTTCAGAAGAGTGAAATGTAACGCTCTGTATACTGCCTTTGACAATTTAGACATTTTATTGTAGAGATTCCAAAAACTAATAAGTGTACGAAATTTGAAATAACTATCTCGGAAAATATAGGAAAAAAAACGAGAAAAACTATTAAAAAATTAAAGTTTTGACACCTCGTATATCAAAAATGAATCCTTTTTGACCGCATGTTTGAGTATTTTTTTTTATTTTGACGAGCACTACCACTCCCTTAAATATATACGTGACATTCAATAACACACTGTATACAGGGTATTTAAAAAAAACATGTGCCATCTGCCATCTCTCTTGTGTTGATTCCTTACCCAAAAATAAGACAAATAGTTACTATCAACAACGTCACTGCCGTTTTCTCTTTTGATAACAAAGTTGTTGTAGGCAGTTTAAGGTTTAATGTGGATAATTTTTTGATTTCGGCTTTAGTTTAGGAGATAAATGCAATTTTATCAAACTCTGATATCGGAGGGCACAGCAATATGCAAGTAAATGTTATTTATTTTTTTTATTCGACAACCGTAGGTCACACGAAAGAAGTCTTAGGAACAATTTTTGCTGAGTGATAAAACGCAATTTTGAAAATAATATTTATGCTGAAGAAAAACAATAGCGTATCATTTTTTTCGTTAAAAATATCAAAATACATGTTAGCGCGGACGTCACTGGTAGAAGTAGAGCAAATCTCTTTTATGAAATAAATGTATTTTCTATACCTAGTTAGTACCTACTAGAATTCAAAATAATATCTATAGCGGTCTCAAAAGTATTAAGGAAAAACCGTTTTTTTTTTAATTTTCAAAAACGTGTATCTCAAAATTTAAGCGACTGCGGACCTATGTTTATAAGAACTATTTGTCTTATTTTCCGATAAGGAATCACCAAACGCGACGGCACATGTTTTTTTAAACACCCTGTATATCGTCACTTTTAAAAAAATCGCTCAGACAATAAAATTTAGTTTTCAGGGGGGAAACTTCTTGCTAATATTTCGAACCCTGTAACTTACCTGGCGGGGGTGATTTACACCCCTAAACTGTCTTTTTAATGCTGAACAGTTTTTACTCATTTTCCGCCAAACTATGGAATATTTCTAGGTGTTATTAAGCCATCATACTGTATTTGCGATAGTATTCTTAGATAAATGCATAGCGTCTTTAAAAACATCAATTGCCATCTTTAACCTTGTAAAATTCACAGATTTTCACGATTGAGGAATGGGACCCAAATTATTTCACCCTCTCTGGATACTTGACTTTATAATCCAAACCAACTAGGTCATCTTAAGCCTTAATTTTTAATTAGTACGCTACGCTACTTGAATAATATTGCTACGGTTCCCTGAAAAGAGGTACTTATCTGAATACCAAAGTGATACCTATTCCTTTAACAGACAATTGTGACACTAAACAACTTAAAACTTTGTCGAAAAAGTATTGCCAAGTCCTACCAATGAAAGGTAATGTTCAGCTAAGAATGTAGAAATGCTGAGAATTTTATTTTAAAAAAATTGTAGGTTTCTGTTCACAATGGATCTTAAACTATAAAGTATAGGTACCTAATCTATAGCGAGTGAAAGATTGCACGAGACGAAGGGGAAATCGAGGGTAAATTTGGCATAAAAGAGGTATATTCTAGATGAACTGATCAAAACTATTCTAGATGAACTGGTCGAAACTATTCTAGATGAACTGGTCGAAACTATTCTAGATGAACTGGTCGAAATTATTCTAGATTTAGTGGGCAAACCACAGGCGTCTGCAAAAACCATGTTTCAAGAAGTTCGTATCAGTGTAAATAAACTCCCTCGGTTACTCCCCTACATTGTTTTAATCTTCACACTATATGTAACTTAAGCTTGCGACCAGCGCAAGTTTATGTTCTACTAGTCGGGGTGACCTTATGTGGGATAACCAATCTTGTTAAATATCTTTAGTTGTGTTACTGATTTTTACGTATAGTAACTTGACAGGTTAAAGCTGAAAAAAATATACATATTAGCAACTAGCCCAAATAGGTACCTCTCTAATTAAACTGAAACAATGTGTTTGGATCATCAAACTTATACTGTATTGTGTTTATGAAAACCTGATGTGAAGTACTGTAGTCCTGCAATATGATTATAAAGTAAATATCAGCTTACGAAGCTTTAGACGTCTTTAATTCCTTATAGAGACCGCTACAAAGCATAATTTTATAGGAGAATACTCGAACTTTTACATTGGTAAACATAGAATGGTGAAGGTTCCGGACACTTCGTAAAAGTCCGCACCTTACGACGTTTAAACACAACCGTATTTTTAAGTTTTTGCAAGTTCTTAAACAAATCAATTACCAGCAGATAATATACCCTAAATTATCGACAAAATCAACTTTAGATAGATCTTAATAATACTTAAAAATATAGAGCAAAACTGGTGCGCGGAAACACATTAAAGCGACTTTGTTCTGTTAAAATGCCAACTACAATCTTACCTTTATTTGTAGTCTTAAAGTGCAAGATTCCTTTTGTCGTGAGCACAAAATTAAACCGAATTCACTACAAAATACAAGTTTTTAACAACAAAACGCGCTTTTGCCGCCAGGAACGCCAACAACCACGTCAAGCACCTGTTAAGCTAAACTCTAAACTAATAAAACTATTATCTGATCTGATTGGTTCGAACCAGCACATATTCAGTTGTGATTGGCCTAAATCAGCTCATGTGATTACAATACAATATGTCACCGTCTGAAAGTTCAGTGATAGGGAAATAATAGGCAATTTATAAAATAACTTGCTAAGCAGTTATTTTATGACACGAAATGTATAAGAAACAATAATAATAATCGTTTAATTTAATTTTTTTCGATATTTCTGTCTGACGTTGCGAGAAATTCGAAGAACCTAGAAGATTTAAAATGCGCTAACTTTGCGCCAAGGGGATTCCTTTGCTTGGAGACTGTTTGGTTCAATTTTTTTGTATTCATGTTCGCGTATTGACAACAATATAAATCAATCTATATATTTTATTAATTTATACACTTACCTTGCTGAGTTTACGAACAAATACGTCTTAATTTGCACTCAAAATAGTCAAAATAAAGAATTTTCACACTTTAAGCGGGACCGACGCCAACATGTAACATGATCGCACCATAGAAATGAAATAAAAGAAGTCCGCACCTGTCATCTTCAATAATGTTAAAGACCCGCCCGCACTCCGCACTGCCTCCACTTGGATGCTACCCAACTTGTGCAAAAGAATCAAGTGACGTTTTACAGTTTCTAATAAGGATTTTTCGGAATATTTAAAGTGTTAATAATTATGATTATTATTAACTTTTTTTTTTATCTGGAATGGTCACACTTCTAGATTTACCCTATACGTTTTTGGTGGCTTACGTCATCATATCTTGACCGGTTCGGTCGGTGTGGAAACTCAAGGTACTATGCTAAGGCTCAGTAGAGTTGTATAAGTTATGGATACTTTTAATCTTTAGTTTAACCGATGGAATGGGCACCGGTTATTGGCCAATCCTCAAGTTATACTGTAATATTGAAACCCTATACAATTGGGCCTAATACCCGACGTCACGTCACTATTACCGATCAGAAAGCGATTACCGGACTTTGGCAACTATGTGCGGATTAGCCTTAACATATTGGCTGATGGCTAAATTCTCTTATTGGTCGACAAAATACCGGAAATAAGACCATTTTAAAAGTGTATCCGCCAATTCATTACCTATTTCCGGTGCTGTTTTGCAAATACTAAATTCACTGTTTTTTATTTCAGGAATACCATTGTCACCAACTTCAACGCTTTATAAACTATTAAGCTATTTAGGAAAAAGTAAATATGTATCAAAAATACTGATAGTTTGGTCCAATGATAAAAGACCACCAAACAGAAATCGTTGGCCAAATTTACCAATACATATTCCTCTACATATCATTGAAACTGGCAATGGCCTGGAAGGAAAATCTAGTATTTCTCAAAGGTTTTATCCGCATAAAGAAATTAAAACAGATACAGTTCTTTCCTTAGATGAGGACACCATTCTAACGACGGAAGAGATCGACTTCGCTTTTGTCGTTTGGAAGGAGTTTCCAGACAGAATAGTGGGTTATCCAGGAAGATCCCACTATTGGGATGATTCTAAATCTACATGGGGCTACACATCAAAGTGGACCAACGACTATTCAATAGTTTTAACAGGAGCTGCATTCTATCATCGATACTATAATTATTTATACACTGAATGGTTAAGTCCTCTGTTGCACAAAACAGTGGAGCAAAGTCAGAATTGTGAGGACATTCTTATGAATTTCTTGGTAAGTCATGTGACCCGAAGGCCTCCTATTAAAGTTACACAAAGGAAGCAGTATAAAGAACAACCCAGCGCAGGGAGTTGGTCTCCCTGGAATGATCCAGATCATTTTATCCAAAGACAGACTTGTCTTAATACTTTTGCCGCTGTCTTCGGGTATATGCCCTTACTAAGGTCTAATTTAAGACTCGATCCCGTACTTTTTAAGGACTCTGTCTCGAACAAAAGAAAAAAGTATAGAAAGATTGAGTTGGTAGTAAGTTAGTCAATTTTTAAGAGTAAATTTGAGGTTCCTTTGAGTAAGAGTGGTCCTGAGCGAAATAGAAGAAATGGTAATCTTGAAACAATAGTTCTCAACCTTGTCAAGTAAATAAATATTACAGTTATATATGGTACCGCGCTACAAAAAATATATATTCATGGTGTACGATCTACAGGGTGTTACTTAATAATGTCGTGTACCCTAGATTACTTATTTTATTGGGAGATTGCCTTTATAGACCAACTTTTAGTAGAAAAGTTCATATACCTACATAAAATATTATATCCTCAAATGCTTGGTTTTCGACTTTTGACAATATACAGGGCGCTAAAATTTTAATTTTTTCCAATCTTTTGCAAAAATATCGGAAACAGTTTGAAATATTAAACACAATTGTTGCATAGATTATTATGATATAAACACACACATTGTAACGTTAAAAAAGTCTTTAAACATCAGTAGCGTAGGTCGTAAGGTTAAGTTTCAATACAATTTCAACCAAAAAAATGTTACGCGACTGTTTCTCAAAACAATTACTTTTCTTTTATTTCTCATTCAATTCTAAATAAAAAAGGTATCTTTCATTTTGGCCGTAAAATGGACCGTTTAGAAGACAATATTAATTATTGTGGTGGAGTGTGGAGATTATAATAAATCTAAAAAAATTATTAGAATGTTAGGTATTTGCAGGCAGGCCATGATAAAACCTCCTAGCAACCTCTATATCAAAAAGCATTTTAGTACCTATTGTATATACTTACTTCCTATGTACTTTTCGACTTAATATAAAATTGATCTAGGGATCCCCCATTAAAATGCAGTAGGTCTATAGGTACCTACATAAAATAAACGTATAACACCCTGTATGGTATACAGGTGTTCCTAAATATCACGTACATACGGAAGGGGATAATTCTTTGACTTATTTCATGACTAAAAATTCATATGAACATGGGTCCGTAAACGCTTCGTTACCAATCTACAGAGTGTTGAAATTTCAAGACTTATTGTTAATTAAAGTTTCTTTATAGCTCCTGCCGTTTTTGAAATAGGTATTTAGCTCAAACTTGGAATATAGGTTACGCCGTAGGACTTACATCATTGGGCATGCCAAATGGTTACGAGATAATCTACAGGCAGATATTTTTTTAGGGGGTCGCATGCCCCTTATTTTCTTCCCCTGAAATTTTTTGCAGTGCGCCGCTGGCAGAGTTTAAAATACGAAATTAATTTTTTTCTGTTTAAAAACTTTTTAGTCTCTTGTAGTTTCGTATCTGCGACAATATCGAGAAAAGAAAATAAAAAAACGATTTTCTTTAATCTAATATTCGATATCGTAAGTCATCAACGGGATTTACTGGTGTTGTATGCACTAGAGATTTGAGATGCCCCCATAAGAAAAAATCTAGGCTATTTAAGTCAGCCTAGGGGGCTATGACTGAGGTTCACCCCGTCGATCCACTTGTTCTCATACACTTCATTTAAACACTTCAAAGCCAAAATAGAAAAATGTGCTGGGCGCACCAAATCGTTTTTTATTTTTTTTTTCTCGATAACGGTCGCAAATACGAAGAAACTATAAGAGACTAAAAAGTTTTTAAATTAAAGAAAAAATCATTTCGTATTTTAGACTGTAACAGCCTACCCCTGAACAAATATCTCCTTGTAAATTAATTCTCACAACCATTTAGAGCTAAAAGGTAAAGGGGGCAAACATTGACATAAGTAATAACTTTCAAAAAAATGTTTTTAAAAATTAGTGGGTAAAACAGGAGGGTAAAATTTTTTAGTTTAGGTAATAGCTGTTATGAGCAATGTACCATAGATAAACCTTTCTTATTAATATTTGCCTTAACATTAGATATAAGAGTTTTGAAGCCACCGAAATTTTCAGCGCTTAACGTTTGCAGTTAGCAGTGAAGTTTGACAAAGTTAATTCTATACACACATCAGATAATCGAAAATAGCCGAGCTAAACGAACCAGGACGATCCTATCTGTAATTAGGCAAAATCCCCCCCATCCACTCACCCCAAGACCTCAAGTATGTATATAGAAACAAACAAGGCGGAAGCATTTGCTGATTCATATAAGAAGCACAGCAGGCTGAATGATAGCGATGATCGACCCCGAACATGAACGACTGTTGAAGCGTACCTCCAGACTAATCAGACGCTCCCTCGAAACTGAGGAAATCCTCAGACCAGTCTCCCGCGAAGTCGCAGATATCATTCGTTCGCGCAAATCCAAAAAAGTCCCGGGCCTTGACAACATCTATAGAATTCTCAGACTTCTCCCACGCAAAGAACTGGCAACAATGGCAACCATCGTCAATGCCATACTCCGCCTCACACCTACTTCCCCAATAAGTGGAAGGAGACCACTGTAATCATGATCCCCAAAGCTATCGCCGCATTTCTCTTCTTAACTCCATGGCAAGATTCATGGAAATTATCATTCTCGAACGCTTAAAGGAAAAAACCGCTGTACTGGAAGTTTTTCCAGACGAGCAGTTCGGCTTTCGCAAGAACCTTATTAACACTAAACTCCGAGCCCTTAGACTCACCGAGTACATAACCCAAGGCTTCAACTGGAATCAGTACGTCGGAACGATCCTTTTCGACATTGAAAAACCTTTGACACCGTCTGGTACGATGGACTAATTCACAAGATGATCGCCCTGGGTTATTCCTCCAACCTCGTCCGTCTAATCCAATCATACCTAGCCCAACGCAAAATCTGCGTCCGCATAGGCCACTTTCTCTCCACCCCCAGAGCGTCCCTCAAGGCGCTGTTCTCTCCCCACATCCTTTCAACATATTCATTCACGACATCCCCAAAGCCCCAGATAACACCCTAGCCCTCTGTGCCGACGATACCGCCTTCGTCGTAAGGTCACTGCGTCAACACATAGTCACACGCAAGAAGCAGCCAACGAATTCTCCACTTACTGCTTAAATTGGAAACTTCGTCTCAATCCCGACAAAACCCAAACTATTCAGTTTGCTCGTAGAAGGCAACCACCCTTCGACGACTTGGATGGTTGCAATGTTCCCTGGTGCGACACAGTGAAAAGCTCGGTATCACCCTCGACAAAACCCTTCATTGGCGCCCCCATATCCAAAACACCATCAACAAAGTAAGGCTTTTCTACAGCCAACTATACCCTCTGCTCAATCAACGCAGCACCCTCAGACACGATAACAAACTCCTCCTCGTCAAATCTATGATCCGCCCCACCCTCACATACGGGTCGGCAGCCAGGGGTTACGCAGCCCCATCCAGCCTTAACCGTCTCCAATTTCTCGAGAATCGTTATATCCGTACGGCCATGGACATCCCATGGTTCATCCGTAACGTTGATCTATACCGAGATATCAAACACACCCCCCCTAGCCAAATACCCCCACGATAGACATACCAAAATCCTAACTGCAACCTTAAGCGCTGAATATTTCGGTGGCTTAAAAACTCGCTATAATTAAAAGAAAAACGGTCAAGTGTCAATGTTACCCCATGGCATGGTAACATTGACACTTCTTATAAACGGTATCACCAGTCACTGTTTGACTCTGTAAAGGCAAAATTAACATAAAAAATACTCTGTGTTTTGAAAATTATGTATAATGTTTAACGCAATACCGTGGATAACATTGACAATTCATATTAAAGGTATCACTAGTCACTGTTTGACTTTATAAGGGCACACTTAACATAAGAAAATATTTTTAATTTAAAAAGCATACTTAACTAATACATTTTAATAACTTACAAAATTTGTAGGGACTATCGACATAACTTCAGCAGTAATAAAAAGAAAAGGTTGTTGTAAGTTGTAATTTTTTTTTCAAGTTATACCACTGTCAATGTTGGAACAGTTTACCTAATATCTCAAAAATTGCAGGAGCTATAAGAAAAATACTAAAAAAAATCTTGAAATTTCAACACCCTGTAGATCGGCAACGAAGCGTTGCGGACCTATGTTTATATGAATTTGAAAGAATTATCCCCTTCCGTATGTAGTTGATATTTAGGAACACCCTGTATAGCTCATGTTACAAAACTGAAGTACGCCCACGAACTGGCAGAGTGTACCAAAAGGGGGAATTTTTTCTTGTTATTGACGCGAGAAGCACAACTCACAACAAATTATGTTGATATTATTGAACTCGGAGATAGGTATTAAAATGCACTGAAATTTGGTTGGGAATTAGGCAATGCCCGGATGCTTTTTACACTATGGCCAAGCTTAAGTTTTCAACATTATCGCAGAGAAAATGTCTAAGAAATAGTATTTTAATGAATATTTCAAAGTTATTTTTAATTCTAAACATCTTGTCTTTATAATAATTTTCGATATTGTCAAAAATAAAGGTACTACCTACTTTAAAATCACATTTTTTGATAAACCTCGTATACGACTGATAAATTTTGACATCTGATGGTTACATATTAAGTTTTAGACCATGCAGAACTTTTTATGAAGTATAACTTTTTTTCGTAAAATTAATAATAAGAAAGTTTCCCATATGCCGCCAACTTACGTAGACACACTGTATATCTACCTATTTATATTTTTGCGTACTTGCCCAAAAATACATTTTTTAAATAGTCAGTGGCGTATTTAGGGGGGGTCCGGGAGTCTGGAACCCCTTCCCCCGTGGGCTCGATAGTAGAGAAAACTGAAAATCACATTAATTCATTTGTAACCCAAAAAAGATGGTATAGAATATAGATATATTGAAGTACTGATCCTGGACTTTGACGTATATAAGATACTTGGGGATTCCCGCAGTTGTTGCAATTGTTCAATTTTATTGTTTGTTCCGTGTTTTCTAATTCAGGGGGTAAAATAGTATACGTTACACATACATTCAGAAAACTAATATTTAAAATACAAATATTGGCGTTTATACAGGGTGTTACTTAATAATAGGCCGGAATTCCAAGGACGCATTCCTGAACCAGATTCAAGTAGAAAATTTCATATAAACATGTGTTTCTAAAAAGTCTGGTTTTCAATTTGCAGGGTGTCAAAGTTTAAAAGAAAATCGTTTTTTTATTAATATCTCAAAGATCCTTTTACCGATTTTGGTAAATTTGGCAGTGCTGTTCGTTGTGATAAGACACTAAGTTAGCACTAACTAGATGATAATTAAGAGTTCCAGTGGCGTCCCGGGGGGCAGTCTCATGAATAATATTGAGAAGTAAATGTACGCCACTGACTTGTTTAAAAATTTTATATTGTTTTCGGGTTAAGCAGCTAAAAATGCAACTTTTTTGTTTCCTGATATTTTTTCGTATCATACTTCGTTGTCGAGAAAAAAAATGTTTCGACGTGCAATGCAGTGGCTTTTATTTTTTTTCTCGAAAACGAAGTGAGATACGAAAAAATATCAAGAGACAAAAAAGTTGTATTTTTAGCTGCTTATTAATTTTTAAACAAGTCAGTGGCGTACATTTTTTTTTGTCAATATTATTTGTGAGACTGCCACTGGAACTCATAATTATCATCTGGTTAGCGCTAACCTAGTGTCTTATTACAACGAATAACACTGCCATATTTCACCAAGATAGACTAAAAGATTTTTGAGATATTAATAAAAATAATTTTTTTTTAAACTTTGACACCCTGCTGTATCTTGAAAACCAGGCTTTTAGGACACATGTTTATATGAACTTTTCTACTTGCATTTGGTTCAAAAGTGCGCCCTTGGAATTACGGCCTATCATTAAGTAACACCCTGTATTTAAATTTTTTTTCAAGTCAGGCTATTGGCACCAAAAAATTTTTGCCTGCGGGCATTTTTTAAAGGGTAGAAAATTGAACCCCCACCTCGTATTAAAATCCTAAATACGCCACTGTGTATACTGTGCTACTGATTTGAAAAGCTACTGCCATTGGGTTTTCATTTATGTATATACCCTATTCATACCCAGGGTTTGTTATTTTTTAAACATTTTGATTAAGAACATGGGTTTTGAACATATGTTTAGAAGTTGTAGTTTTTTTACCTATAAACATTTAAACATGTTTAAACCATTTATTTTTAATTAAAATTAAAATGTAACAATGCTGCTGATACGTACTATAGCAAAGTTTCTGACCGAGATATTAAGTAGGCATCATTATACATTTTTTGAACGTTTTATGATCCTGTTATATAATTTTAGGTTTGGTTTAAGGGTTGTTAGGATTAGGGAGCAAATGAAACATTTGTCCGATACATGCCGCTAAGCTAACTTTAAAAATCCAATTTACAGACGTAAACCTATAGCGAATGAAATCTAGTTTTAATTAGCCGACCACGACGTTTAATTTTTTCTAAATAATTTTTGAAATAATGTCTATTTGAACTAAAATCGGTATCTGGGGGTTTTTTGAAATGCGAAATTCGAATTTGATGCCCCACTTGTACAGGGCACCACCTACATGTCTTTTTACTCTTGAGGAATCATAAGTTTCTTTTACCTTCTTGTACTACATTTTTAAGCAAAAGAATAAATGTCTCGTATCATTTTTACGTAAAAAAGGCATACTTGGCAGAATACGCTACGAGCAACCGTTCTCGATAAAAAGGATAATAAAAAAATAAATGACATTCATTTGCATATCGCTATGCCCATATCAGAGTTTGATAAAATTGCATTTATCTCCTAAACAAAGCCGAAATCAAAAAATTATTAAATGGTACTTCGCATTAGCTATTAAACTGCCTACATACCAAGATCTCGAGGCTTCAGAGCTTGAACTTTACTAAATCATAGTTATGCATGTTAGTTGTTCCAAAATTCTTTGGATTGATAACGTCGGTTTGGAACAAGAGGGTCATAACTCAAAAAACTAAGATTTTCAGTAGAGCTGATTAAAGTTTTATAAATAATAAAAATGTGAATATTAATGGAAAAAATATCTTAATACATTTTGGTGTTTTCTGAAATGATTAAGTGGGAAATATATATTATTTATTAAGTAGAGTTTATCATTTGTCTTAATTTTTGGTTTTAGAATTAATTATTTTTATAAAAAATTTTGAGTTGTGACGCTCTTTTCCATATTTTATTTTTCAAGTTTTGGTTATAAAATAAAAGACATAGTTCAAGTTTATATTTATTAAACTACACAAACAGAATAAAAATATAATAATACTATTCTTTGCTAATTAGTATTTATGAAAATATAAATTAAACGTAAAAACTTATTTTCAATGGTCAGAAAAGATTAAGTAAGAGGTAATTATTATTATAGATTCTCATAAAAATCTTTGTAATATTGGGGCATTACAGTTGTACCATTTTTTTTGTTGGCAAATAAGGATAAGATGCTCTCCTTTTTTTTAGTTGTTATGCCAACCTTTTTTTTATATGCAGCTTTCAATGTTGGTTTTCTTTTTATAGGCAACGCTTGCCTTCTATTTTTTAAAAAAGCAACGGAACGAAAATAATCCTCCTTGTAGGATATTTTATAAAATAGTTCTTCTGGATTATCTTTTTTAAATTGAAGGGCACATAAATTGGATAGTTGAACCATTTGGCCATCGTTTCCTTCATTCTTTAAAAAATTATCCTTAATGCCAATTTTCTGAGCCAGTAATTTAATATCGTAAAAATCTTGGTAGGACATCTCATGAACTTGGTAGGGTTTTCCACGTTTTTTTGCTTGTCTTATTAAAGATACATACTGGTCTGGTACGTAAATGGGCGAAGACTTTTTAAATCTTTTTATTGAGCTGTCAATAACTGAGTGTACGTGGTCCCCCTCGTTCTGAGTGTGTCCGGTAACTAAAAATTTATGTGTAATCGAGTTTATATTCGGTAAGGTATAAATAGCATATAGGTATAGGGCAAAAATATAACGATTTTTATTTTGCCCTGCACAATTGTCACTATACAATACGATATCAATTTTCTTTTCCATAGACTTTTGGTTTAAGTCAACGAGATAATTCCATAAACACGACCCAATTTCATTTGCACCCCGGTTTGCGTGACCTTCATGCCATGTAAAACAATAAGCGTCACCAGTCTTTAGTTCATAAATTGTTAAATTGTACATGTTTAACTTTGACACATAGTAAAATGAAAAAGATTCCCCTTGTGGACAAGAAAGAGCAGCCTGTAAATCAAATACAGCCACAACTTTATCTTCGGATTTTTTATCGTTCTCCTTTTCTTGCCTCGACAGCTCTTTTTCTTTTATATGTGAGTCATACTGATGTTGTAGTTTATTTTTCTCTTCTTCGGTTGAATTGTAAAAGCCAGAAATCACATTGATCCTTTTTAGGTATGCGGAAAGAAATGTTAAATTCTCCTTTAAATATATTAAAATACATTAAATAGTTTACATATTGTTTATCTAGGGCTTTACATGACTCTACGTAGTCCCTATGTAGATCAGCTATGGTTTTTCCACCTTCCACATATTCCCTATCCGTTTCACTTCTGCAGTAGTGACTCTCTTTGCGAGGAATTCCCTGAATATGGTCTCTTACACCGTTCTTCATTTCCTCCGAAATTTTAATGGTATTTCCATGTTTACCACGATTTTCGGGTTGAAGCATACCTTTTACTTTATCGTTTTGTTTCTCTATGACAGTTCGAATAATTCTCGAATTAATACCCAGAGAAGCCATAAAAAATTGTTTGCAAACTCGAATATTTTCAGTTTCCAATTTAAAATAATATGCATTGTTAAGACCACGAAATTTTGTAGATGCATTTAAATATCTATACCGTGGTTTTATATGATGCTATGAACATGCGTTGTTTGTGAAGATCTGCCATTGCCCAGTACTCATCAAAGATTGCCTGTCTCTGTACCTCAGAAATTTTTGTAGAACATTTTAGACGACACCTTTCTGTATTACATGTAGGTAACAGCTTTTTAGCTTCCCTGGTAACAAGTACCTTCTCCTTCGTTCCATCGGCTTTTTTTGTGACTTTTATAGAAGTGTAAGGAAGACCACTATTTCTTAATTTTTTGCTCACGTTTCTGTGCCACTGATTTATTAATTTCTTGCGTTTCCTAACTTTTTTGTTTGGTGGGGTACAAGGGTTTTTTACAGAACGCTTCTTACTATCTTCTCGAGCTGGTTCATCTTCAAGATCACTACCCTCAGGAGATGAATAATCAGGATCTCCACTAGTATCATCATAAAATGCACTGGAAGAAGTAGAGGAGGAGGAGGACGACGTACTGCTTTTATCGTCATCGTGATCAAGACTGAAACTGTTTTCTTTACCGGGTACTAAAACAACAAAATCATAAGACAATATTGATAAAGCATTAATGAACACGCAACTTACGGTTTTGGATCATTTTCAAAAGCGATTGGAACGATTTCTTGTTTTGGAGTTTCAGAAATATTTGTACTACCTTTACCAGCTAAAAAATTAATTCGTATATTTTAGTTTATTGGGTATTTTATTCAAAAAACATATAACTTACCATCTTGGTTTGGTATAAGAAAAACATCCCCATCAATGTTTTCAACAATTTTGTTTGGTTCATTATGAGATGCATCAATTACCTTTTTAGATTGCAGTTCATTGCAAATTTGGTCCGAGACTACTGCAAATTAGAAACAAATATAGTTACTTAAGTTATGTACTTTGGCTTTACTGTAAATTGATAAACTGCTTACTTTCTGTATTTACACTAGCTGGAATATTTGAGAGATATGTGTCCGTTTCTTCGACAACTGCAATAACTGTTGGCGTATTGTGCTCTTTAGCCAGCTCTAATATATATCGAGTCCTTTTACTCATTTTCGCTAAAAAAAAGTATGTTTTTGAAAACGATAACATTTTTAGATTAGGGAAAAACATTACAGAAAATTTTGTACAGAATCGTAACATGTCAAAAAATATCCAAAACCATTTTTCTCCATCAGTCCAAGAGAGTATTATGACAAAATGTGTACATCTTGTTTAAAATTACATTATGCTAAACACTAAATAGTTTTGTTTAATACAGTCATATCTCAAAATGTGCCAGTTTATTTTAAAGTAAGGATTGAAAACAGTACTTACCTTTTAAGAAAAACCGGTGTAATTTGAGGTGAGACAATTTTGCACATAAATGCAACAAAATATCGGTGTTATTATTTAAATATTTTGATTTGTAACGCTCTTTCCCAAAATATGCGCACCCAATCTCTACAAGTGCCACACCTCAACTGAAATGTAACAGTCTTGTTTTAAAGCAAACACGGTTATTTATGATGTAACATTTGATCGTAACGCGCTCTGGTGAGAACTATACAAAGTTGATTTGTAACTATCTTACACATAATATATTATAATATTTTGAGCTGAAACAGCAATGAAACTCAAAAAATGAAAATTTTGAGATGTGACCCTCTTGTTCCAAACCGACGAAATATCATAAATAGGTTACATATTATACCTAAATCATCTGCAACACCTCGGTAAAATACAAATCTATTACAATATTATGATTAATTTTTTAGTAGTTTTAATTACCTATTATGAAAAACCGAACGGGAATTAACTTTTCAAGGAACTTTGGATAAATCAGAAACGTGACTATACTATACAGTATACGGATTTAAACTTCTAATAACTTTTTAGTAAGATAATATACACGATGTCCGGTAAGCATACGGCATACTCTCGGGAGCGTACAGGGGAGGTTAAAATAACCCTAATTTGTCATAGAAAAAAAAATCCTAAAGTGCCCCTTAACGGAGATACAGACTTACCTTTTCGGCTCTAACTTTTAAACTGACAGGAATAATTTAATGAAATTTTAATATTTTGTGCAGGCCATAAAGACTTATAAAACCATACTACGGTAGATGTCAGATAAGTAGAAAGTCAGGAGAGTCAGGAACGGACTTGCCACCACACTCGTTGGGCCAAAATTCTGACAGGTGTCATTTTACAGAGCTGAAAACTGAGTTTTAAAATACTCTGGTCATTCCTCTTTAAAAAAGGTTCTCTTTTTATATAACACGGTCAAGCATTGACTGTCGAAATTTATTTAATAATATCAAGTTTATTATCATTATTTCTACCGACAATGGCGTAAAAATCCTACCGCCGAAAATCGTACCATCTTTGTTAACGCTCGAAACCAATGCAAGCAAACGATAAACCAAAGCAAAGAAGCACACAACCAGAGGATCAGAGACAAACTTCTTGAATGTCCTAGCGGCTCAAAATCATTTTGGTCGGTAGCTAAGGCCGTCAGTCAGAACTTTACCAAGTCAACCATTCCACCTCTAACACGTTCTGATGGCACCATTGCGACCAAAGCACAGGAAAAAGCAAACTTGCTGGCGGAACTATTCTCTTCACATTCAACGGTAAATTTTCAGGGAAGTACTCCACCGAACATTACCCCTGTAGAATCGAGAATGCCCGAGATTGTCTTTCGCCACCGCCATGTTAAGCGAATCTTGAGGAGTCTCGACACTAAAAAGGCTTCTGGTCCTGACGATATTCCAGTCATTGTAAATAAGAAATGCGCTGACGAACTGACACCGGTATTTTGTAGGCTTTTTAACTTATCCTACAAAAAAGGAATATTTCCTTCTTGCTGGAAAACTGCGAGAGTCCAGCCCATACCCAAAAAAGGCAAGAAGACCTTGCCAAACAACTATCGTCCAGTCGCATTGCTCTCGGTTATATCAAAAGTTATGGAGAAGGCTATCAACGAAAAATTACTAAAATACCTGGAAGGCTTCAACATTATTAGTGACCGCCAGTATGGATTCCGTAAGTCTAGATCAACAGGAGACCTTCTCGCTTATGTTACTCATGTTTGGAACAACGCAATAGAACACCATGGGGAGTCCCGGGCGGTAGCACTGGATATTTCCAAGGCTTTTGACCGAGTATGGCATGAGGGGCTCCTAACTAAAGTGAGAGCATACGGAATGCCGGTTCAATTTTGTTCATGGCTGTCGAGCTTTCTTAAAGACCGTTCTCTGCGAGTGGCGATGGACGGATTTCTTTCAGACACATTTAACATCAACGCCGGAGTCCCTCAAGGTTCTATATTGTCGCCCACCCTTTTCTTACTATACATTAACGATCTTTTGGAAAAAACTAAAAATCCTATATATAGCTTCGCTGATGACAGCACACTTGTTTCAACTTTTACTTTGGATGCTCGGACATCGGCTGCTAATGCACATCTCTATAGGCAGCAAGAGGTCTCACATCTCAACAAAGACCTGGAAGAAATTTTGTCTTGGGGTGACAGTAACCAAGTAGAATTTAACGCAAAAAAGACCCAGGCGGCAGTTTTTTCTAAAAAAGTTAATGTTGAAGAACCAGATATAGTTATGGCGGGACACTCAATTCCCTTGGCTTCATCAATTCATTTATTGGGCGTTAATCTGGATAGTCATATGTCTTGGCATGGCCACGTTGCGGCCATTGCTAGGGCAGCCTCGCAAAAGCTTGGAGTACTTTTCCGAACAAAGAACCTCTATACACCCCAACAACTTTTGATGCTCTATAAAGCCCAAATTCGACCATCACTGGAGTACTGTTCGCATATTTGGGGCTCTGCTCCTAAACATACCCTGAGATTGCTAGATTTCATTCAAAGAAGAGCCATTCGCTTGATCGGTGACCATAGTCTGACAAACAACCTGGAAAGCCTTGAACATCGAAGGCAGGTTGGCGACTTGAGTCTATTTTACAAATATTTTCATGGCAAGTGTTCAACTGAGGTTGCCCGCTTAATACCACCCAGAGCGGTGCATGGTAGAAATACACGACGAGCCACTGCAGCCCACCAGTACGTGGTTCAGCTTAGTGTCCCTCGAACGACACTGTTTCAAAATTCTTTCATCTGGAGAACGTCATCACTCTGGAACGACCTCCCTGAGATCGTCTTCCCCAACGAGTATAGTCTCCAAAGATTCAAGACCAACGTGAATCGTTTCCTGCGCACGCGCACCGCTCCTAGAGCGCCATAAAGGATTTATCCTGTAGTGCTGTGCCTTATCATAAAAAAAAAAAAAAAAAAAAAAATACGCTATTTGAACACGGCAACTAATCGAATAATAATTCGCATTAAAATAATAAAATTTGCCATTATTTATAAATCTCATTAATACTCACATGCATCTAACTTGGCAATTGTGTGGATTTTGATTTTGAAGAATTTATTCTGATACATTTCCAAATCGAAGTGTCCCGCATAAAGCAACCATTAAAAGGGTTGACATTTCGGAAATCACTTAAACGCAAAAATGTTAAAAATTGAAAGATTTGCTTCTTCTTGAGTACATCAGCAGACTTTTGAAATAGGCGCCCTGTACCTCTATACATTTTCTTGTGTGTTATTCTTTCTATGAGATCTTCCCTGGTGTGAACTGGCGTTGAATATACAAGCCTCTTTAAATTTCCCCTAAAAAAAGAATCCAATGGATTCATGTCGGGCGACCTCGGTGGGCATAAAATAGACCCACCTTGACCTACCCATCGATTACCAAAAGTATTTGATAAGTGCTGACGAACTAAGTTTGTTTGCAAGAATTGCAAATACTTGGTACCACTTAATCTTCCTTCAATAAAGAACGCGGTCCAATGAGATGATTCACATTCAATAATCCCCGCCCACATGTTAACCATGAACCTTTGTTGGTGCTTTATCTGTATTGTTGCATGAGGATTTTATTCATGCGAGATATACAAATTGCAGGATAATCAGCGAGAGACATGTCATATACCTTTTGGTCGTGATAAAGACGTATCAGTTATTCAGTTGTTCTCGAAGGGTCTAATGAATAACCCACTTTAACGCATAAACTTGGACCTTGAATCTCATCCAGAATTTCTTCCTCTATCTGAGGGTTCCTTGCTCTTCTTGGAAACCCTTCTCCACCACAGCTTCCTAAAATGGATTAGCAAAAAAATTAGCCATATTTGGCATTTTTTTTTATTTCACTTGACTTTTTACTTATTTCTCCTAAGCTACGATCAACCCTTTCAAAAGTTCTTCGGTGCGGTAAACGTCGATTTGGAAATGTATCAGAATAAATTATTCTCGCCTCCACATAATTGCCGAGAGCTTGTCCATAAATTAGATGCATGTCAGCATTCACTATAGGACCTAATAATCCTCCAGTACTTTTAAGTCTTATGTACTCGATCAATCAGATAATTTAGAAAAGCGTTGTCAATAACACATTGTTAACGGAATAAAAACGACTGGTGTTTTATTGTAGAATTCTGATTTATTATTTCAATGATGTGTTATACAAAAAATGTATTTTCTTCGAAAACGCCCGATTTTACCGGAACAAATGTGGAGTACCTCTTTTAAAGAGGAATGACCAGAGTATTTAAAAAATCAGTGGTTCAGCTCTGTAAAATGAATAAACCAGTCAAAATTTTGGCCCTTCGAGTGTGGTGGCAAGCCCGTTCCTGACTTGGTATTATGAGTCATTATGGCCTACATAAAATATTAACATTTCATTAAATTATACATGTCGGTTCAAAAGTTAAAGTCGAAAAGGTATCCCGTTAAGGGACACTTTAGGAATTTTTTTTCTATGACAAAATAGGGTTATATTGACCTCCCCTATATACGATCCCGAGAGTATGCCAAATACTTACCGAATACCCTGTATATTATTTTATACATTTTCTTAGAATTTGTAGTCAAGATTAGTGAGATATATTTGTCATGGATAAGTTGATAACCGCACGGTGTTTTTTTTGAAAACCATGGATCAATTATAAACACTCAACGAGCCTATCACCGGCAAATTGGCCCGAGAATAAATCATTCGTTGTTTAGAGAAGAGGATGCAGTTGTCAACTTCTTCATGACAAATCTCACTAATCTTGACTATAAATCCAAAAAAAAAATATAAAATATATTCAGCCCTATGATCAAACACACAAGTTAACTTTTAACGTACCGTTTCCATGACAACAACCGAAAAAAAGCCTACTTGTTAATTTTTCACTGTGGCTGAGCCTTGGTAAATTTTACAATATAATAATTTTACAATTTATAATAATTTGATTCAACTGTACTACAAAACAATTTGTTTGAAACAAAAAAAAAAGGAATATAATATAGGTAAGTATTCTTGCTATTAAAAGAAATTAATAAAAATTATTAATCCAGCAATTTTTCTAAAATTGTTTGGGTTGGAAATCTGTATTTGGACTCTCCGATTTCTCTTCTTCTGCAATGGGGTTCGATTGTTTGAATGTTCTGAGGTCTTGAGGCGAACTTTATATTTAATTGCTGAACTCTTCTCTCGATTGGCTGAATTTCTGTTTTTCTGTATAACAGTTCATTGGTGGGGTTATGTAGTGGATTCTGAGGGTGTCTAATTTTTGTTATTGCACGCAACGCTCTGTTGTCTCTGCTACTTTGATGTTCTTCAGCTTTTAGGTTTAAAAATAATACGTGGCCATATTCCAAAATGGGTCTGCATACTGATTTATAAATCTTTGAAGCTGTTCGTATGTTTATTCCTTGGTTCTTATAGGTTAGTGATCTAAAGTGTTTGACTCGATTAATAGTTTTGCTCTTAATTGTTTTTGTATGTTTATTGAAATTAAGTTTAGAGTCAATTTCGATACCAAGATATTTTGCAGATGGTTTTGGTCTAATAGCCTGGTTAGATAGATTGATATGGGGTGAGCTAACTTGTATTGAGTGGTTAAATAGGAGGTATTGTGATTTGTGAGGATTTGGGATTAGGCGCCATTTTTCAAACCATGAGTCTATGTCGTTTGTTAAGTGTTGGAGCATGGTCGAGGCGTCGGTACTTGATCTTGCATGTGTTATTAGAGCTGTATCATCTGCAAATTGGAGGATGTATTTAGACTGGTCTATTCTGATGTTTTCACATATATCGTAACAGAAAATGTTGTAGAGCAATGGCGACAGTGGTGAGCCTTGAGGAACTCCTTGTTGTGGTGTAAATTCTTCTGATTTTTTGTTATTTATTTTCACTGTTATTTTCCTATTTTCCAAGAAGTTTTTTATGATATTAATGATGTATCTGGGAACTTTGATAGCATTTAGCTTGTAGAGTAGGCCTTTGTGCCAAACGCTGTCGAAGGCTTTTTCGATGTCTAGAAAGAGTGCCGCTGTTTTGAGGTTCTGCTGTTTGGCTGTTTCAACGTTTGAAGCTAGTATTGTTAAAGGGTGTATTGTAGAACATTGCTCTTTAAAGCCAAACTGATGTTTCAGTATTTTTTCCTTAGTTGTGATTGAAAGTGTGTTACGTATGATTTTTTCATATATCTTTCCAATGACTGGTAATAGAGTAATAGGCCTATAGTTACAAATTTAAATTAAAAATTGAAACAAATTTTAAATCAGTTATAATATACAGGACGTTCTATTTAAAAAATCTAATTTTAGACATTTTTAAAACTAAGATTTGGCCATAAAAATCCTCTTGCCTAATTTTCAAACAAATTTCAGTACCTAGTATCTTAGAGTTCAAAAAATATCAGCAGTTTCGGAAAAGAAATTAAAATGATTTGGACTCTGGGTCGCCATAAACGTCGGTAATGTTCCATTCCAATGGTCCTTTGATTTTAAAACTTTTTTACAATTTTTTGTCTAGTAGCTTATTGTACAGGGTGTTTCACGACGATTTTCCCAGGCCATATCTCGAAAACGGAACATTGGGGGGCTTAATACGACTAATAATAAAGACTTTCTGCGCATTATTCAAATTTTTATTTTGGTCACGTTATACTAACTCTCATATTTTAAATGGGATACACTGTGTGTTTTTGACAAATTCAACCATACCACACTACTTAGGTTTCTAATGAAAAATGACTGAAATATGAGCGATTTAAATGATCAATTATGTAGGCCCGAACAGGTATAACAAAAACAACCAGCCAAATAATAGTAGATACTATAGTATCATATTGGACCGTTGACCATCCACCGTCCGCATGTGGAGCTTAATATATCTGTTGTAAACAGGTATGTTTTAAACAAGGCCGTTACAAACAGGCCTGCTTTAAACAAGGCTGTTTTAAGTAAGACCGTTGTAAACAGGCCTGTTTTAAACAAGGCTGTTGTAAACAGGTCTGTTTGAAACAGGCCTGTTTTAAGCAAGACCATTGTAAACAGGTCTGTTTTAAATTGCAACGAACCTATTTAAAACAGACTTGCTTAGAAGATATTAAGCTCCACCGGCAGACGGTCAACTGTCCAATAGCATCTACTAATAAAGAAGGGTATGACGGGGGCTGTCATGGCATGAGTCATAAGTAGTGTCATTGTAACTACTCTGCAGATTTTTTTTAGGGCGCGTTTACATTATTCAAGTGAGTGGATCAAGTGTTGAATTACTTGAATTCAAGCGACTTGCATTCAATAATTGGTTTACACACTATTTCTAAATGAATGCATGTCAGTTGATTCAAATTGGCGCAAGTAGTAGTGAAACTCTTTCACACACGAATATATGAACTGAAACGTTAAATCCGGTGACCGCGGTGGTCACCGGATATTCGGTCAAGCCAGCGCGCAGGTAAGATAGTGTCTAAATAATTAGTAATTTGTCGGGAAAAGTGAGAGGGGGGGGGGGCTCCATCTTGTTGCCACCACACCAAATGTTAAACCTGAAAATTACTCTCTTTCATCCAGTGGGGATTTACAGGTGACCAGTAATGGCCATTGTGGCGATTTACTGCGCCATTATTATTGAATCTAATTTCATCGCTCCATAAAATTGTGTTAAGAAAATAAGGATTTTGTTATAATTTTATTGACATCTCGGCAATAAAATTTAGACGGCGTTCAGGATCTTCATGACAGCCCCGTCATTAGGTTCATTATTTGGCTGGTTGCTTTTGTTATTATTGGATAAGTACCTGTGCCTACATAATTTATCATTTAATCGCTCATATTTCATTAGAAACCTAACTAGTGTGGTATAGTTGAATTTATCCTGAAACAATATATTCAAAAATTAAACAACATACAGGATATAGTCCGCCTTACGAGTCTGTGGCTACGACGGCTTCGTTTCATATTATTATTTTATTTATTAAATTCGTAAAAAAATAAGAATAGGAAAAAATGTCTCTATATTTATACAGTGACCGGCAGAAAGTGCGCAGCATATGAGAAAATTTGTTATCTTTGAATTTAGTAAATTTATTTTATTTCAGGAAAGTTCTGCATATCCTCAAACCAAGATATCACCCAACAAATCCGGTAAAAGTATTATGGTATACGAGGGAGAGTCAAAAATTGAAAATTCCGGTAAGAGTAAAGTTCCTCCATGTTTCATTTTAGAAAAAATACTTATTAAGAAATATTGTTTCAATTTGAAAGATATACTCAAATACCAAGTTTAGCGTATTTTAGACAAAAAGTGGGGTTTAATAGTTTTTTCTGAATTACCCTGTATAAAAAGTACATCGCGACCATACAGTACGCAAATTGTATTTTCTGTACACTTTGTTAGAGATAACCGTAAATAGTATGTCAGATTAGTTAGTTTTAAGAATATCATGGCATTTTAAACTAAAAACGTAAAATAAATATAAAATATTAAATATTTTTGCTGCACACCGTATTTTATTTTTTGAGGAAACAAAATAATTTAATCTAACTAATATTTTTTTATACACTTTAACTCCAAGCACCTTCCAAATTTTTTATTAATACATAAAAGTACAAGTTTTCTCTTTATTTAGATTTTAATAATTGTGATCGTCATAAGAAAAAAATTAAAAATTGAAAATATTATTTGTACGGATTTTATTTTTTTACACAGGGTATTTCAGAAAAAAAATATTAAACCCTATTTTTTGTCCAAAATAAGCGAAATTTGATATTTAAGTATATCTTCCAAACTGAAATAATATTTATTAATAAGCATTTTTTCTAAAATGAAAAATGGGGATACCTTATTCTCAGCGGAATTTCCAATTTTTGACTCTCCCTCGTATACCATAAGACTTTTACCGGATTTGATGAGTGTTATTTTGGTTTAAGGATATGCAGAACTTTTCTGAAATAAAATAAATTTACTAAATTCATAGATAAAAAATTTTTCTATATCCTGCGCACTTTCTGCCGGTCACTCTATAATACGATTCAAGTAGTGCGATTTCATTTTGACAAGCACAGCTACATACGTTTAAATATAAATATTAATTATAAATTAAATAATATAATTCTAAACTCCCCCGATGCCTGTAAAATTTCTGAAGTTCCCATGATGACAAGCGCCTTCCCATAAATTCAATATTATATACGATAGAAAGAGATAAAACCAGTATCAAGGCACAGGTGATAATTTCTGGCCCAGGAATCCGCGCTCTATTAAACTTCGGTTGCCAAATTTAACAAAATAAATGATGGAATTAATATTCCTTAAATATTATCTTCACCCCTTTAACGGTTATAATTTGCAATGTAAGGGGAAATAAACTAGATATATGTTACAGGATGTATACACTATACAGGGATTCGTCTTAATTGTTTTATGTAATATATTTGAATTCCATATAAGTTAAGATTTTATGGAAACTTAAATGGAGTATTACGGCAACAATGTTGTGTTTTGGATTCCTTAAATTCCTTTTGTAGCTGTAGACTTGTGTGTCGGACTATATCCTATTTAAAATATGAAAGTTGGTATAACGTGACCAAAATAAAAATATGAATATACCCAGAAAGTCTTCATTATTAGTCGTATTGATCTCCAATCTTTCAATTTCGTTAGTCTATGCGTTTCCTTTTTCGAGATATGGCCTGGGGAAACCGTCGTGGGACACCCTGTTTTTCTGTAGAATTTAAACCTCCACAAAATATAATACTTATGTACTTATCAACAATTTGGGTACACGAAAATTACTTTTTTGGTAAAATCAAATATGACAGTTTTCTTCATTGGTACGCTCTGTGCATTATGTGGCGAGTCGAGAAAAGGAGCGGAGGCGAAGGGGACCGTTCAGTGTTACAAAGTTAAGTAGGTACTTGGGGAAATTTAAGATTATGTAACTACGTTGTGTGAACCAAAAATAATCTAATTTTCTGGAAAGAATATTTGTAATTAATTAAATCAGAATTAAAAAGAAAATAAGTGCGATGTTCAGTACACGCTTGCCGATAAAAATTAGTCTAAATTTAAATACCGGGTGTATGTATGTATGTACCTAAGTAGGTATTCTAAAATATCTCAGGCCTTTTTATGAAAAGAAAATTCTAATTTCTATTTTCTAAAATACAGAGTGTTAATTTTTTTTTGTAATTATCTCAAAAAACTTTTTTGCCATCAGATGGAATGTTTTAGTGTAAATAAAAATTTATAGGCAAGGGCCTAGCGACACCTAAAGCACCGGTTTCCGTCAGATCACCGAAGTTAAGCGATGTCGAGCGCGGTTAGTCCTTGGATGGGTGACCGCTTGGGAAACACCGCGTGCTCTTGTCTTAGGGAAGAGTGTAAAATGAATCGACATCAAAACCATCCTATTCACGCCGGACAGGCCGGATGACATCGAATATCTCGTAGGATGAAGGTGCCGTTTCACACTCCCCTGTCGGTAGACCGCACGAATAAAAACCGTACGGTCGATGACCGGTTCAAGATGGCCTCAGATACGTCGACGAACCGTAAAATAGTAAAATAAAAAAAAATAAAAACTTAATCGCTTCACCAGGGCATACGTATAGGCAATGGTATCCATAATTTAAAAAATATACACGCCATTGATATTTTTATCCCATTCAATACTCAACATAAGATTATAGAATATTGTTCTATTAAAATTTGTAAAAAGAACGTCTTATGTCAGGTATTGAACGGGGATTACAAGAAATACTCACAAATTTAAGAATACCAGTGGCGTGTATCTTTTGGTTTAAATAATAATTAAGACACTCGGTACTTTGGAACAGACATCTTTGGATATACAATAGGTATGTTTATATGAACTTCTGAAATATTTTGGATTAGGTACTTAGGAAACACCCTGTATGTTCTAAAAACATGAGGCAGTCAAAGAAAAGAGCTTTAGCGGGAGAAAATAGTGTATAGGTATCTCGCGAAACATTCCTAATTTGAATTACACGCTTGAGCTTTGTCCTAATCTTCCCAATATTTTATATTTATTTATGGGTGCTGCTTTGAGTAGGTACTTTATTAATTCATAAAACATTTTGAAAAGTATTGTTCTCATCTTACAAAATAAATCATTTTAATTGGAATACGATAGAGAAACAGTGTTTAATTCATTTTAGGTAATATTTTTTAACTTGTGTCATATCGGTATGCAATAATTTACATTTCAGATTTCAGTACCTCCTCAATGTTAAGAGGTGATAGTAGGTATCGAGCGGTGGTTAAAATTATGTTTTTAAAGCAGAAAAAGATCAAATGAATATTGATTATGCTGGCTAAAACGCGGTCTTCATGCAGAATTTTTAAAGGATTTTTGTTGTTTAAATGTTAAATAACTTTTATGCAAAAATTTTTTAAACAAGAATTCAAGAAGGCCCTAGTGGTTGAATGCTTATATTTTTAGACAGCAAAGAATACGATTAATCCTTTAAAAAAATGGAAGGTTATAACTATTGCTGTTTAAAAATTCTTACTCGGTGTATTAACCCGATGTATATATACAAAAATATAAAATTAGTTTTTATATAAACAATTTTTGGAAAACCTATTTTATGCCATATAAGTTTGTACTTATTTCAAGTGAAGTTTTGCTTAAACAATAATACAAAATAGTCTCAATTAAGCGAAGCAATATATATAATATGTGAAACGAACTGTATCAACTGACAATTTTTTACAACCATAACCCAATATCAATTTAAATATTTACATTAGATATATTATATTATAATTTACTAGTCAGATATTGTATAAGGTTCAAATTTTGTAAAAATGTATTTTTATTATGTGACTGATGTCCGCTTTATTATGAATGGATATTTTAACAAACCGTAGCAAATAGATGGATCCAGATTAACCAAAAATAGATAGAAAAGTTAATGTTACAGTTGTGTACAGTGTACGAGTTAACTGTGTGGCCAACAACAAAGGTCTTAACAGCTTTTAAATCTGATTTTGGTTAACTATGAATGAGGTAAGGAGGAAGTCAGTGGCGTCTGGTGAATTGAGGTTTGGGGAAGCTGCGAAGTCGTCAAAACTCTCTAAAGTCGGGCTAAATCATTTTAATTTAAGTTAGATCAAGTGTTAAATTGGCGGACATACAGAGTAAGTCGAGAAGAACGCATCAAATTAATAGTGTTAGACTCACCCTATATGTTTATTGGGCAGTACCACTCAACCTGAAATCATCAGGCGCGCCCAAGGTGGTGCTGACTATAGTCTTTATTATTTGTATCAAAAATTTTAATCTTTGCTATTTTTTAGACAAATTTCAGACATTCATCATTATCTGAAAACTGTTCAAACTTATTTTTGAAAATCTATGATATGTTAAGAAGACACTACACTTTTATGTCGTAAAGAATATACGTCTTTTATAGGCAGTGTGTATCGTAGAGCGCTAAATATCTCCTTATTTAGCCAAAGAAAGTAATTCTAGTGGTAATGAAAAGCCCAAGGATACTTTTAAGATATAGTATATTAATTTTTTTGGATTAGGTCTAAGATATAAGGTTTGAAAGGTTACATACTGCTCAGCTTTGCACACAGTTACACTTTAATAACTCTCTTATCAACTACTACATCACGTGGTACCGTCGTTATCGTCTTTTCCTCGTTTTCTTAACCCACGCGTCTTTTTAGCAGTTACTCGTACTTCCTTATTTTTCACTCTCCCCGTAAACCGTCTTTCCGTTTTCCGTCTTCTTGGTTTATGCTGACACCCACAATATCGGCAAACCTCACGGGGTAAAAAACAGAGTCGTAATGTTATTAATACGTGGACAAAGTTTTTATAAAAATTCCCTACATTCGGCCATTCCTGACTCTGAATCCGACTCGGATTCGCTTGTATACTCAATAATCCACGGTTTGAGGTATTCTGAACATGTAGAAGTCCGCATTGGTCCTTCATGATGTGCAACCTTCACTACTTCATATCTCTTGTTCCTTTTAACTTTTACAATTTCGTACGGTCCAATATTTTGACTTACCCTTAATTCGTGATAAGAGAGCCGGTAATTATTATTTGTACTGGGTAATAGCAGAGAATCAAGCACGTGTCCAGGGCCCCCCCCCCCCCCCCGAAATCTCGAAATTTGAAAATAATGATTTAAGTTTTAATGTGTGATTCGCTTTGCTCTGAATTAATTAAAATAAGTCCACATTTTTGAATGATTTTCGTCCTTGAGCCCCCCCCCCCCCCCAAAACGAATTTCTGGATACGGGCCTGCAACGAATATAATAGCTACATTATATTATCTGGAAATAGTCCTAAGTAATCGATGTGGTATGTATGTGGAGGACCTTCCATTCTTGATATTGGGTGTAGAGGTGTAGAAAACCTTCTTTCTTATTTTCTAAAATACAAGGGACACAGTTTCGAACACAGTTTTGAATTTTCTCGTTGAGCTTGGGCATGTAAAATTCACTTTCTACAACGTCCTCTGTTGTCGCTACAGCGACATGGCCAATATCATAAGTTTTGATTATTTCTAACTGCATTGATTGGGGAACCATTATAAATATTCTCGCCCATTTTCGTATTTATAAAGTATACCGTTCGGTTACTGCCAACATAGTAATTGCGTCTACATGTGAGATTTTTGTGAGCCTTTCTGTGTACATTTTCCAAGAGGAAAAGTTGGTAAAGTCCGTTCACAGATTTAAGAGAATGACTACCTGCCTTTAGTTATCACCCATCATAAAATTCTTTGTTGAAAGGGTTTCAAGGATCATAGAGAAAATGATTTTATTATCCAGGTAGGGACCGTACTTGGCCGTAATTAGTTTAAAAAACTTATTAAATAATGGGAAAAAAAATAAGTAGACAAATCAGTGTTGCAAAACCAGTCATTTTATTAGTTCGTGTGAAATAAAAGCGCAGATTTGATTATCCAAATATGTGGCGTCCGTGGATTGGTGAATCTAGTATAGAACAGCCGGAGGGGGTACAGGTACAACCACAGTGCGGAAATGAAAATGGAAGAAGACACTTATCTTTAGATTCTAAAGAGATTATAAATAATGTATATACAACTCTCACAGAACGTAAAAAGTTGAGTAAAATGGAATGTATTGAAGAAACAGCCACATTGACTAAAATTTCGGAAAAAACAGTATGGAAAATTGTGAATAAACCCATCACCGAAAGGAAAAGAAGGAAAGATTCTGGGACTTGCAAAAAATTAGATCGCAGCGATGAAGATTTAGTCTTTAGTCCGACGAAAAATTTATAAAATGTATGAGGAGCATACGGTACCAACACTGGATAATTTACGGTAGGACAACGCTGTGTCTTCAACGAATCGGCTTTAAATTTAAAAAAAGTCGATAAACGGCAAGTTATCATGGAATCGCAACGACTTAAGGCATGGCGATTTGAATATTTGACAAAAATCGCTCAGTACAGAAGTGAGAACAGACCTATTATATCCTTAGATGAAACCTGGTTTGATACCCATGATACCCCATCAAAAGGTTGGGTTGATTCTAGTGACAGGTGTTGAACAAAGGCACCATCAAACAGAGGAAAAAGAATAACCATAGTACATGCAGGGTCCGAAGATGGTTGGGTACCAAATGCACTTTCATTGGCAGCCAAGAATATAAATGACTCCTGTTTGGATTACCATAACGATACCACAGCGGAGTTATTTGAGGATTGGTTCGTAAATAAGTTAATTCCTAATGTTTCTCCAAACAGTGTGGTTGTTATGGACGCAAGTTACCACAGTAGACAGTTAAACAAGCACCCTTGTTCAAAATATACGAAAATGACAATACAGGAACTTATGTGTCAGAATGATATATATTTTCATGAAAGTTACACTAAAAGAGAGTTACTTGATGTGCTTAAATTTCTGAATCTAGAATAGGAGTACTACTGCGACAGCTACGCTAAAAGTAAGGGGCATACCCATACAGTGCTAAGGCTTCCGCCGTATTACTGTATATTCACTCCCATCGAACACATATGGCATCAATTAAAATCTGCCGTTAGACGTAATAATGTATCACCCACTATAAACGCTAGTGTACTTACTGGATATTATTATTACTGAAGTGGACAAAGTGCCTGTGAGTAGCTGAAAAAATTGTGTTTCGCATATTAAAACTGTTGAAAATTCATACATTCAAATTGGGAATATTACAGAAAGATTTATTATTAACATAGGTGTTGATAGTGACAGTGAAAATGAATTAAATGAGTAAACTGTAGTTGCATTAATTAATTATAATATATTCTATCTAAAATTGTTTATTATTTGTGTCAAATCATCCATGCTTGAAATACAATTCAGTGCGGGCCTGTGTAGACCCCAGTCTGGTTTTAAACAGGCGTCAACACGAGTCGGTAAGTCATTCTCTTAAATCTGTGAACGGACTTTAGTCAGGTCCTTTTTATCCATAGTTCGCTGAAATGCCGATCGGACAATGCGAAATTTATATCCCAACAAACATATACGAAACTTCTTGACTGCTATAGCACTTCAAGTTTATTACATATCATATTTTTCATCGTCTGGAGTAGTTTTCTCGCTAATAAAATAAATCGGGTAAAACTTGTTCCAGGTTCTGGATCTCGCCGTTCTTATATATATTCCTCTTTTAAACCTTATCCTTTTTGTACCTATCCCGGACGAGCTCTCAAAATGTAGGTTTTTACCTAATTCTAGTGGTAATGAATAGCCCAAGGATACTTTTAAGATAAAGTATATTAATATCTTTGGATTAGGTCTTAGATATAGGGCATAATGCATACTGTTTAGCTTCATAGCACACAATTACACTTTAATAACTTTCTTATCAACTACTACATCACGTGGTACCGTCGTTTTCTTAACCCGCGCGTCTCTAGCAGTTACTCGTACTTTCTCATTTTTCACTCTCCCGTAAACCGTCTTCTTGATTTTTGCTGACACCTACAATATCGGCAAACCTCACGTAATTCCTAATATTAAAGCGTAGTTGCTAATGTGCCATGGTAAAAAAACAGAGCCGTAATGTTGTTAATATGTGGAGGGAGTTTTCATAAAAATTCCCTACATATAAACTTATTTTTATAATCTCTAATAAGTTACTTAACATTTTTTCTTATTATTTTCCAATACCTATTTGGTGCCGTATTTAAGATATTATTAATTATTTTCTTCTGCCTAAATCCTGCAACAGAAACTGATATTTTTCGAATTCTGAGATACTAGGGCATTAAAATTTGGTTCGGACGCCTTTTACGCTATGACCAAATATTAGTTGCAATACACAGGCTGGTCTAACAATACAGGTATTGTGGTTACTTTAAAAATTGTCTAAAAGTATATATCTTCAAGTGAAATACCCTGTATATTTTTACTGATTTGAAAAGCTGCTGAACTTTGTTGTTCATTTATGTATACCATACATATACCTAACTAGTTTCTGACTTATAAGCATTTATCTGAAAAAGATATTTCCATTCGGTTTCTGTCTATACTCAAGTCCAAAATTTCTGTCGATGACTCATCACTAGCATATAGAGAGCTCCGGGTTGTGCGACGTCAGGGGAATGAATTCCAGTGGCGTGTGCATTTCAAAAAAGAATAAATGATGAAATTTCGTCGGAACGTCATATAATTTTCATAAATTAAATTTATTTCATTAGCCCTTAAAACCTGATCCTATAAGACGACGACCTTTTCCACTAGAATTAATTAGTCCTTGCGAAAATCCATCCATAAATGCCTGCCTTGAACTTTTACTATATAGATCTTGCCATACCTTCTCAACTGTGTGCCTTTTATTGAGCCATGTTTCGTCGGTGTAATAATAATTTTTTCCCTTTTTCTCAAAAGTCTCATATTTTTTCCAAATATTTTCGCCGCCGTTTAATTTTTTTCAATTACTAGGCTTTTTCGATTTTTTTTTTAGTATACCTACCTAAAATTAATTTGTTTTAAAGTTCGTTTGAAAACTCTTAATGATATTTTGGGTAAAAATGTGCCCTTCTTAATTTCAGCCATCATTTTTTTTATTGTGGATATTTAATTTAGGAAAAAAATCCATGGAACAGTCACTGACAGAAATTGTAGACTTTGGGTATAGTCAGTCGATACCGGAATTGGCCTCCGAGATCACCCAATCTTAACCTACTAGATTTTTACCTGTGCATGAAAAGGTATGTTTAAAGAAAAAAATTACAAGTCACCAGAAAATTCTAGACAAGAGTTGCTAAATCAGGTCCAGTATTTTAAGTTCTAGATGCAAATGAAATTGGATGTGCCACGACTAGTGCAGTCAACAATAATCATTAAAACTGCTAAAACAAATCATTAAACACAATATTAAAAAAGGCCGTTTACCTCCAAACACTAGAAACTGGGCTTGTTGACCGAACTCGTCGTGGCAGATCCAATTTCATTTGGATCTAAATCTTGAAATGCTCGGTTAACCCGATATACATACCCAACATACAAATGGAATAAGATCAGGTGATCTTGGAGGTCAATTCTCATTCATTACAAAAAAAACCAATTTTAAACATTTTTTCAAGTAAACAAAATACCTGCACTTGAGGACCAACCTGTATATTGGAACTATGATTGGTCTAACTCCGACCCAAATTTCAGTGCCAGTATCTTAGAATTCAAATTTATCAGTCATGTTTTTGAGAGAAAAAAATAGAAATTAATTAATATCTCGAAAATGATATCAGATAGGTATAGGAAAATAATAAGAAAGGTTGCTAAGAATCGAATAGAGATTACAAATATAAGTTTATACCGGGTGTTGCATCGTCGAGCGGGACATAGGAAATCCCATGTAATTTTAAATGGGGTCAATTATTGGCTTCCCTAATTATTTTAGAGAAAAATTCTATTTAGGTTCATTAAAGAGCACTAAAACCCACATTCAAAAGAATAACTTTAGATATTTTTGATGAGCCCGTTTACGGGTTATCGCCGATTTCTTTTTAACTATTTCTCCTTTTTATGGCCCCGTATTTGCGGGCACCAGTCAAGGTAAAAGATGACTGTCAAATAAAGTTGTCATTTTGAAATGTGTGCTTTATTGTTATAAAAACTCGTACATCGAAAATATTAAAGGTGTATTTATGAGTACAAATTAATCTGAATAAAACTAAAATAAAGTATCCAATTACAAGGTTAATTATGACATTTTACATGTTTCAATATTTTACTAATTAATAGGTGGGCACTATTAAATTGTTAGAACTTTAGGATTTAAGAAGATGTTCAAATATTCCTCCATTGACTGCTAGACAATAACCGAGGCGATCATAAAATTCTCTTCTTACATTCGCTAGTTGGTAAACTGAAATTCTATTGCATTCGGCAGAAATAGCATTTTTTAACTCGTCTAGATTTGGGTATTTCTTATCTTTGTATATCCTGTTTTTTAAATGGCCCCAGAGAAAGAAATCATTTGGCGATAAATCAGAAGACCTGGCTGGCCAATTTACTGTATGATTTAAGCCAATAACATTTCCATTAAAAGCACGGTTTAAATATTCCCGGACAGCCAGGTACTATGTGCCGGGCAGCCATCCATTTGGTACCAAACTTCCTGATTTTCCCTGGCGGCATCATGTAAAGTAGGTAAAATATGATCTTCAAGTAGTTCCAAAAAATATTCTGCATTTAAATTTCGGGTAAGAAATAATGGCCCGATATTATTTTCTCCGAAAATCCCAGCCCATACATTAACTTTTTGTGGATATTGCGTCCTTGTTTCCACAAACCTGTGTTGGTTTTCTTTGCTCCAATATCGATAATTTTGAACATTGGGTTCATTGTTTAAGGTAAATGTGCATTCGTCAGTGAAACAAATGTTTTTTAAAAATTCCCAATCCATGTTTGCTCTTTCCATCATACCAAAACAAAACTCCTGTCGTCGTATTTCGTCCCTATCTCTTAGCTCTTGGTGCTTTTCATATTTGTATGAATAATATTTATGTCGTTTCAAAGCTCGTAACGCTGTGGTGTGATCTAATCCTATGTCATCCTCAAGTTTCCTTGTGCTGATCTTCCCATCATTTTCTTCCACGCACAATAAAACTTGCAAGTCCCTATCATTTCTTGCATCTCTTCTTTGTTCCTGCCTTTCTTCACATCTGCAGTTATTTATTACAGTGCCTTTTGTCTCAAATTTCTTGATAGTCCTTTCGACTGTAGATTTTGCAGGTATCGGTCTATTCGGATACAGAGCAGCAAACATGTCTGACACATTTTGATAACTATTTCCTTGATAATACCATTTAATCATCAATATTTTTTCTTCAGAAGTGTAATTCATGGCTAATATTTTCGATGTACGAGTTTTTATAACAATAAAGCACACATTTCAAAATGACAACTTTATTTGACAGTCATCTTTTACCTTGACTGGTGCCCGCAAATACGGGGCCATAAAAAGGAGAAATAGTTAAAAAGAAATCGGCGATAACCCGTAAACGGGCTCATCAAAAATATCTAAAGTTATTCTTTTGAATGTGGGTTTTAGTGCTCTTTAATAAACCTAAATAGAATTTTTCTCTAAAATAATTAGGGAAGCCAATAATTGACCCCATTTAAAATTACATGGGATTTCCTATGTCCCGCTCGACGATGCAACACCCGGTATATACCGCACCGTTGAAAATATTTTAGCTGGGCAGGGCATGCCCATCTAGGTAAAAAGCATCCCATTGACTGCTTCACCATAATTCTGAAAAAAACAATGAGAACAATAAGAAAAATTTGAATGATTTTTGATATTTATACGCCAATTATTGTTGGTGAACTGAAATACTTCTTTAATAACTGCCTGTAATTTTCATAGAAAAAAGTTATTCAAATGCGGTTTTCGTTACTGAACTAATACTCAATGCGCAAAGTAAAGAGATATTTAGCTACTACGTTATTTGTTGAAGACTCTGTATTTAGCAAATTTTTGGTTTAGGATTCAATGTTAATTTCGCAAAATATTTCAGTTTTTTGAGTTTTTAAAACATCTAAGTAAATAATCCGTTCTTTTAAGAACCCAAATTTTAAAAATTGTTACAAAAAAAAAGGCAGTAGATCTATCAAAATATATTTTATATAATATATATATAATTTTTTAAACCTAACGATAACAAAATTCGAAAATAAACATGATTTTTCAATATACCATAAACCTACTCATACTGATACTACTATACATAACACATCTTGCCATCCAGTACAACATAAATTAGCTTCTTTCTTTAGTATGATACATCGACTAGTAACATTACCTTTAAACAAAACTAATTTTCAAACCGAATTAAATATCATTAAGCAAATTGCAGTTAATAATGGTTATTCCGCGATAACAATAGATAAAATCCTAAATAAAAAATTATACAAAAAGGCTATAAACCTAGTGTTTCCAACAGCAAATAAGAATAATAACAATTATAAAGTTATCTCGTACATAGGTCATATTAGCACTAAAATTAAAAACTTTTTAAAAAACTTGAACATTAATATCGCCTTCAAAACTAACAATACTCTAGGAAAACACATTAAAAACAATAAAAGTAAACTGAACAAAGGAAATAAGTCTGGCGTTTATAAATTAAAATGTAATGATTGCCCTAAAGTTTATATCGGACAAACAGGTCGAAACTTCGAAAAACTCTGTATTTAGCAAATTTTTGGTTTAGGATTCAATGTTAATTTCGCAAAATATTTCAGTTTTTTGAGTTTTTAAAACATCTAAGTAAATAATCCGTTCTTTTAAGAACCCAAATTTTAAAAATTGTTACAAAAAAAAAGGCAGTAGATCTATCAAAAGAAAAACTATTAGTTAAACTTAAATGGAACTTGCACCTGGTTATGATTCCTCGAAAATAAGTTTGAACATTTTAATTAAGTAAATATTATTTTAGGTAGTGTAAGATTTATATACTTTATTTATCAGTTACCATTTATTCAATAAAATATTGTTATTTTTTCCAAAGTTTATATTACAGTGGTAATTTTTAAAGCATTTTTTTAATATGTATATTATTTATTATGTTGGGAGAAATTCGATAATACATTTTTAACTATTTTATACCGATATGTTGGTTTTATTTCTTCCAGTCTGACTGAACTATCGCCCTGTATACAGAGTGGCAAAAAAGTCACGCATAATGCCTATAACATCCTGTATATCAAAAACAAAGAGGGCTAAAAAAATTCTGATTGCGGCATCTTTTAGTGCTGCGAAAACCGTATCCTTCTATCTTTACTAATAACGGAGATACCCCGTAAAACCATCGAAAACTAGACACCCTGTACATGATATTTTTGTGGCTCAGCGGGTCATACGAATTGTCAAAAAACTGGAATATAACAAAACCTGTAGAACTGCTTTTAAAAGTATGAGAGTAATGACGGTGTATGTTATTTATATTTATGAATGTTTGATGTTTTTCTTTAAGCATACAGTATTTTTTTATTTAAAAAACAACTCATAATTATAGGACAAGAACAATGGACGTTAACTATCCAATTCACGGGTTTACACTCACGGAGAAAACGTCAAATTATATGTGTATAAAACTCTTTAATGCTTTGCCAAACAAAATTAAAAGAATTAATGCAGAAAAATTGTTAAAAAACGAAATTAAAAAAATGCTTATTGATTTGGAACCTTATGCTTGAGTGACTTTTGCATGCAGATATAGTATTAATATTTATTTGTGTTATTTCATTCTTGGTGATTATGACGTCATTTATTTTCGTGTTTCCTTGTGGGTTCACAATTTGAAATAAAGAAGTTTATTATTATTATTATTAATTATTACCTACTTGCTCGACTTTATAGATAAGCTTCTATAATTTCTAAATTGCTCAACCGATTCTAATGGTTTATTAGTTTCTTTTTCGTATGTGCAATTTTATGTTTAATATTTATGCATTTAAAAATTTCAAATTAATTGTAAATAATGTAAAATTAAAAAAAAATATTTTTAAAGCGAACTAGGGTTTCAATAAAACAATAAAAAAATAAATAAGATGGTCATTTGCATTGATGATGACTTCTTTAGTCCGAAAAGTCTAACAAAAAATAAGTGTGATATCTCGTTGGATCGCGAATAAAAAGTAGAGTTTATAAAGCGCAAAATAAAAGTTTTGGACTATTTAAAAAAATAAAGTTGGTGATGGTTGCAAAAAAACGAAACGTCGGATTGAAAATTTAATTAAACCTTGTTGTAGATGATCAAAAATAGAAATGAGAATGTAAAATTTATTTTGGCATATCTCTTCAAATAGAATCAGGAAACAATAAGAACAATATCGCAAAAATTCGGGGTTCCCCGAATATCTCCGGAATTTTTCGAATTTGAAAACATTACGTTTCAGTGTTCAGTAATGGGCAACTTTTCTCTAATTTAATCATCTCTGTATGTCCGATGGTTTACGAGATCCCTGTAGTGTGCATTCTTATCTGGGACACTCTGTAGATTAAAAAAATAATCATAAACTCTATTTGAAATACTGCTTTTTATCAGAGGCGACGTTTCCGAAATATCGGTGTGGTCCGGGATTTTTTGAACACAGTAAATAACCATCTGCAGACCCTTTGGAAAATATATACAGGGTTATGATAAAGAAACGGATCAGCCTTTTATATGGAAAACCGCCCACTTAATCAAAAATCGCCCGGACCCGTCAAATTTATTTTTTATAAAAAGATGTTGTACATGGTAGATCATAAAAGTGCTAAATGTGTCAACTTTAATTTTTTTAATGGAACATGTTGTATATTTTAAATTTTTATATTCTACAATCAATTCTAGACATTTTTCATTAATCATGCCCTATACTTATCTTCAGCCGTTTACGAAATATTAACAATTTTAAAACAAAATAAACAAACAACAAAGAATGAAAAGAAACTATTTTATAAGATGTTGAAAATGTCCTTCACCAACTTTTCTCCAGTAGATCAATCGATCTAGAAATTCCTGTTGTACATTTAGTACTACTTGTGGAGATATTTCTCTTATTACTCGTCGAATAGACTCCCTCAGTGTATCTACCGAGATGGGTTTAGATTTATAAACTAAATTTTTGACGTAGCCCCATAAAAAAAAGTCCAGTGGATTAAGATCTGGGTGGCCACTCTATTGACCCCCGTCTACCTATCCACCGCCCCGCAAAAATTGTATTTAAGTACTCCCCTACATGAACAGCATAATGCGGGGGAGCACCATCCTGTTGAAACCATAAGGTTAAATTTGGTAAATCAGTATCATTATCATCTGGAAACAGAGTGGCAAGAGCTGGAACCAGATCATTTTGAAGGATCATCAAAGAAAAATGGTCAGATTATCCTATTTTCAACAATGCCCGCCCAAACATTAACCTTTTCATTATACTGGGTGTGATTTTCTATGAACCTGACCATTTAAACAAAACGTAGCTTCGTCTGAAAAACAAATTCTTTGGACAAATCTTGCGTTATTATCCCTTAGCTCAATCATTATTTCACAAAATTGGTCTCGCCTATCAGGATCGTCCTGCAATAACTCTTGTACAAATACTTGTTTGTATGGATGAAACTTCTCTTTTTGTAAAAATTTAGTTATGGTGGTTTGGTGAATATCGTAGCCCCGTCCAAGTTGTGTGCTTAAGCTATGAGAATCTTCCTGTAGTGATAATAATGTTTATTTTTGTCTCCTCGGATATACCAGGACGACCACTTTTAACACTATCTTTAATAGTACGGGAAGTTCTCCACTTACTTGCTACCCTAGACGCTGTTGATTGGCCAACAGGCGGGCGATTTGGGTATTTTTCATTAAACATATCACGGACGTCCCTATGACTTCTACTTTTATCTCCACAAGCCAACATAATCAAAATTTCAATGCGCTCATCTTCGGCGAGGCGCATTTTGATGAAATATCAGCAGAGCAAAATTCAAATTTGATTAACATTCACTGTCATTTTTTGACGTCTCAAACTTAAATAAGAAATTGTCATAGTCAAAAGATTGTGACTTAAGTTCAGGACGTTGCTATGTCGAGAAACATACCAAGGGTGCATGCCAGCATTAAAGTGTTAATATTTCGTAAACGGCTGAAGGTAAGTTTAGGGCATGATTAATGAAAAATGTTTATAATTGATTGTAGAATATAAAAATGTAAAAATAGACAATATGTTTCATTAAAAAAATTAAAGTTGACACATGTAGCACTTTTATGATCTACCCTGTACAGCATCTTTTTTCAAAAATAAATGCATTTCAAAAAAATAAATTTGACGAGTCAGAGCGATTTTTGATTAAGTGGGCGGTTTTCCATATAAAAGGCTGATCCGTTTCTTTATCATAACCCTGTATATTTCCCCAAGCTGAAAAAACCGACCCAACAATATATATTACTGAAGCGGTGGTATTTAGAAATATCGCTATCAAATTGTTTACTACATTGTCAACATGAACTTTCCTAATAAATGATTACAACCTCCCTGATGTGACCGATTAAATTTCCTATTAGATTACCTCTCTGACTGTATAGCTATCATTATCTTGTCGCATCACTACAAATTAAGTTTTGTATTTTTATAGCTCATGAAGTACCTACCTGGAATAAAACCTAAACACATCACATGTAATCAAAATTAGTCAAAACATTTAACTTGGTAATTATTCTAAAATGTCTCAGAAAATCCACTTGCTCATAAATTATTTCGGTTTAGAAAAGGTAAAAACAATTAACATGAATTTGATTTATTTCAAAATTTTTTTTATAAAAGCAATATTGCAATCGTAGATACAATTAATTTTCGAACCTTATTAAACAATAAAATAAAAATACTCTTAATGTATTCTAATACATTTAATAATAATTATTTAAAATACAAGGAAAACTAGTATTTTTTCAAAACAAATATTCTCCACTATTTTAGTACATTTATACAAAACAGAGGTGTGTTCACTTACAGCTGACGTACGTAATATAAAACCATGACATGTTTAACTAGTAAGAAGAGCAACGTTAATTTCTTTTACCATTTTTACTCTGTGCAACATTTTCTCAAGTGCTTCTTTCGCTAATGGCATCGTCGAGTACCATACGGGACTGTCCGGTACACATGAACGTTCTGGTTGTAAATAGAATACGTCGTTTCTTGTTTTTACACTTTCCGGACTGCAAAGAAACAAAATAAATAGGTTACAGATCACTCAACACTGTCAAAATATATTATTATTAATTATTAAAGTGCTTTATTGTCGTGTGAAAAAACAATAATTATTCTTATTGGCAAAGCTACAAATACTAATATCATACTCTAAGAGTTATATTATCATTAAAATATACAAAACGAGGGACTGGAATATTCAACAAATATTTAAAATAAAATAAAGTAAAAATACAAATGCGGTTCTAACAATGAGAGAAATTTTAACAAGACATTTATTTATTTATTTATCCATTCACAATTTGATCAATAATTCATGTTATTTGCTTTTTCACAAAAAAATAAAATAAAATGTATCTAATAAAATAACAATTGTACAACATTCACACCCGGAAAATAAATTGCAGTGTACTCCCTAAGCGGCTTTTATACCCCATACATACCAACCACTCACACCATACAAACAATACTAAAATGTACAATTAAAATATTCCTGAAGAGAATAATAGCTGGTATTTAACAACACTTTTTTGAGCTTAATTTTAAAAATATTTCTGCATTTCACTTCCCTAATGTGCTTAGGCAGATGGTTATATCTTGATAGGCATTATGTAACTGCTGTCTGCTGTGCAGGACAGTCGGTGCTGAGGCAATCTGAGAGTATGTAGTGCAATTAATGGGTAATCATGAGGCATATCACCAGCATTCTCGTAAGTATGGACATTGTCCCGTATATGAAGAGAGCATTGCAATATGTATATTGATATTACAGTAAGAATGTTAATGAGAAAGTCATTTTTTTAAACATAATTGTGCTTATTATTTTTTTCTGTGATATTAAAACCTCATTGGTCCCTATTACTATTGCTATGCTATTACCCCAACATACCGTTCCATACGACAGTGTCGAGTTAACATACGCATAATAATAGAACAAAAGTATTAGTCTATTAACATATGATCTTAAACGCCATGATACAAATAAATAACGGGACATTTCTGTCAAGATATCATTTATACTATTATTCCACGATAGTAGCGAGTCCAATTTCAAACCCAAAAACTCAGTGCAGTTCACCTGCTTCATCAGGCCAGTTTTCGGTTTTATTAGTAGGCTAAAGTTACATTCCCTTGTAGAGAACATTATCGTCTCACTCTTTAATAGACTTAGTAAGAGTTTACTTTCGTCACTGAAGAACTGCATATTCAAAGCACAAGTACAAGTCGTATAACTTAAATAATCCACATCCAATGAGGTTACTATAGCAGATATATCGTCTGCAAACATTGTAAGACATTTCACTTCATTTACCTTACTGTCCCTGATATTATTTATAAATACAAGAAAAAGAAGCGGTCCCAGGACACTTCCCTGTGGGACTCCCACATCAACATTCAAAGGCTCAGAAGCATACTTCCGACTCCCCGCTCTCAGGACTACCCTCTGCTGCCGATCACTTAGGTAGGAGGATATCCAATCATAAGACTGTCCCTTTACTCCGTAAGAATATAATCTGGATTTTAGTATTGAGTGATCCACCATTTCAAATGCCCTCGTATAGTCAAAAAACAAGCCAGTAACAATACTGTTGATAGTTGTTAGGATCGCATCCTGCGTTGATCGCCCTAACCTAAAACCATACTGCCCACAAAACAATAAGTTGTATTTATTCAAGAAGTTGATAAGTCTTGTGTAGAATGCTTTTTGATATATTCTTGAGAATATTGAAGAGTACGGAAACAGCCCTACAATTTTCAAATCTGCCATTATCACCATTTTATATATTGGAATAACAGTTGACTGTTTTAATTTGGAAGGGAATACACCTTCTTTAAATGGCTCATTTATTAAATAACTCATGACAGGCGCCAACTGACAGGAGACCCCAGTGAACAATGAACAGGGAATACCGTCGGCACCTGCAGAATTCTTTACTGTCATCTCTTTTATAATTTTATGCACCTCATTATGCACATGCAAGAAAGATAATAAAATTTCAAGTTTTTTTACCCACAAGATGACAAGCTAAGACTAAAAGCTGTCTTGGTAATATTCTTCCAGGCTATAATATGCCTTAACAACCAGGAAGTTTTGATAGACCTAAAATCTGTTTAAAAGGACTTGGTGTACACTCACAGAGGATTGTTTGGGTTCCATTTCTATTTTTTGCGGATGTAGGTTACTTTAACTTTGCCTATTAGGTCATTCTGTTTCATTATTTGATTTTCAATTTCTTCATAGGTATGTTTTGATTCAGGTTGACATTCACTATCTTTATTTTTGGTTGCATCAATTTGCTAAGTTTAATATCATATTAACCTCTTAATTCCTTATCTAGTGCTTGTTTCAGAACCTCTATTTCATTTTTATTTCGCTTTAATCACCATCCTCGTGGATCTTATGTTACTCACTCCAATCTTAATTGCAGCAGGGTTGATATTTGTATCTATATATTTCGTGTAAATGTCATTACCGCACATTTGTCTATTTGCTAATATGATACATTAGATGATTTCTCCTGACAATCGATTTGTTCTTTTAATAAAGTAATTCTGGTTTCCTGGTCATTTGTGATTTTTTGTTTGTCGGATATTGAATTATTTAGGATCTCCATCAGTTCAAAGTTCCTACATTGGGTGATCTTTTTTGGAGAGGTATACATCTTAATTCAGAAGTACTTAAGTCACTACACTAGGTACAGATAAGACGGCGGCATGAATCACATGGAAAACAGGGATTCTTTATATCTCTAGTTGGTTGCTTAATTATTTTGCACATTGAACACTTCATCTATCTATAGTCTATATTTTCATTTTAAAGTCCGTATAATGGTAACATTTCCACTGCACTGGTAAAGGTAAACAAATTTATCTTATCTCGTTAAGGTTCCTTTTTTGTGTGTCTTTAACGGAATACAGCTTTTTTATCAGTTATATTGGTTTAAATGAATAAATTTGATCAGCTAAAATGCACTTTTTCGTTGCAGTCAATGATTAAACTTTCTTCACTTTTACATCACTTGTTGAAAAAGGGTTTATTCATTTTGATTGAATAGTTTTTTGCGGGCACTATAAAGGGTGTCCATTTAGTGTGCCGGTGGACGATATCTCGTTAACGGTCGACTTAAGAAAAAAAAACTTTATACAAAAGTTGTACAGGTTAATGCCGCGCACCTTTTAAAAATAATTTTAAATATACAGGTTGGCTCAAAAATCCAGGGTGGGCCAAACATATATTTTTTTAAATGGAACACCATTTTATTATATTGAAGCCCTTAGTAGTCCTCTATTCTACTTCAAAAAATTTTGATCATCAAATGCGACGTTGTTAAGATATGAATTTTTGGATAAAAACGATTTTACATAAAAATCCTTGGATTTTAACTATCTTTACAAATTTAAGTACTACAGAGTGTTCAACATTTTGGTCCAAACCCAATGAATTTAAAACCAAGTTTTCGTTTTTTTTTCAAATGAAACACCCTTTACATTTTTTTCGAAAAGATATTTTAATTCCCTTTAATTTAATACCAAAACCTTATTTCAAAAAGTTGTTGAAGGAAACATGATTTCAAAAAATTGTGTCTTAAAAGCAAGCGCAATTTCGTGATGCTTTAAATTTAATAACTAGTTGGCCATGCATTTCTATCAAATTCAACTTTTCTGCAAATGGCAGACATAATAATTATCAATTATTTGACGTTTTACAGTGGCCTTGTCTACGTTAATTTTCAAGATGAATTTTAGTTAGTGGCGTAGCCAGCATTTTGGGGCGGGGGAGGGCGAACTATCGGAGGGACTTAGACGGCGGAGCTAAAACGCCGCAGGCAAAAAATTCTTGGAACCACTCCCATTTCGTAGGAATTCACCTTCTTTATGCTCCCTAGAGAACAGGGGTCTGGCTCCAAATGAAGATAAAATCCGCTATATAAGAATTGAATGTGATGGGACGCTCTCAAAACCGGTTTTGTTAAGTTTATTCCCATCGCTATTCTTTACTAAAAATAAAATAAGACCGATCTTATTTTTTAAGAATTATTTTTTAAGTAGTAAAGGGCGTCAGGTCAAGGGGGGCGGGGGCGTTCGCCCCCCTGTGGCTACGCCACTGATTACACTCCAGTAGAATTAGTAAATATGATTTACGCAATTGGAGAAAGTGATGGAAATTGTTTTATGGCATCACGTTTATATGCTCAGAAATTTCCAGAAGCTCGATGTCTGGACGAAAGATCAATAATTAAACTAAAAGATCGATTTGAGAGAACGGGGAGCGTAGAGTATGAAAAAACATCTAGGACCAAAACAGTGCTTTATGAAGATAACCAGCTAGGCATTGCATTGGCGGTGGTGGAGAATCCAGAAATAAGTATCAGAAAAATTAGTTCTAATATGGAAATAAAAAAATCTTCAGTGAATAATTGTAAAGTGGCAAACAAATTTTATCCCCATAAGGTTCAATTACATCAAGAATAAAGCGACAATGATTTTAAAAGAAGAACATTATTTTGTCAATGGGCCCAAAATACCACTACTGAAGATGAAGATTTTTTTAAATATGTCAATGTTCACCGACGAATCGACATTTCATAGAAATGGGTTCGTCAATAGACATAATTTTCACTTTTATGATACCCAAAATCCACATGCCCTGCTAGTAAATAATTTTTGAATGAGGGAGAGGCTGCCGCTGCGGTATTCTGTGATCTCACTAAAGCCTTCGATTGTGTGGATCATGGAGTACTGCTCGGCAAGCTTGAAATCTATGGTTTCCGAGGCGCATTTTTGAATTGGGTGAGATCGTACTTGACCGATCGTCATCAGTCAGTCATTCTTAACAACGAAGTATCATCCACTTTAAGACTAACTTCCGGTGTCCCGCAAGGGTCTGTCCTTGGGCCGTTGCTTTGTTTAATTTATATCAATGATATTGTAACTTTGAATGTATCGGGCTCATTCACTATGTTCGCGGATGATGCAACCATTTTGTGGCATTTCAAAGGTAATGACCATGTGGAAGATGTTATTAGTGATGATTTGGTAAGTCTTAAAAACTGGTGCGACGCAAATTTCCTGACTATTAATATATCAAAAACAAATATTGTTAGTTTTAAATGTGAGATGGAGCAGGTGTCTTTGAATGCAGAGAGGATAGGGAGTGTAGGTTATTGTAAGTTTCTGGGTTTATTTGTGGATAATAAATTAAAATTTGATCAGCATATTCTGCAATTGTCCACCAAACTGTCTAGAGGTTGCTATGCTTTGAGGGTCATTTCTCAGGAGATGGATGGTCCAACTACCAGAAGGGTTTACTTCGCTCTAATAGAGACTCACTTGAGGTATGGCATATGTTTTTGGGGTGCATGCTCGGGTTACTTGTTTAGGACTATTTTTCTTCTTCAGAAAAGAGCTATCAGATTCATGCTGAAGATTAAACGACGGGAGTCTTGTCGGCCTTTGTTTGTCCAGAATAATTTTTTAACACTCCCTTGTATTTTTCTCCAGGAGACAGCCTGCCTCATTCATAAGAAGTATATGCATGAAATTCGAGCCACACCGTCCTACTCTGTGCGAAATACTCACACCACGGCACTTCCTATACCAACCTCTACTTTAGTCAAAAACTCTTTTGTTTATAATGGTAAAAAAATATTCAACCACCTTCCGCGACAAGTTAGAAAGATCATGTATGCTGGTGAGTTTAAAACAGAAGTCAAGAGAGTGCTTCTAGATAAAGCATATTACTCCGTCTCAGATTTTTTTGCTGATTCCTTCTGAACACACTTTCTTTTTAGTATTGTCATGTATTGTTTATGGGTAAGGTTGTATGTTTTACTTTTTTATATATTATGTGATAATGTTATGTTATTAGTTAGGATATTATTTTATTTTTATGAGACTGTTTTATTTTATTGAACTTCCTTTTGAAACATTTATAACGGTTCCCCATTACGATTTATAAGTATGTTATAGTTGTATTGTATTTGTATTTGTATTTGTAGTTTGCTTTGTCAATGAGATTGTCGTCTTATGATAATAAAGCTGTTTTTTGATTTTTTTTTATATGAAATCTCTTTTTTACCTAATGTTTTTATTATTTTAAGGTCCGATCAGTTGGCCAGCAAGGTCACCTGACCTAACGGCCATGGATTTCTTTTTGGGGGGCACCGTCAAGGTCGATGCTTACAGGACACCAGCAACAACTAGAATTACCCCATTAATGTTGAGAAATGTGAGGGACTCGTTCTTCAAACGAATTGATGCTTGCATTTTGCAAAATGGTAGACACTTAATGCGTTAATATGTATTCGTTTTAAATTGGTGAAAGATATTTTCAAAATTGGAGATTTACATACTTTTCGATGGGTAATAATTTAAGTTTCTTCTGTACAATTGTTTATAACTACTTAGATATGAATTACACGCTAATTTATTAAGTTCTCAATTTTTGGAAGTAAATTTAAAAGTAAACATCAAAATTGTTCATAATATTAAGGTTTTTTAAGGCACAATTTTTTGAAATCATGTTTCCTTCAACAACTTTTTGAAATAAGGTATCAGATATTGGTATCAAATTAAAGGGAATTAAAATATCTTTTCGAAAAAAATGTAGAATTTCATTTAAAAAAAAAACGAAAACTGGTTTTAAAATTATTAAGTTTGGACCAAAATGTTGAACACTCTGTAGTGCTTATACCAATTCTAATAACAGTTAGGTGATTTTACATGTTATAACTTTTCTTTCCTAAATTGTAGTAAAAAAATTTGTAAAGATAGTTAAAATCCAACGACTTTTATGTAAAATCGTTTTTAGCCAAAAATCCATTGAAAAATTCATATCTTGACAACGTCGCATTTGATGGATCAATATAATAAAAAACATATATGGTGTTCCATTTAAAAAAAGATATGTTTGGCCCACCCTGAATTTTTGAGCCAACCTGTATATTTAAAATTATTTTTAAAAGGTGCGCGGCGTTAACCTGTACAACTTTTAAAGAAAAGTTTTTTTCTTAAGTCGACCGTTAACGAGATATCGGCACACTAAATGAACACCCTGTATATGTATTAAATAATAAATTCTTACCATTTTGACAAATAAAATTCATAGAGCTTGACAGGACACCTTAAGGGGTTTTCTTCGTTTTCCTGTTGTTCATATACTTTCTTCTTGCGTTGATTGTTTTCTATAAATTAAAAAAAGACACCTTAAAAAAAATAAAAGACACACGGGAAAATCACTTACGTAATGCTGACTGAGGAGGATAGAACCTCAGTAATACGTTCCTGGAACCGGGGACTTTGCTGGCTCCAGGTTGATTCGGATTTCTTTTCCAATGTTTCATGATGTGCGAGAAAGACAACTGCATATGTTCATCAACAGTCTGAAAAAAAAAATTAAAAATTACGACCTACCTCCATCACTTAACCGACAGAATGAGAGTAATTTTTAAGATCCATAAGACAAACGTAACACTAATAAGTGTTTCAAATTGTTGATTCATGTTAATACACACAATATAATGCATTTACATATGTCAATATAAGCAGAAGAATTAATAAAGCAAAGAACAATAGCAAAATCCAATTTGAGGAACATAAAAAGGGGACAAGCTAGTTACATCTTAAAGACAGCATATACAAACCTACTAAAAATAAAAGAAAACATTCAGGTTAAAAAATATTATAAAAAATCAGTAAAATTATAATTTAAATATTCGGTAATACTATAAAAGCCCTTACTGAGAAGAAAATGTTTAACTACCCTCCTGAAAACAATCGGGGTCACTCTCTGAACACGATGAGGCAACCTATTGAAAAGACGGGGCTCCAAGGAAGCCAGGGCCATCCTGACATCTCCGAAGCAGCCCGTATGTTGGTAATAAATGTCCTCGGTTGCGCATTTGATAAGAATGAATATCCTCGTGTCTAATTTGCGCAGGTTGGTTTTGACAAACAATAGGCAGTCTAGGAAAATTGCGAAGGCAAGGTCAAAATACCTAAGGATATAAATGCATACCTGCAATCTTCTCTGTGCAATAAGACCGTAATTATCCTTACTGCACGTTTTTGGCCACGAAAGACATCCATGTCACCAGTGCAGTGACCCCAAACCAAGATTGCATAAGAGATGTGGGAATGCAGAAGAGCAAAGTAGGCCTCCTTTAACATAGGTTGAGAGACACTGTTTGAGAGTCCACAGAATAAAAAGGTATTGGAGTTTAGCCTGGAGAACTAGGAGGGTTGTGTGATGAGCCCATAGTAATCTGGAATCTAAATTTATACCCAAGAATCTAACAGTGCCGTCCTCGTCAGAAAGCCATCTCATCGAGAAAACCATTTTTTGTGTTTTAGCAATATTCAAAAATAGCCCGTTAGCCATATATCAACTTTCTTTCGGCCCTGTTCAGTGCCTCGCGTGAAGCATCCACAGATTCATCATAATCCTGGCCGCTACAAGCAATGTTAGTGTCATCCACAAAGATGGTATAGTGACTGGAAAGATTGGCTTGAGGTAGATCCTTAATACATATAAGAAATAACAGAGTACCCAAAATTGAGTCTTGTGGCACACCAATCACCACTTCCCTCTCCGCGGAATTCACCCCACCAACCCTTACGATCTGAGGACGATTCGACAAGTAGCTAGATATGACGGCAATACTAGCGTCAGAAAACTTATACCTCCTCAAGTTCTTCAGCAAAAGCTCACGCGAGATACAGTCAGAAGCCTTACTGAGGTCATAGAATGTACTCGTATGTATGCTCCGTTTTCGAAACACTCTTATATCTGAGAGATTAAATCTAGAATAGCTGATGTTGAACTTGTTTTTTAAATTTTTACTCAAAGTTATGCTGGTTAAAATAAGAAACTTACCGTTAAATTAAAATGTTTGGTATTGAAAAACATTAAGGTGCTTAACAAGACATGGGGAGAATGAGCACCAAGCTGCTTACTCTCCCACAAATGTTCCTCTTCCACTCGTGTTACGATATAGTGCGAGTCATTGTAAAGAACTGAAAACTTCTTAGCAACTTCGTCCAAACAGTCAGTAAATTTTTCATAATAAGCATCACAAAATATGTTGTCTATTCTGCCGTTTTCGAAGAGATACTGTTGGATGCCCAGACACAAATAATATATAGTATCGGGGGCGTATTCTTGTCCATTGGGCTTCCGGACTTCTTTGACAAACAGGCAAAGCGAATAGTTAAGTTCATCTGAGGTCAGTTGAAGAATTTCCGTTTTAAAAAGCTTCACACGCCGTGGCGATTTTTCTAACTCGGCATTCTTAGTCGTGACCCACTGTTTCCAAGCATTAACACCAAATGTATACTGAAACAAAAAATATGTGTTAAAATTATAAAGCCAAAAAATAATAATGCTATTAATAATAAAATAAAAAAATCATTTTATTATGGTCTGCTCAAAAACAATATTTTACAATAAACATAAACAAAATAGCAATTCACAGAATATTTCAAAAAAGAAACACATTAGGGAACTATAAGTAAAACAATACACTGAGTTTACCTACAGAAATTTCCTGTCCCATTTTAAATGTGTATACTGACGAGGCTTTAATAATATCAGGTATAGAATTAAATAATTATACAGAGGCATATGTGGAACATATGTACCGAAATAACTGGAAGTAGTGTAAAAAATCATGTTATTGGTATTGCAGGCATTCCTGAAGAAAGCCGAAACTGCTCTCCAGAAGGGACATGGTTAATGAGGGATAAATAAGAATGGGAAATTCCTATCACCTTCTTTGTTTAAAAATTTATTCCTACGCGTTTCGATCAATAGATCATCCTCAGGCCGAGTGGTAGGTTAGAACGAAAAATTATCAACATTCAATTAAATCGGTTAAATTCTTAAAATATATTTAAAATCAATTAAAATAGCGAAACAAAATACGTAACTACCACAAAACAAATTAAAACTATTGATCAGAGGTAAACTATTTTTTACTGTGGTTTCTGCTGAACCATATAGGTTGTGTACCTATATATATAGTTTTAATTTGTTTCGTGGTAGTTATGTGTTTTGTTTCGCGATTTTAATTGATTTTAAATGTATTTTAAGAGTTTAACCGATTTTAATCTATGACTATGTGTGTGCGTAACTGATTGTTGAATGTTGATAATTTTTCGTTCTAACCTACCACTCGCCCTGAGGATGATCTATTGATCGAAACGGGTAGGAATACATTTTAAAATAAAGAAGGTGATAGGACTTTCCCATTCTTATTTATCCCTCATTATTCCTGAAGAGATATCCGATCAGTATAATAAGCATGTGTTGTTAATAGTTCCTGAACTACTTAAAAATTTACCAACACAACCGATAAATTGTAAAATTAGGGAAAACAATCAGTGTTGCTTATGAGACCAATATCTACCACTGAACTTTGCGATATTTTCTTTTGTATGTTACTTTTTTTCATTGTCATATTATTTACTATGTATTTTAAACATTGTTTTTTTTTTGACCTGCTATAATGTATATTTTTTGTACAACCATAGTTAAATAAAATTCTATTCTATTCTATTCTTGGCTAATAAAATTAAAAATAAACACATTTCTGGTATAGATGAAATACTCACTAGCATAGTAAAACTGGCGATTCCTATAATTAAGGAAGTTCTTTGTTATCTTATAAACAATTCATTTAAACAAGGTATCTTTCTGGACCAACTCAAGATATCTTTGATAAAACCCATATTTAAAAAAGGAGATCCAGAAATGATGAATAATTTATAGACCTATAAGCCTTCTGCCATCATTTTCGAAAATTTTTGAACTTTCAATGTGTCATCGCCTCTTAGACTTTTTGAATAAATACAATCTACCTAATAGTATACAATATGGATATCTACCCAACAAATCAACACAAACCGCTATTTTTGAATATACGAAAACCATAATAGACTTTATAGAGAATGGAGAGTTGGCTATGGGAATATGCCTGGACGTATCCAAAGCATACTATGACTGTATTGATCCAAAATTACTATTACAAAAATTAGAATTCTATGGTGTAAGAGGCAAGGCTCTTAAATTATTTCAGTCATATCTTTCGGGGAGATATCAGAAAATAAAGATAACAAGGACTGGACAAAGTTTTTCATCCGATTTAATGGAAAATAAACTAGGAATTGCTTAGGGCAGTATTGCAGGGCCAATATTGTTTGTGATATTCCTCAACGACTTGTACTCCATAGCAGCTTTTAATGAAAACGTAACATGTTATGCAGACACAAATCTTATCACTGGGGCGAAAAATATGGGTGAATTAATCGTTATGGGAAAATACTTATTTAACAAGGCTAACATCTGGTTCACAGAAAATAAATTAATACTAAACAGCAACAAAACAAATGTGCTACTTTTTAGCCAAATAGAATGTCATTTGGGGAATCTGATGTAAAAATTGTTGAACAAACTAAATTTTTGGGGATTTACTTGGATAAATTCTTAAACTGGTCATATCATATAAACATGTTGATAAAAAAGTTGAATTCCATTTGTTATGGTGTTAGGGTTGTTGGGTGGTACCTGAATGAAAAGAGTCTAAAAACAATATATTATGCGAATTTCGAATCAATAATGAAGTACGGCATAATTTTCTGGGGTAGCAATAGCCTAATACAAAAAGTATTTGTTTTTCAAAAAAGAGCAGTAAGAATTGTGAAAAGAATGGGTTATAACGAAAGTTGCAGAAGTGTTTCTAAATCGTGTGGACTCTTAACTGTGTATTGTGTCTATATTTACGAATGTTTGATCTTTTTCTTCAAAAATAAAAATATGTTTCAGCAACAAACATTTCATTATTATAACACAAGGACCTTAAATGTAAACTACCCTATTCACAGACTAACCCTAACAGGGAAAAATCCACGATACATGTGTTTAAAATTCTTTAATAACTTACCAGGACACATAAAATGTATCAACCAATCAAAACTTTTTAAAATTACAGTGAAAAAAATGTTAGTTGACATGGAACTTTATTCTATACAGGATTATTTAAAGTAATGGAAGTTAGTTATTGTAGAATTTCGTAACATTTAGACAATTAGATTTATTCTTATTGACGCCAATTGCTTTTTGTGTATGATATACTTCCATGTATTCTTGTACATAATTAGAAATAAAGATATTTATTATTAATATTACATGGAAAAGATCGTGATAGTAGTTATTCTGTGCTTAGGGATCTGGAGAAAGTGGGTGTTCCTAGTTTCAACACCATTAATTACTATTGTTAACCAAAACTGTTTGTTGTGTTGTCACCATTCTTTTATTTTCTTCGTTACTTGAGTAACATTTAAAATATTGATATTTGAGTAAAAACCAGTCATTATGAAAATTGGAATTTTTCACGAAATCGTCGTTCGATTGACAATTAAATGAAACACGGGTTGTTTTAAATTACTCTTACTGTCTTAATCAAATTCAATAGGCGTGTTGTATGTGGCCACCCTTCCTTTACTTACCTTTAAACACATATTCGCATCTGGCTTTTCTTGCGGTTCTGGTGGAGGTGCGGTTTGTGCAGGCTGCATCATAGGCATCTCGACTTGATGATGGGACATCCTCCTACCCCTCTTTGATTGCCCTCCGCGTTGCGAACCACGCATGCCCCTTTTTCTTCCTCGTAATGGGGATCTCTCCATCATGGGGTGGCCCAAGGGTTGCGGGTCATCTACATTCTCCTCTTGTGGGTGTACATCCGGGTGCCCTCCTTGAGGTGCCGTTATGGTGTTCGCTGTAAGAGCGCCTTCGAGGTCCACCGCAGGTTCGTCTAATTCTGAAAATTGTAAATTAATTCTTTTTTGAAGCTATTTAGGAGAAAGAAAAAAGAGGAGGAAGAAGAATGAAGGAATATAAGAGAATTAAATAAGATTGGTGTACGAAAATTTAAAAGTAAAAATTAGAAGTGTTAAATATATTTGTATTATTTTTAATCTGGTCTTTAAAAGGTCACGATAAAATGGGGTACAGGGTTTTCGTTTATATTCATACCCCTAAAAAGCTAATATTTTAAAAATATTATTTATAATGCACAGGGTGTCACAAATACCCAAAACGTATCAAAGTTGTATTTTTTTTTAATTGAATGCCCTGTATATTGTTTCATTTTCAGTTTCTACGATCAAAATAAATAAAAGTGAGCTTCATTAAGGTTTACCTCACATAAACCTTACAGCTTTTAAAATATTTAGTATTTTGTGAAAATTGATTAATTGAACAGTGGTGTGACAATTGGCTTCCACGTCTTATCAATGAAAAATGCACAGTCCTCCACATAGGCAACAATACCCCAAAAAGACGTTATGCTCTCAAAAACGTGACCATCAAACATGTTACCAGCCAGAAAGATCTTGGAATCATCATCAGTGATGATTTAAAATGGGCAGTTCACATTGGTAACATCATCAAAAAAGCCAATGCAGTTGCCTATATGATATCAAGAGCCTTCACAAACCTGTCTGCGTCCCTTCCTGAAAAAGTTTACAAAACATACATAAGACCAATCCTAGAATATGCAGCCCCAGTCTGGAACCCCTATTTTGTAAAAGACATCCATGCCTTAGAACAGACCCAAAGAAGAATCACAAATTCCCGATGCTCTAAAACGGGGTGAAACCACTCCGCTATTGAAAAAACGCGACCCAGAGTCCGCTGACAATTACAGAGCCATAACAGGGCTTACTTCCCTCTCTAAACTTTTTGCAAATATGGTTACCAACCCCATTGAGTCTCGGGCTTCGAAAAAACTTCTCCACTAGCACAGCTGCCTACGATCCCTTGGAATATATTTATAAAACAATTGATTCTAGTTACTATACTATAGCTCTATTTTTCGATTTAACTCGAGCTTTTGACTGCGTCGACACTGCCATCTTTACTCAGGAAGTTGCATGCTTAGGGAATACGTGGTAATATCTCTCGTCTGGCTAAAATCATTTCTTTCCAAACGTCAAAAAGAGCAAAACTTCAGGGCTCCTATTCAGAGAAACTAAATGTTAGGTATGGCGTTCCTCAAGGAGGCGTAATGTCTGCATCGTTTTTTGCATTATTTGTAAGCGATTTGAAAAATTATTTAATACAAAATAGCAACTCTGCAAAGCTAGTATTATATATCTGCTTCTACACTTAATCAACTACTTGAAATAACTGATACAATTCTGGTTAGATTTTTTGTTTGGTGCCAAACAAATCACCTAGTTGTTAACACAAATAAAACCCATTACATGGCATTCTACAAAAAAACGACAAGTCCCTGATTTAAACTTAAAATTGAATTCTACTACTAGAGTAGAACAATGCAAGTTTCTGGGTCTTCACATAAACTCCCAATTAATGTCGACAGCCCATGTAGACATTGTTGCTGCAAAACTAAACTCTGCTTATTATGCCATTGTACACTTAAAAACCTTTATGAACTCCAAACAATTATTAAATATATTATTGTGCTTTGGCCTACGGCCACTTAAGTTTTCTTGTGCTTTACTGGGGACAAACAACGGAACTTCAAAGATTATTTATTCTACAAAAAATAATTATTTGTAAAATCTACTCCTTAAGCCCACTTGAGTCATGCAGAGAAACTTTTCGACAGCATAAGATTCTAATACTTCTTGGTATTCTGATTCTTAGTGCACTGATGTTTGTTAAAAAACACTCCTACACGTTTCAATATACTTCAGATATACATGAGAGTAACACTAGAAACTCAAATAAAATTTATATTTCAAGCTACAAAACATCATCATATCGGGAAATCCGTTTCTGTTTTTACAGCAGATTATATGTATTGTATGTGTTGTATTGTATGTATTATATATATGACTGCGTGGATCACGGGATACTGCTGTCTAAGCTTGAAAGGTATGGTTTTCGGGGCTCGTCTTTGGCATGGTTTTCCTCTTACCTCGAGTGTCGTAATCAGTCGGTGATTGTTTCTGGTGTGCGTTCGACGTCATTGAAGGTTGTGAGTGGGGTGCCGCAGGGTTCAGTTTTGGGTCCTCTTCTTTTTTTAATCTATGTCAACGATCTAATTCGAGTCGAGATTTCGGGCGAATTCACGCTGTTTGCTGATGACACCACTATTGTATGGCATAGTAAAGCATCTGAACAACTTAAGGAAACTATTTCCAGAGACCTGATAAAGATCAAGCAATGGTGTGATGCTAATCGCCTTTCATTTAACATTGCCAAAACGAACATTGTAGGGTTTAGGTGCGATATACATGGGTTGCGCTTAGAGGACGAGCCTCTTCAAGTTAATACGGCATCAAAATTTCTGGGAGTGATAATTGATAGTGAACTTCGATTTGAAGATCACATTTTGGGTCTGAGCAAAAAGCTTTCCTCAGCTTGCTTTGCCATCAGAAAGACACGCTTAGAGCTAGGCCTGGAGATGGCACGAACAGTCTACTTTGCACTCTTTGAGTCACACCTCAGGTATGGGATTCCATTTTGGGGTGTGTGCACCCAACATTTGCTAAATATTTTATTTATTTTGCAGAAGAAGGCTGTTCGTTTCATCTCTAATGTTGACCAACGAGAATCTTGCCGACCCCTTTTCTCCTCCCAGAGGATTCTAACTCTTAGCTCCGTATTTGTTTTGGAAACGGCTTCGCTAATTTATAAGAATTATAACAACATTCAACGTCCTGCCCCTCAGCGTGTCACTCGACGGGCTTTGGACCTGCCCTTGCCGATACCTACCAGGACACTAATTAAAAAATCACTTATTTATGAAGGCAAAAAAAATTTTAATCACTTGCCGATTCAAGTAAGGAACAAAAACACCTTGAAGTCTTTTAGAAGATCTGTTAAGGCATTGCTTGCCGGAAAGGCCTACTATAACTTAACCGAATTTTATTCTGATCCACTTAGTTGATAATGATTAATTGTATTTTATGAATGGAGTTATTTGTTATATACATATATATTCCGAGCTGTGAACCCAATGTTTTTGTGTTATGTTTAAATTGCTATAATTATTACTTTTAAATGCATAATAATATGTCTTTTTATTTTTATTTTTGTGTTTGGTGTGTTTTGTTGCAGTATTCTAAATATAAGTAACGGAACAGACCAATTGTTTTAGTTTTAGACTGCTTTGTCAATGAATTGCTCTTTCTGACAATAAAGCATTTTTGACTTTTGACTTTGACTATACAGAGTGGCAAAAAAGTCGCGCATAATGCCTGTAACTTTTGAATTACCTCGTATACGAAAAAGTGACCTTTATGGAAGTTGTTTAGTAAATTAGTCCCCACATTTCTGCGTGCATGAATTTTTTCTGTCATTTCTGGTTTGGTTGCCATAGACTAACTTACTTTTTTTAAATGGAACACCCTGCATATTATTACATATTTGGATTCTACTGGGAGGTAATCAGGTAATTCAAAAGTTACAGGCATTATGCGCGACTTTTTTGCCACTCTGTATAATGCACTACCAAAATCCCTTAGATAAATTTCTCAAGTAAAAAAGTTAAAAAAAAGTTAAGTACTATTTTCTTGAAATGTCTTTTTACGACATACGTGAATACCATAACGTTATCCTCTAAGCGCCTTATCATGTATCATTGTAGATCTCCTATTCCTGAATTCTTGACGTTGTCAGCAGTTTACATTGTAAATTTATATGGCTGTATATTTAATAAATAAATAATAACAAAGCTTGCACCCTCAATACGTAGTCGGAGCTACGAAGAAAGGCTAAAAAAGCTTCACCTGACAATGCTTCATGACAGACGAATAAGAGGGGACCTAATAGAAACCTACAAAATTCTGCAGGCTCACTACAATGTCAATTTGAACTTCTTTACCTTAAACCAAGATTTAAAAATACGAGGCCATAACTATAAGCTTACACCAGAACGTTTCAAGAAACTATGCAGACAACATTTCCTACCAAACCGAGTCAACCGCCAATGGAACTCACTCCCAAGAGGCTGCGTGAGTACGTTTTCCACCAACCTTTTTAAAAACAAATATGACGAACTAAAAACTAACTGAATCAATGTAACAAACTAAGTTTGAACGGCTCCGCCGCCTATTCTTCTGACTCTTAATAATAATAATAATAACAATAATAATAATAACAATAATAATAAAAAGGGTCTATAACTTCACTAATAAATATACAAAGTGTTCCATTAGAAAAACTAAAGATGCTTATTTTAATAGAAATAGAATTTCGTTGCTTTTTTACTAAGACTTTGAAAGATGAGTAAAAACATAAAAAACTTTTGTATATTAATTTTGGCTTCTCTCTCTTATAGTTTTTGCTATAGATATGGGTCGAAAAAATATAAATGTAAACCCTTTACATCGTTTAAGTTGAGAATTAGTCTTAAAGAAAGAAAAGTAAAAGCATTTCTGAAGAATAATTTAAACATTAGAACATCCTACCTGTAGCCATTTTAAGCGCCATTTGTAACATGTCATCACCAAAAGTATTGACATTGGTATCGACCGGTTCCGGACTATAATCACCGCCTCCATCTGCAGCCGTATCCTCAATGTCACTTTCGGAATCTGTATGTTCTTCCTTTTTCTCTTCAGCTACCATTTCAGCCATCATCAATAGTTCAGCTTCATAGGGATCGGTTGGAATTTTCACTTGGATTTTCTAAAATCAAAAATGAGCTGGTTTTAAGGTCTATAGCTAAGGATACCTTATACAAAGTCAATTGAATCAGAAAAAAACATGTATGGTATGTAGTAGTGCTTCGATAAATCGAAACTAGTGTCTTGCAAACTTTTTCGTTATTTCAATTGAGTTTCGTTAAAGCGTACAAATATTTTAGTAAATGCAAATATCAAGTCAAGTCAAAGTCAAAGTCAAAAACATGTATTGTCACTTTTGCATAGAGCTTTTCACAAGTAATTAAATATATAGACTACCCACTAATTACCTACAGGGTGTTAATTAAGTAAGTACGGAAACTTTAAGGAATTAATCGTTGATTGATTTTAAAACGAAAAGTTTATATAAGTATGGTTCCGCAACGGCTCCGTTCTCCAGAAACATTGTGTTCAAATTTGAAACACATTTCAGATTTTTCTATATAAGTAGAGTATGTCCGGCGATGTGGTAGACAAGAAGGCAAACGGACCAAAAATTTAATTTTTAGCAAAAACTTTAGAATAAGGGTACTTTCCTCTTGTAAAAAAATTGAATTTTTAACTTTTTGGACACCCTGTATACAATATTTACCTTTTTTCATCGACAATCGTATTTTTTCAGCAAGCAAAATTTTTTATAAACAATGACTTGCTCGAAAAATTAAATTTTTGGTCCGTTTGCCCTCCTGGCTACCACATCGCCGGACATACTGTTTATGTTGAATGGTGTCAGCTTCTTCATTTAAACTTGGCACACACTAATAGATATTCAGAGAATATGTTTTACAACTATTAAGTTATTTCTGATTCAACCATGAGCTTCTTCGGATTTTCAAGCAAAAAATGGCACGCCACTGACTTTCTTAAACTTTTAAAGCAGTATCAAGTAAGCCTGATAAGAAATACACAAAAAGTGTGTCTTGATAATTTTTAATAGAATGAACCATTTTCGAGAAAATTTTCTAATTCGGTTTTTATGCACGCATATGGACAAATTTAGGTGGGAATTAAAATTGCTCACAGCTCAACAAAAATATGTTAGGACACTTTTAATTTTTGTGGAAAATTATCTTTTTAATTAATAATAATAACAATTTCAATAAATACAGTTACTCTTTAGTTTCTAGCAAATTTTAAGTAATGTTCTAGTTCTTATCTTTTGAAATTGTTATTATTATTAATTAAAAAAAATAGTTTTCAACAAAAATTAAAAGTGTCTATCATTATTTCAATGCCCTTTCATCGAGGAAATTAAACGGTTCCTGACACGGGTTCATATTTTGTTAAATTTATTTTCATAAGATCTATCTCCTAACATATTTTGTTGAGCTCTGAGCAATTTTAATTCTCACTTAAATCTGTTCATAGGCGTGCATAAAAACCGATTTAGGAAATTTTCCCGAAAATGGTTTATCCTATTAAAAATTATCAAGACACACTTTTTGTGTATTTCTTACCAGGCTTACTTGATAATGGTTTAAAAGTTTAAAAAAGTCAGTGGCGTGCCATTTTTTGTTGAAAATCCTAAGAAGGTTATCCATATCTAGAGTCATAGTTGAATCAGAAATAATTTAATACTTGCAAAATGTAGTCTCTAAATATCTGTCAGTGTGTATCAAGTTTTCAAAGAAGTAACTGGCACCATTCAACATATCCAGTGTGATCGATTAAGTGTGCAACCAAAGGAAAACTTCTTTATTATTGACTTCTCAGAAATTTTATTCTGGATAAAAGTTGGTGCATGTCCGATAACCATTTCAGGTGCACTTAGAATGGCTTCAAGTCGGGAAAAAAATATGAAAATCGTTAAAGAGTTAAGTAACCGTAGATCGATAAATAGAGAGAAACGTTATTAAAAAAAGTTGTCATGAATTAAAAAATATGTCTATATACAAAGCCATAGTATTCTCTCCAATTTTTTTTTATTTTTTTTTAACTTATTTGCCTTATTTGTATTTTTCTATTATTTTACATGGGATCGACTTCTATGGTCTTTAGTTTTCTACTTTGTAGGTAATTAATATTATATTTATTTTTAGGAATATTTGCGAAATTCGAAATTTGTGGTATCCTTGCATAATACATGAAGTTTTTGGTTACTTAAAAAAAATATAAATTTAAACAAATTTTATAAATTTGCTTCAATTTGATGAAAGAAATCCAGAAGTGATTCAATTGTGATTATAATTTAAATTTACCTAAATATTAAAAAAAATCATTATACGGGGTAAATTAAAAATTAAAAAAAAAAAAAAAAATTTAATTGTAAATAACTTTTCTTTATAACGTTTTACTCTATTTTTTTGACAGAAGGGTACTGATTTTCATATTCTTTGCCCTACCCTGTATCTTATTTAACTTGAAGCCATTCCAAGTGCACCTGAGATGGGTATCCGACATGCATCAACTTTTATCAAGAAAAATTTTCTGAGAAACCAATAATAAAGAAGTTTCCCATTTGTTGCACACTTAATCGACCACACTGTATATAGAAATCTGCCTTTTTTTCAAATTTGAACACCCTGTATCTGGAAAACGAAGCCGTTGCGGAACCATACTTATATAAACTTTTTGCCTTAAAATCAATCAAAGATTAATTCCTTAGTTTCCGTACTTACTTAATTTTATAGTTTTATCAAAATCATATTATGCTAAAATGCAATAAGACAATAAGTTGATCATACAAGAGGTAAATGTGGCGCAGATGGTTCTCAATCTCCCTTAAATCATACAGTGCATTAGCCAGTAGAAGTTTTTAAAATTTTCTCTTAAAAATATTAATGCTACTATCCTGAAGGGATGCAGGTAACAGATTGTAGAGTAATACCGCGGTAAAAGGGGCTTCTCAGATATTGTGAGGAATTTGGATAGGGAGTATCAAATCTATCCGGAAACTATATATATGTTAGTATTAAGACTTGATGGGTATCCTCCTCTAACTTTATTTTTTATATATATATTCAAAAGCAATCTAGACATAACATGGCAGTCATTATTTTAGATTTCTTAAAATATTCACGACATGACGTTCTTGGATCTAGTTTGTTCATTATACACATACATCTTTTTTGAGCACGAGAAATGCTAATGCTTTCACTTTGACCGCCCTAAAATTGTACTGCATGGCACATTTAAGAGTGGAAGTAGTCATAATACACACTTCTAAGTATTGATCCACAAAGCACTCAGACGGGACACAGCTAAGCTGATATTAAAAGCCAAGGAAGTAGTCGTGGAAGGACCTGTGTACCGATCTAGGAAACGATATTTGGGGTAGAGGGTATAAAATAGCCATGCGTCACCTAAAGGCTCTGGCACCATACGATACGACTCCAGAAGTTAAACGCAAAATAGTAGCCGAGCTTTCACCCGACGTGCTGCGCATTTCCACTGTAGACAGGTCGAGGAGGTGGTCACACCATTTAGCACCGATGAGTTTTCTGTAGCGTTGAAAAAATTTAAATCAGGCAAAGCCATGGGAGTCGATGGGATACCACCAGAGGTTATCGGAAGGGTTGGCGACGAGGAACCGGCTTGGTTGCTGAACATCCTAAACAAACTACTGAAGGAGCAAACATTCCCAGACATGTGGAAATGTTCTACGCTAATTCTGATCCCAAAAAGTCGCGTGACTTAGGATTTGGAAACGATGAAATGGAGACCTATTAGCATATTTATCACGGCAAGTAAGCTGTTCGAAATCCCGATCAGAGAAAGACTTGACGGATGCGATAGAGGATCAAGGCGGTTTCTCAGAGCAACAACTTGGGTTCCAGAAAGAGAGATCCACGGTAGATACCATCAGCGAAGTCATCAGGATTGCAAAACAGTCTAGGCTCAGATGGGCGGCGTTGGTAGATTTCGACGTCAAAAACGCTTTTGATTTAATCGGCTGGCAAACGATCATGGAAGAATTGAGACACCGAGGCATTCCCAAGTACCTCAGAAATCTCCTGGTAGAGTTACTTGGAGAACAGGAGCCTGGAAATTGAAAAAGGTGTCTAGGTGGAGGTGAGCGCTGGGGTACCCCAAAGCTCCGTCAACGGACCCACCCTCTGGAATTTGGTCTATGAGCACATGCTGAGATGCGAATACCCGGGAAATGCATCCACGTTCGCCTTCGCGGACGACTTGGCTCTGATAGTGAACGCCGACGACATGGAGGAGTTGATGGAAACTGTGAACTCCTGCATAAGAGTAGTGAGAAGATGGATAAGGTCCCACGGCCTCGAGCTGGCGAGCAATAAGACGGAGCCCATTATCCTAAAAGGTCCAAGGAAGAGGGAAAACATTCAGATCGCTTGCGGGTCGGATACCATCACGCCGTCGAAGTCATTAAAATATCTGGGTATTACACTGAGCCATAATGGCAGCTTCGGTCCCCACATCAGAAACGCCGTAAAACGAGCCAAGGAACGGGCTATGGTATTGGCCAGAGTGATGCCAAACATAGGGGGGCCAAAAAGCGGCAAAAGAACAGTTCTCCATGGAGTCATTCAGTCGATCCTACTGTATGGCGCGCCAATCTGGCACAACGACTTACGAGTCATAACGTATAGGAAAGAAATAGAAAGTGCCGAAAGAGTTGGTCTCCTAAGAGAAGCATGCGCTTATAGAACGGCCTCTACTCGCTCTCTCCAAGTCATCACGGGAGCAATCCCTACCTGCTTCCTGGCAAGAGAGGGCTCGCCTATACGACAGGCGAGGCGAGGACAGAGCAAGGAGAAAGCAAGAAGAAAGAGAAAGGACCATGCAAGCTTGGCAGGAAGAGTGGGACTTAACGACGTAGGTAGCTCAGTGGACAACGAGGTTAATTCCTAACATTATGGTCTGGATGGTATGTGGCAACAGACAAACAGGCTACTTCCTGACCCAACTACTGACTGGCCACAGCTGTTTTAAATCAGGAATCAGCAAAAAGGATGATGACAACTGTATATACTATCGAAACGCAGACTCTGTTACACATACACCTTGTTGGAGTGCCCGAGAAGGCTGGAAAAAAGGCGGCAATTGTTCCTGCGAATCGGATCGGATTTGTCCAAAACAAACCAACCAATATGACAGAATCCCGAAAGAAATGGACTTCGATACAACCTTTCATCAAAGAAATAATCGAAACTAAAGAGAGGGAGGAAGTTTACAGCAGATACAGGGAGAGGGACGCAAATCTGACAAGAGTTTCCCTGAAGCAAAGTTGAAAGAAGAAGGAGTATTGATGTCAAGACAATGTCTCTCAAGCAGCGTAAGGAATAAATAATTTTAAAGATTTAATTCTTTAAGGTGAGTATTGTATTTAAAATTAGTAAGTATTAATCGTGAGACCCAGAATTTTTGTCTCTGAACACGCTTGAACGATTTTACGACCAATCTCGACATCACTGAAGCTGGAGTTCCTTCTCTCAAAAACAAGAAGGTGCTTTTTTTGGAGATTAAGTCTCAATTTATTCGCATTAAATCAGTGGGTAAGGCGTCTTATGATAGACACTGTATTTGTTGTTAAATTATTACGGTCAGTATCGCTCACTATGCAGGTAGTATCGTCTGCATACATCACAACCTTTTCCTGAATATGTTCTGGAAGGCCACTAACAAATAAATTAAATCGTAGGGGACCCAAGACCGATCCTTGAGGAACTCCCATTATAACGTCTTTAAAAGAAGAGTCGTATGTGTTACCGCCATCACAAACACTGATATATACTGTCTGCCAAATGACTCTTATCTTACCTTTATTTCCTTCATAATCCCAGCTGAACTGTTGCGGGTGGTCGGTATAAAAATCGGAATGGGTATGGGCAAGGGAAATGGTACCGGAATAGGAACTGGCGTCGAAAACATATGGCAGGGCGTTGGTACATAAATAGGCACCGGTACAGGAATTAAAATTTTCTGGACTTGTTCTTTATCTGTTTGAATTGCTGCGTCTACCATAGTTGATGTTGCTTGCACACCTAAAATACGTTAAAGTAAACTTTGAATATGTTAAGAGGACGTAGGTACCGAGAAAAAATGTAATTGAAGTATTTTTCATATAAAAAAACATTTACATTACCTACATTAATTATAATAATCTATAATTACTGTCCTAATTACTTAAGATTTTAAACCCACGAATTTTTAATTTTAAAGGTTTACTACAGTGTGCAATAACGTAAAAATACTGTTTTTCTTAACTGGCTCCATTTATTATATTCTCTGTCTTATTTACTGACAAAGGAATAATGGGCAGCCAACTATCTACGTCCCTGTACACAATGAGAAAATATCTTACCTTTAACTGCCCTTCTAGGGTTGCACATAACAGCAACGTTTCTCTGTACAACAGAAGGTGGTGCCTGCTTGACAATAAAGTGCTGTTTAATTTGCACCTGTACAGGTAAGTCAATGTTCTGGATATTTTGTACTGTCTGTACGGTCGTCTGCGGCTGTATTGAACCTGCCGGCGAAGCTTTTGATCGAGTTAATCTAGTGGAAGGGATAGGGGTTAGACTGGGAGGAAGAAGGGGAGGAGTAATTGTACCGTTTGTGTTCGCTAAGCTTTGAACACTGGAGATTACAGGGAGTTGGGATATGGTATCGTTGATGGTAGACGTGGCTAAAAACATATTTTTTGTTTAACACAATAGCCTACAAAATTCTTATCTATTTCTACTTAAATAAAATGTAATAATACACGTTTACAAATAAGTTTAATTTTCTAACTTTTTTCTCCAACTTGCTTTGTTTGACATTTGTCTTGTCAAGTACACCTACTAACACGTTCAATTTTCAAGTAGAGATGCAAAAATAAATAAAAATGTCTACCATACTCGCACTTATGTATAATTATTATAGTCTGTACCTACAGAAATAGAAACTTGATGATCAATATTTCTTGCTTTTTATTGACACTGTTCTAAATCGCTCGTTTTCTTTCTAGTTTTATTAAAAAAAAAAAAGGAATATACAGTGTGGTCTATCACTTTAGGCAGCTGGCGATCTTGCATGTCAAATAGGAAATCAGGATTGGCAAAGATTCCTCCTAAAAGGCGCTAACTTTTTCCAACAGGTGTGATAAATCCCTGCGGATTTTTCTTATGTTCAAAGTCATAACTGATGTAACTAGCGCCCTATAGCAGGAACCTTAAAAATATTTACAGATTAACTATCTTAAAAACAGAATTCTACCAATCTTGAATAAAATAAGTTCTTGCTATTCAGATTATTGACAAGTTTCAAAACTTGCTATTTTACACATTGTATCTAATGAGCTAGCAACATCTTACTGAGGTACATTTGGCTCAATCTACCAGTTTTTTTTAATGATCGGCCACAAGAACTGAAGGATTTTTATATGGCGCTCTGCGAGCGGTGCCTGTGTGAAGGAAGCTATCCACGTTGGGCTTGAATCGTTGGAGGAGAGTATATTATAATTTCTAGTATCTCTTTATTAGTAATAGGACACAGTAAATAAAAATTGAAGCACTGAAAAAATCATTTGACAGCAGAATGTAGGAAGCCAAAGGATACTCCACCAAAATGTTCAAACTGTGCAGAGGCTCATCCTGCGAACTACCGTGGATATGTAGTAGCAAAGGAGTTGCAGAAAAGAAGAAGCAATCTAGATAAGACAAAAAAAATTAAAATACGCAACCAAGAAAATTTGTAACCAGAAATACAACTATGCACAAGCGGCCCAAATTGGCGATAAAGTTTTAGCGGCAACAGTTAAAAACGAGCAACAATCCATAATGCAGATGATACAGAATATGATGAAGACAGTTGATCAAGTAAATGAGAGGCCAGCAACACTATACCCAAACAGAAATAAATGTTATGGAAGAATGTGACTTACGAATAGCTACATATGGTATTCTGAACAAAAAACATGACTTAGAGAAGTATTTCTTAACACTCGGCATATAAATATTTGTGTTATTTCAGAGACACATATAATAATAATAATAATAATAATAATCTTTATTTAGCACTTGGCTGTACATGTTAGTTTCAAAACTTATAAACACTAATCTATGTAGGTACCCCTTAAATAATGAAATACTTTTCTGCTAAAGTCACCTAAACTATTTGCATTTTTAATCGTCTCCGGAACGTCATTAAAAAGGCGAACTCCCTCAAAAAATAACGACTTATGACAAATCAATCTTCCATTAAGATAAAAGGATACAAGGTATATTTTACTATCCACCCAGATAATCAAGCCAGGGGTGGTAGTGCGGTTATAATTAAGGAATCAATAAATTATTTTGAAGAATGTTATTTACAACGTGTAGATATTCAACAGTGGTCGGAATCAGTCAACTAAACAGAAATTAAGAGTGGGAGCAGTCTACTGCCCACCTAGATATAATTAAAAAAAAGAAAATTACAATACTATCCTTCAACATTATTATAGGTGGGGACCTTAATGCCAAGCACTATTTTGAATAAAAAAAAAAAACAGAAGCTCAGAAAGAAGATCAAAAAGCTTAAGGAAGAAACAATAAGCTCTTATTTACAAAATTTGTCTGCAGACAAGGATACTAACTATTCTCTATGGAAATCGACAAGAAATGTCAAGAGACCAATAACTTCTATACCTCCTATCAGGAAGGGTGTAGGTGTATGGGCCAGGGATAATAAACAAAAGGCGATCCTATTTGCTGGTTACACTAATGACACTGCTATTCTCGCAGTTGATCAAGATCATGAGAGCTCTACAAGAAAAATCCAAATAGCAAGCAACAGGGTAGCTAACTGGACCAGACAATGGAAAATCAAGCTCAACGAACTTAAATCAATCCATGTAAATTTTACAAAGAAGCTAGCACAGCCACTTCTCCTAGATGTTAACGGTACAATTGTGCCCCATGAGATGAATGCTAAATGTCTTGATGCTAAACTTAGGTGGAAAGCGCTCGTCAAGAAGAAAAGAACTGAGCTGGATTTAAAATTTAAACAACATCATTGGCTTCTGGGAAGAAATTCACAATTACCAATCTACAGTAAAATGCTTATTTACAACCAGGTCTTTAAACCAATGTGGCTTTACATTATTACAGCTTTAGGGCTGTACCTGTGATAGCAATATCAAACTGATACAGATGTTCCAGAACAAAATACCGCGTAACATAGTGAATGCTCCTTGGTATGTTCGCAACTCTGATCTTCATCGATACCTTGGAATTTTAACAGGGAAAGAAGAGATCAAAAGGTGTGCCGGCAACCATGAAGCCCGGCTTCACCTGCATATCAACGCAGATGCTCTACAACGGCTGTCCAATCAACATCACGTTCGAAGACTGAAGGGAACCAAGCTGTTTGATCTTGTGTAGTGTGTGAAATGCTAAAAGCAGAGCACAAAACGGGAGTGAAAGTGTATTCTCTAGCTTGAGAAATCTAAAGGACATCTATGGATAGACTTTAGTTGATAAGTATATTTAGTTTTAAGGATTTATTAGAAAAAAATTAATGGTTAGTCTTATAGACTAGTTTTAATAGGTAAAACATCAGTAGGCGTTTTATAAAAAAAAAAAGTAATGGGACACCCTGTATAATAATAAAAATATGGCATTTTAGTTTGGGTACTTACCAATGTCAAGAGCAGGAGACTTTTTACTTTTCTGTGGTGCTCCGGCCGGTATAGGATCACCAAGGCTATTTAACGTGATCTGTTTTGGAAACTGGTTTTGGAACGTCATAACACACCCATAAGAGCAAAAATTCCTTATAGTAGCGTCGGACATTGTCAAATGATATGCTGGATGCATTTGCTTTTTACAATAGTGACAAGGTGAAGGTTTCGCATTTACTGCGTTTAATGACACTTGATACAGGCTAAGGCAGTTAATACTGCACATATTTATAACGGGCGCAGTTTTTGAATACTTTTTGATCATATCGAAGTTATATTTTTTCACTTTGCACCAACTACAAGGTACTATTTTTCTGTGAGCTATTATGTAAATGTTCTCACAACTGTTTGAGCAGAAGCTGTACTGCACATTATCATAGTACATGGTATGTTGTTCGAGAACAGTCTTATTAAAATGTCTTCGGCACATAGCACATTTTCCTGGAGATATTTTATTTACAAACGCGAAAGCAACAAAACACGGTTCACCGCAAAAATAATTCTGGACAGCTTTGTGTTCAAATTCGATTGTAATAAGTTTTTCTGTTTTACATACAGAACAAATTGTTCCAGGTTCGACATTTGGAGGTCTGTCATTTGTCATAATATCATACTTTTCCATGCAAACTTTAGAACAAAAGTCTTTAAACTGTCCTTTTTCACCTACAGGTGCTAAAAATCCGTCTGGTCCATTCGACATATCCTGCTGACAGTACGAACACACTTTCAGTCCTTTTTTGTACTGTTCAAGACACGTACTAGTACAAAACTGACGAATGTCATTTCCAAATCGCACACAGTATTTTCCAAGGGATGTTGATTTCACATCCCCAGTGCAACTAGCACACTTGGATCCAATCATTTTTTGATACTTTGAAAGGCAGATCTCATTACAGAAATCCATTATTTCCCACGTCAAATTTACTTCAATGTCATCAGTGACTTTGCTACACGATGCACATTTTCTTACAAAAGCCAAGGACGGTTGTTCTTGGGGAGGTCCTTCCATAAAATTTTTCACCCTCAAACCACTTCCTTCATCAGTCGCCATAGTAATCTTCTTTGTGGTGGCATTTTTAAATATATTCAAACACGCTTCATCGCAAATATATGTCACTTCTTGATTCTTGTTAGCAAAGTGATACCATGTCTTTTTTTTCTGTAAAGAAATAGTTTTTCCTATTAAACATTTTCTTTTAATATAAATAATTGAAGTGCAATACATTTGAAATAAATAAATATCATTTAAGACTCTAAATTTATTGTAAGTTATTATTTACTTTTTATGCAATTTTACGCTTTCCAAAATATTGTTACATTTATCCTTTTCTATTATTAAAAGAGCAATTATACAGGGTGGTCCTTAAGTACGTTCCCATATTTCAGGGGACAGTTATCTCAATTCTAAGAAAAAAATTAATATTTTTATTCATATTTCAGAAAATGTTTCCATCATCATATCACTACAAACTCTTAATTAAAGTAGATCATCAAACTCTTTAAAGGAGTTTCTAAATTGATGGTTAAAAATTGCATGATGTAATTGCTTGGCTGATTTTAAGACTAATATTTCAAAATATAATATGTGGTTTAAATTGCTTGGCTTTAAACATTTAGGATAATTGAAAAATAATTTACCTGCAATATTAACTATTAATTGACCCTATTAAAAAACGTAAATATGTATCTCAAAACCTAAACAGTTTAGACGTTAGAACACAACATTATAGTTACACAGACTTTAACTTAAAATGAACCATGTGATCACATCCTGCACTTGTATCCATCAAGTTAAAAATCACCCTGTACTTATTATAGGTATAAGTTAAACCTAACTAACCTTATTTTTTAAATTATATCTGACTTTGAAATTAAAAGTTGTTTTTTTGAAGAATAAAAAATCTGAACAGGGGTCATTCCGGTTTAAAATTTTGAAAAAAGTATTTTTGTTGTTTATTTTGCATATTTCCAAACTACACACCTTTAAAAATGTACAGCTAAATCTTGGCTGCGTAATTGCAAATATTTCTAGGCCTTTGTGCCTCTATGCGAGGAGCGGTTCAGCGTCTCAATTTTTGGCGATACTCCGAAACTACCTGGACTTGCTTATATCGTGTTTCCTTTTCAAAAAATTAAGAAAGCCCAAAGAACTTTGTTTAGTTCAGACCTGAACTAGCCAATTAGTCGTAAGTTTTTGTTTTATTGATAAGAATAGATTAATTGTGCGAAACTTTAAACGCGTTTTGGTCAAAATGACATATTTCAAAAACGGTCGAAACTATCCAGCCGATTGGTCTGCAATTTGAACAGGTTATTGTTAATACCAAAATTGCCAATGGCTAGGAGCCCAAAATTAGTGAATTACGATGTATGCGCACCGTTTTGTAAATTTTTGCCACATTCGTGCAGATTTAGTCAATCAATTAAGAAATTAGGACTTATGAGTAAGGCCCAATTACACCAATTAAAATGAAAACCGAAGCTTCAAATTAATAAATCGGTGCACCATTAATTAAACCTGGCTTATACCGTCAAAAGCGTTAAACATTTGAAATGGACGGTGAAATTGAATTTGATACACAGGGTGTTTCCTAACCTCGGTCAAAGAATGAAACTGGTGAATCCTCACGTAATTGTAAGACGAAAATGTGGTATAAAATTTTTTCGAATGTCGCTTTGTTTTCGAAATACAGGATGTTAAAATTTTTTCTTTTATTCATAATTTCTTTTATTAACATTTAATGAAAAATAATATTCGAATAATATTTGCCACACATAATAAGGGGTTTGAGCACTTTATTTTGTGTTCATGTTGAACTTCTCAATTAGTTCAGTGACGGAGATCCGGGTAACGACTACTAGAATTTCGCAAAAATAAATAATACGGGCTTGTTAAACACTAAAAATTCTTATTTTATTTTATAAAAAAAATCATTTTAAGCAAATTAAGTCTCTTGCATTTTTGTCGTATCTCTTACAGTTTTCGAGTAAAAGATAATTTTATTGTACACGTCACAAGAATTTACTAAAAAAATTATAACACCCATAAGCTCTGAACAATGAATAATTAAGTCAAATAAATTGTTGAAAGTGTCCTCCATGAGCTAGTAAACACCCATCTACTTGACGTGCTAAATTGTTCTTTACGCGTCTGAAAATCTCGGGACTGGCGCGAATCGTATTAAAACCGTTAATAATGCGCAGTTGAAATTCTTTTACAGTTTCAATAGGAATAGTATAGACAAATTGTTTAAGATGACCCCAGAAATAAAAGTTTAAAGGATTAAAGTCCGGCGGGTGGCTATGGTAGAGATCCACCTCTACCTATCCAACGATCAGGATATTGTTGATCCAAATAATTTCTAACAACTACTGCAAAGTGAGGGGGTGCGCCGTCATGCATGAACCACATTAGAGTTCTTGTTCTTACAGACGCTTCTTCTATCAGTCCTGGCAATTATTCTCTAAGAAAATTGTAGTAGACTTCACCAGTAAGCCGCATCGGAAAAAAATGGGGTCCAACTAAGGTATCTGAAATAATTCCTGCCCACACATTAACTGAAGATCTATGCTGGTGAAATTTGCTTCATCTGTAAATAAGATTTTTTTCGAAGAATTTTGGACTCCTTGAAAAAAGTTACAAAAATTAACTATAGTTGGAAAATCTTGAGGCAACAAAGCTTGCACTCTTTGGATGTGATAAGGATAAAGATAATGGTCATTTAAGACACTCCAAACTGTTTTGTTACTCACATTCAACTCGTTTCCTATTTTCCTCGTACTTGTGCCTGGAGATTCTTCAATCATATTTAAAATGTCTCCCTCAAGCTTCGGGGTTCTTACTGTAAATTGTCGACCGCCTAATTTGTTTTTTGCAAAACTACCTGTTTCCTCTAATTTGAGATGTAATTTTGTAAATGTTGTTAAATGAACATGGTATTGGTCTATTCGGAAAACGTTCTGCATACAATCGCCTTGCCTCCATTGCATTTCCATTTGCCAAACCGTACATAAAATGAATTTGAGCCATTTCTTGACTGGTAAACTCAGCCGTGAAGGAAAGTATTAAATTTAAATTTCAGTACACTTAAATAAAAAAAATAACGCGCGAGGATACTCGACACTTGACTTGACTTGGAAGAAAATAAATGTGATTGCTATGGAACCACGCAAAACCTACTCGTTTATTTAAACAACAAAATGATGAGATTCTTGTGACGTGAACAATAAAATTATTTTTTACTCGAAAACTGCAAGAGATACGAGAAAAATGCAAGAAACTTAATTTGCTTAAAATGAATTTTTTTATAAAATAAAATAATAATTTTTAGTGTTTAACATGCCCGTATTATTTATTTTTGCGAAATTCTAGTAGTCGTTACCAGGATCTCCGTCACTGAACTAATTGGGAATTCAACATGAACACAAAATAAAGCGCTTAACCCCCTTATTATGTGTGACAAATATTATTCGAATATTGTTTTTCATCAATTGTTAATAAAAAGAAAACACGAATGAAATTTTTTTTAACATCCTGTATTTCGAAAACGAAGCGAAAAAATTTGTTACCACATTTTCGTCTCACAATTACGGGACAATTCACAAGTTTCATTCTTTGACCGAGGTTAGGAAACACCCTCTGTATATGATGACAATTTAGACATTCTGGAAATCATAAATTTTGAATTTTCCGAGCTAATCTATATTAGAAATAGTCCAATTGAAGATGAACTGACCTTTTTTAAAAGGTTTAACCTATAAAGACAACATCTTCAATTGAGTTAACATGAACTGAGTTAGAAACATTGTGGCTTCGTACTCTTTTTCCATTCATCTATAACGATCAAGGATTTTTAATAATTTTAGCACACAAGATTTTATTATATTTTGACATAACACGAACCATGAGAAATCATAACAAACACTCCATATTCCAACAGTAGTTTCATCCAAATTTTGTAGCTTGATAACAATGCGCAGACATTTTTTCTTGGTGCAAAAACAACTACTTTAAGCCAAGTTTATTATTTAATCTTGGCTTAACAGTTCAAATGGTGCAATTGGGCCTAAAAAATGTTTAATAATTTACCAATAGCTATTAGCGAAATATGTTCGCTTATTATTCAATCGTTTTTATTTTTATTACTATAAAGTTGTTTGTATTTCTTTTAAGTCTACTACGTAATGTTTACAAACACCTATCATATTTTTTAAGTATTAGCCTCTTAAAATGTCTACATGTTGTTTTGGAAGACTCTGTATATGTACAGGGTGGCCAAACGGCTGTACCTCGAAAACCGTTGCCACCGTTTGTTTTGGACTTTAGTCATCTTTATACCGGTATACAGGGTCCGCCATTTAAAACTCCCCAGGCCCGTATTTTGCTTAGTTTTTAACGAGGTTTTTAAGCTACAAATTTGTGCGACATACCAAATTGTAGGTTTTACGGAGGTCTTTAAAAGTGCATGCAGTGTGTCCTAAAAAAGTTTTTTTTAATAAAAATTATTATGGAATAAAACTTAATTTCTTGGAATATTTTTTTCCCTTACCCTGTACATCAAATCGGTGATAAGAATTTGATGCAAGTTGTAATAAGCTTTAATTTAAGTTATAACAACTCATGTCAAATTTTTAGTTGTTTTCGTAAAAAAGACAAAAAACACCTGTTTCCGTTACTAAAATAAAATTTCTTTATAATACGTTGGCAACGTTATTTTATTCATTAGTTTAAAACAATAAAGAAAAAAGTTAAACGATTATTTTAAATATTGTTCAAAATTTTGTCCGTTAGCGTAGATACAAAAATCTTTTCACCAACTCGCCATTGACGGTCCGTAGTAGAATATTGCGTCGAATAGAATTAAAGCCATTACGTATTTTATTTTTAAGATCTTCAACATCAAGGGGTTGGGTTTCATACACAAAATTCTTAAGATAGCCCAACAGAAAGTAATCCAGGGGATTTAGATCCGGCGACCTCGCCGGCCATCTTATTGGTCCTGCATTGGCAATCCATTGGTTTCTAAAAACAGCATTTAAATAGTCGAAAATAATACGGGCAATATGTGGAGCCGCGTCATCTTGGTGAAACCAAATATCTCTTCTTTCTTGTAAGGGAACATCTTGTAGGTAAATGGGTAATTCATTTTGTAAGAAATTTAGGTAGATTTGGGCGTTTAAATTAACTTCAAAGAAATGAGGACCAATCAGTCTACCCCCAAGTATTCCTGCCCACACGTTTATTTTAAACCTTACTTGAAAATTCGTGTGACGCGTCCAACGAGGATTTATATTACTCCAGTAATGCATGTTGTGCCTATTTAAACTACCGGTTTCATTTAATGTACACTCGTCACTCCAGAGGATGTTATAAAGAAAATTTCTATTGTCTTCCTTTAGGGGTATTCATTGACAAAAATTTAAGGTATGAAACTCATGTTAACTATATTACCCAAAAAATTCGTAAAACTATATATAAATTTTACCAACTCAGAGAAATTTTATCTTTAAAGCTTTTAAAAATGACGTACCAGGCTCTGATTGAATCAATTTTAATGTATGGCTTGAGTGTCTGGGGTAGTACTTGTGATAACATTCTTCACCGTTTAAATATTACTCAAAAATACATAATAAAGATATTCATGAACAGAAGCAAGAGGTACCCATCAGATTTATTATTTAAGGAGGCTGACCTCCTATCGGTAAGGCAGCTGTATGTTAAGGGTACTCTTAGGTTTATGAAAAAGTGTAATAAATACAAAAGTAGGATCATGCACAATGTTCACACCAGATCTGTAAATAGTGGGTGTCTAGTCGTTCCACTAGCCTCATATACTGCCTCGCAGAGGCACATTATGTATATCGGCCCTAAATTGTTCAATATGTTACCCTTCAATTTAAAGTCTGCTATAAATTTACATACTTTCCTGTTGGGCATTTCTAGATGGATAAAGATAAATTATCAGCAAATAACCTGTACGGTGCCTTTATTGAATGAGTACTAGAGGGTGTTTTGAAGTTCTATTTGATATTAATCATAACTTTCAGTAAATTATTCTAACTTTAGTGATATTGTCTTTGGACTAATTTAACTTGTGCTATGTGATTTGTTTTTGACATATCATTGTAGTCTCTTTGTTTTGTTTTTCTCTTTTTTTGTTCTTGGGTATCCGGATGGTAAAGAACTATTCATAACCTGAAATCCAGACAAGCTGCCTGTAGCTTTGGATCTCAAACATGAATATTGTATTGTGGCATTGTTGAGAAAATGTAAACTTTATGAATAAACTTAAACTTAATTTTAAAACTTTTTTTTAATTTTAGAATAGACATTTCGGCTATGAAATTTAGCCTCCGTTCGTAATCTCCTGGTCGAAGTTCCTGAACCAAAATGATTTTATAATCGTGGTACCCATTTTCTTTGAGAATCCTTCTAACAGAAGTGGAAGTAACATTGGTGGTCTCACCAATTAATTCAATTGAGATATGGGAATTATCAATAACAGCACCAATAAAATTATTTCTGTTAATAATATTTCTTACCGGTCTATTTCGATCTCTCTTAGGTTTTGTAAAAGAACCGTGCCTTTGAAGATTATTTACCAACGCTTTTAAAGTTTTGTGATCAGGGCAGCGCATGCCAGGAAACCTTTGAGAATAAACTCTACACGCCCGTCGAGCATTTCTATGGCATTCACCATAAATCAAAAGAAACTCTGTTTTCTCAACATTTGTAAATTGAACCATTGCTTATAAAACAGTAAATCATTGACAACTAATAGCAATTTTAAATATTATGTCAAATTTGAGAAAACAAAACTTGCAAGGCCAACTAAGAAGTTATGAGTAATGCTATAAAAAAATAAGTAAAATTGAAAAAGTGTATGTTTTGGTAACACTAAAAGGTGAATAATATTTACGCGACCTAAACGTAAAAAAAATTAATAATGGTAAAAAAAGGCTAAAAAAAATGACTTTCTTTTTTCTTTTTTACAAATAAAATAATTTTTAAGCAAGGTTATTTTAATAACGGGGGTAGGTGTTTTTTGTCTTTATCCCGAAAACAAATAAAAATTTTACACGAGTTGTTATAACTTAAATTAAAGATTATTACAACCTGCATCAAATTCTTGTCACCGATTTGATGTACAGGTTAAGGAAAAAAAATATTCAAAGAAATTAAATTGTATTCCATAATAATTTCTATTAATTAAATTAATTTAGGACACACTGTATGCACTTTTAAAGACCTTCCTATAACCTACAATTTGGTATGTCGCAAAATACGGGCCTGGGGAGTTTTAATGGCGGACCCTGTATACAGGATGTTTATTAAACATACGGCAAAAATTGAAGGGGTTATTCCTTGGACTATTTTAAGAATATTTTGTCCTTTGATAATTTTTGTAAAGCCGCTTTGTTTCGAAGATACAGGGCGAGAAAATTTTTCGACACTAACAACATTTTATTACCAAAAATTACATGTAGTTTCTTAATCTATAATAATAATAATCCATTTATTTCATGTTTAACAAAGTACAGAAAGAAATTTTTTTTTACCCGATGTTATAAACCCAGAGCTTTCGCTATGCGGGTTATGCAAATTTATATTATCTTATACAATAATAATAATAAGAGAAACAAGAAATAGGAAATGAAACTTTAAATACTCAGAAAACAAAAAAACGAGATCAGAAGAAGTTCGCAAATATAAGGTTTCTTAGTTGTCTTCTAAATGCGAGAGGGTTCAGGCCCTTTATTTGGTCGGGTATCTTGTTATACAGCTGTACCCCTTCCATTAAAATACTTTTTTGCCCAGTTGATGTTTTCATACCGGCTGTTCTTATATTATTTCCAAACCGAATATTATAATCATGAACTTTCCTTGATGTAGTCAGCTGTAAGATTGTATGTGTAGTCCCAGTTTGACAGTGGTGAATATATGTACAGACTTGAAAAGTGTATATAGATTGAATATCCATGATTTTGTTTGGAAGGAACAGCTGATCTGTCGGATAAAGGCGTGGAAGTTTGAACAACTTTTTAAGGGCTTTGTTATGCAGTACCAAAAGTGGGTGTAACTTGATGTGGGAAGTTCTGCTCCAAATCAGTGTTAAATATGTGAGGCGGCTATGTATAAGAGCATAGTAAATTGATTTTCGTTGTAAGTTGAGGTAGTTAGCAGCCCTTCCCAAGACTACAATCGCCGGAGCTATTTTCTTGCAGACATATGTTATGTGTCTTTCCCAACTTAGACTGTCATCCATGTATAGCCCCAGATACTTTGTGCAATCTGTTCTTGCCAATCGATCCTGACCCACTGATACAGAAAGGTTGTTCCACTGAGCATCTTTTGAGATTACCATAAAGCTTCATTTTTCTGTGTTTAGAGTTAGTTTATGAAAATCAATCCAACTCTTTATATGGAGAAGATCACTTTGTATTTCTTGCTGAGCTTCATTGGCGTTGGTGCTGCTTCCTTTTCTGAAACCATACTGGGCATCAAACCAAAAGTTTAACTGGTTTAAGTAAGTGGTTAGTCTATTATTAGCACAGGTCTCCACTACTTTAGAAATTGCAGACAAAAGTGACACTGGACGATAGTTTGATGGTAATGATGGATCTCCCCCTTTGAATATGGGAATTATTTTTGCATTTTTTAGAGCATTTGGGATACAACCTGTCGTGAACGTGAGATTTATAGTCTGCTAATTATATTGGACATTTCGTACTTGAAATCCTTGATTGCATCCATTGATAGCCTGTCAGCTCCAGGCGCTTTACCTCTTTTCATGCTGTTGATAATCTCTTCTACTTCCATCCATGTCGTTGTTTCCCACCCAAACATCGGACCAGCAAAGAAAGTTGGTGGTGGAACATATGTGGAAGGTTGTATTCTTTGTGCCAGGTCTGTCCCTATGGTAGTAAAGTATTCATTAAGCTGAGTAGCCACACTTTCTGGATCATTATACTGAACATGATTGACAGTAAGGTTTGATATGCTGTTGATAATTTTTGTTGATTTTCGATTATGGATTATGTTATTAAGTACTTGCCAACTTGCCATATCTTCTTTGGATCATTGCCTGCTGCCATCATTTCTGCTCGATAGAAATCCTTTTTCCTTGAAACAAGAGCTTCTTGTAACGAATTTTGGGAATCTTTATAGCTGCCCAACAACAACTCACTGTTCGGAAACTGCCTATGCCTTTTATAATGAAAGTCTCTTTGCTTCACCAAGTTCAGTAATTGACTATTAAACCAAGGTGCACTATTTTTTCGAAATCTGTCTTTTAATTTTTTCGTATGCACATTTCTTTGAAAAGTCCTTATTATTTCATCACACAGGTAATTTGGGTCTTCCCACATTTGAAGTAAAACATCTTGTAATCCCTCCTTAAAACCTCTTCTATCCAGTGTTGTAAATACACAATCCCTCACTCCTTGGCCCGAAATATGTTAATTAATGCACAGAATTTGTAGTCGGTGATCTCCTAATGCACCGTCTATAATAGCAAGGCGGTTGAAATTCCGACAATTACCCAGAGTATAGTCAATAAGTGAATTTGTTTGACTAGTTACTCTAGTTGGTATTTTTTCATTTATATTAATAAAATCACTGCTATTTACTAGGCATTCTAAATCATCTTTCTGTCTAGCTTCTGATAGATAGTCAATATTGAAGTCTCCAAAAGACCCGCAAGTTTTATTTTTCTCAGCAATCAATTGTAACTTTTCATCCAGTATATTGAAAAATGATTCACAATCAACATCTGCAGGTCTATATATTCCTACAAGAACTGTTGAAAATGACTACCACCAGCTAGGATGCAAGAATCCAGTTTTCTCCTTATTGACTGCCGACCTCTTTTAAAAACATCAGGGTCGTTTCCTATTAAGTTACATCCAGCAATTATCCGATTTCTTAAATCTTCCACATTCTCCACTGGAGTAGTATAACCAATGACTTTAGATGGCCTTATAGGAAATAATCCAGCGGGTTTAAGTCCGGGGATCGAGCAAGCCATAAGGGAGGTCCACCTCGACCAATCCAGCCAACTCAGTATGTTACTGTTAACAACTCATGAGCAACCACACTAGAATATGCATAAACCACATTGCATTTCTTGTTGCCAATGGTACATCCTCCAGAAACTGAGGTAGCGTTTGTTCCAAAAAGTTGTGATACACCTTCCTCGTAGAAACACCAGTCCAATTAGCCAGTCACCCACAATTCCACGCCAAACGTTCAACGAGAAGTAATGTTGAAAACGATCTTAAAGTACCTCATGTGAATTTTCTTTAGCCCACACATGGTTGTTGTGAAAATTCATTATTGCATTTCTTGAGAAATTCGATTCATCCGTAAAAAGAATCGGCGGAAAACCTGATTTCTCTCAAAAAGTTCGAAATAGGACAGCAAGCGAGGAAGTGCACTCTAATGCATATGACTCTGTTAGGAATACTAGTCAGCACGAAGTAATAAATATAACATTGTAAAAGCAACAATAAAACCAATCGTGCATAACGATTCCCTGGCGCACCACGAAACAATACGCCGTAGGTGTATAGCTCGACACATTTATCTGTAGCCACCGAAAGAATGCGGACAAAAAACGTTCAGTGGTTTACATGTTGCCACATACCTTTACTTAACTATAATTTAATATTATTTTTTTGTTGACTTTTCTTTATCATATTGTATATGATTTTGATGGCAAATAAAGATAATTAAAAAAAAAAAGGAAACCCTGGAATTAAATAATATTATAATAAAGAATTTTAATATAATTTTAACATTATTCAAAATTTCTTCTTCTATAAACTTTTATATTAAAATGGCATGGAAATATAGCAACATAGTGCACTATTAAAGGGAAAAGGTGGCTGTTGTTAATTTAATTGGTTGACACAAGTCGCGTGCCGCTCGCAAAAACAAGCGACCGATATTTGTGTGTCTCAGTGAAGTAGTGATACAAGGGGCGAAAGGTATTCAGTGTTTATAAATACGGCGGTGTCGTGTCGCAAAACTTTAATTCGTGCGTCTTTGGCATTAATACGACTAAAACTAAAAAATCATTATCACCGAATCGGTCGTGAATCTGTTTTTTGTTTCATGCCGAAATATAATTTCCTATTTTTATTGCATTTAAAACATATCGGTGTAGCACGTCCATGACTGCGCCTTATTTTAAAAGCTCATGCTTCCTCTTATCGATACGTCGTGTACACCTGTAAATGAGCAACGCTCCTTGCTCTTCCAGATAAATTCGATTTTTTTTAAATTGGATCATAGCCTGTTCAAGCCGGAATTACCCCTTACAAATTCTTAAGACAAATAAATTTTAAAAATTACTAACCTCTTTACACTGCCAGCATTCCTGAATATCTTCCTTATCATACTTGTATATTTTAATTTCACTCTCAGCAAAGTCTCCATCTTGAGATACCACTTCAGTTGACTTAGTTTTGTCAGAAATGTCTTTCAATGTTGGCAAAGAAGATGCTGCTTCTTTTTCAGCCTGCAATTGTAGTTATTTTTTTTATTAAATATACAGAAAAATTATAATAAACCTTATAGTTAGTTAATAATTAATAAACTACTAGGCATACGAAAGTTAGGACTTTAAAGAAAATCAAATTAGTTACAGTCTTTGTTTTTTATTTGTCAAGACATGATGGTTCATAATCTAAAAATTTAATGTACTTAATAAACTTTAATCTTAATACTATGTTAAGCAAAATTAAAATAAAAACCAATTAACACCTGAATAACACTCAACAACACACATACATAATAATAAAAATATTAATAACCTGTTAATCAATACATAATAATGTATGCCACAAAATAATCAGGAAAAAAGTCACTTTTGCAAAGATATAAAACAAAGAGGTTGTTAATAATAAACATGGTTAAACCATACAACATCCAAAAAAATTATAATATCACAAAATAAATACAAAACAATAGTCAACAACAAACATTTTTCATTTGCAAAAACATTTTAAATTTTCCATTTTTACTGGATTCACAAGTGTACACCTACCAAAAATATAATATTATAAGAGCGAATAATATTTACATATTTATATTGGAAACTAGGCCAAGTGTGAATTAATAACATATAGACCTCAACTAAAAATTATTGAACCATTTTTTTTATGAACCAAGGCATTGAGTAACATAAAATAGTGAAAAAAATAACTAGTATTTTTGATGAGCCCGTTTACGGATTATCGCCGATTTCTTTTTAACTATTTCTCCTTTTTATGGCCCCGTATTTGCGGGCACCAGTCAAGGTAAAAGATGACTGTCAAATAAAGTTGTCATTTTGAAATGTGTGCTTTATTGTTATAAAAACTCGTACATCGAAAATATTAAAGGTGTATTTATGAGTACAAATTAATCTGAATAAAACTAAAATAAAGTATCCAATTACAAGGTTAATTATGACATTTTACATGTTTCAATATTTTACTAATTAATAGGTAGGTACTATTAAATTGTTAGAACTTTAGGATTTAAGATGTTCAAATATTCCTCAAAATGACAACTTTATTTGACAGTCATCTTTTACCTTGACTGGTGCCCGCAAATACGGGGCCATAAAAAGGAGAAATAGTTAAAAAGAAATCGGCGATAACCCGTAAACGGGCTCATCAAGAATATCTAAAGTTATTCTTTTGAATGTGGGTTTTAGTGCTCTTTAATAAACCTAAATAGAATTTTTCTCTAAAATAATTAGGGAAGCCAATAATTGACCCCATTTAAAATTACATGGGATTTCCTATGTCCCGCTCGACGATGCAACACCCGGTATAGGATAATATTAAACTATTTATTCAAAATCATTATTTTAGCTAAATAGCGCACCAAAGCACATTTATAATTAGTGCAAAGTAGATATTGTTTTAATTAGAACTTTTATTTTTATCCAAAGGTGCTTACTAAACTTTCATATTTAGGCCTAACTTTTTATTGTAAATACCTTTTTTATACTTTTTAAACATAATGGACTTTACTTTGGCTTAAAATTTAGGTTTTTGCATCTACTCTAATTTGTATACCATAGCATTTTTTAAATGTCATCTATGCTTTTCTTAAAAGAGGTTAATTTTTATTTTTTTTTTTGGTATCATTACAGAGATGTTTCAATACCAGTTTCAGTATCCTAATAGACTTTTTAAGAAACTATTTTTTTATTTTTTAAAATTTGCTAATAATCTTTATTTCATTGATGTGATTAGGGATGCACATGCCACATTGTAAGGAAAACATATAAAACATGTCAAAAAAATATTGCATTAATACCATAGATGTCAAAACGTCAAAACATTAATGTTCTATGCGCATCCTTAGTTGTGACAAACAAATCTCCATTTTTTACTCATGTATGTTTGGTTGCATAATCAGGGACAATAAAATTATTTTGTTTACAGGAGAAAACCAGACATTTTGATACTATTTATAATAATACATAAAAGTTTATAAACTTGGTATGGCATATTTTCTTTTTAAATATGGGTTTTTATTGAAAAAAAAATGCAAAATAGAAAAAATTGTATAAAGTACATGCTTTAAAAGGCTATTAGCGCACTTGTCCCGTTAGAAAACTCCCAGCAAGCAGCTAGTTTTAACTTGTGTAAGTATGTGATTGCATTGAAGCTAATAAATAATTCCAACTTGAATTTGAATAACATGGACACATACACAAATGACGCTTTAAAAAACTTGTAGTTTAATATACTATTTTCTAACACTCACTGTATATTTAGCAAATAAAATGTAATAGAAAAGAATAGAAATAAAAACACTGAGAATACTAGAATCACAGTAAAAAAAAAAAATGGGAAAAAAGGCAGTCTGCTCCTCAGTTTTTAAGTAAATGACAAATCAGTAAAAATAAACCAGAAAATATGTTTAATTACTGGGTTACAAAATGTGCTAGATTAGTGACAAAATCGTGGTATAAATGAAAAAAAAAGTGATTCTGCTAGCCTTTTAGCATTTAATAATTTACTGTGCAATAAAATTCCAAAAACATTTAAATAGATAATAGTGTTACGAACCTCAGTAATTTCTCTCTCACTATCTGGAATAATAGTAATTTCTTCATCAGCTCCCTGACTATTTTCAATTGATTCGAGTACATCGGATTCAGAAGCTATGGGATCTAAATCAGAACCTACACAATAAAAACAAGAATAAATTTTACTGCAAAATAAGAAATCCATTATAATAAATAACCTTTGTTATTGCCAGGCGCTTTTTCAGAGTCCTTTTCATGCTCATGGGAATCAAAATTTACTTGTGCAAATTCAATATTTTCCTGGATACTACTGGTGTTGGGTTCTGCACTGTCCTTTTCTGCACTCCGATCTAAACTGTCTTGCTCTTTACTAAGTTCTAAACTAGCTTCATTCTCTTGAACAGGTTCGTTTTCTTGTGAACTAGAGGAAGTTAACTCTGTGTCAGTGGACATATTTACAGTAGAGTCATTATTTGCTCCTTCAGCTTCTGTGGAATTTTCAGGGTCCCTTAACACTGTTAACCCCTCACCCTCCAGGGGCTCACTAGGGATTGTTTCTTTTTCACTAATTAAATCTGTATTCTTGTCACCATCCATTTTTTCATCTGGTGTAGGCTGTTCAACTTCTTTCTGATGTTCTTCCATTTGTATGTCTTCTGTGCTTTCAGATACATTAATTTCTGTATTTTTAGTTTCAGTGATGTTAACAGATTCTTCTTGAACATCCATGGCCATGTCTTTTGGAGAATTTGTAGCTGTTTCAATATCTTTTGGACATTCTGTGGCCATTTCAATGTCTTTCGAACAATCTGTTGACACGTCAGTTTCTTTTGGACATTTTGTATCTATATCACTTTCCTTTGGACATTCTGTTGCCATGTCAATGTCTGTTCGACATTCTTCAGACATACTCTCTTCCTCCCTAACTTCACTGCATTTATCACTATCCTTCTCACTTATTGGTTCTCCTATACTTCGTTCTTCCATACTTTCACCATATTCTTCTGCTAAACTTATCGACTTTTCCGTATCACTTCCTCGTGGTTCCCTTGAAGATGAATCATGCATATCCTGCTTACTTTTATCATAAATATTATCTTCAGGATTACTTACTTTTGGGCTTGAATCCCACCTATCACTGATACTTTCTGGCATAACCTCATTTTCATCAGATGGTTCTACTGTACCACTTGCACTAGTAGGTTCACCAGACCCATAATCAAAGAGTTCATTTTGAGGTTTTGTACTTGGTTCTTTTTGATCTTGTTCATCAATTTCTACAACCCGCTGCCCATCTGAAGGTTCCGCACTGAGATCTGTGTTAAAACACGTTTGTTTAAGGTTTTCACTTTCTCTAGGTATAGGGTCGTTAATGCTATTACCATTTGCTTCTTGAGGTTCAATTGATGTCTCAGGTTGTGATATACTACATAAAGGTTCTGTACTCTCAGCTTCCATTAATTCATTATCCCGTTCAAGATTTTCATTATTCTGATTTTCTATAATATTTAAATTAGATTCTAAATGTGTTTCCGCACTGGCATTGTGTACTGGCTCATCAAGTTCTTCACTTTCAGGGGAGATACGACCAAAAGACTCTTGTTCACCATTCGGAGGGGGTATATCTTGATTGGGTAGACCTTCGAGATCCACAGAATTACTAATGTCATTCGATATTGACTCAAATTCTTTGCTTTCATTAAAATTCAAGACATTTTTAGTTAAAGGTGCATTTTCTATAGTATCATTTGGTATGGAAGAGGCCTTTTCCACGGTACTGTCTATACCATCTACTTCCATGGTGCCAGTGGTGTACTTAGGAAAATTTTACAAAGGCATCACAATTTGTTTTGTTTAAACTTACTACATGGGTAGATTTTCTATTTTTTTCCAACGTTATAAAAAGCTATTTTACATTTGAAAATAGGATAATGAATATAAACGCTCCTTCAAATGGATAAAGTTTCAAACAAAACCTTAAAACGTTTCTCTTGTTATTGAAAATCCCGGCTTTTTCGTGTTTGGTTAAACTTCAAATCGGACACTTGGCGGCAGCGACTATCTCGCGATCACTAAACACTTTATATTATTCACTTATTTAAGCCCGACACATTTTAAACAACTTTTATTGTGAAAAAAACAGTTTAAAATTACTTTTACATGATAAAATATACAAAAACTTGTCGTTTAGTACCAAGCCAACATAATGGTGGAAGTTACTAACACGTTACCAACCTTACAACTTGCGTCTCCATTTTGTTACTAGATTGTCGGTTAATTTCATGAAATACCTTGAAAATTGCTCTTTTCTATTAAATTTTTTACTATACTACTTAAGGATATAAGGAAACTATTTTAAAATCGCAAATTGAACTTTTAATTTCGTGTTGTATTTAGAATCTAACTATTTAAATTCATTGCCAACCTTTAGAAAACAAATCAAAATAGTGGGACCGTCAGAGGTGATTTTTCGAACATCCCCTATATACAACAATTATTTATTTATATCAACACATTAATGCATTAAAATAAACCTATTCAGAGCATCTCTATGGGTTTTGGCAAAAATATGTTTTAAAATACAGAGTGGATCCATAAAACTAGCCTGGCCTGCTGGCGTGCTGACGTCATAACATGGCAGCTGCGCATTCATAAAATTTAATTTTATCTCCTTCTCGTGAAACGAGTGCCATCGGTTTCACATATTAATTATATCTTGGAAGAGTTAAATTTTGTCGCAATAAACCTTCAAATAGGAAGAAATGAAATTGGAAAATGAATACAGGATTTTTTATGTACAAATAGCATGTAATGCACACTACTGTGATTGTGGGTGATTTTCCACGGTAGGAATCGAATCTATCTAGCTCTTGGCTGAAAACATGTTTTGAAAGGAGCGCAAACGCTTTTACCGAGAAATCCGAGAATCGTCCACTCCACGGATATTAATTTTAGGAAATGCGCATGTACTAAATATACAAGATAAAGCGAAACGGTTGTTAAAAATATGCCTCACGAGGGAGAAAGAGCGGTAGCTATGCGTTGATTTGTCATTAAAATCCATCGTCGTCGTTTCTATTCTAACATGGCCGCATGTTAGTTTCTGATTTTTCTTTATTGTTTGCCAACGAAAGTAAAAGATTTAGTAGTGGTGTTTGGTTAAAATACATCCATTTGTTGTTAAGGAAAATTTTAAGCTACATTTTAAACCCCTTTGACCGCTATTTTATGTAATATTGACGCCGGTTTCTAAGGTGCACTCCCAAGATCCCAGTAAATTTAAAATACTTCAAATTTTTTGTTATCATTTTTTATTTAAAATATCATGCTTCAGGAACATCATATGAATCAAAACGGTATGCAGAGAAATCCAAGGTAATGCAACATCCATCTATAACAACTCTAATAATAGCATACATACAAGTTTTAGTTTCTATTAAGGCACCAATGTTTTAAAAGTATTATATTTTTACTCATTAGAATGGGTATGCAGCAAATGGGGCCTCCCCCTAATCAAAGGACACCAATTATGATGAGTATGCCTGCAACTGGTATGTAGTTTTTTCAATATCTTAGTAATTTCTTTCATTTTCAAAATTATTCATAATAACCTATTCTTTTGATGAATTAAAAATGTCAGTGCTGCTAATTAGCCACCAGAAAATATCCTAATTAATTTTGAAATACCAACCTACATCTGGACCATTGATGGCCTTTATCACTGTATACAAAGTTTTTTTTGTCAAACTAATTTCTTCAATTAATAATTCATGTTTTTAGACAGCTAATTTAGAAACACAATTTTTTTGTTCAAGTCTGAGCATTTTGAAAACTCGAGATAATATTTTATGCAACTTGAATTGATTGTACTATACTAACTTGAAAAGTAGATTACTTAGGCTTTACGGGGTTAGTTCTGGGCTACTGCAGATTAGCCTGAGTCATTCTGGGAAAAAGAGTTCCTATTATAAAGACCCTTTTACATGGTCATTATCAGTACTTCAGTTTTTGTTATCCAGAAGCAGGTTTGTTTTTAAACAATCTGTTCAAACCTCAGTTCTTTGTTCAATCTGAGTTGTGCTTTTAAAGTGTATGTGTGTTATACATTATACCAATATAAATACAAATACAAATGGTTTATTTCCATAACTGACATGAATAAAACATGTTTTGGAATTGTCATATGCCTACAGTACAGTATTTTCTGAAATCAAAGAACTGAAATTTATCCTTTTAGTTTTTAGTTATTCCGTAACAAATTACGGCAATTTACAATTTACTAACTAATAGGTAACACATTAAAATTATAGTTAAAGATTAGACTTTTTAGTTAGCAATTTTTTTACTTCGCGTTTAAACAGAGAAATGGGTAAATCCTTTATTTCACTAGGAAAAATTATTGATTATTTTTAAACGTATCAATTTTTCTAAAAATAAACAAGAGTTCTAAAGATAGGGTGTAGCTATTTCCTGAAAACAAATGCAATATGGATCTTACATTATTATTAAAATATTTCATTTTAAAACCCTGTATGTCAAAACTTGAGCATTTGTGTATGGATTTTTTTTTACAATTTCTTAAAGAAACCCACATAATACTTGATCTGCATGATGTAACTGTCACCTTGCTAACCCTCCATATTAATTTAATATTTTTGACTACCCTGTTAAGTTAAGATATACCTACCTAGATGCATAACAAATTTATATGTACCAGTGTACCTGCTTAGATTTTTGTTTTGTACTTTTATTTAGTATTTCTGGTTTTATTTATTTATTTACACAATATTCTACAGAAAAGTCACTCTGGAAATGGTATAATAATAAGTTTAAGTTTAAAATTAAAATTAAATTTGCTTGAGTCTTTAGAAATAAACAAATTTAAAAATTCCCAACATTTACTTAATGATCAGATAGACCTTAATAACTCACCCTTATTAAATATGTTTTAAATATTTATACCCACAATAAACCTCATCATCATTTTTTATGATAACACATTTTCAAATTAAGACCCTAATCTGTATACTGTATATTATTATACTTAGGAAAACCCATTAATGTAAGATAGTGTTAAGATTTTACATATAAAAAGGTCCACAAGCCTCTATTGATTTACATTTGTTTGATAAAGCTACAATGTAGCGAAACATGCCACATTAATATAAAATCATCTTAATAAATACTGGAGAAAAGTATGTAAATAGTATTTGACAGTATTTCCTAAAAACATCCTATTGGTATAATAATAATTTAAAAAGGATGAAAAGAGAAACAAATAGTTCCTGTACATAAAAAAACAAAAGATGCGACGGGAAAACAGATTTTAGAATGTTATTCTTAAAAGTTTCGAATGACTGGAGAAATAGGTCATAGTCCCGGAAATTGGAGTTATAATTTTTCACTTATATAGGTTTTTATATTTAAAACAAGTATGTGTTAATAAGACTAGTTCTGTATATTTTTATGGTGCTGTTATATATCTGCCTGTGTAATATTTAGGCGTACTTGTATCAATGCCTCCCGGTCCTGGGCCAGCTCTGATAACAACCACATCTATACCGCAGCAACAACAGCCCCAGCCTAAGCCCATGCAACAGCAACCCCAAGTATATCACTATGAAGCCCCTCCTACACAACCCCCACAACATACACAACAGAATGGTATGGTATTTGAACTAAAAAAGGGGAACATGGAAATAACTCATTCCATTTTTTCTATGTGCAGTAGAAGCAGATCATCAGCAGCATAATCAGCAGCAGCCACATTTGAACAACCAGGATCAACAACAAATGAGTCACAACAGCCCAAACACTAATACTTCTTCCGCGCCCAACCCTCCTTTGGCAAACATAAAAGAAAAAACTCCCATGTGCTTGGTAAATGAATTAGGTATGTACTACTCTGGAACTCGTTTATTTTTTAAGAGATCTTTCACTGACTGAAATATTTTAATCTACTATCGGCTTAGCTTAGGATTGCTTGGACTGATCATACATACACATAGTCCCGATGGAATAGAAAACTTTTAAATTCAAATTCAAATTCAAGTTTTAGTATTGTTAGATGTTTATTGGTTTTGTTCCTAGTTTCGTAAAGGTGGTTTACATAATTTCATACTTCAGGGTCAGGGTAATCCAATGAGGAGTGAACAGATCCCTATTTATAGCGTTACTATAATTTATGGAAAGTTTAAGTTAATACAAAAAAAGGGTGACATAAACAATTAATTTTTTTAATGGAACATCCCATTTTTCTCCCAACATCTGATTTTTCAATTTTTAATTTACTTTTCTGTAAAATCAATTGTGTTAATTTAGCAGGTGACAATGGTTTGTCGAAGTCCAGTGATTTTTACTACTGATATGTTACTGCCAGATTTTTGTTATTGATTTTTCAGGTATTTCACCTGCTAAATTGACACTTTTGATTTTCTAGAAAATTGAATTTAAAATAAGATGTTGAAATAAATGGAAATATTACTCTTTTGAACAAAATCTGTTTAAAGAAAAAATGCGACGATTCAAAATTAGGAAGAAAATATTGGGTGTTCCATTAAAAAATTGCTGGTTTATGTCACATCTCTTTTGTTTTATGTTACACATTTTTTCAAGAGTTATTTTAAATTCCATGAGCTAGAATACATTAGATGACTATTTTAATTTTTTCGTAAATTATAGTAGAACTAAAAATAGGGCCCTGTTCAGTCCTCCTTGGATGACCCTGTACCTATACATATCCAATAAACATAAAGAAGGAATATTCAGAAATTCTTCAAAGTATAAGGGTTGAATGGAATACCGTTTTTATTTTTTTTTAAAGATTATGTTTAGTATGTAGTTTTGGACAACATTTAAGAAGTTTTTTATTCAATTAGTGTTATTTTTATTCACCATTGAGAAGCTGACAATTTATATTTATTTATTTAGTTACTGTGCTTTACAGATTTACATTAAGTGAAAATCCTATTACAAAGTACAGTAGAAAAACAACTTAACCAAAGAAAATTATAGCTACGCAGTAGAAGTGTAATCCTTATGAGCGGCTTAGGACCGCGAGAGGCGCTGTACCAAGTTAATAAACAGACGATTTTGCAGCAAGTTTGAGTTCGCGCGTTCCGTGCTCAGCTTGATGAAAAGCTACATTGCCAATAGTTGTATACTTTCTTAAAAGGTTGAAATTGAAATATAGAACTTAAAGTTATTGCATCTTTTATTGGGCTAATCTTAATAATAACTAAAATTGGCCATTGGTGATACAAGACACTTACTTTACTTCACTTTACTTTAAAAATTTTAAAAATCCTTTATTGCTAGCAAAATTTACAATGAAAAGAAGCAACGTCACAACGTGTAGGCCAAAAAATTGCCTTAAATAATGCGTCCTTATGCAATAAGGATATCTAAATCATTATCATCACTAGGAACAATTTAAAACAATCAAAATCATCAAAGCAATTCAAAATACAATACAACAATATAAAATACATTAAAATAATTTAAAATACACAAAGTGGATACCCTGATTATGCAGTATTTCTGTTAAAAATTAAACGTATAAAAAGAAATGTCCTTGGCATACCTAATAACGCACTTTCGAAAAGTTTTAGTGCTTTCCAACTGCCTTAGCATCTGGCAGTGTGCGGTATGCTTGAATGGCCCTGTATAAAGGGCCATTTTCATAAAAGGATGAACTATGCGCTGGAACCCTTAATTCGTTCCTTCCCCTAGTAACAATGCCCATATCCGCGGTGTAAAATTCGCGATTCAATGTAAAACGCTCTGGATTCTTTCTAACCAACATAACCAGTGACAGAAGTACAGATAGGGAACAGACATTATGTCCAATTCTTTAAAGTAGTCTCTACAGGATGTTTGAGGATGCAGACCCCTAATAATTCGCTTCTGCGCGATAAAGTCCCTAATGGCATGCTTTGATGACTCCAAAAACAAATCCCATAACTTAAAATTGACTGCACATGGGCAAAATAGTATATACGCATGCACTTCAAAGAGATGACGCTCTTTAATCTGCGAATTACGGCACAGGCACTACTCAATTTGGAATTCAATTGGTTGATATGTTTTTCCCAACCCAAGCGTGAATCAAGCGTAACCCCCAGGAATTTCACCGAGTCGGTGACAGGAATAGATTTGTGACCCAGTTTGGCAAATAGTGATTTCTGGGCCTCCCGTTTAGAAAAAACTAAGAGACCGGTTTTGTCAGCATTGAGTTGTAAGGAGTTATCCTTACACCACTGAGCCATCTCCGTTGCCGCGCCCGAGCAGCTCTCCGACAAGCCCAAGAGAGGAGTCCGCCCGTAGTACCGACGTGTCGTCTGCATACTGGCAAACTAACCCCTGATCGAACCCATCAAAAAGGTCATTCACGAACAATATGAAGAGGAGCGGACCCAAGATTGAACCCTGGGGCACACCCTACCCTGTCTGATCGTTACCGTGCCGGAGTAGGCGTTTTTATTATCTTTGGCTATACAGACAGTTTGAGTTCTATTTTCCAGATAGGATTCTATCAAATGAGCGCATCTTCCACGAATTACCACAAGGAACTAGGTTTTAAATTTTCTCACCGGATCTGGCGGCGAGAAGGATCACTAATCTATTTCGTACTATTGAAATGTGTTTGTGGCGTAGTGGCTAGAGCGCCGTCTTTTAGATAAATATCGTTCTACAATTCGCGAGTTTGTTTCTACTTCCCAGTGTTTTTTTTTTTTTATTGCTTTCAATTGTTTGTAAATTTATATTACTCGCGAGGAAAATACTATAGTATTTCTGCGACCATGAACTCATTTTTAAGAATTCATTTATCACAAAAAACTTTACCTACGGACCACCTCTGAAAGTGAGCAAAACAGCCCAATTAACTTGGCAAGAAAATGCCTTATATCACACGCGTGTTGAAAAGTACTTTTCAAATTTAGGAATCAATCTGAGATTTCAACAGATGCATATGGTGCCAATTTCATAGCAAAACTATTTATTCTGCTTTCTTTGCTGGAGGATATTATGTACCAATTGTTGCCTTCAAATAATTAGTGTAAACACTTTTAAATTGCTTTATTTATCGGAAAAATGTGTACAAACATAGGCTGATAGTAACACTGACTGTTTGGTTTGGCTGGTTGTTGAAGAAGTCGAGGAAAGTCTCGTTCTCGTGCTGAACGACTGCCATCTCCATGAACAGGCCCTCATGCCATCGCCCACATTCTAAAATCAGCTGTTTCTAGTCGATCCACGTTTTGACAGGTTTACATTATTTTGATAGACCGTTTCGGTGTTTCCTTTAAGTTTTTAGCAGTTTAATGTGACTATTTTAGAAAACCTATAACATTAGTTTAACGTAGTTGAGACCTTTATACGTAAAACCATAAATTATTTGATAAGTTGCTGTGAAATAGCGAAAAATGCCTCCGAACTATAATGTTTTTTACTGAAAAAATGCTATTTGTTGATAAAAAAAAAAGGATCCCAAGAGCCGATTAAGTATTGCGAAAATGTACCAGCCTTTGCATAAAGCACTTTGTGGTAAGGTTTTAAAGTCAGGGAACTCAGGGCAACCAGAAGACTTGATGATAGGTAACACTGGAACAGTTGTTTTTTAATAATATTTGGTATATTGTTTAAATTGTTATTGTGTAATAAACATAGATAGATTATAAGAATATTACTTTTTTTTTCATAAAAACAAGACAAATATAAAAAAATTTCCCATAGTTTATATATTTGTTTACTGCATAATGCCTTTTACCATCAACTTTAGTAGATCTAACACTTCTTTTATTTTCATCTTGCCAAGATCAACGAATGGTACCATTCTGAAAAATACATGTTTCATCCAAGAAAACGAATTGGAACAAGAATGCTTTTTTTTCTTTAATATATGCTTTCAAAAATACCAGTCATTTAAAAGGTACATGGGAAAGTTCCATAAGCCCTTGCCTCAGTTCATCTCTTTACCATCTGAAGCCTGTTTTCTTGAAGAGGCTTCTTAAAGAGTTAAGACAACCATTAAACAGTTCTCTGTCTTTTAATTTCTAACTTAAAGTTGTCAAAGTTACATGATGTTCTAAAAAAAGTTACAGCTTATGAATAACCGATGTAAAATATTATAATTTTTAAATAATACAACTTACTTGTTTTGTACATTCCATAGTGTAACGGATAGAACTTATATCCAGTCTTCGCACATTTGCCTTTGAATTAGAACCTTTGTTTTAAGGTGATTCTAATAATTTATTTTCCTTAACTGTTGTTGAGGCTACGCTTACAGTGGAGATATTCAAATTTTAGTACAGCTGCTACACGCTAAAAATTAGTAAAGTAGAAATACAATATTAACATACTCTTTAAATTTACTTTTCTGTACTGCTGTCGAGGGTAGCAAAGGGCCATTGTTGTTAAGTTCTTCCTGAAAATAGCTTCTTAGAGAAGCTATTAGCTCTTTTGACCGGTTATTTAAATGCTTGGGCATTTTTCACAAATAGTAAACAACGTAATCGACAGAGATACAGGGTGTTACAAATTCGAGGCCCACCATTGGGATCTGGGAAATGGTAAAAGATACGTGGAAGTTTAAATTAGGGCAAAGTTGCGCAATTCAATGCCGATCAATATGCCGCCGAGAAAATTCATGTATTCCGATTGCTTCCGAAGATATTCGAAGAAAAAACGAATTTGGCGTTTTTAATTTATATGATTTCCTGCCTTTATTTGAATAGATAATTGAAAACAAACTTAACATTCTCATTGCCACTTTTTCTCTTCTATTAGAGTGTGGCATCAGATTTCGAATCCGACATTTCGTCTTTGGGCCCCATCATTAATTTATTTTTTTTTAAATACGGACCTGGATTTTTTATCTCATTTTTGGAATCACCAAGGCTGACTGCATTATACGGTTGCATTACTTTGATTAGGATTCAACATTTTAAGCTAATAAAAACATTTTTACAATAATGTTTTTGCTTATTTTTTACTTAATTTATTTCTAAAACCATCCAAACATAAACTGAAAATCTGTTTTAACAATTTTAATCCCTAGCGTACTAATACACATAAGCTATAAAAAAAAAGAAAAACATCCAAACTTAGAAATAATAGGAAAAAAATGGTAGGTACCTACACATTCACTTAAAAAATAAGAAACAATTTTATCTAAGATGTTCAAAAAGATTTCCGTTTGCATGTATGCAGCGATTAATTTTGTTTCTTACTTTTTCAGTGGACCTTTGTACCGACCTTCTTCTTATTAAGTAACCTAAATCCTTCAATAATCCTAGCTCTAAGTTCTTCTAATGTATTAACATTATGTTTATAAATCTTATTTTTTAAAGCCCCCCATAAAAAAAGTCTAAAGGTGTCAAATCTGGAGATCTCGCAGGCCATTCTACCACACCTCGATTACCTATCCATCTGCCTGGGAATTCTTGATTTAAAAACTCCCTAATTTCCCTTGTTCCATGAACTGGGGCACCGTCTTGTTGAAACCAAACGGCTGGTAGTCTGGCGAGCGGGATCTCAGCTAAAAAATCTTGTAGATGATTGTTTAGGAGGAATAGATAGTCGACACCTCTTAGCCTGTCTGGTAAAAAAATTGGTCCAAGAATTTTGTCTTCAAACATCCCTGCCCAAACATTGATACTAAACCGTACTTGTTTGCGTATTTCTCTATTAGCTCTAGGATTTTCTATGGCTCATATGTGCTCATTGTTTCTATTAAATATACCGCAATTAGTAAACTTAGCTTCGTCGCTCCAGATTATAGACCTAAGGAAGTTATTATTATCGTCAATTTGATTCTGTAGCCAGTAACAAAAATCTAACCGCCTCTGAGGATCTCCTTCGTGCAACGCATGGGAAATATGGATTTTGTAGGGTTTTAAATCATTATTTTTTAAAACTCTCCAAGCCTTGACATGATTTAGGGTTGGCAAGTTAGATTCTGTGAAAATTTGCCTTGTTGATGTGGAAGGGTTGTTGTTTACCTAAAATAATACCATACCCTAAATAAAATAGCGCCTACCTTATAGAAAAGAATGAATTAAAAATAAAGTTTACATGGTTTTAAAAGAAAGCTAGTCAAACTTTTAAGTACAGACCTGGCGTAAAACATTTTGCGATTCTGCTTCTGTTACACGGTTACCATATTTTTTTCTGGGTTTTTCAAATCTACCGTGTTCACGTAGGTTTTTATCCAAGTTTTGAAAGATCCTTCTGTTGGGCTGCTGTCTTTCGGGGTAATCCTCAAAATATTTTTGCGCAGCTGTTACTGAGTTTCTGTTACAGCTGTAATAAATCTTTATCATATCGCTTTTTTCCTCAGTAGAATATCTCATTTTAGACTTTTAAAAGAACAACTTATAACACCTTACAAAAATCTTGAAATAAATAATTTCGGACTGTCAGTTATGAAAATTCGCCATATTTTTTTTCCATGGTAAACTACGAGGTAGAAGTTAATTTTATTTAAGCGTCCTGGGATTAAGACATCATCACCCCATATCACCATTTTTTTTATAGCTTATGTGTATTTGTACGTTAGGGATTAAAATTGTTAAAACAGATTTTCAGATTATGTTTAGGATGGTTTTGGAAATAAATTAAGTAAAAAATAAACAAAAACATTATTGTAAGATGTTTTTATTAGCTTAAAATGTTGAATCCTAGTCAAAGTAATGCAACCATATAATGCAGTCAGCCTTGGTGATTCCAAAAATGAAATAAAAAAATCCAGGTCCGTTTTTAAAACAAATAAATTAATGATGGGGCCCAAAGACGAAACGTCGGATTCGAAATCTGATGCCATTTCCGAGATCCCAATGGTGGGCCTCGAATTTGTAACACCCTGTATGTATGTGCACTTTTATTTCTCAATAATAGAACAGTTTTTTAATGCTATTTATGAAAAGCTTTGAAGTTTTTGTTAAAAAATAGACGCACAGGAACACGGAACCACAAAACAATTAAGGTTAGTTTTGCATGAAACGTCAAACCAAGCCAACGAACGAGCTGGCGCCACCGCACCGTTCACAGTTCTTTTGCCAACTGTCGGCCAATAAAATTCAAATTAATTTTTACAAGCTTAAATAAACAAAATATTTGCTATAAGTGGGTTCGTATCAAAGAAGAATACTTTAAGTTTGTAGTAAATTCAATATCGCATAAAGTTTTAATACTTTTTGCCCAAATTTAATTTCTTCGTGTTTTCTTACGGATTTACAATTATCAGCTGATTGATGACGTGCATCGGTTTTTGTTTTGCATCAACTGTACTTGAGTTTGCCTTAAAACATCGACACAATTTTTTACAATCTTTTTACAATTATTGCGCCCAGAAATAGGCCAATAGTTCTCGCGAACTGCGTATAATAATTGCTGAGTTCCGGTCAGGAGCGTAACTACAGGGGGGCCGGCCCCCCCCCCCCCCCAGACGTCGCTAGCCCCCCCCCCCCCCAGAAAAAGGCTGACTTTGTAAGCTCGCTATACTCGCCTCCCAAATATAGCATCAATTTATAATTACAATCTATATAAATTATAATAAATAATCTTGCCAAATATCACTCGACCATCATTTTTTTATTGGTTAAATTTTCCATTTTTCACTCAAACTTTTTTGGCAATACTCGTTGAACTTTGGGCTTGTTTATTCAAAAATTAAATCCCTCGAGCTTCGCTCTCGGGATATAATTAGAATAACCATGTCCAAATTCAACTCGAAAAATTTCCAAAAAAAGTTTTCGTGACAGCTGAAAAATCTAACCGATAAAAAAACGAGGCCTTGTGATATTACTGTTGATTATTGAGCAAATTTGTTAAAATTTGGGCGTGGTCCAAAAAAATTTCGCCTACAGCGGGCTCTCCACCGGCCCCAGTCCACATTCACTACATCTACACGAACCGCCACTGCAAGTCACAATAACAGGCCCACCCTAGGCCACCCACAGGTCAGAGGGCTAGTTACGCCACTGGTTCCGGTAGAATAACTGGGTTAACCTTATCAAAATTTTGGTTAAAAAATTTGATTCTACGCACCTACCCTTATTAAACCGTTATTTAAAAGGGTTCAAACTTAAAAGTCATAAATTTTTTTTCAATGCTTTATCCTTTAACAAACAATTATATTCTACCAGAAAGCATTCCATTTGAATATATTTTATTAAGGCCTTAATGGCTATAATATCTAACAGAGCTGGGCAGTAGTTAACTACTTTTTTTATAATAGTGGTTGTATTCTTACTTTTTTTATAATAGTGGTTGTATTCTTACTACTTTTTTTCTCTTAGTAGTTATACTCGATTATTTTAAAGTCTGCATGAAATATTCGCAAAAGTAGTTAAAAAGTAGTTAACTACTCAGTGCTAACTACTTTAACTATTTTAACTACATTTCTTTATTTTAACTTCTTTTGTATATTTTAACTACTTCTAAAAATATTTATCTACTCCTCTATATTACGTGTGAGGGTGTAAGCGTGTCAAAAACACGTTGGAACAACTTTAGAAACTATGGTTCCATTATCCGTTGCAGATAATGACAGTTTTAGAAATTTATTTTTCAGTACAGATTTTAGAGTTATCAGTAGAAGATCTTTAACCCGACAAATTGAAGAGACATACAGAAGCCAATTTTTTAAAATTAAAGAGGTTTTGCGCGATAGTAAATTTGTGTGTTCTACCGCTGATATTTGGTCGGGAAAAAGAAGAAGCTTTATGGGCGTCACAGTGCATTTCATCGATGAGCAACCTAAAAAGCATTATTTTGCCTTGGCTTGCCGAAGGTTCGCAGGCACACATTCTTACGACAGAATTGCCGAGCTTCTTGAAGATATTAACCTGTCATTTCACTTAGATAATACGAAAATTGTTTCTATCATTACCGATAATGGAAGCAATTTTGTGAAAGCATTTGCAGAGTTTGGCCTTAAATTTTCAATAATTGAAGAGGAAGAGCAGGACGCTGGCAACAACGAATATCAATAATATTTTAAAGACGAATCAAATATTTGAAAGTAGACATAAAAAAGTTTTACAAAAATGCAATTTATTATGGAATAAAGCAGGAAGGCCAAAGAGTGCTGAAATTATTAACAGTGTATTGGGACATACGTTAAGTTATCCAGCAATAACGAGATAAAATTCGTTATACACTTCAAATAAGCACGTTATTGACGAGAAAGATAAATTAAAAGAGTTGTACGAGAAACTTGATATTAAATATGGATTAAAAGAAACTGAAATAATATACCTTGAGAAATATTTAGCAATATTAAATCCCGTCCCTGAAACGCTTAATTTCTTACAGGGAGAACAAAATACCTTCAATGGTTATCTTCTGCCAAGCATTATTTCATTGAAAGTAAAATTCGACAAACTAAAGAGCGATTTGAATATAAAAAATCTTCAATTTGTAGTTGAAAAAATTGTAATTCAATTACTAAAACGATTTAACGTTTTATTTTCAATAAATAAGGATTATTATAAACAAATGTTGTGACTTTGTTTAATGAAAATGTTTTAAATGAAAGTAGTGATCAAAACTTAACCGTAAGTGATGCACGACCCGAAAATTACTTTTTTGATTTCAAGGAAGAACAAAATTTACAAAATCATGATAAATAAAAAAATTTAATAAAGAACAAATTGGAGTTACAGTTATTACAGTACTTGGAAGATAGAAGAAATAATAAAGAAATGCTTCATGATTATAAATTGATTAAACAAATATTTATAAGATATAACACCAACTTACCATCATCAGCTGCAGTCAAACGGATGTTCAATTTTGCAAGCTTGATTAATTCATCAAGAAGACATGCTATTTCTGATAATTTGTTCGAGCAATTAGTTTTCTTAAAAGCAAACCTAAGATAGAATTTGCAGGATTCGAAAGTTTTAAACAATGTAAATATATTATTTTTTTAAAATACTTCCTACTATTACTATTAGCTAATAGGGCCTAAAAGGACCAGTGTTAAAAATTTGCGTTCAATAATAAACATTTTTTTAAAATCTAATTTGATATTTCAGTCCCTTTTATCTATTTTTTAAGTACTGCACTATTTTTTAAGCCACAACGCTGCATGTTCGTTTTGTAGTTAAAAGAGTAGTTAGATATTTAACTACTAACTACTTGGTAGTTAGTAATTTAACTACATTTTTGGAGAAGTAGTTTAACTACCAAGTAGTTAAACTACTTTCTTGATAGGTAGTTAGTAGTTATACTCCACTACTTTTTTCAAGTAGTTTGCCCAGCTCTGATATCTAATTCGATTGATTTTACAAATCCTAAGTTTCTCTGCTCTTTTTCAATCTTTAAATTATTTATAAAGCGCATAACCTAAGCTAAAACTGTAACTATCTTATGAAATGATGAGAATTTTCTTAATAAAATTTCCAAAAAAATTTCATTGTTTAATTCAATCCAAGTAGCTAAGTTTACACAGGTACGTTGCCCCGGTATCATTACCAGACCCTTGGTTTATGGATCATATTGAGCTGTCTTGTAAGAAGTATTCTGGCCCGTGCTACCAAATTTTAGAATCCATTTTTATAAAATGACCTCAAAGGCAACCCTTCCGTAATTTCGGTAAAACTAAACATTTAATACTCGCAGTAAAGTTATTCATACACGATTCAACTCTTACAATGACTTGCTTATTTATATTCGATAGAGTTTGACCTACTCCTTTACCACATGATTAACTTCATTACATTTTAAATTTAACCTCTTACATATTCGCTCCGATAGAAAGTTACTCTGCGAGCCGCAATCTGATAGAGCCCGGCAAATTATTATCGTATTATTATTTATCTTTATCGTCGCCGTCGATAATAAATCCTGAGTATTTTCCAACGAGTTGGCAACAACGCCTTTGCCCGCCACAATACTACTCGCCGCAACCGCGTGACGGTTCCGTCTGTCTGGCTCGTGACGTCACCAACTGCTTCTCTGCCGCCGCCGCCGCCGCCGGCCGGCTGGCTGGCTCGTAGAGTGCGCTGAGGAAACTAACGTGTCGCGGTGACCAGTGACGTAGCTATTATCTGACTTTAAATTAATATTATTTTGCTGTAAGAGTGAGTTATGCGATTTCTTACACTTAAAACAAAGGTGGTGCCTTATATTTAAAGACTGGGTGCCCTGGTTTTAAACAATTACCACATAGTTTAAGTCTTTTTATTTCACTTCATTTTTCGCTTTGACTCAATTTTAAAAACGATTCACATACGTTATAGTGATGATGTTTCTCACAATAAAAGCATTTTATATTACTACTAGCAAAACTATAATCTTTGCTATGAACCTTAGGACCTTTTGGTTTTCCTGTTATTTCTAACTTCTCTAAAATATCTCCTTTTTCCTTTAAAAATCATTTAGATCTAATATTGTAGGAAGGTCATTTTTATATTTATACGATTCCCACTATCTTCTTGTGATAGAATCAAAGTTATTACTACAAAATTAACCTGTCCCAGCTCTCTGTATTCTCACCTAACGTATGTAAGACTCTTAAATGTTTTGATATTTGATCAAATAACTTACTTAACTCATATGATTCTTTTAAAATCGGTACATATTCAAAGATAGCCTTAATATGATTATGAATCAGAATTTTTTTTGTTTTTATATCTCTGTGCTAAAAGTCCTCAAGCAGTACAATAATTATTGCTTGATACCTACTTCTAAACATTTTATTAGCTCAAGGGGGTCACGCTCTAAAGAGTTTCTGAAATAATAAAATTTCTGGATTGTTTGTAAGAGAATAGTTGATATCTATTATAAGGCGGCAAAAATCTTCTTAAATTCGACCCAATTACTATAACTACCATCAAACATTGGTATTTTAATCGGAGGTAACTTTACAGTCACACTAGGTTGAAACAATGTTACTTGTTGCACGGAGCCAAGGTCGGCACCCGCCGCTGAGCTGGCCTTGTCTGAACCTTTTTCACACTTTTTTAGGGCTGATTTTACTGAACCAATCAACGGAAAATACAATTATTCAAATAGGTACCTCGCGATCTGTAGAATTTTCACAACGTTATTCAGGGATCAAAAGCTCGATTTCACTCTATATTGCATTATATTTATACCATAACGGCTCTAATTTTTCTAATCGCGAACTTAGAATACTATAAATACATTCATCGATATTATCCTTATCAATACTTCTAAAATACGATTCAAAACGTTCGATTTTCTCTACCACAATGCTACGCCTATGGTTAAGCCACAGCGATCTCCATACCTAAAAGACCGCTGTGGTTAAGCGCCCCCGCCTCTTGCACCTGATGATTCGCCATCGAATTCTCTAAATCGGGCATTTTTCCTCTTTAAAAACAAACCAAAGGAATACTAAACATTCACAAGACGGAAAATATGATTATACGAATAATATGGAACAGACTTACAGGATGGAAGGAATCCCGGTGGACCGATTCTACTGCTACTCTTGTCCGATTCTCCAAACTGGCTTCTTCTACACCAACAATGGCCGATATTTTAATAATTTTTGCTTTTAAATACTCCAATTCTACCGTAATTCGGATCGAATGGACCAAATGTTGCCTTCAAATAATTAGTGGACTGTAAACACTTTTAAATTGCTTTATTTATCGGAAAAATTTGTACAATTATAGGCTGATGGAAACACTGACTGTTCGGTTCAGCTCTCAGACAAAGTTTAGCTGGTTGTCAAAGAAGGAAAGTCTCGTTCTCGCGCTGAACTCACTTATACAATGTTGCCACATTTAGTCCTCTAAAATGATTACTGTTTTGTCTTTAATTAAAATGCATTAACACCAATTTTGGTTCAATTCCCTCTCCTCCTAGTCGGAAGAGAATTTAAAAATTAATATATTTTTTAAATACATCAAAATCCTGTACCTATCTAGAAAACATTATACTCTTTGCAAAACAAAAACCGATCCACGTCATACCCTTCGAGTGACGTCAGTTATCGAAAGTGTTGCCAGCTTGTAACCAAACTATCCGAGTGAGGGAATTACACAGTTTTTTTTTCATAAAAACAAGATAATTATAATAAATTTCCCACAGTTTCTATATTTGTTTAGTGCATAATAATACCTTTTACCATCAACTTTAGTAGTTCTAACACTTCTTTTAATTTCATCTTGCTAAGATCGACCAATACCATTCTGAAAAATCCATGTTTCATCCAAGAAAACGAATTGATACAAGAATGCTTCTTTTTCTTTAATATATTCTTTCAAAAATACCAGTCGTTTGAAAGCTACATGGGGAAGTTCCATAAGCCTTCGCCTCGGTTCATCTTTTTCCATCCGAAGCCTATTTCCTTAAGAGGCTTCTTAAATAGTTTAGACAACCATCAAACAGTTCTTTGTCTTTTAATTTCTTATTTAAAGTTGTCAAAGTTACATGATGTTCTAAAAAAAGTTACAGCTTAAGCATAACCAATGTAAAATATTATAGTTTTTGAATAATACAACTTACTTGTTTCGTACGTTCCGTAATAAATAGTGTCACGGATCAAACTTATATCCAATCTTGCCACATTTACAACTCTCTTTCAATAAGAACGTTTCTTTTTAGGTGACTTTGTAATTTTATTTTCCTTAACTGTTGTTGAGGCTGCGCTTACAGTGGAGATATTCAAATTTTGGGCAGCTGCTACACGCTAAAAATAAGTAGGTAAAGTAGAAATAAAATATGTATAGGTACCTTAACATACGCTTTAAATTTACTTCTCTAACTGCTCAGTGGCGTAGCCACAGGGGGGCAATCGCCCCGCCCCTCTTGGCCTGGCGCCTCTTTACTACTTAATAAATAATTCTTAAAAAACAATATCCGTCTTATTTTATTTTTAGTAATGAAGAGCGATTGGAATAAACTTAATAAAACCGGTTTTGAGAGCGTCCCATCATATTTAATTTATTTCTTTTGATATAGCGGATTTTAACTTCATTTGGGGCCAGACCCCTGTTTCCTAGGGAGCATGAAGAAGGTGAATTCCTACGAAATTTGGGCGTGGTCCCAAAAAATTTTTGCCTGCGGCGCTTTAGCTCCGCAGTCTGCGCCCCTACGATGGTTCGCCCCTCCCGCCCCAAAATGCTGGCTACGCCACTGTAACTGCTGTCAAGGGTAACATTGAGCCATTGTTGTTAAGTTCTTCCTAAAAATGCTTATTAGAGAAGCTATTAGCACAGAATTAACAGAATATTCACTTGCCCATGCCGCCTTTGAAGTCGGTCAGACAAAATCTTTCGGCGCCAGATCTCCAGTCGGTGCGAGAATTCGGTAATATTTCAGGTCCGTATTTTAACTTTATATAATAATTTGCACAGATATGTACTTTGCATATTTTACAAGAATACATAAATTGCATTAACTGTTTTTATATTTGTTTTATTAACAATAAAAGTTGCTAATATTTTATAGTGTATTATTATTATTTTTACGAAGTTAATCAAAGAAACTCCGGTGCTATTTTTACATATAATTTATTGATGTCTCCATATAATAACTTTATTTTTATTAATAGTTTTAAAATTTCTATTTATATCTTTTAATGTATAAAATACTCTTAATCTAAAATAAAGTGTAATTACATAAAGCAGAGGAAACTGGTTACAATAATGCTGGTATGAAATCTCTTTTCCCAAATCAGTTAAATGCCGTACTATCCCTTCGCTAATACAAAGTTCTTCAAATTTATATTGAAATATGGCTTCTAATTTAGATACAAAAAGAAAAAAATCATTATGGGGCATCATCAAATTTCCAAAAACACTCTGGCTTTCATTTTGGACTTCAGACTGGACTTCAAAGCTTGAACCTTCCAGAGAAGGAAAAATGGTTGGCACAGCATTTAATATTAGACGGGTTTTCAGATGATTAGTAAACATGCTATCTTCAAAATGATTTCCGCACAGTCGGTAGCTTCTTAAATTGGCCATTTTCTCTTGCAAATCTTCCCTGGCGCAGGCCAATAGCCACGTAATGGCTCTGAAAATTAATTATTTTAAAAACTAACATAATTTTATAAGAGAAATATTGAACAAATTTGCTAAATGATTAACTAGACCTTTGTACATTGTTATATCTAATAATCAAATCATAAAGGTCTATATTAATTAATTGAAGACGCAAGTGGATAAAGGTGTTATGTCGCATTTTTTCAAAAATTGTTTTATATGTTGTTGGAGCCTACCAGATGGTATTCTAACTTTTGATAGTGTCGTAAATATCAAAATTTGTATATTTAAAAAACTGCCAGTTGATAAAGGTGGTATGTCACACTAACATGGTCAGCCTTTTGTTGGATAAAGGTGTTATGTCGCAAAATCGGACATACTTTACATACAAACTTTTCCCAAAATTAAAATATGCGCAAATGACAGTAGTCAATATATACTTACTTAATAAAATTGAAAACTTTAATTATAAAAATTAACTAAAAATTTCCAAATCAAATCGGTTTATTGCAATTTACTCAAGAATTTAATTATAAATTATAAATTGTGACATAACACCTTTATCTACTTGCGTCAATTGTCAACATCAATAGTATCTACATGCGTCTACTTATAAATGCTAATTTTCCTTACCTTTGTTTTTCCTTTGGAAATGTAAAAAAAGAAAAGTTGCAGTTATATGATTTGTTAGTGCAATTTCGTGCACAGCAGACCAAACCTCCTTTGTTCATATTGTCACTATACTATACTTCTATTAGAATATCTACACTATAACACTATTTTAAAACGAACTAAAATAAATATAATCAAAAATATTCAAAAATCTGTCAATAGCACACTTCTCGCTCTACCACTGGCAACGGCTAAAGAGAAACTAATCCTCTGACGCTGTACGACACTGGGTTAATCTCAATAATCTGAGTTTATTGCCGATTCGCTTGCGTTTCAAGCTTACGCCGAGAGGCGGAGTGAATATTCTGATTCTTGTTAATTCTGTGCTATTAGTTCTTTGCACCGGCTATTTAAATGCTTCGGCATTTTACACAAATAGTAAACAACGTAATCGACAGAGATATGTGCACTTTTGCTGTTCTTAAAGCAACAGTTTTTTAATGCTATAAGAGAATAAGAGAATTAAAAAATTAATATATTTCTTTAAATAGGTAGATCAATATCCTGTACCTATCTCGAAAACAAAGAAATTTGTACAAAAGTATATAGGAACCTTTTTACATTCTTTCGATATCCTTTATCGCGTGCTATTATGCATTATTGTACTTTTTTCAAGGTTACCCTGTATAACAGGGTGCGTCAGTAAGGCGCTCGTCTTTGATAGCACCCAAATTACAAGGGATACAAAAAAAGTTTTATATAAAAGTTGTTGAGTTTACCAAAAGGCATAACGCAAAACTATTTAACAGCATACTGAGTGGCCAAAAAATAAATTACATAAACATTTGTTTTTAATGAAACACCCTTATATTTTTTAGTTATTTGATTCAGTAAAGGAAAACCTTTATATCCGCCTTTTGATTTTTAAATTTTCTTGCGGCGTTGCCAAGGAATTATTTTTTTCGGATATTTGAGCAACTTTCAGCGGCTCGTTAAAAAAATCATAACATATGGAGCATTCAGCTTAGTTATACAAAATTTTTACCGTAATTACCTTAAGATACGCGGTACATACCCACAGGGCTGAGATGATTAAAATCAATTGATTAAAATCACGATTAAAATCATGATTTTATTCAGTATGATTTTTTTTAAAATCATGATTAATTTAAAAAAGAGTTTTAAAGTTTTACTTAAAATGTATTTGTTCATACAAGAAATAAAACCCAGACGCATTTTTATGTGGTGTTATTTATTATTTTATTATAATAATCGAAGAGAACAGCTGGTTATTACAAAAATAAAACTTTAAAAAAATTAAAACTAAAAAAACCTTTTTATAACAAAAAAATACTTAATTTAAACAAAAAAAAAATATAAAAAAACCTAAGTGTTATAATGCTTAAATAGAAATACTAGTTTAGCTGCTTTGTCACTGCCAAGTCTGTTTCTTATATCTGAATGTACGAATCCATAAGTAGAAAACATCCTTTCGATATCAGCAGACGATGTACAGGCACACAAAACAGAAATTACTATAGGGAGCACTTGCTTAATTTCTGAAACATCTTCTTGAAATCTTCACCACTGTACTGCTGTTACATTTTTGATTATTTCCTCTGAAAACAGAGTTTTGTGAAAAGGGTCCGACTTAGCTTCCAACTTAATTAGTAATGGTAATAATCCTGTGTCTGCAAAATATTTGGAAACAATGTGTAGAGCATCTCTCTTTTCTTCAGCTAGTAATGGATATTCTTCTTTGTTTATTGTAGGATCCAAAATATACGCCAAAAAGTGAAAGGGGGTTAGAGCTTGAACATATCTGTTCTTAAATAATTGATATTGACGAAAGCTTCTTTCTTCTTCCAATTCAAAACTGTCAAAAATAGCCAGTAACTTTTTCCATATGTAAACTGCTTGAGATAAAAAATGCACCTTTTTGTTGCATTGCATCCAGTGCTATAGAAATTGGTTTTAACAACTGTAGAAAATCTTCAGCCATCCTTTTAGTACAGATATCTGAAACTTTTTGAAAAATCACTGGATCAATTTGATCTTTATGCTCTTCACATGCAAGATAGTCAGCTGTATGGGGATAACCAGATGTATCTATGCTTTCTAAAACAACACTGTTTCCATCCTTTGCAGCCAAAACGACACAGATTATCGGCTCATTATGTATATTGGACCATCCATCTAAGGACATGCAAACAGATTGTCCAGATAACTTGTTAAAACAATTAGATTTTTCATCTTCAAATATTTCATTCAAGAGCGTTGATGATAACTGAAATCTAGATGGTGAGATGGTGGAAGGTAACCAGGTCTTAGCATCTCTATTGCCTTTCCAACCTCTTTATTTTCTATAGCTCTAAAACTGCAATTTGTTGCGTAAACGGCTTTGGCTATTTGTCTGTCCGATTCTTTTTTCTTATCTTGTCCAGTTCGCACAACAAAAGAATCCAAATGACCGCTACTTCCACTATTTTCACGTCCATCTACACTTCCCTTTTCACAGTTATCGCTTTTCTGTTTCTTTGCCAACTGGATAATTTCACTCTGGCTAGTTCCAGGCTGTGACTGACAATCACCATGCAGAGTTTCAAGACCACTGCTGATATCACTAGTTTCACTTTTGCAGGTTTCCCAGTGACTTTTTAGTCTGTCCACTGACCTTGCAATTCTTTACCACACTTTTTACATACTGATCTACAACCTAGTTTGCCCACCACTTTCTTTTTTTATAAAATGCCGCCAAACACTAAATTCCTTTCGGCCCCGGCTTGTCATGAGTTCAAATGTTTTGATAGATTACCCCCTAAAGCAAAAATATTACTGATAACTAAAATAAGTGCGTATCGTTTATATAGCCGGGCGTTTTCTGCCAGTTATTACAAGTTTCGACAAAGCGGCAAACTTGCAATACTGCGCGGACGAAATTTTCACGTTAATACAAGTGTCGACAAAGGCGCAAACTTGCAAAAACTACGCGAACAAAATTTGCATGTTAAAACTTCTCCAGTTTTGCTTCGTATCTGTACTATTCCTGCCTAAAAATATTTGTTTACTTAACAAAACAAAATATAAGCAGTTAGAAATATTTAAAAATAATAATATTTGTAAAAGCTGGTAAATTTTTTTAAAAAATCAAAAAAATCATGATTTTTATCAACCCTGCATACCCATACTACTGTTTTTGAGGTTTATGATGCAGGGTGTGCATGGTGACTTGACAAATTCGGTAATTGAAATATTATGTGTTATTTGGATTTTTTCAAACGAGACACCCTGTATTTTTTTAACTGATGGGGTTTATCTTTTAAATACCTTATTTTTTAATGAAACATGTTACTATCTAAATTTTATAGTTTCTGAAATAATTTATCTTATGCTTCGCAAAATAGGTAAAATATTATTATCTTATTGGACTGATATAAAAGAAATTAGCTCAATATTAAATATCTTACCTTTATTAAGAAAAAAAACTTCTTTAACAATTAACACAATAGATTAAACATTAAATTTAATCATAAATAAGGATCAATGCGTAAGTTTAAATTATAAGCACGAATTCTTTTTCCAAAGCGAGTCACTTACATTTCTTAGCATATTTGGAGTAATTGTTTGAAGTACCTTTTTAATTCGATCTTATATATTTTTTCTTGTAGTAGGAGCCGCTTTTTGTACCCCATTTCTTTCACATATCCCATAAAAAAGAATGTAGCTTTGTTAGGTCGGGAGATCTTGCTGAAACCAAAGTAATATTTCGTTCAACTGCGTTGAAAGGTTGGTATAGGTAATGTCTTACTGCTATACTGTAATGCGCTGTAAAGAATAAAGATAAACCTCACCAGTCGAATTTCTATCAAAAAATGTGACCCACACTGAGCGAAATATCGAGTTGATATAACTCAAATATGAGTTATTCTAGACTGAGTGTTGCTAATAGGGGACAGCTCAGACCTCTGAATTACGGCAACTAAATCGAACAAATTGCATCAAATCACTGTTCATGAGTTATAATAGCCCTGAAGATGGGTTGTTTTAGCTAGCTAGCTTAGCTAATCGTAACTGGGTTTGACGAACACATGCGACGTGGGCTGCAGCAATTCATTGTGATGCGTTACTACTCGGGCTAGATTAATTCACGATTCGAGCTATCAAAACTGGACCTTTCAGTTGTTCTAGCTTACTTAACGACTATAGATTTAATCTGTCCTAAAGTTGGAGTATCCTCATTTTCACTCACCTGTATGAGAACAAACTCTGAACAAAAATAAAAAAGATCCCTCCGATCAACGATGGAGCGGATAGCAAGTCCAGTTATGTGGTCCATGACGACGCGACGTGCACGAGGTACTAATAACAATTAATGGGATGAAGTTACCGCGCCAAATCGGCACGAGCGCGAATTCGGAACTTTCCGTGATCTTTCGATCGGTGATTTACTCTCGACATGGGGTTTTAGAGCACTCTTTATCACTTATTCGAACTCAAAATATTTTACACATGTTAATGAGTTAAAATAATACACGTCCGGCTCAAAACCGCACTTTAAAATCAATTAGTAAGTTTTCCCAATCCAAAAACTGAGTTCAGATAACTGATAAAATGGTTACAAAATGAAGGATTGTGGTCATCCCGAATGTGTTTAAAATGTTGATGAAAAATCTCTTTCGGTGTTGAGGCGAGCCAATAATTGTGATAATTGGTAGGCTCAGTTTGAACAACATAGAAACGTGCGGTAAAGCAGCTCTACTTCTGCCAACCCACGAAATCGGTAAATCCATTTTTGTCAGTGTAGAGATTGAAATGGCACTCAGCATTTCCCAACCTATTCTCTTTGACGTGTTGATACACGGTTTCCCCAACAATATAATTATATACCCGTGCAAAAAGTATTTCAAATACTCTACATGCTAAATAGTTTTATTTTAACCCAGCATGAAAAATAAAAAAGTTAAGAGGGTGGGACATTATGGTGAATCACCCTGTTCCTAATTGTGTAAAGCAGTAATTTAAATTTTTTATCAGAAAGTTTCTTTTTTACTTATCTGCCAATAATAAATATAACGTTAAATAAAAATGACGCAATGTTTTAACTTTTTTCCCTTGTTGTTTAGGACCTATGACTAAAAAGGTTTGTTAACTAGTACTTTTCTATCGAAACTAAATGCGACCATAATTAAAATTTTTAACAAGTTTTTTAAATGTAAGGTCATGTTGTGGCAACGAGTAAGATTTCAATTTTTTTGATGACTGTTGTATGACCGAAAACGTTTACTACTCACGTCTAGGAGCCGTAAAATAAAATATTTTGGCAGATAAAAAAAAAAAATTGAAAGTTTCTTAGATATACAACGCAAATTTTTTTGAGCCACCTTATATGCAGATAAACGTACATTTGATACAGTTCTTCTAGATTTTTATTTTATTTTTTCGTCATTGGACTAGGTAATCAATTTTATACGTATTAAAATGCAATAATTTGTCAATGGATTTCGTATACGTTTAAAGAAATATATTTTGTGAACACTCACAATAAACCCCTAGTTTTAAACATTTTTATATCAACCTGTCAGCTGTTCGGTAAAACCGAGAATGAAAATATTGGTTCACCTACGCCGGCCGCGCCGTATTGTTTTATTGGGGCTAGTAATTCCAATATTTCCAATAAGCATAATACAAATTCAATTAATAATCCTGAAGACTATATTATAATATTATAATGGTATCCGTTGCTTCGTACCCGGAAAGACTCTGGACGTGCATTCGGCAAGGCCCGGCCGCTTAACGAAGAAGGATCCCCGCTTTGAAAACCGGGATCCATCGAGAGGTCGAATTATTAACATAACATCGGACTTCTATTGCGTAGCTATAATTTTCTTTGCTATAACTAATATTAAATATATCGATATCATTTTAAATGAGGTTAACCTGAACTAACCTTGCAGGCAATTTACGGGGTGTCCGGTAAGTATATGGCATACTCTCAGAAGCGTATAGGGGAGGTTAAAATAACCCTAATCTGTCATAGAAAAAAATATCCTAAATTGCCCCTTAACAGAGATACAGAACCCCAAAGGGGTACCCAGCGACTTACCTTTTCAGCTCTAATTTTTGAACAGACATTGTATATATACAGCCAATCTGTAAAATTTGCGAGAAAAAAATACCATAAGCGATTTTATTTCATAAATGGTTAGGGGGGCATGTGATTAGCTTAAAACCAAATTGTCGCCCCCCCCCCCTTGAGCGCTTGTGGGAAACTCAAAAATAATTTTGACTTGATTTTCCGCAAAAACGGTAAGTCGCAGAGAAATATTTTGTAAACAAATATTGTAGAAAACAATATTCTCCACAATTTATCTCATGGAGTCACTGCGCTACGACTAAAAGTGCAGAAAGCAGAGGGCGCCAAAGTCGCCAAAAATCACTTTTTCCTTATTTTCGACGCGAAAAATATTTTTTTGCTCAATCGCATAAATACAAAAGTTGTTGTAGAGCCCAAAAAATCCTATAAATTGAGTCCGCCCTTTTTTTTACAATGCACGGTTACGGAGATATAGCGTAGTACTGTACAAAAATGGGGCGGTGCACCGTCGTGCATGTACCACATCTGATTTATAACTTCTAAGGGCACATTTTCTAATAAACCGTTAAAGGTTTGTTGTAAGAATTGCAAATACATGGCACCATTTAATCTACCTTCAATATAGAACGGTCCAATGAGATGATTCCCAATAATTCCCGCCCACATTTTAATCATGAACCTTTGTAAGTGCTTTGTCTGTACTGTTGCATGGGGATTTTCTTCACGCCAGACATGCAAATTATGGCAATTTATTACTCCATCTCGGGTAAAACCGGCTTCTGTTTTCGAAGGGTCTCATGAACAACCCACTTTGTCGCATGAACTTGGTCCGACAGTCTTCTTACACTATTAGAAGGATTTTCAGCAATGTCATCCAGAATTTCCTCCTCTAAATGAGGGTTCCTCTTCTTGGAGGCCCTTCTCCACCACGATGCGACCAAAAACTTTGTAGAATGGATTAGCAAACGATTTATTATTTCAATAACGTGTTATACACATAATGTATTTTCTTCGGAAAAGGCTAATTTTATCGGAATAAATGTAGAGTACGTTTTTTAAAGAGGAATGACCAGGGTATTTAAAAAATTAGTTTTCAGCTCTATAAAATGACATCTGTCAAAATTTTGGCCCAACGAGTGTGGTGGCAAGCCCGTTCCTGACTTCCCTGACGATGTAAAACATCTACTGTATGTAAAGAGTATTTATGGCCTACATAAAATATTAAAATTTTACTCAATTATACACGTCGGCGTCAGTTTTATAAGTTAAGAGTCAAAAGGGTAATAAGTCGCTGTGTACCCCTTATTGGGGCACTGTATATCCGTTAAGGGGAACTTTAGGAATTTTCTATGACAAATTGGGGTTATTTTCACCTCGCCTATACGCCTCCGGGAGTATGCTATATCCGGCAGATAGAAAGTGACAGGATTTCTAGTTTGATAGTTTGGGACATTAACACATATTCTAGACACAAAGTCCACATCATAGACATCGTAACTATTAGACCGAACAATAACAAATAAACGTGATGTCATCATTGTATTCCAGTGTAAAGTAAATCAACATACAAGCTGCTCCCCTCCACTTGGTTTGCCAGACTTACGCCACAGAAAACGTAGTTTTCTGGGCTTACTTTTTTAAAAGTATTAACTTCTATGATTAACTAGATTAACATGATGTGGGAAATATATAACATTGCCTAAAACCTTGTAAAAAATCTGTAGTATGGCAACGCAGCAATAACGGATCCGCCCAGATTTCATCATTTTCGTGGCCATCCGCATCGACTCGACAATACTCGGCATAGCGGATGTTGTTTTCCTGGAGTTTTGTCGCATGCATATGTAAAGTCAGCGTAATCCCCACTCTCGGCCCCACCTAGCTCCTCACAGCGTCTCGCCCACAAACGATTTTGGCATCACAATTTTATAGCATTTATGAATGGCGTTTCGGATCTATAGTTACGATGCCTATGGTCCACATCATCTAAAAGCCCATTGATCGCTCGATACAAGCACAATACGCTAAACTTGCGTCCGCGCTTTTCGAGAGACTCGAGTGCATTTCTACCGTATGGTTTGTTGATTACCACATGTCGATTATACATGCGAGTCTCTTTATAATTTATATAGTAAATCATTTTGTTTTGTACGCATTCAATTGTGTACTTGTATTGACCATATAGCATAGGCACCATATCCGACAAGCATACTACAGAATGCTTCTTACAAAGGCCACAAATAACTGTTTCAGACACTTCGAATTTGAAGTTTCTTTGGTATTTCTAATAATTAACCCGTATACATTTATCCACATCATTCACATGAGGGTTAAATAATGTTGCTCCAGAATCAAATAATACTCCCAGTTCTTTAATCTCACTATTACCCGTTCTATTAATTTAGGGAAATTTCTAGTTTAGTGTAGTGGGAACACTTTGTTGTTCATACTTAACCTATATTACAGATTAGAGCCTTTCGAAAATACCAAAAAGAGTTAAGATAGATTTATTAATTTTAATACACTTAAGCTTGTTTAGGTTAGTTGCACATCAATACAAAAATATAAATTTAAGATTTAAGACATACAATATTACATTTTTTACAACCGCAAATAAAATATTTGTTAAAAGTATAAAACAGGTTACCTTCTTATTAAAAACTTCCTTGCCCTATCTTTGAATTGCTTTCGTAGTAGATGGCCCGTACAGCAATCATTGGATACAGCAGGCTCTCCAGAATATAAACAAAGCTGCAGTATCTGTTTAAATCAGTTGGACAAAAAAACATAGCTATAAACAATCTAAGGGTGGTTAATAATAATTGCCCAACTAGCAAAACAAATTTTATAAAGGTAGTATAAGCTGGTATACAATAAATTTTTATAGAAGCTTAAAATTCCTATAACATGGTTAAATACCTTTATATGATACTTATAGGATCAAGAAGGGCCTAGTTTTATAAAACATTTTAATATTATAAGAGTTCTATAGAAGTTGTGTACCACATTTTTAAAGCAATTTGATGCAACAAGTATAAAATCGTTTTGTAGTGTATATTTGGTGATGTTTATACAACAATATTTTATCGACACTTTTAAAGTCTTAAGTCAAAGATTAAAACACGGTGCCCTGGAAGCCTTTAGTTAATCCTTGCATTAGCATTAACCCCTGGTCTGGTGCGCTTGGCTATTAGGGCGTTTTATACGCATGCCTGGCATAACGTGTAAAATGTCTCTGAAACAACCATGGCAGCTATGGTACCATGACCATGACAGTGACGAAAGTGCCAATATAGTAATCATAGTATTTTTATGTCGGGTATCCAATTATGATTCAGATTGAAACCGTGTGTGACAGCACCGTTTGAGGTATAATATTAAGCATGTTGTAATTTACTCTTTTCCTACCAGCAAGGTACAACAAGATCCAACATCAGTATCGTTTGACTGGAGAACAGGGTCCAGCACACAAAAAGATCTTTACAGTTACCCTCAAGTTGGGCAAAGAAGAATATGAAGCCGAGGGGCCAAGTATCAAGAAGGCCCAGCACTCCGCAGCCGCTAAAGCATTGACCAAGACCGAATTTAAGCATCCACCACCAAAAACTATAATCAACAGGCCTGGCAACCGACAAGCAATTCCTGGGGTTATTACCCCGACTGTAGAATTAAACGCTCTTGCCATGAAAAGAGGCGAGAGAGCTGTATATGTGGTGGAAAGCGGAGCTCCACCACATCAGGTAAGGGTAAGCATTTTTTTGTTTTTTTTTGTTGCCTATTGATTACTTTGCATTATTATTTATGTTTTGCTATGATTTTTTTATATTATTTACAAAAATAAGACTTAAACTTTTTCCAATATTTTTTTACATCTTTTGTTATGATTATTTAAAACATAGCCACATCAAGGTAAATCTTTAAGAACCGGAGACTATACACGTAAAAGTACCTAAAAACGCAATATCTTTAGGGTCTATATATAGCCTCTTAACTCTCTATAGAATTCTAAAGGGAGTGTCAAAACAGAAAATAAAGTGTCTTATCGGTCTCAATGTAACAAAGATATAATGCAGAATGCAGTAAGCCTAAGAAACAACACTAAAATTAATTAAATAAACAACTTAAAATAATATAGCTACATCATTACTAAAGGGTGGAATATATGCACTTAAATTCAGCCAAAATATGCGCATATATGCCTTGTTTGCCTTTAAAATATGCGGTTATACTCCATTCCACAATAATTCGTTGATTTCCCGACCGCAATAAAATTTAAACCCAGCCATAAATAAGTGCCTTTTGAAAGGGTACAGGTCCTGATTACCTACTAATTTCAATAGTTTAGGTTAGCTATTTTGAACTAAACAACAAATATAAGATAATAGGTAAGTATCTTTATTTTAATCATGTAATTAAATTGCTATTAATATTTATACAAAAATACTAATCTACAATATTATAATATCATCTATGCCTAAACTAATTATTAAGGGCCTTACGTTACTATTAATTATGTTATTATATTGGTATATTAGGTAGGTTAATGGCAAATTGCAGGTGTTCAATCTTAGTTCATCAGTCGTTTGGTGTTTGTCAAGCTGTGCGTTAAAGTTATTTTCGTGTGTGTTATCGAGCATCCAAAATATGTCAGATCTGTGTGAAACTTCAGATAATATTGCCGGAAGTTATGGTGTAACGAAGAAAAAACATTTATCACTTGATGCCAAAAACATCATAAAGAACGTTTACTGTACCCTTTTAGAAAAAGGGTATGACCGGAGTGCAAGTTTTAGTGATGAAACGAGTATTTTGATCAAAGTTGCATTAACGACAGTAAAAGATATAGTGACCAAACCCATCCAGCCAAGGAAAAAACGGTGCGACAGCGGAAAATTGAGAAGCATCGAAGAAGCTGATAAAGACTTGATTCGGAGGAAAATTTATGACATGTACAGTAAACAAATAGTCCCAGCAATAGATACGCTAAATTAGGTACTTACAGCAGACGAAACCGACATTTCATGTGGCAGGACAAGCCTTTGGAGAATAGTAAATGCAATGGGTTTTAAATATCGTACCATTGACAAAGGACAAGTACTAATGAAATCGCAGCGTTTACAAGTATGACGTAGAGATTATTTGAATCTTATCAGACAATATAGGGAAGAAAATCGTTCAATTATATACTTGGACGAAACTTGGTTCGATACCCACGACACTCCTAAAAAAGGTTGGAGCGATTCAACAATCAAATGTCAAACTAAAGCTCCCTCAAACAAAGGACAAAGAATTACGAGATTACATGCAGGTTCAGAAAATGGATTTATTCCGAACGCTCTATTATTATCTGCGAAGAAAATTGCCAATTCATCTTTGGATTACCATCAAGACATGGATGCTACATTGTTTGAAGATTGGTTTCAGAATCGTCTGCTTCCGAATGTGCCCAAAAATAGTGTTATTGTGATGGACAACGCTAGTTACCACAGTCGCCAACTAAGTAAAGTTCCGAATTCAAATAATACAAAAGTGGAAATTCAAAACTATATGATGGAAAATAATATATATTTTGAGGAAACCTATACAAAAAAGGACCTTTTAAATGTTTTAAAAACATTCTATATTGAAAAAGAATATATCTCTGACAATCTCGCAAGTGCTAATGGTCACACAGTTTTACGCCTCCCTCCGTATTAATGTATTTTTAACCCAATAGAACATATTTGGAGCCAGTTAAAGACGATGATTAGAAGAGAAAACACATCCCCTTCGCCCTACACTAAGTAGTGTGTTATAGAATTAATTAAAAAATGTGTAAATAATATCCCAGTAGAAAGTTGGAAAAATTCTGTGAGACACGTGATCCAAGTCGAAGATTCCTATAACATAATTAATAGTAACGTAAGGCCCTTAATAATTAGTTTAGGCATAGATGAAGACGACAGTGATAGTGAAACAGAGCTAAATATAGAGTAGGTTAAGTTAAATATTGTATTATTATAAAATTGTAGATTAGTATTTTTGTATAAATATTAATAGCTATTTAATTACATGGTTAAAATATAGATACTTACCTATTATTTTATATTTGTTGTTTTGTTGAAAATGGCTAACCTAAACTATTGAAATTAGTAGGTAATCAGGACCTGTACCCTTTCAAAAGGTCCGGTGCCTACACAACAGATATTTGTCAGGCAACTTATTTATGGTTGGGATTACGACTGAGGGTTGTCATTTAAATTTTATTGCGGTCGAGAAATCAACGAATTATTGTGGAATGGAGTTTATATGCAATATTTCTTAGTTCATTATAGTAAAATAGGGTAAAGAAACACACTGGGTTCTGAAAGAGATGTTTATTTTAAAAAAATATGCAAAAAAAAAACAAAGAAAAGTAAAAGTAAACAATTTTTTAACCTGAAATTGTATAAAAGGCATTTATTACTAAATATTTTTCACAATTTGCAACTAAAAAGGATCCTCTTCTATCAGTAAAAAAATGTTTATACAAAGAGAAGCGTCGTTCAACATCTACTGATGTAATCGGACAATAGTGCAACTTGGGTAGTAAAGTATAAGGCCAAGATATAACTTCGTTGGATCATAAATGCTTTTTACTGCAGTTAAGTATTAAAATCCTTCATTCTTTTTTACAGTTACATCCAATTTGTTCCTTACTTGACCTCCTACTTCACCGGGACTGTTGTTACATTTAGCGGAAATAGTTTCAACAATACTAATTGAGTCTCTTAAACTTAAATTTCTACTCTCTAACGAGGATATTATGTTCGGTATGAAACTGAATTTAACCATAATAAAAACAAGATCTTTGACTACACTTGCACTTTTTAACAACTATTTACTTTGCACAACACACTGCGAATCGTCATCTAATTCCAAAATTAGTTCATTAATGGCTTCGAAATGTTCTGCGTAAAATATTGCGGCCTTAATCCATGTTCCCCACCGGGTAATGACAGGTTCTGGAGGTAAACTAACTCCTGGTAATCTCTTCTACATCTGCACTCTTAGAGGTGCTTTTAGACACACTTTTTTACATTTGAAATTAATTTATTTACTAAAGAATATTCAATTCTGACGGTTTCTGCGACTCGGTTTATTCCATGTAAAAGACAAATCACATGTACCATATTGGGGTAAAAGATTCTTAAGTTTTGGCTTACTTTTACCATATTATACGGTACTGCATCAGACAAAAGCACTAAAACCTTCTCATCTGGGACTGGATTTGGTAAGATAAAGCTCGATAGGAACTGCTGAATAAATCGGGTTACGGTTACATTATTAGTTTTGTCTAGCTGCTTAGAAGCTATCAAATATGGGGTTGTTGCTTAATCTTCTTGAAGTACGCCAATCATAAGATGTGCGATATATCTGCCACAAGTATCCGTGCTTTCATCAACTATAATGTAAACATTTTTATCACCCAGTGAAGCTCTAATTTCTTCTAAAACGGTTTCGTATGCTGAATGAACATTCTTCTTTCTAAGCGTGGACTCGTCAGGAATGGTTTGTTGACAATATTTTTACATAAATCCTCTAAATTGCGGATTATACAATTTTTTTAATGGTATATTTGCTGCGACCAAGGCCTTGCATAAGTCTTCTTGAAAAATTTTCTTTTCAAATTTCGATTTTTCGCCAACATTTTAAAATGCGTTTTTTACACTCAGCTGAACTGGCTCAGATTTCATTTTTTGTAACTTTGGTATATGCAGCGGTGTTTTGAAATGTTGATCGATTTGAAACTTCTTTTCACAAACAATAATTTTTGCACAAGCTTTACAGAAGACTTTTTCTCCACTAAACTCTAACTCTGGGAAATTTTTAATCCACGAAGACGTTTTCGCCACTTTAGACATTTTGAACAGAAGTACGTATTACAACCCGATATAAATACGGTTTGTTAGGGTGGTAATAAAAAGGCATTATTAAATGACAATAAATAACCCTTAACAATATACCTGCAAACCCCGGAAACCCCCAATAAATAACTTGTGTGTAACCAAAATGTAAGTATTAATTATTGTATAATTATGTTCAGATTGGAAAATCCCTGAAACAAGTGCCGGACTGGACATTAGACCTATGAGTCTACGAGTTTTCATGACCGGGCGTTTTTAATTTTTTGATAACGCCGAAAACATAAAAATATGCTCATAAAATAATAATTTGGGAAAAATGTACATTTTATTATAAAATTGACAAAATATGCAAAAAATGCATATATTCCCTTAATAATTACATTACATTGAACCATTTTTAAAAAGTTTAGCGTCTGCAAACAATCATTAAGGAATAACTATCGCAGGACCAAAATTGCTACCGAACAGCCATGGGGGTGCCTCGATCTGGGAATCCCGAATGTAGTGACGTCAGATTCAGTTTAGGGTTGATTCAGATTCAACCATTACAACAAGAAAAAAATGAAAAATTAGGGAAACTTATTTTCCTTCTTAAAGTGCCATGCAGATTCCTCCGTAGGCGTCCTCCGTCCTCTCATTATATGCGTCGTTCCATCGCAGCTCGTTGAGATTGGAAGTCATGAATTCCCGTCCAATGTCTTATGTTCCGGAGCCAAGACAATCTCTTCCTTCCTATTCCTCGTCTACCACCCTCAATCTTTCCCTGCAGGATTAGTCGTTGGAAGTGGTATCGTTCTCCACGTACAATGTGCCCAAGGTAGGAGACTTTCCTCTGCTTGATATGCTCGAATAGCTCTCGATCTTCAAGTTGAGCCATTCGAAGCACATCCTCGTTTCTTACGTGCTCCGCCCATGATATTTTAAGCATCCGTCTCAGTACCCACATCTCGAATGCTTCGAGTTTATTGATTGTGACAGCCTTAAGCGTCCATGCCTCGACACCATAGAGAAGGACCGACCAGACATAGCATTTGACCATTCGATATCTAAGTCTAAAATTGTGATCTTGGTTTGTCAGGAATTTTTTGAGCTTAAGGGATGTTGTTCTTGCTTGCTCTATTCTACATTTCATCTCCAGTTCCGGGTTCCACTTCTCATTTACAACGCATCCCAAGTATCTAAACACTTCCACTCGCTGAACTCGCTCACCGTTCAACTGTAAATTGACGTCGGGGAAATCATCTCTAGATATGACCATGAACTTCGTTTTGTCGATGTTGATTTTTAGGCCTGATCGTTGGCTTGTCTCACTAAGAGCATTCAGAAGTGTTTGCATATCATCTGCATCATCGGTTATAACTGCGGTATCGTCTGCGTACCGTATGTTGTTTATGTATAGGTTCCGTTGATTTTAATGCCCCTGGGACTTTCAGAGACTGCATCTGCAAAGACTTTCCACATACTGGTTAAACAGCGTCGGGGACAAAATACAACCTTGCCTCACACCCTTCTTTATTTCAAACTCTTCTGATGTTGTTGAGTCGTGTAGGTGTATTTCCGCTGTTTGATTCCAATACAGGTTGGCTATAAATCTTATATCCTTATCGTCCAGACCCAGATCCCAAAGGTACGGTAGGGTAGGAAAACTTATAATTGTCACAAATAGAGCTGGGTTATGATGAATCACACGCCTTCATTTAGTTCTTTTAGTATTGAGGAATTTTTTGAAATGAATTCTTAGGAAATAAAAATACTATACAGTATGGATCACAAAATGGCTATATGTATAAATTTTAATTTTTATATTTAATATTTATATTTAAATTCTTGGACCTTCTGTTAAATTTTAAGTGTTTTTTTTTCTTGGGTATTAGGTCCCTTGATAAATCAATCAAGAATTAAAATGAAACCATGTAGAATCTCAAGAGTTCTTTAATTCTAATTAAAATAACGTTTCGGCCGTAGCGTGGGCCTTCATCAGATTTTAAAATTTTAATTTTTAATGAAACACAGTTAAGAGATACTGCAGCCGACCATGCGCAATTCAAACCGATTGTGACTGAGAGAATACTTTGGCTGGGGCGATGAAAAAATTTAATTGCATAGGCGCTTGCAAAGTACTTTATTGCTATGGGAGTAAAATTCACTTTGCTGTATTGGCTTTGCTGCTGCAGTAAGGTAACTTTATAAAATATCATTTTGTAGACGCAGGAATGTAGCATTGCAGTCCTAGCAATAGAATCTTTCTATACCTTAAAAGCTGCTTATCTATTCCAGCAAGGAGATTTTGTTAGGACAGAAAAATATTCAGGTTGCCGCAATTATTTTCTGCCTGTAGTAGCAGATAAGCCTTGCTACAGTTGTAAAGTCCTTTACTGTGCCAGCAAAATATACAGTGTGTCTTTAAGTCCTGAACTACTAGACATATTTCTTTAATTTGACAAAATTTAGTATTTCTGGCATATCACTGTGGGATGGGGGCCTAATTTTATATTGTGTTGTGTTATGTAAAACCTAACCGTTATGCCAACGGTGATACTTAAATTTAACAAAATAAAGAAATATGTAACATAATTTAGGATTTTAAAGACACACTGATGTATATTATGATATCACAGTAAGTATAACTTAATGCAAAACAGAATCCGATGCACGTCCTTCGAGCACATATATAATATGTGCTATATGTGCTCGAAGTGCACGTCATACCCTTCGAGTGACGTCAGTTATTGACAGTGTTGCTAGCTTGTAACCAAAATATCCGAGTGAGGGAATTACACAGTTTTTTTTTTTCATAAAAACAAGATAAATACTTATACAAAAATTTCCCACGAACGGAAAATTTTTCTTTAATATATTCTTTTAAAAATACCAGTCGTTTAAAAGCTACATGAGAAAGTTCCATAAGCCCTCGCCTCAGTTCATCTTTTTACCGTCCGAAGCCTATTTTCCTGAAGAGGCTTCTTAAAGAGTTAAGACAACCATTCAACAGTTCTCTGTCTTTTAATTTCTAACTTAACTAAAGTTGTCAAAGTTACATGATGTTCTAAAAAATGAGCGTATGAATAACTGATGAAAAATATTGTAATTTTTAAATAATACAACTTACTTGTTTTGTACATTCCATAAATAATAGTGTGTCACGGATAGAAGTTATATCCAATCTTCACACATTTACAACTCTCTTTGAATTAGAACGTTTGTTTTAAGGTGATTCTAATAATATATTTTCCTTAACTGTTGTTGAAATTGCGCTTTCAGTGGAGATATTCAAATTTAGGGCAGCTGCTACACGCTAAAAATTAGTAAAGTAGAAATAAAATATCTAGACCTTAACATACTCTTTAAATTTATTACTTCTCTGTTATGCCGTCAAGGGTAACAATAGGCCATTGTTGTTAAGTTCTTCCTGAAAATAGCTTTTAGCTATTAGCTCGCTTTGCACCGACTATTTAAATGCTTCGGCATTTTTCACAAATAGTAAACGACGTAATCGACAGAGATATGTTTGTGCACTTTTGTTTCTCTTAATAGAACAGTATTTTAATGCTATTTATGAAAAGATCTGGAGTTTTGTTAAAAAATAGACGGACAGCAACACGGAACCACGAACAATTAAGGTTAGTTTTGCATGAAACGTCAAACAAAGCCATCGAGCAGGCTGGCGCCACCGCACCGTTTACAGTTGTGTTGCCAACTATACAGGGTGTCCATTTAGTGTGTAATTCTTTGATATGTCTTATGCTATTATAGATAAGGAAAAACTTTCAATATAAAAATCAAGGAGCACTTGAAGGTGTATTTTTTAAAAATATTTTTAAATATACAGGGTGTTTCACAAAAGCGGGACAACTTAAGCTTCAATATTTTTAAATAGGACACCCTATATTTTTTGCCCGAAACAAGTGTATTTCTTTATTATTTATATAATTCCAAATTTTCGTTTCAATCTGTGGCGGTGTTGCCAAGATATTAATTATTTTCCTAATTTTTTTGTTTTTGCACGGTTGCAATAAATATGCTACAGTTTCCCTATTGATTTTAATTTAATTAAGATTTTTTGCAAATAGTTGCATCTGGGTTATATGAGTACCATTTATAAGTGTTTTAGAGCTTATTTTATACAGGGTGTTCTAATTGTATTTACAAATTTCGGATAGTTTGGATTAGATTTACTCAATTTTCGTAAATGGGACACCCTATATATTTTCTTATAAATTGAAAGTTCTACTAAGTCCCCTTATGACGGTAAAATATTTTTGTTATCGTCACTGGCGTTGCCAAATTGTGATGATTTTCTCAATAATTTTTGTTATTTCTTTTTAAGTTAAATGATCTGGATTATTGCAATACCCTGTCTTTTTTTTGTACATAATAACAATCCTCGTTTACTTCATTTTTGACATTTTATTGTTTTGAACGTGATATATCTATAGTTTACACTTAAAATGAATTACTCTCAAGAAGAATTAATAAATATGGTTTATACTTTGGGTGAAAGTCATGGGAACTCTCTTTTAGCCACAAGAATATATGCCCAAAATGTTCCGGAAAGAAGGCATCCTCAGGAATTAGTATTTAAGAGGTTAAAAGAACGGTTTGAGCTAACAGGGAGTGTCAAGTATGAAAAAACCGAAAGAGCTAAGACTGTTTTAACCGAAGATAATCAATTTGCCTTTGCTTTGTCAGTGACCGAGGATCCGTCGTTGGGTGTTCGAGGAATTAGTGAAAATATTAAAAAATCTTCAGTGGCAGTATCGCTTAAAAAGAATAAGTTTCATCCCTACCACCTTCAGCTACACCAAGAACTCACAGACAACGATTTTGTAAGACGAGTAACATTTTGCCAATGGGCACAACACAAAGTAAGAGAAAATCCTTTATTTGTAATAATGTTTTTTTCACCGATGAATCCACATTTCATAAGAATGGTTTTGTTAATCGACATAATTTTCACTTTTACCCTACTGAAAACTCACATGCCATTCAAGTTTTTAATTTTCAACATCAGTGGTCGCTCAATGTTTGGGGAGGTATAATTAATAATTATATTATTGAACCTTTTTTTTTGAGCAGCACTTAAATGGACAACGATTTTTACATTTTTTACTAGAAGATCTGCCAGTGTTACTTCAGCATGTTCCAGCTCAAATTAAGAATAATATGTGGTTTCAGTTGGATGGCGCTCCTGCACACTTCCATAAAGATGTACGTGCGCATCTTGATCAAGAGTTTCCTCAAAAATGGATAGGTCGAGGAGGACCAATTAACTGGCCGGCCAGATCGCCTGATTTGACCAGCATGGACTACTTCTTATGGGGTTATGTAAAGTCAAAAGTATATCGTTTACCCGCCACGCACCCGTGATTATATGAAAGAACGAATTAGAGAGGTATTTCAAAATATAACACCTCAGACCTTATCTAATGTAAGAGACAATTTTATAAAACGAATTCAAACTTGCATTAATCAAAATGGACGACACTTTGAACAACTTATGTAACAAACTAATTTTTTGTATAACATGTATTAAATGATTTATAATTTGGAACGCCGCAAAATATTATGATAAAAGAATTTAAATTTGTATTTTTATTTCCATTAATATTTGACTTATTTGTATGTTATAAAATTTAGTATTTTCTTTAATGTACCTTATAATACAATGAAATACAGGGTATTGCAATATTCGAGACCGCCTACCTTAAAAAAAATAATGAATATTTTGAGAAAATCATCACGATTTGGCAACGCCACAGATAATATTAAAAATATTTTACCGTCATAAAGGGACTGAGTAGAACTTTCAATTTATGACAAATATACAGGGTGTCCCATTTAAGAAAATTGAGTAAATCTAATCCAAACTATCAGAAATTTGGAAATACAATTAGAGCACCCTGTATAAAATAAGCTCGAAAACATTTATGAATGGTACTCATATAACCCAGATGCAACTATTTGCAAAACATCTTGATTAAATTGAAATCAATAGGGAAACTGTAGCATATTTCTTGCAAACCGTGCAAAAACAAACAAATTAGGAAAATAATTAATATCTTGGCAACACCGCCACAGATTGAAACGAAAATTTGAAATTATATTAATAATAAAGAAAGACACCTATTCCGTGCAAAAAATATAGGGTGTCCTATTTAAGAATTTTCAAATTTAAGTTGTCCCGCTTTTGTGAAACACCCTGTATACTTAAAAATATATACACTTTTAATAGCCCCTTAATTTTTGTATTTAAAGTTTTTCCTTATCTGTAATAATAATATGAGATATCGAAGAATTGCACACTAAATGAACACCCTGTATATCGGCCAATAAAATTCGAATTATATTAATTTTTACAAGCTTAAATAAACAAAATATTTGCTATAAGTGGGTTCGTATCAAAGAAGATACTTTAAGTTTGTATTAAATTTAATATCGCATGCAGTTTTAATACTTTTTGCCCAAATTTAATTTCCTCGTGTTTTCTTACGGACTTACAATTATCAGCTGATTGATGACGTGCATCGGTTTTTGTTTTGCATCAACTGTACAGGTGTAAGTAATTAATCAAAAAGTAAATAACTAACAACAATACAGTGTGTTTAATTTATATTGCGAAAAAATTCAGGATGAGTTTCCCTGCTTAAAAATATGAAAAAATGTTCCTATAGACCTATGTCCGGAGACGCTTCGTTTCGGAGATACAGGGTGTTACAATTTTTAAGCAGAACAATAAAATATGTACCTACGCCACTCTTTTGATAACACTGATATGTAGGCAATTTAATGGCTAATGCGCAGTACCTTTTCATAATTTTTTGATTTTTTAAAAGCCTGTCCCTAAAAGTTAGTCTTACTACAGTAACAAAATTCTTTATAATATCCATAAAGAGCTATTAGCAAAATGATCTTTATTTACTGTATGAAAAAAGTGATCTTGCAATTGTAGGTAGAAATTTTATTATCGCAGCCAGAAAAATCTTAGCTAGCAACAGAATGAGCGAAACCACTGATATAGTACAGACAGAGAGAGAATGTATAAAACGCGACCATCGAAGAATTGAGTATAAGTGATAAAATTATTTTTAAAACGGTCTTTTATTGTTTAACCGTCTTCCTCCGCGTACAACTTACTGATAGAGGGAACTCTAAAAGTATAAATTTGTGACCATAATTGTAATGTAATATGAACTTTTTTTCCAAAAAGAGACCCGAGTGATCACTCTTTGAAATACTTTAGATTACCGAAACACCCCGAATAGTATAATCTCCTAATTATAAAAGATGTGGAGAGCCGGTGTAGGTTATATTATTTTTTATTTTTTTTGTTACATAATAAGTCTTATTTTAGGGTTATATGAGCCAGCCAGGCCATTTTCCAAGACACAGTTTGAATTATCCACAGGCCCAACCGAGGTACGGCTACGACGGACGTCGAAACATCAGGGGCCACTACCCCTACGACAACCGTTACTACGGGCAGTATCGACCGGGGGCCCCTCTTCACAACCAGGGAGATCCTTATACAATACGGTTACGTGTAGGAGATCGAGAGTATCCAGGTACTACTGAATATGGTAATTTAAACCTTTTTTAGTGGTGTTGTAGACACAAAACTGGTTTCTGGGGATAGACTGTGTCTTATTCCAGATTATTTCTGACTATTTGATTTAAAATTTCTTTATTCATTCATAGAAAAAAAATAAGCTCTTCAAGATGTAATAAGTATAAAATATAAAAAAAAATAAACAGCACTGACAAAACACATAAATAAATAAAATCAACAACTTATTTAAAGATATTAGGCTCCAAATTTCTATATTCTATTTTTTTTAATCACGGTAACTAAGTGGTTTACAAAAATTGTGGAAAATGCAAACCTTTAATTTTTGCCTTGTATTATTTATCCTGTAAATGCTAATGTTTAACAGCACTATAAACTTATTGTTTTTTTTTTCTTCATAGAAAAATAGCCACTGTAAATTTTATATTTATTAAATGTGAAAATCATTTTTGAACCATTCCACGAGAATGAACGGGACACTGGCACTTTTGGAGGTTCACTTTTGACTACTAAGTTTTATTATTAATATAATTGTTTGTCATAGAAAGAAATTTTGTAAAGTGTCCCTTAACGGAGATACAGAGCCTCAAGGGGGCACCCAGCGACTTACCTTTTCGGCTCTAACTTTTGAACCGACATGTATAATTTATTGAAATTTTAATATTTGAATTGTGAAAGATTAGCTGCGTCTTGTTTACTTCAGCAAATTTTTGAAATGGGCGCCCTGTACCTCCATACATTTCCTTAGCCGACGGATGTTTTCCGTTGTACTTGAAGCAACATGCCAGGATTCTCTCGAAATTCGTTGAAATGGTGTGTTATTCTTTCTATCAGATATTCCCTGGTGTGAACTGGCATCCAATATACAAGCCTCTTTAAATTTCCCCATAAAAAGAAATCCAATGGAGTCATGTCGGGTGACCTCGGTGACCATAAAATAGGCCCACCTCGACCTATATAACCATCGATTACCAAAAGTATTTGATCAGTGCCGACGAACTAAATTGATAAAATGGGGCGGTACACCGTCGTGCATATACCACATATGATATCAAAGTTTTAAGGGCACATTCTCTAATAAATCGTCTTAAGTTTTGTTGCAAGAATTGCAAATACATGGCACCATTTAATCTGCCTTCAATGAGATGATTCCCAATATTTCCCGCCCACATTTAAATCATGAACGTTTGTAAGTGCTTTGTCTGTACTGTTGCGTGGGGATTTTCTTCACGACAGACATGCAAATTATGGGAATTTATTACTCCGTCTCGGGTGAAACCGGTTTCAGTTCTCGAAGGGTATCATGAACAACCCACTTTGTCGCATGAACTTGGACCGACAGTTTTCTTACACTATTAGAGGGATTTTCAGCAATCTCATTCAGAATTTCCTCCTCTAACTGAGCGTTCTTGGAGGCCCTCCTCTACCTCGATGCGGTAAAGAAATTCCCTAAAATGGATTAGCAAAAAATTAGCTAATTTTTGCATTTTTTTTTAAATTTCACTCGACTTTTACCTGTTTCTCTTAAGCTACGATCAACCCTTTCGAAAGTTGTTCGGTGCGGTAAACGTCGATTTAGAAATGTATCAGAATAAATTCTTCTCGCCTCCACACAATTGCCAAGTGCTTACCCATAAATTAGATGCATGTCAGCATATTCACTGTAGGAGTAATCCTCCATTACTTAAGTCGTATGTTCTCAATCAATCAGGCAATTTAGAAAAGTGTTGTCAATAACACACTGCTAACAAAATAAATACGATTGGTGTTTTATTGTAGTATTCTGATTTAATATTTCAATAACGTGTTATACAAAAAATTTATTTTCTTCAAAAACGGCCAATTTTATCGAAACAAATGTAGAGTACCTTTTTTAAAGAGGAATGACCACAGTATTTAAAAAACAATTTTCAGCTCTGTAAAATGACACCTGTCAAAATTTTGGTCCAACGAGCATGGTGGCAAGTCCATTCCTGACTTCCCTGACGATGGAAAACATGTACTGTAGTATGATTTTATGAGTCTTTATGGTCTACATAAAATATTAACATAATTAAATTAAAATTTCATTAAATTATATACAGATCGGTTCAAATGTTAGGACGGAAAAAGTCGCTGGGTACCCCTTTGGGGCTTGGTATCTCCGTTATGGGGCACTTAAGGATTTTTTTCTATAAGAAATTAGGGTAATTTTAACCTCCCCTATACGCTCTCGAGAGTATGCCATATACTTACCGGACACCCTGTATATCATACCAGTAGGTTAATTGGAGTGAGCGATCTTTTAACTACAAGATTTTTTTATTACGTTATGGTGTGCATACAAGCTCCGTAATGGGCGGGTCACAGAATTTTAGTGATTTTCTTACTTCCTGTTTCCTGTAAAATACTCATAAACTATATATACAGGGTAAGTCGGGAGGAATGGGCCTAACTCTATAAGGGTGTAATCTATGCATCAAGATAATAGGAAAAAACTCAAATGTTGTTATCCAATATTCATTTGTTTTCAAGTTATAAGGCAAAAACAAAATATTGCATTAATAATAAATGTTATGGTTGTTTGCTTTTGATTGTTGTGCTGTCACTATCCTATTAGTGTCAGTATAAAATGTTACATTCATTCACCGTTAACTTTCGGATTTGTATCATTTTAATTTTATAAAATGCTACACATTTATTCACATCTCGAATACGCCAATATGGTTTTTATTTATGGTTTGTGTAATGGGAATGCTACAGCGGCTGCTGAAGAATATCGCGAACGAGTTCCACATGAAAGAACACCGAACAGAAAGGCCTTTATCAGAGTTTTCAACAAACCCTGCGAGACCGGAACGCTTCCAAGTGCTAATGTAACATCCGAACGAGCCATTCAACAGGATTTAAAAGAAATAGAAAATGTTCTAGCTTTAGTAGAAGAAGATGCGACGACGAGCTCACGAATAGTTGGAATTCAGTTGGGGATTCCCTAAAAAATAATGATCAATACGCTTCACGAGCAAGGCTTATACCCGTACCATGTACAGCGTGTACAGAATCTTCAACCTGGAGACTACGCCAAGCGTATGCAATTTTGCAATTTTGTGAGTGGATAATTATTATTAATAATCGTAATCTTTTACCGCACATACTTTTTACTGACGAAGCTACATTCACCCGTGACGGTATCAATAATAATCGAAACTCCCATGTATGGTCTGACGAAAATCCTCACGCAATAGTCGAAAGTAATTTTCAACACAGGTTTTTAGTAAACGTATGGTGCGGCATGATCGATAATAATTTAATTGACCCTTTTCTTTTGGAAAATCGCCTTACAGCGGATCACTACTTAAGTTTTTTACAGAATGAATTGCAAGGACTACCGAGGAGATTCCTTTAAACATCAAAATTGAAATGTATTATCAACACGACGGAGCGCCTGCCCATTTCGATCGTCGGGTCAAGCAATATTTAGACCAAAGGTTTCCAGGGGTTTGGATTGGTCGCGGTGGTCCTATTAGTTGGCCTCCTAGATCGCCAGACCTCACGCCTTTGGACTACAATTTATGGGGTTGGTTAAAAACTGAGGTTTACAAAGTAAAAGTAGATACTAGGGATGCATTAGAAATGCTGTACTCAATATTAAAGAAAGGCACGAATAAATTAGAAGATCCACGACGCGCACCCTTCGTAAACGAAGCAGGAAATGTTTGGAAGTCAATGGCGGTATTTCGCTAGGAGCAACTATTTTCAAGATAATGGCATTTTACATTTTTATTGCAAAAATGCTAAAATATTTAAAATAATTGTGTATTCGTATTAATGTTATTTATCACAGCTGGCCTTAATTAAAAATAACGACGTTTCTAAGGCAACAACATGTTACACAAAGTATCATCTGTCAAAGTTATTAATTTTTTAAGTACAATACGCAGATATTATTCAAGTTTTTAGTAATGCCTCGACATAATTTATTTTCCAATGCGGAAATGCGTGATATGCTTTGTATTTACGCACCAGAAAATTTTAACGGTCGGAGTGCAGGGCGCAGGTACCAAGAAATGTTCCCGAATAGAAGGTAACCAAACCGCAAATTATTTCAAAATATTTATGACCGAGTAGGAGAGACTGGTTCGTTTCGACAAAAGAAAGAGGTTTCGGGCAGTCCAAAAAATATAACACCAGAACAGGAAGAAGAGATTTTAGTTCGTGTAGCAGAAAATCCAGAATAAGTGGGTTCCAGGAAATTGAAGGCAGCTACAGGTGTAAGTAAATCTTCAATTGTTAGAATATTTCATGTAGCAGAAAATCCAGAAGTGGGTTCCAGGAAATTGAAGGCAGCTACAGGTGTAAGTCAATCTTCATTTGTTAGAATATTTCACGATGAAGGCCTGTACCCATACCACTTTAGACCCGTACAGTGTTTACTGCCGCCTAATCTTCCAGCCAGACTTCAGTTTTCTCATTTCTTCCAAAATCTGCAAAATACAGATCCAATGTTCTTATCAATCGTGTGTTGTTCACGGACGAGGCGACATTTACTCGACGGGATGTATTCAATTACCGAAACAGACATGCGTGGGAAAATGAAAACCCGCATTTAGTTGTTGAACGTCGCTTCCAACATGAGTTTAAGGTCAACATTTGGTGTGGAATTATCGGAATATCGGAAATCATCTTATAGGCCCCTTTGAGTTACCGCCAACTCTAAACGGAGATTCATATTTGAATTTTTTACAAAATGAACTTGGAGGGCTTTTAGAAGATGAACCACTAAACGTCCGGCGAAATATGTATTTCATGCAAGACGGGGCGCCGGCACACTTCTCCAGGCAAGTGCGAAATTATTTAAATGAACCGTTCCCTGAACGTTGGTGAAGGCCGTGGTGGTCCCTTGACTTGGCCGGGCGAAGTTCGGATTTTAATCCAATGAACTTCTGCATTTGGGGTTATTTGAAAACCATCGTTTATTTATAACAGTTCAATAAACAACCGTAATGAGTTAACTCAAAAAAATTATAAATTCTGTTAATCTGCTCAGAAATGATGAAGATCTCTTGTTTAAAGTCCGACAGTCTTTTGTAAAACGTATAGCGAAATGTATTGAGGTCAATGGTGGCCATTTTGATAAATTGCTATCACGGCGTTACCATTTTTAATTCTAACTATTTTGTTACTTTTAAATGTTATATACAATTTTTGACTAGAATAAAATTAGTAATTCCGTATATAAAAAAGCGTGTTTATTAGAAAAAAAATAGTCAACCTTAAGTATCTACATTAACTTTGACACTTAGCAAATGTAGCTGATTTACAATAATTTTAAGTCAGAAATTCACCGTTGCTCGATTTTCCGTTGCTTTTGGACCACGTACTTAGTTTAATTAGACATGACATGCCATTATCTCGAAAATGGTTGCTCCTAGCGACTTCAATAAGTTATACGTTTTTGATGTAAAAGAAGAAAAGTAACTTATTTTTTTATTAGTCGGATCGATATAAGAAGCCTAAACAAAGTTATGCCAGCTAAAATGAGTGGGGCATGCCGTAGATAGCGCCCTCCACTGGTTACACAAAAACTATGGATAATTTTAAATTCCTCACCTCAAGAGACCCCAAACCCCTTAATTCTGTGCTGCTATGTCGCTTCGTTAAGAAATAATCGCAAAAAAACGAAAACAAAATTAAAACTTTTACACCCTGTATCTTGGTTGTTATCAATTTTGGGATAAGGCAAGTTTGAATAAATCGCATTATTTCGCCTTAAGGAGTCTGCTGTTGCTTTGTGTCCCATAACTTTTGGGACACCCTGTATACTATCCAAATTGACACTCATAATAAATGAATTGATGAAGCCTGGGACTCCCCATGATGTACCATTGCTTCTCCTTCTAGACCAACAAAATCCGTATTGGCAGTCATCGATGATCCAGATACTTTAACAATTTTTTTATTGATAGCCTTCTCCACGACTTTTGATATAACCGAAAGCAATGCGACTGAACGATAGTTGCTTGGCAAGGTCTCTTGCCTTTTGCGGGTATGGGCTGGACTTGCGCCGTTTTCCAGCAAGAAGAAAATACTCTTTTGAGTATTTGACTGACCCACAGTCTGATTGGGGTCGGTCTAGTTGAGTAGACGAATGACTGTGTTTTGGTGACATTGAGGAATAGTTGTTTATCAGTGAACCATTGCTCCGCCCTCGCCAGTGCCTCCCTCGAACTCTCCAAAGCCTCGTTCAGTTCCTGATCAGAGCAAGAGATTGTGGTATCATCAGCAAAAATGGTGTAGTGCGATCCTTGGTTCACTAGGCGCAGGTCATTGATATATATTAGGAAAAGTAGAGGCCGAAGGACAGAACCCTGGGCACCCCTTTCTGCTGAATCAACCCCAGCCACCCTCACTACCTGATGACGACCCGAAAGGTAGCTCCCTATTAAGAAAATGCTGTTATCAATGTTATAACACTTTAGCTTTTTTAGGAGAATCAGCAAAGCAGTCCAAACTTGTTCCAATTGACTAAGTGTTGAAATGAATAACACTTAGTTTTGATGGTGTGTTACACCTTCCCGATTTGGCCTGGATGGGTGTCTCTGATCTTGTTTCAGTGGCGTTTTTGGGGTTTTGGGCAACGATATCGCATCACCTTCTGTCAAGCTGATGATGTTGCCAACTTCATGCATCAGCTGTGTTGGTAGTTTTGGGCGGGACTTTTCTAACCACACTTGGATTTTTGCGAATTTTCCTTATTCTCGGCGGCTAGAAGTCGACTATTTTCCTCCAGGGGAGCGTTCTTTTCTTCCAGGATCTTGATTACGATGCTGCAGAGCTTTCTTTCATGCCTCCAAGAATCTTCGATGGCGTATTCTGTTGTGACGGTACCTTGCCGATTTGGCCGTTGCTGCTTGTATAAGGCAATGATAGTAATTTTTGCATTTACCACATTTGATAAAGTTTTTTGTTAATTTTTTGCAATGTTTGCACTCCTTGTCGACTTTTTCACTACTATTTTCCGTTTTTTACTCGGGCGCTTTTTCACTGTTGGCCATTTTTACACGTCATCAAAACGTGTTAAGCGCCCCCTACACGTGCAGTTTAGCTTGAAGGTCGGCGTGTGCAGTTTTGTCTTCAAGCAAGTACGAAATGACTACACATTATTCAGGTAAATCACAAATATGTTCAGTCCACAGTTTGTAACCATTGCAATGACGATGAGAACTAAACGATTTGTGTTTAATGGCCGTTCTGACCTTTGTGCGAGAAGAAAAATGGAAGGAGAAATCAAGTGCAAGAACAGAAAACTATGCGAACCAAAATGGGTTAAATCCTGGCTAACTATAATTTATTCGAGTATTCTTTTGCTTTCACTTGCACATAAAAGAATTGCTTCTGTATATAGGTGAATAAACCCGCCAATATGTCTTTTTTCGTTTTTCTGTTTCGTGTTACATTTTACGCTTCTATCTGTTTTATTAAAATAACCTCTAAGCAATCTAGATCGACATCAAAATATTCTATTCTAATCTAAAATATTTAAAAACATGGAGCCTTGGCATGAAATTACCACACACATCGAGACTGACCTTCACTTTTGCACGAAATATCATTTTTTCGAATATCTGGCGAGCCGCGCCATGAAGTGCCATGAACTAAACGCGCCGTCAGCTTTCGCTCACACATGTGAACTTACCTGCACAAACCAAAGCACGCAAGCCCGACTTAGAGCCAAACTGCGTGTGTATGGGGCGCTTTAGTTTTAATTCCACATGCATCCGTGATCACGCAACCGTTGTTAACACGTGATCATCAATAGCCAATCGAATATCTGTCTAGAGAGTTCTGATGTTTTTATTTAAATTGTTTGGTTAGAATTCTGAGAGTGGTTAGTGTTAAGCTGCTTTTTTGGTGTTTGTGGTGAGTTTATTCAACAAATTTGATTTTACGAATAGATGCGGACTATCTGGCATTTTTATTTAACATAGCTTTTAAGTTTGTATAACTCGGTTACGTCCATATCACGCGTCTCCATTCAGCATTCGGATGATGCTAATTTCACCTATCCGTAATACGCATATGCAGACTTAGGACTCTGTTAGGAGGTAGAATGATTGACTTATATTACTTGTGAACGGACGAAACATTGGGACACCTTATATAAAACTTCACTTAAAACAACATTTGTGAGAAATTAAAATGTTTATTTTGCGTATGGTGTCGAAGTTAACAACTTAAAACTCTTATTCAAATGCATATTTTGTCTCGTGGAATGGCCCTTTTTCATTTTTGACAGTATTTTTCCATGTCTTGCTGTTTGATTGATTTATTTTAGATACCAAAGTCATATTTATTGTTTTGGCTAGTTCAGGTTAAAAATGGGGTTTGCTCATCCCAGAAATTAACAACTTGATAACTAATTTAATTTTTAAAGTTATCACTAAACTCTCAAAACACGCGGCGAGATATTTAAAAACAAAGCTAATATGTTCTCCTTCCTATCAGCACTGTAAAATCTTATTTACATTTCGAGATGTTGCCTTAAAACAGTTTTAAAACATACCCAGTAAAGAGTATTAACGTCAATCATATTAATTGTCATAAACTTACTTTAATGTGACAGTATAGGCCTGAACCCAGAACCAAGCTTGTATCTAAGAAATCAAAATATTCCTTGTTCTATTTTATATCAGCTTCGGATTCTTTAGGTCACGGTATAACTGTACAAGCTGCGAGGCACGACGCAGCTGCCAAAGCTATAGAACACATCAAGCAGTTGGGAGGTATCGATATGTCGGACGGTTCCAGCGAGAACGGGCAGATGTCCGAGCAATCCACAGGCATGTTGTCATCCGATGTGAACAGCGAATTGAAGTCGCCAATCTCCCTGGTTTATGAAATCGCCCTAAAGCGGAATTTGAATGTCACGTTTGAAGTTCTAAGCGAAAAGGTGAGATTTTTAAGGTAGTAATAAAATCCACTGAATAAAAAATAATTTTAATTAAATCTGTGTTTACACTTAACAAATGTACTGGCGGAAAGTTAACTAATGTGTTCCTAGTCGGACCAAAAAACTAAATCCTTTTTAAATTAAGATTTAATCTCATTGAAACAAAGCTTCTTAATATACAGGATGGTAAACTTGTACTAATTTTTTAGTCAAAGGTGGGCCTAACTTTTAAACCACTCAGTATAATACATATAACAGCCCAATATTTTTTTAATAGGCATAAAAAGAAGCTTTCTGAAAACGTTATAACATTTGTAGTTTAATTGAAAAGGCCCTTTAAAGCAGAACCACTATAATATTAAATTGTATGCATTTTGTTTAGATTTTTGGAAGGTATTAAATCTTTACCATAGCCTTAAGTAACCCTATAACTGACCAAATATTGCAAAAATAAGGATGTTTTAGATACTCTCTCACTGTAGTCTCGACTGACTTCACAATTTGCATCCATCTGACTCGATTCTTCATTATTTCTTCTGCTCGATTGATATTAAAGTTCTTATATCGGGTATTATATTATCCTTCCAGCTCATCCTAGGTTTCTCAAGTGGTCTTTTTCCGTCTGAGACCTCTTCTCATACCAATTTAATCAATGTCGGTTTACATGACCTGAGCAGCCTATCTCAGCTGTTCTAAATTTACTACTTTAACTATACGAATACAAATACAAAAATATTGATTTATTCCTTGTAAAGTAAATTAGATTTTTTTTATACCTCCTTGGAGGTGTGGAACGTGTCACACAATTTTTATAAAAGTATAAATATAAATTATAATATCAACAAACAATAATATACAAAATATCAACAAACAATTATAACCCCATTGTTGCACTGAAGTATTCCCTTAGACCGTAAAATGGATTCATCAATAGAAACGTTCCAACTTTGTTTAAGAATGTTTTTTCAGATAAGGATCTTAATTCTTGTGGAATTTGGTTCCAGATCTTGAGAAGACTAAAGTGAACGTTCCTCTGAATAAAAGTATATCTAGTCCTGTCGAGTGTAAAGTGATCTTTCGTTGGTTGGCTTATTGGTTGTATGGTTCCTCTAATTCTCTGTTTATTCTTGTGTGGTGTTGTGTTTCGTTTGTCCGAATATAATCCTCAGATCTTTTCTCTCTGCAATCTCTAGCCAATCCGCATTCTGCTTTGTCAAAGTCCATGTCTTGCAGGTATATTATGTCAAAATTGGTCTGACAATTGAATAATAGACTTGTGTATCTTCGTGTTTTGGTTAGTTTTTCGACTTCATTATATTTTGAAGGACTCAACAAGAGCGATTGGCATTCTGTATCCTGTAAAGCCATTCAGATATTTGGCAAATACACAAATATTTATTCATTTCAGTTTAGTTTAGTTTGCCTTTATTGCCATCAAATAATTTTACAATGCAAAAGCAACGTCAAAAACATGGATCTTAGATCCTTTAGAAATATAGGTTGACACAAAGTAGTAATTATAAAAAACAACTTACTTAGTAAAATCACAAAAGTCTATAAATGTACAAAAATAAACGGACAGCACTTGTGATATCCCTGATTGACACACGAATGAAGAGTATAACCTTTGCGCGAGTATGTGTCTATATACTCCATCCACATATTCGTCTCTTTGCCAAATACACAAATGTTTGTCATAAATACTCGACTATGTAGAGGCGGCTTCATGTTATTATCTGATGTGATTGTAGCTTCAAGGTATTTAAATTCATTCACCCTTCCGAAATTGTACTGGTGTATTGTGGCGTTCCGTCCCACTCAGTATCTGTTCTTGTTGTAGTCTTATATTTTGTTTTGTTTTCATTGATTTTTAGGCCCACACACTGTGCAGGATTTTTCAACTTAATAAACTCATCCTTTATATTAATGGTTGTCATTTCGATTACATCTATATCATCCGCGAAAGCAAGTATAATGCGAGGGCTTTAATTCCTAAATAGGAGCGTCTATATGTTTACTTCGCACAATGGTTTCTAGAGCGATGTTAAATAATAATGACGATAAGGCATTCCCTGTTTTATGCCATTCTGAAGGGTAAATCGACCCCTCCATGCAAGCTTTTGTAAGGTTGATCAACTTTTTGGGTAATGCTCGACCTTTCCAACAGTATAGCTAGCGACAACTAGTATTTTATATTCTGTGTTGAGAGATATTCTCGATAGTTTTCGCAAAAAGTTTATCCCCTTTTTTGTGTGCCATCATTATCACAATTTCTTTCCAGCTGCATGATATTTGCTCTTTTTCTCATATTTCACGAATGAGCTCGTAAAAAGCTATTATAGTAGTGGCGTTCCCCCATTTTTTAGGAAATCCGCTGGTGTAGTGTTGTTCCCGGTCAATTGTTGGTTGTTTTAGGACTGCGGGATAATAGGCGAGCTCATCTCCTACTTCGTTTGGTTGCGCATTTCAAATCGAATCAAAAATAGCTTTATTGTCATGAAAATTATGTAATCTCGTTGACAAAGCTACAACATTTATCGAAGTAAGTCCTAAGATAAAACCGTTTTTTAGGGTCCCCCGCATATGAAAGTGTTTATTACTCAATGCAGAGTAGGCAACTTCGTAGCTGAAGGAGAAGGCAATGGAAAAAAAATTTCCAAGAAGCGCGCCGCAGAGAAGATGCTGGAGGAGTTATCCAAGTTGCCTCCATTGCCCAATATGAATAACATATCCCAACTGAAGCGCAAAAGGGTGACTAATAAGAAAAAAACTAGAAATCTTATTAAGGTATTTATTGCATTATTTTAGTATTATCATATCAATGTAGTATGCTATGTGAACTCACAATTTTCACAACACAATCTTTTCGACAATTGTGTAAGAAGTTGATATTTTATAGGTTAACATGGACAAGCCTTCGGAAGTAACTGAAGAAATCAATCCGATTTCACGTTTGATCCAAATCCAACAGGCCAACAAAGAACGGGAACCTGTCTATACCGTTCTGGAAGAACGCGGGGCACCACGACGTAGAGAATTTGTAATTGAAGCTTCTGTAAACGGACACTCTTGTACTGGTGTAGGACCCAACAAAAAGGTAAATACCCAGTTGCACCACAACGACGATGTGATTTAATGATGATAATTAGATGTGATTTAAAAAATTCATTCTACATAAAATCTCTCAATAGCAACGACCCACGGGGAATCAAATGTTGGTCGGTTAATAGAAAAAAATGAAAACAACTGGTCTGCATTTTACAGTGTTTGTTTGTTACTAAGTATCTCCATATATGTAAATCGTTTTAAATATTTTGTTTAAATTTATCAGAACTAAAATTAAATGAGAAGAAGCCAATTTGCCAATATGTATGTACTGCAAGTGCATACTAACATAGAGGGCTTTCATTTCAAAACTAGCCACCCGGAATAACTTTTAAAATACTCGAAGAAGAATTTAACAAAAAAACACGTCAACTTAGATTTACTGGGGGACATGTTTTTCATGTATTTGCAACTCTGTAGTTTCAACCCCTAACGAGGGGCGAAAGGCACATAAAAAATTTCAAATGGTAAGGGGTATTGAGTGATAGTTCACTTGAAAGCCCTTTTCATTAGCAGTCTTTTGGCGCTTCATTTTTTAAAAGCGGATTATTTGTTTCCAAGTTATGCCCTTTTAAAATTTAAAAAGTTAAGCTTGATATTTTAGTAAAATTTTACTTACTTATTTTAACAGATGTTCAAAATGCCCACCATTATTGGCAAGGCAATCGTAAAGCCGCTGCTCGAGCTCCTCACGCACGTTTTGAAATGTCTCTTGGGTAATCTGTTCACAGGCCTCCCCTGTTCTACGCCTAAGATCAGAAATATTTTCTGGTTGACTTTTGTATACTATTGTCTTTAGATGTCCCCATAAGAAAAAGTCAAGGGGCGTTAAGTCTGGTGATCTCGCTGGCCATTCTATAGCGCCCCTTCTTCCAATCCATTTGCCTGGAAATCTGTCATTAAGCCAATTTCGCACAGGCATAGCATAATGTGGAGGGGCTCCGTCCTCTTGAAAAATTAAATTTTCTTCACCTAGTAATAAATTTCCATCTTCATCAATTTGATTTTCCAGAGAGTCAGTTATAAGAGGATCTATCACATTTTCTAATACATTTAAATACAGTTCACCGGTTAAATTTTCTTCCATAAATATCGGACCAATAATTTTATTTCCAAGAATTCCGGCCCATACATTTATTTTCTGAGGAAATTGTGTATGCTCTTCACGAAAAACATGTGGATTTTCATTGTCCCAATATCTGCAATTGTGTTTATTAACAAACCCATTTAAAAAGAAAGTTGACTCGTCACTAAAGCAATTGTTTTTAATTAAATTAAGATCTGCATTTGCCCTTTCACTCATTAATTCACAAAATTCCATTCTTCTGTCATAGTCATCCTCCCCTAACTGTTGTAAAAGTTGTATTTTGTAAGGGAAAATTTATTGAATCGTAAGGCTTTATGATGCACAAAGCCGACTGAAACGTTTGTTAATGTTGGGACTTTCGGTATGGATGTTTGGGGATCTATGGCAAAATGACCTAAAATTTCTACTTGTGCGGCTTCATTTAAGACTCTAGGGTTCCTCACAATTTTATTGCGTACACTTTCAGTTTCTTGAAATTTATTAATCAAATTTAATACATATTGGTGCCCAACATTTTTGTCTGGATACCTTTGATTAAACACCCTGGCTGTTCTACGTGCACAGCGCTGTTCTTTCCCGTAAATTAAAATTAGTTCAATTCTCTCTTGTAACGAGTAAACCATTGTCGTCGAAATTCGATGGTCAATAGGTCAATACACAACGAAATCAAGTTCAAAACTAAATCGTTTTAAAATGTGACAAAACTAACATTTGCTATCAAACACCTTTAATTTTTTTACGTATTTCTCTGAATGTTTACATTTAAGAAATTTGCTGCTTTTTTAACAACTTAGAAAAGTTGAAAATTTATCTTTTTTAGGTTCTAAGGGTATAATTTGGACAAAAAATTTCTGATTGAAAAACGGATAATCACTCAATACCTCTTTCTATTTGAAATTTTAATGTGATTCCCATCCCCCATTAGGGGTGGCTCAGAACTTCAGAAACGGTTGTAAGTGGGCATTTTGAACACGTGTTGAAGTAAGCAGGTAAGCACGAGTTCATTCGAAAGCTAATATTAAATAGTTTTCACTAAAATGTCGAATTTTTATTTTTAAACTTTAAAGGGGCAAAACTTGGAAACAAATTCAAATTCAAATTCAAATTGTTTATTGGTGTCAATGTCAACAAAGCTTACACAAGTCAAAATACAATATAGACAATAAATTCTAATAAAATTTCAATTACAACATCAGAGTTATTAAAATAAATGTACTTACATATAATCACACTCTACAATAAACATTTCACAATAGACAAGCTAAAATTATAATTTAAGATACAGGTCACAACATATTAAAATCAGATGTTAAGAATTGCTCATATTTATAAAATGCATTATTGATTAAGTATTTTTTCAATTTTTGTTTAAATTTACTAATGGGCAAGGATCTTACACTGTTAGGTACAGCATTAAAAAATTTTATCCCCCAATATCCCGGGCCATCCTGACACCTTCCCAGCCGCCAGTATCCAGGCACCAATTTAGACTCAGTGCGGGTGTTATATGAGTGAACATCTCCATGGGTACGATACAGATCTAGATTCTGCTTAACAAACAGCAAACATTCCAATATATATACACAAGGCACAGTCATCAGTTGCATGTCAACATACATACTTTTACAATCATCCCTATATCCTAAGCCTGTCATTATTCTTAGAGCTTTTCTCTGTATGCCAAATATCCGATGTGTTTGAGTTGCATGACCCCATGCTAGAATAGCATAGGAGAGGTGTGAGTGAATAATCGCATAATATGCTGTTCTCAATACATTCCTTGAAACACAATTTCTCAAATTTCTAAGTACATAGAGTCCTTTATTTAGTTTTGCTGAGAGAGTGTCAACATGTTTTCCCCATTGTAATTTCGGGTCAAGATCTACCCCTAAGAACCTCACATGTTGATTTATGTCGTTATTGGGAAATTCTCTTAAGGTAAAAAGCATGCGAATTGTTTTGTTTGCATTTAATAGCAGTCGATTCGAGCAAAACCAGTTTTCTGCTCTATCCTGTGCCACCATGGATCCCTCCAGTGATTTGAGGTAACTTTCGGCCGAGTAAATAATTGTTGTGTCATCGGCAAAGAGTGTATATCCAGCTATATTCTCATTAAATGGTAAATCGTTTATATATATAAGAAATAGAATAGGGCCTAGAACAGACCCCTGTGGAACCCCGATATTTATTTCACTCTTTGCCGATGTCACACCAGCCCAGCTAACCACTTGTTGTCGATCCTGTAGATATGACTTGACAAGTTTAATGCTATGGTCACTGAAGTTGTAAAACTCCAGTTTTTTTAAAAGAATGCCATGGTCGACACAGTCAAAAGCCTTGCTCAGATCACAAAACAAGACCGAAGTATATTTCATGTTATGAAAACCCTCGATTATATCTGATATTAGGTTGATAATTCCCAGAGTTGTATTTTTTTGTTTTCTAGAGCCAAACTGGCATTGAGAGAAAAGTGAATTTACTTCAAAATATTTGGTTATTTGAATGGCCATATTCAAATTCAAATTCAAAATATGCTTTATTGTCTAAATACCGCGTATTTGTTGACAAAGCCAGTATTAGTCTAAGTTCTTACAACTATAAAAATAAAATAATAGTAATAAGTAATAACACAATCTTAAATTATCGTCAGATACAGTACATGCAAAAAGGATACAAACAAAGCAATTAAAAACTATCACAGTAAAATTCGTTTAAGTCATAATACGCCTTAGTCACTAAAAGTTTCTTAACTTTCCTTTTAAATAGTCTCAGAGAAGGAATGTTTGATAGGTTATCAGGTAAGTGATTATAGATCTTAATGCTTTCATAAATAATAGATCGTTTAACTAAAGTTGAATGGGGTATGGGCAATTTTAAGCTAGAAGCATTTCGCGTGATATAATGAGCTTCGTGGGAGGCGAATCTATGCCGGTATTTGTGAATCAGTGATACAGTCTCCAGGATAAAAAGACTGAACAAGGTCAAAATTTTTTCCCTTCTCATAGATCTTGGACATTATAGGCAAAATTGATATGGGCCTATAGTTTTCTGGTATGGTGGGATCTTCTTTTTTAAAGATAGGAATAACCACTGCTATTTTTAACTTAGTTGGGAAAACATTTTGATTAAGACAAAGGTTTATTAGTTTAGTTAAAGGCACAATTAGTTGGTTCTTAATAGTTTTTATTATTTTAATGTTAAACCCATAAAGATCTCGGCTTTGTTTATTTTTAAGACTGTCTATTATGTCTCTTACCTCATTGAATGTCACCTCTGTGAAGGAGAACGACGTTTTAGGTAATTGCATTCTTGTTTTTAGAAAGTCAAGTGGATTATTCGCAGACTGGGGAATAGTATGTACAATATTTTTTGCTATGCTGGAAAAGAAGTCATTAAAATCACTTGAGGTTATACTTACATTTTTGGGATGTTGGTCTTTTTTGCATCTATTATTATTTATTACTTTCCATAATGCCTTTGATTGGTTGTTTGAGGAACGAATAAAGTTGTCATTCGCTCTTATTTTGGCTGTTTTAATGGCCTCTTTGTACAGCTTTTTATAATTTTTAAATTCTTGACTGATGTCATTAAATTGATATTGGTTTTTCAGAGCCCCCAGAAGATTGAGACGGTAATATAAATAAATAATCCGCTTTTAAAAAATGAAGCGCCAAAAGACTGCTAATGAAAAGGGCTTTCAAGTGAACGATCACTCAATACCCCTTACCATTTGAAATTTTTTATGTGCCTTTTGCCCCTCGTTAGGGGTTAAAACTACAGAGTCGCAAATACATGTAAGACATGTCCCCCAGTAAATCTAAGTTGACGTGTTTTTTTGTTAAATTCTTCTTCAAGTATTTTAAAAGTTATTCCGGGTGGCTAGTTTTGAAATGAAAGCCCTGTATATATTATACAATGTACTGTATGTTTGCTTTGAAATTCTTATTTTTTTAAATAATTATAATTTATAAAATTCAGAATCACATTTTAATAGCAATTGAGAAATATATGTAGACTTGTCAAAATTGTTAACTTTATTAAAAAAGTTTTATAAGTCTCTTAAACTTGCGCAGGCTTTAGATAGGCTTGACATTTTCGACACTGGAGCAAGCTCAGGTTCCTCTTCCTCTGTCTCAGAGTTGGGAGTAGTTTCATCCGTTTCTTGGATCTCTTCAATACACTCGATGATAGTCAATTTTGCACTTTCTGTTGGCCAATCGTTATCAATAGAGGCAAATTGTTTCAAGTTCACAAATGTGTGCTTAATGTCAGGAAACAATTGTGCAAGCGGAATATTATCTTCTCCTTCGAAGTCGTCAGTATTACAGTTTTCATAAAGCATTTTTTTATTGTCACTGGGGACAAATTGCGCCACCGAAACCCACATCAAGGCGTTGGTTATGGTAATATTATTTTCGATTTTTTGAAGAGGTCTATACATGTTAAAAGCCTCTTAATAAGGTAGCCCAACAAACATTTTAAGTTAAATTTACCTTTATTCGACCTCTAAACGGGTCAAATATTTTGCACGACCAATTATATATAGGGATAATTTACCTACATTTGTTTTCCTATTGCCCAATGTGGGGAAAGAAACTAAAGTAATTTGAAGGTCGAAAATAGGTTGATAGGGTTTTTCGGTCCAATAAGTTGAAACGAAGTGAAATAAATATAGACCTATTTTACGTTTAAATGTGGAAAGTGAGACCAACCTTTTGACCTAAATATAACCTAAATAGGAGCAATAAGACACTAGGCAAAAATACAGAGAAAACATATTATATCTGGTGTTAGAAAGAAAAAACAACAACTTATGCCAACACTTCCAACAGGACAAAATAAATTATAAAATGGAGTTCGACTTAAGTAGATATTTGGAATGGCCGCTTATTTTAACTTCAACAATAAAGTGATATAATTAAGTTTTATCATTTTTCTGGACCGAAATTTGGATGCGAAAGAAATGTGTTTGTGAATTATGGTGATGATACTTCAAAAAACTAAACGCGCCCTTAAAATATGCATTTTTTTATGTATTATTACGATAATTTAAAATATTTTTACCATTAACCTAAAAACAGAGTGTCTTCATTCTAAACATATGTACCTAAAGTTTTAAAAAAACTTTCGTTGGCGAAAGATATCGTAGTCTAATGGATTTTCCACTCACCTTATGTAATTCTTAAAATTTTAATTATTGTTTTTTTTTATAGTTGTCGATAAACAGGAAAACTAATAATTATTAAATATGGCCGCCTTTATATTTTTAACCTTAAAGTTATTTTTTTCTTTATTATTAACTGTACAAGCAATGTTAGCCTTTGAGGTTAATCAGAAAGTTATGAAGTATTTCAATTTTTAACCACAAAAGGGAACAATTTATATGGCAAAATTATCCAAAATATTACTTGTTTCTAAAACTACATGGTCAGTAAATTATTTGGACATTTTGTAGGCAATAATTAGGTAATATTTACCTAGCGTAATAGCCAAAAAATTCCTTAATTTTGAACACATATATTAAGTAACAATTAAGTAAATTATTACCTAATCATATTCCTTATTAGGATTAAATATTTTTAATGTCTAAGAGAGGTAATTTATTTGTAATTTTTAACTAGGTAAATTAAACTACAAGTAGACTTCCCTATAACAAATTATTTAAGTTCTAGATATCCAAATTTTGACTTAGATTTAAGGCAAAAATAAGCAAATATTTGCCAATTTAGGATTATTTTCCTTCCGTTCTGGTCTACATTACTTAATATGTTTGTTGGGAGCTCCTGTAGAGCATTTTAAAATTCTGAATAATGCCTTGGTTCGAAAGTTGGCAATGTGAGGTAGTATTAGGTGGAAGAAAAATAAGTTTGAAATTATATTTTATTATTATAGAATTTTGGGATGCGACGTTGCATTATCCAGAAACAATACCACTCTTCTATTCTGCTTCTTCATTTTGGTATCAAATCTGTGAAGTCATAATGTCTGCTGTCATCCACGCTTTTTTGTTCGAGACCCATTGGAGAGATAACTTATCGATATGTGCGCCCCTAAAACATCGAGGATTTTTGCTTTTGCCCATTATAAGTGGTTCTTCCTTTTCACCCTCCATATTTGCACAGAACAGAATTGTAAATCGTTGTTTTGCTGTTTTCTTTCCAGTGCACTTGTCATCTTTCAATGCATATGTTTTTGTTGGCAACGCACGATAGTAGAGACCTGTCTCATCTGCATTAAATACGTCCCTTGGGGCATAATCCTTTAAAATGGTCAATAGCCTTTCTTTCCAAGCAGCTACGTCTTCGATATTGATATCGAGTGATTCGCCACATATTTTCTTGAAGGTAATATCGTGCCGACGACGGAATTTTTTTAACCATACATTTCATGCCTTGAAGTTATCTAGTCTTAGACATTGAGCAGAGTCGAGAGCTTTTGCTTGAATTATAGGCCCGGATATTGGTAAGTGCTTGTTTCGCGCCTTACAAAACCAGTTAAAAATAACTTGGTCCACTGCCAGTCCTTCGGTTTTGGGAAATTTTCTTTTTTGTTCACTGTTGCCACCTTCTTGAAACAAATTTCTAACTTCTGCTTTATTTTGAAGCAACATTGTCACTTGGGTCTTACTCAGTTTAAATTTTTCAGTCAATTTCCTGGTACTTAAACCAGTTTTTTCACTTTCTTCGATTATTTCAATTTTTTCGCTTAAAGAAAGACATTCCCTTTTTCCCGTCATCTTCAAATATTCACGTTAGTCCCAAGCCCAAGACACACAAAAACTGTTCAAAACAAAACTTATGTTAACAGCTGATTTATCAGCCTTTAAAGCAAATTGAATGGATCCGCCTGCAATAAAGTAATTAGTGTATGTACCTATATTTCTTAAGAGTTTACTGCCCCCTAATGGAGGGTGTTTTTAGCATTAATGTTTACTAAAAATTCCAATGATGAGTGCCCGTGGTCGTTTAACAGATGGGTTTAAAGAGGAGTATAAAATAATGGGATTTCCATTTTTAAATATGGGGGATTCATAGCCGGTCGTTTAACGCAGGTGGTCACTTTATAGAGGCGGTCGCAAACAGGTTTTACTGTATAACAAATTTCGGTCTGTTCCTCAGAAATAATTTATAAATATAACAGCCGTCCTTGTGTAATTGGAAGAATATACCAAAACAAACATCCGACCTAGTGTTATAATTTTCAGGTGGCTAAGCGTAACGCTGCCGACGCTCTTCTGTCTGAACTAGGCTACAGCCCCTGCTCTTCGAAATCCCCACAGCATAAAAATGACAAGGAAGAACAAGCCGCTAGCCAAAGTGACAAAAATCGCAAAGTGACTTTCGTTGAAGAAAAGCACGATACTCAACCGCCCCAAAATGTTGGAGGAAGTGGTGGAAGACAATTGGTACCAGGCGTTTTGCTGGTAACTGAGCAGAATGCTGGATTTTCCAAGCCGAAGATTGACAACATGGAGCCTCCAAAGCCTGTACAACCTGCACCTCTAAAAAATCCAACTCCTGGTGTTCGCTCTAAAGATCAATTGCTGTATCTGGCTCAGTTAATAAATATTCAGGTAAGCTTTTTGGTTCATGACTACCTTATTAAACGGGTTCAAAAAGACCTGGTTTTGCAAATTTTTTAAAATAATTTGATAAACTACTAATTAACAACTAGAGAAAGGATAGATCTTATTGAAGATCATATTTACACCATATAAAAAGTGCACATGTTCACAAGTGAATAAGAATATCATTCATATGTATTTAGCAAAGAAAGAAGGGCGGCAACAGCATACTTTTATAATAATAATAATAATGAAAGTATATTTGTTTATACAAAAGGACGAGGTTCAGTTCGACAGACACAAGTGTCTGGGGTCTGTTCAATTAACCCGAGTAGCCTAATTAACAATAATGATAATAGTTTAAAAACTATATATATGTACAGTGTGACCAGTAAAGTCCGCATCATATGGGATTTTTTTTTATTAGTAGCTTTCTTCGAAATTTGACTTTGGCATCAGTTTCTGCTTCAATCGAGATAAAAATTTACCCAAAAAATAGTAGTCACGTGATTCGCATTATCGGTCAAATTTTAATTTTTTTCCAAAAAAAATTAAAAAGTGGGGTTTTTTTCTCAAAATATCGAAAGAAGTTATTAGAAAAAGTTTTTCTAAATGCCATTTTTAGCCCATATGCAAAATTTCAGTTGCATAAGATAATTTTGATTTTTTTGCCCATATTTTGTAAATTACACCACTGTTGCAAAATAAAACTAAATGCAACCTACATAAAACTTTTTAGTTGCATCAATGTCTTATTCCAGACACATTTCCTTTAAACTGGCGCCATTTTAAATGTGTGTTTTTCTACAAAATCCAAATAGGGCTATTAAGATTTCGTCACATGTGATGCAAAGTTTATTTGTTTTTGACCCTCTATAAGGTAGCTTCATAAAATAAGTATTTTTGAAAACGTAGTTTGTGTCTAAAAGTAAAACAAATTATAATTAAGACAAAACAAGTACACAGTGTCATCAGTAAAGTCTTCATAAAGTGTAAAATTAATTTTCGTTTAACTTAACGTAAAGTTAATCTGTTTTCAACGATTTAATTTAAAACTCCTTTATTAAAATTTGTTCTGAAGCTAAGTTATAAAAAAAGTAAAAATAGTCTTTTATTATTTAAGTGCAGTTTCCGAAAAATTAATAAGTATTCCACCTTACGATGAGGCACGAAAAACAAGTTGGCCGTAAAACAAATGATAAAAAAGATCAACAGGCCCTTGCTTTATTAATGACAGTCAAATCGCTTACTGTTTGACATAGTGGCTTTTAATTAGTACTGCGTATTAAATAAAAAAAAAATGTTAACTTCACAGGAAAAAATCGAAATTGTATTAATATGTGGTGAAAACACAAGTCATCGTGTAGCAGCCAACATTTTTAATGAAAGGTATCCAGGCAAAGATGTGCAACAATCTACTGTGAGTAGGATTATGGCAAAATTTAAATCAACTGGATCGGTGGAAAATTCATTTAAAAAGCCTCATAATCCTATAAAACATACTGAAGAAGTCCAATTAAATGTGTGCCTAGATGTTGTGGAACATGCTCAAACTAGTGTTAGACATCTGTTGCAGAACTGACGTTCAAAGAGAGAGTGTAAGGAATATTTTGCACAAAAATAAATTTAAACCTTATAAACCAAAATTTATAAATACTCTTAAGGAACAAGATTATGACATACGTTTAGGATTCTCTTTTTGGTACCAGGGGGAAAAAGAAGGAAATTTTTATGTATGTTTTATGTACCGACGAGGCCACTTTCACTTCAAACGGCGTTGTTAGCTCTCAAAATTGTAGATGGTGGGCTCAAGAAAATCCTAATTTTATAATAGAATGCAGGGACCAGTATTCCTTTAAAACAAATGTGTGGTGCGGTATCTTATAAACGACCAAATTGTTGGGCCTTATTTTTTTAGAGGTAATTTAAACTCTGAAGAATTCCTACGCTTCCTTAATAACGAGATCCTTGAAGTTTTGGACAATATGCCTATTGAAATAAGGCATAATTTGTGGTTTCAGTGTGACGGTGCTCCCATCCATAATACAAGACAGGTTTGTCTCTTGATATTTTTTCGTATCTTACTTCGTTTTCGAGAAAAAAATAAAAGCCACTTCTTTGCATGTCGAAAAATTGATAAAATAAAATCAAGTTAACTGGAACTCGTAATTATCATCATCTAGTTAGTGCTACTTTAGCGTCTTATCACAACGAACAACACTGCCAAATTTTAACAAAATCGGCAAAAGGATCTTTGAGATATTATTAATAAACCCATTTATTTTCAAACTTTGACACCCTGTATCTTGAAAACCAGACTTTTTATGAACTTTTCTACTGACTTACATGACGATGTTGATATAAAAGTTTTAACTTTATATAGGCTTCCTGTAGACATTTATTTACATGATCTACCAAACTCCTGATCCATAAGAAGACCCAGATTTCTTTTCTTCACTGTAGTTTAAATTTGCAGTGGGTGATTATTTATTTTTATTGGATCAGGAAGATTATTTAAAAAGTTTTGTTTATTGATATTTCTACTAAATAGTTGGAACACAGACTTTTCTAAATTAAGCAAAAGATTATGAGTTTTTGCGATGGCGGAAAAGGAGGCTAAATCGAAGTTAATAGGAGACACTGCTTCAGCGCTTTCCTCTGGAAAGGAAGACAAGTAGATTTGTTTATCATCTACATATACAGGGTGTTGCCTAACCTCTCTGAAAAAATGAAGGAGGTGAATCCTCACCTTATTTTAAGACGGAAATGTGGTATAAAAGTTTTTCGCATGTCGCTTCTTTTTCGAAATACAGGGTCTTAAAAAAAATTAGTAAAGCAATAATAATCATTTTAATAATTGATTAAAACTTTTAATAATGAACTCACATAAACGAAAGTCAAATAAATTGCTGAAAATGTCCTCCATGAGCCAGTAAACACCTATGTACACGACATGCTAAATTGTATCTTACGTGTTGGAAAATTTCGGGACTGGCGCGAATCGTATTAAAACCATCAATAATACGCAGTCGAAGTTTTTCTTCAGTTTCAATAGGAGTAGTATAAACGAGTTGTTTAAGGTGACCCCAGAAATAAAAATCCAATGGGTTCAGATCCGGCGAACGGGGTGGCCATGCGTAAGGTCCTCCTCTACCTATCCAACGAGCAGGATATTGTTGATCTAAATAGTTTCTAACACGTACTGCAAAGTGAGGGGGAGCGCCGTCGTGCATGAATCACATTAAAGTTCTCTTTCTTAATGGCACTGCTTCCATCAATTCTGGCAATTCATCTCTAAGGAAGTTGTAATAGACATCAGCAATAAGTCGATTTGGAAAAAAATACGGTCCAACTAAGCTATCTCCAATAATCCCTGCCCAAATATTAAAAGAAAATATATACTGGTGATGTCCTTTGATGATAGCATGAGGATTATCTTCCGCCCAAATATGGTTGTTGTGAAAATTTATGATGCCTTGTCTGGAAAAATTTGCTTCATCTGTAAATAGTATTTTTGCCGAAAAATGTGGGACCCTTAGAGAATTTTCTTGAAACCAGCAACTCGAGCTGGAAAGTCTCTAAAGCAACAAAGCTTGCACTCTTTGTACGTGATAAGGATAAAGTAAATAGTCCTTTAAGATACTCTATACTGTTTGGTAACTCACATTCAACTCGTTCCCGATTTTCCTCGTACTAGTGCCTGGAGATCTTCCCCCATGTTTAAGACCTCTTCCTCAAGTTGTACGGTTCTAACTAAGTGGTCCGCTGCCAATTTTGCTTCTTGCAAAGCTACCTGTTTCCTCTAACCTGAGGTGCAATCTTGTAAATGTTTCAGCATACCGCCCGTTTCCTTCCCACTAAGTAGTTCATTAGGCAACCGACCGGATTAGACAAACCAATATATTGCAAAATCGAACTAATAACTTGGTAGCTAAGCGTATCAAAGGCTTTGCTGAGGTCTAACAGAACCAATAATGTGAGTTTGCCTTTATCCCATGCCTCCAAAATGTCATCTGTAATGGTGAGCAGTGCAGTACTGCATCCATGACCCTTTTTGTACCCAGACTGGTTTATTGGAATAATCTTTTGAGTTGTGAAATAATGTGACAGTTAATTATGTAATATCCTCTCCATTATTTTGGAAAATGTATGCAAAATGCTTATTGGTCGTAACTGCTCTAAAGAATCCACTGTATTCGTTTTTGGCAAGGGAATTATTACAAGTGCTTCTTTCCATGTATTTGGAAATACGGAATTGTCAATGCAATAATTCATAACATGAGTAATATATGGCAAGAGAAAGGGAATGCACAGTTCAAGACACAAAATGTTTATACCGTCTACACCAGTAGCCGTTGTTTTGATACTAGAAATTGCCCTCATTACGTCTATATCATTTACACTATGAAAGTCTAAAGCATAGTCGTTTATCTATCTTGTTTCTACCTTAAACTTATTCACTTCTGTTTGGGAAACACGTTTTCTAATAACCAAAGTAATAAACTAGTGTTTTATCCCGTCATATCTCTGTTCAACAATCTCAAAGGAACCTATATAGTATTCCAATAATTTTCTTAAAAATATTTATTTAGAAAAAGTACCCTTTGCACATCTTACATAATATTGATTGATTGATATTTGTTTGGGAAACACGTTTTCTAATAATCAGTAGTACACTAGTGTTTTATCCCGCAGTATTCTAATTCTCGGAAAACATCAAGTCTTCTGTAAACATAAAAACGTGCTATATTCTAAACTAAATATTAAATTCACGTCTACGAAAACCGTTGATCGGTAGCTTTGCAATAGGTTGGCGGCTTCAAGAGAATGTAAATGAGGTTCTGTGATGTTTTAACCGACAAAGGGTAATATCATTTAATGCTTCAACGGGTTCTTCAATTTTCTTACTGGCAGTAAACAAGTATGGCCGCTAACCTGGGCGGACGCGACCTCCGTTGGTTGGTCAAGAGTGTCCACGTGACCACATGTGAGTGGTGGACCTCCCAGACTGTAGCGCCATAAACAAACCACTGTCCTGCTTCCCGGAGTATCTTCGTCCGGTGCTTCAATCTGTTGTTCTACCTACAATACTTCATAAAAAAAAAACTTCAACCTAAACCAACACTATGTCTACGTCATAATACGATCAATCCTACTACTATTTACAATAATACATACCTGATACATTGCTCTTGGATCTTTGGATTAAAGTACCCCATATTTAAATTAGGCATCTAGTCAGGGTTGTCTTTGTTTGCTAATTCTGCCGAAGCTCCTAAAAATGTTCACATTAGATCCTTTTATTAGGTCATTATACGAAAAATCTCTTATAAAATATCTGGAGCAAATTCTTCCATACTTTAATTGGCTGTCACTTAAAGGGTCCCTGTTTAAAGCTCCCATCTATATTTCACGCCGTTCTTGTGAGAACCGATTGAGGTTTTCTCCAGCATTTTGAAGAACTGCAAGAATTCGAAATTGTCCCTATTTCCCTCATTCCACAATTTACCACTGAACAAAAGGACGGCATTTTTATTTAGGGTACCTTAAATTATTAGCACAACGAACAGAGATCTCAAATTAGGGTCAAGATTCAAGGCACAATTCAAGGCAAACTGTAAAGCGAACCTGAATTTCTTAACCAAGCGCTTCTGTTTATTTACTTTGTTTGTCCTCCAAGCAAAATGGCCGCCGACCCTGAAAATGCGTCCATACAGGAGCAAAGAGTAAACCCACCAATGGAGCAACATAACAACATAATGCAACAATAACTCATTCCAATCGAAAAAGTTGACCTTTGTTGGAATGTGTTCTGTTGTGTTGCATTATGTTGGTGTCCCGGTTCAACAATAGTTGTTGTATGTTGCGCGAATCCGTTTTTATCGGTAAAGGTCAAAGGACCATATAAAACATTTGTAAACATTGCTTTCGATGTGGACGGAATGTTGGTAAGCTTGTTATATTTCAAAAATTATTCTTTTCTCGAAAACGGTTCATTTTATCGACAATAAACAAGAGTACCTTTTTTTAAGTCCAAGGTGCAAGCTACCCAGATTTATTTTTTTTTACATCTTTATCATACAGGGTGTTAAAAATTTAAGCATTATGTTGTAAAGCTTAGTCCGCCCGTGGTAAACTAAAAAAGCTAAATATGTTTCAAGAACCTTAGTAGTGTCCATCACATTACATTTTTATTAAATTGTATTAAGTACTTCGAAAGTTATTCAAGATTATTAGTTATTCCTTCAGGGACACATATCTCCGTAGGGAGGGTCTGCAAGAAAAAAATTTATAGGAACTTGTCATCTTATTTTTTCATGTTCTATCTGAACCCGAGAGATTTCCCATATTTTCTCGGGCACCCTGTATAACGTCGTTTTTATTAACGCAACAAATACTTATTATAACTAAGTTATTTAACAAAAACTTATTTAATTAAATGTTAAAAATGGCCTCCCTGAACAGCTTGATAATGTGTCAAGTTGTAGTAAAATCTATTCATTACATTTTGAAGCATACTCGAAGTTAGAGACTTTTTGAACACCGCTTATAACCCTCTGTAGACACATTTCTTTACCAATTATGCCAAATAATCATATCCAGGTCGATTGCCAAATTCAAAATTTAATTGACAGACTGGAAATGATCGTTTGGGGCCGGTAACTTGGCTGCGAAGTTCGCTGCTTCCTGCGATCGCATATTATTATGTATCGCTTAAAGGCGACCAATTATGTATTACTGTCAGGTGGTCAAAAATTGTAAGAGTGGGGAAACTCCCCGGATTTAAACTGCACTACGACTACAATTGTATGTAAAATTCTAGTACATTCAGCAAGTAATAATAACAACAACTTTCATTTCCTTATTTGTTACAAATCCTCTTTATCTGTTTTCTTCCTGTAGGTCCATTTTTCTGACTTCCCAAAAGCCAATCACGAAATGTACTTGACTCTGGTCTCCCTAGGAACGAATCCTCCTCAGGTTTGCCATGGAGAAGGTCCCACGACTGAGGCGTCTCACGAAAAAGCTGCTTCAGAGGCACTTAAGGTCCTGTCTGAATTGGGCCTAGATATCGCCCCCAATAAAGACAACACCCAAAGTAAGGAGTAAAACGTTGTTTTTGACACCTTTTTGACGATGCATTGTTTAGCTGTATTTGGGTTATGCTTAGAAATGTTTCGACAGAAAGGATTAATTAATCTTGTGGTGGTCGTTTACCAAGCTTGTTTCACATTCTCAGTACAGAACAGCACAATAGTAGAACCAACAACGGATTTATTTTAGTAATTTCTACATCAGTAAATGAGTGAAGAAATTAGAGAAATTTAGGCAAGTCAAGTCAGCACTGCATATGAAATGTGACTGACATAAGTGAAACGTAGATAAAATAGACAGATACGTCTACTTAATAAGCTGTCAAACCTGACGACATTATTGAATAATATTGTTAAGGTTAAAAAAATTCAAAATTGGCCAAGTACATAATTGTAGAAGTTACTTTTCCATTCGTTATTACGTAATATACTAAATTATGTTACAGTTAAATTTTATCTAATGACTTGTTTAATTGTTATACAGGGTGTTCTAAGAGGTATGATCAATAATTGGGGATCAAGTAGATTTGATCAAAATGGGATGGGAAGTGTATGTACCGTTTTGTCCTATTATCCATTTCTAAGCTCCCAAAGGAGGAACTCTGAAGAAATTCTAGTAATCTTCATCCGCTGAAATGAACTGTTGTCATAAAAATGGCGTCAGAAGTAGGGGATGGTGGAGCATAAATTGTATGTTATTAGTAAATATCATTTAAAATTAAGATTGTACACTTTTTTTAAATTAAATTAGAATACTTCGACGTTCTTTGCAAGAAAATTGCCTCTTATAAGAATTCACTTTAAATAAACTGTCAAGATTTTGTTGTACCAGCTAATAAATACTATAATTGTTGGCATGCAAGATCGATTTATTTCGAAAACGACGCATTAAGTCGTCTCAACGAGCCTTAACGTTGAAATTAGGTATATTTTTTTACCCTGCCTTTCCCTAATTCTGAGACCCCTTTAAAAATTCGATTCAATGTATAAAGTTTACTAGAATATCTAAATTTCAAGTTTTCACCTTTAACGGTTATAGGAATATTAAGAAACAAACAACTATTGCCCATACTGTTTAGGAGACCCTATATAAAGAGGTTGAGGCCCAGACGAGTATTTTTTTACCATGCGTATTCTTGGCAATAATTGTATCAAGTTTTATATAAAGCTTAATCACTTTTATGAAAAACTAAATTAAATTCGTTGTCAGCTCTTGTACTATAAGCTTTAATCAGTTATTTGTATATTTTTAAGGTATTTCAAAAGTATAATTAATGGCATCAAATGCGACCTAACTTTGACTTTTTAGTATTAGAAGCGATATGTTTTAAAAAATGTGTCCAAAACCACATGTATTTCCGCCAAGTATTCTTGCAACTCTGATACATTTTTTAAAAGTTTAACAAACAGAAACGATAAGATGGTAAGTTCGAGGTTATGCCGCACCTGTTGCTATTGTCCGGTGTTTTCTAAGTATGCGAAACAAGTTGCCACCAATATTTTTAAATGTTATAATTATTATATTTATTTGATCTAAATCTGAACTCTCTGTAGGCTATACCAATGAATGTAGTTAGACTATTAAATTATGGTTAATTTAATTCTTTAACTTGGTAAACAACATCGTTTTCCCGTTGTTTATTACAGAAGGGTAACTGGTTAAAAAAGTATTATTTATTGTCAAAATTATTCAGTGTCCTTTTTCTTTTCATTGGTACAGACATATTCAACTACTAGGAGTTCCATGTGGCCATGTCAAAAAGTTTAAAAAAATCTTCAAAAATACAAAAATCATAGTATTCATATTACTTGAATAACTTAGAATTATTTGTTAACCTCTTATTTATGTGATGTCATTTAACATATTCAGACATATGAAATGATTTCATGTATGTATAATTCTGGTTATTGATGCTTTTTTGGCACTATATATTTAGTGCCCACCGAATTTCGTTTAAGTTAAGGGGCGACCGAAAACGAAATCGGCACAGTAGTTCAGAATTGATTTTCCCAAAATCTATTTATTTCCCATTGTCTTCATTTTTTATCATTGCTAGTTGCTATACATACCTGTTGACAAAACACGTGAGGTACGAGGTTCGTTTCACAGGGTTTCCACGGAAACCAATTAGAATATGTCGATTGTTTTATTAACTGTTTCCATGGGAACGTGAAAACAGTCGCCACAATGTATGTTGTAGTCAGTGAAACAAACAACAAACTAAAACCCATGGCCACTTCGGTTTCCAAGATCTGAAAACACTTCCAAGAGTTAGCAGCAGAGCAATTCTTTAGTGATAATTATTAGTTTCGTAGCCTATTTTTACCAATTATTAAAACGAAATAAATTATTTATAAAGAGCTGATTCGTTTCTAAAGTTGGGGCTAGTAAATGTTTAAAAAGTGAAGCAACCTAGTGCCTTAGTGCCGTCAAGAGATCATATCGTAGATGTTCTTAGAAGCAAAATAAAATACATAATATGTAGTTGTGGCAATTCTGATCTGCTGATATCACCCGTTTGTAGATTGATTTCATTATTCTGAGGCCTTGTATTTAGTTGTTTCTTTAATAATTAATATAGTAGTGTCGATGAGATATTTAAACAATTCTATAGCATTCTGTATTAGTTCTTTTATGTATATCGAGCGTTTTTAAATCTTATTGTAGATGTTATGACACTTTTGGTTTATATAAATGTGCATCCGATGTGCGAGCTAACTTGCCTTATTTGAATTTGAAATCAATAAACATTATCTCACATTCTTTGGCATTTTATTTAATCACATCCTTTCATTATTCTATTTTTAAAACTTATATTGTATTATTTGACCTCAACTATTCCCAATCTCTAAAATTTGCATTTATTAATCTGTTTTAAGTGGCCCCGAGACGGCCAATATTATTTTACAGGGTGAGTCAACCATAGAGTAAAGTTTATTATCTCATTTGTTTCGGGAATTACCAAAAAACGTTAAATGCAAAAGTTTTAGAGAATGTTAAGATGCACAGTTTAAAATTATTGTTGAGTATACAGGGTGGTTCACAAACGTGTGGCAAATATAACATTAATTTTTTTAAATGGAACGCACAATTTTTTAATTTATTTTTAGATTTTGCATGAACATCTATAACTTTTTTGTTAATAATGTTACATACCTAAACCTAGTAGTTATTCTAATATTTTAATTTTCCTAGAAAAATATTAGTTTTTACTCTTATAAAAAATTAACAGTTCTGCCATTGTTTCTGAAGGTGGAATACTCATATTTGGTATTTACAAACGTTCTATTGTGATGACAAAAAAAAACGTATAACGAAATTTGAGTTAGATGCTACAGGGCGTTCAAAATAAATTTATACATTTCGACTAATTTAAATTGAAAAATATCAACTTTTTTAAATGATGATTATAATTTTTTTTTATAGGTTTTATAAAACTCTTCAACTTTCATTAAGTATGCCATATGCCTATTTTTAATAGTTTGCGATTTATTTTGATTTTTCTCATTTTTTCCTTTGTTTTTATTACGCTAAAAATTAATTAAATTTCGTTACATGGTTATTTTTTTTTATCTTAATAGAACGTTTGTACCAAATATGAGTATTCCATCGTCAGAAACAATGGCGGAACTGTCGATTTTTTATAAGAGTAAAAACTAATATTTTTTTACAAAGATTAAAATATTAGAACAACTACTGGCAACTATTAACAAAAAATGTATAGACTTTTATGCAGAATCTAAAAATAAATTAAAAAATAGGGTGCTCCATTTAAAAAAACAAACTTATGTTATATTCGCCACGGTTTTTTGAACCCCCTGTATATTCGAAAATAATTTTAAACTATGTACTTTAACATTCTCTAAAACTTTTGTATTTAACGTTTTTTGGTAATTCCCGAAACAAATGAGATACTGAACTTTACTCCATGGGTGACTCACCCTGTACTGTAAGCAATACTTATTGATCGTCTTAAGAGGTGATTGACGCTATTGATGGGAACTCAAGCTCTGATTGAAGTACATTCACACGTCCTGATTGATGCCGTATCTGCGCAATTGACAAAAGTTCGACCCCTTATGATTATTTTCAATGTCAGGGGCAAACTAAAAATAGCACATATAAATTTCAAGTCTTCCAAATCCATGTTGGCAAGAATTGCAAGACGCCAGTGGATGCTTTTTAATAAGAGCTGCAACACTGCCTAAAATAATTATTCTATTATCTAAATTAATAAAAATACAATAATATGTATCGTCGGCTATGTTCGCACACCTCGTCGCTGTTGAAATGCACCGTCATACGCACGTCATCAGATCGTTTGCAGCCGAAACTTCAACGTCATCCCTAAAAAAACTCGGCGGCAGTATAGAAATTTGGTCTTGAGTTACCAATCAGAGTGCCATAATTTCTTGATTCGTACTGCATTTGTTCGCGCCGGGTGGATGTATCTTGAACTTGAACCGAGATTACTATTTCTGATAGTTTACCCTATAAAAAAAGGTTTCTAAAAATAATTTTGTCAATTTAAATACAGGGTGTCCAGTTTTCAATGGTTTTACGGGGGGGTATCTCCGTTATTAGTAAAGAATTTTTCTAGTCCTTGTTTTTGATATACGGGATGTTTTTGAAAATTTTACATTTTGGGACACCCCCCCCCCCCCATATTTAGGTTACCCTGTAGCTTATCAAAGGAGAAAACAATAATAATTGTTCTTTTTGTAGTTTTTTACGTAGAATCCAGTGATTTACTCAGATCTTTTCTACGTTCAATAGTTTCCGAGAAAAAAAATAAACTTGCTTTTTTTTTAACTGGGTCTTACACTATATATTTTTTAATAATATAATTTAGTTTATAACAAGATTCTCAGAAATATATAATACCTTATTCCTATTTTTAATATTAAGCACGAAATTTACGTTTTATTAAAAAATATACATTTTCTGTTAGTAGGCCATGACGGGTATTTAAAAAAAGAAAAGAACACAGTCACTTACGTCATATTAAAAACTTCTTTAGTTTCTGTCAGAGTATTCATGTTCTCTAAGTTGTTTTAAAATATCTAATTAATAGTAAAAAGTCTGTTTGTCCTAATTATGGCAGAAAATAATGAAAAATACGACATGCTCGTTTATTATGTCCATTGTAATGAAAACACAGATGAAGCATTAGAAGTGTATTTCAATAGGTAAATATACGCCTTTTTGTAGTATCTCTATGAAGATTTATTAAATTTCTTAAATTACTTGTAGATATCCCGAAAGACGATAGACAGCCCGATAAAAGAATTTTTCTAAGGATGAAATCAAATTTAATTGAACACGGTTCATTTTCTAAACCTCGGCCTAAAATCTACAACAAGGAAAACTGCGAGACTGATGAAATAAATGTTTTAGCTTCGATTGAAACAAATCCAACTAGTTCTTGCAGAACGGTTGAAGGTTCGGTCGGAGTAGTTAAATCAAGAGTTCAAACAATCTTAAAAAAACACAATTTTAAGCCATATAAATTCCACCTAGTACAAAACTTACATCCTGGTGATGCACAGCGCCGTATAGAGTTCTGTAATTGGTATTTACAAAATATCAACAGGGAAAATATTTTTGAAAGAACCGTTTTATGGTCCGATGAGGCTCATTTTGCCAGTGCTGGTATATTTAATCGGCATAATACGAGGTTTTGGTCTCAGGAAAATCAGCATATAATATTTCCACTCGGAACGGCAAGGCAGGTTTGGCTTCAACGTTTCATGTTTAATACTAGGAAGCAAAATAATTTATAATATATTTAAAGGCAGCCTTAATGCAAATAAATATTCGGAAATTCTGGAAAACGTTGTGCCGGAAATAATAGAAGACGTGCCCTTAGCGGGTCTGGACACCCTGTAGACCCCCGAAAATATTTTAGTAAAGAGATTAAAAATGGACGTTAATTATATTTTATTTAAATATAATTTTTCGCAGTTTGGTAAGTAAATATCGTTTCATTGTATCTAGTTCGAAAGTAGGTATTTGAGGAACATAAAAAATGTTGCTTTCTATAATAACTTGAAACAATAATGTCGTTAAGTTCTGACTGGGTTTGTATGCAGCACTGTCTAGTTCTAACATCACGAGTTATTCTGGTTCAGTGTTTAGCAGAACTAGTGAGTCAAGCGGTTTCTTAGTTTGTACCATTTTTTCGACTAGCGTCTCTACCTCTTCTTTCTTTTGCCAACCAAAGTTAAAGCAAGAAAACCTAAATCTGCATTTGACATTTAATCACACTAAAACATCCACTTCACAACCACAGAAACGTTTATAATAGAACAACTAAATATTAACATCCTTCCTCAATAGAAACAGTCAATATTATTGACAGTCTCAATTTAATTTTTGAATTACCTCGTATATGAAAATTTATGAAAGTTGTTCAGTAAATTATTCTCCACATTTCTACCTGCATGAAATTTTTCTGTCATTTCTGGTTTGGTTGCCATAGAGACTAACTTACTTTCTTTAAATGGAACACCCTGCATATGATTGCATATTTGGATTCTACTGGGAAAACTCTGAATTTAAAAAAAGTAAGTTGGTCTCTATGGCAACCAAACCAGAAATGACAGAAAAAAATCATGCACGTAGATGTGGGGAATAATTTACTGAACAACCTTCGTAAAGGTCACTTTTTCGTATACGAGGTAATTCAAAAGTTACAGGCATTATGCGCGACTTTTTTACCACTCTGTACGGGTGTACCAAATTAAGTGCGCACCATTGCTAACTTTTTTATTATTGGAGATACAGTCGGTTAAATTAGCAAAGTAGTAGCATTTTTCTGTTTATTAAAATGGTGAAAGCAGAAAGACAATTGGATATAACGTTTCTGAATAAATGAGGAAAATGTTTTTTTTTTAAATGGTATCTTTTTACCGAAACGTTTGCAAATAGTATACGGAATAAAAAAGTTCATAAGCAATATTGGCCTAAAATTGAAAAAACATCAACACAGCCATGAAAATAAAAATGGTTTGCCTTTGACGTTTTCATCGAGACTACCATGAAAACAAAAACGAATTAACTAAAGTGTCCTCGTTTTGGGTAGCCATTATTGTTAACGAAGCCAAAATTTTCGTAGTTTTGCGTTAAGTTATCTAGTTTTTGCTTTTAAATATTACAAAATGGCGTTCACGCATTTAGAACATTGCGATAAGTTAGAAGCGTATCTTGGTTGCAGAAAAAAATAGTGTACTAGCACTCGAGCAATACGGTCAAATGTATCCTGAACGTGAACAACCAGACAGATGTATTTTCTAAGGCTGTATAGAAAATTTAGAAGTAACGAAAGAGTTTTTATAAAGACAAGAACTAAAAAACAGTTTATAATAAGTGAACAAGTAGAAGTAAATGTATTGGCCATATTTTGAATCGCACAAAAATAATTCAACTAGAGATTTGGTAAGAGACAGTGGTTTCAGTTTATTTACAATTTGAAGGATTTTAAAAAAATATAAGTTTGTACCTTATAAGTACCGACCAGTGCAAACATTATTACCTGGTGACACTGAAAGAAGACTCATTTTTTGCCAATGGTTACAAGATATGTGAAGGCAAAATCCTAACTTTTTAAAGAAAATTTTATGGAGCGATGTAGCGAACTTTTCAAATAGGGGTATGTTTAATCGTAAAAACATGCACTATTGGTCTAGAACAAATTTGTTTATTGCTGTTCCCAGAAATCCGCAAGTAAGGTTTAGCATTAATGTTTGGTGTGGTCTCATAGGCAGCCAAATTATTGGGCCAATTTTTTATGAAGGTACTCTGACCGGCAGGGGATACGTTAATATGTGTCAGAATTACTAGAAGAATATTTAGATGATGTGAACTTAAGAGGACCATAACCAAATTTATATTCAACAAGATGTCCTCCTCATCAGTTTCAAGAAGTGAGAATATTGTTAGAAAGGTTTTTCAGAGATAGGTGGATGGCAACAAATGGTCCGATACGTTGGCCCCCAAGGTCTCCTGAACTCCATTAGACTTTAACTTCTGGGGGTATGTCAAGGACGAAGTCTTTAAAACGAGATATGCGAATCTGGTCGAACTTCAAGACAACATTAGACGCATTATAGCATCCATCGATGGCAGAACAGTTTTAAAAGCTACAAAACGTGTATTAAAGAATGCCCGCAAATGTATTAAACAAAACGGTGTGTGTTTGAACATTTAATATAGTTTTTTTTTTATTTCTTCCGCTAAAAATAAAATCGAGTTTTAATTTCTGAAATAAATAAAAAAATTCGTTTTTGTTTGTTTGTAGTCTCGATGAAAACGTCAAAGGCAAACCATTTTTTATTTCTATGGCTCTGTTGATGTTTTTTCAATTTTAGGCCAATATTGCATATGAACTTTTTTATTCCGTATACGATTTGCAAACGTTTCGGTAAAAAATATACAGGGTGTGCCATTTAATAAAAAAACATTTTCTCTCATTTATTCAGAAACGTTATGTTTAATTGTTTTTCTGCTTTCACCATTTTAATTAACAGAAAAAATGCTACTACTTTGCTAATTTAACCGACTTTGTATCTCCAATAATAAAAAAGTTAACAATGGTGCGCACTTAATTTGGTACACCCTGTATAGACAAAAAAAAATGAATCACACCTATATAAATGATTGACCTCTTCATGCATTTTCAAAATAGATAAAACAAATAAGTCAGTATTTTGTTTCTTGATGTTTGGGGTCTGCTTGCTAGAATCATTTCCAAATCTCTCTGGATATTCGTATCTTTGTGCAACTTCTCTATTCCGTGTTCTGCAGGCGTTCTTAATAACTCCTAGTTTTTATGTCTTTATTCCAAATCTAACGCCTAATGTCTTTGTTCTATTAAAAATCTGTTGTATGTGTTTTTGTGCTGTTTTTGTGTATAAAAGTTCTTCCATGCAGTTCTTATTAGAACGGAACTGTATTCTATAACTGGTTTGCATATTGTTTTATGGATTTAAACAGCTTTGGCGTTAAAATTACTTGGTTTTTAAAAATTAGATAGCGTAAGTGCTTGGCCCTGGATTTTCTGTTTAGCAATTGCTGTGTGTTGGTTGAAGTTAAGTTTTGAGTCAAATGTTAATCCAAGGTATTTCACTGTTGATATTGGTTGAATAGTTACACTGTCTAGTAGTAGTTGTGACATTGCAGAGAGTATATGGTTGAAAATTAGGAACTGTGATTTAATTGTGTTTACCACCAGTCTCCATTTTTTTAAACCAGTCAAGCATATGGTCGACCTGTTGTTGTAACGTTGCCACTGTTGCTGTGATTGGTTTTTCATGGGATATCAGTGTTGTATCGTCAGTAAATTGTAGTATGTATGAGTTGAGGTTTTCTTTAGGATTGAGGTCGGAGCAGTAGATGTTGTATATTAAAGGAGATCATGCTGATCCCTGGGGAACTCCCTCTGTTCTGCCTGAAATTTTTCTGAGAATTTATTATTCTTCACGCATACCTTTCTGAGTTCTAAAAATTGTTGTTATCCATATAATGTTATCGGAAACGTCTAGCTCTATGCCAAACACTGTCGACTTTTTTCACATCTAGGAAGATTGCTGCCGATTTGTAATTTTTAAGGTTTGTATATTTGATATAGCGGATGCAAAGTTGAGCTTTCTGGTTTAAATCCGTATTGGTGTGTGGGTATTGTGTTTTCTACTTCATTCTGGACTTTGTTCCTTGATATTTTCCCCAACATTGGGAGAAGTGTAAATGGACGATAATTTTTTGTAAGGTAACGATTTGTTTGGGTATGTTGATGATGATTCCGTCCTTCCATATATCAGGAAATAGTTGTTTTTACAGGTAAGTGTTGTAACATTTTATTATATATTTGTGGATAACGAGTTCTAACTGCTCGAGTATATATTATCAATGCCGGGTGCAGTGTTCTATTGGGTGTGTAAGGTTTTGAAGTATTCATCTTCCTCAATCGTTTTTACTTGCATTGGTCTGTTTTCTTCTCTAAAGTAATAAAGATACCAGTCATTAATCGCTGCCTGGTTGTTAGTCCATTTACTTTTTGGTAAAAGTTTCTCCCTTGGGCTTCATTGATTTCTTGGCAAGTCTTCAGCCAGCTGTTCTGTCTAAATTGGGATTTATAATTTCTTATTTCTTGAATATTTTTGTGCCAATTGTTCAGTACTCTCTTTGTGTTTTAGAAATACGGTACGTAACTTCAGGGGGTGATTCCTTATGATATTCTAAGAGAAAAGTTCATATGAACATGTGTCCGGAGTTGCTCTTTTGATATACAGAGGGTGTTAAGTTAAAAAAAAAACCGTTGTTTTATAATTTTTTTAAATATCCTTTCCCCGATTTTATTGAAATTTGGTACCGTTATTCATAATGATAAGGGCCTTAATTAGATTAACTAGATTAAGTTTATTAGGTCCAGTGGCGTCTCGAGGAGCAGCTTAACGAATATTATTGATAAAAAAACGTACACCACTGACTTCTTTCCAATTTTAATATTTTTTTTTCAGATTTACCAACTAATAATACAACTTTTAAAAAATAAAAACCAATTTTTTGCATGTAAAGGGGCATTTTTTTAAGTGTCTCACCCGATTGACGATTTTCCTGCGGGCTATAATAAAAAACAAATGACATACTTCTCAATAATTTTCGACCAGGAAGCCAAATTCAATATCAAAATATGTATAGGTTAACAAATTTGACAGATACGACGCCATTTTGAATTTCTTTAAAAGGCAACATTAGCAACCCTCACAAATACCCACACGAGTGAATTGCATTTCACGATCTGATTTCAAAAACATATAGTTGTTTATATTTATTTTCAGCCGTTTCGGAAATACGGGGGTTCCTAAATTGCCTTCATCGATTTTGTCTTTAAAATATCTCGCCCCTTTACTAAATAAGACGTTTTAAGCTGAAACCCCCAATTCTTTTCACAGTAACATAATTTCCCGTGACCAAGCTATTTACATGGCCTATTTTCGCTATAATCAAATACGACAGATGTCTAAAAATTGACAGCTACGACGCCATTTTTAATTTTTTTAAATGGCAACCAGCAGCTTAAAAGGTCTATTTGAGAGCTTGAAATCTCTCCATGTAAACCCTAAAACTCTGACGCCCATTTCCTTGACAAAACCCGTATACCAGGAGCATGTCAACCTTCTCAGAGTTAGTATAATTTTCCATGTTTAATGGTAAAATGAACTTGTAATTCAAGAATTTTAATCGTATACTTTAGTCAATTTCATAGACTGGTGACAATTTGTCAATAATTGTCAAATTATTAAATGCCATAGCAACAAGGTCGCAAAAAAAATTATTGTTACAGGTAATTTGATTTTAATTTTATTACTAATGTTAATAATTAATGTATGCAGGTAATTGTAAATATTTTTTTGCTGGCAAAACAGCTCATCCAACGAATAATATTGAAGAGGTAAAATAGCTTCCAAATACATCCAGTCACTCGACAAAAATATCTGGGTTGTCATAACGCTGATATAAAAAATCAGGAGATATGTCGACGTATTATATCTTATATCACTTTTATAACACTTCCACTTATTTACAGCCGGTGACTATACCACTAGAAAACGTCATTTTATAGTATTAGTCTACATACTAAAAATCATTCAAATCGATTAGCAGGTTTTCACGTAAATTAGGAAAAACCTATATTTTTACAAATTTTTGACGCCCTTAACCGGCTAAACGAGACAATTTTGGATATAACTAAGTCGGCTTAGATCGACCTATAGTCCTGTAACATTTGGAGTCCCACAGGGATCGGTGCTAGGACCGGTGCTCTTCCTGATTTATATTAATGATCTGGGAAGCGCCGATCCTACCACCGATATGATCCTGTTCGCAGACGATACTACAGCAATAAATCAGAGTGTCCATATAAGGGAGGCTGAATGCGGATTGGAACACACGCGATCGACTTTGGATGACTGGTTCCTGGCAAACCAGTTATCACTAAATAATGAGAAGACTCAGACAATGTATTTTTCTCTGCGAGACCTTACTTCGATTAGTAATTTGGAATCGGTGCGTTTCTTGGGGGTATACCTCGACCCTAAGTTGACTTGGCATCACCATGCCGAATTTCTGTCCAAAAAACTAACTAAAAATATTTTTGCACTACGAAATTTAGCAAATCATGTTTCACAACGCGTTCTCGTTGTTGCTTATCATGCCACTATTCAATCCCTATTGTCTTACGCACTCATTGTATGGGGTCATGCGGCTTCCGCAGCCAGAGTTTTTGCATTACAGAGACGAGCCCTTCGTATACTTGCGGCACAGAATTAACAAGAATCTTGCGGGCCTGAGTTACAGGGACGATTGTCGAGAGGCTTTCAGAGACCTGAACATCCTTACACTGCCGTGTCTGTATCTGCTGCAGGCCTTAATGTATGTGAGAGAACATGAACACTGTTATGTTAGACATGAAAATGTACACGACCATGATACTCGCTCTAGAACTGATATGAGGCCTGATTTCCAAAAATTATCTAAAACAAGAAATGCCATTAATTTTTATGGTCCAAAAGCTTTCAATTTGCTACCTGCAGAAGTTAGGAAACTGCCTGCATCTCAGTTCAAGAAACGGATCCAGAATTATCTGTCTTCTAAATGTTTTTATTCCATACAGGAATTTCTTGACAGTACACGTACACATTCTGACTTACACATATAGTTTATGACTTTATGATTTGATTTGACATATTATGACACATATTCTAGTATTTATGCGAACACACCATTATTATGCTGTTATCATGTCCTTACAACTATCTATATGCTTGTTTCAGGGATTATGTATCCAAGGTTAGGTTGCTGGTTATTAGTATCATAGCCTCATCATAAATTCCATGTGATATTTTAACTGAGTATTGTGACTATTTTTTTATTTTCTCGTTTATTTTAATTGCCACTCTAGTATTGTGACTATTTTTTATTGTTCTCGTTTATTTTAATTCTGCCTTGTGTAAACATGTTTTTTGTATTAGCATCAATAAAGTGATTTGATTTGATTTGATATTTTGACGTCAGGAGTCTGTCATCAAACGTTTTACACGTATTTTCCGGACACCCTGTATAAATATTTTACAAATTTTTCATTCATTAAGGGCATCAAAATTATTTTCCTCGTTAAGGTTATTAAAATCATATTTACAATCGATTACTGGAACCTCACGATTTAATGGTCTTACCTTACTTTACATTCCCCAAAGGCAAAGTATGTCTCTCCCGAAGAATTTCTGGAGGAATTTTGCAGAAATCACAAGAGGAAGCTTAAACTGTATAATATGTTACACACCAAAGACTAATTATTTCAATTTTTATGTTTTCTTTTGTAACAGGTAATACTAAGATGTCAAAAATTATATGGATCAAGATGGCTTTAAAAATATCAATTTTAACAGAATTCTATCAAAATTGACGTTTTAGAGCTACCATCGACCTGGATATTTTTTTTAATATCCCGGTACTATATTGATGTGCATATTTTTCCAAAGAATATTATATTTTAGTACCTTTAAATTCAAAGATGTATGTATTAGATCCTATATTGAATTGCTTAGTTATTTGTTTATTTGTGTTTTCTATATTTGTAATAGAAAAACTGTAAATAAAAAACGTTCTTCCTTATTTCTTTATTACGAAAATATATTTCCGTTTGGTTTTCTTGCCTGTTTTACTAGATAATAATAATTATTAGTTGTATTTTTCTAATAAACGCAAAATGGTGTAATGCCAAATTTTAATTTAATCCCCCCCCCCCCAAAAAAAAAAATTCTGATCTGCCACTGCTAGGAATCACCCATTAAAATAAGTAGTCGAAGCGAGTTGAAGTTTAGTAACACCTTGTACAGTCAAACCGACTATAATTCATTAAAGCTGTTATTATGTTGAATTCGTAAGGAAATAGGTTTTTTACTTTTATAGGCATGAAATCAAAGTTCTTTTAAAATTAGTTTTTCCACACCACTGATTCATTATTCGCTCAAGGATAAAGCTGCAAATACATTTTAATTCGCTGTAGGAAACAATGCAATATTTTAATTTTTATTTAAACACAGTAAGTCAATAAACCGAGACATGATAAATTTATCAACATACTTGACGAAATGGGAAGTTGATAAACAAAAAATATTAATCACCGATTCCGGTAATGCTGATAAAACTATTCTTAGAAAATACATTATTTATAATCAATTGTTTCAAATGTTCCTAGGAACTAAATGTAGTGGAGTTAATCACTTTTCTTGAAATCAAAAAAGGAAAGCATTTTTAAGGCACTACTTTTGCTTCAAGCAATAGGCTATAGAAAGGCAAATAAACTTCTTGCAGTGCATTTTCTGTAGGACTTCTTGCATTAATTGAGTTGATCCCAATAAATAAAGGGTATTTTCTTATAACTAACCAGTTTCTGCTGTTAGAGACAGAAATAAAGGTTGTAGAGATGTACCCAAAATGCCAGAATCTGTTATAAAAAAACAATTTCGTATTTAACCATTCCATATATTTTTTAAATGGAGACCCTGTATCTTACTGATTTATTTGATAGAGCCTGAAATTCTCTTTTCAAAAATATATTTGTTTGCTTCATGTCGTGGTCGAATTATTTAATTTAAAATAATCAAGTTTATTCAAAATATTTTATCACCTTAGCCATGGAAAAGTAAACAAAATATAGGTATGTTACCATTTTGAAGACAAATTTGAATCCAAAATGCACTTAATTGACAAGAAACATATCTTTTGTTTACTTTTATCAATATCGACCCATCTCTGTGATATATTCCGAATAAACAATTATTATTTTAAACTACATATTTTAAAAACGACTGAAGCGATTAGACAATAGAATTATGTATATATTTTTAAAAGATAAAATTTTAAGCCCTATCAAAATATTCAGTGTTTCATTTAGGCAAAAGATGCTGGCCATTTGATCTCAGTTAGTGCCATAGAAATATATAAAAAAAAATGTAAGGAAAAAATATAGTTAATGGTTGAAAGTACGCATGTGCATTACTCAATTGTTCGTTCTTATAACAGATTCTGGCTGGATTATATCTTTCTAATAATAGGGTCACCAGAAGCTGTTAAATTGTAGATATTTACCATATTTCAAGTCAAATAGGATACAGGGTAGAGGGCAAAAAATATTAAAATCGCTCGAGAGTAAAGTACACTTATGTCAAAAAATGGAGGAAAATGTTATTAAGAAAAGTTGTTTAGAATTAAAAAATATCTCTAAATACAAACGCATAGCTATCCAAAAAAATACTTTTTTTGAAAACTTAAATTAATATTTTTTTTATTATTTCACAGGGATCGACTTCTATGCTCTTTAGTTTTTTACTATGTAGGTACATTAATATTAGAGGAGTGTTTATCTTATTTTTAGGAATATTTGCGAAATTCGAAATTTGTTTGTATTGTATCGGAGTATCGGATCCTAGCAACCAACATGAAGTTTTTGGTTATTTCAAAATATATAAATCTAAACAAATTTGCTTCAATTTGATGAAACCTGCCCAGAAGTGATTTGATTGTAGCTAATTTAAAAATGTATACCTAAATATAGAAACAATCATTATACGGGGGTTCATTTAAGTATTAGGTACTCTGCTCTTTGTTGTAAATTGCATCAAGAATCACTGGTATTGGTATATACTTCTATAAGACAATGAAAAAAGCCCACAACTGCATATTATTGCAGGTTTTAACTTCTTCAGCGTCAGAAAAATGTATTAAACACAAAAATACAATTTTAAAAATTTTATTAAAGATCTCAGTCGTGTAGGTATAAAATGTTTTTAATTTTTTAACTTTATAAAATATTCAAACATTTGATCAGTATTAAATGGCACTACAAAAATAGTGTTTATATTGAAGTCATTCCTATCAGATCAAGTTTTCCTACTTTAACAAACATAAAACATGAACATTTGATTAAGTTTTGATTTGATTAAGTAGTTTATGATCAGATCACCAATATAAGTTAGAAATATTAACAAATTCCACAGCAAAGGAACATATAAAGAAATAAAGATGTATACCTACTAAATTAACATCTTAAATTTGTGAATGTTAGTAAGTTTAATAAATATTTTTGGCTTCGATAAATTTGTTAAAAAGATGATATATCATTTTTTTTTGCTGTGAAAATTGTAACAGCTCAAATGACCAATTCTCCACAAATTAAATTACTTAGCTTAAAAAAAAACTGTATAAATTCACAAATCACAAACAAATAACCTTATTATGAAAAAGGCTTTTAAAAAAACTTGTGCATAAATAAAAAAATTACCAGAGACCAGATGAAAATCCACCTGGAGGAACTCGTACACGTTTTGGACCAGAGGTTTGTACTTCTTCCACTATCTCGACTAATTCTTCTTTTGGTTCACTATTTTCATCAATTCCGTTGTCTACCTCACTATTTTCTTTCCCATTAACAGCTTCATCCCCATTTGTTAGTTCTTTGTCAATTTGTGACTCATTTTCTTTGGCTTCCTCCACCATATTAAAACAGCTACTTATGGTGGATTGTGGTTGGTGTCTCTTTTTACTTGGGGTTACTAGCCCATTATCGTTGTCTCTCACCCCAAAAATGTCGCTGTGGCCACCACCAGGAGGCCTTAAAACCCTGCTGGAACTTTTCTCGTTCCTAAGTCCAATGTTAAAACTTGTGGACGTCATGCTGTAATGGAGAAAGGACGTTACAGAAACACCTTAAAATTCTCGTTTAACATGCAGAAACACTGTTCGACAATGTAAAATATGAATTAACTTACGTTTATATTTTTTTGTTGTTTTTGAATTATTAAAACACAAGAATTTACACAGCTCCAACCACTTGCCTTTGTAATTTATTTCTACAAACAAGAAACAAATCAACGGTTTCTTTCCTTTTGTCGTTTCAAAACGTTTGAACTTCTGAGTTCATTCCCTTGTTGCCAGATTCTGCTTCTTTCCCGAAACAAACTGTCAATTCACCATCTTGTATACGTTAATCATTGTAAAAAATGAACTGCTCTATGAAATTACTTATGCAAGACACAAATAAGATTTCAAAGTAATTATTTTTCTTATCTAGTTTTTTTTGTTTTGTTGATTAATATATACTGTATATCAATCTCATATTGGAAAAAAAATCGACGTTTTGGCAACAAGGTGCAATTATAAATTAAGTTTACTCCCTGTAGAGGTCGCCACAGACAAAAAAATGGATTTTTTTCGGTACCCCAGTGGCGTCTCCTATTTCAGCTTTCAGCCATGTTTGGGGTTGCAATTAAAATTGAATGAGTCACTTTGTGGTCTAGACAAAGTATTGATTTTTACACTCCTGTCGTTGTTATGGGTGTGGGCACTATTTACGATTTCAATCTTCAATATTAGTTGTTTGTTCCAAGGGGGAACACGAATATACACAATAAGATGAAATCGCACCTTGAAGAAACACCAAAACCCAAAACTTCATGTAGTTTTGGTGTTTTCAACACGAGTTTCTTGTCTGCTCGTTTGGTGAAAAACTTCATTTACCTACTTCCCTATTTACAAATAGTAAAATGTGCAGTACAAACGTGTAGAACGTATAATATTTCTTGTTTAAATTGAACAAAATAGCCGATCAGTTTTTTGTCGTAATCTGGTCGCCCTGTAACGGGCATCGAGGCATCTGGAAGCCATATCCGACCCAATCCCACCATTACCCTTGTGTTCTAGCTTTTCATATCTTGATGGTGCCTTTTTTCTAGTTACAAAAGACTTTGAGACAGACAAACATGGGATAAACTTTTTCTTTAGTTTTAATTTAGTAAAGGGTAAAAGGTATTTAAAGGTTAAGGCAAATGTTAAGATGGCTGCTGCTGTCATGTCAAGCTGCCAACCACAGAACAACTAACCTTTATTGTTTTGTGCATAATTGACCATTTTCAAGCACGTGGCTTTGACAGGTCGACCATTTTGCCTGGAGGACAAACAAAGGTTCATGACCGTTTATGCTAATAACTTATTGAACTCTTTTGGTGTAATTTAATAAGTTTCCAAGTAATTTTAGGATTCATTTGTGACCATTTCTAAAAAGTATCGATAGCTGTGCTACCTAGACTTAAGTATTTTGTCGTGTTCCAACTGTATTCCTATCGTAATACTTATTTGAACTTCGTAGTGTGTGCTTCAATCTTTTTTTTTATATTCTGTAGTGTCAAATTTAAAAACATGGAAAGAAGTGAATATTTAAGACTGTATAGTGGCGATGTTAAATGTAGATACGATGCAAAACTTAAAATTATTGGCGATATTGATCCTTATATCTCTTTGGAGAGACTGATTTTGGAAATTTAATGTCTTTGCCAGGGCCAGAAGTAGCAATGGTGACCTTGGTAAACTAGGTATCTTATATACGTAGTTTTTACACTGGCCAGCAGCTGAAGGCATACAAAGGCTTGCAAGCATTCAAATTTTGGGAATTTGGTTTAGTGCAAAATGTTAATGCAAAGGAATTAATTAAATTAAATATTACCACTTATAAAATAGCTGGAGCAAATTATTCCATACATTAATTGGCTGTCACTTAAAGGGCCCCTTTTTAAAGTTCTTATCCACATTTCACGCCGTTCTTGTGAGAGCTAGTCGATTAAGGTTCTCCAGCGTTTTGAAGAACTGCAGGAATTCTAAAAGATCATACATTATTCCTATTTGCCCTCATCCTACAATTTACCACTGAACAAAAGGACGGCATTTTTATTTAGGGCACTTTAATTATTAGCACAACGAACAGAGATCTCAAATTAGGGTCCAGATTCAACGAAAACTGTAAAGAAAACTTAAATTTATATCTCAAGCGCTTACTTTGTCCTCCAAGCAAGATGACCGCCGACCCTCTGACGTCATATGAAAATCCTTCAATTCATGGTTTTGAGCCGAGAGGAGCTAACAACTTTCGGGTTTTGAGTTCTGTGGTTCATGGATGGCACTCAGCTGCCAAACACAAAACTTAAGATGTTAGAAAACGTTGGAAATTGAAATGAAAATTCAGCAGAATAGAATAGGTTAGAAATGCAAAGTACGTAGACAACCAGCGAAACAAGGATTTTAGTTGAACCGCCATCTTTTGGTCACTAGTACAAGTAGTGGGTAAAGCGCTCTAATACCAAAGAGTAGCTAATACATTGTAGAAACATAACATCTTTGTTATGCACTGAGCTATATATACGAATATTTGTGCCGGCACAGAATATATTATAGGTGTTGATAAAGTTGCATCCCAACTGCTTCCCCATTTGACAACTTACCATTAAAATTACTCTATATTCATCAGGTTACAAGTTAATCGTTTATATTTATATGCCATATTATGGTATAACCATATATCATAGACTTATTAAGCATTTACTGGCGGTATTACTAATTTAAGATGTGTACCTGCATTAGGTAGGTAAGTATAAGCATAGACCAACGTATAAGTATATAGGTAATATTTTATAATTTTTACAAAAATAAAACACAGTCTTGATGGGCACAACTACATTTATTTTAACAATTTAAGGTATTTGTCTTATAACAATAATTATATGAAGAGAAGGAAGAAACATGCTTCAACACTGAAAAGCTACATTTTCTAAACTCTAACGATGCAAACATTAAAATGATCGTTAAACCAATTAAAATTCTGCTATTTACTAGCGTTTACGGGTTATATTAACCAAGTATATATCCATCTATTTATAGTATTTTACACATAGTTTAGAACTAAGACGTAAACAAAATCAATAACAAAATAACATATAAAACTTAAGTAGGTAACAAAATGAACATTTTTAAGTACAATAATATACAGGGCGTCCAGATAATGGTGGCTCCCGGCCATATCTCCAAAAGTGTAAGAGCCACCCTTATCTGAACATCCGGTATTATCTAAGGCTTCAAGAGTAAGTAAACAGATAAATGCGCTTTTAGGAATTTTTTTAATTACACAGAATTTCCAATATTTTATCGCTGACTTTACATACAACATAATGCTTTTTAATATATTTTTACACATTTTGGTAGTTTAATCACAACACATATTATAGTTCATTTCATTATTATTCCTCTTTTTTTCCTTAGCCTAATACTTGCAAAACCTATTTAAGAGGTAACTAATTCTGCATATATTTTGATAATATTCTATTAGTGTTGACCTCCAAAATCAGTGGTTATATCACATTTGTAATATGCTTTATGTTTCAACTAAAATTATTTATAGACGAGACATTTCTAAAAATCGGAATGCAATTTTTTAACGGAATGTCTACGTTTTGATTTTTTTATTATGTTGTCCAGTGATATTTAAGACCTTTATTACTAACACGCAGGATCCCATTTTTAGGAAGTGTGATGGAAACTGATATTATTACAAGTAACAAAACTTATACAGCTACTTTCGAGGGATACCTCCTATGTGACGGCTGCGGCAATGCGACTGATGGTCGCAACATCACTGCTTTATGGTTTTTTTTTACTTTACATTCTAAAGGCATACGACAGCGATGAATGTGACCGGTACAACCCTGCGGCAGTTGCGACACGACCGCTCTAGAAGCAGAACCGGTCGCGTCGCAAGTGCAAGTACGTTTTGTTTGAGAATTGGGTGGAATATGTAGTCATTTTTGCTGAAAGCAGACTAGAAACTCATTGAATATGTGGCAAAAACGTCTCCTTCTTCTTCCACTAATTGGCGAATTTTCAATACTTTTCCGTTCATAATTATTATACAACTATCCTGATGTAGTGAATCAAGAAGACTGATAACAAACACGCGACGTATCGCATCAGTCGGAAGTTGGTCACTATCGCGACCTGTCACTTCAGTCGCAGTCGCATTAGTCAAAAGCCTATCTTTACGATGACACTGGCAATATCGCAACTGGATTTAGTTTTTTTTTACACAATTTTAATAGTTAATACTTACATGCTTGTTTAGGTAACACAAAATATGGCTATAAGAATCAAAATCCTCAGGCTCTTTGTATTTTAAACTGAGGTAAACGTTTAAAAGGTACTATTAAGTTTTTAAAATATATATAAAAAATAAACCAATTATTATTAAACTACAACTAAAAACTCATATTTAAGTTAAATATCAAGTAACTGAAGTGACTAGAAAAATAAGAATAATAAAACCATAAAAATACAATAATTATCAGTCAGTCGAAATAATGTTTTTAGAGCCCAAAAGTTCTAATTTATTTTAGATCTGTGTTTTCATTCAGCATTTCTTCAATTTCTTTGTCGAGATTGTTGTCCTTGGTATCGCTCACCATTTCATAATCCTGCAACTCAGCTTCCAGTTCTTTCTCCCAATCTTCTTCTATTTGACAGAAAGGGAAAAGGATAAAAACAAAAAAGAAAACAAAATCAAAATAAAAAAACACCGCAACAAAATAAAGGGCCAATAACTTATAACACATTTAAATTTATTTGCTTTCCTTGTAGTTTTCACCAGAGGAAGTTTCCTGTTTTTCAACGTTCTGGTTGAAGCGTACCTATACTCATAACTTTATTATTATTATTTAAGTAAGTATCTAGGTACCGCCCATGACATCTATAATGCTAATTTTACTAGTGTGTTCTTAGTACAAGTAAAACAAATTGAATGTATATATATTTTTAGAATATGTATAGTATACATTCCTCGCTTTCTTCTTTTTCTTAGTTTACGGTTATTAGAATAACACAAAATTTTAATTACAAGTATCTCAAGAGTTCCCCAGCATACCGTTGTATAGTAAAAGTGCTTTGGTTTATACAATGGGGTTATATGGAAAAACACGCCTTCGCTCCAAATTTGAGAGAAGGTATTATTAAAGAGCGCAAAGAGCTATACCCAAAAGACAAACTTTAGCCTTTTTCGAGCAACCAGTTAGGAATTAACTGCTAAAACCTTTTGCAAATTTGTGATTTATTATGAACCATGTACTAGTAAGCAATAATAAAAACATCAGTTGTTTTAACCAATGACGCAGCGATAAACATGAGCTACAGTTACTAAAAAAAAAAAAAATTGTTAAATTGTGTTATCAAGGAAATAGTTATCAGAGGGTATATACCAGACATTGCTTCTCATTTTCCCAATAGGCCTTTACCAGCTAAATCAACAGTAGAAAGAACTGTAAGAAAATTTGAGACAAAGGGCACTGGTATTAATAATCGCAGTTGTAAAATATTGGAAAATCAAAGAGAGCATGCAAGAAACGATGGAAATCTAGATGTTTTACTACATGTTGTTCCTAGCAGGGTGTTAAAGTACTGTTCTCACTTTTCAGATCACTAACTTCCGGCATTTTTTCCAAAATCTGGACATTATCCTATGTGTTTTCTACCCACAAATCAGGCAGTAGGAATGATGTTAGGAATTACCGGCCAATCAGTATTCTCTCAGCAACACCAAAACTCTTTGAGCACTGCATTGAAACTGTACTAATTAAAGTCTTTCAACAAATAATAATTAGTCAACAGCATGGATTTAGCTCTGACCGTTCAGTCGATACTAACTTATTCCTCTACACAAACTTCATCAATAAATCCTTTGAAAAAGGCCCAGAGACCCATGCAATATATACAGATTTCAGTAAGGCATTCGATAAGGTAAATCACAAAATCCTACTCTCTTACGGAATTTTAGGAATGCTGGTCTCATGGCTGCGATCTTACTTGTCAGACAGAGAACGACAAGTTAAAATTGACGGCTCTTTATCTGAACCCGTCAATGCCACCTCGGGAGTTCCCCAGGGTTCCCACTTCTATTTAACTTGTTTGATAACGATCTGGGCGGTATGTGAACACTAATTATTTACTATTTGCTGACCATATGAAGCTGTTCACACGAGTAACGCCGACAAATGTTTTATAAGGTTAACCCGATCAAGGGGCTTGTTCCCCATCAGTACGCCATCAACAATGTTGATTTAAGGGAGGTGCCTGTGGTAAAGTATCTGGGTGTGTACTTAGACACTCAGTTAGCGTTCACAGAGCACTCTGAAAAGTAAACTTGCAGAGCCAACCGAGTGCTGGGATTTGTTAGGAGGTCATGCAAGAACTTTAAAAATGTGACGAAAAAATAAAATAGAATTTTTAAAACAAGGACTCGGTATCCAGAGAACATAAATGTTTGAGCGGGGATTTCTGGGGAGCAAATCAACGGCCCATTTTTGCTGGATAGATATTTAACTCCAGAATATTTTTTTGAGCTATTAGTAGATTACATTGCACCTAGTTTAAATGATGTTGCCAGTAACAATCAGAAGGTTTGGTTTTAAATGGATGGTGGTTGGCCGGCCAGGTCTCCAGATCTTTCGCCATACGATTTTCTTCCTCTGGGTCTCTTTAAAAACTAGGCTTTATAAACATAAAAAATACGAAAATTTAGTTAAGCTAAGCAATTCTGTTTCCGCAAAATGCGATTGAATTTATTATGCCTAACGTTTAATATTTTAGTGTACTTGGTAACTGGTTCAACGATACAGGGCATAACAAATACAAATTTGCAAAAAGGCAGTTAACTGGTTGACCGAAAAGGGTAAAAGTTTGTCCTTTGGAGCTCTTAGTACTCTTCAATAAATCTTAATACAATTTTTTTCTAAAATAAATAGAAAAGCCAATATTTGGTCACTTCAAAACTACATGGGAATTCCTAAGTCCCGCCCGACTACGTAACACCTGGTATAACACTTTTACTATACCACAGAAAATATAGTTATATTTTCTCTGACTATACTAAAAGTTTGCTGGGGACCCCTTCCAATAAATCTTATATGAGTAAACTCTCATCTCTACACACGGGCGTAATTTTAAACTAAATTCATTTCTGTACCAAGTATAGTTTTTACGTCAAAAAGAACATTTAGGTAATAAAAAGCATTTGAAAGGTCCACACCAAACAAAGTAAGAAAAAGAAAAAACACTGCAAGTTAGAAAACATGCATTTCTGACAGAATGCTATTGTATTGTCTCCATTACAAGACCATCGTTTATTTGGAAAACAAAAACGTACTTGTGCAAATACTTAAAATCACTCATTACAAATTAACTTATACAGGGCGGAACAAATTTGATGCTTACCAATGGGGTTTTGTAAATGGCAAGTGATACAGCTAAGTTTAAAATTGAGCTCAGATATTCATAAAAAACGAAATTAGCTATTTCGGTTTTGCTAAGTGCTTTGTTGCTTTTTATTTTATAAAATATCTTCGGAAAAGTTAAAACTTCTAAAGTTCTCATCGTCAAAGTTCAAAGCTTATAGCTCCAAAAGGTGCAACCTGGGCTCAATTTATACTTAACTGTATCTGATATCGCTTAAGAGATCCCGCGTTATTTTAGGATAATTGTAATTTAAAGGAACAAAATAGTGCTAGAAAAAAAGGAAGGGTTAATGTAGGGTGTAGTATATGTACATTAGGGTGGTTCCGATTTATATTGAAATAAAATTAAGTTGTTGAAAAGCAAAGAGTAGATGTTTTCTCATGGGGCATGATCGTATTACCATCCTTATTAGTGGAAATGTAAAAAAAAGCTCCGAAAATAGACAGAGGAACAGAAAAATCGGAGGCACAAGCATGTATTGAAGCAATTAAGCAGTGGACCGTTGAAATTCAAAGCAAAGGACTAGTATTTGATACAACAGCCAGTGATACTGGGCTTCACATGGAAGCTTATATTACAATAGAAAAAAACCTTGAAAAGTGAGCTTGTCTGGATTGCATGTCGCCATCATGGTATGAAGATTATGCTCTCGCCTGTCTTTTTTTTATGTATATTTAGCTCTACTGGTGATCCAGAGACTGTGCTGTTTAACCAATTTAAGAAACTGTGGCCAACTATTAATGACGCTGATTATACCGCAGCTCTACCAAGCAAATTGCGAAAAGAAATTTTAGAGGATCCACCACGTGCCCTGAAAAACAATATTCTAGAGATAATTATCAAGAACTACTGCGTCTGTCTCTTCTATTTCTTGGTGGAGGAAGTGGCAGTGAAACAATTTGAGCTCCTCAATTTTTAAAACACAAAAGAAAATAAATGTTTCGGTGATTCTTGGGGAGCATATCAATGGTCCACTTTTTCTGGATCGATATTTAACTCCAGAATATTTTTTAGAGCCATTAGAAGCCAACGTAAGAATATTTAATTACATCTTCAATTTATTATGCCTAAATTATTTGATGGTATTTTCATAATAAAGTTTTTTTCTAATGGTTATTTTTTAGCGTACTTGGTAACCGGTAAAAAAAATTGAAATAAATAAATTAACAGACCTACACCCCCAAACCCAAGCAAGACAACGATGATCCCATTTACAATACGAAAAAACTTGGAAGATCTAAAAGTACCAAAACTCTTCGGAAAGGAACTGCAAATATCCCAGGAGGTGAAATATCTAGGAATAACCCTAGATGCAAAACTAACCTGGAACTCCCATATGCAGAATATCATTAATAAAAGTAAAATGGCAGTCATGGCCACCAAAAGAGCTGTAGGGAAAAATTGGGGACTCAATCCACGCACGGCACACTGGTTGTACACGACAGTGGTTAGACCAATGATCACATACGGATCAGTGGTTTGGTGGACCAAAACCGACCAAAGAAAAGCAGAACTGGAGTTGACAAAAATCCAGAGACTTGCATGCCTTTGTAATACAAGTGCTATGAGAAGCACTCCAACAGCGGCTATGGAAACCCTACTATATCTTCCACCCCTTGGCATACTTATCAAGGCGGAAGCTAGAATGGGGGCGTATAGACTGACCTGTAATAACACCTGGCAATCCGGTCCTGCAATCGGACATACCAGGATTACAAACATAATCGCGAACTCATTATTGGAGATGAGCAGTGATTTAATGACCCCAACCACTTACTTCCACAAACCACACAAAACCCAGATACACTGGAGCTTCAGGTCAAAGGAAGAAGCAGAATAGTCGGGAGGACTAGTATGGTACACCGACGGATCCAGGATGAAAGGAGGTGCGGGCGCGGGAATTCATGGGGCTGTTCCTAAGCATAACACTAGCGTGCCACTGGGGATACATGCCACAGTCTTCCAAGCGGAAGTACATGCTATTGAGGTATGCCTGCGTGAGAACCTGAGGAGGGGCTACAGAGGTAGAAACATCTCAATTTTCACGGATAGTCAGGCAGCAATAAAAGCTCTAGCATGCTATCAATCAATTCAAAGTTGGTCTGGTACTGTCTTCAATGTCTTCAAGACCTGGCAAGCAGCAATGTCGTAACACTTGCTTGGGTGCCGGGGCACAAGGGTATAGAGGGCAATGAAAAAGCAGACGCTCTGGCCAGGCAGGAATCAGTTACTGCCTTCATGGGGCCAGAACAGGTTTTTGGGGTTTCAAAAGACTCGGCAAGAGGATGCGTGACTGGGTGGGTGAAGCGACAACATCGGTCATATTAGAACCACATTTCGGGGCTAAGACACAGCAAATTAATGCTTGATAACCCCTCAGAGGCAATGGCCTCTGAAATCCTAAAACTAAATCGCAACAAGCTTAGAATCGTGACAGGCCTCTTAACCGGTCAAAGTACTCTAATGAAACAGATGCACACCATGGGCATACGACGAACCCATATGCAGACTTTGCAATGAGGAGGAAGAAACAGCCTACCACATTATCAAAGAGTGCTACGCACTGACACGCTGGAGAACAACCCACCTGGGGAGTCAAATCCCCCAGGGGGAATCCCCTGAAAAAAATCTGATGAAGGGGCTGCTCAGCCTAATAAGGGCGACTAACCTCTTTTAATGAGAAATCGAGCAACAAGCGTCACAATAAGTCTCTTTAGGCTGCGGTGTAGAGGTAGTAATAACCTTGGCTTGCTGCCTGTATTAATCATCATCATCATCATCACCCCCCCCCCCTCTAGGAACTAGGCCCCTGATTAAATTTGACGAAACTAGCATTCACTAATATTAGTTCCGTGTTTTAAGCGGTTAAAAAGCAGAAATAAAAATATAGAAACTAGTCTTTGGAGGTCACTTTTGGACAGCCATAGCTTTCTTATAAGACATTTAAGGGCCTACAATCATATGAACTTTTTTTTCATGTTTTTATATGTAGAATATCCCCTTAAATATACGAACGGAATTTCTGGACACCCTGTGTAAACGTATTTTCAGGATATCTATTACTCTCTTAAGAACTTTCCTTATTCGAATTATTTTATAATCCGAAAAACAAGGCCTGCAGTAAATGCCGATATCTCTGAACTCTGAGATACTAGGTCACTGAAATTTGATTCGAAGTGAGGCAATGCCGGGAGGCTCTTTACGCTTTTGCAAAATCTATTACAGGACGGTCTAAAAATGCAAGTATTTTCGTTACTTGAAGTAGTATCTAAAAGTAGATTTTTTCAACTGAATTAGCCTGTGTATTTTTACTGAATTGAAAAGCAGCTGACATTTCTTCTTCATTTATGTATACCATACCTATACATAGTCAAGTTTCTGACCTATAAGCATTTATTTAAAAAAGTTCCTAGAAAAAGTTATTCCCGTTCGTTTTTTAGTCAATGTGTCATGTTACTAGTGTTATCGGAATTCTTCTCCCGGATCAAATGATCTTAATCCCTTAGATTTTTACCTGTGGGGTATTTTGATAATAACAGTGACATGACACATGACATTAATAATAATAATAATAATATATTGTCTTTATTGAGAACGTAAAATCAAAAGCAAGAAAAGAAAATTACAATTCCCAAAAGGCGAAGTCTAGCTAACGGAATTGTCAGCTACTCAACATTAACCTAATAATATTTAAATACAAAAGATAAAAATATTCAATATCATTTGATTTTTTTAAATAATTATAAACATGGACATAGCTATTATAAACGAAATAATTACGAAACTTATCATTAATACGTTAAATCTTCCTATGTCTCAACAACGTTTTCCTGCTTATTAAATATTGCCAATTTAAGTTTTTTACGAAACAAAGACATAGTCTCAATATCAAAGTAAGCAATGAACTGATTATAGAGCACTACTATGTTGTATGTAAAAGAGCGCTGGAAGATAGCTGTTCGGTGCTGAGGCATAGCAAGAGGATTCGATCTAATAGGTATAGCGTGAACATCTCGGCGAAAAACAAGTTTAGATCTTAAATACGGAGGGACAGATGATTTAAGCAGTTTGTATGCAGACACAAGTAAGAGGTACTGATATGAGTAGGAAAATTTCAGCCATTGAAGCTGTCTAATTTTATTGGAAATGTGATCAAATTTCTTCAATCCAAAGATAAATCGGCATTGGTCATTGCATGACACACTGGCTCAAAACCGAACTTCTCGAGGAATTTGTTGAAATAAACGCTTATAATTATATTTTGACTAAACTGGTATATCTCAGAGCTCAATATCAGCATTTGTTGCAGGTCGTTTTTTTTATAACGTAAATTAGTTAATATCTAGAAAAGGGTAACAGATAGGTATCGAAAGCAATAAGAAAAGTTGTTAAGATACCAATAAAGATTGCAAAAATAAGTTTATATACAGAATATTCCATTTAAAATATCAAAGTTAAAGGCTATCCCTTATTTCTTGTTTGATTAAGTTGCATAAAGCTATCGGCTATTTTATATCAAAATGTTTTTGTTAGTCCAAGTTTTGGGAAATATAATTACGTAATGCCACCTTGGCTGATACCTAGTGATGGCAGAAAATATACAAAAACACTGTTGCTAACTTAACTACGTACACCTCGTACATATTCTTACAAAAAATGTTGGTGTTTTGTTTCCAGAGTAAGTGCATTTTTCACATTCAAAATGTGACTCTAAAGTTTCGAAAAAAATATGTACATTTATTTTCATCCGTTGCTTATTATTGTTTAAATTCAAAGTAACAGATAACTTTATAAGAAAAGCAAATTATAGCTATGCAATAGAAAATGTATCTAATAAGAAGTTTGGGTTAGTTTAATATTAAGCTTGGCATCCATCGAGGATAAGTTTTCTATTGCGTGGTTATAATTATTCTTTGTTATAAGATTTAAGAAGAAAATTAATTTTGATTATTACACTATTAATAGACGAGCAGAAGTTTCAGGATTTCTTTATCTAAAATAAAGCAATTTATTAATAATACATTGGTCGTTGTATACGACTTTAAAAATTACGCCAGTTTTTAGTTATTTGCACAAGTATTTATTTTTTAACGTCACTATCAAAAAATCCTATACTCCGAGCCATAGACAATGCCTATGCTCCGAGCAATAGAATTTCTACCGTTAACAGAATTTTAAACTTGAAACAATTCTTAACTTTACACCTAATCTTTAATAATCTTACAATTATATTATATTAACATTCATTTATAATCTCTCGAATATCATTAATACTGAAAACGCCAGAAAGCACAAAACAGAATAAGATTTTACTGAAAATAAATTTGACAAACGGAAATAAAAAAAAATCGGGTAAGGAGCGAAAATAATATATGGGCAGGGGGTTTAAAAGTAAAAAGTCTTATTTAAAGGACTAGTGGGGGAAGCAAATGTAACGTTGATCTTCTTTTAGGCTGAGAAAAAATAAACAAGAAACTAACACATTGAATTTCAACTAATTTGGTCTCTAAAGTGAAAAAAGAAGCAAATGAGGCGGTGACCATTGCCCAGGTGCTATTAACTAGCCAGCTATAAAAAATACAACAGCTGATGAGGAGAGCATAATGTAGGAATAACTGGCATTAATGGTTTGTTGTATTGGAAAACTTGCCTGAATTTAATAAGTAGACAAACCAATGTACTGAAAATTTTAGAGAACAATTAAAATTGGTCTTATTAAAATCACTGTTTAACGACCTGTAATTTCATACATTATGTTTTCATGTTTTAATGGGTTACGCCTAGTAGTAAAAATAAAATAGTTTTTATTGCATTTTCCTAAAGTATCATCAAGAATATTTCCCCGAAATTTGAAAAGAATCATAGCACTCATTGAAAACTTAGGGGCGTTTGTGAGACATGAGCCAATGCCAATGAAATTGTAAATGCGATTATCTTAAAACTGTGATTCTTTAAAAAGCAGAGCAAAATTTCTTAAAAACCATTTTACCGAACGATTTCAAATTTTACGTAGTTATTTGATATCACAATTAGACGAAGCAATTCCCAAAAAATTTAATCCAAAAACACCTTTAAAAGTGATTTATTTTGGTCAAATCGTTGCCATCTGTCTGAAAATCAAAATTTTGGCAAATGTCCCAACTTTATTTATACACGACATAAAAATGAAAAACTTCCTAATTATAATTATTCCTACCTAATACCCACCAGTTGAGTCAAGGTATTTTCACAAAGAGGTGTCAATTTTGAGTTCCTGTTTAATTTTCTGTTGTCTGATTTCTAATTTGTTTACACGATGGTTCATCTGAATGAGAAACAACAAGTTGAAATTTTAATAATGAGCGGTTACGGAACTGTGAAAAGATCGCAAGATCAGGTTTGTCAACTTTTCAATGAATTATATCCAAATAGGCCTCCAATAAATCAGTGAACGGTGTGTCGAGAGGTAAAGACATTTCGAGAAACAGGCAGTGTTAGGGAAGCCGCTAGATCAGGTCGACCTAAAACAGCAACCGGGGAGACAAGCTTTGGATATCATGCTCTCAATACATGAAAATCCAACACAATCATACAGGCCAATGGCAATGGATTTTAATGTGTCTCATCAGTCAGCGAAAAATGTGTTTAAGCAGGAGAAGTTCTATCCCTACAAGATAAAGTTGGTGCATGAGTTGAACGAGGGCTTTTGATAGAAGAGCTGATTTTTGTGAGCTGATGATGGAAAGATGCAATAACGATAATAACTTCGCAACAAATACCATTTTCTCGGATGAAGCTACTTTCCATTTAAATGGCATTGTTAATAGACACAATTATCGTTGTCTGCTGAGAATACTCACTGGTTCCAGGAAGGTCATACTCAGAGGCCCGAAAAAGTTAATGTTTGGGCGGGCATTGTTGGTAGACATATTGTGGGACCTTTTTTCATAGATGATAATTTGAATGGCGCAAAATATCTGGACCTCCTCAGGAATCACATAATTCCTTCTTACAGAATGGCATAAACCAGCCAGCGCGATCCCCGGAATTAACCCCGCTCGACTTCTTTTTGTGGAGACACTTAAAGAACAAAGTCTACGTTAACCGTCCAGATGACTTAAAATCTTTAAGTCAGAATTAGTGCTGAAATTCGGACCATTCGAAAGGACTTCCTTATAAACATTCTAGACGGGTTCAGGGATCGACTGTCGCTCTGCTTAGCAGCAAATGGTGGTAATTTTGAACACCTGATCCACTAAAACGGTTTCACTTGTTTATTATTTCGATGTTAAGTTGTTCAAATGTCTAGGCTATTTATATTGTTATTATGAAGTTTGTTACAATTTTAAATAAATAAAAATTTGAAATACGAAAGATTCAGAGTTGTCCCAGAAGAATCCAAATATGCAATCATATGCAGGGTGTTCCATTTAAAAAAAAGTAAGTTGGTCTATATGGCAACCAAACCAGAAATGACAGAAAAAATTCATACAGGTAGAAGTGTGGGGAATAATTTACTGAGCAACTTTCATAAAGGTTACTTTTTCGTATACGAGGTAATTCAAAAGCTATAACAGATTCTGGCGATTTAGGTTCATCCATACAACTTTTATTTAAAAAGTTTTTTTCTATCTGTAAAAGAGTCTTAATTATGCGGAAATATGGGAAAAGGTATTTCGTGTATAAATAGAGTTGAGACACCCTATACCTTTTTGAATTTTGATTTCACATCCGGAGAAAAAATGGAATACGAATTTTTATTTTCAATTGCACCTTAAAATATGTACTTTTTTATATTGTTTCCAGAATTTCAAGAATCCAACTAGGCGTAACCCTTTAGGAAAGTTAGTAATTTTGGTTTTGAGCAGAAAAAAGCTGCAGGTTGTTTTTGTTTAACTTGTATCCTTTGGTCATTTAAAAAGAACATGTTATTCTATGTATGATGTGTTCTATGAGTTAGGCTGTCCAAAATATATGCATATGTCACAGCCCTAACTGTATGTTTTACAGAGAAAAAGGTTCAGATAAAAGTGGTCGAGTAAAACCAAAGTTTATTTTAGTCTTGGCTAGGAATGGCACCTCGGCCAATTGACTAGTCAAAAGTTGTCAATGGACAGTCAATTTGACCAACTGAAATTGAAAAAAAAAAACTCGTACAGGAACTTATTTTAAGTTTGTTGTTTTTTAATATTTAGCTCTCGGTTGCTAAACCGACACATTGGCTTCCAGCGCTACCCAACGTAGTTTGCCCGCGATGGGCCGCCTTGCCAACGTTTAAACCTATATGGATTCTCGCTGTCCTGGTTGGGTTGATGCATTTGGTTGCCACGAGATGTAGCCACGTATTGCAACTCTCGTCTGTTTAATTGCATTTCTGTGTAAAAAGCACTTATCTTTTCGTCAGACCCGGAGCCTTGCCGATGAGCCGTAGACGGCGAAATGCGTCCAATGATTGGGTCTGATGGAAGGATAAGGGACAACTCTGTACACAAACTTATTTGAAGTTTGTTGTTTTTTAATATCTGGGGAGTTCAGTGTCTACTATCGGATCAAACGATTTATATTTTTATATGTATAATTTATTATTTGAATAGAAACCACAAAATTTCCTTTAACTTTTGATGTCAAAGACATTGATGTCGTGTTAACTTGTTCATAAGAAGGTTTTATTTGTATTTGATGATTGACTGCAAAATATTTGTTGGTGAAACTTGACGTACTTCCAGTATCAATTAAAGCTTAACCTGGATTCCTGTTCACTTTTATGAGTATTATAGTTTTGTTTAAACTTCTTTCAGCAGCTGCGCATATAATATCAGCTGTAGTTTCAGTTGATGCAACAATTCTATTACTTGGCTTCTTTAGCAAAATTACCTTCCTTGCTAGGGTGTCTGTTACCTCCGCAAAAGTAGCACTTTTAAACTTTCGGTACTGCAACCAGTAGGGTTTCTTCTTGCAGATCGGACTGATTCTGATTTGACATGCTATTTTGTATTAATACGGAGTTTGGGGCGCAGCAAAACTTTGAGAATGTAGTTGTAAAATTTCAAGAGATCGGGCTTGCTGAAATGCCTCTTCTTATTTAAGGGTACTGTTTCCCAAAAGACGCTGTCTTATTAATGAAGAGCTTAAGCCAGATATGAACGCATCTCTTATAAAATTATTTTTATTTTGCTCAGCAGAAACTGCTTTGAAAATACATTCTTTAATAAGCAGCTTTAGGGATATTGGACTATAGTCTCACCTGGCTGTTGACAATGAGTAGATAAACAATGCCTGGCATAAATTTCATTTTCAGTTCTTATGTAGTCAACATAGCTTTCTGAAAGTCATTACAATCACCTATTAAAGCGTATACAGGGTGTCCGGTAAGTATATAGGGGAGGTCAAGATAGCCCGAATTTGTTATAGAAAAAAATCTTAAAGTGCCCTTTAACGGAGATACTCAGCCCCAAAGGGGTACCCACCGATTTACTTTTTTGGCTCTAACTTTTGAACCGACTTGTATATTAATAAACTTTTAATATTTGATGTAGGCCATAGACTCATAAAACCATACTACAGCAGATGTTTCACATCGTCAGGAAAGTTAGGAACGGACTTGCCACCACAATCGTTGGGCCAACAATTTGACAGGCCTGGTGTCATTTTACAGTGCTGAGAACTGATTTTTTAAATACTCTGGTCATTTCTCTTTAAAAAAAAGACTACATTTGATTCGATAAGGTTAGCCGTATTCGAAGAAAATATATATTTTGTATAACAAGTTTAGGCATGACTTTCGAAATTTATTTATTTATTTTATAATAATACACTACGGAATAATAACATTCCAAATGGTATGCCTAAAACTAAAATAATATTGTATATGTATTGCGAAATACAACGTATGGTGTACCAAATTAAGTGCGCACCATTGCTAACTTTTTTTATCATTGGAGATACAAAGTCGGTTAAATTAGCAAAGTAGTAGCATTCCTTCTGTTAATTAAAATGGTGAAAGCAGAAAAACAATTGGACATAACGTTTCTGAATAAATGAGGAAAATGTATTTTTTTTAAATGGCACACCCTGTATCTTTTTTACCGAAACGTTTGCAAATCGTATACGGAATAAAAAAGTTCATATGCAATATTGACCTAAAATTGAAAAAACATCAACACAGCCATGAAAATAAAAAATGGTTGCTTTGACGTTTTCATCGAGACTACCATGAAAACAAAAACGAATTAACTAGTGTTCTCGTTTTGGGTAGCCATTATTGGTAGCAAAGCCAAAATTTTCGTAGTTTTGCGTTAAGTTGTCTAGTTTTTGCATTTAAATATTACAAAATGGCGTTCACGCATTTAGAACATTGCGATCTGTTAAAAGCGTATCTTGGTTGCAGAAAAAATAGTGTACTAGCACTCGAGCAATACGGTCAAACGTATCCTGAACGTGAGCAACCAGACAGAAGGTATTTTCTAAGGCTGTATAGAAAATTTAGAAGTAACGAAAGAGTTTTTATAAAGACAAGGACTAAAAAACAGTTTATAATAAGTGAACAAGTAGAAGTAAATGTATTGGCATATTCTGAAGCGCACAAAAAGGCAAGGGCCTAGCGACACTTAAAGCACCGGTTCCCGTCACAGAAATCGATTTGTAGCGATGGACCGGTATTAACCGCGGTTATACCTTTGGTTAACCTTGAATTGGCCCTTTTTGACTTATTACGTCACGCTGCTCAAGGACCGCTTGAACGAAGAAAAGTTATTACCGGTTATAAATGTCAATTCTCAAATTTGTTTGTAAATTTAACTTCTAGTTGTAACCCTATTTAATTATTAAGCCATTAAAACCTCCATAGTGTAATCATTTCCTTCATAATTAATATAACTGATATTTTTTCATCTTAAAAACAACAACAAAACATAACGGCAAAAAAGACACAACCACAAATAAAAAGAGACGGAGAATAAAAAACACCTCAGCAGCAAGGTTATTACCGGTCCAAGAAATGACAGCTAATGACGTACTGAAGGGCTTGGTGGTGACGTCAGACATCACCGAAAAGTTATAACCACAGTCGCTACAACGCGATTGGTAAATACCAATTAGGAATATTTATAACCGGTCCATCGCTACAAATCGACTAGAGTGTTTCCATTGCATTCCATACCTGTTAACTGTTTAATGAATGTATGGTAGTTCGGAGAACTACGTTATTCGCATTGTGCGAAATGTATGCCTTTAACACCTCGTCATGGCACTTGCCGGCACGAGTGTGACAGTGTTAGTGATCTAATTTCTAGTGTTACAACCACAGGCCAGAATATCGGCCGCCTGGCTCCGCCAGGTTCTTTGGGCGCATTTTGGGCCGTATGCTTACGGTCCATATGCGCCCAAAACACTGTAAATAGGCTAGTTTAGTTTTAGTTTGTAGTTAGGCTAAGCTAGTATATATTAGTTTTAAGTTAGAAATGTAAATAATAGGAAATAAAGGATTTTAAAATGGAAAATGGGTTCCCGTCAGATCACCGAAGTTAAGCGGTGTCGAGCGCGGTTAGTACTTGGATGGGTGACCGCTTGGGAAACACCACGTGCTCTTGTCTTAGGGAAGAGTGTAAAATAAATCGACATCAAAACCATCCTATTCACGCCGGACAGGCCGGATGAGATCGGATATCTCGTAGGATGAAGGTGCCGTTCACACTCCCCAGTCGGTAGACCGCACGATTAAAAACCGTACGGTCGATGACCGGTTCAAGATGGCCTCTGATACGCCGACGAACCGTAAAAAATAGTAAATAAAAAAAAAGAAGCGCACAAAAATAATTCAACTAGAGATTTGGTAAGGGACAGTGGTTTCAGTTAATTTCCAATTTGGAGGATTTTAAAAAAATACAAGTTTGTACCTTATAAGTACCGACCGGTGCAAACATTATTACCTGGTGACACTAAAAGAAGACTAATTTTTTGCCAATGGTTACAAGATATGTGTTGGCAAAATCCTAACTTTTTAAAGGAAATTTTATGGAGCGATGAAGCGAACTTTTCAAATAGGGGTATGTTTAATAGTAAAAACATGCACTATTGGTCTAGAACAAATTTGTTTATTGCTGTTCCCAGAAATCCGCAAGTAAGATTTAGCATTAATGTTTGGTGTAGTCTCATAGGCAGCCAAATTATTGGGCCAATTTTTATGAAGGTACTCTGACCGGCAGGGGATACGTTAATATGTTGTCAGAATTACTAGAAGAATATTTAGATGATGTGAACTTAGAGGACCGTAACCAAATTTATATTCAACAAGACGGAGCTCCTCCTCATCAGTTTCAAGAAGTGAGAATATTGTTAGAAAGGCTTTTCAGAGATAGGTGGATGGCAACAAATGGTCCGATACGTTGGCCCCCAAGGTCTCCCGACTCCATTAGACTTTTACTTCTGGGGTATGTCAAGCACGAAGCCTTTAAAACGAGATATGCTAATCTGCTCGAACTTCAAGACAACATTAGACGCATTATAGCATCCATCGATGGCAGAACAGTTTTAAAAGCTACAAAACGTGTATTAAAGAATGCCCGCAAATGTATTGCACAAAACGGTGATGTGTTTGAACATTTAATATAGTTTTTTTTTTATTTCTTCCGCTAAAAATAAAATCGAGTTTTAATTTCTGAAATAAATAAATAAATTCGTTTTTGTTTTCATGGCAGTCTCGATGAACACGTCAAAGGCAAACCATTTTTTATTTCCATGGCTGTGTTGATGTTTTTTCAATTTTATGCCAATATTGCATATAAACTTTTTTATACCGGTTACGATTTGCAAACGTTTCGGTAAAAAATATACAGGGTGTGCCATTTAAAAAAAATACATTTTCCTCATTTATTCAGAAACGTTATGTCCAATTGTTTTTCTGCTTTCACCATTTTAATTAACAGAAGAAATGCTACTACTTTGCTAATTTAACCGACTTTGTATCTCCAATAATAAAAAAGTTAGCAATGATGCGCACTTAATTTGGTACATTATACATTATACATTACATTATTTGGTATATTAAAGAAAAAAACAGATTCAAATAATTTAAAATGAAGAGTGTTCAGCTAGTGTTATATATTTATTACGGAACAAATGCCTAGCCTAAATAAATCACAGTCTGAGAAGTAGCTATTATAATTCCGTAACAATCTAGAGATAAAAGCATTCTGTCCATAGTTAGTCCTTATAAGAACCAAAAACAAGACAGACTCAGCAAGGCATTACAGCAAAGGGCACCATTAATTAGTTTGTACAGGAAGATAAGCAAAGACTTTCTACGACGGTGTTCTTCATGCCACAAAGGAGAAGTCTTGCTTCATATAGAAGGTTTTGATAGGGAAACCTTAGTTTGAATAGTATGTTTAGCAAATTTATTTTGGACACGCTCGATTCTACTAATGTGGCATTGATAATTGGGACTCCACACAATGGAACAATATTCAAGTATTGATCTAACTAGTCCATTATATAGAGTAATAAGTACCTTTGTGTCGTAAATTTGTCCAATGTGTCGCTTTATGAAATCAAGCAATCTAAAACTTTTCAAAATGATATTGTCCACATGCATAATGAAGGAAAGATCCCTCTTCAAGATGACGCCGAGATCATTGAAGTGTATGGCAATATCCACATTGGTGTTCTCCACCTCGTAGGTATAATTTGTTGGAGAATTGCCTTTGTAAAATCGAAGGAACTTACACTTGCTCACATTAAGCTTGGCATGGATTGGCACCAGACAACCAACCTCTCCAAATCCGACTGCAGATAGTTGTCATGGAAAACTCGGGAGAAAAACTTCAGGTCATCAGCGTATACCAGACACTCAAATTCATTAAAACAAGATATGACGTCATTTTTAGATAGTAAGAATAAGATAGGTCCGATATGTGAGCCTTGAGGAACACCGGAAGTTATCGGCAACTCTTTGCAGACTGATCCGCACACGGTAACACGTTGGCGGCGACGAGTTAGATATTAGCTTATCCACTTGAGGTACGGATCAGCAATTCAAATATCAGACAGCTTTTCCAGGAGGAGTGCATGATAGCCACTGTCAAAAGCCTTCGACAGATCAGTATAAATGACGTCAACTTGATAACCTGTTTCAAGCGAGGAAACCAAGAAATTCTGATAAACAGCCAGGTTTGTCGCATGTGAGCGACCACTGAAGAAGCCATGTTGCTGAGCAATGATGCGATTTTTGTAAGTTAAAAAGATTTCGTCAGTAATAATGGATTTAAAGAGCTTCGGGATGGCGGAAATTAAAGATATATGATCAAGTTTATTACCATAAGTACTTTAATCACAGTAACTAATCGAATAACAACATAACTAATAATTCGCATTAAAATAATAAAATTTGTCATTATTACATCTCATTAATGCTCACATGCATCTACCTTATGAACGAGCACTCGGCATTTGTGTGGATGCAAGAAGAGTTTATTCTGATACATTTCCAAATCGAAGTGTGCCGCATGAAGGAACCATTGAAAGGGAAACCTGAATATTTTAAGCATTTCTTTGATTTCACCTGACTTTTCTTTTTTCTCTCGAGCTACGATCAACCCTTTCAAAAGTTCTTTGGTGGGGTAAACGTTAATTTAGAAATGTATCAGAATAAATTCTTCTCGCCTCCACACAATTGCCAAGTGCTTGCCCATAAATTAGATGCATGTCAGCATATTCACTAAATAAACAATCCTCCATTACTTAAGTCTTATGTGCTCAATCAATCAGTCAATTTAGAAAAGTGTTGTCAATAACACATTGTTAACGAAATAAGAACGATTGGTGTTTTATTGTAGTATTCTGATTTATTTTTTAATAACGTGTTGTACAAAAAATTTATTTTCTTCGAAAACGGCTAATTCTATCGAAACAAATGTAGAGTACCTTTCTTAACGAGGAATCACCATATTTATATCGGTTAAAAAGTTAGAGCCGAAAAGGTAAGTCGCTGCGTACCCCTTTAAACTCTGTATCTCCGTTAAGGAAAGGAATCCTTTCTCTATGACAACTTAAGGTTATTTTATATAAAATGCCATATACTTACTGAATCACCTGTAAATTAGGAGTCATATGATTAATTAGTAGTTGAAATTGCATCTCATCCTTTATTTCCTCGTTATCTGTTTTATTCGTGCTTAGAACCTTCAAGTGTCTTGTTCCAGTGGGTTCATTCAACGTTTGCAGAGCATGCTGAAGATTCTGCATCAAACCTTTCTGGTCGAAATTTTTCTTCCATGATTCTAGTTTCAATGTAGCTTTTGTATTACTTTTGCGGAAGATTTTTTAAAAATTTTAGTTAAATAAATTGAAATGATAATTAGTAATAGAGAATACCAAAACATTGGCTTTTTTTAACTAAAAATAACTTATGACGAATGTAAACTGGGACATTGACAAATTAACAACAGGCAGGTAAAGTAAAAAGGTAATAACAATAATTATCACATGAAGCTATTATTTTTTTTGGTAAAACAGCGTATGTTATGATAGTGTGACAGTTTGCGGTATATTTTACACAATGAAAGCAAATCATTTATTTTAAAAAATAAAGTTTTGTTGCACCACTTATTACAATTGAAGGGCTTATTGGAAAAACGTGACAAGCCACACCTTTACTGAAAATGGACTATTTACTGTATAGTAATCAGCAACAGTATAACAAGCCACATACTTAAGGGTTTGGCTATTCTCCAAAAGATGGCGCCACTAACACGACTGTCAACGTATTGCGGTTTAGAAATTACAAACAGAAAGTTGCGTACAACGTGACAAGCCACACAAAATGGCTACCGGCTCCGTGACAAATAAACATTATAAAATGAATTGTGATGAAAGTAGCGATTCTAGCGACGTAAATAGTGAGTCAGGTGATGACAGTGTGGCTGATATGGACTACCAACCAAGTGACGAGAGCCAAAATTTGAATGACAGTGATGTAGGTATTCGTTTACATTTTTGTGGCATGTCATGTTCTTGCGAAAATTATTTCTATATTTTTTTTGGTGGCTTGTCACGTTATTGCAATTTATTTTCAGGATGAAAGGTTGTCCAGTGAATCGGAGAATGGAGTTATGCCAGTTCTACCAGGTACACCGCAAAGAACTATTCCTATAACTCCTGAAAAAACGCCCAAATCCCGATGGAGGCAAAGAAGAGACAGTAGCTATGACAGAGTAAAGAGCAAGAAGAGTCGTAATCTGGGGCAAGAATATACAAGCGTGAAAACAAAAAAGCGCATACAAGGACGTGAGCTCGGACCACCCTGCGACTGCAAGAAAAAGTGCAGAGAGAAGTTGATTAATACCCATGAAAGTATTTTTAACAAGTTTTGGGATTTGGGCTCATTTGACTTACAAAATTCTTATCTTTTCGGCTGCGTCCAAGTACGTAAAAAAAATAGGTCTTACAAAAAAAAGCAAAAGCGACAGGAGTCTAGCAGAACAATCACTGCTGACTATAAAGTGAATGTTGAAGGACAAGATGTCAAAATATGCAAAGTCGAGTTTATGAGTGTCCACGGGTTGCAAAATTCTCGAGGTAGGGTCAACCGCATTGTGAAAATGAAAGGTCAGGGATCTTCTGTTCCAGAAACAGATAAACGTGGCAAACACGAAAATAGATCAAGAAAAGTGAGTGATGAACAGAGACAATCTGTCAGAAACCATATTGACTTGATACCAAAGTATCAAAGCCATTATAGCAGAGCGGATAATCCAAATAAGACCTTTCTCAACTGTGACATGACCATTGCTGAGCTCTATAAGAAGTACATTCTATGGTGTGAGGAACAATACATTGTCCCTGTGAAAGAAAGCTTATATCGAAAAATTTTTTGTTCCGAATATAATATAGGGTTCAAACTCCCTAAATCTGATACTTGTAAAACATGTGATCAAACCAATATCCAACTGCAGAGTGCTATACAAAACAATGATGATCAACAGCAGAACATGTTGTCCACCACATTGGATCTACATAAATCCAGAGCTAAAGCAAGGCAAGATCTGCTCAAATTAGAGACGGAACGCTCAAAGATTGGTAGTAATAACAAAACATGTGTGATTTCTTTCGACCTGCAGCAGGCAATGCCTATTCCAAAATTAACAACTGGACCTGCATTCTACTGCAGGAAAATTTGGCTATACAATCTTGGCGTCCATGACTGTACTGCCGGGCAAGGTTACATGTACTTATGGACCGAAAATAAAGCTAAGCGAGGATCAGACGAAGTTGCTTCTGTGTTGCTAAAATTTCTCACTAATAAAACTGATGTGGAAGATCTTGTAATTTTTACAGATAACTGTCCTGGACAAAATAAAAATTGGCAAATGATGACATTGTGGTTGCAAATGGTCAAGGAGAAAAGGTTTAGATCCATAGCACATCACTTTTTAATCAGTGGCCATACTCATCTGCCGTCCGACAGGGATTTTGCCCTAATTGAAAAAAGACACAGGAAATATGCGCCGATAATTTACTCGCCCGAAGAATGGTATGAGGTCATTAAAATGGCTAATAGAAAAACTCCATTTGTCGTCACAGTAATGGAGCAGGACGACTTCTTTACGTTTCAGCCACTTCTAACAAATATCAAGAAAAGTGACAAGACCGTCTGTGGAGCAAATTTGGACTTTTCAGGTGTATATTCGTTCCAATTTAGAGCTGAAAATACGAAATCAATCTTCGTCAAACACACAGTTAACGGTTACTATAAAGAAGTGAACATTGCTAAAAAAGGAAGACCTGTTTCCACACCTTTAAGTGAACTAAATAAGAAGTATGATGAACCAGTGAAAATTGCAGCGAAAAAAATTCAGAATGTCAAGTCCTTACTTCCCTATTTTCCACCCATTCATCATCCGTTCTTTTACAGTTTAAGTTCTACCGCCGATGCAGAGGACGAAAGGGACAATGTAGAAGTTTTTGACTAAGAAAAAATTTGTTTTTTTGGAATAGAGGCCATTTGATTTAGTTATTTGTTTAATCCCATAACATTTTTTTGTTTGTTTTTTGCTAACTACTTTATTTGTATACCTACTTATTCTTCAATAAATCAGAAATTTCGTTAATTTGAAACATGTAACAACATGACAAGCCACTTTTTTTCAAAGTTTTTTCCCGTTAAAACTCCCTCTGAGGTTTTTTTGATACTTGGAAACTCTAGGGCTTAATATTATGAGCTAGTACATCTCTTAAAAATACTGATAGGTTATAATAATCAAATAGGCATTTTACATATTTTTTTGAAACTTCAAAGCTCATTTTCTCAATATAATGATTTTGTGGCTTGTCACGTTTTTCCAATAAGCCCTTCAATTATTCTTTTCAAGTTATGGCCACTCAAAATCAACAAAACCTTTATCTGAAACTTTTTCTTTTAAGGCTTGGAGAGCACAAACGATTTTAACCCCACAATGAACCGCATACAGGGTGATCACGGATTATCTTTTTAATTTTTAAAAAAATTAGTAGAAAACGTAATACTTTTGCAAAAACTTTTTGTTCAGCCTTTTTGTTCAGCTTTTTGTACTGATAAATGTTTAAAATTTTTCTATGACAAAAAAAAAGAATTTTTACTACCAATACTAACATATAATAGCTACTACGTCTCTTTCTTTTTGAAATGTACACAGGCGATTAAAAACCATTGGCATTCTAGTAGTGTGAAAATGTATTTTGAAATAGCATTCTAATTTTTGAAAATTACTACAGTGCCAGATTTAAATGATTACTTTATTGGATTTCTAGTCAAATTAAATAAATCAAAATATGGTTGCAATGTTTGTTAAAAAGTTATTTAAATTTTGGGGTTTAAACGATTTAAATTGTGATATATAAGCCACGTTCGGTTATTCATTTGCGAGCGATTAGACGACATTGTTGACAGGTGGTTACGTAAATTATCATTAAATAAATATTGGGCAATCACATGACCTGTCATTATTGTCATCTAGACGCTTGCTGAAAAACTGCTGAACTTAACTATAATTAGGCTGTTTCCTCTGCAGTTTAAATACATTTAATTGTATGCTCAATTTCTTAAAGGTTTTAAATAAGCAAAAGAAACTTACCATTTAAAGGTTTAGATCCTAACGCAAGCTTTTTCATACCCTCCTCGACTTCATCAAGGTCTTCCTTATTTGCTATTAGAGTATCAGAAACAAATTCATGCTCTTTTTCTGTTCTATCTACTTATCAAAGAAAAATAAAATAAATGAAAAAGGGTCCTCTACTACTACTATGAAAAGATGGGTTATGCAACATAAAGTAAATATCTACGTACAACAACACAAATGCTCATATGAAACATAAAGAAACAACATTTGTGTGGTTAACATTTATAACTAGTCTATTATAAAAAATCGACTTTTTTCATTGTTGCTTCTAACAGTGAAAAAAGTTGAGAATTCTAAACATCAAGAACAATTCATACATACCTATAGGTTGCACTGAAGAAGTATCAGTGATAGCATGGCTGTCACCCTCCCTAGACATAAATGACAGCTCGTTGGCTTGGCAGATTAGGCTTACGCGGTAGAAATAGTTTTTCCAAAATTCTTCCTCAGAAATGCTGAAAATTACCAGTTATTTTCCATTATACGCATGTTAAATAATAACGAGTGATTTTTAATTATTTTGCTCAAGGGAGGCCATGCATTTTAAAAGCATCATGGCCGTACTGCGTAGATAAGATGACATGATTGTTTTATGACATTTACGTCTTATTTGAATTTGTGTATTTGTAAAGTTTAAAAATTGGAGAAATTTTCTAATTTTTGCAGTTATTTGAAGGTAGGTTACTATTGCTTTAACTAATATTTCTCCGGGGAGTCGTCTTTTGACTATTATGAAGTGCTATTTGCAGGATATGATTTAATTTTTTATTTTTTTTTTATTTTTCAGCGTATCAAGTTTTGGTGAAGCTTTGTTGCCGGATTGAAAGTTCTACAGTAAAAATGTTTAGTGAAGCACAAAAAATTTTTATTGTTGAAAGTTTTTTTAGAAATGGAAACAAAATAGGCGGTGTGTGGAATTACTCTATGCATGACTGCTTTGATGAATTTCGAACCGAGTTTCCTGATGTTGCGGTGACCTTTCATAATTTTCGTACTGGGTCACAATACCTAATTGATAAATTTCGTCAGACTGGTTCTGTTCAACATAAAAAAGGGGCTGGAAGACCAACGAAACGATCGAATGAGGTTATTGAAGAAGCGCGACAAATTATGGAAAATAATCCTTCAACTTCTATTAGGCATTTATCTCAACAAATTCAGCAAACGGATTTATGCTACAGTACATGTCAAACACTTTTGAAAAAGGATCTGCATCTATACCCTTATCGTGTTACGGCTATTCATGAACTCCTTCCCAATGACGTTCCCCAAAGACTTAATTTTTGTGAATGGTTTTTAAACAATTTTCAAGAAGAAAGTAGTGGTGCTTTTGGAAAAACATTTTTTACCGATGAGGCTTATTTTTATTTATCAGGCTATGTTAATTCACAAAATATGCGAATGTGGAATACGCAAAATCCGCATGTTTTTGTAGAAAGACCTCTTCATCCTCAAAAAGTTGGTGTGTGGGCAGCAATTAGTTCTAGAAGAATAGTAGGCCCAATTTACTTTGATGGCACAATTACAGCTGAGAGATATCGGATCGAAATTCTGACAACATTTATTAATGAGCTTCACGATGATGAATTGCGGGAAGGTTACTTCCAACAAGATGGCGCTACACCTCATGTAACCAGAGAAAATTTAAATTTTTTAAGTGAATTTTTTGAAAACAGAGTTATAAGCCGAAATACGCAACAAATATGGCCACCTCGTTCCTGCGATTTAACACCCTGCGATTTCTTCTTGTGGCCTTTTATAAAAAACTCCATTTATCGAACACCAATTGAGGATATAAATGATCTTAAACGAAGGATTTCAGAAAAAATTGCAGAAATTAATAATTCTCCAAACGTATTGGTTAATGTGTCTCTGAGGGTAAGAAGAAACATCAGAAGGTGTCTAGAAGTAGGAGGCGGCCATATAAAGTAGACTTTCAAAGTAAGATAGCTCAGGATTTTATATTACATACCGTCAAAAAACATTATTTTAGGTTTTCAACGTGACAACGCTGCTTTCTTGCAAATTCGCCCTATGATTTAATCTACGCGCTACTGCTACACTATGTATACTGGGTCACAGCCGCCCTTGAGCAAAATAATTAATAATCACTCGTTATAAGTAGAACTAGAAACAACTATACAGGGTGTCCAGATAAGGATACGGAGCGGCCATATCGGGGAAACGATACGTCTCACAGATTTGAAAAAAAATAATTTCAAGTTTCAGCATTTGCCGCAAGAGGGCGTAACGGCTCATTTGTTTTTAAAAGTTCATTTTACGGCAAAAAATGCCACTTAACCGTAGAAAAACGAATAATTAACTAAAATCAGTAGATCGTTCACTGCAACTTTTATTATTGGTATGTTCTCGAATTTCACCTAATAAAGGAGTGGGGGAACCCTTTAGGACATTTTTAAGAATCAGTCATTATGTCGTTATCCTTCAACGGACTTGTTTAAAAGGGAATTTCTTGGAGTTTAAATTAATGATTCTGGAATTGTCCGAAGTTTTCTACTAGTTCAAATTGCACATTAATATCACCAACGGTTTAATTTAAGAGTTACTTAGATTTTTCTTTCAAAAAATGATTCAGTTTTTATTTAGCGGTACCCGGTATACTCGCAATAAGCAAGATATCAACTAATTTCATGATCAACTGCGTAATAAATATAAAAGATAAAGTCTGTGCGTTTTAAGAAGTCCGCTAAGCCATAAAACCTCTTGAGCATTATGTCGGTGGCTCTCAAACAATAAATTATATTGAAGGTAATTTTGGATGTTGATGAATTACACTTTCTAAATAAAATAATTTAAAGTAAATAAAAAATTAGTTTAGGTAAAGAAAAATAATAATTTTTTAGCTTTTGCAGTATTCAGACAAATTAGTTTTACGAATTCTTTTTTATAAAGTTTTGGTTCTAAAAAGAACCGATTTTGTAGTCTTGCGACAGAACGTACCTACTTGTAGATAGGTACTACTAAAAGTAGTCTTCCTCTGCATTTGAAATTTCACCAATGCTTTCAGACTCATCAGAATCAACATCATCGTCATCATCATCATCATTCGTAATAATTAACGGTCTTACTTCGTCTATAACCTGTTCTGTCTCATAAGATTCAAAAATAATTTTTTCTGTGTGTTCAATGCATTTCCGCCATTCTTCTTTGCCCGCTTGGCTAAGCGCCTCCTCCCATAACTGTATAACGCTAGGCTTACCGATATTTACAGGCATGTTTGTCATAACAGTTCTTGCTAATACCCCATACCAATTCAATTGCGTTGTAATGACAATGGTAGGGCGGCAATCTCAAAACTATCGTCATGTTTCGTCAAGAAGAACAACTTGTCTTGACAATTCCGATTTTTTGTTGTTTAAATAATCCCTTAAAAATTGCCATCTTTTCGGAAACAACATTGGACAGCTCGCAAAGCAGTTTTCTGTTGTTCGTTTTTTTATATTTGAAACCCATATGTTTTAAGATGATGGACAAACTGTTAGTTCCAATATCGCAAAGTTTTTTCTGCTTTATTTTTTCAAGAATAGCTTTGAGGGTAACATATTCCTTGGCTTTATACATATCATAAACAATATTCCTAATAGAGAGTTTTATCCCTTGGGATAAATCCAAGGTTTTTGAATGGAGTCGAACCCTTTTATATGGTCTGTCCAAATTCTCTTCACTCTTTTTTCGAAGTCTTTTTAAGGTCTTCTCTGAAATGCCGCAAGCATCAGAAGTTTGTTTTTGCACTGCCAAAACAGACTCTAACGGGCCCGAGTTATCTTTTTCTAAAGTAAAATAACGTTCCACTTGTAATACCAAACGGCGTTCACCTGGAGATAAATGCCTTCTAGGCGATGTGCCACCTTGCTGAACATTTTCCATAACTTTGCTTAATAACTGATTTTAATTCACACACAATGAGAAACAAACTAAAAGTGAAAAGCACAACTACTTATTTAAAATAAAGTAGAACATACCATCCCGCACTTCAGCAAATTTTAATTATTTCTTAGAAAATAGTAATTATTATGAAGATTTAATTATAATATCCCAAAATAAAGTCATTATCGGAAAAGTATATACAGGGTGATTCAAAAGTACTTCGACAAACTTCGGGAGGTAATTGCCGGCAATATTTCAAGATGAAAAGTTCTTATAAACAGTGGTCCCTGGCGACTTCGTTACGGAGATACAGGGTGTTGAAATGTTAGAAGGAATGGTAATAATTTTTAAATAACTCCTTAACGAGTAATTTTTTTTTTATGAAATTTGGTGAATTAAATAAGCATCTCAGGACACTTATTTTCAAAGTAAAACACATTCGTAAATTTAACCAGTGGCGTCGGTACAAAATGTGGCTATCATATTTTTTGTGGAAACTATGCCTAACCTAACCACACCACTGACTTATTTGATTTTAACTTTTTTTTTATGAATCCCCCATTCAATTACAACAAAAAAGTTCACGTGTGTTATTTTGCTACGAGGGCCAGTTTAATGTCAAATGATTATTTTATTTGACTATACACAAATATTAAAAAATATGTTTTAAATAATTGATCAAATCAACACTCAAATATTAATTTAAGTATATTAACTAAGATCTATACATACTTACAATAAACAAATATGTAGGTATATGCCAAAGGAAGGCATCTGAGGATGCCTATTTAAGTATAACATGTTCTCAGTGACATGCATATTTATTTATTAGTATGAATAGTATGTTATTTTCTAATATTTTCTATTTTGACAAGGCGGCTTTGGAAATACTTTTTTGATATTTTGTATTTTGATAAGGCGGCTTTGGAAATGCATTTGTCGTGAATTAAAACATATTTGACAGTTAGTTGCTTATGTGGTTTATTTCTCAGTTTTGTCATTTTCATTGAATATTAATAGTATTGTTTAAAAGGTATGGATTACTTAAGAAATAATGCGCATTTAGCTGACATGCATTTTGTATATGGCCTTGCCGATGGAAATGCACGAGCAGCTAGACGAATCTATCAAGAGCGATATCCTAACAGAGTACTGCCTGCTGCTGAAACATTTTCAAATCTTCACCGACGTTTAGCTGAAACAGGGAGTTTTGCGAGGTCACGTGACATTCCTGGAAGACCGCGAACAGCCCGAACTCCAGAATTAGAAGAAGCTGTTTTAAATGCTGTAGTGGAAAATCCAGATACAAGCACTCGAATAATTGCTGATGCTCTCAATTCCACCCAAGCCACAGTTTGGAGAATTCTGCACGATGAGCAGTTGTATCCGTACCATATTCAAAGGGTACAAGCTCTTTTACCCAGGGACTTTCCTCAGCGCATTAATTTGTGTCAGTGGTTTTTGGAAAAATTTGCTGAAAATCCCCAATTTTTAAATTATGTACTTTTTACGGACGAGGCAAATTTTTCTCAGAGTGCGATTACAAACTTTCACAATAACCATATCTAGTCTTTGGAAAATCCCCACGCCGTTAGTGAACGAAATTTTCAATACCAATTTTCATTAAACGTGTGGGGGGGAATAGTTGGCGATTACTTAATAGGACCTTTTTTTCTTCCACTTCGGCTTAATGGCGAGACGTACCGACATTTTGTGGAAAATGAACTTCCTCCCTTACTGGATGATGTGCCCTTAGAAACTCGAAGACGTATATGGTTTATGCATGACGGAGCTCCCGCCCATTTCAGCATAGTGGCCAGGACCCATCTTAATCAAATTTATCCAAATCGATGGATAGGTAGGGGAGTTGAGGAAGGAAATCAACCGTGGCCACCAAGGTCCCCAGATTTAAATCCTCTTGATTTTTATTTGTGGGGACATTTGAAGTCAATCGTTTACAAGACGCCAGTCGAAAATGCAGAAGTGCTAAGAAACCGAATAATCGATGGTTTTGAGGCAATAAGAAACAGACCAGATATCTTAGCACGCGTACGAGATTCCATGCAAAGGAGATTAGATGCCTGCATCTTGGCTGAAGGTGGACATTTTGAACAATTTATTTAAAAATCATTTAATTTTTGCAACGCACTTATTTAATTATAATTAAATTAAATGTTATACCTTACCCCTTACATAATAAATCTTTGAATTTAAAACATATTTTTTAATATTTGTGTATAGTCAAATAAAATAATCATTTGACATTAAACTGGCCCTCGTAGCAAAATAACACACGTGAACTTTTTTGTTGTAATTGAATGGGGGATTCATAAAAAAAAAGTTAAAATCAAATAAGTCAGTGGTGTGGTTAGGTTAGGCATAGTTTTCACAAAAAATATGATAGCCACATTTTGTACCGACGCCACTGGTTAAATTTACGAATGTGTTTTACTTTGAAAATAAGTGTCCTGAGATGCTTATTTAATTCACCAAATTTCATAAAAAAAAAATTACTCGTTAAGGAGTTATTTAAAAATTATTACCATTCCTTCTAACATTTCAACACCCTGTATCTCCGTAACGAAGTCGCCAGGGACCACTGTTTATAAGAACTTTTCATCTTGAAATATTGCCGGCAATTACCTCCCGAAGTTTGTCGAAGTACTTTTGAATCACCCTGTATACCTGACAAAATCTTTAACATATTTAACCATCCCGCACTTGAGCAAATTTTAATTGGTTCTTGAAAAATAGCGATTATTATATAGATTTAACTATAATAATAGCAAAATAATTTAATTATCTATTCAAATATTATTTATGCTCAACGCGTAATTCTAAGATAATTTTGTTTTGAAACCTCTGATTTCGCCCAGTAATAGAATACAGTAAACCAGTGGGATGTTCGGTGTGATCAAGTATAGCGAAGGTGCGAAGATATTGTAACTTAACCGACTTACTGTTTTAAAAGCGATAACATCCCTTGGTGATTTAATCCGATATCGGACTTCTTAAAACGCACAGACTTTATAAAAAAAGGCCAAGAGGCCAAACAAACGTCAATAACTCTGAATAAATATTTATGTTTTTTTAAAGTGCGCAACACTGTGGTTTGATGGTTTCCTACTGCTTGCCTAAGAATACTCAGGCTAATTATTTTATTTTCCTCCACGTGCAGTAAAATATCAAAATCTCTATTATCCCTTTCTTCAGCTCTATTGACATTCTGAGTTGAGCATTTACAGTTATTTATTACAGTGCCTTTGGACTCTAATTTACTAATGATAAGTTTAATTAATGACTTGAACTGAAAACATTTCAGACACTGCTCTTAAACTGTTTCCTGTATAATACCACTTAATCATAGTTACTTTTTACTTAATGAAATAGCTAATATTTAGCTATAATTAAAGCGCATTCAATGAAAATGTTGTCACTGACGTTACTTTCCGTTTTGTCAATGGCACATAATAATTTGCTGGTGTTTGCTGTATTACCTAAACTATGAAAATTTCGTAATCTTGCCATCACATTTAATTGAATAAGTTAGGATTGGCTTATTAAAATTGGGTTTATTATATCGGCCTCTTCAAAAAATTATAATACAATTTTCCTCTAAAATGTACAGGGGAGTCAATATTTAGCCACCTCAAAATTTACATGGGATTTTCTATGTTCAACTAAGCCATGGTATGCAAATGCTATGGAAATATAAAGTTCGAATATTACAAATTTCTTGTGTGTAAAGAAGGTTGGTATGGTACAACATTTGTTTCTTAAGTACTTAATCTTAAGTTTATAGTTTTGTACTGTGTTTAATTTTTGTACATTCCACCCCATATCAAGATACCATGGCAGAGAAGTGATTCTAGCAAAGACTTTAGGCCATTATTAATAAGTTCCTGCTAAGAATTTCACGTTATTGGTAAAACTTGTCTTACTTTTTTCGTTATGTAGTTGACATGATTTACCCATTTTAAATTGTTATCAATAACTATTCTTAAGTACCTGATCCCCTCTGTTTCCCCAATAGCCTTCTTCATACCCAAGACTTTTATAAGGGAGAAGTTGGGTGCATTGGTTATATTTAGTGAGAATGCCATGTAGTAGGTTTTGCTAATATTTAATGAAAGTTGGTACATCCCTAGTCATGTTATGATTTTTTTCATGCTGAGTTCAACGGATGTTTCTGTCTCCGTCCAAGTTCTTTCAGAAAAGATAGCAACTGTATCGTCGGCGTACGATATTACTTTCGCCCAAGTGTCCAATGACAGTAGAGAGTTTATGTAGGCTAGGCATAATGGTAGCTTTTTTTTCAACTGTGTGAAGCGTATCGTTTCCAAGATATGGCCGCTACGTATCCTTATCCGGACACCCTGTACAGGGTGTCCTCTAATTAATGATGCATAGTAAAACCACAGATTTCTTATGGAAAACCGTCCATCTATCGTTGTCCTGCCTTGCGACATGTCCCACCCAGCTCAATTTTAGTCGTGCTATCCGTTCTGTTACGTCTGTAGGTCTTGATCTTTCTGGAATATTATCATTCCTTACTCTGTCTCTCAGCAAAATTTCAAGTATTGTTCGTCCCATCGCTCTTTGTGTTGTTCTTAATCTACTTATGCTCTTTTTTGTGAGGCTCATTGTTTCCGACCGTACGTAGCCACTGGCAAAATGCTTGAGTCGTATACTTTTTTGTTTAGGTTTATAGGTATACTACTGTTTCCCAGGATGTATCGAAGTTTACCAAATGCCGCCCATATGAGGCCTATACAGCGTGTAACAGAAGTATGGAACGCTTTAAATATCTTTAATACCGTTTGTCCGATTTAGCTGAAATTCGGTATCCGTATATAAGAGGATATCGCGGAGCTGCTAGTGACATTTGCAATGTTGCCAAATTTACAGTTTTTTAGCAATTTAAAATATTTTTTTTTAAATGGAACACCCTCGGGAACACCCTATATATTATTGAAAAAAATTATTCCGCGACAAATTCTAAATAACTTTTATATAAGTTACTTAATGTCTAAATCTAGCCATTTTTTTGATATTGGGGTTTAAATATCATAAGAACTTCTTATCCAAGAAAACTGATAGAGATATAAGTAGGTCTTGGAAATTTGTGACACAATTAAATTCTGACAGCGACATTGACAAACTTTTCAGAAGGTATTTGTGCTTCATAATTTATCAGTTTTAATAATTCTTAAAATGGATTTACTAACGGAAACACTGCGAATAGAAATATTAATGATATTGGGTTACGGGGATCGAAGGTGAACACAGCAGGAGGTTGCTGAGATTTTTAATGATAAGTATCCCAACCGAAATCCAATAGCACCGTCCACAGTAAGCAAAATTTTAAAGAAATATAACGAAATTGGCCATGTAAAAGACATTTCAAAATCTGGGCGTCCAAAAACTGCGACAAGCGGTGATAAAGCTTTAGATATTTTGCTTAGCATAGAGGAAAATCCACACCTCTCTACTCGAATTATTGGCCTCGATTACAACACATCGCACATGTCGGTAGATCGCGTATTAAAGTGTGAGAAGTTTCACCCATACAAAATTCACCTGGTTAAAGAACTCTCTGAGGATAACTTTGACAGGCGTTTAGAATTCAGTAAGCAAATGATGGATTTGTGTAATGCTAATCCAAATTTTATTAATAAAATAATGTTTTCCGATGAGTCGACGTTCTGTCTTAATGGAAATGTTAGCCGGCATAATATTCGTTATTGGTCCAAAGAAAATCCTCATTGGATTCGAGAATAGCACACTCAATTTCCGCAAAAAATTAATATTTGGGCAGGCATTATAGGACAAAGGATAATTGGTCCATTGTTTATGGATTATAATTTAAATGGCGATATATATTTGCAGCTCTTAAGAAATGAAATTGTTCCTGCTCTTGCGATCCTATTTCCAAATCCTCGTAAGTTAGTTTCATTAAAGTAAATTAAAACTGATTATCAATAAACAAAATTTTAGACAACGTTGCGGGATTAAATAATGAAGTATGGCTGCAACAAGGCGGTGCACCACCACATTACGCCAGACAAGTACGGGAGTATCTAAATGAAGTATTTTTTGAAAGATGGATAGGGAGACGGCGTACAATTGAGTGGCCAGCTCGGTCACCAGATCTGACTCCACTCGATTATTTCTTGTGGGGACATTTAAAAAATATGGTCTACAAGACAAAGCCACATGATATAGAAGACCTAAAACAAAGAATTGAAGTTGAGTGCCGATGAATCGAAGAAACAGATATTCTTTCTAATGTTTTAAATACTTTTCCGCAATATTTAGCATATTGTCAAGAAGTAAATGGAAGGCACTTTAAACATCTAATTTAATTTCTTTATTCTGTAATAAGTAAGTTTAAACAATAATGTTTCAATAAATTCTCAATTTTCCCCTCGAATATTAAAAAAATTGCTAGATTTAGACATTAAGTAACTTATATAAAAGTTATTTAGAATTTGTTGCGGAATCATTTTTTTGAATAATATATAGGGTGTTCCATTTAAAAAAAAATATTTTAAATTGCTAAAAAACTTGCAAATGTTACTAGCAGCTCCGCGATAACCTCTTATATACGGATACCGAATTTTAGCTAAATCGGACAAACGGTATTAAAGATATTTAAAGCGTTCCATACTTCTGTTACACGCTGTATGTCTAGTGATTTCTGCTGTTTGATTTGGTTTCCCTAGCATGATCGTATGGCCGGGGTAGGTATAGTGGTTTACGCACTCGATAGCTACGCTGTCTAGCGATATATGGGGGTCAATCTGACTCAATATTTTCGTTTTCTTGGTATTCATTGTGAGTCCGACTTCTTTGGCTGCTTGGTTGAGTTGCTGCAGCATCTCCATTAGTTCCATTGGGTCGCTCGAGGTTAAGACGATATCGCCAGCAAAACGTAGATGGCTAAGGTATACCCCATCGATTTTTATACCTTTAGAGTCCCATTCAAATTTTTTGAAGACGTCCTCCAGACTTGCTGTAAATAGTTTTGGCGAGATGGTATCACCTTGTCGTACTCCTCTGCCCATTTTTATTTCGTTGGTGACACGTTCTTCGTCGATTCTAACGTGAAAAGTCGCATTCTTATAAATATTTTCGAGTATGGCAGGATACCTTGAGTCTATTCTGGCATTTTCCAGAGATCTTAAGATTGACCATGATTCGACAGTGTCGAAGGCCTTGTGAAAAAATGAGACATTTTCACCGTCAAGTAATTGCTCCACAAATAGATAGATAGATAGATAGATAGAAACGTCTTTATTTTAACCTCGGCGAAGGTCAGCAGAACTGTTTACTTAACCGAGCATACATTATAAATTTACAAAACTTAACAAATTTGAAAAATACTACATATTATGATTATAAATTATTCTAATTACATTTAATGTATTATCTAGTAATAATTTAGAAATATGACAGTAACAGTTGGCAACTAAATTCTAGCATGTATATAATAATACAACACTATTTTAACTTATTTTGTATCTACTTATTTATTGATATTGACCTAGCAAGAAATATTTATATCTAGGAAAGAAAACAAGGTCTGTCTATACCACCGAAATAAAATATATTTGTCCTTTTAGGGTGAAATAAGGGTTAAAGAGTGTACATAATTTAATTTGAAAGAGGGGGGGGGGAGAAGGAAATTAAAATGAGTTAAAACCATTTACGTCATTGAGTAAATTGGGGTCATCAAATTGTCCATATTCAAGGCCTAATTTTCCGATTTGTTTATTTAGAATTATATAAATGTAATGAAGCCTATGTTGTGAATATCAAGATTTAAATGAAAGTAAGCTTAGATTACCAAGCTTGTTGACCATTTCAGTATTATATATTTTAGAAGCCAGACAAGAAAAGCTGCGTTGAAAGAGGGCAGTTCGGTGCTTTGGTAGATTTAATAGAATATTAAAACGCGTTGTGCGATTATGTGTGGAATGTCGGAAATGAAGCTTTTGACGAAGAGATTGAGGAATTCCACTTCCAAGTAACCGATGTACGAAAAAAGCAAAATGCAATTTTTGTCTATCCATGACTTTAAGCCATCTAAGCTCAGGCAGTTTATAGGTGACATGATCCCTTGCTCGCAGTCCGTAAATCAATCGAATACAGGAATTCTGAATTCGCTGTAGTCTATTCTTTCATTGCAAATCTAGACACGGTCCATACACAAAGTTACAATAATTAGCATGAGAAAGAACAAGTGTTTCACAAAGGGTTTTTCTTAAATAAGGTCTCAAGATATTTTTACTTTCATAGAGATTTCTAAGAGAAGAGATATGAGTTTTGAATAACTTTACTCACTTGACTTCTAAACCTAAGTTTGGTATCAAAAATAACACCCACATTTTTATATTCTTGCACAACAGGTATCACGCTTCCAGCCATATCCACTTTCATATTTTCCATTGCCCATTCACTATCAGAATAAAAAAAAAATAACTGCTGATTTGCTGGGGTTTAATTTTAAGCCGCTGTTTAGAGAATAGTCATAAGCTGATTTTAGACATTGGGTGAGTTTACCCCTTGCCTTAATAGCACTGGATTAATTAAAACTTATGCGTAATTGTGTATCATCGGCATACCTTGGCATATCACAGTCCTTCACTTGTCAATCGTATACACTACAAAAAGTAATGGCCCCAGAATGTAACCTTGTGGTACACCCCTTCCTACAACCCTAAAACTAGAACGCTTGCCGTCCAAGAAGACGAACTGAGACCTATCTGCCAGATGGACCCACCATCCACGCTGATTCTAAACCATATAGAAATAAATACACCAAATATTACTGTAGACGACATAATTAAAGTTTCGAAGAGCCTTAAGCCAAAGATGTCATGCGGGCCTGACTGTCCCAAGTTTCTTTATTAGGGATACTATAAATGTCTTGGCAGCGCCACTTTGCAAAATACTGAACCTTTCATTGAATCATCAACGATATCCCAAAATGTGGAAAATATCTAAGATATGTCCAGTCTTCAAGAGTGGAAACAGAGGCCAGGTTGAAAACTACAGGCCCGTTTCACTTATCTGTGGTTTCTCGAAAATATTTGAAGTGACATTATATCAGCGCATAGGGCAGACAGTGGAACCCCTTTTGTCAGTCCACCAACATGGCTTTTTGAGGGGACGGTCGACGACCACCAACCTGTCCTCTTTCTCTAATTTTGCAGCTAAAGTGATTGATTCAAGAGGACAGGTTGACGTGGTGTTTACCGACTTTACAAAGGCTTTTGACAAAATATGTCACAGGACGTTGCTACTGAGATTACGTGAATTTGGTTTAACCGAGAATTTTATAACTTTCTTTAGTACATATTTACAAAACAGATCTCAATACGTTCAGTACAACGGATTTAAATCGCAGCGGTTCGGGGCTACCTCCGGGGTGCCTCAAGGGTCAAACCTCGGACCGCTTCTGTTCCTTATCTTCATAAACAATATTCAAAATGTTATTGACGCAGAATACCAGATTTTCGCTGACGATCTCAAACTGTATGTTTCAATAAAATCCGATTCCGACTGCATGAAATTGCAGAACAGTGTCAGAGCGGTTTGTGACTGGTGTCTTAGTAATGGGCTCTTACTCAATGTCAAAAAATGTTCAGTGATGACGATTACTCGGAAAATCTCACCAATAAACTTTCGCTACGTCATTGGGGAAGAAAGATTGAAGCGAGTGGAAAAAGTCAGGGACTTGGGTGTCACTATAGACTCTAAGTTGTATTTTGATGTCCATATTACTAAAGTCGTTTCGAAAGCTATGCAAATGCTTGGTTTCATAATTCGAAATTGTAACTCCTTCAGAGATAAGGAAACCCTCACGGTTCTATTTATGACATTGGTGAGGAGTAAGCTTGAGTATGGGTCCCTTATATGGACACCCATTTACAATAAATATGTAACAGCTATCGAGCAGGTTCAGAGAAAGTTTATGAAGTATCTGGCTCTGAAAGCGGACGGGATGTATCCCCCGGTTGGTATAGACAATGATATCCTATTGACAAGATTTAATCTAACGAGCTTGGAAAAACGCCGAAACATCCATAACTTAATATTTTTACATAAGCTTGTCAGCGGTAGAGTTTTTTGTCCGTATCTGTTGGGTGAACTAAAGTTCAATGTGCCAAGATTAGCAAATAGGCAAGGTAATTATAATTATTTTTATTTGTCAACAGCAAATTCCAATGCTATGTATGTATCACCTGTACATAAAATGTGCTCAACATACAACAAGGTGTCATTCGCATGCGATTTGAGCATGACTCAAAGTCAATTCCTTAGAATATCCTAAAATAATTTGTGATATTTAATGTAGGTATAAGCAATCTAGTAAGATAGTTCAAATTATTATATTATATTATATTATATTACCATACTGTAAGAAAGTTATATTTAAATTTGTAAATTTCAAATGTTATCGGCCCTGTAAATTGCTTTTTGTTGTTGGGCTTTGCTAAATAAATAAATAAAATAAATAAATAAATAAATAAATATTCGCCAAAGAACTTTACCGAAGACTCATCGAAGCCGAGGGAGCGAAGCTTAGCACATAAGAGACCATGATCAAGCATATCAAACGCTTTACTATAATCAAGTAATATCAGCGCTGAAGTTTCACCCCTATCGGCAGCTTCAATAAGACCATCCAAAACCTTCAACAGAACAGTTGCCGTGCTGTAACCTCTACGAAATCCAGACTGAGATAAGGGAAACAGATTGTTTGTATCGAGATACTCGGTTATCTGAAGATAAATAATATTTTCAAACACCTTGGATAAAATAGACAACAAACTAATAGGCCTTAAGTCGGAGACGTCCTTTGGGTGGTTTACTTTAGGTAGGGGTACCACCGTGGCAATCCTCCATCTAGATGGAAACAAAGATTTAGTGATACAGACATTAAATATGTGAACCAAAAATGGCACAATCACTGGACAACACAATTTAATCATGTTTCCGTAAAACCCATTGTGTGAACTATTCAAGAAATTGGATAAATTAACAATCAATTAATTTGCTTGTAACGACTGTTAAAGATAACGGAATAACCGACTGATTGATGATGCTGGGATTTACTGACACCCAACAGGTATTAAGCTCTACTGCTAAGCAGTACGGCCTTAGACGCAAAGCACACTTTGATGATAATAATTTTTGCTCCCACGGTATAAGATATTAATCAATATAAAACAATACCAAATCAATTCCAATTACCAGGTACCCCATTTTGCACTGAGTGCCTATTGCAGATATTTAATTTTTACAATTGTTTTACACTGGGCTGCAGATAGGCCGTATACATCAACGCCATGGCATGTGTTATTAAAAAGCTGCATTGACTGAAAGAGTGGTTTTAATTAAAAAATTTGTACTGGGAGTGGGTAAATGGAATACTTCTTGGCGGGATGGAATATGAAAGTTAATTTCAGACAATAAAGGGCAATCAATATAGGACCGACATACTTTAAATAAAAATTGTACCAGTAAATAATTTCTGTGATCACTCAGTGATGATAATTGAAATTTTGATAGTGCAACGGCTTGCTTAATACCTCTGGATGGGAACACTCCATCCTCTTTGTACACAAGACACTTCAAAAACTTTCTTTGAACTCTTTCTAGCTGATTTATGTATTTATCGAATAATTGGGCTTCATATTCAAGCTTAGAACAAACAAAACCAAAATAAAGCATCTTGAGCATCTGCACATTCAGAAATGCATTTCAATTGCGTACTATACAGGGTGTTATTTAAGTATGTGGCCAAACTTCAAAGGGTGATTCTTTAAGTGAATGCTTCGCTTCTAAGATACAGGGTGTCAAACTTTTTTTTAAAAAAATCGGTTTTTCGTAAATATCTTAATAATCCTTTAGCCGATTTTGTTGAAATTTGGCAGTGCAATTTAGGGTAGTAAAGGGCTAATTTAGCCTTCCCTAACTAGATTAAAAATTTCCAGTGGCGCCCCGGAAGGCACCTTAACTTTTTTTGCAATTTTTGTATTTTTTTCGCATTAAGTAACTAAACTACAACTTTTATTTTTAGCATTTTTTTCGTATTTGCTTTGTTTTTGAGAAAAAACATAAAAATCACTTTACTGCAATCAATAAAAAAAATGTTGTGTTTTACAAATAATTAAAAACTGTTTTTCTGTTGTCCATGAACATGGAATAAAGTGATTTTTATTTATGATTAAGCAATTAAAATTAAACGAAATTCATTTTTTGAATTTTTCGCTCAGATTAACTCTGTGGCAAATAGTTAAAAGGCTATAAGCATGTTTTTCTTATTTTGAGGAAAATGGCGATAATGTTGTAACCACCTTCTGGTATGCTTTTTGGCTATTACTTTCGTACGATTTAAAGCTAATTGAGGTTTTTTCTTTTTTGAATTTAGAAATTAAAGAATAATATGTTGTTAAAACAACGAAATAGCTCTAAATTAAAAAAATAAACTACAGTATATCCCCTTTTTAGTCATATGTACTTCACAAGATCGCCAGTAAAAGTGACATATGTTAACTTAATTATACACGATTTCTCCATTAGACGCTGTAAGTTGACTTACAGGGGTAAGTCATTAAACAAAGTATTACTAAAAAGGGCATACGTTGACATACCTAGAATAATTTGGAGAACTAGTGAAATGGGTTATGTATACTTATTCTATAAAAAGTATGTTTGATCTATACTTATGTGGACTTATGTTCCTATATTTGAACAGAAATTTACAGTTGAGCTGAGTATAAACACATATGACGTTTGAAATGAAAATTGTTGAGTTGAGATTGAAAAAAAATGGTTGTAGTTGTTTTTAGGTCGCTGGGTTTTAATAATAATTTTGGGGCAGGAAGCCATATGAAATATTATAATCAAATAATAATTAAAAACATAATATAAAAATCCGAAAATGTTTGACTAGTTTTTCGCCTACCTTCCAATCGGCTGTCCGGTGTATTTTCTTGAATGTTCTCCCAATTCCATGCAACGGAAAACGAGACACTTGAATGTGCGGTACCGCGGTACTTCAGGCAGCGCGTCAAAAAGTGTACTCTTCTTTTGTACGGCAGGATTTTACTCCCGACCAAACATTTATTTTTTGTTGCACAAATTGGTGCGCGGAATTTAAATTTATTTATAAAACGCACCGGATTTATTGTGCATAGCAAGAATATGAACTATATGAACCTACCCTATTCTACATGAACAAAATAAAATGAATATGGTATTCCCTTTTCGAAAATGAAAATAAAACTAAAATAATTAATTTATAAACTAAACTTAATTAAAGCACAAGAATAAATAACAACTTATTATTAAATTTATAATATTTAATCATCTAATATTATGTATTATTTGACCATAATTATAACCCAAAGACGGTGTCCTGTCAGGCAACGTTGAAATATTTGGTAATATACCTGAGACCGGCCCCGGTTTTTCATAAATCACGCACTGCCAAGGTCATAGAAGATCGCATCGGATCTCTCTTTCTGTTATCCTTCTGGTTGTTATTTATTCTTGTGATTAAAGCGTGCGACTTGAACAACGTTTTTACCAAACAAAATCGGTCATTTGCAGCCAATGATCAATTTTCCTCATTATTTTTAACTGTTTTCTAGTATATTTCTACTTATTCCCTTTAAACCAGGTGTAAGTGATATAATTTTTACGTTGAAATATCACAAAAAAGTGACTTATGACCTTTTAACTATTTGCCACAGAACTGTTTTCGATAAAACAAATAACGTTATTTATTACTGCAGTGTTTTGAAAGTAACAAAAAAGTAAGAGTGCCATGGAAGGAAAAACAATTGTTCAAACAAATTTGACTTTGGCATAACTGACATAACTTTAAACAGTGCACTGCATACCTAATTATTTGATTGTAATTATTTGAAGTGTTTTTAAGAGTTATAATTATTTGATGCCAGTATTATCCGGTAAGTAGTCCAGGGTGACCTGTGAACTGCAGCTCGCAATGGTTTGCACGCTGTATAAATATGTTGCCCCCATGATATGCATTATATCTTAATTAATATTTGCCATTGTCAAAATCAGTTTTGTTTTATGTACAAACTTTAATCAAGCGTAAAAGTTCTATCAATAAAAAAGTTCACACAATTTCTGTACATACTGTATGAGAAAGCCGCAAAGCATAATACAGAACATCACAATTTTATATCTCTTTACTAATCTAAAAGATCAAGAAACCCAAGAAAGAATTGTTTGCATAAAACTTTAAGCGAGCATATTTTCAAAAGAAGGATAAGCGGTTCGATATATGCAAAGACTTAAAGTAAACCTTTTGTAAGTTCGTCGAAAACATTTATTTTTTTTAAGCTTTAAGTACGTGTTAAATACAGGGTGTTTCACAATTGAATGCCAATATTGAAAGGGGTCAACCTGTGCATTTTTGAGAAAAAAACAAAGGTTAATTATACAGGGCTGCCCAGAAGTTCGGAATAAAATTAATATAGCCTTAACCTGTAACTTTTGGGGAAAATGCTCGGACACGTCAATTTAGTTTTATATATGTTCACATTTTGACGTTATTCGTTTGTTTTTTTATAGACATTTGTCAAAGATATGACGACATCGATCTTTTTTTTAAATGGAAACATACAGCTTGTGATAAATCATTTGAAAGCTAATATCTCGTACAGTATGCTCATAAATTTTGATGCGATTCTGTCAAGCTATTTCAAAATGGCGACTGTTAAAAGTTTTAAAAAAATCCCTATTTAAATAAGCGGAAATGATAAATCATTAATGTTTTTTTACCTTTCAAGGTAAGAAATCTTCATTGTTTCACGTTCTGACATTTTGTGACATTGTAACTTAACAATAGTTATGGTTTATTTGTTATTTATTTTGTCAAAAAAAATAAAAATGAAAAAGGTGGTTTAACGTGGCAAATGCTAGAAATGTCCTCCACCCTCTACTTGGCATGCTCCCAGACGATGGTAAAATCCGTCGACGGAATTTCGAATGGCTTCAGCCGGTATGTTATGTGTCTCCAATCTAATTTTGTTTTTCAAATCTTCAATATTATTTGGCCTATTTTGGTAATTCTTTTCTTTTAAATATCCCCAAAGAAAATAGTCTAGAGGCGTTAAGTCTGGGGACCTCGGTGGCCATTCAATTGTACCACGTCGTCCAATCCAGCGACCTGGAAATATCTGATCTAAATATCTTCTCACATTGCCACCAAAATGCGGGGGAGCACCATTTTGCTGAAACCAAATTGTTTCATTAGGTATATCTGGATCTACTTCGTTGGGAAAAATTACAGCTAGAGCAGGTCTCAACTCGAAGGTTAAGAAATCCAGGTACCGTTGAGCTGTTTCTTGACGATAATGCTCGCCCTAATAGAGCTCGAGTGGTAATGGAAGAAATTAACAACTTAGACTTAAATCATTTACCATTACCACCATATTCTCCAGACTTCAACCCGATTGAACATGTGTGGGACAGGCTTCAGTACCGACTGGATCAACATTTGCCTCAGCCAGAAAACATTGGTCAGTTGCGGCAGCTACTTCCTATCTTGTGGCAACTAGTATCTCAAGAACACATCGACAACATCATTAGAAGTATGCCTCAGAGGTGTTATGAAGTTATTCAAAGTCGAGGTCACCCCACTAGATATTAGTTTTATTTTTTTACGATTACCACTTATTATTTGGACCGGCGTATTTTAAATGTTTTAATAAATTTATCATCATTATTAGTATAGTTTTTTAGTGTCTGCAAATAAATTAAAATGGAAAATGATTGTCTGATAGGCGACTAATGATTTAATATTTTAAATAAAGGCTATTTACTATTTATTATTATTATTATTATAGGAAATTACCGAATACCGAATATCAGATAAGTGTAATTGTACATGCAAGATGTGTTAACTATAGATGAAAATTGATATCTTACCAAGGCAAAGCTGTTTAATTATATAAATTATATGCCGCTAGGGCTATTATATTATTAGGATACGATGTTTGTTTGTTTGTTTATATACAGATTATATGTTGAGGTTGTATGGGTGTTTCAACATTCATTTCTTTTTCTCTTTTAAGTAATTTAAAATCAGATCATGTAAGTTATTTAATTTTTTACACCTACTTTAATATTATAAGTACAATTAATTGTCTGTAATTATCTTACAGTGTTCTATGCCAATTGGTTCTTGTTTGAACAAATAAATTCTTATGACTATACCTTTTATAGTAGGTACCGGTAAATGAAAACTGAATAATTTTTTCAAGAAAAATCACAATAACTTTTTAACTGAAAAATGTAAGTCTAAAATTATATACTTACATTTTAGGCACGAGTTCATAGCGCATTTTTTCTAAGTTAGGATCTTGCTCCATTATAGCCATAGCTACTGGGAAAGATACTTCATAATCGAATTGAAAATCGACACCAGCAGGTGGAGCTCGTACAAAATTTCTAGTTAAAGAAAATATTGTTAATTCGGTAAAGTCTTGATAGGATACAAAACTTACCTTCTGTCAGTAGATAGACTAAGACATTCTTCCTTAAGACTCTCTTCATTTGCGCATCCCGCCCATGGAGGTAAAGCTGTAGCTGTGGAGTTAGCCTTACCTTTTAAAAATGCTTCTTGTTCTTTGTTAAACTCACCTAGGATATTCTAAATGTAAAAATAACAATAATTAATAATAGAATAGTGTCATTTTGAAACACACTGCTCAAAAAAATTATGGCAACAATTTTTCAGATCCCCAAACTTTAGTTGTAGTAGAAACAATATACATAATTTGAGACATTCAAGTTCTTAGAGTTTCGTATTTTGTCTTCATATACAAGGTGTTTCATTATTATTGCGAAAAAATTCAGGATGAGTTTCCCTGCCTAAAAATATGAAAAAAAGTCCATATGTCACTATGTACGGAAATGCTTCATTTCGGAGATACAGGGTGTTACAATTATTAAGCGGAACAAAACATATGTACGCCACTGCAGTTTTCTCTTTTGATAACACTGTTATGAAGGCAGTTCCATGGCTATTGCGAAGTACCTTTTGATAATTTTTTGATTTCGGCTTTGTTTAAGAAATAATGCAATTTTCTCAAACTCTGATATGCAAATAAATATCATTTATTTTTTTTTCTCGAGAACGGTTGCTCGTAGCGACTTCTACCAAGTATGATTTTTTCACGTAGAAATGATAGAGAAATCTATTTTTTTGATTCGAAATGTAATACAAGAACGTATAAAAAAGTTATGACTCCTCAAAAGTAAAAAGACGGCGCCCTCTACAAGTGATAAGGCACACCACTGCAGGATTAATCCTTTATGGCGCTATGCGAGCGGTGCGTGTGCTCATGAAACGATTCACGTTGGTCTTGAATCCTTGGAGATTATACTCGTTGGGGAACACGACCTCAGGGATTCCAGCTGAAGGAATTTTTAAACAGTGTCGTTCGAGGGACACTAAGCTGAACCACGTACGGGTGGGCTGCAGTGGCTCGTCGTGTGTTTCTACCATGCACCGCTCTCTGGGTGGAATCAAGCGGGCAACCTCAGTTGAGCACTTGCCATGAAAATATTTGTAAAATAGACTCAAGTCGCCAACCTGCCTTCAGTGTTAAAGGCTTTCCAGGTTATTTGTCAGATCATGGTCATCGGTCAAGCGAATGGTTCTTCTTTGAATGGAATCTAGCAATCTCAGGGTATGTTTAGGAGCAGAGCCCCAAATATGTGAACAGCACTCCAGCGATGGTCGAATTTGACCTTCATAGAGCATCAGAAGTTGTCGGGGTGTATAGAGATTCTTAGTTCGGCAAAGTAGTCCAAGCTTCTGTGAGGCTGCCTTAGCAATGGCCGCAACGTGACTATGCCAAGACATATGACTATCCAAATTGACGCCCAATAAATGAATTGATAAAGACAAGGGAATCGAGTGTCCCGCCATGACTATATCCGATTCTTCAACATTTACTTTTTTAGAAAAAACTGCCGCTTGGGTTTTTTTAGCGTTAAATTCTGCTTGGTTACTGTCGCCCCAAGACAGAATTTCTTCCAGGTCTTTGTTGAGATGTGAGATCTCTTGCTGCCTATAGAGATTTGCATTGGCAGCCGATGTCCGAGCATCCAAAGTAAAAAATGAAACAAGTGTGCTATCATTAGCGAAGCTATATATAAGATTTTTAGTTTTTTCCAAAAGATCGTTAATGTATAGTAAAAAGAGGATGGGCGACGATATAGAACCTTGAGGGACTCCGGCGTTGATGTTAAATGTGTCTGAAAGAAATCCGTCCATCGCCACTCGCAGAGAACGGTCTTTAAGAAAGCTCGACAGCCATGAACAAAATTGAACCGGCATTCCGTATGCTCTCACTTTAGTTAGGAGCCCCTCATGCCATACTCGGTCAAAAGCCTTAAAAATGTCCAGTGCTACCGCCCGGGGCTCCCCATGACTAACATCAAATTCGAATTTCGCATTTCAAAAAACCCCTAGATACAAATTTTAGTTCAAAAATGGAGATTATTTAAAAAATTATTTAGAGAAAACAAAAATTAAAATAAAACTGTGACATTCTGTATCTCCGAAACGAAGCATTTCCGGATATAGGTTTATAGAAACATCTTTTCGGATTTTTAAGCAGTGAAACAAAACATAAATAAAACACCTTGTATTTAACACTAATTTATTCTTAAGATATGGTTAGTTATCGTTAAAGAGAGACAAGTCAAACAAAAGACCCATCGGGCAATGTCGTAAGCGGAAAACCACCCCAACTCAAAATCGATTTTTAGTTCTTTGGTCTTTAGATAATCATATTCTAAAAGCAAATGATCTCCAGGGCGACTCACGAACTAGATGCTTCCGACCAGACTAGACGGTTAAAAATCCAGTTAGCTTGAAAGCCGAAGAACCGTGCCGACCTTGGACAACAGTACTATTCACCGAGGATTCAAGATTCCATCTTACACGTTATGATAGTCGACCACGTGTTTACAGACGGTATTCTGCTGCTGCAGTACCAGAAGTCGAAAAATTTGGTGGTCTCGAAGGAAAAACCGTAAGGAAGTCTCAACGCTTAATATAAATTGGCCTCCGATTAGTCATGATTTAAATCCTATCGAACACATTTGGGACTTGTAGGACAGACATATTCGAAAGCATCTAGCTACTTCCCCACGAAATGAAATGAGTGGTGTATAGACCTCCACAAAACAACACGGGTTACCTCAACCTCAGCAACGTCGATTGATCCAATTTTTGTGAATGTCGACTTGTCACCGTTTAGTCCCATAGAAACTGTATGACAATCTTACTTCAAATAAGTAATTGTCAAGCGTAGTTGAAAAGGTGCGGCTTTCATAATGGAACGAGAAAAAATTGAAATTCTATGCATGGTTGGGTTTGGTGATAGAACACGTACTCAAATAGAAACAGCTCAATTATTCAATGAAATCCATTCTGGTCGTCCTCTCATATGTCAAAAGGTGGTGAGTAGAATGGAGGCTAAATTTAGAGAATTCGGTCATGTTAGAGATTTGCCTAAACCTGGTCGTCCTGCCCGATATGAAAATGAACAACTTGACGTTTTGCTTTCCTTGGAAGAAAATCCATGTACTCCTAATTTACACATGCGGAAATCTGGTGTTCACCGAATAGTTTAAAACCACAACTATCACTCACACAAAGTGCACGAGTTATTTGAAGATGATTTCGATAGGCGAAATGAGTTTGTGAACGGATGCAAAATATGTGCAATCTAGATAATAATTTAGTAAAAAATGTTATTTTCCCCGATGAATTTACGTTCTGTTTGAATGGTGATGTGAACAGACAAAATTGTCGTTATTGGGCAACAGAAAATCCGCATTGGATGATGGAGGTTCATAGCCAGTAACCTCAAAAAACAAATGTGTGGCGTGGAATAGTGCGCAGAAAAGTAACTGGTCCATTTTTCTTTGAACAGTCTTTAACTGGAGAAGTATATCTCGAATGTCTCCAACTTGAATTAATTCCAGCATTAATGGCTTTATTTCCGAATCCATTAAACCCAGACTCCCCTGACGAAGAACTGATGTTCCAGCAAGATGGTGCTCCTTCTTACTATGCTGCCAATGTGCGTACATTTTTCAATCAAACCTTACCCAATTGGTGGATAGGAAGGAGAGGACCTATCGAATGGCCTGCTAGGTCGCCAGACCTAACTCCGCTGGACTTCTTTTTGTGGGATTACCTAAAATCGAAAGTATTTGTTGACAGGCCAAACAATCTGCAGGAGTTGAAATAGAGGATTCGAAGAGAAGTGCGTGCCATAACTCCGGAAATGGTTGAAAACGTGCAAATAGAGTTTATTGATCCTTGGATATTGTCATATTGTCAAGTCGTAAATGGCGCACATTTTCAACGTTTAATTTGATTTGTTGTTCTGTTTTTTTTTTTTAATAAACAGGTCTTACTTATTGATATGTTCAATCGTAATTTTTTCGATAACTCTCATTGACGTTTTGTTGTTTGACGTGTACTTTCTGTCTTTAATAGTTAAACTTTTGTTAGTGAAGTCTTGTATCATGAATCGCTATACGAACGCCAATAATAGTAAGAACGGTAGAAGTGAAAGAGAATGTGCTGGACATGATAGAGAAAGATCCAGGTACTTCTACTCGAGAAATTGCAAATACTTTGACTGTAGGTAATGAGACTGTTTAAAAAATCCTTAGTGACTATTTGATGTACCCATACCACATACAACGCGTTTAGGCACTTCTTCCTGCTGATTTTTCTCCACGAATTGCATTCTGTCGATGGCTTTTGCACACATTGGTTCAAATCCCTCAACTACTGGCGCTGATTCCTTTTACCGACGAATCAAATTTCGCAAGAAATACAATAAGGAACTTTCACAACAACCATGTGTGGGCTGAAAATCCACATCAGTTCTCCTTGAACATTTAAGTTGGAATTATTGATTAATAAACACCTTGTATATCTTCTATGGGTTAAGTGTAAAAATAACTCTTTGATATGGATTAAACTTCGCCCATAATGAAGTTGTGCGTCCTGGTGGAGGATACACAGGATACTGAACCTCATTTTTAACTCAATTCCGGTATTCAATCTATCTTCATTTGGTTTACGTCGTGTTTTTAAATTGTTAACCATATGTTCAGAAAAGATGATTACTATTACCTAACCTGTTTTATTTAGAACTTGTGAAATTCATTGGGTTAAATAAATAAAAGAAGAGAAAATATGGACTAAGCTTTAATAATTTGAATGTCTCATATGTATGTTGTTTCTAATTAAAAAGTTAAATGTTGCCCTAATTGAGCAGTGTATTTTTGAGGACAGAACGACAGCGTGTCCACGAAACGAGCCATATATAATTGCTAACCAAAGGCTGAATCAGGAATAAAAGCGTTAAACACAAAAAAAATGTGTGCTATAAACCCTTGTTTTTAATGGTACTTAGCTTTTTAAAGAAATTCTTGGTAACACTTTCTTATTACAGTTCAGGGATTATGAAAGTCAAGTAGAGTTCAAGTTAGTTAGCCACCATACGTCGACTTTCATAATAACAATGTTATTTTTTTATTAAGCAGAACTTTTCATAAAAGATAACGATTTTTTCGTAAAGTCAAAAATGGAGAAAATTTCTATACATATATGGACACGTTGTATAGTTTTGTGCACGAAGTAATTTTTACTATCCGCCAAAAATAACGATACTTTAACAGCTTATATGCTATGGTTTTATTTTCACTTACATTAATGACATGGATTTTAGATCCAGCTTCAGTGACAGATTTGCCAGCTTTGTTGACAGCTGAGTATAAGAAGCTGCCAAAAGACTTAGCTCCAGCTAAGGCCTTACTTTGTACTGTAATATAAGACATATTTTTGACAATAGTTTTATTTTATGGTATATATCAGACAAAACTTTTTAGAAAATTCTATGATAAACTAGCCAATACTGGAAGTATAAATATATTTAATTGTTTTTCGTTTTAAATTTATCACTTAATTATTAAGCCTTCTGTACACATGGTAACTCTAAGGCACAGAAGAAACAAGTCTCTGTAGTCTGTAGTTTTAAAGACCCAATTCGGTTTCCAAAAGTTGTACGATTGAGTTGGTGAAAAACACAGCATTGACTAGTTTATATGAGGTTGCTGACAAAGCTGTTGGTTTCGTACAAAAAATATTTTTAACAATATATACAGGGTGTTACTTAATGATATGTACTTTACTGGGTGATTCCTAGACCAATTTTAAGTTCAAAAGCTAATATAAGCATACGTCTTAAAATGCCTGGTTTGCAAGCACACACATTTAATTTTTATTTTAGTTTTATAGGGTGTTTCAAAAAACATGTGCCATCCCTCGTGTAGTGATTCCTTACCCAAAAATAAGACAAATAGTTCCTATTAACATGGGTCCGCAAATGATTTGTTTGAAAGATATACAGGGTGTCCGGAAAATACGTGTACAACGTTTGACGACAGACTCCTGACGTCAAAATAGGTCGATCTAAGCCGACTTAGTTATATCCAAAATTGTTTCGTTTAGCCAGTAAAGGGCGTCAAAAATTTGTAAAAATATTGGTCTTTCCTAAATTACGTGAAAACCTGCTTATCGATTTTAATAATTTTTAGTATGTAGACTAATACTCTAACTTTGAAACGGACATGTATAATTTAATGAAATTTTGACTTGCCATCACCCTCGTTGGGCAAAAATTTTGACAGGTGTCATTTTACAGAGCTGGAAACTGGCTTTTTAAATACTCTGGTCATTCCTCTTTAAAAAAGGTACTCTACATTTGTTCCGATAATATTAGACGTTTCTAAGTGGAAAAAAAAAAATAAAGAGTCAACTACGCAAATTGATTTTTGCAACGATTTAGGCAAACTCATAATTTTACTAGTATTGTTCTCTCCGCGGACAAAGCCGGTTTCACCCGAGACATAGTAATAAATTGCCATAATTTGCATATCTGGCATGAAGAAATCCCTATGCAACAGTACAGACAAAGCACCAACAAAGCTCATAGTTAACAGGTGGGCGGGGATTATTGGGAATCATCTCATTGGACCGTTCTTTATTGAAGGCAGATTAAATGGTGCCATGTATTTGCAATTCTTGAAACAAAAACGGTATGTTAGAAAATGTGCCCTTAAAAATTAGAAATCAGATGTGGTATATGCACTACCGTGCACCGCCCTTTTTTAGCAATTTAGTTCGTCAGCACTTATCAAATACGTTTGGTAATCGATGGATAGGTCGAGATGGGCTATTTGATAACCCCCGAGGTCGCCCGACATGACTCGATTGGATTTCGTTTTATAGGGAAATTTAAAGAGGCTTATATATTCGATCACAGTTCATACCAGGAAAGATCTGAAAAAATAACAAACTATTTCAACGAAATGTTGTTTCAAGTACAACGAAAAAACAGCCGTCGCGGCGTCGGCTAAGGAAATGTATAGAAGTACAGGTCGCCCATTTCGAAAATCTGCTAGTAAACAAGAAGAAGCCAAATCGTTCACATTTTTGACATTCTTGCGTTTAAGTGATTTCCGAAATGTCAACCCTTTCAATCGTTCTTTTATGGGGCACACTTCGATTTGGAAATGTAGCAGAATAAATTATTCTTGCATCCACACAATTGCGAGTAATTGCACTAGTTTACAGCCAATTTGCAACTGTAATGTAAAAGGCAGTTTTTTGTTAATTTTTGGTCTCTAAATGCGAAAATGATGGTAAAAACACGTACGATTTTTGAGTTATGGTTTTTTTTTCAGTAAATATTAATGAGTATTTTAATCACATTATTTTACAAAGTAGTTTATAATATACCGGAGTGCGACGTTGACAAATTTGCGTGTTCCCTAAGTTAGGGGAATTGTACACAATCTGGCAACATCGCGTGGGGTTGTCTAGGGATGACACCTCAACCACGAAGTCTCACCCCCCTAGGGCTTAAAATAACGGAAGTACCCATTCAAACCCAATTCCAAATTTCACTTTGCCCCGTAGCCGAATCTACTTATGATGGCCCCTGTATACGAGAATTATGCCGTCGCTTCTCGAACTTCCGATACTCGATATTTCTAGAAAATACCAGAGGTACGGAACGGCTATAAAAGCAGCTGGCCGTCGGATCATCAGTATTGGTTTAGCACGAGTAGTGGTCATTATTAAATTATTATATTATACTAGTGTTATCCTTGTGTTGAATGAAGTTAGTTGACGTCTGTAAACGTAGTATTACATCTGTGAGCCGACGTACGCGGCAGTACAAAAATATCTAAAGTACAGAAACGTGGCTGTGTTAAGCCCGCGGATAGTTTTTGCTACATATGTAGTCAGATTACCTCTAAATCACAGAAAAGGACAATTAACCAAAGTAACTTATCATAAGTATTTTGGATGTGTTGTTGGCGATCAAGATCAGGACTGGGCTCCCCACATATGTTGTCAAACCTTTGCAGCAAATCTAAGTAACTGGTTAAATGGCAAACGCTCTTCTATGCCTTTTGCAGTTCCAATGATTTGGCGAGAACCAACAAATCATTTTAACCACTGTTACTTTTGCATGACAAAAGTGTCTGGTTTTTCAAGAAAGAGCAAACATAATATTGAATATTCGGATATTCCCTCAGCAATACAACCGATTGTCATGGAGAGGGTTTACCAGTTCCAGCGCCCCCAGCAACTTGGGAGAAAGATTTAGAAATGTATGATGATAAGGCAGAACCCGATAATGTGTCAGACAAGGACGATTCTTATTTTCTCGAAAGTGAAGGAGAAGCACCCCATTACTAGCCACTGGAACCAAAGTTACAATATTTAGAAACCGTAACCAGGAGCTATTCTCGTTTTTTACCATGCATGATAAAATGTGTGTTTGTGTTAATCCAAATAGTGTCATGGAAAACTTAGGATTTACACATAACCCGGATAAATGTCGCTTGCTTATAGATTCTTCTAGAATAAGTTTAAAAGCAGTTCTGCTCCATAATAGCAACAAAAGACCCTCTATTCCTCTTGCACATGCAGTGGACATGAAGGAAACATACGAAAGTATGTCACTTATTCTAAATGCAATAAGCTATGATACGTATAAGTGGAAAATATGTGGTGACCTTAAAGTCATAGACTATTACTAGGGCTTCAGGATGGATTTACGAAGTATTGCTGTTTTCTTTGTCTTTGGGACAGTAGAGCAACACAGAGCCATCACCAAATAAAAGAATGGCTTCCAAGAGATCGATATATTCCAGGGCAAGCTAACGTAAAGAATGCACCTTGTGTTGACGCCAAAAAAGTTCTGTTACCTCCTTAACACATTAAACTGGGATTGATGAAAAATTTCGTTAAATCATTAGATAAAGAACGAGTATTTTTGTAAATAAATCCTGTTATACTTAAAATATCTTTTTTTTTTCTTTGTTTGAATTGATGTATAAATATTATACCGGGTGTTGCATCGTCGAGCGGGACATAGGAAATCCCATGTAATTTTAAATGGGGTCAATTATTGGCTTTATTTTAGAAAAAAATTCTATTTAGGTTTATTAAAGAGCACTAAAACCCACATTCAAAAGAATAACTTTAGATATTTTTGATGAGCCCGTTTACGGGTTATCGCCGATTTCTTTTTAACTATTTCTCCTTTTTATGGCCCCGTATTTGCGGGCACCAGTCAAGGTAAAAGATGACTGTCAAATAAAGTTGTCATTTTGAAATGTGTGCTTTATTGTTATAAAAACTCGTACATCGAAAATATTAGCCATGAATTACACTTCTGAAGAAAAAATATTGATGATTAAATGGTATTATCAAGGAAATAGTTATCAAAATGTGTCAGACATGTTTGCTGCTCTGTATCCGAATAGACCGATACCTGCAAAATCTACAGTCGAAAGGACTATCAAGAAATTGGAGACAAAAGGCACTGTAATAAATAACTGCAAATGTGAAGAAAGGCAGGAACAAAGAAGAGATGCAAGAAATGATAGGGACTTGCAAGTTTTATTGTGCGTGGAAGAAAATGATGGGAAGATCAGCACAAGGAAACTTGAGGATGACATAGGATTAGATCACACCACAGCGTTACGAGCTTTGAAACGACATAAATATTATTCATACAAATATGAAAAGCACCAAGAGCTAAGAGATAGGGACGAAATACGACGACAGGAGTTTTGTTTTGGTATGATGGAAAGAGCAAACATGGATAGGGAATTTTTAAAAAACATTTGTTTCACTGACGAATGCACATTTACCTTAAACAATGAACCCAATGTTCAAAATTATCGATATTGGAGCAAAGAAAACCAACACAGGTTTGTGGAAACAAGGACGCATTATCCACAAAAAGTTAATGTATGGGCTGGGATTTTCGGAGAAAATATTATCGGGCCATTATTTCTTACACGAAATTTAAATGCAGAATATTTTTTGGAACTACTTGAAGATCATATTTTACCTACTTTACATGATGCCGCCAGGGAAAATCAGGAAGTTTGGTACCAAATGGATGGCTGCCCGGCACATAGTACCCTGGCTGTCCGGGAATATTTAAACCGTGCTTTTAATGGAAATGTTATTGGCTTAAATCATACAGTAAATTGGCCAGCCAGGTCTCCTGATTTATCGCCAAATGATTTCTTTCTCTGGGGCCATTTAAAAAACAGGATATACAAAGATAAAAAATACCCAAATCTAGACGAGTTAAAAAATGCTATTTCTGCCGAATGCAATAGAATTTCAGTTTACCAACTAGCGAATGTAAGAAGAGAATTTTATGATCGCCTCGGTTATTGTCTAGCAGTCAATGGAGGAATATTTGAACATCTTCTTAAATCCTAAAGTTCTAACAATTTAATAGTACCTACCTATTAATTAGTAAAATATTGAAACATGTAAAATGTCATAATTAACCTTGTAATTGGATACTTTATTTTAGTTTTATTCAGATTAATTTGTACTCATAAATACACCTTTAATATTTTCGATGTACGAGTTTTTATAACAATAAAGCACACATTTCAAAATGACAACTTTATTTGACAGTCATCTTTCACCTTGACTGGTGCCCGCAAATACGGGGCCATAAAAAGGAGAAATAGTTAAAAAGAAATCGGCGATAACCCGTAAACGGGCTCATCAAAAATATCTAAAGTTATTCTTTTGAATGTGGGTTTTAGTGCTCTTTAATAAACCTAAATAGAATTTTTCTCTAAAATAATTAGGGAAGCCAATAATTGACCCCATTTAAAATTACATGGGATTTCCTATGTCCTGCTCGACGATGCAACACCCGGTATACAAATGTTTGTATAAAATAAAAATATCTGATACATTCTATAACTCAAAATCTATACGTGGTGAAAAGTTTTGGTTGTTGAATTCGCAATCAGGATGCTTTAAACTTCCCCGTACAGCCATTATAACATCAGTCGCAATATTTTTTTGTATTTGTTGACTAGTGTTATTAGTTATGTTGTTATTCGATTAGTTACTGCGTTTAAATAACTTATGTTAATAAACTTGATTATTAAATAAATTTCGAAAGTCGATACTTAAACGTGTTATACAAAAAATTTATTTTCTTCCAAAACAGTCAATTTTATCGCAACAAATGTAGCGTACCTTTTTTTAAAGAGGAATGACTAGAGCATTTAAAAAATCAGTTTTCAGCTCTGGAAATTATCCCCTGTCAAAATTTTGGCCCAACGAGTTTGGTGGCAAGTCCGTTCCTGACGATGTAAAACATCTACTGTAGTATGGTTTTATGAGTCTTTATGACCTACATAAAATATTAAAATTTCATTACATTTTACATGTCGGTTGAAAAGTTAGAACTAAAAAGGTAAGTCGCTGGGTACCCCTTTGGGGCACTTTAGGAATTCTTTTTCTATGAGAAATTAGGGTTATTTTATCCTTCCCTATACGCTTCCGAAAGTATGCCATATACATAACGGACACCCTGTATACACGCTACCTAATAAAATTGCATGTACACTATCGGACAAAAGTAGAGCAACGTTTTCGAAAAATGAAAGAAATCTCGATTTTATAATATTAAATGCATGATATCGTATTTAAATACATTGTGTCTTAAATATCGAAGTAGGCTGCTGTTATCGGCGGCAACAGCTTTTTCCAACAATCAAAACAAATGAACTGATATTGACGTAAACTTTCAAATACAGTATTGTAATGCGTCAAAAGTAAAGCAACATTTTAATATTTTCCTAAAAAAGAAAGGTTTTAGTGAAAGTAAAGGTTAACTTATTTTTGCAGAGTTTATTTTATGTTTAATTAATATTTCTGTGCTGTATTAATCATGCCAAGAGGTATTCCAATTTCGAAAGAATTGAAGCAGAGAGTAGTGAATGCACACTTGGAAGGTACAATACAAGCCACAATTTCAAGACGGTTTGTTTTACCAAGATACAGCGTATCCAAAATAATTTCAAGTTACATTCAAAGGAGACATTTAGAGAATTTACCGAAATCGGGAAGGCCGAGAAAAACAACAATTTGGACAGACAGACGCATTAAAAGAATTTCTCAAAACGATCCTTGGATGTCTGCACCTAGAATTATTGCTGAAATTCCCAAAATTATGGTTAGTCCACGTACAGTTCAAAGAAGGTTGGTAGAGGCAAAGTTATTTAGTAGACGCCCGGCTAAAAAGCCCTTTATTTCGGCAAGAAATAGAGTGGCTAGGCTTGAATTTGCACGTCGACATTTAAATTGGACAGTAGACGAGTGGAAAAAAGTTTTATTTAGCGATGAAACGCGTTATAAAATTTTCAATTCTGATGAAATGAAGCGTGTAAGACGGCCAATCAATACAAGGTTTAATCCTAAATACGTTACACCCACAGTTAAGCATGGCAAAGGCAGTGTTTTTCTATGGGGTTCTTTCTCATGGAATGGGGTGGGTCCTTTAAACTTCATTAATGACACCATGGATCGATTTTTCTATAGAGATATAGTGCAAAATGTAATGTTGCCTTATGCAGAGTGGGAAATGCCGTTGCGTTTTATTTTTCAACAGGATAACGATCCAAAACACTCTTCACGAATTGTTCAAGAGTGGTTTCAAGAAAATAACGTTCGGGTTTTGCAGTGGCCGGCACAATCCCCAGACCTTAACCCCATTGAAAATCTGTGCGTAGAAGTTGAACGTGGAATTCGTACACAATTATTTCCAAATAATCAATCATTGGTAAATAAAATCAATGAAGTTTGGACAAACCTTCTCGAAAATACTGTTCAAAAACTGATTGCCTCAATGCCGCGACGTTGTCGGCAAGTAATAAAAAATAATGGATATTCTATTAACTATTAACATAATACTTTTAGCTATTGTAATTATTAAATGTGTTTAATGTTTTTTTTTTATCGTAATATGTAAAATAAAATACTGTTGACACAATTTGTTGCTTTACTTTTGTCGCACTTCATTTCGTCGATTTTTATAATTATAAATATTTCTCTACCATCATTTTGTTTAAAGTGTACCAAGATATTGTGAAATATTACTAATAATGCGGGGATAATATTTCATTAAAATTAGCTGGGGATCACAATCATATAATTAATTTTTTAAATGCAAAGAAATAAAAGCACTTTGTTGCTCTACTTTTGTCCAATAGTGTATCTTCTAAAAAAAGCACAGACTTCAAAAAAAATATTAAGAGATGCTTTTTTTTAGGCATTTACATTTCTAACTAATTATTGAGCTATCAAAATGTGAAAAAGTCAGAACCTGCTCACACATTCTTTATTGCTAAAATATGTGCTATTTTAGGTACTTTCACAACCCAAATGTAACTAAAATTACTAAATTCGCTTAGGATATATTTTGAAAAAAACGAAAAGATTCAAAATTTTAACCCCCGGCATCTTTCAAACAAAGCATGTTGATATGAACTATTCGTCTTATTTTTGGGTAAGGAATCAGCACACGGGCGATGACAAATGTTTTTTGAAACACCCTGTATAAACGTCCAACCATGTAATTAATATTTTAAATATTTTTTTCCAAACAGTATATTTTACGACACACACCTTTTTTCTTTAGAATTTAATGATAATTACTGCTAAAATAATTGTTCTTGAAAAAATCAGTGGCGCAATATTGTTTTCGATAAAATTGTATGGGGGCATAGCCTTGTGCTATTTATATCTATGGAACTGGTTAAAGAATATTTTTTTTAAGTTCAAGAAGAGTGATTTTATACTGAATGTTATTGTACAAAGTAGAGATGGAGCGGACTCACATTGTGCCAGACTACCGAACAGCGAACAAGTTATCGGACCGGACCAGACGTCCGGCCAGAATATTTTTATATCGATTTGCTTGCCCATTAAGAATAAAGGCAATATGATTTTGGTCTTCCTCACTTTTCCCGTTCCTATACTATTGACAAAAACCAGTAATCAATGCGTATGGCGATACCATGGAGCGAAGCGCGAGAACTTATTAGATTTACCCACGAACTTAGGAATTAAAAATTCGTGGATTTACCAAACTTGTTCCAGTAAATCCCCGAATAAAACATAGCGATACAGAATATTTAGATGCTTATTTACGCTTCAATCGAAAAAAAAAGGATTTTCCCCGACCTTACCACAACTAACCACAGTCTAACCTCAGGTAGCCATGCTTACTTCCTTAAGCAGCATTCCTAATCAGTACGTCATAGTAAGACACACCCAGTAACTAGCTGGTTAGGTAAGTATTGTATTGGTTTCACAAGAATGTCGTTTAAGTGATTGTTCTTTTCAAAAAGAGACAATATTTCAACAATGGAATATCAAAAATAGCCAGTAGTGGCAAATAGTTAAATATTTACCGTAAACAGCGCATGTAGGTTTCAAAGATCACAAAGAATTTTTAAGTTAATTTATTAAATCCAAATGAGAACAACATGACCAAGCAAGAAAAATAAACAAATAATACCAATAACAACATTTAACATATTACATCACTAAACACTTCTTCAACAAGCGTCTTTCATCTGTCAGAATTGACGTTTTCTGCGTAGGTACGTCATAAAACTATTGACGTAATGATTTAACTAAAGACCTAATCCCGTGGTAAGGTGGAGGAAAAATCCTTAAAGCAGATTATAATAATAAATGACCTACTTATGTTTTATAATAATTATTTCTGAATAAACGTGAACTTTATATTAAAAAAAAAATCCGACCTAACCGGACGTCCGGCAGAGAAGCCTAACAGGCTGGATTCGGCACCTTCCTAGTAAATAGCATCACAGCGCTATTTTATTCAATTTGGGTTAATGCTATTTTGAATGTGGTATTAATTTTTATCAAAAAACCAAATAAAAGTCATTTCCGGTTTCATCGAAAGTTACACTAAGTTTTAATTTTTAAATGACAATCTGTATTCTCTTAATGCACAATCGAATTATTCTTAAAATTACCTCTGCAATGAGATACGACAAGTTAACATTTACTTGCAAAATGGTGACGTAAGAGCCATTTCACGAAAAAAAAACAAAATCACGTCAATAAAACAACGTATGCAAGTGGCATGGAAAAAGTAGTGATCAAATCTGTTAAATTGGGCCGTTCTAGAATTCTTTACGCACTGATATTTAAATTATTTTCTTCGGTTATGGAAGAGACCGATTTTTTTATTTAAAATAAAAATCTTAAAACGTATAGTTTATAGAAGTTTCTCAAGTGTATGGTAACGAGTGATTTTTAATTATTTTGCTCAAGGGAGGCCATGCATTTTAAAAGCATCATGGCCGTACTGCGTAGATAAGATGACATGATTGTTTTATGACATTTACGTCTTATTTGAATTTGTGTATTTGTAAAGTTTAAAAATTGGAGAAATTTTCTAATTTTTGCAGTTATTTGAAGGTAGGTTACTATTGCTTTAACTAATATTTCTCCGGGGAGTCGTCTTTTGACTATTATAAAGTGCTATTTGCAGGATATGATTTAATTTTTTATTTTTTTTTTATTTTTCAGCGTATCAAGTTTTGGTGAAGCTTTGTTGCCGGATTGAAAGTTCTGCAGTAAAAATGTTTAGTGAAGCACAAAAAATTTTTATTGTTGAAAGTTTTTTTAGAAATGGAAACAAAATAGGCGTTGTGTGGAATTACTCTATGCATGACTGCTTTGATGAATTTCGAACCGAGTTTCCTGATTTTGCGGTGACCTTTCATAATTTTCGTACTGGGTCACAATACCTAATTGATAAATTTCGTCAGACTGGTTCTGTTCAACATAAAAAAGGGGCTGGAAGACCAACGAAACGATCGAATGAGGTTATTGAAGAAGCGCGACAAATTATGGAAAATAATCCTTCAACTTCTATTAGGCATTTATCTCAACAAATTCAGCAAACGGATTTATGCTACAGTACATGTCAAACACTTTTGAAAAAGGATCTGCATCTATACCCTTATCGTGTTACGGCTATTCATGAACTCCTTCCCAATGACGTTCCCCAAAGACTTAATTTTTGTGAATGGTTTTTAAACAATTTTCAAGAAGAAAATAGTGGTGCTTTTGAAAAAACATTTTTTACCAATGAGGCTTATTTTTATTTATTATTATGTTAATTCACAAAATATGCGAATGTGGAATACGCAAAATCCGCATGTTTTTGTAGAAAGACCTCTTCATCCTCAAAAAGTTGGTGTGTGGGCAGCAATTAGTTCTAGAAGAATAGTAGGCCCAATTTACTTTGATGGCACAATTACAGCTGAGAGATATCGGATCGAAATTGTGACAACATTTATTAATGAGCTTCACGATGATGAATTGCGGGAAGGTTACTTCCAACAAGATGGCGCTACACCTCATGTAACCAGAGAAAATTTAAATTTTTTAAGTGAATTTTTTGAAAACAGAGTTATAAGCCAAAATACGCAACAAATATGGCCACCTCGTTCCTGCGATTTAACACCCTGGGATTTCTTCTTGTGGCCTTTTATAAAAAACTCCATTTATCGAACACCAATTGAGGATATAAATGATCTTAAACGAAGGATTTCAGAAAAAATTGCCGAAATTAATAATTCTCCAAACGTATTGGTTAATGTGTCTCTGAGGGTAAGAAAAAACATCAGAAGGAGGCGGCCATATAAAGTAGGCTTTCAAAGTAAGATAGCTCAGGATTTTATATTACATACCGTCAAAAAACATTATTTTAGGTTTTCAACGTGACAACGCTGCTTTCTTGCAAATTCGCCCTATGATTTAATCTACGCGCTACTGCTACACTATGTATACTGGGTCACAGCCGCCCTTGAGCAAAATAATTAATAATCACTCGTTATGATTGGTATGATATACTTTTCATTAATTAATATCAAGGTCTACGGTATTCTTAAATATTTAAAAGCGTTTTGAAAATCATACTGTTTTGTTTCAGTTAAAAAAAAAAGAGACCCAGCAAAGCTGGTAATTATTTAAAATTAAATTTTCACTAAAACATGTGTTTAAAGTTAAAGCATTGATTTCCAAGATAACTTAGGTATGACCCTATACATTTTTGTGAAACGTGATACGCATCTTCTATGCATCAAAAGGCATTTTCTGCTGTACAACATGATTTTGTATTCTTGCCAGTGGCGTTCCTGCGGGATTTGCCCCGAATCATTTTAAAGAGAAAAGTGATACGCCACTGCTTTTTCTTAAAGTAAAAATTATTTTTGAAATCCTCATTCCTTTCGGAGCAAATTTGGTCTCTTCATTTTGTTTCGTTTGATGTATTAAAATTCATTCATTTGCACGTTGTTATGAAATTGAGTATTATCAAGGATTAAAAACGTATCTAGTAGGTAAGAAGCGGATTTTTGTTTTGTAAACATAAACAGTTTTGACAGTTGTCTACCTAGTCTAGTTGTCACGTATTTAAGTCATTAAAATTAATAATATTATTAAATAAACATGGTCCATTTCATGAATTCTAATGGTAACGCACTTGAAGCCAGTTGGTTTTACGAAAACCGCTTTCCAAATATATTCCGGATGCACGAACATTTTCAAACATTCATAGAAGGTTGTGCGAAAAGGGAGTTTTGAACCAGACAATTACCTAAAAGGAGTACAACGTACTGTAAGAACACCAGAAATTGAGGTAGCGGTTTTGAATTCAGTCGAGGAAGATCCCGAATTAATTACACGAAAAATTGGAGACCATTTGAATATCTTACATATTCTTGTTTGGAAAATTCTCAATGACTTTTTATTATATCCCTACCATATTCAACGTGTGCAGGCTCTACTCCTACGCGACTTTCCATTACGGATGAACTTTTTTCAATGGCTTGTTCAAAAAGTAATTGAACATCCATTATTTGATACTGAAATTTTATTTTAATTATTTTAATCGTAACCGTTTCATCACTAATTTAAATATTAGAAAAGGACTCAATTTACCAGATTTTATCACTACGCCTCTCATGTCACTTGCCAACTAGTTGCTATTGAAAGAGCAATTTTGAGAAGTGCAATAAAAAAATACAGGTTGTCATTTAAAAATAAAAACTTAGCGTAACTTCTGATGAAACCGGAAGTGACTTTTGTTTGGTTTTTATATTAAGATCACATTCAAACATAGCAGCAACTCAAATTTGAATAAAATATCTTTTAATATTATCAAAAAGCAAACATTTTAGGGCATATGCTTATATGAACGTTTCAACTTGAAATTGGTCTAGGAATCACCCATTAAAATAAATACATAATATTAAGTAACACTCTCTAAAGCTGGTGGACCAACACACCCTATACAGATCCGGTACAGTATAATTTAGGGAGTGCATTTACGTGAATAAGTGAACAGTTCACAGCTCTTTAAAAGATAGTCAAAGCTTCGAAGCTTGTATGTCTAAAGATCACCATATGAAGTTCAATTAGGAAGACCAGCAACAGCACACTTAAAGTCAATATATCTTACTTCCACTTGCTACTAATTAATTACTTATTCACTTCTTTGCATGGAAATACCCACCCTAAACATAACTTTACCATACCTACCTGTACCTGTATCTTGCTATCAATTACCTGAATGTTTTATAGTAAAGTATGTAACCTATTTTATCAGAAAGCAACAGATTGATCAACAAACTCCTTATAGAGTAAGAGGAAAGAGAAAATATAAGAATTAGTAGAAGCCATGTAATTCCAGGTAGATATATATTTGTGTTCAGGACCTACATATAGTAATGTTTATTAAGTTAAAGTTTAAAATGTACTTAATACTTTTTTATGTAGATTATTGTAGATATATGTAGGTTTAGGGACACTAATTACTTACAAAAATGTAATATTGCTTCGATTAAACTTCTTTATCATACAAGATTAGTTTATAAGATAATACTATGTTAACAAATAAATACAGATGGATCATTTGCTTGGTTGTTAATTAATTAATATAAGGCTTAATAATATGAACTTTAAAAACTGAGATTTTCTAGTTGCAAATGGTAACTTTTCAGTATTCATTGTTTTTCCAATTCCTTGCTAAATGGGAAATATATTTAATTATGTAAGTACATACGTTAAATTTGTTTTAAATGTACCTCACGGAATAAGGGGACAAGGGCAATAACAAGTGAATTATGTGTACTCGAATAAATATTAGCAGTCAAGAAAAAGTTTAAAGATACAATTTTAAAAAGAAAAGTAGTGGTACAATAATAATTCTTGATGCCTAAAAAAACTTATAAACCACTACTAGTCTTTTTTTACCTCCACCAGCAGAAGCAAAGGTACATGTAAAAGTACATACAACATCAATGAGAACACTTAACATACCATTTCCAAATTGACCTTCCTTATTTTCATCAGTGGGTGATTCGGCAAGTGACTGTGGTCCTGAGTCTGCTCCCCCAGTAGCACTAAAATTCCTACATTAGGTTTTTTTGTACACTTCTTTCAGAGTTATTCACCAAAACCCAAGAAAATATCATTTTAACTACCTATGTGATTAATAAGGGGATAGCTATGTATTAGAGATTTTTTGGCTTTGAATAACAAAATCAGTAACATAAACAGAGGGCTTTTTTTACCTCAAATTACAGTATCATTTGATGGAAAAAAAGTACCTAATACCCAATGTTTTTGCATAACACCAAATATTTTTTATGTTATAGTATACCCACTAGAAAGTTACTTTTTTAGAATAATCTTGTCAGAAATACTGGTAATATCCACATTTTCTGAAACCTACACAAACAAAAAGCATCAATAGAATTGTTAAAACCCCTAAAAAATAGAACTCATGTCTTACAATGCATTATGCTGCCTACTGTTTTGTTCTTCAATTCCCCTTTCTGCCGAAAAAAGGTTTAGAGTATGTGATATTAAAATAAAAAAAAATTACAAATCTGCACCTTAATAATTCAGAATCAAAAAGGTGAAGTTGTAGTATAAATTGATATTTCTTACTAAATTTCTTGGGTCAGGTGGCTTTAAAAGACATAAAATAAAAGTTACCTGGAGTTATCATCATCCTCCTTGGCTTCCTTGACGAAATCAGTGGCTACGGGGGAGCCAGTTTCAACAGCTGGATTTTCATGTCCAAGAGCATCAGGATTGCCCCCATCGGGTTGCTCGCCTTTACGTAGTTTGGGTATGCTAGACCCCAGCCACCCTCCAATACCTTCAATCTGATTCTTCACGTTAGAGAACATTTCTAAACGACTACCTCCTGGATTTTTGGTAGGGCTACTGAAATTTTTTGAAAAATATTGGTGTAAAGTTAAAAGTATACAATTGACAGGTAAATGTGAGGGTAGAGGTAGATGTCGTTGGGTAGATGTTACAAGCTGATCAACCTTGAGTAACTCCTTTGTAGAAATGTTTTGGTGGACCTAAAGATTTTATGTTTAGTGATAAAGAAAAGGTTAGATCACAGGTTTAATAAACAGATAGAATAAGTAGAAGAATTCGATTCCCACTAGAAGTATGAATCTTAAAAATGGGATAACAAGCTTAAAAGTAACCTGTTCTATTATTTTTAGTTTTTTCTCAATGAAGCCGTGGGGCATAACTATATTTTGCTTTCTCGTTGAAACCTAAAGTGCCTTAAACCCCCAGTTTTTGTCACTAAACTAATTATCATCATCAAAACAGTTTGGATAATAACTCACGAAAAACCGAAAATTTGTAGTCAAGAAACAATAATTCCATGAACGGATGTGGAACTCAGAAATCAGATTAGTAGATTAAGGTGCGTTCAGAAAATCACTCGCAGAAACAGCACTAACCAAGTTTGCTTGCACATTCAGTGTCCAACCATTGCAAACCTTAAAAACTCAAGATAGCAATATTTTTATTTATTCTTTATTATTTAAACAAAGTAAGCGTTTGGAACACAAAACATAAGCCTTATGTTTTGTGGTTTAGAACACCAAACAGCGTAACTTGAGCCACCGACGTAAAACACTTTCGCGTCGGGAGCAGAAGTACTTCCACTTTTAGAAATTCGCGATTTTTACATGAGCCAATCACAGCTAACCTTTATTGTGCTGTGAATCACAGATCATATACAGTTCCAATAAGAAGCAAGTGGTTTCCTTCAAAAAATGAAATGTTTGACTTTGGAATATTTTGAAGGGCAAGTTGTTTTGGTTTGTGTTTGTAATTTTTTGGATGGAGTTGTGCCTGATATTGTACTTAAATCTCGGTGAGTAAATAAAATTTCATTGTGTTAATAATATTAAGTTTATTAATGCGTGCATGGGATTTATCATAAAAAATAGTAAGGTCCCAAATGTACGAATTTTTTAGCAAAAATTATTTTTGCGTGTGTAGAAAATGAATTAACCATAAACATTTGTATAATGGGTAATTATTCGGATTAGAACATACAACGAATTTTTCGCTCATATTTTTTATAGGCTTATTTGCGGACGCCTGTTTTTCGCATTTTTTTTTATTTCACTATTTCCGCTAATCACATAATATTTCCTCAAAAACGTCTAATTTGGGTTAAGCATATCCTATAGGTACAAATGTATTTAATAATGTATATGAATGTGTTTGATATAGTTTTCATTATTTTAGTAATTTTACCCATATCGAACTGTACCTACAAAAGGAAACTGGCTTGCTTTAAATACCTATTATATACTATTAAGTTATCAGGTTGGATTCTTGAATCGAAACCTTTATAAATTGAAGGAACCGACATGTACCTACATATTATACTTATTTCTCAAACTACTTATAAGCAAATAATACTAATAAAACATGAAAAACTGAAAAAACTACAAATTTGATGGATTACGGTCTATTCACATACATCAGTGATATCTCAGTGCCGGAGTGCCGTATCAATTCCGTCTAGTCTCAGTGATGTCAGATATACATCATTGAACATTGAACTATACCTGTCAGTTGGCATTGAATTAAGTACTGTAGTGGTAGCCAATGAATACCAAGGTTTAGTGGTAGCAGTTCAGTTATTTCACAAAATGGCTCGTTTTACAGACAACAAACTACTTATAAATGCGATAGCTCTGGATGATGAAGAGCAGGAATGAGATCATCGTGTTCATTTACAATAAAGCAACAACATTTTTCTTCATTGACACTTTATACAACTTTATTGTAAATGAACACGTTCACACATACAAGTCTGACACAGTCACGTTTTTGACCTTCAGTCTTGTTTCTTGGTTCGTTCTGTCATAAAACGTACTATTCGCGACCAACGATATTTTTTGGTGTTGACTGAGTCGCCTGAAATATTTAAAGGAGATTTCTATCAAAAGAGTACAAAACTAGTTGTTCCCTAGGTGTAATGGTCTTTAGTAAGTATCTTGCCTTTTTGAATGTACTTTTAATTTACTAAGTAATACTATTTTAAAACAATCTTTGGGCACAAATTCCTTGTAAGGTGTCATAAATTCCCCTTTTCTTCCTTTTTCATCTCTTTGCATCACTGGATATACAGGGTGTCCGGGAAAATGTGGGAAATCTCTCGGATTTAAATAGAACATAAAAAAATGAGATGACAAGTTCCTATAAAATTTTTTCTTACAGGTCCCCTCTACGGAAATATGTGCCCCTGAAGGACGCCGCTGGAAATAGGTTTTTCTTGAATAATTTTCGAAGTAATATAATTTAATACAAATTTAATGTGATGGACACTAAAAAGGACCTATTAAAAAAGGGTCCTTGAAACATATTTAGCTTTTTTAATTTACCAGGGGCGGACTAAGCTTTACAACTTAATGCTGAAATTTTTAGCACCCTGTATGACAAGACTTAAAAAAAATAAATCTGGGTAGCTTGCACCTTAGACTAAAAAAAAGGTACTCTTGTTTATTGTCGATAAAATGAACCGTTTTCGAGAAAAAAATAATAAACGAATGGTTATAGAAGGCCTATGTTCGCAAAAAATGTGGGTTATTTATTTATCAGCACCAAAAAAACGCATTGTTGTTGCAAACGTTACGAAATAAATAAAATATCCTGCATTTTAGAACTTGTCATCTTTCACATCGCTGACACATTGATCCTTTACTTCGATATTAATTTACTGATTTTTGGATTTCGTGGTGAATTTAATTGTGAATTAATTCGAACTATGGAATACACGTTTATTGAGTATGCAGATGTGCATCTGATGTATGGTTTTGCGTCTTCAAAAAATCAAAAATCATTTATTTCATGCCAATACAATAAATATTGTTTGCACAGGTCAGCTATACAAAAATCTTAACTATCAATGTTCATAAATATATATAAAATAAAATGTGTAAAAGGTTAAAACTTATTCTAGTAAAATCAATGTTGACTAAAAGGACACAATAAGAGAAACAAATCACAGTTTACATTTACATCAAGACAGATTACAATTTAAAAATTCATCAACACTGGAAAATTTTGGTCTTGAATTCTTTCTGAGGTAGTTCTCTGATGTTGTTGGGTAACTTATTGAAATTTTATAGCCCAATATCTCAGACCATCCTGACAAATCTTAATCGTACTATGCCAAACCAGAAGACATTTCAATGAGTTGCCAACGTCTAAGGGAGAATGGTGGGCGATTCCAGTTAAAAAGATAATACATATTATTGACTTTCTTCATAATTTTAGGAAAGTTAGTTAGAAAAATAGTACTGATGCTGGTCTGAGAAGTACGCTGCAATTAGAGGAAAATATTTTAAATGCTGATGACCCTCCATCAAGGAGCACTCGAAAATTATCAGCATAGTTTAATACATCGAAAACAATAGTACATGAAGTTGTTCAAGAACAGCTGTTATATCCATATCATTTGCAAGAAGTAGATGAACGCCGTTGAATTTTTAACTGTGGGGACACCTGAAATACTTGGTGTATTCCACTCCGGTCGGTACTAGGGAGGAACTTTTACAGAGAATCACGTTTCATTGTGATGTGATAAGGACCAAGGCTGGGTTATTGTGGCGGGTACAACAGTCCCTCAATTCGTCGTACCCGCGAGTCTATCAGACTTCACGGAGCCCCTGTTGAACCGTCTTATGAAATTTTTCAATAATTTCGTTAAAGTGCCTCCTATTACATCACTGCGTTTTTTTTTTAATTTTTGTATTTTTTCGGATTAAAGAACTTAAAATCAAACTTTTCTGTTGTTTGAATGACTTTCGTATCACACTTTATTGTCGAGAAACAAAATAGAAGTCATGATCCTTTTCATTAAAAATAAACCATAAATTCGTTTATTATACTTTTTCTCGAAAACGATTCATTTTATCGACAATAAACAAGAGTACCTTTTTTTAGTCTAAGGTGCAAGCTACCCAGATTTATTGTTTTTAAGTATTTATTATACAGGGTGTTAAGAGTCTAAGCATTAAGTTGTAAACCTTAGTCCGCCCCTGGTAAACTAAAAAAGCTAAATATGTTTCAAGTCAAGAACACTATTTTAAGAGGTCCTTACTAGTGTCATTCGCATTAAATTTTTATTAAATTATATTAAGTACTGTGAAAGTTATTAAAAAAAAAACGATTTCTAGCGGCGTCTTTCAAGGGCACATATATATCTCCGTAGGGAGGGCCTGTAAGAAAAAATTTGATAGGAACTTGTCATCTTATTTTTTCATGTTCTATTTGAATCGGAGAGATTTCCCACATTTTCCCCGACATCCTGTATACCGTGGACATCACGAACACTAGGCGGAGACGGAACCGATACCTGTTACGGCACTGAGACGTCCCTGATGTGTGTGAATGGATTTTTAACCACCTGATATAGCATACGACCATTCGAAATTATTTTAATATTGTATATACTTACGAATATTCCACAAATTTCGGTAAAATAAACTAAACATCATCAAAAGATAAGAAATTGTAAATATGGAATATTGTTTTTTTATTTTATTATTTTTCGATATTTTTTAAGGCGAGTTTTTACAAATAACTTCTTGGAAAGAAACAGCAAAATTTAGAAAATTAGGTAAAAAAACATAGGAACCTAACCTGTAAGTGAAAAACTTTTATAATTTTTCTCTCTATAACTGTAAGAAAAAAAAATTAGATGCGGGTTTAGCGACTTCAAAATAGTACCTATACAAAAAAGATAAAATTAAATAATGGGGTGACTGTGCTTAAGGCGTTAGAAATTTAACTTCAGGTCACCAATCAGACTTTCTTTCTTTTTTATTTTTTACATTTTTAGACAACTTTTCAGTCAGTGTTTTGTATTGCCCTTTTTTTAATTCAATTTTAAATTTATAGGTTAAGGTGACCAATAATATTTACGTTTATTCATATTACTAGACAAACATAATTTAGGAATTTTTGAAAGAATATTTATTTTATCTTGGAGGTGATTTTTTTTATAGGCTGTTCATTTTTTTTAGCATATTATTTTATGAAATTCAATGCATTTGTGATCAAAATTAGTTTTGACAATTAATAATGTTTTTAGTGTTTCAATTAGGCTTGCCAGCGTCCTTTATTTCAAAGGACAGTTCTTTATTTCGAAATAATGTCCTTTGTCCTTTATTAAGGTGTCAAAGGACGGAAATCTCCTTTAAAACCAAACGATTTGTCTAGTACCTAAGTACCTTAAAAAAACATAACATTCGACAAAATAAAAACATGTTACTTTTACCTAACATATCTCAGCTAACATCTAACGCTTAGATTAATAAGGTTGTATTCCTTTTTATGTATTGCGTGTCGGCAATTGTTAAAATATACTGGTGAATCCCCGAATTCGCCCAATTCCCCAACCCCAAAAACCCGTTAAGGGCGGCATGCATATAATTGTTCTGAAACCAAAAAGATATTTTTTGGGCGTGGCCTGCGGCCCTGGATTGTCCTTTAATTTTATTTTCGAAAGTTGGCAACCCTAGTTTCAATGTGTAATCGTGATTTGTCCTTCATCATCATTGAATATTTCGACCCACTTTGATTCCAGTGGTAAAATAATTTTATGTTTTAACGATTTAGCGGCTTAATTAATATTGTAGGTATAAAAACAGAACAAACAATAGTCCTTAAAAACAGAAGTTTTACTGCCTTCGATTTTCAGCCAGAACTTAGTTCTTAAAAACAGTATAGTTCTGGTTAAATCAGAATTGTTGGTCACCTTATTATAGGTAAAGTGTGTTCACAAATATAAGAAACCGACCTCAATGACTGCTATTATCAGGGTATTCAAAATATAATAAACAACAAATAAACAACAATAAACCTGCATTTCTGTGAAATGATATGGGCGTAATAAATTTTAAGTACCGTACTCAGGTAAATAAAAATGCGGATAAACCAGGGTCCTTTTTAATTTTAGTCTGTCAACGTACACTGTTGAGTTTAGTTTGTTTTTTGGAAATGTTTCGTCCTCCGTGTTCTAGTGAGATTTGTGAAAGCAATGAAACTGAAGTAAATAACAGAGTGCATTTATTAACAGATGCCAAACAGATTATAAAGAATGTGTTTTTGACATTAATGTCGCGCGGAAATTTGTGGCCTAAAGAAGTTGTAACGGAAACGGCTTTACTTACAAAAAAATCATTTTCCACTGTTTGGAAAATTACACAAGGGCCAATTTTGTAACGCAGAAAAAGAAGTGATATTGGAAAATCAAGAACATTGGACCGAGGGGACAAGGAACTTATACGACGAAAAATTTATAAAATGTATGAAGAGCAAAGTGTACCAACGTTGGACAATTTAATGAAAAGGCTGACAACAGATGAAACAGAAATTAAATGCTCAAGAACGACATTGTGGAAGCGCCTTCAACACATGGGCTTTAAATTCAAAAGGATTAATAAAAAGCAGGTTTTAATGGAGTCCAAGCGTCTTCGAGAATGGCGGTGGGAATATCTGACAAAAGTAAATGAATACAGAACTGAAGGTAGGCCGATCATTTATTTAGATGAAACGTGGTTTGACACCCACGACACCCCGTCAAGTGGTTGGGTCGATTCTAGCGGCAAATGTGTGACACGTGCCCCGTGAAACCGTGGAAAAAGAATAACAATCTTACATGCTGGTTCTGAAGATGGATGGGTGCCGAATGGTCTATCTCTCTCGGCAAAAAATGTTAGTGAATCATGTGTTGACTATCATGAAGACACAAACAGCGGAGTTATTTGAAAATTGGTTTCAAACTAAATTATTGCAGAACATTCCACCAAATAGTGTCATTGTTATGGATAACGCTAGTTATCATAGTAGACAATTAAACAAAGTTCCTTCTTCAAAAGGCACTAAAGCCAAAATTCAAGAATATATGTTTGACAATGATATATATTTTCATGAAAAGTATAGAAAGAAAGACTTATTAGAAGTGCTTAGAAGTATGTCTATTCAAAAAGAATATTACTGCGATGAGCTTGCGAAAAGCATGGGGCACATAGTATTGCGGCTACCGCCTTACCACTGTATATTTAACCCTATTGAACAAATATGGCACCAACTTAAAGCTGGAATTCGTCGCAATAATATTTCGCCCACACTTAATTCTAGCGTATTAACTCTAATTCATGATGAAACTAAAAAAATTTCTGAGGTAAACTGGAAAAACTGCGTACAGCATGTAAAGAAAGTAGAAGAAATTTACATTTATATTAGGAATGCAACAGAAAGGTTTATTACTACTTTAGATGATGATAGCGATAGTGAAGTAGATTTAGTTGGGTAATTTATTAATTAATATAATAATTTAGTATTATAGGTGTAAGTGTAAGACCATAATTATATTTCTATATTTTGAATTTAATATACTTAAATAAACATCAATTTCATATTTACTTGCTGCTAAATTAAATATTTCAATACTATGCATTTTCTAAGACGGTCAGTCGGCATCGTGTCAATACCCCTATTTGGGTAGAAATAAATAAGAGTCATTTGGTCAGTTTCTTATATTTGTGAATACACTTTACCTACATATACCTACACCTCCATTCCAATATATAAGGGACGAAGCTTCCTTCAGTTTTTTTAACAGTTCATTCACTTTCTTAGAACTGGATCCTTTAATCAGTGTAGGTTGTACCTATTAAACACTGGTAACAAGGACAATAACTACATTATACTTTTTACTTTCTCCATTTATAACTTTTCGGAGTCAATAAAAAAAAAGGAAAAACTGGGAATTAAAAAAAAACACAATGAGTATGAGTAAATTCATTTGGCATTAGGGGTTGCAGGTCCCGGACCAAAAAAGTCTTCGAGTCTAAATTTGAACTCCCGGTGTTAGTAATAATATACCTATATGATACATTTTATTAATTGCTACCAAATTACTAACAAATAATAAAAGAAGAGTGTAGAAGTTTTTTTATATGCGTTGGCAGGCCATGATTATTTTTTTCCGAATTTCGAGACTCTTGAGGTCAAAATGAAGAACAGAGCACTAATTATTCCGCAATTCTGATCGCTCCGTCTTTTTCGCTTGCATGTAAATAATTACGGTATTTCCGTTTAAAGAAATACCTTTAAGTTGAACACATAAGTTGAAATATTTTGTTATCATTTTAAATCTTATTGTTTCTTTAAAGTAAAGAAGTTCTCTTTAGTTAACATCTCAAGTGTTTTAAGTAAATAAATATTTCTGAGAGCAATTATTTCTTCGAAACAAGACTTCATTTTTATGTATGTATGTACCTACCAAAAGTATTAAGAAATAAGCCTGAACATCCCTTTATTCTTACCCGTTTTTAGCTTGTCTTAAACCTTTTTGCTTTTTTGCTATTGTGAGAAAAACCAAATTATACTGAAAAATTAAATTATCCGTTTCCCTTTTAGTAAAGCATTTTAATTCGGAAAGCTTTCAGTGGCGGCTCGTGTAAGACTTACGCTAATATTATTGAAATAAAGTAGGAAATGAAAGGGAAACCTAAGGAAATTTCTCTTGCATAATGACCTGGCCTAATTAAAAACTTTTAATTCCTGTTAATTGCCGGAGCATTAAAAAATAATACACCTACCTATAGCTAATATGATATTTCTTTGAAAACTTTTGTTTCGGTTTTATTTTCTCGGTAAGGCCTGCAAATGTAAAAAATGTAGGGTATTTTGCCTTCATAAAAAGAAAATATTTCAGAAGTGTCAGGTGTTTTATGGTTTCTTCAGACGAGGGTTCCTTTCGTTATCTATTACCTCAAATTTTAGAAAATTTTTGTGGGCAACCCCGCATGGAAACGAGCAGCCACTGAATTATTGAAGGCCTTAATAAGTTATAAAATATAAAATGAAAAATATGGGTGCTTTTAGATGCCATTTCTCGCAACAGTTTTAAGTAGACACATTGTAGCTTTAGATTTTATTGCCAGAAGCAGAACAATCATTATCTCTACCCTGATGGATCTTGAATATGGGCAATAAAAGGTTAAAATCATAACTCCGCTTATTAGAGATTTTATTTAAGATTTATCCCGTAAAATACGATTGCTTTGGTAGTCTCTATGTGGATTATAGCAAAAACTGCACTCTACTTTCTTTGTCGTGAAAGATGCAGTAGAAACTAGCAAACCACTTAAAAAATAGTAATACAGGGTGAAGATTTTAAAGTGTTACAATGCAAAATACAAAAAACGGCTGCAAATATTTTTTTTCAAATTTTAGTATGCCAGTAGGGAGGTTGGTCGACAAATTTTAAAACATTTATGACAATTACCCCCCAGATATTATCTGGCTGGTAACAAATTTAAAATGTTAAGTGGAAAGATGCCTATTTTCTTCGTCAGCGACTACGTAAGTAAGCAGAAAGTTGTTACATTCACTCTACTGGTTGCTTAGAATTTTTGAATAAACAAAATTAGAACACTTGAAACTATCATACTATCTTAAATTTAACGCCGATCGTGCCTTAAAAGAGGTTCGAAATGACCCGCATCTACTTCTAAACATTTTGCAATTCTTCTTTAACATGAGTAGCGCACGCAATTTAACATTTGAGGAGTTACTAAATTACATGCTTGTCAAATACGATCTTTTGAGTTTTCTGGTGGTATCTTTTATAAAACCCCACAAGAATAAATCCAATGGGGTTAAATCCGGTGACCTTACAGGCCAGTTCACAGGACAACTACGATCAATCCATCTGCTTCCAAACATTTCAATTAAGCTTAGTTCATATAGATGCGAATTTCGTTGGTGTTTTAAGGATATTTTAGTGTTTTTAGTTTTCAACATTTTAAACGGTTGGCAAAACATTGGTCGAACGAAACTACATAACCTCAAGGCTCAACGTAAATTTTTAGTTCGTTTTACCTTTATTTACTTATTTCTCCTGTGATTTCTACGTTTTTATTATGATTATAATCACAAATCTATAAAAAAATGCCACAAAACTTAAAAATAAGGTTATAGAAATTGTTCAAAACAGCTGTGCGGTTGGATACAACGGCGCATGCTCGTAAGAAAAATCGCACGAATATTCGTAAAATATTGAAAGCCATTCAAGATTCCCGCCCCCCAGATTTTAAATCTTGCGAATTCGCAAAATCTTAAAACTTTATTTTGACACTTTTTTCACCGGAACAAATATTTGGAATTGACCAATCAGAGCATTATTTGCAATTCGTGATTCGCATCTATATGAACTATACTTAAAAGTATCTCGAGCTTGTCGCGCAGAGTGTGGCGGGGCACCATCTTGCTGAAACCATAGTTCTTGCTGATTTGCATTATTATCCAGAAGTTGTTCCTTAAAAAAATATTATAAATTTCTCCATTAAGGTGACGGTATTAACCGACCTAGGATGTTGATTCGGCATAATTTTTATCCAGTGAGGATTTTGAGGGGCCCACAAAATTTAAATTCAAAATAATCCAGATTAATTTAAATGCTTGGTTAACCATAATTGGTGCATGTTGCTTCGTTAAAAATATACATTGTTTGTTCTACCAGTTACAACATATGATCATATTTTGAAAATCTTGGCCATACAATTCCTGATGAAGAGTCATGTGTTAAGGGTGAAAATTGTGCTTATGTTAAATAGCCAGTCTCGATTTTTCGCACATTCCTGAATCACGAGCAAGTTACTTTAAACCTTTGGTTTTGGTTTGTCTTCGAACTCTGTTCGTATTTCAAAGGTTTCCGGTACTGCGTCTTCGATCTTCTAATCGCTTGAATGCCACATGACATTTTTGAATGACGGAAAACCTAATAGCCCACAATTGCGCAGCTTCTAGGTAGTTCCTTCTACATTTTCTCAGATTTAATAACATGTCTATTTCAAGGTCGTATGATAGTGCAATAATTGCACTGAATAAAAAACTATCAAACTCAAAGAATATTTTCATCAGATTACTACTTTGTCAACGTCAGAAGAAGTATCATAGGATACCACGATAATTAAAAGTTTTTATAAACAATATTCAGTGGAGGTACAACTCGTCCAAGATAGCGTGAGATATGAAAATTTTGCTGGTTGCGTACAAACCAGAAAAAGAACGCATTCGGAGGAACGAGAGGCATGGTCGCGCGTCCGATCGGTGTTGGTGCTTCGTGGATAGTAAGTGCAACTATACCGTTCTTAACTGTATGAAAGTCTCGATAAATATGATAAATTTTGTTTGTTGCATCGAATGGGTGGTACATATTTGATATTCTCATATTGTAGCATTTTTAAAATTGCCACTATTGACTTTGTGGGGAATGTAGACTTACCTTTGATTTTTACAGTCACAAAATGCATCTTTTATAGATATTTGGTCCAAAAATTGTTTATTAGGTTGTATCATCTTTGTTTACAGAACGGTAGTCAGAGTATGGGGCGAACGCACTACTTCTGCTTTTCTGTGGTTTGATGGTGCCAGGCAGGCGCCGCACATAGGTTGACCATGTATTTCCGTTGTTTGTCTCCGCCAAGTCGCAGAACGCCTATTTTTACTTTTGTCAATTTTATGTTTAAACAATGCTGTTTGGAATTATTTTCTTCATTTCGTTATTTAATTTAGGTTCTAGTAAGACTCTCGTATCGTTCTGGTCTTTTGTAGTGTGTCTCTCTGTTCTCTTCTTGTTTTTTGTTGGTGTTAGGTTAAGTTGGCAACCTTTGTGTCAGCTGATTGTTAAAGGAGAAGAGGGTTCTTCGAAGTTCTCGTGGCCTTTGATTTTACTTGCTTAAAATCCTTCAGCGAAGAAGGTGAAGCCTGTCGCCGTTTGGACATTTTTATCAAAGACCACGAGGTCTTACTCCCCTTCTAGAGGTAAGCTCCTTTAATTGTTGAATCCTTGAATTGTTGAGTTGAATTGAATTAATTGATAAGCTATATATGGACTAAATTCCACCTGACCGACCATGGGTAACTTTCAGGAACCACATGGGCCATGCCTCTTTTAGCTGCCCCAGCAGAAGCGAGGGATTAAAGCGAACCTTAATTTAATGCATTTTGCCATTTCAATTTAATTAATTCGTCGTAACATTTAAATTAACTGCTATTTAATTAATAACTTTTTCAAATGTAAATCCATCTTGACAAAGGTAACCCTCTTATAACCGTACTTCCTTGAAATATTTAAAAGGTTCTAGAATCTTCGTAGGTTATACCCCATTTTATTTTAAATTCTTGCGTCCGGAAAGGCTGTCTTTCACTCATTCCTCTTTTTTTAATAATTCAAACTAAATTTTAAATCATTTCTCTAATCATAAAATTAACCTAACCCCCCTTTTCTTAAATAATAAAAACTTTATTATTTGTGTGAGAAACATTTGAGTTTTATTTATTGCATAGATTTCCAATAGCACTGACATTCGGTATATTTTCCTGGTTTGGACTTCGATCAAACCAGGTGGCGCCCAAGACAAACCAACAACGAAGGGAAGGTGTAAGTATACGGACCACGACCTAGTGCCTCCACATAAAGAGCTACCGTCAGCAGATTGTGACAACCTGTTGTCCATGACAAAAGGTTACCACTGTCATAACATCTCACGCTATCTTGAAGGAGTTGTAGGTATCCTCGTTTAAAATGTGTAGTTTTTAGTTTATTCAAAAATTCGTAACTAAGCAACCAGTAGAGTAAGTGCCGGTTACTTTGACACTGATTAACTCATTTGATAGACGATTAAAATATCCATGGTTTTCAGTGTGCCACAACCTACGAATTTATACTGGCATTGGCACATTCAAAACCTTCATTATCTTAATAGCCTTTTAAATGAGTTAATCAGTGCCAAAAGTACGGCACTTATGTAACAATTTTCTGCTTATATACGTAGTTGTTGACTTTTCAAATTTGTCACCAGCCAGATAAAATATCAAAAATGTTTCAAAATATGTCCCCCAACCTCCCTATTGGCCTCCTAAAATTTAAATAAAATATGTCGCAGAGTACGATTGGACCGCTTAGGCATATTAAGATCAGTATGACTTGTTCGTCTGAGAGTATGACACTGACTTTTAATAAAATGTAAATTTAATAAAGAACAATTGTTTTTAGTAAAACATGATTGCACCACTAAAGTAAATCAAGTATGTTACTGACAGGTACTATCAAAAACGAAGTACAATAATAATAATAAGGAAAGGGGAACTGACGATCCGCCGCCAACCAGCCCGGCAATTAAGAGAAAACACTTATCGTCCCAAAATTAACACATTGTGTGAATAACGCTCTATACGGACTGCCTGGCTTTATTTCATCCACTCTCGGTTTCCCGTAGTGTGTTCCCAAAAACCGAGTACCTAATTTTTAAAAGCTATAAATTTAGTCTATAACTAATCTCTCTACTTTAACATGTCAAGGCGCAAAGAATATGTTGCATTTTCATAAGGGTTTGTTTGTGTAGCCAAACAGAGACGTAGACGAACTTTTCATTGGCGGCGCCGACAAATATTTCCAGCCAATTATTAGATTTTGCATTGTAACACCCTGTACACATAAGTAGTCTGGTATATGCAGGGTGTTTTATTAAGGGTGGCCACCGGCCTTACTAACGTAGCCATGAGAAAATCCCGGAAACTATTTTTAAGGTTCGCATTTTGCCGCAAGGGGGCGCAATTAAAAAGTAAATACTCAAATTCTAAATTTCTCTGAAAATTCCATATTAAAGGCTTTGGATCATTAGAAAACTTGGACAATTTTGAATTTTTTTTGATCTAAGGCTCACTTGCGTACCGACCTTGATAAGTGCTATTAAAAGTGTAATCATTTAAATCGCTGTAACTTCTAAACGAATTATCGGATTTTGAGTAAACCTAAGCTTGTTTGGAAAAGAAATGTAAGTATTTTTAATTATCGCATCCAATGGTACACGATAGTTTCCAATAAAATTGCGAGAAGGCGTAATTTCCAATAATATCAGTTTTTTTGATTTTATCTCGAAAACTTAAATCATACGGTATAATTATGATATCATATTCGGAAAGTAGATTAAATTTGCAAGAAAAAACGTGAAAACCGCAGTTTGACATCTTCGTTCGTTTTCAGAGTTATTGCCAAAAGAATAATTTGTAACGCCTTAAATGATTGTTTTCATAGTTTCGTAGGTGCGTAGGTTGGATTAGTAATAATGAGTTTTCATTTGTCATACTCCGTGCATCCCTTTTCACTTCATCTAGGCTTAGGACTAGTCCAAATCATGTAAAAGACAAAAATTGGAGCCAACGGGCCATAACAACACTATTCAAATAATTATGGAAAACTTTTTAAGGAAACAATCGAAAGATATTAATCATGGAAACTTTTATAGGTTTTTACGGTGAAAGCTATAAAACCTCTAGAGTAAAAGTTTTATAATGAGGTTTTTAAGAACGCTATAAAACTTTAAGTAATCAACACTTAAGGGATTTATAGATGAAGTTACCGATGCAATGTTTTAGATGCAATATTATAAAACTTCAAGTATTTTGGTATTTATTGGATGCCTCACAAAACTTGTAACCCCCATGGTTTTGTTATAAAACTAGAAAAACCATAAACTTCCTTATAAACCCCTTATAAATATTATACTTTTTAATAAAACCTTAAACTGCGAAAAAAGTTAGTTGGGTGGTATACCTTTAATGTGATATTTTTGAAAAAATTTAGAACTTTAATATTTACTTTTCAACTGTGTCACCTTGCGGCAAAATGAGGGACTTTTTCACTGGCACTTTGGTAATGACTGTCTTTACAGTATCTACAGTGTGTCCACGGATTGACTATCGAAGAGGAAAAACTTTTTTATTTGTGGGTTTATGAAAAAAAGTTATTTTTCATAAAAACTCCTGCTTGTTCTCAAACGACCAAAAAGCATATTATTTTTTCAAATTTATATACCGGGTGTTCAGAATTTAGAAAAATATTAAAAAAGCTAAGAACAAAGTACCCTTATGTGTAAAGATAGGATAAAATTAATTAGTAAAAGTTGTTGTGGTTGAAAACCTACGTCTCATTACCAAGTTTTGACTTATTAGCTAAATGTATAGAGACCGGCAAAAAGTTCCAACTCATAAAATATGACTTAATTTAAATTAACGCATTATGCAAATTAGTTAGTCTTTAGAAGGTATTATTCTGTAAAATCTTTATAGTATACGTTTCGATGACAATGGACGATTGTCATCGCGGAGCGACGTATTTAACAAATTAAAAATGTTGTCAATGTCATATTGCTCAATTTATGACAGTGAAAAGGAATGCTAACGTTAGAACAAAAAGTATTTATTGTCCAATGTTATGGTTTAGGAGAAAATATCTCATACTCGTATATAACAAGAATGTTTAATGAGAAATGGCCAAATCTTACCATTAACCGAATATCAGTTAAATCTATTGTTTCAAAATTTAGAAGAACAGGAAGCGTTTTAAATATTAAAAAGAAGAAAACTCCTATCAATAAAGAAGAAAATGTTGGGGCAATTATTGCGCTGGATTCCGTTCGGCATTTTCCCAAAACATCGCTAAGGATCAGAGCATCCCAAATTGGAAACATTAGTAAATCATATTTGCAAATAATTTTTAAAGCTAATAAAGTCAGGCCATATAAACCCAAATTTGTTCATACTCTAGAAGCAAATGATGATGCAAAAAGGCTTGATTTTTGTTTATGGGTTGGTCAGAAATACTTACAAAATAGAAACTTTTTTCATAATATTATTTTTTCCGAAGAAGCTACTTTCTCAACTAATGGAGTGGTTAGTTCCCAAAATCTACGTTACTGGTCAACTGAGAATCCCCATCTTCGAATTCATTGCAGAAGACAGTACTCCAAGAAAGTTAACGTTTGGTGTGCAGTTACGTACAACGGAATAATTGGACCGTACTTCTTTGAAGCAAATATGAATCAGCATAGTTATTTAGAAATGCTAAATACAATTTTTTTTCATTATTTAAATAATATGCCACTTATTGACAGGCGAACTGCATATTTTCAACAAGCTGGTCATCTTGCGCATTCCACTGTTATTGTGCGGGAATGGTTGAATCGACAGTTTCCGGAGCGCTGGATTGGGAGACCAATCCCTTGGCCGCCAAGAAGTCCCGACCTTACAATAATGGATTTTTACTTGTGGGGCTACCTTACCCAGAAAGTGTATGCATCTCAATTCGAACCTGATCTTGATAATTTAAAAATTAGAATTAGAGAAGAATTGCAAGAGATACGAAACGCATATAAAGCATTTATTAAGAAAGTCCAACCATGCGAGGAGGTTGGTGGAGAAACCTTTAAATAGTTGTTTTTTGCTAATAACCTGCCTTTTTTCACTTACATTTGTTTAACTCTTCATTCGTTCTCTAATAAATTCGTTTAATTTATGGTTTTATTTTAAAACGTATTGATTTTTTAATAATATGGGTAGTTACTTAGCCGTTTTCGACAATTCCTCGTATAAAGATAAAGATTTTACAGAATAATACCTTCTAAAGACTAACTAATTTGCAAAATGCGTTAATTTAAATCAAATCATATTTTATGAGTTGGAACTTTTTGCCGGTCTCTGTACATTAAGCTAATAAGTCAAAACTTGGTAATGAGACGTAGGTTTTCAACCACAACAACTTTAACTAATTACTTTTTATCCTATCTTTACACATAAAGGTACTTTGTTCTTAGCTTTTTTCATATTTTTCTAAATTCTGAACACCCGGTATATATAAATTTGAAAAAATAATATGCTTATTGGTCGTTTGAGAACAAGCAGGAGTTTTTATGAAAAATAACTTTTTTTCATAAACCCACAAATAAAAAAGTTTTTCCTCTTCGATAGTAAATTCGTGGACACACTGTATATAAAGGGTGTCCTAAAAGGAATGGTCAATAAATAGGGATCGAGTAGATTGGGTCAAAATAGGGTCAGAAGGTCATGTAACATTTTGTTGTATGTCCCCCTAACCCCGAGCTACAGCCCCGCAGAGGGCAGAACCTGAAGGTATTTTTTTCTTAATATTTTCAAAAAATACAAATTTAAAATTGAGGTATTCTAGTAAGCTTTACACGCAGAATCGAACTGTTATCGTTAAAATTTTGATTTAAAAACAGCGTCAGAAATAGGGGAGGGCGGAGTTAAAATATACCTAACTTTTTTTCGAATCGATGTTTATACTTTTTTATGTCAAATTAGAAAACTTTAACGTTTTTAGCAAAAAAAAGCTTTGTTAGGCATGATTTAGGGCGTCGTTTTCGAAATAAATCGATCAAAAAATCTTGCACGCCAATATTATTGTATTTAACTAGTGTAAAAAATAGACGAATGTCAAAAAGTGATCAAATAAGTAAATTTCAATTTTTTCTAGAGGAACATTTTGTATTAGGACATTTTTAATAAATTTAATTATAAAAAATATTAAAAGTCGGGTAAAAAATATTAATTATGTTTTCGTTCTCTTATCCAAGGTTTTAAATCGTGTCCAACTAGAAGTAACTTTTTTTCGCAGAAAACCTTAATGCTTTCTAATTCGAGATAAAAAAAAGACTTAAAATATCCATACAGTGTGTATCAGCCAAATGGAATAAATTCGATAATAAATACATGGGGGTATGTCCGAAAAAACGCTCGGACACGTCGATTGGTATTTCTAGTTGCGCATTTTTTTCAATCAAAACTTTTTATACAGGGTGTGTCATGTAACAGCGGCCAATACTAACTTTCTTATTTTAAATGCAACACCCTGTATATTATTCAATTTTTGGATTCTTCAAAAAAGTTTAGACATATTTCATGTACAATATCCTATACCTATCTTCCACTGTTTCGGAAATATTAAGTGTTTTCAGATTTATTGCAAAAATTAACAACACACTAAAAAACTAATAAGTAATACTGTTTAATTTCTTGATAATGTAAAAAACAAAAAAAAAATATTAATGTGGGAGATGTTGAAAATTGATGTTAAAATGTTTTTACTGTTATGAAATAAAAAAAATAGGTATAAATAGTTTTGTTTACTTTTGTTTAAAGTGTTACATGACCTTTGGACCCTATTTTGAGTGGATGTACCCAATTCCCAATTATTGACCATACCTTTTAGGGCACCCTGTAGATATTGTGGTACGAGTTTTTGAGTAATCAAGTACTCAATCGCACATTAATAAAAAGTATGAAAGTCCGTGTTGAAAAGCTGATCTTCCATTAAGTTTAAACCTACTGCATGAGTGTTTATAAAATAAGATTTTCTTGTTTAAAATTTTTAATTTTTTTTTAATCTGTTCGAGGGCTGAGCGCAACGCACTAGTTGATGCAGCGTCCCTAGAAACAAACTTTACATAAAAAAATCATCCTTATTTCTAATTTTAACTCTTACAAGGATGGTAGATTGGTAGATGTCAAAGCTAAGTAGGACCGGTACTTACAAAACAGTACGTTCCTGTCACCGCGGTCATGTCGCTAGGCTATTGCCAATCAGAGTCGTCATACTTTAACAATCGATCGAGGAAACGCCCCTCTGACTCGAGAATCGAACCCGAATATTGGGTAATCAAAAATGGCTTAGGTCCGAGCCTAACGTTTATCTTTAAATCAAACTAACCTTATCCCCACAAAAAGAAAGCATTGGTATTATGACAGTAGAGATAACGTTAACAGAACATAATTAACACCAAGGTTTTTTTTTTATTTTACTATTTTACGGTTCGTCGGCGTATCTGAGGCCATCTTGAACCGGTCATCGACCCTACGGTTTTTAATCGTGCGGTCTACCGACTGGGGAGTGTGAAACGGCACTTTCATCCTACGAAATATCCGATCTCATCCGGCCTGTCCGGCGTGAATAGGATGGTTTTGATGTCGATTAATTTTATACTCTTCCCTAAAACAAGATCACGCGGTGTTTTCCAAGCGGTCACCCATCCAAGCACTAACCGCGCTCGACACCGCTTAACTTCGGTGATCTGACGAGAATCACCAAGGGTTAAGGTAATAATTATGAGCATTTTAGTTTTTTAGCCACCCTGTATATACGATGTGGCTCAACTTTAATTTTTTTGACAAAAGTTTCCATTATGTAAAAATCGTTTCTGTGCATACTGTTGTTAACGGAAATACAGTGTCCCAAAGGGGTAACCAGCGACTTATCTTTCCGGTTCTCAAATCAGGAACAGACTTATTAGACCAAAATTTTGACAGGTGTCATTTTAAAGAGCTAAAAACTGTTTGTTTACATACTCTGTAATTTCTCTTTAAAAAAGGTACTCTACATTCGTTTAGAAAAAATTAGCCGTTTTCGAAAACAATCAGTTTTTTGTATAACACGTTCAAGCATTGACTTTCGAAATTTATAACTAAACAACATAACAAATAATTCACATTAAAATAATAAAATATGTCAATATTACATCTCATTGATGCTCACATGCACCTAACTTATGGACAAGCACTCGGCAATTGTGTGGATGCAAGAATAATTTATTCTTCATACATTTCCAAATCGAAGTGTGCCACATAAAGGAACCATTGAAAGTGTTGATGTTTCGGAAATCACTTAAACGCAAGAACGTTAAAAATGTAAAAGATTTGCTCCTTCTTGTTTACTTCAGCAGATTTTCGAAATGGGTGCCCTGTACCTCTATACATTTCCTTAGCCGACGGATGTTTTCTCGTTGCACTTGAAACAATATTTCAGGATTGTCTCGAATCTCGTTGAAGTAGTGTTATTCTTTCTATGAAATCTTCCCTGGTATGGACTGGCGTCGAATATGTAAGCAAAATAGGCCCGACTCGACCTATCCATCAATTACCAAAAGTATTTGATAAGTGCTGACGAACTAAATTGCTAAAATGGGGCGGTGCACCGTCGTGCATATACCACATCTCATTTCTAATTTCTAAGGGTACATTTTCTAATAAACCGTGTAAGTTTTGTTGCAAAAATTGCAAATACATGACATCATTTAATCTGCCTTCAATAAAGAACGGTCCAATGAGATGATTCCCAATAATCCCCGCCCACATATTAACCATGCCTTTTTGTTGGTGCTTTGTCTGTACTGTTGCATGGGATTTTCTTCATGCCAGATATGCAAATTATGGCAATATATTACTCCGTGTCGGGTAAAACCGGTCGTAAACAAAACAATGCTTTAGTAAAATTATGATTTTGTCTAAATCGTCGCGAAAACCAATTTGCGTAGTTGACTCTTGCAGGATCATCAGCGGGAGACATGGCATGTACCTTTTGAACGTGATAAGGATGTAGCAGTTGCTCTCAAAGGGTCTACAGCCCACTTTGTCGCATGAACTTGGACTGACAGTTTCCTTACACTATTAGAGGGATTTTCAGCAATCTCATCCCGAATTTCCTTCTCTAACTGAGGGTTCCTTGCTCTTAAATGGATTAGTAAAATATTAGCTACTCTTAGTATTGACATTATTTTAACTAGGTAGTAGGAATTTGTATATTTCTGTCCATTCTGTTATGGGTACCATAAGCATGTTCGATACTATTCCACATACTTCCTCTCTTTCTCAGAAATGAACAAACGATAAAAATATATATGGTACGTACATTATCAAGTGCTTGTCCATAAATTAGATGCATGTCAGCATATTCACTATATATGTATGAATAATCCTTCATTACTCTTATGTACTCAATCAATCAGACAATTTAGAAAAGTGTTGTCAATAACACATAGCTAACGAAATAAAAACGACTGGCGTTTTATTGTAGTATTCTGAATTATTATTTCAATAACGTGTTATACAAAAAAATTATTTTCTTCGAAAACGGCGAATTTTATCGAAACAAATGTAGAGTACCTTTTTTGAAGGGGAATGACCAGAGCATTTAAAAAATCAGGTTTGGGGCTCTGTACTATATACGCTCCCCAGAGTATGCCATATACTTACCGGACACCCTGTATTGTGTCCCAGTTGCCCCGGCAAAAACTGTAAATCGGAGTGACTGGAACATAACACTTGGGTCAACTAGAATATAGGTCCAATCTACTTAAAAAAGGGGTCAATTTATGTTTACTGATAAGTTTATAGACTACTTCCGAGTAATGATTTAAGTTTTTATTTTGAGTATACATTTTGCTAGTGTTTTTTTATAGCTGTCGATATTTCTAATTCTTGCCTAATGCCTGGCACTGTTTCTAATACACTTAACAGTTTATTAATGCATCTTCCATATTATATCACCCTTCTTTTTTAAGATACAAATTCCAAAAAATGGTGAGTTTCTTGCATACGACATGTTCTTAGGGCTCGAGATGCATTGGATAATTTAACATGTATTTTAATACCAAGTTCCATGTCAGATTCCAGTAGCCCCATATATTGGGGTAACTGGGCCACTGGCAAGAAGATATTAAAAAATTGCAGCTGAAAAAACAGGCTGATTTGAGAATTATTCCTAACCTAAGAAATTTTTCCTTAGAAGTGATGTAAAATTACCACGAAATAAATATTTCTGAATGAATGACGGGCTGTCCTTCGGTAAATAGAAGGGTATCTACTGAAACCCTTATCATATAAAAGTTAATATTGGTGGTTTTCAATATTTACCAAAATTAATTTATCTTTCGACCCCTTTGCTAAATATCTCTCACTCAAATTAAATTATTTTGGTGCCCCTTTAGCAGCAAATACCTAAAAAACTTTAAATTCATTACTTTTAGTAAACAAAAAACTAACGAAGAAATGAATTTACACAATGCTGTTCTCTAATACAGTGAGTTTAAATCTCCGGTTATGAGATTTTGCGTGCTAAACTTTCAACCTTGTTGGGATCTCTTCTACTCTACTGTATCGATACAGCTGAAACTTTTAAACAGATTAAGTTCAGGAGTCTTAAATTAGGTCAGCTCAATAACTATCCTAAAATATCTACGGAGACAATTATAAAACGCGATTACTTTTAAAAAAAAAATGCTTTCAATGCACCCCGTAATGTACACACCTATAGCAGGTAGACGAGATGTCAAAAGGGTCTTCACGTTGTCTGGTGTTTGTACAAGGCGTATAATATCAAACTTTTTTCAACTTATTTTTAATCAATAGGTTTGTTCCAGTGGCAGCTCGTGCCTTGCACATGTGCGTATATAGTTAATGCAAACAATTTCAAACAGCTGATAATCATAAATCCGTAAGAAAAATGGAAATTAAATTTGAGCAAAAAGTATTAGAATTTCACGCGATATTGAATGTATTAAAAACTTAAAGTATTCTTCTTTTATGCTAACCCACTTATAGCAAATATTTTTTTAATATAAGTTGAATTGTATGGGCTGACAACAGAACTGTCAACGGTATGGTGGCGCCAGCTCGCTCGTTGGCCTGTTTTGACGTTTTATTTTCGTTTTTCGTGTTGTTACTGTTGTGAGTGTATTTTTTCTAACAAAAACTTCAGATCTTTTCACAAATAGGATTAAAAACCGTTCTTTTCAGAACAGCAAAGGTGTACAGGGTGTCCATTTTTCGATGTAATTGCAAGGTATCTCGGTAACTAGTAAAGATAGAGAGAGATAGGTTTTTACATTACTGTGCTACCTTTTCGTGAAACAAAAGGTGTTAGATACTTGTTAAGCTACAGGGTATTTTCGAAAATGTTTGCTTTTTGACCACCCGCTGTATTTCGGTTTTCCATGAACTTATCAAGAAATTGAAAACTGTTTCTAAGAGAGTTTTTTAAGTAAAATTCAGTGGCTTGCTTACTTTTTTTCTGGGAGTCTTACTTTTCGAGACCCAGTATAATAGTTGATAGTTACTATTAACAGTAAATGCACAAAACGGAAAATTTAGAAAATTAGGGTAGTATAGGCCATGAAACCATTAAAACAAGCAAGAAATCTTCTTTTTACCATTTTATTAGACCCAAGGTTCAAAATAGGTTTTTTCGACGATTCTTTATCGCAAAGAACCTATACAGAGTTAAAAAATGAAGTCCTAAAAATTAATGGAGGAGATTTCAATACAACAGAGTTGGTAGAGAGTAAGAACATATCCGATGTGAGTGACGATGATGATGCTCCTCTAGCAAAAATTGTTAATAAATCAAAAGAAGTAAACCAAAAGTACCAAGACCATGTTCCAGACTCAATTCCTCATAATTTGTCTTGGAATACCTTTGAGGAATTTACCAGTATGCCGGCAAGTAAATCGAAATTAGATAGAAATAGAAATAGAAAGAAATAGAAATAGGTACAAAGAAATAGAATTATTTTTGATTTATAAAATTGAAGGTGAACTTAAAATGTACAGGGACATTTTTTTAAGTGTCTCACCCGATTGGCGATTTTCCTGCTGACTATAATAATTTTTGAATTTACTTAAATGGCAGCCCTCATAAATAACCACACGATTGAATTGCATTTGGCGATCCGATTCTAAAACTATGTATATAGTTGTTGACACTTATTTTTATCCGTTTCGGAAATACGGGGGTTCCTAATTTGCCTCCATCGATTTTGTCTTTTAAGTGTCTCATCCCTTTAATAAATAGACCTTCTAAGCTGAACACCCTAGTTATTTTTACAGTGACATAATTTCGCGTAAGCAAGCGATCTACGCTATAGTCAAATTCGACAGATGTCAAAAAGTGACAGATACGACGCCATTTTCAATTTTTTTAAATGGCAGCCCTCATAAATAACCACACAATTGAATTGCATTTGGCGATCCGATTCTAAAACTATATAGTTGTTGATACTTATTTTAGGCCGTTTCGGAAATACGGGGTTCCTAATTTGCCTCCATCGATTTTGTGTGTTTGGGGCGAGACATTTATTTATAAGGGTTGCCATCTAAAAGAATTCAAAATGGCGTCGTATCTGTCACTTTTTGACATCTGTCGGATTTGACTATTGCGCAGATCGCTTGCTCACGGAAAATTATGTCACTGTGAAAAAAATTAGGGTGTTCAGCTTAGAAGGACTATTTATTAAAGGGGTGAGAAACTTAAAAGACAAAATCGATGGAGGCAAATTAGGAACCCCCGTATTTCCGAAACGGATGAAAATAAGTATCAACAACTATATACTTTTAGAATCGGATCGCCAAATGCAATTCAATCGTGTGGTTATTTATGGGGGTTGCCATTTAAGTAAATTTAAAATGGCGTCTCATCTGTCAAATTTGTAAATCTATGTACTTTTTGACATTAAATTCGGCTTCCTTATCGAAAATCATTGAGAAATATGTAATTTGTTTTTTATTATAGTCAGCAGGAAAATCGCCAATCGGGTGAGACACTTAAAAAAATGTCCCTGTACATTGATTTGGTCAGAATACCAAAAAATGAAGATCCTTTGAGTTGGTTGGCAAATAAAAAAGACATTTTCCCACTGTTAGGTATATAAATGTGCCATAATATCTTAGCACCCCCACCAGGCCCGTATCCAGAAATTCGTTTCGGGGGGGGGGGGGGGGGGGGGGGGGTTCTCAAGGACGAAAATCATTCAAAAATGTGGGCTTATTTTAATTATTTCAGAGCAAAGCGAATCACACATTAAAACCTAAATCATTATTTTCAAATTTCGGGATTTCGGATCGTTTTTTATTTAGTATATTGGTGTTTTAATTTCTTTAAAAAATATATCGGCCGATACCGATATACTCTTGGTCGATATAGGCCGATACCGATATCGGCCAAGAAGGCCAACCGATATCGGTCGATCCCTATTAAAAACCAGGAAAGCTATAACAATTTTGTTTGCGGCATCTTTTGTTTCACAAAAAAGTAGCGCAGCAATGTAAAAACTGCAAGTCTATCTTTACCAGTTACCGAGATACCCTACAATTACATCGAAAAATGGACACCCTGTACATACATATCTCTGTCGATTACATTGATTATTATTTGTGAAAAATGCCGAAGCATTTAAATAGCCGATGTTTGGAAAAATAATTCGGCACACAGAAAGCAAGATATTAAAATGGTATGTATAAAGAAAAACACGTATTAGATGGACTGAACATTTAACCAATTTATTATTGAAGTAAATGAAACGAGTGATTCAAGTGGTTTGGAGGATGATTGATGATCTATCTTTGTATTATTATTTTTAATATTGAAACCCGAGAACTAAAAAAAAATAGTATTTTTAAACAAGGACTATACCTACGTGTAATATAGGTATATTTTTGTCTCCCCTACTTTTAAAAAAATACGAAATAATACAGTAGGTTCATAACATAAAACATATATAAAAAAGTAACAATAAAATTACATGACTATTCCAATACAGTTTAGGTTTATATTAATTTTTGAAGTCACTACAATAAAACGTCTAAATTGTCGGAGGCAGCATACATAGTATTACATTTTTTGCGGTACCAACACTTTCACTTTCCTGAACTTTTTTTTTGGATACCTTGTATAAATACTGATATCATATTTTGACTGTTCGTTCTTTTCTCGTTCTTTTTGACCCCCCCCCCCCCCCTACATTTTTATCGTATCTGTCATCGTTTCCCAGTTATTGACGGAAATAGCCGTCGATGCAAACCAAGTAACTAAGAAACCAATTGTGGTTTATGCATGATGGTGCACCGCCACATTTCAGTTTGGTGGTAAGGGAGTTCTTAAATCAACACTACAACCGTTGGATAGGTCGAGATGGACCTCAGCCATGGCCCCCTAGGTCCCCCGATTTAAGGTGTCTAGATTATTTTTTCTGGGGACATTTAAAATCGTTGGTGTATCAGACTCCTGTCCAGTCAGAGGAAGATTTGAGGAACAAAATTAGAGCATCATGTGAAATAATTCGCAATACTCCTGGGATATTCGAAAGAGTTCGCCAGTCTATGAGACGAAGAGTTGATTCCTGCATATTAGCAAAAGGAGGTCATTTTCAGCAGTTCTAATAATTTTTCTAGTTTGTCGTGTAACGTCAGAATTAAGGCGGCGCGTATTTTTAGGAAAATCTCTATGTGACAACATCGAGAGATCTGACCTTTTAAAAATTGAGATAAAAAAGAACTAAACGTTAGTATTGAATATAAATAGGCATACGTGTTCATGCTCCTATTTACATTCAGTCCTTATATCTTAAATTTGCAATACTTTCGTTTGCTTTATTATACTTAAAAAAAACTAGAAAACGATGGCAGATACAATAAAAATGTAAGGGATCAAAAAGAAAAGAAGGGGAGTCAAAATATGATATCAGTATTGATATATATATGATATCCCAAAAAAAGCTCCATAGAGTGAAAATGTTGGTAGCGCGAAAAATGTAACACTCTATATACTGCCTCTGACAATTTAGGCATTTTATTGTAGAGATTCCAAAAACCAATAAGTGTACCAAATTTGAAATAATTATCTCGGAAAATATGGGAGAAAAACGAAAAAATCTAAAAAGATATTAAAATTTTGACACCCTGCATATAAAAAATGTAGCCTTTTTGACCGCATGTGTATGGGTATTTTTTTTTTCTATTTTGACGAGCACTATCACTCCCTTAAATATCTGCGTGACATTTATTAACATAGTATGTACATGCATGGTGTCCATTTTTCGATGTAGTTGCAGGTAATCTCGGTAACTAGTAAAGATAGGGACTTGCGGTTTTTATGCCACTTTTACATGAGGCAAAAGATGCCGGAAACAGAATTATCATAGCTTTCTTTTAAGCTACAGGGTATTTTCGAAAATGTTTGCTTTTTGACCACCCCCTGTATTTTGGTTACCCTTCAACTTATCAGAAAATTGAAAGTTGTTTTAAGAGAGTTTTATAGGTAGAATTTAGTGGCGTGCTTACTTTTTTTCTGGGAGTCTTACTTTTCGAGGTTTAAAGCAAACATATGATTTTTTAAATGGGACATCCTGTATATTTTTCTCTTACTAGATTGGGCTATTTTTAAGCCTTTCAAAAATATATTATATATATATAAGAATAGTTGATTGTTATTATTAACAATAAACGCACAAATCGAAAAATTTAGAAAATTAGGGTAGTAAGCTATGAAACCATCGAAACAAACAAAAGAATGTCATTACTGCTAAAATAAATATTATGTAAAAGTACAGTGTTATTACATTTACAACTGGGGACCCAGATCTTGTAGTATGGCGATTTATAATCAGTGACGTAGCTAGCATTTTGGGGGGGGGGGGGCGAACTATGGGGTGTAGATCGCGGAGGTAAAACACCGCAGGCAAAGATTTTTCGGGACCACGCCCAAATTTCGTAGGAATTCACCTTTCTTATGCTTCCTTGGGAACGGAGGTCTGGTCCCAAACAAAGTGAAAATCCGCTCTACGGTCTTTCATGAAAATAAATTTCTCCAAAACTTTTTCTTCGAATTATTTATTTCACATATTAAATTTCTGTTTATGGACATCACAGCTAGAGCATTTAGTCAGCCATTTTCACAGGAATGTTTTTATTACGTGTACAAGTCCATTTAGGACTTAACACTACCTTTCATTTATTTAAGTACAATTATTGCTGCTGTAAGTATTTGTGTGTAATTTTGTGAATAAATTATTATTATTATTATTATTATTATTATTATTATATGTATATGGGCAAAAGTTCTATTTTGTGCTTTTACTAACTTGTGTCAGTTTTAAATCTTGCTTGCTCAATACTTTAATTTTTAATTTATCTTCTAGTTGAATATTGAGCAAATTACCATTTAGTATATTACTAATATAGCGTTCATGACACCTACGTAATGGATAACGCGACAATACTTACTTATTCTAAACTAAAAAACTAGAAAACGATGGCAGATACAATAAAAATGTAAGGGATCAAAAAGAAAAGAAGGGGAGTCAAAATATGATATCAGTATTGATATATATATGATATCCCAAAAAAAGCTCCATAGAGTGAAAATGTTGGTAGCGCGAAAAATGTAACACTCTATATACTGCCTCTGACAATTTAGGCATTTTATTGTAGAGATTCCAAAAACCAATAAGTGTACCAAATTTGAAATAATTATCTCGGAAAATATGGGAGAAAAACGAAAAAATCTAAAAAGATATTAAAATTTTGACACCCTGCATATAAAAAATGTAGCCTTTTTGACCGCATGTGTATGGGTATTTTTTTTTTCTATTTTGACGAGCACTATCACTCCCTTAAATATCTGCGTGACATTTATTAACATAGTATGTACATGCATGGTGTCCATTTTTCGATGTAGTTGCAGGTAATCTCGGTAACTAGTAAAGATAGGGACTTGCGGTTTTTATGCCACTTTTACATGAGGCAAAAGATGCCGGAAACAGAATTATCATAGCTTTCTTTTAAGCTACAGGGTATTTTCGAAAATGTTTGCTTTTTGACCACCCCCTGTATTTTGGTTACCCTTCAACTTATCAGAAAATTGAAAGTTGTTTTAAGAGAGTTTTATAGGTAGAATTTAGTGGCGTGCTTACTTTTTTTCTGGGAGTCTTACTTTTCGAGGTTTAAAGCAAACATATGATTTTTTAAATGGGACATCCTGTATATTTTTCTCTTACTAGATTGGGCTATTTTTAAGCCTTTCAAAAATATATTTTATATATATATATAAGAATAGTTGATTGTTATTATTAACAATAAACGCACAAATCGAAAAATTTAGAAAATTAGGGTAGTAAGCTATGAAACCATCGAAACAAACAAAAGAATGTCATTACTGCTAAAATAAATATTATGTAAAAGTACAGTGTTATTACATTTACAACTGGGGACCCAGATCTTGTAGTATGGCGATTTATAATCAGTGACGTAGCTAGCATTTTTTTTTGGGGGGGGGGCGAACTATGGGGTGTAGACCGCGGAGGTAAAACACCGCAGGCAAAGATTTTTCGGGACCACGCCCAAATTTCGTAGGAATTCACCTTTCTTATGCTTCCTTGGGAACGGAGGTCTGGTCCCAAACAAAGTGAAAATCCGCTCTACGGTCTTTCATGAAAATAAATTTCTCCAAAACTTTTTCTTCGAATTATTTATTTCACATATTAAATTTCTGTTTATGGACATCACAGCTAGAGCATTTAGTCAGCCATTTTCACAGGAATGTTTTTATTACGTGTACAAGTCCATTTAGGACTTAACACTACCTTTCATTTATTTAAGTACAATTATTGCTGCTGTAAGTATTTTTGTGTAATTTTGTGAATAAATTATTATTATTAGGTATTATTATTATTATTATTATTATTATTATTATTATTATTATTATATGTATATGGGCAAAAGTTCTATTTTGTGCTTTTACTAACTTGTGTCAGTTTTAAATCTTGCTTGCTCAATACTTTAATTTTTAATTTATCTTCTAGTTGAATATTGAGCAAATTACCATTTAGTATATTACTAATATAGCGTTCATGACACCTACGTAATGGATAACGCGACAATACTTACTTATTCCAGTTGTCAGGGTTGCCACTATAAAAAAACATGTTAATACATCGTATGGATCTTTCATGGCATAGCCATTAAAAGCCATTGTTGTACGTTTAAAGTATTTAATGTGACAGCATATACATATTATAATAATAAATTTATCTTTAATTAATTTCCATTTTAAGAAATACCGATAGGGGCAGCGCGAGGCCAGGGGGGGGGGCGATCCCCCCCCCCCCAACCCCCTATACGCTACGCCACTGTTTATATTACCCGTGTGGAGTTCATAAAATAAGATCCGTTAGACCATATTACTTTTGTAACAAACTGCGTGTCGACTCGTATTCGATTTAGATACAGTGGCAAAAAATAAGTCGTCGCACAGCATTCCCAGTACGTAAATGGCGCACAATCTTTACTTCATAGAGTTTCAAGTGATATTTATTTTATAGTTTTTAAGACAATATTTTATTACCCCGAGATCTTTTCTATGACTTTGCACGAACTTGTAGTGCCTCTACAAAAGCCATAACGTTTATTTCGTCCCTTTCGCGATTCTCTTTATTATACAGGGCGTGTCAGAAGTACGGTACGTAACTTAAGGGGATGATTCTTTATGATATTCTAAGAAAAAAGTTCATATGAACATGTGTCCGGAGTTGACCCGTTTTTGATATACAGGGTGTTAAAGTATTTTAAAAAAAATCGGTTTTCTATTTTTGTCTCACATTTTCTTTTCCCGATTTTATTGAAATTTGGTACCGTTATTCATAATAATAAGGGTCTTAATTAGCCCTAACTAGATTAAATTTATTAAGTCCAGTGGCGTCCCGGAGAACACCTTAATGAATATTATTGACAAAAAAATGTACCCCACTGACTTTTTTCTGATTTTAATTTTTTTTTCCGATTTACGAACTAATAATACTTACAACTTTTTTGTTCACTGAATTGTTTTCGTATCTTGAAAAAATAAAAGCCACTTTATTGCGGGTACGAAAAAAATACCTACTTATTTTAAAGTTAATTAAAATGTGAGGTAAAGGTAAGTTTTGATGTCTAATTTGCTTCTTTTTTTAATAGTACGTCAAAAGTGAATAACTCTACTAAAGCTGAAATGGCCCAGATGCATTTCAATTATGTCCTAGCAAATCGAAATGCTGAAGAAGCTCGGCGAATTTATTAGGAACGTTATCCAAACAGCGCACTGCCATGTGCTAGAACATTTAGACAGCTCCATGCAAGATTGAGTGAGACTGGGAGTTTTAAACGTAGTACGAAACTTCCTGGCAGACCTTTAACAGTAACCACGCCTGTGTTAAAAGAGGCTATACTTCGAGAGATAGAAGATGATCCTTCAACTAGTGCCAGAAAGGTAGCAGTGCAACGTCAAACAAGTGCATCAACTGTTTGGAGGGTTTTGCATCTTTATCAACTATACCCATCCCATATCATATTCAACGTGTGCAAGGTCTGCCTCTTGTTCAAGAGAAGCCATTATGAACTTTCATAACGAACATTTTTGGGCCGACGATAATCCTTATAAAACTAGAGAAGGTCGTTTTCAGCAACAATTTTCGGTGAATATATGGGCAGGGATTATTAGCGACTAACTTATTGGACCATACTTGTTACCACCTCGATTACATGGAAACTCATATACGCAGTTTCTATCCGAAGAACTTGACGTTCTGCTAGAAGACGTACCTCTACAAATAAGAACTAATATGTGGTTCATGCACGACGGCGCCCCAGCTCATTTTAGCCTAGTGGCTCGTCAATACCTCGACAACACTTTTCCTAATTGCTGGATTGGATGCGCAGGTCCTCAAGGTTGGCCAGCTCGCAGTCCCGACTTGAATCCTAGACTATTATTTTTGGGGTCACCTAAAGTCTGTTGTATACAAGACGCCTGTACTAGATGAAAACGACTTAAGAATTCGAATTATTGAAAGTCGTAATGCGATAACGCCTGTCCAGAGATATAAGAAAGTTACACTTTGCCTTTGAATGGGATTATCCAAGGGTGGCTATAAACAAACAATGAATGAATGAATAAATGCAGGTAAATTATGGTTCGTACTTAAAAATGTCTTAAAGTAAACTGCAAATCCGGAAGACGTAATTTCATTATTAAAGTAATAGTTTGATGATTTTAAACCGATTTTTACCTGATTCAAAATGAGAGGGTTAATCCCATAGCCACTCTAGTTAGTTTTAAGCTTAGTAATTATTCTTACTTCGTGTGTAATACAGCGTTTGTTTAATCGTGTGTGAGTCATGGAAAATATGTGCGAGCCCAATGTATCTCAGGAGATAACCCCGTCGAAAAGCAGAAAACACTTTTCTGTGGAAACTAAGGAAGTTATAAACAATGTTTATTTAACTCCCATTAAACGTGCGGTCAGCAAGCAAGCAGCGTTAGAAGAAACGGCCACATTAACAAAAATTCCAACATCAACTGTATGGAAAATTGTGAATAATCCCATTTTAGCGAGGAAAAAAAGAACCGATACTGGCATTTTCTCGAAGGTAGATGAAAGTTATCAAGCTACAATACGGCGTTAAATTTACAAGTTATACGAGGAACAAAGCCTGCCTACATTAGATAATTTAATTAAGAGGCTTGAAAAAGATGAAACCGGCGTTAAATGTGGCAGAACAACGTTATGGAAGTGTATCCGACACATGGGTTTTAGATTTAAAAAAATTAACAAAAGACAAGTTTTAATGGAATCCAGTAGAATTCGGGAATGGCGATCCAAATATCTACAGAAAATTAGGATTTGCAGAGATCAGCAAAGGCCGATTATTTACTTGGATGAAACCTTGTTCGACACATAAGATACCCCGGAAAAGGGCTGGGTTGACTTAAGCGGCAAGTGTAAAACAAGCGCGCCATCAAAAAGAGGTAAACGAATTACGATTTTGCATGCTGGATCTAAAGACGCATGGATTCCAAATGGACTTTCTCTGTCTGCAAAAAACATTAAAGATTCTTCTCTGGATTACCATGAGGACACCACTGCTGATTTATTTGAAGATTGGTTTAAAAACAAGCTAATTCCAAATATACCTCCGAATAGCGTAATTGTAATGGACAATGCCAAGCTATCATAGTAGGCAGTTGACCAAGACTCCCTCATCAAATGACACAAAAGCAAAATCCAAAACTGCATGTATGATAATGACATCTAATTTCAGGAAGATTACACCAAAAGGCAATTAATTGAGGTTTTACAAAGTTTAAAACTACAAAAGGAATACTTCTGTGATAATTATGCAAAAAATCTAGGGAATACAGTTTTAAGGCTTCCACCATACCATCGTATATTTAATCCCATCGAACATGTTTGGCACCAACTGAAATCTGCCATTCGTCGTAACAATATAATATTTGCCCTACTATTAACTCCAGTGTACTTGAGCTTATAGAAACTGAAGTTTTTAACATCCCTTCACAAAGTCGGGCAAATTCTGTTACACATGTTTAAAAAGTGGAAAAATCCTATATCCATATAAACAATATAGCACAAATAATAATTAGAACCGATGATGATTGCGATAGTGATATTGATATATTAAGTGAATAATTATTATAAGTACCGAATAATTTGTAAATTTTTGTAATCATAAATATAATTTTTAATAATAAAATAACTTGTAATTTCACATTTAAACATAAATAAAATATTATTTAATGTCATACTTATTTTTATTACAAATCATGATTAAATTCTAGGCAAAATACGGACCTGTTCGACCATACCATATTTGAATTCTACAGCTGGCCCGGCTCTTTCCTAATAGGGATCAGTTAGTCACTTTCTTATATCTCTGAACAGACTTTACCAAATAATGCAGGCATTTTTGAACGTGTAAGAGAATCAATAATGAGACGATTGCAATCGTACGGTTTATCAGAAGGTGGCCATTTTCAACATTTACTTTGATTAACTGTTGCATTTTTTTTGTATCATTATTTAAAATAATTATTTTATTTTTAATTTAGTGTTTTAATTAACTGTGAAATACGTCATATTTTGTGCATGCAATAAAGTGATTTTTATTTTTTTTCTCAAAAACGAAGCAAGATACGAAAATAATTTAGGGAACAAAAAAGTTGTATTACTTATTAGTTGGTTAACCCGAAAAAAAAATATCAGAGTTAGAAAAAAGTGCATTTTCTTGTCAATAATATTTGTTAAGGTGCTCTCCAGGACGCCACTGGACTAAATAAATTTAATCTAGTTAGGGTTAATTAAGCCCCTTATCATTATTAATAACGGTACCAAATTTCAATAAAATCGGGAAAAGGATATTTAAAAAAATTATAAAAAACCGTTTTTTTTTAAACTTTAACACCTTGTATATCGAAAACGTTGCAACTCCAGGCACATGTTCATATGAATTTTTTCTCTCTGGGATCTATAAAAGTAAGAACTGTATAAATTATATATTTAAATTACAAGATTGTAAACTCACCTATTTTCGTGGCACTCTATAAAGCAAACTAACGTGTCGTATTCTTCAAAATTTTCATACTACTACATTTTCGTCATTTTTTTAAACTTTAGTGAAATGATGTAGGTACTATGTATTTTAACAAAACGTTATTTTTGCTTATACATTTTGACAAATAGACATGCGAGATAGACATTATTGTTGTTTGTGCGTTTATTGTTAATAGTAACTATCAACTATTATATATTTTTGAAAAGCTTAAAAATATCTCGATCAAATAAGAAAAAAATATACAGGGTGTGTAATTAAAAAAATCATATGTTTGCTTTAAATCTCGAAAGACAAGACTTCTAGAAAAAACTAAGTACCTACGCCACTGAACTCTACTTAAAAAACTCTCTTAGAAACAGTTTTTAATTTTTTGATAAGTTTAAGGGTAACCATACCATAGGGTAATACAGGGGTGGTCAAAAAGCAAACATTTTCGAAAACACCCTGTAGCTTAAAAACTAAGAAAGCTATGACAATTCTGTTTGCGGCATCTTTTGTTTCACGAAAAGGTAGGTAGCGATGTAATGTAAAAACCGTAAGTCTCTATCTTCATTAGTTACCGAGATACCTTGCAATTACATCGAAAAATGGACACCCTGTACACTGTACATATATAAGTAGGTATTAATTTTTGTATATTTTTAGAACTGCTTCTTTGTTTCTCCTTTTGTTTTATTGAAACTCGACCCCCGAGCCCCTAGAGCCGTGCCGAAATTCCGGCGCCTATGTCTGCATTTAAAAAAAATCAATCAAATGAAAATTCACTCAACATTTTTTTGTTATTATCGTAACTATTATAATCAGCTTTTTCGTTAACCTTATTGTAACATGGGGAATTTTTTTGACAAATCTTAATTTCAGCGGAAGGGAAAACTTTTATGAAGAATGGCCCTTTTTCATAAAATGAAAGGTTTCTTTAAATACTAGTTTAAGCACCTATTTGTTTTCGTATGTTTAGGTACCTATGAATAGGTACAGTTCCAAAAAATAAAAACATTTTTTTTAGGTGATTAGGTTTATCCTGTAGGCAAAACTAACCTGAACACCAAACATTAAATTATAATATGCATTGTTTTTATCATAGCAAACGTTTTATCACAATCATGTTTGTGTTTTAAAGTAAAAATATTTGATAACAAACAACAATATGAAATTGTGTGGAAACGAAGGTTAGTATTTATTTTTTCCCAGCCTCTTTTAATAATACACATAAACACATATATACATTTTTTGTAAAAGCGAGGAAATACGTACTTTCAGTTCACTTTCGCACCATAATGTGTATTAGGATTTAATGGTCAGGAACTAAATTGGCATTTTAAAAATCGAAATCTAATAGCAAATTCATTCATTAAGTAGTTAAGTACCTTCGAATCCAACATATTTGCTATTTGTATCTCAGTCAAAGTCTATCTTCTTATCAAATAAAGAAAAAAAAATACCTCCGTAACTCCTCACAATAATAATACAGGTACCTAATTTTTTTCAGGCCCTTGTTATCTCTAGACTACAATTAAAAAATAGGTCAAAAATCTTACCTTCCTTCTTTTGTTTCTTGCCCGAGGAGAGCATTGCTATCTTCAGTTGGGGTAGGCACCTTTTCTTCAGTTTCCCCCTTTACACTTCCCATCCAAGAGCTTACTTGGTTGGTAAGCCCCGAAAACATGGTAAGGTTTTAAAATTAGTTAATTTACCTTTGCAATATCTAGACCAAAGGGACGAGTCGAAGGAAGACGCGACAAGGCAAAAGGGGAACAATTTACAGAAAAGAGATATAAACACACATAAACATTATAATCGCGAAAGATTGGGAAAAACAATAATTGAACGTAAGTTTTTGATTCGCGTATATTTGCCTGAATATCTTTTTTGCTTGCGATATCAATTGTCAGAAGCAACGTTGCATGCGCAGTTCCGCCGTCAAGCTGCTCACCAATGGGAAGAGAATTCAGCCCAATAATATGATTGAGAGAGTGGCGTTAAATCCCATGTTGCCAAATTTCCAGACATAATTGGCTTTATACATGTTTTTTTAATCTCATTTCTAAGGGTAGAATTCTCTGTCTAATTTGTTTTCCAATTTGTGCTGTGAAATATTTTTAATAAAAATCGTTGGAGAATGTTTCAAATTTTAAAAACGATGATCAAGTAAAGTGCTTGTGATTTAAGACATTTGTACTTCAGGTTCAAGTTGTTTTAACTCAGTTATAACAAATTAAACGCCGACGCACTAGTTCACCTATTATATTATCGGATAAATAATTTGTTTTAAAACATTAACATTTCTGACAATATTAATAAATTCTTAAACCGACAACGTCGGAACAAATTTATAAATGCAACAGGATCCATACTAGGCCACGATGCCAATAATCAACTCGCTATATACCCATAAAATCAGCTAAATGGTAATATTTTTTCACATTAAGATTTTTATCAGATAAGCCCAATCAAATAATAACATATATTTAATTATATCGTGTTTTTACCAACTATAAGCTTGTTTCTCGTGCATATATTTGTTATTTGGATTGTTTCTCACTACCCCCAATGATTTACTGGTGTCAAAGGCTTTGAAAAGATCTGGCAACATGTCAATAACACTCTGCTTTCCGTGTTGTATAACCATGGGGTCATGCTTGCATTTGTCAAGGTCGTTTAATAATCAAGGGCCGTACTTTTGGCTATGCCGTTTAAAATCACTTAGGTAGTCGCCACTTATCACGTGCCAAATTCCGCTTGGGAAGCTGGGATATGAAATAATATTTTTTGAAATTAATTTCTCTGCTTTTTTTTGTGTTTAAAAGTGTAATGATAATCATTATTTTATTAATAGGAAAGAAATGTAATTCAGTTTTCTGAGTAATAAACAGAGTGTTTGTAAAAAGTAACTACAACTACAGTAAAATCTCTCAATAGCGACCACCCTCGGAAAATCAAATGTTGGTCGGTTAACAGGGGTGGTCGGTTAATAGAGAAAAATTAAAGCAACTGGTCTGCATTTTACAGTATTTGTTTATTAATAAGCATCTACATATACCTATGTAAAATGTAAATAATTTTAAATATTTTTGATTAAATTTATCAGAACTAAAATTAAATGAGATGAAGCGAGTTTACCAATATGTATATATATATACGTTTTCCTATCAACTCGAGATCCGAACAAATCTTGGGTAACCCGAGATCCACCAGAAGGAATAAGTTTATTAGAGTATATTTTTTACCAAAATGATCCTAATACACCCCTTAATGCGTCTGCCATTAGAGGGGAAAACATTTCGCACTTCAATTTTTTTCTGATATGTTGTAAGCGCAACGAGATCCGTGATAAAACTGTACAAGTCGAGATCTAAAATCTGTATTTATTGCAGTATATAACCAACGCGAGTTCCGGCGATGTTGCCATTGCCTCTGGATCTCGCCTTGATTAAATATAATTTATATATGATTGTGATAAAGTTGTGTGATTTACCAAACCATTTTTAAACTTTCCACAAAAACAATTTCTTTTCACTTTTTTTTTTATAAAACTGGCATATGACCAAAAATGTACGTACCTTGAATTAAAGATTCGTATTTGTATTTTAGAAAATATGTTTAGTTGATAAGGTTCGCAGCTCCGAACTACCTCGTCAAGGTACTTGGCTCGTTTCTTGAGAATAGAAGTTTTGCAGTCTCGTCAGAAAACGCACTTTCATTGACAAAACGCATCAGGGCGGGAGTGCCACAAGGCTCACCTCTCTCTCCGATGTTGTATAACATTTACACTCATGATATTCCGCGAGATAGATTCACGCAGCTCTATCTTTTTGCTGACGATACAGAATTACTTCAACTGCCAAATCACCGCGCATTGTCGTCAGCCGGATGCAGCATCACGTAATCGAGCTGGAAAAATGGCTTTCAGTTTGGAAGATTCGCCTGAATCCTACTAAGACGAAGGCCATATTTTTCTCGAAAAGCCGCGTACGTCGGCATGAAACAAGGCTCAAAGTCAACGGAGTCCAAGTAAATTGGTGCCAGGAATTGAAGTACCTGGGACTTATCTTTGACCAAAGACTGAACTGGAGGCTCAATTCAATAAATAGAGTGAAGCTTGCACTGCGACAGTTAGGCTCTATCTACCCCCTGCTTCACAGGCGGAGTAGACTTGCAAATAGGACAAAGGTCAACCTCTACAAGGCATTGGTCAGGCCAGTTCTCACCTATGGTGCACCTTCGTGGTGCAACATAAGCAGAGCGGAACTGAATAAGTTCCAGATAATTCAGAATAGGGCGCTGAAAATTATCGCAGATGTCCCGAGGTACACTAAGAATCGCGTGTTGCACCAGGACTTTCGCATACCAACTATTAATGAGTTCTTTTTAAAAATCATTACGAACTATTACGGACGTACGGACGTTTCGACAAACCCACTTATCACTGACTCACATACGAGAGCGAGACAAGATGCGACCTACAAACTACCTAAAGACTGGCTCCACGTCGGTATATAGTAGAGAAGCACTAATAGTAGAGAGGCACTATCACATTCCTAGACAAAGAAAAAAGGCGCCAAGAATATGCAAACTAAAATCTTCAATCACAACACACACAGCGCAGCATACTTAATAAAGGCAACAGCCGATAGCAATAGTTTCCTTATGCGAAAGTACCTAAAAAGTAGCCGAGGAATCAAAAGATGTCAAAGGGATGCCCTGACGTAAAACCCCATTCATGAACCAATGTATATGTTTAGTTTTTTATGTATTTACAAAACTTTTTTAAATAAAAAAATTTCGACATCCTTTTTCTTTTTTTCGTATAAAAATATTATTAACAACCCAATTTTTATGATAATACCTTTTTACAGAGGAAGAGATTTAAAATTCGGCTTTTCTTCTCGAAACTAACCCACTCTCACTATTATCCTATGTAACATAATAATTAATTAAATGATTAAAAACAGAACTATACACAGTAAAAACCTCTACCAACACCAATTTGTATAGCTTCCCGTTCTTCATCTTCGGAAATAAGTTTTCATTTTCTTTTCTATTAAAATTGTAGGAAGCGATGAGATTCGAAAAATAGAAATTCCTTATATTTTACTTTTTTGATGAATATATTCTAAATATTATTTCTAAAGGTGAAGAGCAAGAAGCCGCACAATTTGATGGGATTTTAGCTTTACATTTTTACCTCAGTATTATGATGATATCGTAAAAAAACTGAATATTTAGGCTCCGGAGTAAGGGGTAGGTAATCATTAAACCAAGAACGATGGTAATGAAAATAAAAAAAACAGTACAACAAAACAAGCCAAACATCAATCTTACTTTACAATAGTTAGATTGCTTGTCAAGTCTTTTTAATTTCGTTTCAGTTAACATTCTTGCTATAACTGATGTTTGCTCTTCGAGCCAAGTATTTGGGGTTTGGGCTTGATCTGAAGAATATGGTTAATATTAATATAATTTTTATTAATAAAATTCTCATCACTAGCTGAACTTCTAACCGCCTCAGAAATAGTTAGTTGGAAGATTCCAAATTCTCGTCGTGAAATATGATATGTCGATTTTTATAACCAATGTTTCTTAAGATTTACAGAATTTTTAAGAATATTCTCTCAAGTTATATTTTGTACATGTAATCTTTCCTGCTGGCCAGGTCGTCAAATGGCGTGATTGTTAAGAAAATATTGAATATTTATTTACTGCTTTGATTTTGAAAGTATTATATAACAATTTTACAAATCTCAACTTAGTACTTAGTGCTAGGTACACTTAAAACGTAAAGAAAAAAAACATTTAAAATTTTAATCTTAAAGTTTTAACTTTATTACCAAAAATATGGTGAAGTTCACAATATTTGTGCTTTTAATACTTCAATTTCTGCACTGCATTTTTTTTGTCTTTTATCCCTTTTTGTTTTGTGCATTTGATTGATTTGTTTTTTGTATTGCTGTTCCCAAAGTCAAATTTTCATTAATCTGTAAATTTTATTAAATTTTTCTATATAGTATTACAATAAGATTTGTTAGTCTGTCTGTGATTAGTTAATGTTTTAATGCTCCAACTTTCCATATTTTTGTAGTTTAATTTAAAGCAGTAATGCATTCTTCGGAAGTTTCTCCATCTACATTAGCGAACAAATAAAACATTATTTACGAATTTTAAATTTGGCAGTTTGTATAACTTGATTTGTACTTTAAAAACAGGCGACAAAAAAACTATGGTTCCCGTTAAAATAAAATAGGCGATAACATATTTATTTTTGATTTTGACACACTAATATTCGTCTCGGAAAAAAAATCATTATTTTACTGAATTTATTCCAACTTACAGACTCGCACTGTATATTACACTAACGGTTCTGCTTTTATATATTGGTTTAAGTCATTAATTAACTCCTAATCAGCCCTATGATGATACACACAAGTTAACTCTAGACGTTAACTTTAAAATTCACCTGCTTTTCAACCACAGTGAAAAATTAACAAGTAGGTTTTTTCGGTTCTTGTCATGGAAACGGGACGTTAAAAGTTAACTTGTGTGTATCATCATAGGGCTGATTAGCTACCACAATTCGATCCGTTTCTTTGTACTGTATTTTTGGATACTTCGGGATCCATCTATATTAAAAATTACTATTTGTATGTCTTCTGAAAGGTAGGTAATTTAGTTTTACCTATAGCTGATTGACATTGCTCCCAATAATTAAATCATTTTCCCTCTCACAATTTTTGTCAGACGATTTTTCAGGTTATCCAACTATTCCCGCTGTCATTTGTGAAATTGGAAGGGTATTCTGCAGTTATCCTTTTATTTCTTAATAGATATTCCTTTTCCATTCTTCAAGTATCCTGACACCCAGTTTTCTTTCTAGGTCCAAGGTCAAAAAACTTCAATTAAAAAATGTCACATTCACCAAAAACATCCCCATCTCTAGTAGTTTTTAAAATATTTTTATTTTTTGTCATTTTCTATTCTCGTTATAGCATCTTTTGTCAACAGATCTCAGTAGCCATGGAATACAAATGAAAATAATGATGATAACTCCGAGGATTGGGTGTTCTCCTCAGCCCCGGATTATAAGGGGCTAAGGGGGCTAGATGGGCCCCCGAAGTTGCAACGTTTTTCAGATAAAATAATTTAGATATTATACATTAATAAAGAAAATAAAACTTCACTGTTAAATAACACAACATCGCAGTAATATGTTATATTTTTTTCGTCAATGAAAATTGTATACTATGAGTATAAATACCTGGCGAATAGACTTTGCAAAACGCTTAACTTTAAAATCGATCTTAATGTCACCCACTAACATTATTTTCATTTATTTTCCATGGATACTAAGGTCCATTGACAAAAGACGCTATAACAAGAGCAGAAACTCACGAAAATTAGAATATTTTAAAAACTATTAGACCCATTTTTTACAAGAGTTCTGAAAAGCTATAAAATGTAGGGTGCTCTTTTCCATAAAAGTGAAATTTTTAAATTAGAAGTTTTCTTACTTTGGACCTAGAAAGAAAACACCCTGTAAATGAGATGTCAAATATTTCATACTGGATATATTTTTTTGACCCAATTATCTCAGGATAAAAGTTATGAATCGCTTGGAGTCGAAATTTATGTACCTACGTAGTATTTTCATAACAAAGAGATGCTTGCAAAAAATGCCAATTTTCATTATCATATAGGTATCAATATTAGACCAATTACTACAACTTTTTCGTATATTAAACACTAAAAAGATTATAGGATTTTACAAGAAATTTAGAAATTCATTCAAATACGTGGTGTTCTTTTTAAAAATGTAACTTTGTGACACCCTACTTTATGCACGCACCATGTATACCACTTAAAATATTTCTAAAATATGCAGAATAGCCAATCATACCCTAACACAAAGCTTATTATACACAAATCTTACATAAATATACATCAAAAAATCATAATGCTCGTATTAAAATTATTTTAAAATTTAATCGATAATACTCTCAATAACGCACTTCTTGGAGTTTACCTGAGTGATAACTTTTTGCCAGTCAATCGAATTGAAGTAAATCAAAAAGTCATATCTATTTGAAATAATCTTTTTTATGAAAATACAAAATTTTTACACTTAATACAAATCGTTTTCTTCTCCCACTTGCTAAGGTGCAGTCAGCCTTCCCTTCATTCATTAATACAAAATATAACATCACATTATTCATCAAGCTCGCCCCTGCGCCGACCGTCAAAATTTCTTAAAACTGGGTTTATTCTATTATAAATTATTTATTATTTATAAAGTGTATATGTGTTTCCCGGTCTATTAATTGTTTTACACCTAACATCATGTTCCCGCGCCTTGACTATATTATTTGTTTCTCACTCCCGACCTGTTTTAGCAAATCACAAAACTTGTATAAAATAATAAATTTCGGATCTCGGGTTTTCCACCAAGGCAAAGCTTTGCGGCGCGCCGGGGCGCGATGTTGCCCAACTTAAGGATCTCGTATTGTACAGATATTGTTAGCAAAACGGAGCGCCCTCTTTACACATACTCTGTGAACTATTTGGTGTATATAAATAAGAAAAATGGGCAAAACGAGATCCGGGCAAAATTTTGTGTATGAACTCCCCCCACCCCCCTGAACCAAATGAACATTATATACACATAGGGTAAATCGAGGTCCGATTTCGGATCTCACCTTGCAAAACGGATCTCGGCTTGTATAGAAAGTATCGCAAAATGATCTCATCTTGTACAAAAATACATATATATATAGGTACTGCATGTGCATACTAACATACCTATATCTTATACAATGTAGGTACTGTATGTTAGTTCTGAAATTCTTATTTTTTAAAATAATCAAAAATTAATTATTGCTTTATATTTTTATAAAATTCAGATTCACATTTTAATAGCAATTGAGAAATATTTGTAGACTTGTTAAATTTGTTAACATTATTAAAAAAGTTTTCTAAGTCTCAAACTTGCGCAGACTTCAGATAGGCTTGATATTTTCGACACCGGAGCAAGTTCAGGTTCCTCTTTCTCTGTCTCAGAGTTAGAAGTAGTTTCATCCGTTTCTTGGATCTCTTCAATAAACTCGATTATAGTCATTCTGCACCTTCTGTTGGCAAATCGTTATCAATAGAGGCAAATTGTTTCAAGTTCCCAAATGTGTCCTTAATATTAGGATATACTTATAATGAAAGAATAAAAAAAATCCCTCCCCTTTGATAGCTTGGGTATCTATTTTTATCTATTATTTTGTGTTTATTATTTAACTTTCGTTCACCATATTGTAAAGATTTGTTTCTTTTTTACGATTGTCACAGGCGATTTTTACACGTATAGGTATAGATTTTCATCATTTTTTTTTCATAAAGCAAATCATGAAATTATGCTGCATTGCTAGTTTTTACTTTTTTTATGAATGGTTGTTTTATTTGCTACAATAAGGTTTTTTCTCATTATCATCATATTTTGTTTGGGGTGACCATACAAAATAACAGTGGCGTAACTACCAGTGTTGCAAGTACCCTAAGGGACTATAGTAATAATAGTAAAAAATTAAAAATTCAATGCAATTCTACAACTTCCCAAGTAATAAAATAAATATTAAATTGGTAATGCTTAAGCACAGCTTAAAGATAATGATTTTTCCCAAAGTCAAAGTAGGTATATATTTTTATTTAAAGCTGATGCTGAACTATTTTTTGTGTACGGTGTACATTTAGACAATACTTACTTAATCTGCAAAAAATTAATTCATTAAGGAGTTAACTGCCTATACTGACACTTAATAATAATAATAATATATTAATACAGAACTTTTCTTCCTATAGTATAGTTTTATAGTGAGATTTTATCTGCATGCAATTTTTTTTCTTACTATTCCTGTTTCGATGACTTCAGCAGAAAGATCTTTCTCAATGTTAAAATTGATTAAAAAAATGTCTAAGAAACACAATGGGAGAACAAAGGTTATCAAACCTAGCGCTTATTGTAATAGCAAATCAAATAGGGTCATTTAGCATTTTTTTTTATTACATCGTCCTTTCTCCGTTGCTGGGTAACGGAGTTGACATCGACAGGAAAGAAAAAAATAATTTTTAATAATCTCTTTTTCTTTTTTCTAAAATAGTGTTAGAGAATGTATTGTCTAGAACTTTTATGGAATGACATTTCCTACTTATAGAATATACTATTAAAAGTAATAATAATAAGCTTCTGCTTTAACTGAACAAAGAGACAGTCAGCGCATCTCTCTTGTATATGCACAGAAAGACCGTTCCACAAATTCAAAGCGGACGAACTGTGGGACGTAATGACGTCACCGCCTCGCAAACGTTTTATTTGATTTTGATCTAGTATATTCTGGAAAGTACTTATCCGATTGACTTCAAAATTTTCAGGGCTGACCATACTTTATAAATGCTTACTAAAAATTAGGTAATAGGTGTAATTTGAGGTTTGAGAAGATACGAGATATGTCAAACCGAACATGGTCGTCATTTTGAGCACCTCTTATAAGACCATTGTTATTTTTTTATTTTATGTTCATTTTAAATGTGTATTAATTAATAAACACAAAACAGAAAATTGCATTTGTCATTAGGCATAGAATATAGTATACATAGTGGCAAAAAAGTCGCGCATAACGCCTGTAACTTTTGAATTACCTCGTATACGAAAAAGTGACCTTTATGAAAGTTGTTCAGTAAATTATTCCTCACATTTCTACCTGCATGAATTTTTTCTGTCATATCTGGTTTGGTTGCGATAGAGACCAACTTCCTTTTTTTAAATGGAACACCCTGCATGTGATTGCGTATTTGGATTCTACTGGGAAAACTCTGAATATTTTGTATTTCAAATTTTTATTTATTTAAAATTGTAACAAATCTTATAATAACAAAATGAATAGGTAGCATAGAAAATTGAACAACTTAACATCGGAATATTAAACAAGTAAAACCTTTACAGTGGATCAGGTGTTCAAAATGACTACCATTTTTCGCTAAGCAGAGCGCTAGTCGATCTCTGATCCCGTCTACAACGTTTAAAAGGAAGTCCTCTGGAGTGGCTCGAATTTCAGCACTAATTCTGACTTTTAAAGATTCTAAGTCATTTGGACGGTTAACGTAGACTTTGTTCTTTAAGTGTCCCCCCCCCCCACAAAAAGAAGTCGAGCGGGGTTAAGTACGGGGTCGCGCTGGCCAGTCAATAGCACCCTTTCTGCCTATCCAACGTCCTGGAAATTGTTCGCTTATGTATTGTCTAACATTTGCCGCGTTTATGCCATTATTTACACCCAGTAAAATTATTCTGCAAGAAGGAATTATGTGATTCCTAAGGAGGTTCAGATATTTTTTGCCAATCAAATTACCATCTATGAAAAAGGTCCCACAATATGTCTACCAATTATGCCCGCCCAAACATTAACTTTTTCGGGCCTCTGAGTATGACCTTCCTGGAACCAGTGAGTTGTGTCTATTAACAATGCCATTTAAATGGAAAGTAGCTTCACCCGAGAAAATAATATTTGTTGCAAAGTTATTATCGTTATTGCATCTTTCCATCATCAGCTCACAAAATTCAGCTCTTCTATCAAAATCGTCCCCGTTTAACTCGTGCATCAACTTTATCTTGTAGGGATGCAACTTCTCCTGCTTAAACAAATTGTTCATTGACTGATGAGACACATTAAAACCCGTTGCCATTGGCCTGGATGATTGTGTTGGATTTTTATGTATTGAGAGCATGTCAGACGTCAACAAAGTCGGACTACAGAAAATGAAACAGGAACTTAAAATTGACACCTCTTAGGTCGCTGTCATAAAAACACCTTGACTCAACTGGTGGGTATTAGGTAGGAATAATAATTATAATTAGGAAGTTTTTCATTTTTGAGCTGTCATTATCTCGAAAACGCTTACAGATAGATCAAAATTATACAAATACAAAAAATTCATAGTTCTCCCAGTAGAATCCAAATATGCAATCATATGCAGGGTGTTTCATTTAAAAAAAGTAAGTTAGTCTCTATGGCAATCAAACCAGAAATGACAGAAAAAATTCATGCAGGTAGAAATGTGGGGAATAATTTACTGAACAACTTTCATAAAGGTCACTTTTTCGTATACGAGGTAATTCAAAAGTTACAGGCATTATGCGCGACTTTATTGCCACTCTGTATATTTTTGATAGGGAATTAATTGAGGAAGGAATTTCTCACATAAAATATAAGGTGTTCTAGTTAAAAAACTAAATTTGTTATTAAAAATTGTACTTTTGAGGCACCCTGTATACTTAAATGTGTTTCCAGTAAAAGTACTTTTTTAAACCAAGAAATATTTCTCTTGAAGCTTTTTTAAATCATGAACATGAAGAAGATATTTCGTATATAAATAGAGTTGGGACACCCTGTAAATTAGTGTGTGCCAAGTTTCAATGAAATATCTGGCACTATTCAAAAAATATATAGAAAAACCTGAAATTCTTTTAAAATATGCACACCCTGTATCTGGAAAACGCGGACCCATACTTATATGAACTTTCTGTTTCAAAATCAATCAATTAATTTCCTATAGTTCGTGTACATACTTAATTAACACCCTGTAAATGGGATAAAAAAGCTAACTCTAAGTAATTTCTCATCTTGGTCTAATACAGCAAATATAATTAATAACTTAGATCAGCTTCAGTTAGAAACAGCAAGGCCGATCGTAAACATGAATTAGTTAAAATTAGTTCTCGCCTTTTTCAGTGTGGGCAATTTTCTTCTTGATGAACTTATCCTTCATAATAAGGGCTTGAGTATCTTTTTGTGTAAGGCAGTCTATTTATGGAAAGCATACAAGGGATTCTTTATATTATGGGGTATACCTACTATTACTAGGGGAGAGTGGTGCAAGTTGACTAGTTTAAGGGAGATACTTAAAAATAAGTCTTATAGAAGTACAAGAATGAAGATAAATAATATTAAACAAATACCTTAGGAAATTAACTGCGAAATATAAACTTCGAAAAATAAACCAACTTTTTAAATATTACTATTATATATATATATATACAGGGTGTTATGGAAATGACTTATTATATTTTAAGGGGCCACTCCTGGGGTGGCCTAGAGTTACACTTGATAGTTTTTTTTTCTAAAATCGGAAGTATTTTGAATTTTGTAAAATACCTTAAAACCGGACGATCTGTGCCTCTATGAAAGTTCATTACCCCTAAACACGTGTTTTTGACATGACAAATTGGCGGAATTTCTACAGACAGCTGATTACCTTGCGACGTTGCCAAGTATTCGGGAAAATCTTTTTTTTAGGTTTTTTAAAAAAGATTAAATCAAAAACTATACTGCGATTTCAATTAAACAAGCCTTATTCAATAGGTATAGTTTTTACTCACCCCATGAAATTGTATTGCTATCATAATACTTCGCTGAGTAAAAATCGTAGATACCAACAACAAGCCCTATGTCTGGAAATTTACACAGATAAACTATCACATCACAAAACATTCCCATCACATGTGTATCACATTATTCAACAACTATACACTCCAGCAGCAAAACCCAAACAAATTTTATGCCGTTGCAAGTAAATGAATAATAAGAAATGATATTAAAAACAAATTTATGAAGCCACATATGAAGCCATTGGGCGCATTCGAGCGACGAAACTGCTCCGCAGTGGTTACCGGTTATGATCCAACCGCTACCGATTCGTCGGCTTCCATGGATTTCGACTATTTCGACCAAAAGATCATCACGTTTGGTTCAAATGTCAAATCCATATCAGCTGTGCGTAACAAACATTAACCTTTCTTGTTTTGTGAAGCTTACCAATATACTCATCCCTTGGTTGAAACTCTTTGGTGGCAGTTAAAAAGTACGTTTTCCTGTTTAATGTATATGTTTTGTTCCTCCATTCTATTTACTACGTTCTTTGTAACCAAACTTTTGTTGCATACGTCATTTCCCCATTGACATAACGAACCGCTCTCTCCAAGCAGCGGAAGTGAAAGATGCTACCCAAAATGGCGACCGTTCCGTAACTTGTTGGAAAGTGTCGTAAAAGTAGCGGTCGACACAACAAGACGATTTAGGAACTGCTCCGGAGCAGTTTCGTCTCCCGAATGCGCTCATTGACTTTGAACTGCTCAGTACCCAATCACAGAACAGCAACAAATCACATTTCCCGCCCCTTGGACTATCGTGTTTAAATGTTGTGTGTCCAGTTAAGAGGACTGGATTGGATACCGTAATTATTCTTAATTGCAATGGCCACCTGTCTTGACGACAATTAGCCAGCTATTATCATTACCAAGAAGAACAGAAGTCACAGAAGAAGAGAAAGAACATAACCGTATCAAACGTGTGTCGCGTTGTTTTCAATCCGGATTTTGTTATAAAGTATTAAGAAGTCTATAACTAGTAATTTCTTGTATTAATAACACAGAATTAAAGAGCTAATAACTTGATAATGTCCCGAACAGTTAATGTGTTGTTAAAGTGAATAAATGTCCCGCTAGAATCATTTGAAATGGTAACGGTATAACGTGGATTTCTTGCCGATATGTTTTTTATTTCAAGGTATGTACAAATAAAACTAGAGCAATACGTAGACAATTTTTCGTGTAATAGGGTAGAAACTAAAGCATATTAAAGTTAAGTAGAAAAAATTAAATATTCAAAAAAGGTTATCTGATGAAACTGATGTAGTAAATGTGGCAACACTGCTCAAAACACATGTTTTGGGCTGACGATATCTAAAGACTATCTGACAGTAACTGTCAGATTTTTGTCAACAATTTTTTTTTTGACAAGTAGTACGAATCAGCTGTTTGATCATTGGCGCGTAGGTGTTTTGAGCTAAATTTTTGAAGGCATTTTTCTCGAATTTCTAGCTTCGAGCGCCATTTAACGCAATTTTTCCCCAATTCGGCTCGACCTATAGATTTACGGGTTAAAAAATAATAAGTCATTTCCATAACACCCTGTATATACAGTGTGTCCCCGGATCGACGCAACGATAGGTGAAAAAGGCTGAAATTTTTTGAGTTGAAACTTTATCTTCTGGAGTTCAGCCCTGCTTGGATAGAAACTAATTTGTGGCATAATTTTAATTTCGAAAAATCAAGTGTGCTTTGGAAATTTTCAAAAAACTTTTTTTCCCACCAGTAAAGTGCTTGATTCTAGGAGATACGAAAAAATTTTATTAAGAAAAGATGTTCGGAAATAATAAATAAGTAAGAATACAAAATTTTAAAATCCTATGCCTACTTTGATGTTTTGCATTATTTTTATTGCACGCACCTCCCTATTGAAGATATTAAAAAATTTCGTTAAAAGCCGTATTACAGTCACGCAACTAATTGCAGCAATAAATGGCAAGGTCAAAGTATTGCATGAAAGAAAGTTGCACAATATAAAACAGCGTGCAAGTCCATGCAACTTTTTTTTAATTGCAACAAACTTTCTAACCTCAAAGTTGTTATTGTTATTGTTTTATTTTGTGATTTTCTGGTGTTTGTGAAATATTTTTTGTTTGAAATGAAATAAATAAACAAAATAAATAAATTAAAGCGGAGAAAAGTACTCGCTGCACCATTAATACTGTTGGCAACACAAAAGTAACTACTTTTTCCCCAGACTTGCACGAGCAATGCAATAAATATCGCGCCAGACCGATAAAATTTTCGTGCAGCTTAGTTGCACCAAGGGATCAGCTGAGCTTCGACTGCGCATGCCTTTGGGCAATTCTTATTGCGTCTTGCATGGACTTGCATCGAGTTGCGTGACTGTAATACGGCTTTAAGAAAAGTTGTTCAAAATAATAAATTAAACACGATCGGTTTATTTTATTCCCTTTAATAGACATTTAGATAATTAAAGAAATGCGAACATAAGAATAACAAGCAATTCACTTCCGTCAAAATATGAATAAATTTGTTTCAATGCTATTAAAAAGAATAAAATAATATTTGTTATATGTTTGTTGTCAAAAATAGTTTAGTATTTTTAATATTGTTGTAGTGTTGTGTGCTCTAAAACTGATCCGAATTTTCGAAAACATTACTGTGAAATATCAATTATGCTTACTATACCAGAACGGATCTACCTAATTCAATGTTATTGTAAGTATAGGTGAATTATCTATTCCAGAGGTTATCAGGCGATTTAATATGAAATTTCCGAACGCAGTTTAAGTCAAATCTACAGTATCCAGACTGGTTAAAAAATTTGTTACTACCGGTACTGTACATATTATACTAAAAAAGAAGAACTTTAATGAAGATGATGTAGGTACTGTGTTGCAATGGATTTATTACGCGAAAATCCAAAGCTGTCACTAAGAAAGCGGTACGAGGAGACTCGTGTTAGCAAATCACAATTGCAACGCGCTTATGAAGCAAATAAGGTAAAACCATATAAAGTCACACGTTAGAAGAAGGGGATGAATCCCGAAGGTTGGAGTTTTGCCTAACTTTAGGTGAGAATATTCTAGAAGATCGCAATTTCCATAAAAATATTATTTTCTCAGACGAATCGACTTTTACCACTAACGGTGTACCTTCATCACAGAATTGCCGATATTGGTCTAAAGATAATCCAAAATATGTAATAAATTCTAGGCGGCAGTATTTTAAAAAGGTTAATGTTTGGTGTGCCATTTCCTATCATTGTGGTGTAATTGGGCCATATTTTATTGAGGGAAGACTTAATCAACATACTTATTTAAATATCCTAAATCAGTTTCTTGACGAACTACCATACGAACCAAGATATTTTTCATATTTTCAACACGACAGCTGCCCTGCCCACTCGACATTTCGGGTATGTGAATTGCTCAATGAGCATTTTCAAGAAAGATGGATAGCCAATGCTGGTCCCATTTTGTGGCCGCCCAGATCTCCGGATCTAACAATAATGGATTTTTATTTTTGGGGTCGAATAAAACAAATTGTATATTTGAATAGGCTTCCAAATGACGTAGAAGTTTTGAAAAATCGCATTACAGATGCAATAAACTCTATTCCCCTGGAGGAGATAAGAGCAGCTTTCACTGCATTTCGGGAAAACATTGAGAAATGTGCGAATAAAGGCGGCGAACTTATTGAATAAATAAATCTTTCAGTTGATGTTAGCATTGAAATAAATTAATTTTTTGATGTATTGTATAAACTGTTGTTAATGTTACTATTGAAATAAATTAATTTTTTGATGTATCTTATAAACCGATCGTGTTTAATTTATTATTTTGAACAACTTTTCTTAACATTTTTGAATATCTCCTAGAAATCAAGCACTTTACTGGTAGGAAAAAAAGTTTTTTGAAAATTTCCCAAGCACACTTGATTTTTCGAAATTAAAATTATGCCACAAATTAGTTTCTATCCAAGCAGAGCTGAACCCCAGAAGATAAAGTTTTAACTCAAAATATTTCAACCTTTTTCACGTATCGTTGCGTCGATCCGGGGACACACTGTATATTATAAAGAAAATTTTTGGTATTTTTTTTATCTTACCCCATCTATGGGGTAAAATGACGAACACATAGGGGCAAGATAACGATTAAACACAAATCACATAGAAGCACATTTTGTCCCTCATAATTTTGGCGTTTCACTAATTTGTCCAATGTGAATGTCGGTAAAAGCTGAGCTAACCACTGGAAGTGCAGATGGGGAAGTATCTTCTTTTCGTACAGAGTGTTATCTCAATGGTCCAGCTTTTGGATCCAGTGCAGATGGGGAAATATTTTCTTTTCATACAGACTGGCAATTCGATGGTCCAGCTTTTGGCTCCAAACCTTGAGTAAGTCTCTGTTTCTTATAAATTAGCGGTTCATCATCGTCACTTGTATAGAAGATAATTGATTAGGATTAGCTCATTCACTGAAAGTAGTCGTTGCAAAATCTATGTCACTAAATACGCCGGGATTAAAGGACTGTATTCCACATGTTCTAAAACTGTTTATTACAGTTCCAACCGTGGCGGACTTCAAACAATCTCGCTTCTTCTTTGTCAGTGATTGTCTTTCCAGGATTACTAATTATAAAATTTTTACAAGCTTGGTTGTGATAACTTTTTAAAGGAGACTAATAAACCAACATCGAGTAGTTGAAGGCAGTGAGTTGTGCGGGGTGGTCTGTCCAAGTGCCGGATGCACCTCGACCAGGTTTGGCCCACTGTGCTCACCCTAGTTTGTTCTTACACCCACTCATTTATTCCAGTTACTTGTACTAGTTTGTGTAGGTCAACTGGTGAGAGTGTCGGAATATCCTCTGGTTCTAGTCATGGTTACTCGAGTATTTGTTGCCTTTTCCGATCCAATGACTCGCAGGTTCTACGCCCATGGACTGATATTAATCAGAATTGTGACATGGGTTTTTTTGCCCCATAAAGCTATGCCAAAGTACCAAATTTCGGCAAAATAGTATGAGCAGTTTTTGAATTAATCCAGAAAAACGATTTAAAAATTGTCACTTCAGCGCTGTACTAAGGTAAGTTTACTTAAACCGGCTAATTTTGGCCTGAAGAATATGTGGTAGGTTTTTGTAAAGACCTTTTACAGACACCCTGTATATATCCATAATCTAAGTTTAATTGGTAGCTATATGACGACATAATGATGATAATTGTATGATAATATGTCGGCAGTTTCTTACAATTAAATAAGACTAGACTGGGAAGCAATCTTCTCTCCCTCATATTGAACCAACCAATTTCCCTCATTTTAGTACTCACTCTTCTTTTATATCTTCTTATACCACCCAACATACGTACACAGCTATTCTGAATAAGTTAGATGCGTCTGGCATCCCGATTTAAAATACATAGACCGTATAGCGTATTACAGAAGGTGAATTGTGATAAGACCAGACCATCGCATAACAAAATTAGTTTTAAATTGACAAAATCTTTCTTGATACAGCTATTTATATGTTGCGAGAACCTAAGGTTACTGTCAAGCAAAAGTCCGAGGTTCTTGGCGCTACCTGAGCAGTTCAATACCTCGTTATTTAGGGAGATGCGAAGCAGATTTTGATACTCGTCCCGATACTGGGCACTAGGGTGGAGCGATAATCGCAAAATTTTAAAAATTTTGGAAAATCGATTTGGAATACCTACCAAAAGTTACCTTTGGTAATGCTAATAAAAAAGTATTTTTACAACTTTTTGATCAGATCACATCTTCTGCCCTCTACCGGCCTTTAAAAAACGAAAAAAAAAAATATAATTTTTTTTTTTTTAAATAGATTTGGAATACCCACCAAAAGTTATCTTTGGTAATGTTGAGAAAAATGTTTTATTGCAACTTTTTAATTAGATCATATCTTCTGCCCTCTACCGGTCTTTGAAAAACGAAAAAAAAAAAGTGAATTTTTTTTTGGAAAAATAGATTTGGAATACCTACCAAAACTTACCTTTGGTAATGTTGATAAAAATGTTTTATTACAACTTTTTGATCAGATCACACATTCTGCCCTCTACCGAAAAAAAAGAGCTCTATTACGGTCCTGACTTCACCAGCGCACATGCTGCGCCTCGTGAAATCGCCGAATTTCGGCAGTGTTCGGCACGCTGCGTACTTTCGTTTGACGCATCATCTCACTGTTATATTATATTAGTTTGCAATTAGTCGTGTTTTATATAGCGTTAAGTCGTTTTTTAAGTGACAATTTAACAGTTTTGTGGTTTTTGGCGATCGTGCAATAAATATGAGTTCTAAAAAGATACGTTATACTAGACAAGATATTGAGTGTCCGTTAATTGGTGCTCCTGCAGATTTTAAAGGTAACTTACTTCCTTCGAAAGCTAATGTTTTAAAGTGTTATTTATGGTCAAGGTATAATTTAAAACCTCCAAACTCAGGGAAGGAACCAACGGTATTTGAGATATCTAATGTACTGTCTGATAAAATTTTAAGTTTGTGGCAAAAAGCGTCAATTTCTACCGTAACAAGAAAACGTGTTTTACAATTAATAAAAATCCTACACGACAAATATTTAAAACTTTTGAGGTATCCGGAGGTAAAGAAAAACGATAGTTATAAAATACGTGTGCAGGAATTTCAAATCGAGAACACTGGTCTGTTTGATGTTAGCGCTTGCAAATGCGAAATTTTTGAACAATGTTCTTGCGATAAAGAAAAAAAAATACCTAAAAATGAATGGAGTTTTTTACTAGATCAGAGGGGGCCTAGAAAAATGATTATTGGAAATATTGATGTAAAGGAAACCTCTAAGCTGATAAATAAGGCTAGCAGATTGAAAAAAGATATGGAAAGGAAAGAACTACAACAATCCGTTCAACATGAAAGCGACATCCATTCATCAATAAAGCGGAAGCCAGAAACTGGTATCAAAATAGATCATGACTTACCTTCCACTTCCTATGACAGTATTGACAGTATCAGTACAGAAATGCAGTGTACAAAAAATTATATCAAACTCCCTACCTTGGCCAAAGTTTGTGACCGCTACGGACTATCGGATAGATCGGCAGCAGCAGTGGCAACGGCAGTTCTACAAGACCTTTGTTACCACAGCTAATACAAAAAACGTAATAGACCGAAGTAAGCTGAGAAGAGCAAGAGAGCAATCAAGAAAAGGTTTTACGCAAAACTCAGAAACTCTAGAAACTTTGAAGGCCATATACTTTGACGGACGGAAAGATAAAACCTTCGTTATCGAAAATATTGAAGGCAAGTCCCACAGAAGAACCAAACTCGAAGAACATATTTCTTTAGTTCAAGAACCTGGCTCTATATTTTTAGGGCATACAGTACCCCTTTCCGGATCGGCTCAAAGCATTTGTCAAAGTATTGTCAACTTCCTGGAAAGTAATGAATATAATCTCGAAGAACTAGTGACAGTCGGATGTGACGGAACTGTGGTGAATACGGGAAGAAAAAATGGTGCAATTTCTCAACTAGAATTAAAATTAGGACGCCCTTTACAAAGATTTGTCTGCCAGCTTCACGCAAATGAATTACCTTTAAGGCATCTTTTCCAGAAGCTTGACGGTCAAACTACGGGTCCAAGAGCTTTTGCTGGAACTATAGGAAATCAAATACAGCAGTGCGAAAATATGCCAGTTGTAAACTATAACATTATTGGCTGTGAGTTACCAGAAGTAGATTTCCTTGACTTAAGTGCCGATCAGAAATATTTGTTCGAAATTTGTATTGCAGTTTCTACAGGGGAGTGCTCCGTGGATTTATTGAACCGAAGCCCAGGAAAGTTAAGTCATTCTCGATGGCTCACTTTGACCAATCGCATCTTACGTCTTTATGTTAGTACCGAAAATCCAACCTCAGAATTAAAGGAACTGGCCAAATTTATTGTCAAGGTTTATGCTCCTTTGTGGTTTCAAATTAAATGCAACTCATCGTGCGTAAATGGTGCAAAACATGTTCTGCAAACAATAAAACGTAGCCGGTACCTGGAGCAAGATTTGAAAAGTGTTATAGACCCTGTAATTCAACGAAATGCCTATTTTGTTCATCCGGAAAATCTTCTGATATGTATGCTGCATGACGCTCGCCCCTATATAAGAGAGCTTGCACTTCGTCGCATTCTAAATGCAAAAACTAAAAGCAATACTTCAACCAATATCCGACCTTTTATTATTCCACACATTAATTTCGACGCAGATGACTATGTTGATCTGATTGATTGGCAAGAAAATAAAATAACTTGTCCCCCATTGCTTCAAACTTTGGAAGTGGATGATTTGAAAAATATTATTTCCGGTTCTACCGAAAAAATCATCGACATCGCTGCATTTCCCTGTCACACCCAATCAGTAGAGAGATGTGTGAAACTTGTCACCGAAGCATCTTTATCAGTTGTTGGGTTACAAAAGAGAGACACTTTTATTAAGGCAAAAATAGATTCGCGGAAACTTATGCCAAAATTTGAGTCAAAAAAAGACTACAAACAGTAGCTAATTAAAATGTATTTATAATAACTAAAGGTACTTACTACCTAACATTTGAACTATAAAAATCATAAGTAAGTATGTATTTTTATTTTTTTATTTTTTTATTTTTTTATTTTTTTCAAATCCCGGTAGAGGGCAGAAGATGAAAAAAATTTGAAAAACCGAAAATGAACATTAGTTTTGTAATACCAACTGGCAACTTTTGCGCACTATTCCAAAACGATTTTCCAAACTTTGATTTTTCGCTCCACCCTACTGGGCACGTCCAAATAGAATGACTTGCCACTTTTTTGGATTTAATTCAATGCAGTGATTTGTAGAGGACTTCAACAGTACTTCGAGGTCACTAGATAATCTATTATTTGCCTCAAGGATATTTTCTGGGCGAACGAAATGGCATTTACAGTTGAGTGTCGTCCGCATAAAGATGCACAGAAGCATATTTCAGTTGTTTAGTTAGTTAAGAGGTGTATAGAGTAAAAAATAGAGGAGCAAGGATGGATCCCTGTGGAACGCCGCAGGCAATGTCCATAGGCATAGACTGCATGGAGTCAAGTCTCACTGACTGTTCTAGCAGTAAGATAAGTACTAATGAGTTGGCATGCACTAGGTTCGAAACCAAGGAACTTTAGGATTGCCAGAAGTATCTGATGATTCAACCTGTCGAAAGCCTTGGCTTAGTGAAGTAGAATTAAGGCTGTAAGTTCGTCAGTGCTGTTTCGCAACTGTGGGCTTTACGAAATCCCGACTGAATATTGATGATATTAAATCATACAGCTGACAATATTCTCGAATTTGGCCCTTCAACACCCTTTCCAGTACCTTTGGCAGAGTAGGCAGTATACTTATGGGCCTAAAGTCTTTTAACTCATCAAGAGCAGGGACTTTTGGTATCGGAAGTATATAGGAACTTTTCCAAAGTTCAGGGAATATAGAGATCTCTATGCTGGAGTTAACAATGTGCACTATATAGGGTAAGATGTGGGGACAGCAATAGCATGGAAAGTCCAATTCGATCAGTGCAAAATGTGACTTGATGGAGGAAAGAGCTCCTACGACTTTCTCGTAACACGTAAACAAACAACACTACTGGCATCTCGTGCTAAAATATTGAAACTGCTTATGGGCACGGGCGTTTTACACCAAAACCAATAGTCGAAAAATTTTGTTTGTTGAGTTTACCTTTGAAAATATGTAATATAAATTCGTCATTTTGTCCTGTGCGTCATCTTCCCTCACTCTCCCCTACTTTCTAAAATTTCGGTTAATTAGAGTTCTGTTGCCATGCTAAAATCTTAATATTAAATATGGTTCAATTTCCCGAACTTTTCGTTCGTTTCGTTTCGTTCAGACGTTTTTTTTTTAATAATTTTTTCTGTCTGTAGCTCAAAAACTTTGTAATCGATTTGAAGAAGGTTTTCGGATGTTGAGAGCTCCATTTTCTTGTGTTTTCAAACACCCTGAACAGCTTGTAAATAATCCGCGAAATAATTCTTGCAAGTCATAAATATTTTATTCTCTCAATCACTGTTCGAATGTTCGAAATGCTGTCATCATTTTCTTATGGATTCTCAAGGTCGTACAAACAATTCTAAACATTCTCATCTCTATTATTTCTAGGTATATACGCTCATCAGCAAAATAACTAGTTATTTTTTTATATTCGCGAACCTGTGGAAAACTAATTAAAGTCTTGTGATTCATTGTTTTATTGATTTATTTATTCCCTGACCACTTTGTGAATAGGAATTTGCCGGTAACCTCTAACTCTTATGTATTCAAGATTTTTGCTATAACCTTATCCATAGTCGTAGATTATAACATGCAATCACACAGGTGAAAAAAACAATAGAATATCTACGATTTTTTTCACAAAAGCTATACTCAAGAATGCTTTAAGTAATATTATTTATATATGTGCCCTTGTTTTAACGGTAATTGTCCAACTACGCGATTATGAAAATGAGCCATAATGTATAGGTATGTCTCCCCAGGAGCCGCCATTAAAATATACAAAACCATTTCCATAACACCCTGTATATTTACGGACTTTTAATTGACTTAAATGTGGTTGACGTAAGAGAGGTGCGCCTTCAACAATAAGAATCCCCGTGCAACCACACACCTTCAATTAAAATGGTAGCAGAATACATAGATGGCAATTTGAATTTATAATGTAAAAATATTTCGGTTTATTTAAACCAAGTTTGTCACATTATTTTCTTGTTGAAATTAAATTTAGAGGTATTTGGAATTTCAGAGTTAACCAGAAACCAGCCTCAATTTACTAAATTTAACCCTGAATGCCTGAGAACACCGATACTATTATGAAATTCTCCAAATTGTCAATAACTAACTTAATAAACCCTGTTAAGTAAACAGATAACTAACTAAAATTAATGGGCAAACAAGGTACAACAACGTGCATATTCCAGAAAATATACAATAATTTTCTAATATTCCAGACTTCTTATTAAAGAATAACCTTTACCCTTGTCAGTATACTGGCTGTGCGTTGAATACTGTTTACCTTGTCAGGTGATTTATAACCCTTATTTTATACATGTAGCGAATAGTGAGATTAAATTTTGTTTTAATTACTAAATGCATACCTAAGTATGCAAATACGATATAATATTTAATTTGAATATTAAACACTCAATATGATTGTCGGATACCATAAAATACTAGCTTCATAACTTTTCCCCGCCCGAAAGTCAAATTTTAGATGGTTGCATTTTTTACCTACGATAGTGTTACCAAAAATCTTATTTAGTTTCGCAAATCTCGCTATTAAGAGGCCGCCAGCAAGCCGTTAGTATAGTAAAGGGGTTTTGGTTATTATAACGGTGCTTATATGGAAAACACGCCGCCCCTTAAATTCAAGAACTCAGTTAATATACCAAAGAGAATCATTTAGTAATAGTACATTACGTATCAAGTTTAGAAAAGTGGAACATTACATGATGAGTATGGTTAGTTTGAATCCGAGCGAAGCGAGGATTTAATTTCCATACGAGTCAAGTAAAATCACTTTTCTGACGAGGTGCGTATACTATTTTTTCGCATTTTGTAAGTAATTAATTATTTTGCATTTCATATTAAAATCTAAAAAGAATAGTTACTGAAGAAAATCTACAAAACTTAGTAGTATGACTTCTCGGTAACTTAGCAATATAAACAAGATGTTTTTTTGTGTTTGACGACTATTGACAGCATCCAAATAAAATCATATTTGAAGAGTGAATTTCACAAGAATTATGGAAATGGCTAATGAAAACGACTTGGAACTTGGAACATATCCTGAATGCGGCCCGCGAAGCTTCTTCAAATTTGCTTCCAGTAAAATCCAGGGAAAGATACGAGAAAGCATATAATATGTTCTGCGAGTGGAGAAACACCAAGAATTTTAAAGGCATTGACGAAAATTTGATGCTGGCATACTTTTACGAGAAGGTAAGCTATTTTATACGGTTAAAGTGTGGTATATAGGTACTAATTTTGTTATTTGTTTTAGGCAAAAGTCCTCAAAGCTTCCAGTTTATGGTCTACGTACTCTATGATCAAAAGCACAATACTTATCAGTGAAAATACGGATATTTCACAATACAAAAAGTTAATCGCTTTTTTGAAACGTCAAAACGACAAATATGAACCTAAAAAATCAAAAGTTTTGACCATGGAAAACGTCACGAAGTTTTTGAAGAAAGCTCCAGACGACACGTTTCTGTTAATAAAAGTGGTATTAATTTTTGGGCTGAATGGCGCATGTCGGCGTGCAGAACTATGCAGTTTAACATCTGAAGATATAGAGGATTCAGGAACAATGCTAATAGTAACGTTACATGATACCAAAACAAAGAAAAAACGTGTATTTACCGTAGGATCAGATGGCAATGGGTATAAAATTTACCACAAGTACCTATACTGTTAAGACCTAAAACAGTAAGGCACAATCGATTTTTCCTGTTTTATCGTCATGGCAAATGTACAGTACAGCCAGTTGGCATCAACACTTTCGCAAATCCCACAAGAAATTGCGAAATATCTAAAACTTCCTAATGCTTCAAGCTACACCGGTCATTGTTTGAGAAGAACATCTGCAACTTTTCTTGCTGACAATGGCGCTGATATTCAGGATCTCAAACGGCATGGGGGATGGCGGTCCACAAGCGTAGCTGAAGGATACGTGGAAGAAAGCATTGAAAATAAATTGAAAAATTCTCAAAGGGTATTCAAAAATGTCCAACTGGAACTACTCCAAGAAGTGCCCATAGAAATTGTGGTGAATGAAAAAAATGTTCAGCAACAACTACTTAATACGGCGAGGTCAGCAGTTGCATCTTTTTCTAACTTAAATAATTGTTCTTTTAATATTTATTGTAATAAGATTGAAAATAAACGAATTTCTTTCTTGTAAAATTGTGTTTTGAATGACATTGACGTTTTATGCAGTAATGGTTGCTATGCTGTAATGGTTGCTATGCTGCAAAGTGACTCATTACTGTACGATTTTGAGGTCATTAATCTAGTGCATTACTGTATAAAATGCGAAAAAAAGATTTAAACACTTAAATCATTACTTAACCTTTCTCTAGTTGTTTTAGTTTTTTTTTAAGTACTTTGAAGCAAATATATTGTGAAGTAAAATTTTAACGTATCTGTACATTACTATCTCTACTAAATTGAAAAATCTAAAACTAGAGAAAGTTCCTTTGTTTCCTTATCTTTTAAATTCTTCTTAAACTTTTCTTCTATTTGTATTGCTTTTCTAGTTCTTGAATTTTTGCTGCTTGGAACCAAAAATTTAAAAATATTACCGGCTGGTCGATAGCTACACCTACGGCGTATTGTTTTGCGGTGCGCCAGGAAATCGTATTGCACGAATAGTTTTATTATTGCTTTGGCAATGTTATGTTTATTACTTTTACACAAACTGATATTAAAATGCAGAACTTCGTGCGGACCGTAATATCATTGAGCATTTGACGCACATAAATTTTGATTTTTAAATGGGATACCCTGTATATTTTTTCTGTTATTTTGATTCAGCTTGACGTTCTAAACCAACCTTATTATAGGCCGTCGTTTTAGTCTTTGTCTACCAAAAATATTTAAAGAATGTGTAGACAGAGATATAGCACGCAGTGACGGCTCCTGTATAAGAGCTGCAGAACCACCAAACTTTTAAATATAAAATATCCAGAACCATCGGTTATACACCCAAGTATGGCCCCATAAACCGTAGACACGATCAAGTCATCCGCCCATTCCTATTCTATGCATCCGCCAATTACTGACAGCGCCACAAAACTTTAACAAACAAAGAGGTTGACAGCGAATTTTCTCCCTGATATAGCCAACGGCGAATGAGCCGACCATAATTAAACAGCCGGGTTTGTTACAAAAGGCCGATTATATTGGGGGCACTGCTGCAAAATTATTTTAGTTCTCGGTTTTCGAATCGTAACTTTTTAAATTATATCTATTTGTTTATAATTTTTACTAATGTTTAGTTACTGTAGCACCCGTGGCGATCCGTGGCATGTGGCAGGTGAGGCCGGGCCTCTATTTTTGGAAAATTTAAAGTTAAGTAGTTGTATATACAGGGTGTTTCATTAATAAAGTTCCTATAAACCTATGTCCGGAAATGCTTTGTTTTAATTTAATTTTTGTTTTTTCTAAATGATTTTTGAAATCATGTAGATATTTGAACTAAAATTGGTATCTTGGGGTTTTTTGAAATGCGTAATTCGAATTTGATGTTAGTATGGCTCCCACTTGTAGAGGGCGCCACCTACATGTCTTTTACTTTTTTGATGAGTCATAACTTTTTTATATATATATATACGTGTTTTGTATTACATTTTTAAACAAAAAATAGATTTCTCTATCATTTTTAAGTGAAAAAGGCATACTTAGTAGAAGTCGCTACGAGCAACCGTTCTCGAGAAAGTGAATTATAAAAAAAATAAATAGCATTTATTTGCATATCGCTATGCCCATATCAGAGTTTGATAAAATTGCATTTATCTCCTAAACAAAGCCGAAATCAAAAAATTATTAGAAGATACTTCACATTAGTTATTAAACTGCCTACATAACAGTGTTATCAAAAGAGAAAACGTCAGGGGCGTACATATTTTTTGTTCCGCTTAAAAATTGTAACATCCTGTATCTCCGAAACGAAGCATTTCCGGACATAGGTTAATAGCAACTTTTTTTTATATTTTTAAACAGGGAAACTCATCCTGGATTTTTTCGCAATATTAATGAAACATCCTGTACATCTTTTTTCTTAAGTAAGAATAAAAATTTAAAACTTTCTCGGGCACTTCCTGAATCTGTGCAGCACATCCACTAATAGAGTTCACGAGCCGCCACTAATAGCACGCCCATGGATTGTCCCTGTTGGCTTCGTTTGCCCCTTATGGATACCGCGTAGCTACATCAGACTGAAACGCTGAAACGATGTATTCTACTTCTTGACATATCAACTATTTTTTTTAATATGCCTAGTTTTAACTGCTCACTTTTTGATTAAGAGGTTTTCTATAAAAACAAAAAAAAAAGTAAAACTTAGGATTGACGCACTAAACCTAAAATTTACTAAACTAGTTATTTCATTTCAATACCGTGTTTGTTAACCACTCGTTAATGAACATGTTCTTTGACATAAACAAGTTAAATTCAAATATTTTTGATGAAAGTTTTTTTGGGGTGCCACGCCCTTTTTTATTTGATGATTCATTGATTTATGCTTTTCAAGTAGTAATAATAAGCAAAATCGCTAGTCCCTCTGCAAATTAAAGGTATTTTTTGCGCGGGAGTAGAGCTTTTTCTTATATTTATTTGCCTGGCAAGCGTATCTCAAGTAACATTTTAAATTCCGTGTAGTTTTGTCACAGCATTAAGATACCAGCAGGCGCTCTCAGCATAAAAATATAAGTGTGCCGACACCATCCTAAGCAGAAGTTTCAGGATGCAGACCGCCAGGCTCGCTGAACGGAGAATGGATTTTTGCGCGCTCACACTCTTTCGTTTGCGTCAGAAATATGATAGATATGAAATATAACCAATATATGCTAATACCGTGCTACAGAAATGCACCCGGCATGCGGCGTTTTTCCGGAAGCGTGGTGTCTGCGCGGTTCGCGTGTACGTCAGGTCCGGCTTTAAGCTTATTTAACTTAATTTGTTTGAATAGATATTGATTTATAAAAAAGCAATTATACTAAATCTTGGTATAATATGAAATATAAGAAGATGTAAGGCATTAATTTTCTGGAAGAAGCAATACACCGCAAAAAATTATGCAAATTTTAGGACTTGCGTATTTTGGGGTGTAGATATGGAAACTGAAATTTCGAATTAGAATTTAGTTTCTGGCATAGTTCCGTAAGTAATAATGGTTATTCTTAACACCGTAACAGGTGCGCCTTATCGCCTGGTCTCCTTATCATTTTCTATACAACATACGACGAAAGTTACGCAAAAATTACTTTTTTTTTTTAACAGATTAAAGCAGAGGCTTTGCCAGCATTTTGGGGCGGGAGTGGGGGGGGGGGGCGAACTACGGGAGGGCGCAGATTGTGGAGCTAAGGCAACAAATTTTTGGGACCACGCCCAAATATCGTAGGAATTCGCGCTCTTCATGCTCGCTAGGGAACGGGGGTCTGGCCCCAAATGAAGTAAAAATCCGCTATATAAAAAAAGTTAATATAATGTGGTAGAACGCTCTCGAAACCGGTTTTATTAAGTTTATTCCCATCGCTCTTCTTTACTAAAAATAAGATAAGACTGATCTTGTTTTTTAAGAATTATTATTTAAGTAGTAAAGGGGTGCCAGTCCAAGGAGGGCGGGAGGGCGGTCGCCCTCTGTGGCTACGCCACTGGATTAAAGGCAGTTAGGCAGATTAAAGTCAGAATGGAGGTTTTAAATGTTTATAGTAGACTTGAGAAACATGTACAATTGTCTTGCCATGGCGCTTTGTAGGGAAGAAAATAAATATATATATTTTATAATTGTGGAAAACCTTAATGCAGCGCATTGAAAAAACCGTAAAACAGTGAAACAAACATTTATGCTACTAATATATTTATTTATATTATAAAATTACAGTTAAGGTTTTAGTAGAAAAATGTTAATGTTTAGAACACTGAAAAAAATGAATGAACAAACAAAACAGCGGTAATGAAAGTAGTATTGTAATGTAGTATGTGATCTTTAAACAAAAAGAAAGTTTCTTACGTTGAAGTTGAAATATAGAGGCAACATCAGTAAAATAGCAGCCGTATTGACGAAACACATAATATTGATATACTGTCAATTATTTTGGGTGGCAAGAAGAGAAAAGGATTTTTAAATATTTCACTAATGTGTCAAAAATCAGTAAATAACATATTATTATCAGATCCCTAGTTTAAGCTCGTGTGTCGGGTTTCAAATTGGATAAATTATCGTAAAGTACTTGAATGTTATAGTGGGTAGATATACCTATAAAAAAAAATCAACAGCTTAGACATTCCAAAAAAAAACACTTACTTAAATAAATATATGATTGTGCTGAAAGCAAGGCACCTCCCTAAATGCTATGCGGGGATACAATTAGGTATACAATTTTAAAATTATTTTAGGTAGCTCGGTACTGAAGAACTGAATTTGGGTCGTTCGCAAACAATTATTGCAAAGCAACACCATACACTTGTTTCTCTTTATACTTTACACTAAAAGGCACTGATATATAACCTATACTATTTATAAAAGTCTAATCTACTAATAAGTTTTTAACAGAAGTTCCGTAAAGTACAATAAAGAACTGAAAATAACGCGCGCAAATGTCACAATACACGCGCCAAATACTGTAAAGAAAGAATAAAGTGACGACCGGCTCTGGACAACATAAACGTCAAATATCGAAAAATCGTAGAAATCCGACGTAAGGCGCATGAAATACGCTTCCGCGAAACGATGTATGCCGGGGACATTTTTAGATTGCTGGGCGATTACCTTTGTTTTTCTAAATTAAACCTTATAGTTTTACTAGAGACTTTTTATTTGGCTAAGAAGAAGGCATCATACAGCTTTAAAACAGCGATATGCACATGCGCTTAATCCTGATCAGTCTTTAAACTAGTTTAAAGATTCGTACCTACTTGCTATTCCAACTAACATTTTTTGTCGCAGAGACGTAATCGCGACTAACATAGTGACTACAAAGTGTTTGGCGACCAATTACTGGCACTACCCCAATACCAACCTGCAACGTCGTAATCACTAAAGTGAGGAATGATTTCAGGTAGCCATGCATTTCCTAGATTATGTTTTGGAACGTCATTATTTTTCTAAAATCAATGATTTGACATTTTTGTTTAACAATTATGGCGTCGTATTTATAAACGCTTAAGTTCCAGTTAATACTTTACAGTACCGTAAAAGCGCCCAACTTGCAACATTTTTTTTATTTACAGGTGAATATCTGAGAAACTAATTGATATATCGAAAAAGTAAAAATACAGGGTAGTCAGTTGCACTTTGTATAAAGTGTGTCTGTATTGCTTTTAAATATAGCTGCTACTTTAATCACTATAAAAAATTAACAGTTGGTGTTGCAAGTTAGATGACATGTGCTTCTATCTTGCAACACCCTTAGTTTCTCGTTGAAAATCAAGCGATAGTTCGTATAACTTGACTTGCAACATAAAATTATATATAAAAAAATATTCGACTATTTCTTTTATGGGTTTACGTCAAAAATGAGGTATGAAAACGAAATTTTTTTATCAAAAATATTCATTTATTTGAAATAATTCGGCACATTTACCATTTTTATTTCTACGAAATAATATATTATACAACAACGAAATAAAAAATCATTTCTCTTAACAGTAAGATAGCAAATTCAACAAAATATTCTTTTATAACTTGCTTAGAAACTTCAGATCGGGCACGTTTAATGCTTTTGTCATTTCTCTAGGTTAAATCAGCTTTGTGATCCAGCAAAAAACGTTCTATCCATCTACAACCGGGCATGTTCTTTTGAAACCTATTTATATGTCTTCCTTTCCTATCCAGATAATTTTTTACAATTTGTTATATGTCATACACGGTAACCGAAACCAAATGCCAGCTGCCTTTATGCAATGGACAAGTTGTTATTCTTCATCGTCAGTAAATACTTTTTGTCCTCCAAATAACCCAGGAAATAGACCTCGTTTTTTACGGGATAAAGTACTAGCAGGAATTTTAAACACTCTAGAGAACGCCACTATTTATCATGTCGATGGCCCCTTGTAATGTTTCGTTGCTATAATTACAATAGGTTCTGGCACTTAGAACACATCTTGATTTTCGTGGCATGTTTTTAGGAGTGTTGCAAGTTACGTGCACTGGGTGACTGCCTATAAAACAAAAATAAAAATACGGTCCTGTTCGTCATAGCGTTCAAAAATTTTAAGGTTAGCTTACCGGTGCAACAAGTTACCTAACCTAATTGACAACATTTGAATATCTCTTCTAGAGTTTCAATTATAAACAAAGATTTTCGGCTAAAAATTTCAACCAGATATTCAATAAACTTAATAATAACTACTTTCAATCAAAATATTACTTACTTTTCTTAATATTGGTGGGAACAACTCATCGACACCACACAAAGTTACCCCTAATAGCAACACCGCCGTATGCCGTATGTTTCGATGAATCGCGGTACAGAGCCGCAATAAGAACAAGTTTAATTTGTTGCAAGTTGGATGACTGTTGCAAGTTGGGCGCTTTCACGGTAGGTACCTGATATTGTACTTTTATAATTGCGTGTTTAAAGATTTTGCCGGGGTGAATTATCAAACGCATTCAACTTTACCGATTAAAATATGGAAAATATTTCGGAAAAATTAACGCCCCAGCAAAATCATCATTTTTATTTAAGACATAATATTCCCAAATCAAATATTAATTTAAAAAAATATATGTTTGGATACTCTGATAACGTCAGTTTAGGTTATATTTTAATACCTTTTTAAACAGAAGTATATTTTTACATATTACAGGTCAATTTAAAAGTAATCTTTACCAATCCGTTAATTTTATATGGTCAATAAAATGGCATCGACTATTTCATGTAAAAAATATGGCGGATTAAAAAAATGTTACCATGAAAGGTAGTCTTGCCACCAGAAAGTATTTTTTCCTATATCTTAGTAACTCTTACTCTATAGATTTTCTCATTTAAAGTATTTGCAAAAACCACTTTCGGAACCAAGCGATCGCAACTAAAAAGTTTTTAATACTATATACGGCGTTACTTTCAGTAAGAAGTGGCATTTGTAGTTAACATAACTACTCATTAGACAATGTACCTAGTTCCATAAGTTACTAAGGACAAACCTTAGGCGCACGCGTGAAACCATTTCCCCGACTTGCCACGATAAAGTAGCGCCTACCACTAAAGTGGAACTATGCATCAGATGTTTCTATAACCCTAACCTCAAATAATAATCCCAACAAGCAACAATAAAATTATTACTCGCTATTTCTCTGTTGATTGACTTGATTCACTTGATTATGATTGTTTAACACTTTTAATAAATCATTAAGGGCACAATGGGTTATTCTGTGCTTAAGGGTCCACTCTTCCAATTGTTGCCATATGGTAAATTCTTCTGCTGCATCTTCGGGTTATTCCACATAATCTAAAGTATCTATGTGATCAGTTGCTGGTCCAAAATCTTCCAAAATTCTATTACAGTGAGATTCTTGGTTAGTTATGGTGTCGTTTAAATAAAGTTTTTCTACTTCCGCCAAATTGGGCGCTTTGGCAACAACATGAAAGAACTGTTTTAAATTCTGCTCTTCTGATGAATAACATTTTAGCTGTTTTTTAAACTTTCTGTAAAAAGTGGTCGAATGCCTATATAATTTTTTTTTCCCATTTTTTCCTTTTCTAAAAAGCCAAAAACACCCTTTTTAGGGGTGTTTTCGATCAAATAACTGGCGAGACACCCGCGGGTGTTTCTGCTGATGTAAGTTCGGAAGGGTGTATGTGGTGTTGCCTCAGTGGTTTGGCAACAGTTGCAAACCCTGCGGGTAGGGGTGAAGGAGGTTCTGTTTAAAATGTTATTAATCTTTATAATATGCATGTATCTCTTATAATGTGTTACTTTAAGGTGATATTAACATCGATGTTTTAGTTTCGATCTTTTTTTGATAACATCGATGTTTATTTTAAACAACGGTAGATCGAAATAAAATCTCAATAGACATTTTTCAATTGTTTGCCACCTTACAAACTACACGAAATAATAACACGGTGTTATAACCTAAAAATGTAGGCATCAATCTGGAATAAATAATACCTACCGTAAACTGGCATAAACTATAAAGTAACTTTTAGCGGTTACGGGCACTTCAAAATCGCAAAACTATTAATTTAACTGGTTGGCGCAACTTTGCGGTACCATTTTGTAGTATAACTTACTAATATGCAACGATTACAGTGACTAATATGTTACTAACTTTAAAGTTATATTACAGCACCCGGTTAAGTCGCGACTACTGTCAATTTTTACTCACTGGTAAAAATCACTTTGTCAACGCATTTACGAGTAATTTGATAGTAGAAAACTGTTTTTTAGGCAAACAATATACAGATTGTCCGAATCCCTCCTGAATGATTCAATTGTACAGAGTCCTCAAAAAAGAAGAAAATTACAAGTACCCCTATGTACATAATATAAACTGCCCCCCGGGATTTTTTAGCATTAAATTCTACTATGATTACTTGTCACCCCAAGACAGTCTATCTTCCAGAATATTGTTCAGATGTGAGACTCGGCGAGAAGTTTGCTTTATCTTTGACGATCCCTGGTCCATACATCTGTGCTTGAGCAGTGTCGGATGTCATCCTTATCGGCATAGACGCCTTTATTCCCGTATCGAAAAAGTGGCCTCCGAATGGCAAACCTTGGTTGACCGTTATATCAAAAAATTCTTTTGTAACGGTTTTTGATCGGCCGTCACTCAAAACTTTACCAAGTCAACAATTCCACCTCTAATACGTTCCGATGGCACTAAGCAAACTTACTGACGGAACTATTATATTCACACTTAACGGTTAATTACCAGGGAAACACCCCACCCCACATTCCCGCTGTTGAATCTAGAATGTCTGAAATTGATTTCCGGCAGCACCCTATTATGCCACAAAAAAAGCTTGTGGTCCTGACGACATTCCAATGATTAAGACATGTGCCGATGAATTGACACCGGTCTTGTTTAGACGTTTCGACTTATCCTACAAAGAAGGAGGACTTCCTTTTTGCTGGGAAAATACAAAACATTCTACGAAAAATCATTCACGTGATGAAGTTGTCTTGCATACTCATTACCTGTTAATATTAATGTATCTTTTTGAAGTAAATCGAACAGTATTCTTTATCTATTGATAGGGCCAAAAGGAAAATATAAAAACATTTTGTACAAAAAGTCCAAAAATTCATATTTTTTCTATAAGTTATTTTTAAGTTAAATACCCTACTTTGTACCTTGTCTCCAAACCCAAGAATATTAAAATTTGAATACGCTGCTTTTCGGAGAGCACCATAACCAATGACCTACTAATACTAACTATAGATACAACAATAACAAATTAAGGTATTGATATCAACGTATTTCAGTCTCAAGTAAATCAACATGCAAGTTGCGCCCCTCCACTTGGTTTGCCAAACTTACACTGGTAAAAGTAAAACGTGAATAACATGATGTGGTACATTCATATCCTTTTTCACATAAAAAAAGCTTTGACACCATCTGGCACGATGGACTGATTCACAAGATGTTTGCCGACGATACCGCCTTCATCGTAAGGTCACTGCGTCCACACATTGTCATGCGCAAGCTGCAAGAAGCAGTCAATGAATTCTCCACTTACTGCGTAAACTGGAAATTTCGTCTAAATCCCGATAAAACTTAAACCATCCAGTTTGCTCGTAGAAGGCAACCACCCTTCGACGTAGAACCCTCGAAAAAACCCTCCATTGGCGCCCAAATATCCAAAACATCACCAACAAAGCCAGGCTCTTCTACATCCAACTATACCCACTGCTCAATCGACGCAGTACCCTCAGCCATAAAAACAAACTCCTCATCAACTCAATCATCTGCCCCATCCAGCCTTAACCGTCTCCAATCTATCAAAAAATCGGTTTATCCGAACAGTCATGGATATCCCATGGTTCAGCCGTAACGTAGATCTACACCGAGACATAAAACACACCCCCTAACCCAATACCTACACGAAAGAGGAACCAAAATCCTCACCGCTACTTTTCACTGTGGTTGAAAAACAGTTAATTTTGAAGTTAGCGTCTAGAGTTCAGGGGCGGATCTAGGATTTAACAAAGGGGGGGGGCTTGAATAATTTTTTTTAAAGTTTTTTAATTTGACAAAAAAATGTATTATAATATAGTACATATATACATAAATACAACAAATTATATCAACGATAATCTAAGTAGACCAATTACAAGTTTCAATTCTTCTGAACTTCATTTGACAAAAAGTTTTAACTATATCATTTATATTAAGTTCTCTAGATTTATTAATGTATGCCAAAGCTAGCCCATTGAGTCTCTCCTGTCCCATCGTTGATCTCAAATAGGATTTTAGTAGTTTTAGCGATGAAAAACTTCTCTCGCCCGTAGCACTTGTTAAGTACAGCGATTGTGACAAAAATTTTTAGTAGTATCTTTATATTGGGAAAGCATTCTTTGGACATACTTTTTAAGGTTTCTGTTGATGATTTTGGTAGATCAACACTGACAGTGTCACTCCACTTATGTCTCCATATCGCTAATTCCGCCTGTAATTCCAGCATGGATCCTGACATATCATTTTCAAATATTCTTGCAGCCTCAACAATTTTGGCATCAGTATATTTTTTAAGGTGTATTGAAATAATACCTTCTATGGGTATTACAGTAGAAAGTTGATTAAATCGGTCTTTCATTTGGATTATAATATGATCCAGGAAAGGTATGAATATCACCCTCCTGTAATATTCTTCTTCGTTATTTGCCTTTATATTGCTCCTGTTTGTTTGTTTGTTGCAAAGTCTAGGCATAGTAATAGTCGTACCAATTCTCTGAAGAGCGTGATGGGCCTCCAAGAAAATTGGTTTAAATTGGAGTTCTTCATTTTGCCTTATATTTTCTAGTTTGCTTGTAATATCGTTTATGTATGAAAAGGCAGTGGAAAGGTCAATTTCAACACTCTGTAAATACTTGCTTAAATTTACAGTGTACGACATCAAAAACGAGGCGACTTCTAAAGCTATAACAAAACCACTTCTTCTAATGGCGGCATTAAAAGCCATTGCCTTACTTGAAGTCTCTGTATCGTTGTCCTGTTCTAAACTAGCAAGAGCATTGCAAATTGCTTCATATAGTTCTTTAAAAGTTATTACGCTATTATGACGCTCAACCCAGCGCGTAGCACACAGAGGTTTTAACTTCTTTTTTTTAGTTTCGGTTATTTCTAAGTCATCAACGGCTTGTTGAAAAACTAAAACTCTTTTTGCAGAGCAACTAAAAAAAGAACATACCCTACCCAAAATACCCATCATGTTCCTAATTTCAGAAACTTCACAACTTTTGGAAATAGCTAAGTTAAGGCAATGACTTAAACAGTGTAAATACATAGCCAAGGGCTGTTCTTGTCTTATTAAGGCTTGGACTCCATTGAACCTTCCAGCCATATTGCTGCCTCCATCATATCCTTGTCCACGAAGATTATCAATAGAAAGTCCAAGTTGCCTAATTTGATTTTTTATGGCCTCTTTGATGCATTGGCCAGTTGTAGAGTGCAGCTCAATGAAACCCAAAAAAACTTCCTTTATATCATACGTACTATCCAAATACCTCACACAGAATGTCATTTGTTCTTTGGTACTTATATCGGTTGTTTCGTCGCAAATTATTGTAAAAAATTTTGATTGTTTTATAGCATTAACAATTCCAGTAGTTATAACCTTCCCAATGCAAAATATTATTTCATTTTGGATTGTTTTACTAATCATTGTACAGTTCTTTGGTGCTGTTAGTATATGATTTTTAAGGTTTAAATCTCCAGAATCTATACGAAAAGTTAATAAGTTTCTAAAAATGCCATCATTACTTTCTGCAGTGTTTTGGTTTGAGCTATCTTTAATATCTATATTACCATCATCTCTATGAGCTCTAAGTGGTAATTTGTTATGGGCACAAAATAGAATTGTTTTAATAATCGGCACTAACCGCTGTCTATTAGCTACAATTATTTCTGCTTTTTGTTTGTCTAATTGCACAGAAATACTGACAGACTTTTCAGACATCTGTATGTTTAAAAAATCATTTGCTTTTTTAACTGAAAATTTATGGTAGTTGGTGTTTTCATGCTGCGTAAGCATTTCTCGGGCTTTTTTAAACTTAGTTAGCGGTTCCCTTACAAGCATTTTAAGAATCTAAAAAATAATAAGCATACGTTACGTTAGTTTCAGTTAGTTTTTTAAAACCTTATTTCATTAAAACTTAAAACAATTATATAACTATTTTATTCTTACTTGGCTACCCATTCCTGCGCCATCTGGTGCAAATAGCACACAAAATTTACAAAATCCTCCAGTTTTACTTTCGCTATACGCAAGCCAGTTATACTGTTGTAGCCAATGAACACCGAATTTACGCATTTGTTGTTTCCCTTCTTGTTTCAATGGAAAAACATATTTTGAGTCCGGGATCCAAGTATTGCTTAGAAAATTTATTTTTTCATGGACACTTAAAGATTGTCCGACTGCATTCCCAATATCATATAGCTGGCTGCCATTCTTAAAAAAAAATACACAAATTTAATTTCATACTTATCATATTTTTATACGATATTTTTGACGTATTGTATTGACGTTACAATATTTAAAAGCAAATTTCTTTGACTTTTGGTTGACCTATACATTATTTAACAAATAAAGCAGGTCATAGGTATTAAATTCAAAAAAGTATATTATTTATAATTTTATTTAAATTAAGTTAAAGTTACATACCAAATTTGAACTTTACTAACAAATATGACAGAAAAAAAAAATAGAACGAATAGTACGAATTCAATAAAATCCCTTTTTTGCCTATGTAATTAAGATTTTAAACTCAAACGCAAAGACAAAATACCATTACCTTACCATTACCATATTACCATCCTATAAAATGCTTAAACCAAAATCAATATAAATTCCTTTTTTTCGCTCTAAGAAGCTTCTAACCCAAATCAACACTTAACAGTTTTCACATATTTGAAAATAACGGTAAAGTAAAACTAAAATACAAAAAGTCAAAATAATTTTTTTTTAGATCTAACTGTACGTCACATCCTGTAATTCTTTGAACATACAAAAAAATATTGTTTATTTTTATCCCTTCTCCTTTTTATCATTTATTTTTATTACGAAATATGCGTATCAAATTAAAGACCAAAAGGCATATTATAATTACCTATATACTTACGCTTTGCTGCGAGCGCTCCTCAGGAGAACGGCTAGGTTGACTACTACTACTTGCCTCAAATTCTTGCGAGCCACTGCCAGTACTGCCACTACTTGTTGATGCTACTATAACGATGTTTTCTTCTATAACACTACTACCACAATGTCCCACCTCCACAACCGTATTATTTTTTGGCTTTTTTGTAAAAAAAGATGTTAATGTCGTTTGTGATCGCTTCATTTTACGCAGGTCCAAATGAGACAAAAAATAACTTGTATTCGCTATGCACTATGAACGTCAAACACAATCTGAATACCTACTTAATAAAATAAATTTCTTCTTATCTTCCAGAAATATAGATTTATTATTTAAAGCCATTTCTTCGCCATTTCACAGAGAAAAAATGCATCAAACCACATTTTTATTTCAACGTTCTGCAAACCAAAGACGCGGCCCGCGATTGTCTTTATCTTCAATCGGGATGCGCCGCGTTTGAGCATTTTGCCGACTACCTAAATTCAGACGCTCACCGTGCGGCTAGTTTTGTGGACGTAAAATAAATAAAATTAAATTATTATTTTAATAAAATCATGTTTATTTTATTATTCTCAAATAAAGCTTTTGTTAAACATAATATATAATTACTGGATTTATTATTTATTATTAGTATTTATAGCAATGTTTGACTTTTTATGACATAACAAGTCTTCTTAAAGGGGGGGGGCTTGAGCCCCCAAAGCCCCCCCCCGTGGATCCGCCCTTGCCTAGAGTTAACTTGTGTTTGATCATATTAAAAGTTGTCTCATATAATATACGTCATAAGTAGGTATATTGGGTAACGCAAAACTGAAATAAAATGCTTAACAATAGATAATCAGCCCTATGATCCATGATCAAACACACAAGTTAACTCTAAACGCTAACTTCAAAATTACCTGTTTTTCAACTACAGTGAAAAATTAACAAGTAGGCTTTTTACGGTTGTTGTTATGGAAACGGTACGTTAAAAGTTAACTTGTGTGTTTGATCATAGGGCCGATTGAACTTCACAAAAGAAAGAAAATGCTTTTTTGAAAACCCATACCGGTGGCTGCGAAGTCTGTATTGGTTCTTCCTAACCTCTTAGATTTCCGTATGTTGTCATAAAAACATTGTCTTTGTTTTGTGAAATTCAATCAGCCCTATGATCAAACACACAAGTTAACTGTTAACGTACCGTTTCCATGACAACAACCGAAAAAAGCTTAGTTGTTAATTCTTCACTGTGGTTGAAAAGCAGGTAATTTTGAAGTTAGCGTCCAGAGTTAGCTTGTGTGTTTGATAATGGGGCTGATTATTTATTGTTAAGCGTTTTATTTCAGTTTTTGAGTCTCCAGTATATTTAAGTCGCTTAATTTCTGCGGTATAATTACCGCAGGCACTACATGTGTCCAGGAGTATCCGAAACGTATGTTGAATTTAGTGTTAAACACTATTTTGTATGTTTCATATGAAACCTTTTCACATTCGAGTCATTGAAACTGTAGTGAGAAACCTCCCCTTAAACGACTCAATATGCTCCTCAATTATTGTATGAGTGTTCTCTGATAATTTTTTACCAACAGAGCAATGTTTGCCGCGCATATCTTTTGGAGGAAAACCGCTTGATTTTAAAGGCTTCTATAGGTATTCTACTTTTCCTTTTGTACTGCCATAAATGGCTATAAAAGCCCTACTACAAACAGATACTTTTTCTGTACTGTCACCTCTGTGTACCCTTTGTAGGAACAGCTGCTCTGATTGTGCAAGGCCTCCATTTCTAGTTTTTGGCTTCTTCGTCTATACACTGATATTACTGATATTTGTTTATTGGGTGAGAATGCAATGTAGTTTGTTTTTGTGTAAGTTCAGTGAGTTTGAAAGTTCTATGGTTTGAAGCTTTCCAACCAGGATCTCAAAACATTTTAATCTTTTACAGCGGCAGGAGTCATCTGGATCATGCGAAGGTAGTCTAAACTTTTTCATTACATTTTGACCTCTACCAGTATTTCGTCTTTTTCTCGGATTAGGGGAGTTCTGGGCAAGATGACATAGTTAGGTAAGATGATACAGTGCCCATTTTGAATAAAATATTCGCGCCAGTTGAGCAAAAGGAAGTGTACTCATGGGTTCGTAGATGGCGCTTCAGCAGAAAAAAAGTAGGCTGTTCAGGTTTACTATTACTGATATTAGAAAGCTTGCTTACCAGTTAGCTTACCCATCCACTCAACAAAGAACCGCAATTAGCAGGCTGGGAATAGCTAAAAGGATTCAGGGAGTGCCCCTCGAGATCTCGTTGAAAGTTCCTGAGCCTATCTCAGCAGCAAGGGCAAGAGCATTCAACAAGGCGCAAGAGGAAAAGTTTTTCGCTATATTGGAATAGGAAGAAATTCCACCTCAACGAATCTATAATATGGACGAGTCCGGCCTAACTACAGTACAGAAGCCACCAAAAGTCTTCGCTCAAAAAGGAAACAAACAAGTTGGTGCTTTGAGTAGCGCGGAACGGGGACAACACGTAACAGTCGCGGTATACGGAAACGCGGCTGGGAATTTAATACCCCCTACTCTTATTACTCCACGCAAGAACTTCAAGCCTGAATATTTCAATGGCGCTCCACCTCGAAAGCTCTGTTATGAAGCCGGATATAATATGGTGGGTGAACTATTTTTCAAGTGGGTGCAGCACTTTGTCAGTTCCGTTGGGTGCAGTCCGGCCAACAAGGTGCTTTTAAAATTGGATGGCCATGCTAGCCATAAAAACCTGGATGCTCTGAAATATGCCAAAGTACATGAAGTTATCCTTTTGTGTCTACCGCCACATCGTACGCACAGAATACAACCTTCAGACGTCTCCTTCTTTGCCCCACTTGACGCGTACTATAACCGTGAAGCAACAATCAGTTGGAAATATAACAAGCGGATTCGAGAAAAGTGGCATCTACCAATTTAATCCAAACATATTTCCTGATCATCTGTATCTTCCAAGTGAAACCACTGAAAATAAAATTGAGCCAGGAAAGGATTTATTCAATCAAAATGACAGATCCAGTGGTTTCCCACCAATCTTCCAATCTACATCAGCTGATGATCCAGTTCCAGGTCCTTCTTCATCCAGTATACAACTCCAGATCGTAAGGTGTACTTCATCTACTTAATTGTTGTTAAATGAAATTTCTACGGTCCCTAAGTCGACTTCTAGTAGACAGATGCGAAACAAAAGGAAGAAAACTGGTAGTCAGATGTTGACAAGCAGTCCGTTTAGAAAGAAATTAAATCTAAAAATAAAGTCAAAAATGATAAATTAAACCGTAAAAATTTGAGGGAACGTAAACAAGTTACACGTATACTTTATGACGATAACGAAGAAGATGAGAGTCAACTCTATGGGCAAGACGACCGCACAGAGAGTGATGATGGGGCTGAAAATTTTACAGAAAGATGAACGACAATTTAAATCAATTGAACAACACTGTATATTCAAGCACTGTTTTTTTTCCTTAGGCCCGTCCTTAACCGGAGCACTGCGGCCATTAATAGACCTTCGTTTTATTGTATCCACTCGGTTATCTTGGTTCCGTGTATTCGTTTATACACGTCAACTGCTGATTTAGTGGTTATTACGTTTAGTTCCAGTTTTACTCTTCCAAATATGGCATAGCGTCTGCGATCCTGTGATTCGCATTGACAGACAACATGATAGACAGTTTCCCTATCCTTGCCGCAGAGCCTACAGCTAAGATCTCCATTGTATATCTTCATTTTGTTCAGGTGATCCTTGACAGCCATATGTCCTCTTACGATTTCCGTTGTTATTCTTAGTTGGTTCCTACTAAGGTTAAGCAACTGTTTTAAGAATTCAGGACCAATACTCCCCATAACTCTCTTGCTATAATTGAGTCCCTGTCTTCTTCAGTAGACTTTGTTTTTATGTTTGGTCCATCGCTTAATAGATTCTCGTGCTGTGCATTTAGACACTCTTAGGGTTGATTCAGGACCAATGTATGGTGCAGCTGATGCTTGCCTCGCGAGCTCATCTGCTCTTTCGTTGCCAAAAATGCCTCTGTGACCCGGGTACCCAGAGCACTGCACTGGTTTAGAATATTACATGATTTTGTCAGCGGTTGATGCATAAAAAAAAATGTTAATAAATTTTAGTTTTTTACTGATAGGTACTACCACACACGCTATACAGGGTACCTCTAAAAGGTCTGTACAAAATGCTATCACAAACTCCTAAAGCTAAAATATGACAATCTAGTCATCGTAATTAAGACATGCGCTGATGAATTTACAGTGGTATTTTGTAGGTCTTTTAACTTATGTTACAAAAAAGGAATATTACCTTCTTGTTAGAAAAGTGCGCGAGTCCAGCCTATACCCAAAAAAGGCATCTGGAAAAGGTCATTACTTTAAAACGAACTCCCTGAGGCCGTGTTCCCCAACGAGTATAATTACCAAATATTCAAGACCAACGTGAATCGTTTCCTGCGCACACGCACCCCTAGCAGAGCGCCATAAAGGATTAATTCTGCAGTGCTGTGCCCTATCATATAAAAAAGGAATTTATTATACCTACCAAGGCACAAAAAGTTATAAAGCTGTAGATAGATGTATGCGAAGTGCTGGTGGTGACGCCATCTGCAAGTTACATGAAATTTTGTGCAAATTCTGCTATTAAGTTAAATATGTACCTATTTGAAAAAAAGTAAAAAAAAAAAATTCAACGCTTTGATTTCGGAAACTATCAGCTTTTGGACTAAGGCAAGTTGAGCTAGATCGCCATACTGTGAATGTGTGCTAGCATTTTGTGTAGACCTTTAAAAAACACCCTGTATACGTACTTAAAAATTTAATCTCAGTTTGATTCTGTTGTAATGGTTGTTCTCAATAATAAAAATTATTTCCACGTCACTGGTGGAAGAGTGGTTCGGTACCAAAGTAAAGGGGGGAACGGGGACTCCGTTCGACCATCCAGCGCTAGCACTCACCTTACCACTTCCACTGAACCAAACAAAAACGAGATTTCAAGTCTTTTAGCGGCGAGCGCAGTAAACGTATAGAATCGAAAATTGTCGGTGTAGTTGGCATCGAAATTATTTTTCGAAACTCATCGAATATAATACGACCAACAAGACACCTGTTCACCAGTGGTTTTACCTGTTTTAAGAGTGGGCTGTGTGTGAGCGCGCGATGATAATTTTTTCGCCAGTTTGACGTTTGACCTTTACTTGTAGAAGCCTTTGGTCAGTGTTGGTGTCAGTAGTGCTAAAAATCGGCCTTGGAGTCAAAAGAACTGAAATCGAAAAAACCCAGCAATGTCGAACGAAAAATTAAACGGTAATCATTCAAAGGCACGTTTGTGTCACATTCAAAAAGTTGATAATTTTGACGGGTACGGTTTTAATCTCCACGCGGAAAAAGGAAAACCCGGGCAGTACATCGGAAAGGTAGATGACGGATCTCCCGCAGAGGCAGCCGGCCTAAAGCAAGGCGATCGAATATTAGAAGTCAATGGAGAGAGTATCGCTGATAAGACTCACAAGCAAGTCGTCGAAATAATCAAACAGAACTCTGATGAAACGAAGCTTCTTGTGGTTGACCCTGAAGAGGTCTCAATCATCCCTACAAACAACACGGAAACACTAAAGAACAACCAAAACAATACTGCCAATGGTAAACAACAAGAAAATAACCATAGCAACAGTAATAATCACGTGTCTTCGAAGAAAGAGGAAAACGGCAGTTTAAATCTCAGTATGACTGCAGCTGAACTAAGGGCTAAGCTAGCAGCGAAGAAGAAATTCGACCCTAAAAAGGAAGCCATGGATTTCAAACAAAAGTTTGACATTGTTCAGAAACTTTGAGTTATTTGTCCTTTGTGAGTGTTTAGTTTAAGGCAAAGTGAAGAAGCAACACCTGTTCTCCACAGTCATGTCTTTTGTGCACGAAGAATCGTACCTCGGAGGAATTTTGTTTTTATGGCTAGTTTCTAAGGAGTGGCTGAATATCTCACCATTTAAATATGCACAGTTGTTGAACAGCCTTTAGTTGAGGCTAAATGTCGCTGTCGTAGGTCATTTATTTACTTTCCTTGCTTTTTCTTATAAAGGTAAAGTAGTAAAGTAGCACATATTTATTATTTTCATTGTTGGTTAATATACCTAGCTAAGATCGGTTAAAAAAAATGTTAGGGTTGAGTAAAATGCTTTAAGAAACATAAACTCAAAAGGGTTCAAAAGCTAAGGGTGTGGAAATACGGTTTTCTTAAAATATTATGTTAGATACCTCCTGAATTTAGATATTTACAAAATCAGACAACACACTTTTGCATAATTTTGATTTTCAAAATGATTGATAATTTCGTTTTTATCTGTAGGTACTTAGCTTTTAGGAAAAATCGAATGCATATTTTTTTCCATTTATGAAAAACTTTAATTTGTCTTTAAAGAGAGAGAAGGAACTTATTTACAAAATTGTGGTTTCGATATTTTCTATTTCTGTAAAAGTAGTAAGAAAATTGAAGGTATAAAAAGAGTATAACTCACATTTTCTGATATATAGGTACCTACATATTTTAACGTAATATTTGGCATTTAAAATAAATTAATTAACAGAAAAGCTTCAAAGTGTTCCGTTACGCAATACAAAAACAGTATAAATAATAAAGAAAATATAAGGTACTACTTGATTAGGAAATTGTGGATGTCAATTTTAAACTGCAGCGGACCAATAAAATTATTATCGTTTAGTGGGAAAGCTGGCATCCATTGAGAGTTTCAAAAATTAACACAGGATAAATTTTCTATTGCGTCACTGTCACTTTCTTTGCCTGCATGATGTGATTAATGGTGGATTTATACGGACAAATACCTACAATAAATAATGATAAAATAAGAATTAAATAAAAGACTAGTTTACACATCCCTCCTAAGGTGTTTATACAGACAAGTAACATAAAATAAATATAATAAATGATCTTCAAGTTGGCTATATTTTAACTTTTATTTTATTTTTATGTAAAAATGGAACTGCGCATGCCCGATCTGATTTGATTCTTAGTTTTTGTGGTTAGAGTCATAGACATCGATGCCTATGGTTAGAGTTGTAAAATATTATTATCTGTTTTGTGAATATTATTAACCTTTGTTTTCCTTGATATTATTGAATTTGAAAGCGTTTATTTACTGGAATTTCTGCTTCTAAAATTTGCAAAAATGCCTACAAACAGATGTGCCGACAGTCCTTATTTTATTCTTATTTTATTTGCTGTATAAATGGTGACTAAACTCCGTTATTTAATTCCTTATTAATGTTATTTCTTATTTTTACGTTATGTTATTTGTCTGTATAAATCCACCATACATTTTTTAAATATAACTGACACCGTTTCCCATGCAAGGGACTTTGAAAGCAATTTTCTCGAAGTCAACTGGAATGTACTTTTACTTCTTTTGCTCTAACATCTTCAATTGAAATTTCATGCCCCGGAGGCATGGCCGTAACGGCTACAAATTCAAGTCTATTTGAAAAACGATAAAAGATTAGGTTGTGCATTTTAAGGCTTAATATTGCGCGATAAAAATATTGTCAATATTCCAAAGAAACAGGAACTTTCGGAGATATTTAAAATAACAAGAAAAATCAAGGTTTTTTTTATGATATTACCTTAACGCTTAATTATCAGATAATTTTTAATATCCTAAAGACTTATTACTTTCCATCGATGCTTGTGGTCCGGACTGAATGAGCTTTAAAAAAGAAATAGAAAATGCAATTTAACAGCTTCCTATTTTTTTACATCATTTAAGTTCATTGTACTATGTCCAAATTTATAAATAGGAAAAAGGTTGTTAAGCATTAATCAAAATACTTTTTTTAACTAGAAATTGGCAGGAATATTAAAAGTTTTGGTTACATGTTCATTTTGTGTTTTCTGTTTAAATTTATGAAAATATTGCATTTTAACCAGTTTTGCAAGTATAGTATACAATACGTTAATTATTACCTATGTAATATTAATATCCAAAACTTGAAATGATTTCGTGATGGAATCAGCCATTCGTGACTAAAACATTAGTGCTAATTTTTTTCCATAAAGAATTCTAAAGCCATTATTTTAACAGTAAACAACATAAAACCTATAATTTAATTTGCAGTTTCTATTTAAACACGTCCTATGGTATTTATTTAGTTTTAAATTGAATCTTCATTTTGCATTTTTTTTGTTATTAAGGTATCTACTCTCTAATGAAACAGAAGAGCTATTATAAAATATATAACAAATAGTCCTTTAGCATTCTTCTGATCATTTTGTGGAATTAATTTTACATATTAATCAATGTTTTGGTTCTTAATTTTCCTAAATTAGGTATTACCCAAAAACAAAACAATTTTGTAGGTATCTAAATTCACAAAATTGTTTATTGGGGAATTAAAATAAAGGTGCTATTGACCTATCTAAAAGTTTTTGCTGTGCACAATTTGGTGAATATTTTCTTTCTCGTATGATAACGAGACACGAAAATGAATGAATACATATATTTTAAAGTTTGGTTCTTATCCTTTCAAACCGGGGGTTTCTTACGTAAAGGTCAAAAATCCAGGGGCGTATTTTGTGGCCAAAAATAAGGCTTATTAACATGGGTTCTTAGTCTCGTTGTCGAGCTATAATTTATCAAAAATTCAAAAAAATCATATTTCTAGAGCAGGTAATTTCTCGTTTCATACCCACTGACTGTGCACCGAATTTGGTTACATTACCTCAAGCAGTTTAGAAAAAGAAATAAAAACTGTCCTAAAAATTCAGTCTTTAAAGACTTTTTTCAGACTTATGAAAGATTCTTACTGTATATAAAAATGAACTAAAAACTGTATAATTAAATAACGGAAAAAAATGTATGCCCCAAATGTATTTATTTTAGCATGTCAAATAGCATAAATCCTGCAACATATTACTGCGTTTTTATATACCGGGTACCAAAACTATTTCGGAAAAATAAATTTAATTTCAGGTCAAAATTAAATTCAACCAATTTAAACCCATCAAACGATAACCGCATACTCCAGTAGGTTTTAAATATTCGGTTTGTCAAGTCATCCCCAATATTGTTTTCACCCTTGTTTATTTGGCCCAAATAAATCGACTTGATATGAAATAAATTATTCGACTGTAATGATTGTTATTATAAAAACTTTAAATCCTACTGCAGCCTTAAATATGTCATTTGCATTATTATTGTTATTACCAGCGCAAGAAACAAACACACATTGTTGTGACCTTGTGCATTTTAAATAATGCTGTATACGGTTGAAATCAAAAGGGAAAATTTTGTAAAATGTGTTACGTATTCCGCCGGCATTACGATGATCAATCAACTAGAAAATGCCCGTATGTGTTGTATCGCAACAAAGGAAATTTGTATTTGTTGTGGAAATCGAAACGTATGTTCTAGATTTTTTGTATACTGCAGTGCAGGTTTGTTTCACAAGCAGTACGGGAAGAGCCATTAGGTATTTGACGGTTACAACCTGTATATAGGACTTGTATTCTTCCACGGAGCGTAAAATTTTGGTCAAGCTCGATTTTAAAGTAGTTTTTAGTAAAATAAAAATTTTAGATTTAATATCTTCAATTTTTTTTTGTCCAGAGGCCAAGTTTGCGTAGGAGTATGTAGGAGTTTAAATTATATGCATTTCCTTTTACAAAAAAAATATAAGAAAGAGGAATTTTCCATACAAACAGATTTCTTAACTTACAAGATGAGAAATTAAAAAGATTTGAGTTGATAAGAGCCATCTTTGGTCTTGCACATAGACACTGGGTTTTCTTCTGAACTGATTAAAGTATAAGCCCCCCCCCCCCCCCCCCATCATGAATAGAATGTAACTATACCTACGTAGATTCCAAAAGTAAATTCATTCATTAGTAAATTCATTAGATGTTCCATATAAAAAGAACTATTTTTCTTTGTGTACTGATGGGTTTTTAAAGTTTTTTTAGTGCCATCTTTATATTTTCATTGATAACCAAAAATAGGTTAGACAGTTCAGCTGGAAGAAAGAATTCTGACCCTATTAATCCAGGCTATTTTTTATGTACATATTTAAACAAGAAATATAGTGGGGTTTCCAAGCCATAGATATCCCAAGGATGGTGTCAGGGAATGGGACTGTGATAATTTGTAGCTTTAGTGAAACGTTGACGATCAATTTAAACATTTATGTGATTGGGTTGAACCTACCAATTTGAATAATTTGATCACGAAGTTGGCAGTATCTTCCGCCCATAATATATTTTTTTTTATGTAACTTACTTAATTGCGACATTACGTAAATCTCTTGGTTTTTCTGTTAGTTGCAGTTTAATTAAATCTTCCTTTTAATTGCGTAAATACCGAGAATAAAGTTGTTTGGATACCTTTCATTTTTAAATGTATGCATGGTTTCTTGGTGAATTTAGTTGGGGAAAAATAAATTTAAATATGGATTTGTCGCAAGAACCGGTCTTGGTGAGTGACTAAGACGTAATAATCAGACCGCCCAAGGGGCCTATTCTTTAATTAAATTAGTATGTCCTAATTATTTCTTGAAATTATTGTTTATTCATTTAGGTACGTGAATTTTGATTACTCATTCGGAACTTGTACATATACCAACCAGATTTGATGTTTTAATTCTATAGGGAGAAATTAATGAAAAAATCAATATTCTAGAAAATATTGAAAATGTGGCTAGGACTCTACTTACTGCCTTGATTACGTTAGATTAAAGAATAGACCTCCTAATAGTTTGTTAGATCGTTTAAAAATAGCAATACATATTTTTGTTTTAAGTTTTTATGTTTTTGCGGTTTGATGATTGCCTAAAATACGTGTGGGTGAAGGAACATCGTATATGTTGATTATATTTTACAGTACGACGCGTTTTTAATTTACTAAATTTTATTACTTGAATACCTATACCTCGAATAATACAGCGTGTCTCAAAAGTTCTGAACTAGGCCATATTATATTTCCTGCATCAAAGTTGATTGTACTTCGGTTTTTCGCTAACACATTTTATATTATATTATCCCATTTTTAATAAAAGTAAGCCACAGATTTTGTAAAACTTTTTAGAATTTAATCGAATAAAGGAATTTATTTGAAACAAGATTTGTGGCCCCCTCCTTGTCTATGGTGTCTCGGAAGAAACTCGATTTAAGACGACCGATTTTTTTGAGAGGGCTGCAAAAAGAAAAGCTTTATTTTACAAATAATATTTACTAGGTACCTACCTACGGGAAAAAAATCATTTTCCTAATAAGTGTAAAATATTTTGAGAGGTGATTTTTGAGCTAATTTTTAGGATAATTAAGTCAAATTTGGCACGCGTAACAATATTTGCCGTTCCGATAAAACATTTATGTTATTATATAAAATATCTACAAGGTGACCATTTTCTCTGTATTTTAAAAACTAATCAGTATCGGGTATTATGTTTATATATGCACTTTTATGCTTAAAATTAGCTGAACAATAACCTCTTAAAATATTCCGCACTTATTTGGAAACACTCTGTATTATGTATGTCGACATCCTTTAAATAACCTCTTACGATTTTGGTAAGCATTACAAAGGCGTACCAGAAAGGGGTTAAAGAAATATTAAAAATAAAATTTGTACGTTTTATAAATTTACAGCAAAGTTATTAAAATATTTGTAGAAACAAAAGGATAACTGAAATTTTTTTTTGATACTTAACAACATGACAGTAGGGGTGGGCAAAATAATCGATTAAGAACCCGCTTTTCGATTTGAGTGAATTTTTAATCGATGTAATCGAACTAATCGATTTTTCGATTAAATGGACATAATCGATTATTTTTCATAATCTGTTTTTGCGCTCATATATTTCCAACTAAAAGTGATTACTCGATTGTTTTAATTAATTTAGAAATTGCCCAATAGACCAGGACCAAATAAATGATTAGATTATTAATTGGATTGTCCGATTTATCGATTATTCTAAATAATCGATTAAATCGAAATGATTAAATAATCGATTTTTCGATTAAATCGAAATAATCGATTATGACATTTGATAATCGCCCACCCCTACATGGCAGTATGATAGATAATAATTCAATTTTATATATAAATCGTAATACGAGTCGTAATATGAACGTTTTTAACATTTACCTAAAAAATATGTGTTGCTGCCACTGCTAGTAAGTATTAGCAACTTTAATATTTTATGTTTAAACTTATTTTTGCAATTTCTATTGGATTCTCAACAACTTTTCCTATTACTTTTCTATATCTATCTGTTACCGTTTTCGAGATTTCCATTTTTTTTTCGAAATACATGTATAAATGCTAATATTTTTGAACTCTGAGATACTAAGGCACTAAAATTTGCTTAGGAGTTAGGCAATACCCGGAGGGTTTTTACGCTATGACCAAGTCTTAGTTACACTATACAGGGTGTTCTAAAAAAACAGATATTTTTGTTATTGATGTTTAAAAAGAGATTTTTTTTCAAATGAATCACCCTCTATCCTGTTACTGATATGGACACCTGCTGAAATTTGTTCTTTACTAATGTGTACCATTTACTTGTACCTAACTAGTCAAGTTTCTGACATAAGCATTTATTTGAAAAAGTTATTTCCATTCGGTTTTTAGTAATTGGCCTCCTGGATCACCAGATCCTAATCCATTCGATTTTTACCTGTGATTTAACAGTTCCTCAATTCCAGTTGCACCAAAATTAACTTTAAGTTCTTCTTAGTTAAGTTAGGAATATGTTAAATCCTAAGTTTAAGTTAACCTTAAAATGTTCTGTTATGCACCAACCAGCTTTCAACGAATAATAAAATAAAAAAAAAATAGACATAACTTCAAAGTAGTTTATCCTACAAGGAAAGTATTTATTTTAAATTACTATTATGTTGTTCTGTTTCATTAACAATTTTGCAAAATGTTTGATAATTCATACAGGTTTTATAAGTGTACACTTTCCCTACCTATATTATATCTCCTTCCAGGAAATCCATTTTCAATTAATTCTAAAAATTCTGTCCTCGTTAAATATCTCCGTCGTTCCCAAACATCAAAATTTAGTATTACAGTTAGATTGAGGTTAGGAATCTGGCTAGAAAACTTTAAGGATTTGAAAACGACAACTGACATTTAAGAAATCTTAAGCGACGCACCAATACTGGTGCAGGACAATTTTACTTATTGAGAGCTAAGAGCGACTTAAGTAGTTCTTAAAAGTTTGGCCCTTGAGATGGATTTTGATCCTGAGCAAATTTCAGTTCTGTAAAAAGAATGTTACTTGAAATGACATATGGCGTCGGCCACTATTAAAGACTTAGCTGGCGTAGACTTTGTTACCTAACTCCGAATCAAATTTCAGTTCCTTAGTTTCTCAGAGTTCAAAAATATCAGCATTTATTGCAGGTAATGTTTTTCGAAAAAGATAGGTATTAAGAAATAATAAGGAAGGTTATTCAGAAACTAATAAAGATTATAAAAATAGGTTTGCGTACAGGGTGTCGTTCAAAATATCAAATTGCTAGTACTTTCTAGGAGAAGCGGCAACACCGCATTCTCGAAAATATTTTGGTAGAGCAAGTCAGCCTATGTAAAAAACAAGTTTTTAAAACGTCCTGTTGACCGTTTTTTTTTTATTTGAAAAATATGTTAATCCTTAAACTTATGAATTTCTTAAACGTACAATTTGTTTTATAGTATATTATTAACCAAGGTTTAGACAGCCATCATTATTGTCCGAGCGGCAAGTTTAAATCACGAGGAGCGTAGCGACGAGGGATTTAAGACGCGAGGGCTATAAGCTGTCTAAACCGTGGCTAATATAATATTTTTTCCACTACTACAAACTTTTATAAGACATTTATCTTTATAGTATTAATAATTATAAAAAATTATAGGTAGGTATAAGTATATTTTTTAATCAAGTTACCTGCGCTTTGGAATTGGCAAAATATTTTGTTTTGTCAGGTGGCTTTGTTAATGTCAATTTTTGTTCATTTATATCAGATTTCACGAGTTTTCCGTTTCTTTTAAAAATGAGCAAAGAAAATGTTAGTGATATTATTATGTGTACACTGTATTTTACAATATCAAGAATCTGTAATAATCTAATATGTATTAATAATTATCTGGTTGCCTAACCACAAGAAATCACCTTTCAGGTTATTCATGTTGTAGAATCAAAAAATCAAGTTACCTGCGTTCAAATAGATTCTTGAAGATCGGTCAATAATGGATTTCAATGCCTTATTATTGACCATGGTCAATAATAACTTATAAGGTAGAGAAAAACGATTTCTAACGTTAATAATATGTCAATAATGGCGATGTTATAGGTTAGTAGTGGAAAAAATATTTTATTAACTCCTTTTTGGTACGCCTTTGTCACGTTTAACAAACATTGTGTACTTTGAGTGATGGGGGCTCTACATAATACAGGTTAGTTCAGTAGGTTTTTTTGACACGTAGTCTTCTAGTGTTGCTGGTAAACTGTGTAGTCAAGGATTGAAATTACTTCTTCACTAGTAAAAATTCTTTGATATTCTGCAAAGAAAGCAATATTGGTGGATACTGATGTTTATTTTTGATATTCTTTATACAGGGTGTTACTTAATGATAGGCCGTAATTCCAAGGGCGTATTCCTGAACCAAATTCAATTAGAAAAAGTCATATAAACATGGTCCTAAGAAGTCTGGTTTTCAAGATACAGGGATTCAAAGTTTATAAAAGAAGTCGGTTTCTTATTAATATCTCAAAGATCCTTTTGCCGATTTTGGTGAAATTTGGCAGTGTTGTTCGTTGTGATAAGACGTTAGGTTAGCACTAACCAGATGATAATTATGAGTTTTAGTGGAGACCCGGGGGGCAGTCTCACACATAATATTGGCAAAAAAGATGTTCTCCACTTGACTTGTTTAAACATTTTGTATTGTTTTCGGGCTAAGCAGCTAAAAATACAACTTTTTTGTCTCTTAATATTTTTTCGTATCTTACTTCGTTTTCGATAAAAAAAAAATTTCGATATGCAATGAAATGGCTTTTATTTTATTTTTTCTCGAAAACGAAGTAAGATACGAACAAATATCAAAAGGCAAGAAAGTTGTATTGTTAGTTGCTTAACCTAAAATCAAAAGCAAAATCAAAATATATGTTTAATGTTAATATACCATCAGTACTTACACACGTCAAAAGGGAAATCAACATTATGTAAAAAAAAAAAGAGATTACACAATGACACTTAACAATAAAAGAAAAAACTTAATATTGTCACTTAACAAAATCACAATTTAAAAATTCATCAAATGAATAAAAAGCTCTTTGCAACAAAATTCCTTTAACTGTGTTTCTGAATTGAACTTCGGTTAGTACCCTTATGTTCCCAGGTAAACAATTAAAAAATTTTATGCCCCAATACCTAGTTCGACACCTTTTCAATCGGCAATATGCCGGAAGTTATTACTTCCCCTAGTTTCATGGCTGTGAACTTCACCGTGCACTCTGTAATTCCCAAGATTTGTTTTAATGTGCATCAGGCTGTCCAAGATGTATTGGGACGGAAGAGTCAGAATCGCTAGGCTCACGAAGGTTTGCCTGCAATCCTCCCTAAATCCTAGTCCCGCCACAACCCGCACAGCCTTCCGCTGCAATCCAAAAACACGACCAGCCTGAGCCGCATGTCCCCAGATCAGCAGAGCATAGGACAAGGTGGAATGAAATAGAGCAAAATAGGCCGCCCTTAAAACCGTTCCAGAAACACACTCAGTCAGGCGTGGAAGCGCAAACAAGCCGCTTCCGAGCCTTTTCGCCACTTGATCTATGTGGATGTTCCATTTTAGTTCAGGGTCTACAAGGACACCCAAGAATTTTACATGTGTCTCGTTTTCAGTCGCGTCCCCCAAATCTCGCAGCGAAAATATTACTTTGTTCGTTTTGTACTCTTTGGTACCCCAATGTTAATTACGCTCTCCGCAGACTCCGCCCCACCCGCCGCCACAACCTGAACGCTGTTTTCCAAATAAGATTTCAAAAGTGAAATGCTGTTTGCTGTCAAATTATAGAATTTTAGTTTCTGCAAGAGAAGGTCATGGGTCACACAGTCGAACGCTTTGCTCAGGTCACAGAAAAGCACCGCATCATACTTTAGTGCCTCAAAGGACTCCATTACTCGGTCAACCAGATCAAGTATTCCCAGAACTGTACTCCTTTCTCTGCGAAAGCCAAATTGGCATTCTGAAAAACAATCATTATTCTCAAAATAATCCACCAATCTCACAGCCACACACTTCTCTACTACCTTGGATATTATCGGCAGAAGGCTGATTAGTCTGTAGTTGGATACATTATTTTTATCACCCTTTTTAAAGATTGGTATGACCATGGCTTTTTTTAAGACATCTGGAAAAGTATTTTCTCCAAAGCATAGATTAACAAGTTTTGTTAGTGGGATTATTATGAGATTCTTTATAGACTTTACAAGATTTACACTGAGACCAAAAATGTCACGACTAGTTTTATTTTTGAGATGTGAAATAATATCTCTTATTTCATTATAGGTAACATCAGTGAATGAAAAGTAATCAGCAGGTGGAACAATGTTTTCGAAATTTCGTAAAGGATTAGTTAGGTTATTAGGTATATCCTTTATTAAGTTAGTGGCTATGTTGGTAAAAAAAATTCTGAAAACTATCAGCCGATATTTTGGGGGAAGTTTGATCTTTACTGCATGATTTACGATGTTTGTTAATAATGTTCCACATCGTTTTTGTTGGATTCGTTGCAGAATTTATGGCCCTATCATTTGCACTCACCCTAGCATCTTTTATTGCCCTTTTATAGGTTTTCTTAAATTCTTTATACTCTCGTACCTTTTCAGGCTGATTATACTGCCTACTTATTTCTCCCAAAAACTGTAGATGCTCCCTCATTTCCCTTAAATCATCATTAAACCAGGAGGTGTTACCTGGCTGATCTGATCGTATACAAATTTGTTTCATAGGAAACGCTTTCTTATATGATGATTCCAGGATCTGGATAAACTGAGAAAACTTTTGATTAACGTTAGAGTTAGGATCGGTAATAAATTCAAAAGATGAGTTTTCTATGAAATTATAAAAAGAGAACATGCCACGGTGTGTAACTGGTCTGTATAACCTATTTTCCCGCTTAAAAGTTGATTTTTGTTTTGTTATACTAAACTGAACGAGTTGTGAGGCATGATCAGGGAAATCAGTCTCAGTGTTCTCAGCAGACACCTGTTCTAAAGAAAAATTTAAAAATATATTGTCAATACAATAATTCACCCTAGTTGGCCCATCCACAGTTTTTAAGAAACCAAAACCACCAAGCAGGTCACATAGGAGGACTGCCTCTCGTTCATTAGTATCAAAGTGCACATTGAAATCCCCAGCCAGCACCAGGTTCTTATTTATACCCCAGCCATGAAGGAGATCTTCTAACAAAGTTAAGAAGGTGGCAAAACTACCTGACGGAGACCTATAAATAGATAAAACATAAAAATTTAAACTCTCAACATGAATACAGGAAAAACAATATGAAATTTTTAAATAAGTCAGTGGCGTAATTTTTTTTTGTCAACGTTATTCGTGAGACTAGTTAGAGTTAGTGCTAACTTAGCGTCTTATTACAATGAACAACACCTGCCGAATTTCACCAAGATCGACAAAAGGATCGTTGAGATATTAATAAAAAACTGATTTTTGTTTTAAACTTTAACACCCTGTATCTTGAGTTTTTAGGACACATGTTTATATGAACTTTTCTACTTGAATTTGGTTCAGGAATGCGCCCTTGAAATTACGGCCCATCATTAAGTAACACCCTGTATATTTAAAGTAGCTCAGTGGATTATGTATTTCAAATAAGTCCCTGATTTGTTGTGCCTAACATTAAATTTTAAAAAAGCGTATAAATAAATTTTGAAAGCGCCCCTTATAATCGGGTTACCCGTTGAAAAGAAAAATGTTTTGCGTGTATTATGCCTACTTCCGTGTTAAAAGCATTTACGCATGGCCCCTTAATCATTTTTTTGCTTAGATTATCTGAGTAAATAAAATTTTCCGACAAATATATGTTCAGTGATAAAGTGATAGACATAAATATTCGAAATTTTCTTGCTGTAGTTTTTATATTTATATTTCGTGTTTTTGTGAATCTACAGTGTGTCCAAAAAAAGTATGAAACATATGGGAAACTTCTTTACTATTGGTTTCTCAGAAAATTTTATTCTTGAAAAAAGTTGGTGCTTTTGCCTTGAAACAATAAATGAGTATTTCAGATTTTATGTATGGGTTTTCGTGCGGGAGCAAGTGTCATTTTCCGAAATCGCGTCAGGAGTAAAGTACCTCAACTTTTAATTTTTCTGGTGGTTAAATTAGTTACACAGTCCAAAATTTATTCTAATCAAAATCAGGAACAAACCCAAACTAATAATTTATTTGTCGTTCACACTGCATGAGTAAAATAAGTCTTAAGTATCCTAAAAAGCCATATAAAATATTATTTGGTTTTGAAGAGTAGGCCGTGCATTTGAAATAAAAATAAATAGCAATAATTTTACTTTATTTTGACATATGAAGTTAATCATTATTCAGTCACTCATCCCAATTGTATTTTGTAAATTATGACAGAAAAGCTAAATACGCAAGGAAGGACAAAATTAGTACTTATTGTTGGTAATAAATAAAAATCGTTTAGAGAAGCAACCGTTATCTTTAATTAATTAATTTCATATGTCAAAAGTGAAGTAAAATTATTGATATTTGTTTTTATTTCAAATGCACGGCCAACTCTTCAAAATTAAAGATTTTATATGGCTTTTTAGGATACTTAGACTTATTTTACTCATCGGGCGCAAACGACAAATAAATTACTAGTTTGAGTTCGTTCGTGATTTTGATTGGAATACATCTTGGACCAAAAGTGTTTAAATGCGTTTGCAACACCCTGATTATAATATCTGGCTGTATCTTTATAAGTTAAGGTATACTTTACTCTTGGCGCGATTTCGGAAAATGACATTTGCTCCTGGACTAAGAGCCATGCATGAAATCTGAAAAACTCATTTATTATTTCAAGGCAAGCGTCAACTTTTATCAAGAATAAAATTTTCCGAGAAACCAATAATAAAGAAGTTTCCCATATGTTGCATACTTTTTTGGACACACTGTATACAAAGCTAAACCGTAAAATATAGTATCGGTACTGGAGGTATGGTGAAAAAATCAGAAAGCAACCGGTAGTGTCTCTTTGACTGTAAACGGTTTTTTGACCACGCCTGTACGATCATCATCATCATTAACAATGCGGTCACCGATAGTTGATTTGTTCAGTTGAGCGGGAACATTGCGTGGTCAGCTGTCAACAAATTACCAAATATACGGTAAATTTGGCAATTCTCGTGAGCATTGTTGCCATTCCGGCTGAAACTTGTCATGGGTGACTGATATTTTTACGACCCTGTTGTGTCATCGGTTGTCTCGAAAACGGTTTGATCCACTGACTTACATACACACCTAGTGCAAAAAAACTTTAAATTCAAAAGATTTTTGGTTGGTAAAAACGCATATGATCAAATTTTGTTTGTCCAAAAATGAAATTACATGAGAAACGCATTTTTGGTTTGTAATGGTCAAATTATAGTAAATTATTGTAACGTTTTCTATGCTTACCTAAAATGGTTTGTTTATGAGATATAGGCATTTGAAAATTGACTTTGCTGATGATCCTGTAACACGCTCTAGCACCTCAGTAATTAAACCTATATACCAAAACGTCTTGCACATTCCGATCTTAATTTTTTATTCGCCATTCAAAAGTTTAACTTCTGGATAAAGTTGTAGTAGTAGTAGTAGTAGTAGTAGTAGTAGTAGTAGATGAGGGTAGGCACACGAACCTGGCAAGTAGACCAAAGGCGATCCTTTTTACCCACCTCCGGGTCTTCCCCCATCCACTCAACCACCCAGGCCCTCGCCAAACATAGCTGACCTTCTCATGAAGGTCAGGACGTTATTCTAAGCAAGGGTCCTGACTTCCTCCTGTTGGTTCATCTCTGTCCCTTCCCAAGACTTCACAAGCGCACAGGAAGTGCAGTGGTGTCTCCTCGACCTCCAAGCATCCCGAACATATCGGATCCTTCTTCACAGCCATCGTATGCAGGTGCTTTCTTAACTTGCAATGTCCTGTTAGAAGTCCTACCAGAGGATTCAGGGCACGCCTACTCCTGTTAAGAATCCATTTCAACTTAGCCCTATCAGGCCAAGTTATGAAATCTTTAGCCTGTCTACAGCCCGGCGTCTGCCACCATTCCTCCTTGAAGAGGAGTTTACAATTGACATGCCTATTGCTGGTTCGGGTCCAAGATAGGGAACTTCGGCTCCAAGTCTGGCGAGCTCGTCGGCCGTTTCGTTGCCATGTACTCCGCAATGTCCAGGGACCCAGACCAAGAATACCAGTTTCCGTGCTGCGAGCTTCCCAAGTGCGTCCGCACTCCCCTCTACGCTTGGCTATCAAAGCAAATATATATAGTCCGCTCTTGCTCAGCAAGTTAAAGAATCAATGTCAATATATTAAAGACAAATCGTATTCGGTATACATATAGAAAACATTATAACAACGTTATTTAATACAGGCTGTGTCTTTCTTCTTGGACACTTGGTATACTTAAGAATATTATTATTATCTTTGTTTATAACAGCCAAAGAGTTATAAAAGTAACTTGTATATGAAAAACTATTTTGGTAAAATTCTCTTGCTGAGTCGACAGATTTAACCGTTTTCGCATGTGAAGAAATGTCAAAACTTAAGTAGATTTTTGTTGAGATTACGACTTATAATAGATATAATAATTGTATGTACTTTTAAGAAAAATATTACTTAAGTATATTATGTATTTATTTTTGTAAACGTTTGTTTTCGATATACTAGTATGTTTAGTATATTTTGGGGCCTAGTCCTGTACTGTTGTAATATATTTGATCATTTTCGTAGTAAAATGGTATAATTATATATATATTTTTTTTTGTATAAAGTAAGCTGTTATGTAATTTTACGTCCTTAAAAATAAAAATATTATTAAGAGTAGTTGCATATGCGTGTTTCATTATTGTTATCCTCAATTAAATCGGGTAAAATAATTGTTGCATCCTCTTTCATTTAAAATAATAATATTTATGTGTATGTATACATATGTAAGAGTAGATGTCGTTGTTCTTAGAATCCAGCATAATTAAGATGCTTGCATAAAAATAAAGCATAACGTAAGATAAAAAAAAGTCCTTAAAGTATGCTGTGGAATAAAACCAGGCCTTCAATACTCCAACTGGTTTATACAGCAACATAACGTAAATTTAAATTTTTCTAACCTTATTTTGTTTACCGATGAAGCCGGTTTTACAAGAGATGTCATAATAAACTCGCACAATTTACATTTTTGGGCTAATGAAAATCCGCACATCATAATTCAAAACAAACACAAAGAAAGGTTTACAGTAAATGTGTGGGCTGCCCATATCGGAAGTAACCTTATTGGGCCATTTGTTTTGGAAGAAAAACTCAATGGTGAGATGTATTTACAATTTTTGCAGCAAAATTTGTATAATTTATTGGAAGACGTGCCTTTGAAAATTTAACCCCTCGATGGATAAACGAGGTGGGCCTGTTTAATGGCCACCGAGGTCTCCAGACCTACATCCCTTAGACTTTTATTTCTGGGGACAAGTGCAGCGGCAAATTATCCGAAGACTGAGAAAATGTATTGAAGTACGTGGATCCCATATTGACCATTTGCCAAAATAACATAAACGTTTTCATTATTTTTGTATTTTAATAATATTGTAAATTAATTAAGCTTCGATCAACCCCTTGAAAGGTTTTTGGACTTGACGATATCTGAACTGGAAATCTTTTAGCATCAACTCTTCTTGCCTTCGAAGAGTTGGAAAGCGCTTCCCAAAAATTAAATGCACATCAGCATACCCCCGACTTATCTCAAAAATCGCCAGTTTTTTCGAAATAAATTAAGAGTACCTTTTTTGAAGAGGAGTGACCAAAGTATTTATAAAAATCAGTTTTCAGCTCTGTCAAATGACACCGGTCAAAATTTTGCACCAACGAGTATAGTGGCAAGTCCGTTCCTGAGTTCCCTGACGATGTCTACATCTACTGTAGCAATGACTCTTTATGGCCTCTATAAAATATTAAAATTTCATTAAATTATCCAAGTCGGTTCAGAAGTTAGAGCCAAAAAAGTAAATTGCTGGGTACCCCTTTAGGGCTCTGTATTTGCGTTAAGATGCACTTTAGGAATTTTTTTTCTGTGACAAATTACGGTTATTTTGACCTCCTCTCTATGCTCCCGAGAAATTAGGAGGTACTTATTGGACACTCTGTATTTTATGTAATTAAAGAAAAGTCTAAAATTATTACTCTTAAAAGGTTACCTATAGGTAAAAAAGAAAAACAGAACTGTCAGGCTCTGAAGTTTTTATGTTTAGGAAAATTACATTATTGCCATTGCCATTGCATAATAAAGAATTTTAAAAAACATCTACAACAAAGAACCTAAAAGTTATAAATATAAACCAAATGAAAGGTGTGTCCACCTTCTACTTCCAAACATGTTCTGATTTTTTGTTTTTACAGGATCAAAAACATTAGTTAGCACTTAGGGGGAGTTGTTACTTCCTGAAATTTATTTGTAATTCTAGCTCGTAGGTCTTCGAAAGGGGTTTTTAAAACCGAGTTTTTAATATGAGGCCATAAAAAGAAATCGCATGCTCGGCGTGAGATCTCAGGACCTTAATGACCACCTAACCACAGATTACTTCAAATATGTTCGAAAAATGTTTTTACACTCCTGTTATATGAATTGTGAATGTGACTTGGGAGTTTTGCTTTCCCCGATTTACTCTAGTGAAAGATCTGTATTCGAAAAAAATAGTAGGTACTATAACGACTCAAAATGAAATAACAATTGAACTTCCCGATTACGGTTATTGTAATGAAAATATAACATTACAGAATAGTGTTGTTGAGTTACGTAGGTGGTTTTTAATAGGGAAAGTATTAAAAATTCTCAAATGTGATGTACAGGGTGTGTCAGAAGTACGGTACGTAACTAAAGGGGGTGATTCCTTAGGGTATTCTAAGAGAAAAAGTTCATATGAACATGTGTCCGGAGTTACACTACAGTTATAAAAAAAAATGTTTTTTTTATAATTTTTTTAATTGTTTTTCCCGAATTTATTGAAATTTGGTACCGTTATTTATAATGATATGGGGCTTAATTAGCCGTAGCTGAATTAAATTTATTAAGTCCAGTGACGAATATTATTGACAAAAAATGTACGCCACTGACTTTTCTAATTTTGATATTTGTTTTCGGATTTACCAACTAATAATACAACTTTTTTGTTCCCTGAATTATTTTCGTATCTTGCTTCGCTTTCGAGAGAAAAAATAAAAACCGCTTTATCGCATTTACAAAAAAAAATAGCTAGTACCTACATATTTCAAAGTTAATTAAAATATGGGGTTAAGGTATGTTTTGATGTCTAATTTACCTGGTTTCTCAATAACAAGTCAAAAATGAATAACTTACTAATACTAACGCTGAAATGGCACAGATGCATTTCACTTATGGCCTAGCAAAATGGAAATGCTGAAGAAGTTCGGCGAATTTATCAGGAACGTTATCCAAACAGAGTCGTGTCATGTGCCAAAACATTTAGACAGTTCCATGCAAGATTGAGTGAGACTGAGAACTGAGAGTTTGAAACGTAGTACGGAACTTTCTGGTAGACCTGCAGCAGTAACCACGCCTGAGTTAGAAGAGGCTATACTTTGTGAGATAGACGATGATCTTTCAACTACTGCCAGGAAAGTGGCAGTGCAACTTCAAACAAGTGCATCACCTGTTTTTTTTAAAGAAAATCGTCTTTTTATAATTTTTTCAAATATGCTTTACCCGATTTTATTGAAATTTGGTACCGCTATTCATAATGATAAGGGGCTTAATTAGCCGTAGCTGAATTAAATTATTAAGTCCAGTGGCGTCCCGGAGAGCACCTTAACGCATATTATTGACAAAAAATGTACGCCACTGACTTTTCTAATCTTGATATTTATTTTCGGATTTACCAACTAATAATACAACTTTTTTGTTCCTTGAGTTGTTTTCGTATCTTGCTTTGTTTTCGAGAGAAAAAACAAAAACTGCTTTATAGCATTTAAAAAAAAAAAAAATTTCAAAGTTAATTAAAATATGAGGTAAAGGTATGTTTTGATGTCTAATGAAATGCTGAAGAAGTTCGGCGAATTTATCAGGAACGTTATCCAAACATAGTCGTGTCATGTGCCAAAACATTTAGACAGTTCCATTCAAGATTGAGTGAGACTGAGAAACGTAGTACGGAACTTACTGGTAGACCTGCAACAGTATATAACCACGCCTGAGTTAGAAGAGGCTATACTTCGAGAGATAGAAGATGCTCCTTCAATTAGTGCCATGAAGGTAGAAGTGCAACTTCAAACAAGTGCAGCAACTGTTTGGAGGGTTTTGTATCTTTATCAACTATACCCATACCATATTCAATGTGTGCCAGCTCTACTTCCCGGTGATTTTCAGTCGAGGTTTGATTTCAGTAGGTGGTTGCTGCATACGGTAGCACTGTAGCACATCACAAACAATTTTTTACCGAACGTATTATTTACTGATGATGCTTTTTTTCAAGAGAAGCCATTATGAATTTTCATAACGAACATTTTTGGGCGGACGACAATTCTCATAAAATAAGAGAAGGTCGTTTTCAGCAACAATTTTCGGTAAATGTGTGGGAGGGATCATTGGCGACTATCTTATTGGACCATACTTTTTACCACCTTGATTGAATTTAAACTTCTATACGCAGTTTCTATCTGAAGAACTTGACGTTCTGTTAGAAGACGTACCTTTACAAGTATGTGGTTCATGCACGACGTCGCCCCAGCTCATTTTTGCCTAGTTGCTGGTCAATACCTCGACAACACTTTTCCTAATTGCTGAATTGGACGCGCAGGTCCCCAAGGTTGGCCAGCTCGCAGGACCGACTTGAATTCTCCAGACTATTATTTATTGGGGTCACTTAAAGTCTCTTGTATACAAGACGCTACTTGATCTGCCCTAAACTAACCTGAACAAACCGGCCTCTGAGATAAGAACAACCATTAAATATATTTAGGATTACTGTCTCATTGCGTGTTTTATTAAAGTTAGGAGGAAATCTTTTATAAGGTTATTAAAGGGTAAATTCAGATTCCAGGATTTTGACCACAGCGTTCTTGTTGGCTTGTCATTTGTCAATCAATAGTTTTATTATAGGTGGCAAAACTATGTGATTATTCGTCTCACCAGAGTACCTTATAAACTGAATATTTGTAAAAGTTGTGTAGATGAGGTATACTACTAGTCGGCTAGTCGGTATTTTTGAGAGCGGCAAATGATCAAATTTTCAGTCTAGTAAAGAATATAAGGGATGTTCCATTTGAAATAAAAAATCTCTGAAAAGCGGCATTTCCATTTTATATATTTCCCTGCATAATTTCACATAAGCAGTTTACCAAAAAAAAACTTCAGAACTCCTTTGTGTAAACCGCAACACAAAAATCTTTATTCGTGTTAGTATAAGCATTTAAAATGTGTCATAATTGTGGGACACCACATTGTAAACTAATGCTAATGTTGTTGATGATAAAAATTTGCAATTGATGAAAACTGACTGTAAACAGTGGAGATTGTCAGTGTCGATTCGAAATTAATTTTTTTTTTTAAAAGGTATGATTTATGTGAATGTTTTTTAACATTGAAAATGTTTATATTATCGCACGGGCACGTAGTATGGGTACGGAATTCGAAATTCTTGTGTTGCATTTGTCCCTGACGTCACACCGAATTAAATGATCGGGATCAGACCAAGTCGAGGGTAATCGTATGGTTCCGCTGAAGCAGTCAGCGGGTGCAGCAGGCGTTCGCGATCGAGCGTAGCATCGTATTTATATCAATCGGCCGTCGCCACAGGGTGGTTTGGCTGGCGCGGCTGGAGTGCGCTTCAGATCATATTCGTATTTCGTAGTGAAAGCGCTTATGTATGATTTATAATGAACGCCGATAACATTAGTTGCATGCTGTTGTTGGAGGAAGAAGACGAAGAGGAGATGTTAGCCCAAATTCCTCCATTTCGACAGACCTCATATTAACACTTGAATTTATACTATAGGTACCATATTTAAATCAAAGCTGCAGCATACCAAGTAAACAAAATTAGAAAAAAGTCAGTGGCGTGCATTTTTTTGTCAATAATATCCGTTGAAGTGTTTCCCGGGACGCCACTGGACTTTATAAATTTAATCTAGTTAGGACTAATTAAGCCTCTTATCATTATGAATGACGGTACTAAATTGCAATAAAATCGGGAAAAGGATATTTACAGAAATAATAAAAAAAACTATTTTTTTAAAAAAACTTTCACACTCTGTACATCAAAAACGGGGCAACACCGGACACATATTCAGGTTAGTACTTCTGAAACACCCTGTATACAATCAAATATAACGGTCAAAAACACAAATATTTATATCAAAATATTGATAACAAACAATAACACCAAACGATACAATGCAATAATGCGAAAATCACGGGTAAACTAAATTCAACCCTGTCGCCCAGGGCCTTTTAGTTTTATTGCCGCTTGACCAATCGAAATAGAGTTACGGTTAGTTCAGGTTATTCAGGTCATTAAGTACTGATCAATATTTCCTTCGTATGCATAATCTTGGATTTGAATATGGTATAGGGTAGACTGGGGCAAGTGTAAAAATGGGGTAAGTGGAAAATCAGAGCGCCAATCAGGCAATATTGAAAGTTTACTTGTCTGTGTGGTTCGAGGCAACTAACTATACGTTAGCGCTGTTGAATTATCTACTCCCGGCGAGTTACCAGTTGTTTTTTTCTTTCTGAGTAGTCATTTGTAACATAACCTCCGAATCGGTCCGTTAAATAGTGTGTGATATCTCCATAAAAATTGGTCAAAGGTAAAAACTTATAATATACTTTTAGTTTTATTGCATTTTCTTATGTTTAGTCAATTGTTGTAGCTTTAAAATCCTATATACCGACCAAATCTAAAAGCGGTTTTTACTCACGAGCAGGTTTGCACTTCCCCCATAAAAAACATAATGTGGGGCATGTGTGAAAATTGTAATGGGTAAAGTGTAAAGGTTAGTTTACACTTGCCCCATTTTCCTGGGAATGCTAAAGTTCGTTGGCACTGACACTTAAAGCTTTTATTTTTTACAGAGAGTTGACGTCATGGTACGAAATTATAAAAGAAAGTCCGATAGGGCTGCCTATGGGGAGGAGCAATTAAATGCTGCAGTAAATGCCGCCAATCAAGGTCAATTAACCATGTCGATGGCTAGTACCGAATTCAGAATCCCATACATTACAATCTACTGTAGAATAACTGGCCGCCGGCGTGGCGAAAAAAGCAAGACACAGGGCCGACCTCCAATACTTTCTTGGCAAGATAAGTGTCAACTGGCCGAAAATATAAAAACAATGGAGAAGTGGGGATATTGATTAACTTCGAGAGAGCTTCAAGAAAAAGTTCGGGACTTTGTAACTTTAAATAATATTCCCAATCCTTTTAAGAACAATATGCCAGGCACAGACTGGCTAATAAAGTTTAAACAGCGTCACTCGTTGAGTATGAAGAAACCACAAAGCTTAGAGTACTGCAGAAAGAAATCAACGGACCCATTCATAATAGACCAATATTTTGTTTTATTGGAAAAGGCTATATTGGAGTTGGGTCTTCAGGATCGTCCTGAATCTATTTACAATTTAGATGAGACTTCACTGTGTACAGATCCTTCTCGTCTTAAAATTGTTGGCGCGAAAGACAACCCCTCTTTAAGCATTATTGCTGGATCGGGCAGAGAAAATATATTGCCACCATTGATAATATTTAAAGGCAATAACATTGATAATATTTAAAGGCAATAATATTGCTGGATTTCAGAAAAAAATGAAGACTTCTTCGAAGGCACCGTAAATGCAGCCAGCGCCAATGGATGGATGACCTCCGAAATATTTAGAAATTACTTTCTAAAGACTTTTATTCCTTTGGTTCGTGATCAGGCACCAATTATTGTTATATATGATGGGCATGTCTCGCATGTGGATTGCTTATTAATTCAAGCCGCAAGAGAAGAAAATATTCATATACTTAAACTGCAGCCTATACAAGTCATTTACTTCAACCTCTCGATTTGAGTATGTTTAGATCCTTTAAGGCAATATGGGAGAGGAAAATAATAACATGGCAAAGACGTCATCAGGGACAATGACTACCAAAAAGGGACTTCGCCACATTGCTAGTGAAAACCTGGGCTGAAGTAGATTCCGGAATCATAAAAACAGGATTCAGAAAGGGTGGTATTGTTCCATTTAATAGACATGTTATTCCTAAAGAAAAGTATGACATCGATGCCCTAAAAAGATGGCAGGAACACTTAAAAAATCAAAGATCTGTAACAGATTTACAACCGAGGCCAGATCGCATTGATATTGAAAGGAATGAACATGATGCTGTAGCACCGAACGTAACAGAAAAAACCGCTACTTTCGAACAGTCAATGTTAAAAACAGTAAAGCCTTCTACATCTGACGCTTCATTTAAAAGGAAACTAGCATCTAATGCAGAATTACTTACAGCTCCTTCAGCATCTAGTGCCACCAATCTCAAAGTAATTGTCAGCTCTGATCAAAATGAAGAAATATACGAAATAATCATCAGGAGCCTATAACTGAACCCGTAGTACCAGCTACAACCGAAAATCGGCAAGAAAAGAAGGCAAGTTTTGATGATCTACTACTTGATTCGCTCCGACAGAGTCCTTCTTCTAATCCAAGGAAACGAAAGCGCTTAATTCAAGGTGGCCAAACCATTGCAGGTACTATCGCAAGTAGTCAGTCAAAAATCTCTACAAGTTCATCTACTATATCTAAACCAGCTATGAAAATTGACCGAAAGAGTAAACAAAGTCGACCAAGTCCGTATCAATTTGAATCCAGCTCCAGTGAATCAGATAATGAAAGTATACCTTTTATGGAATCGGATCAAAGTTTCACTTTAGAATCGGATTGCGAAGATCAGATTCCTGAAATAAACAAAGACAATATTTCCATTGAAGACTGGGTACTGGTTAAATACACATTACCAAAAGCAAAGAAACATTTTATTGGCCAGGTAAATACTGTTGACAACGGCTTTGAAATCAAGTTTACTAGAAAACTAAAAGACAATTTTTTTATGGCCACTCACCGATGATGTCGATGTAGTATAGCTAGACGATACCTATAGTGACTCGTTTACCTGAACCGGTAGTAACACGCCGAGGAGGTTTTCATTTTAATGTGAAATTTGCGGGATACAATATTTAACAAGTTCCATAAAATTATTCGAATTTTTAAACTTTAAGTTTCTTTTCTGTTTTAGTTTCTCCTTGGGAATAACCCCTACTGTTTTAGAGATTAAAGCCAAACATTGGGTTTTGAACGGATAAATACGTTTATAAAAATATTATTCTTGTTATTAGGAATTTTTTGAGGGTTATTTTGGTTTACTTATTATTTTTCAGAGGTACCTTTTAATTTTTCGTTTTTATGATTTGCTTGGCTAACTATTTCCCAACAATAAAAAGTTCATAACTTCCCAGATTTTTATTTTTTTTTAAGTCTGTAAAAAGAAAAATTGGCATGGGAGATATAAACTTCATTTACACTTTCCCATTACCACTTCTGCGAACATGCATGGAAATTGTATTCCGATTTTACACATTCCCTTTTTGGGGTAAGTGTAAAATTTCGGTATAAAAAAAAATCATTCAAATCTCAAGATCTCAAAAATAATTCATGAGTGCCCTATGCAGTATGAAAAGTAAACATATTAAACTATTACTTTCTTACAAAACACTTTTATAAATATTGTATATTTAAAGTAGGAAGGAAATAAACTTGAACTATTAAAAAGGGCTTCGCTGTTGCCCCAGTCTACCCTAATTATAAGCTTTGTAATGTAATGCTGAAAAATAAACAGAATGGTTTTGTACACTTTACCGTTCGTCCCTACACTTGCTGCCACTTTCTTTCATGCATTTTGTTTCATTACAACATTTTTGAAATTTTCGTTCTCATAGTTGTATACTTTTGCACCTCCTCTATCAAACACTCGTCAGCAATTGCCGAAAACGGTGGCATTTTGCTGAGCGATCACGGCTGGACTGGTCTCTCTAGCAGTCCGAACGCAGCCACGCTGTGTCGCTGAGCTGCGGCAGTGAAACCGTGTACATACAAATCGGCAAATCGCATTAAACCAGTACCGAGCTACCAATCGCGAACGCCAGCCGCGGCCGCTGACTGCTCCAGCCAAACCATACCTTAGAGGCGCGTTAGAGTTTATAACCTTTATTTTACTATTTTTTATATTATGAATCAATAAACCTTATATCAGCTACCTAAATATTACATTCAAATCTATGAGTTTTCGCAGATCTCAAATCTCACAATAGTCACAAGCGTTGCACTCTGCTTCGGCATTTTCAATGTCCTCCCCGGTTGCATCTTTGTAAAGGACTGTAAATTTTTTTAAGTTTGTTTTATAGCCCCAAATTTCTATACTGTTAAAATTGAAATTGTGTAGATTGTCAATTGCATGGTTGCAACATGAACATAAACCTTTGATTTAGAATTACAAATGTACTAAAAAAAATACTTAAGCAAAGTGAAAGAACAAAAAATATGTAGATAGGAGAGACTTTGTACCTTGGGCAACTTTCCTTAAAAGAAATATTTAATGCCAAAAATTGTATGCAACTAAGCAAACAATAGTAGGTATAACCACATATATACTCTTTGCAAAACAATTTTCGTTGCACGTCATACCCTTCGAGTGACGTCAGTTATCGGCAATGTTGCCAGTTTGTAACCAAAATAACCGAGTGAGGGAATTTCAGTCGTTTTGTTTTTTTTATAAAAACAAGATAAATTTACAAAAACAAACACACATTTATTTACTTCATTTGTAAAATCTTGCAGGATAACAATATATACCTATTATATTGAAATAATCATGTAATATTAATGTTACCTTTTTATATATGCTTTGGCTATTTGAATAATAAAAATAAAAATACAAAAATGGATCTTCAATCATCCTCCAGATCACTTCAATCACTCATTTCATTTACTTTAATAATAATGGGTTGAATGTTCAGTCTATCTAATGCATGTTCTCTTTCATACCATTTTAATATCTCGCTTTCTGTGTGCTGAATTGAATTTTTCCAAACATCAGGAATAGCAATACGCAATGATTCTCTCCACATATTCATACAGTCAGTTTCCGTACTGCCATCAGGGTTGAGATGATTAAAATAATGATTTTAATCAGTATGATTATTTTTTAATCATGATTAATTTAAAAAAGAGTTTTAAAATTTTAACACTTAAAATGTAATTGTTCATACAAAAAATTAAGCCCAGACGCATTTTTATGTGGTGTTATTTATTATTTTATTATAATAATCGAAGGGAACAGCTGGTTATTACAAAAATAAAACTTCAAAAAAAATTAAAAAATTAAAACTAAAAAAAACCTTTTTAATACAAAAAATACTTAATTTAAACGAGAAAGGAATTATAAAAAAACTTAAGTGTTATAATGCTTAAATAGAAATACTAGTTTAGCTGCTTTGTCACTGCCAAGTCTGTTTCTTATATCTGAATGTACGAATCCATAAGTAAAAAACATCCTTTTGATATCAGCAGACGATGCACAGGCACACAAAACAGAAATTACTATAGGGAGCACTTGCTTAATTTCTAAAACATTTTTTTGAGATCTCCACCACTGTACTGCTGTTATATTTTTGATTATTTCCTCGGAAAACAGAGTTTTGTGAAAAGGGTCCGACTTAGCTTCCAACTTAATTAGTAATGGTAATAATCCTGTGTCTGCAAAATATTTGGAAACAATGTGTAGAGCATCTCTCTTTTCTTCAGCTGGTAATGGATATTCTTCTTTGTTTATTGTAGGATCCAAAATATACGCCAAAAAGTGAAAGGGGGCTAGAGCTTGAACATATCTGTTCTTAAATAAATGATATTGACGCAAGCTTCTTTCTTCTTCAAATCCAAAACTGTCAAAAATAGCCAGTAACTTTTTCCATATGTAAACTGCTTGAGATAAAAATGCACCTTTTTGTTGCATTGCATCCAGTGCTATAGAAATTGGTTTTAGCAACTGTAGAAAATCTTCAGCCATCCTTTTAATACAGATATCAGATATCTGAAACTTTTTTAAAAATCACTGGATTAATTTGATCTTTATGCTTTTCACATATTAATAACAATTTTGGCCACGCATTTACATAGATCTCAAGACAATCTGGAAGTGTATTCCATCCAACATCCTGGGGTAAGACCAATTTCTTGCCCCCTTTTTCTTTATACCAAGCATTTGGCAAATAGGTATTTCTGAAGTATTTCACAATATGTACTATATGTCCTTTTATCTGCGATGCTTCTAAATCTTTGGAGAGCAAACTAAGTAAGTGTGCCGAACAACCATATTATGTAATTATAGGGTACTTGGACGACTCGGTAATTTTTTTCTTCATACTGACCATGTTATTATCTGTAACAATACTGGTAACTTTACAGTTATATTCATTTTTGTACTTATTTATTGAGTTAATAGCCAATTCGGCAAGATAGTCAGCTGTATGGGGATGACCAGATGTATCTATGCTTTCTAAAAGAACACTGTTTTCATCCTCTGCAGTCAAAGCGACACAGATTATCGGCTCATTATGTATATTGGACCATCCATCTAAGGACATGCAAACAGATTGTCCAATTAACTTGTTAAAACAATTATATTTTTCTTCTTCAAATATTTCATTCAAGAGCGTTGATGATAACTGAAATCTAGATGGTGGAAGGTAACCAGGTCTTAGCATTTCTATGGCCTATCGAACCTCTTTATTTTCTACAGCTCTAAAACTGCAATTTGTTGCTGTCCAATCCTTTTTTCTTATCTTGTCCAGTTCGCACAACAAAAGAATCCAAATGACCGCTACTTCCACTATTTTCACGTCCACCTACACTTCCCTTTTCACAGTTATCGCTTTTCTGTTTCTTTGCCAACTGGATAGTTTCACTCTGGCTAGTTCCAGGCTGCGACTGACAATCACCATGCAGAGTTTCAAGACCACTGCTGATATCACTAGTTTCACTTTTGCAGGTTTCCCAATGACTTTTTAATCTGTCCGCTAGACCTTGCAATTCTTTACCACACTTCTTACATACTGCTCTACAACCTAGTTTGCCCACCAATTTCTTTTTTATAAAATGCTGCCAAACACTAAATTCCTTTCTGCCCCGGCTTGTCATGAGTTCAAATGTTTTGATAGATTAACCCCTAAAGCAAAAACATTACTGCTAACTAAAATAAGTGCATATCGTTTATATAGCCGGGCGTTTTCTGCCAGTTATTACAAGTTTCGACAAAGCGGCAAACTTGCAATACTGCGCGGACGAAATTTTCACGTTAATACAAGTTTCGACAAAGGCGCAAACTTGCAAAAACTACGCGTACGAAATTTGCATGTTAAAACTTCTCCAGTTTTGCTTCGTATCTGTACTATCCCTGCCTAAAAATATTTGTTTACTTAACAAAACAAAATATAAGCAGTAAGAAATATTTAAAAATAATAATATTTGTAAAAGCTGGTAAATTTTTTTAAAAAATCAAGAAAATCATGATTTTTATCAACCCTGATAAAATCACTACATTTTTTTCAATTAGTCGAAAGTCGCTTGACGATTTTAATAACATTGTTATCGCAAAACCTAATAAAAAGTAGCCAAATCGCACAGTCTGGCTACACTGCAGAATAGGGACCCAGACCAGAACCGTTAACCGGACCGGAATATACAGGGCTGCCCAGAAGTCCGGAATAAAATTAATATAGCCTTAATCTGTAACTTTTGTGGAAAATGCTCGGACACGACAATTTAGTTTTATATATGCTTACATTTTGACGTTATTCGTTTGTTTTTTTTATAGACATTTGTCAAAGATATGACGACATCGACCTTTTTTTTAAATGGAAACATACAGTTTGTGATACATCATTTGAAAGCTAATATCTCGTACAGTATGCTCATAAATTTTGGCGCAATTTTGTCAAGCTATTTGAAAATGGCGACTGTTAAAAGTTTAAAAAAAATCTCTATTGAAATAAGCGGAAATGATAAATCATTGATGTTTTTTTACCTTTCTAAAGGGGAAAACGCCACTGATAAAACGAACCAGTAAATACATTTTGTAAGAGAACATATTTTGGCGAAAAAATGTCGAAATCACCTTTCTTATTAAGTAATATTTTAAGGAAGGTAAGTCCCAATTCACTTGACAGGTTTCTCTTTCCGATCATTTTACCACATAATCTACAACATGGTAGTATTAGGAATTTTACTAATGGGAACGTAAATCTTGACGAACGATAAACGTTATTAATTTGATATAGACAAGACATATAGATTTGCTTTTAATACCTTTATTCTGTAATAAAGGTTTGAAAAATAAATTAAGAATCTTTACCTAATGAAATCAATTACAAAAATGTGCAAAAAAGTGTTTTGGACTTAGTATAGGTACAGGGTGTCCAGTTTTCGTGTGTTTTCATATACCAGCTACCTTATTATAAAAGATTGAAAGATGGGGTTTGCGGCTTACTGTTCTATTATTGTATGAATCTTTTATTGCCGCAAACGAAATTTTCATAGCACTCCCAGTTTCTGACATACAGGGCGATTTTAAAAATTTGTCATTTTTGACGCTCCCCTGTATCTCGATTATTTGAAAACTTATCAATAAGCTAAAAATGGGTTATTAAAGAGTTTCTTATGTAAAACTCAGTGGCGTAGTTACTTCTTTTCTAAAAAGTTTTGTTTTTGAGTTATGACCCAAACTTGTGTTTTTTTTTAAATGGGACACCCTATATTTATGTCTTTGTCTAATCCCTCTTCTTAAGAGCTTTTCAAAAATGTATAATAGTCCATATTTATTTCTTTTAAAAAGGGATAATTTTAACATTTTTTGTAAAATTAATCATTTTTCGTATAGAAGGCTATGCCCGCAAATAAAAAACAAAATTAACAGCTTAATTTTTATTATAATAAAAATAATAATAATAAAAAAAAAGGTTTTAAGAATAAGTCCAGTATGAATAAAAGAAGATATGAATATGATTACAATATGTAGGGGCAATTTGTGTAAAAAAGGTAAAGATAGAAAGAATAAATAAAATATAAGCTGGCCAGTTGGTTAAATCCAGGGCCAAATAAACGTATCACACACACACACACACACACACACACACCCACACACACACACACACACACACACACACACACACACACACACACACACACACACACACACACACACACACACACACACACACACACACACACACACACACACACACACACACACACACACACACACACACACACACACACACACACACACACACACACACACACACACACACCATCACACACCATCACACACAACTTTTTATTATTACATAACTTTAAACCAACAATAAAGCAAATATAATATTTTATTAAATTACAAAAATTGCTCGAATTTGGGCTCCGTTGTGTTCTAAACACTTTCGACACACCGTTTCGATTTTTCGCAATGCATTTAATAAAATACTTGACCTTCCTTGCAAAAGCCTAAAGGTTTGATGAGTAGCTTCTCAAGGTTGATCAATATTGTGGTATTGTCTCTTGTATCATTAATTTTCTATATACCCCCTAAAAAAAATCCAACACAGAAAGATCAGGTGATCTTGGAGGCCACCCGACAGGTCCATTGGTACCAATCCATTTATCGGGATATGTGGTTTCTAAATATTCTCTCACTATATTAGAATTGTGACTCGAAGCGCCATCTTGCTGGTGATAAATATTATTTAAATCGGTCAAAGGAATATCCTCTAATATTTCCATTAGTGCATCTCGCATAGATGATAAAATACTTAATTATATTGTCAAAAAAAAGCATGACATGCTAAATCAAAAGCGACCTTGACGTTCTCGTGTAAATATTACGTGTTAGTTCTCTTGGGACCAGTACCTTGAATTGTTTCGGTTTAAGATACCAGAACTCGTAAAATAAGCCTCGTCGGACCATAACACCCTTCTGTCCAAATTTTCGTTTTCCTGCAACATTTTTAGGTACCAGTTTCAAAAAATCCTATGTTCTGCGTTACCGGGATGCAAATGTTGGATGAGATGGTATTTGTATGGTTTAAATTTATATTTTTTTAGTATTAACTGCGTTCTTGATATTTTAATTCCAACTTCATCATACATTCATTGCATGATATGGATGGTTGTACCATGACAGAGGCCAAAACATTTATTTCTTCTGCCCTGTTTTGCTTGTTGTAAAAATTAGGCCTTGGTTTTTTAAAAGACCCGTGCTCAATGAGACTGGCATGAATTTTTTGAAATATTCTTTTATCAGGTTGTTGTCTTTCTAGATATCTACGAAAAACTAATAATAGATAACAATAATGATTAAAACTGTTTTTTTTTATTATGAATATTAATGGTACCTAACAAATGATTTTAAAAATTACCTATTACAATACAGCTCCGAGGCTGCGTTCGCGTCTTCATTAGCAAGAAAATTATGAAAAACATACACATATCGTGTTTTTCATAATTTTCATATTTACTATTTTGTGCCATGTTAATCAATTTTCCACAGAAATAAAAAATAAACTTACAAAATGAAACAAATACTAGTAATATTTGACAACAATCCGTAATGGCGCATATGCAGAATTTGTTTTTCTGTCATGGCTATCCGTGATTGACCATGAAACGTTAAAAGTATCCCTTTTTAAAAGAATTAAATATGGACTATTGTATGTTTTTGAAATAATGTCAACTACGCTACTGGATTCTACATAAAAAACTCTGTAATATCCCATTTTTACCTTATTGACAAGTTATCAAATAATCGAGATACAGGAAGCGTCAAAAATGACAAATTTTAAAAGTCGCACTGTATGTCAGAAACTGAGAGGGCTATGAAAATTTCGTTTGCGGCAATGAAAGTTTCACAAAATATTAGAAACCCTATCTTTCTATCTTTTATAATAAGGGAGCTGGTATATGAAAACACACAAAAACTGGACATCCTGTACATTTTAGAAAGGAAATGAAATAGTATATTACATACTAAGAGTGGTAAGAAGCCTATTACACACGGTTTCGAAAATTACGGTACGAGCGTTAGCGAAAATTGTCCTTGTTAATGCAGACATTTATGTGGTCAAGGTGACGCGATGCATTGCAATGCCAACTTTGCGCAAAATGTATTGAACATTTTTGCGATTACACAAAAACACACACTTAAACAATATACTTCTCTTAACGAATACGATGACTAACTCGATAACTCATTAACACCCGGACTATCGGATGAAACACGGCCGGCAAAAACTTATGACAGTTGACCGGCTTACCTTCCACTTCAATGATTTCGCCAAGTGTCATGTTGTCGCTTCTCGTTGGTTGTTTTTCTCGGACACGGTATTAAAGTATTGTCCGTATCTTTTTCAAATCACTAACTTCCGGCATTTTTCTCAAAATCTGGAAGTTGTCTTATGTGTGTCCTATCTACAGACCAGGCAGTAGAAATGATGTTAAGAATTACCGGCCAATCAGTATTCTCTCAGCTATATACCAAAACTCCCCGAGCACTGCATTGAAACTGTACTAACTAAAGTCTTTCAACAAATAATAATTAGTAAACAGAACGGATTTAACTCTGGCCATTTAATCGATACTAACTGTACGCTGAGTCTTAGTTGTCTTAGTTGTCAGTCAAAGTACAAGTTAAAATTGACGGCTCTGATCTAAACCCTCCAATATCGCCTCGAGAGTTTCCCAGAGTTCCCACTTAGGACCACTTCTATTTAACTTGTTTATTAACGATTTATTGGGCGGGAGGTTAACCACAAATTATTTACTATTTGCTGACGATATGAAACTGTTCACACGAGTAACGTCGCCCCAAGACCAAGACGTGATCTCCTTAAAAAGCGATATCGACCACGTTTTTTATTGGTGCCAAATTAATGACTTAACATCGACAAATGTTGTTTTATTAGGTTCAGCAGATCAAGGGGCTTGTTCCTCCATCAGTACGCCATCAACAATGTTTCTTTAAGGCAGGTGCCTGTAGTAAAGGATCTGGGTGTGTACTTTGACACTCGGTTGACATTTGCAAATCACTTTGAGAAGATAGTTTGTTCTGGACTACTGGACTACTCTAACAGAGTCTAGTCGCCTTCATAAATAGGCGGGAAAACATTCAGCAGAAATTCCTTAAATTTGCTAGGCATGTACTTCACAAATCAGAAATCAATTTAACCAACGGCCATGGTATGGCGTACTTAAATTCCTACTCTTACCCACAGAAGAGAGTAGTACTATGTCTGTTTTGCTTTTAACCTATTTAACAATAGCAATAAAAGTTATGAATGTCTTGAAACTTTTTGCGTTTACATCCCAAGCTATTAGACTCTTTTGCATATTCCCTACTGTAAAGTATTTACTACATAGTCCTGTAAACAGAATTTCATCAAGCGTCAACAAATATTATGATAGACTGAGCTTTTTTAATACGTCAATAGAAAGATTTAAATTCATTGCTAAAAGGGATATCTTAGGTTATTCTAAGCTTGTAATTTAAATTAAATACTGCCCCCTGATTTGCCGCTCGAAGTCGTCTCGCTCGGCTAACAGCCCTATCACGCGCCTTTTAAATTATAATTAAGCCGGCGAAAGGTCTAGTTTACTGTCCATGGATTTGAGAGTCTATCGCGGTTTTTCGGTTTCCACAAGAATTTGTTTACATTTGTACTTTGTTTTAAATGCATCGAGCAACAAAATGCTTTGTGTAAATCTACCACATAATTACAAACCCAGTTTCCGTTTAAAGAAAAGCAAACTGTAAATGCAAGGTAAAAATGTATATCTTTTGTATTAGTTTCTATTAGGAAATGTTTGTTGTTTTTAACGACTTTTAGGCCAGTAGAAAACTTTAGGCAAGCTACCTAAGTAGAAAACTGGTTTTTAACAGGCAAATTACGTAAAAATTTATCGAAGAACATAGTCTTAGAAAACAGAAGAATCATAGGTACATACAACCTCCTTTTTTTGACAGTACTTGCATGACAGTATTCTTTCGAAAGTCAATTAAAACTTATACAGGTTATAATGTCAATTAAACAATCCAGTCTTTCTCCACAGTTTAATATGAAAATTATTTTTTAGTTTCCTACGTGTTTCGAATGTTTAAACGTTCATCCTCAGGGGATACCAATATCAAGTTGAATGAAAAATACAACGGTGCCTCAAATTAGTGAGTACAACTTATAAAAGTGAGGAAAAGAAAATTGAAGATGAAGTGTAACAAGTAGTCATATGATTTATGTTAACATGTTGGTTGTATAAAGATTTTAATTAAAGTGAAATTTTTTTTTATAAAATTTGTAGGTGTGGAATATTATTTTTATTTAATAAATGAGAAACATATTTAAATAAAGTGTAAAATTTATAAAAAGTTATATTACAAAAAACCATTAATGGAGGAGAAAAAACTTTTTGTAAAATTTTTAAATTATAGAAAATTCAAATTTAAGTCAAAGTTAAAACATTTTAAAATTCAAATTTGGTTTGATTAACTGGGGCTGTGCCCCGTATTAGATGTAAGTTTAACATGACTGTATAGAGAAAAAATAAATAGTAGGTTGTTATAATAAAAGCTCTAAAAAATAGAACCTGTGCTGACATAACCTTTTTAACTACCAAGTGGGAGCCATACTAACATCAAATTCGAATTTTGCATTTCGAGAAACCCCTAGGTAGGTACCAATTTTAGTTCAAATATTGACATTATTTCAAAAATTATTTAGGAAAAATGAAAATAAAAATAAACCTTTAACACCCTGTATCTCCGAAATCATCAAATGCATATACGTTGTTTTATAGACGCCATTTTGAATTTTGTAAAATGGCTCATAAGTCGCCATTTTCAAAGTAAATGTCACTTTGTTGTATGCCGTTAAAAACGTAATTTTGAGAAGAATTCGATTGAACAATAAAAAATACAGGTTGTCATTAAAAAAAAAATAAAATGGCGTAACTTCCGGTAAAACCGGAAGTAATATTAATCTGGTTTTTAATGGCAGTAACCCAAATTTGATTGAGATATGTTTTAACGTAAGTCTGTGGTGTTTTGTGGAATAATTGCGTATATACCCGGTATATACTTATAAACTAACAGAATTTCGAATTTATAACCCTCTTACAAATAAATACGTTGAAAATTTTTTAATCATTTGTAAAATTAATATGCGTATAATATAATTGTTATGTGTATTATTCTTGCTTGGTAAAATTTTAACTTATTGTTATTACTCACAACCGCACCATTAAAAATAACCTTTGTTTTTTAAAGATGTTTAGAATCAATGCCGGAACTGTGAAAAAAAATACTCATCATTATACCATTCGCGGAAGTATATTTTAATGATTTCATTCAATAATTATTTATGTCTGAATATATCAACGGGCATTCACACTCACACTCAAACTTGGGATTATCACCTTGCTTTTAAAGATCAATAATTTACAAGGTATTTAAAAGTTCACCTTCTTGTGATCATATAGGATAATAATGAACATAATTATTTGCAACGTTCTTTTCTTGTGTGCATTTATAGTAGCATATTTCTGTATGTCTTGTTTATTAGATCTCCTTGATTTTTTTTTATGGTTTATAGCCATACTAATTGTTGACCTTTAAAAACATAATGTGACCTTATCAAGGGGATAGGCAGAGAATATATTTTTTAGAACAAGGTATTCAGTGGCATAACAAGGCTACTACGGGCCTGTGTTTCTTTGGCTCCTCGGGGGCCCCGTGCCAGTATGAAATTGAAAATTAGATGTGCAAAAGTTGATCTATGGACGATACCTCTTATTGTTGAAATAATCACACACAGTCCTCGTACTCTCAGAAAGCTTTTAATTCGTTTTAATTTTGACAACGATCTTTCTGATAATGCCAGGGAATCAGGGTCAGGAATAGTAAGAAAAATAATTTTTTAAAATCTCTTTAAAACACGCTGAAATAAAGTCGTATCCAATATACCTTCCGAATATTTGATATACAGTATGTCCCAGGGTAAGTAAAACGATAGGGGTAAAAAACAAACAACTTTCGAGTTCGAATTCGACGAACTGGGGTTTAAGCCCGCTTACTTAGTAAATACATTTTGGAACATACAGGGTGTTAATGTGATCATGTTACAAACCTCTAGGGTAGATAGAACACATGAAAAAAAAAATAAAGTTCATATGAACATGGGTCCGGAAACGCCCTTCGAAGATGACCTTCATAAACTAGTTTTCGTTTTGTAGCGGAACTACTTCAGCTACCGCAACCAATTTCGGGACATTACAGTAAGTAAGTTCATCTGTTTGAGCCCATTGAACAATGTTAACTTCAACCAGGGGCGTGCGAATCGGGGGTTATTAGGGTAAATTTGACCCCATTTCTCTAAGGCTTCAATTTCTTGCCGTTAAAGAAATTAGGTCAAAAGAACAATAAGGTTCAGTACAGATATCAAGAGATAAATTAATCAGCGTTATTATTATGGTGGATAATACAAAAAGAAACTTAAAATAGTAGTTGCTAAAAATGCCACCACGCTCGATATTTGTTGCGTAGGTGCAATAAATATCGAGCGATATTTAAGTTGACGTGATTAAAAACTTGGCATGGTTTGGATTACTTCAGCAGCAGCGGAAATTCTAGCCACCCAATCTTCTTCTGACTCGAGTAGAGGTTCATAAACGAGACTTTTACCCTTATTATTACATTGATACCCCCAAAGAAAAAAATCTAAAGGTGTTAGATATGGGGAGCGCAATGGCCAGGTGACAGAGCCTCCGCGGCCAACCCAATGTCTTCCAAAATTTTCATTTGGGTGCTCGCGGACTAGAAGTAAAAAATGAGCTGGCGCTCCATCATGTTGGAGTCATAAGTTCTGTTGTATATTTAGAGGCAGATCATGTAACAATTCTAGCAACACATTTCTTAAAAAATTAAGATAAATAGTACCGGTTAAACGAGGAGGCAACTTGATCGGTCCAATTAATCGTTCTTCAGCAATGCCGGCCTACATGTTGACCGAGAACCTATGTTGATACCCCTTTATGTGAACATCATGAGGACTTGCCTTAGCCCACACATGACTTTTTCGCGAATTAAAAGTGCCTTTTTTTGTAAACACAGCCCCGTCAGTAAAAAGTACATATTTTGGAAATTGAGGTTCTTCTGTACACCGGTCAAAAAATGCACTTTTTGAAGATATTAGGGGCGAAGAAGCGGTTCATGAACAACCTCCCATACACTGACATGATTTGCATTCATGGTATCTGTGACTGCTCGAGTACTTACAGAAGGAATATTTTTAAATCGCCGAAGCACCTCTTCCTCAAAATCCGGGGTTCGAATGGTCCTTTACGCGCCATTATCCAACCGTTCTATTTTTATGAAGCCAGTTTGCCTTAGCCGTTAATTGACCCTTTCAAACCGTATGTGAGCTGGGATTCATCTTTCAGGAAACCGCTCTTCATATAATCGAGAAGCGGCTCTGCCATTACATCGAACTTCCCCATAAATTAATGGCATGTCGGCGTATTCAGCGAAAGTGTAATCTTCCATGACACTAATTTAATGACAAATTTTTGACAACAGTGAGTTTACCTTATTAATAAAATAAGGTAAATTTTTATTATTAAGCTGCGTAGGTGCAATAAATGTATCGAGCGTGGTGGCAGGCATTTTCAGCAAGCACCTACTATTTTAAGTTTCTTGTTGTACTACCTACTATAATAATAACGCTGATTAATTTATCTCTTGATATACGTACCGAACCTCATTGTTCTTTTGAAATAATTTCTCCGACTTCAATAATTGATTTCTGTTCTTAACGTGTTTTCAGCCAATTTCCGAGGAAACGGTGACATTTAGCGAGTTTTACAGAGAGTGCCCTTTTTGTGTACAAGGCATAGAAAAATCATAATCTGATGTCAAAATGCAAAAAATTGAAGCCCTAGAGGAATGGGGTAAAATTTTCCCTAATACCCCTCTGGTTCGCACGCCCCAGTTAAAGTTAACATTGTCCAATAGGCTCAAATAGGTGAACTTACTAACAGTAATTTATATCCCATAATTAGTTGCGGACTCTGAAGTAGTTCCGGAGCTACAAAACGAAAACTAGATTATGAAGACCATCTTTTCTTTGAGGCAATTAAGTATATCTTCTTGAAAAGTTGCAGTTTAGCGTGAAAAGGAAACACTGTTCAAACGCCTAAATCCATCATATCTGTTTTAAAACTTTATCAGAATATTTTAGTTAGGCAATTTTTTTTTATGATCAGGCACAGCACTGCAGGATCAATCCATTAGGGCGCTCTGCGAGCGGTGCGTGTGCACAGTAAACGATTCACGTTGGTCTTCAATATTTGGAGATTAAACAGGGAGGTCGTTCCAGAGTGATGACGTTCTCCAGATAAAAGAAATTTTAAACAGTGTCGTTCGAGGGACACTGAGCTGAACCACATACGGGTGGGCTGCACTGGCTCCTCGTGTATTTCTACCATGCACCCCTCTGGGTGGACTCACGCGGGCAACCTCATATTTCTAATAGTGGCTCAAGTCACCAACCTACCGTTTTAAAATTTCTAACAGTAATTGGAACAGGGCTCGTATTTACGTCAAGTAGTAGAAATTACAAACACTATCCTGAACAGTGTGTACAGGGACATTTCTTTAAGTGTCTCACCCGATTGGCGATCTTCCTGCTGGCTGTAATAAAAAACAAATTAAATATTTTTCAATGATTTTCCGCAAATTAGCCAAATTTAATGTCAATAAATATATAGTCTCACAAATTTGACAGATACGACGCCATTTTGAATTTTTTTGTATGACCCTCATAAATAATAACACAAGTGAATTGAATTTCACGGTCCGATTTCAAAAACCTATAGTTGTTGATATTTATTTTCAGTCGTTACGGAAATGCGGGGGTTCCTAAATTGCCTTAATCGATTTTGTCTTTTAAGTGTCTCATCCCTTTAATAAATAGATCTTTTAAGCTGAAAACCCCAATTTTTTTCAGCTTCAAAGGTCTATTTCTAAACTATTATTGCAGTTATTAGGTTAAACGAAATATGTTCGGATGGACTTTACGACTCCTATTACCAGCGGCGGCGCGTCAGGGGGTCCTGGGGGGCCCGGCCCCTCCACTTTTTTAGCCTTCTTTTGTCAATTGTCAGTATCAGAGGAGTAATTTCCGTACCAGGTCATGCGCTTTCACTTCTTGATAACGACAGAAGTAGTTCTGACCAAAGAGACCCATTTCTTGCTATTGACACTATTGATATTGGGGCGGGACCTTACCAACCTCGACAGTGTTTTAAATATTCAAAATTTGGCGACCTTATCAGAATTTTTAAGGCTCAGTGGTATGACTGGTATTCCTGGTTAGAATACAGCACAAAACTGAATGCCGCGTTTTGCTTTTATTGTCGCCTCCATTCTTCTAATCAGCCGGGATGCGCAGTTGAAGCTTTTATTAAAACGGGGTTAAAGAATTGGAAGAAAGCTCTGGAAAAGTTTGAAAAACATGAAGAGTCACCAGTTCACAAAAGGTCAATTTGGTTTTTTTTTAGAGAAAAGGTCTACTACTACTTAATCAGGAATACCTTAAGTTTGTTTTAGAAACCATTTTATTTTTGGAGAAACAGGGCGTATCTTTTAGAGGGCATAACGTAAATTTGAAATCGTTAAATAGAGGTAATTTTTTGGAGTTTTTAAATTTTAGATCTGTGGACAAAAATTTGGATTTAAAACTTTTTTTTGCAATCCAATGTTTGTAATTATACAAGTAAAGGTTCTCAAAATGAAATAATTAATTTAATTGGCGAATCCATAATCGGGGATATAGTGCTAGAAATAAATAGCGCCAATTGTTACTCCTTAATTGTGGATGAAACCACTGACGTTTCTTATATTGAGCAAGTAGCAATACGTTTCCGCTACTGTTTTATTCAAGAAAATAAAGTAACTATAAAGGAAAGATTTCTAGGGTTTGTAGACTGTGCTCATACATCGGAAAGTTTTTTTTTATTTCAAACTATAAAATATTACATGTACAAAATTGGTGTTCATGTCAAAAACTTCGATTTCAATCTTATGATGGGGTTTCTAACATGAGCGGCAAATTTTTATATTTTCATTGTCATGCGCATCTTCTTGAACTCGCTGTTTCTCGTACTTGCGAGAATACAAAAAGTTTAAGGGATGCCCTAGGAAGCGTAAATAGTTTATATAATATTATAGAAGCGTCAGCTAAACGACATGACATTTTTCAAAAAATCATTTCTGAAGTTTGCCCCGACTTAAACATAAACACTTAAAAAGTCTATCTCAAACGAGATGGACGATACGTTATGTCTCAGTTAAAACGGTACTAAAGCTTTTACCTGCAATAATCCCAACTTTAATGAATATTTCAAATGATGATAATAGTATAAAAATCTTAGCTGAAGCATCAGGATTACTTATCAATATTTTAGACAAAGAGTTTCTACTTTCTTTAATAATTATGGAATTAATCTTGGGCGCAACAACCATACTTTCAAGGCACTTACAAGCAGCCAAAATAACTATTTTTCTTGTTCTTCCAAAAATAAATGCGACAATTGCGACGCTACAAAGTTACAGAAGTGATGAATATTTTAGTAAGATTTTTGAAAAAATAAAAACATTGTCGAAAGAAATAATAGTAATGAATGAAATAAATGAGGCCTCTTTACCACGGCAAAGAAAAATTCCGAAAAAGCTGGACCAAAGGTGAAATACTTTCAATTTTTCTAACATTAAAGATTTCTTACGCGTTAACTCTTTTTTAAATCTCTTGACCTTTTAACTGAAAATTTAAAATTACGTTTTTTGGAAAACGATTATAAATTAATTTTGAGAATTGAAAATTGTCTGCTAATCCATAAAAATAATTATCTTGAAAGAGAAGCAGAAGTTCTGAACGAGTTTTATAAATTTACTAAGGACGTTATCCAACTATATCGGGAAATAGAGATTTACAGAAATTATATAATTGGGTAACGTAACAATTCAGATATTAGTATTGAAGGTTATGCGAGTTTACTTTTAAAGAATGAATTAAAGTCGATGGTGCCATTAGTGTGGCATCTATTCGAAGTTATTTTAACGTGTCTAGTAAGTACCGCATCAGCTGAGAGGTATTTTTCTTCTTTAAAGAGGCTAAAAACCTACCTACGGAAGACTATGTGCCAAGAAAGGTTGTCTGGTCTAGCTTTGATGACAATTAAAAAGGAAAATACCTAAAAGCTGATGAATCAGAAGGGATTAGACATCCTTACAGAAAAGTTTGCTAGTCAAAAAAATAGAAGAATGTTATTTTATTAAAAAAGGCCGTTCGCTAGTTTAACACGTCAAAAAGTTAGTTTTATAGCTATTAATATAACGAGATTATTATGCAATTTATAATAGTCGAGGACATTGCTAGGTGACGAGGCGACAGCCGAGTCACCCGCAATGTCCGAGACGGTGTTAAATCGCTAATAATCGAGTTATATTCAAAGCTTTATCGTATCATTGACAACGGCGATGCGAAAATAAAAACAAGGTGTTTTGTCATTTCATTTTGGCATTTCAAAAAGTCATCATTAAAATCATGCAAGATTTTGATATTCCTGACGATATATTAGCTGCAGCCAACATTATAAGGTTGAACTTGCTTCCGGACAAATCTAAAATCCATTATGAAAAAGAATATCGGCAGTTTTGTGAGTGGCGAAACAAAGTACATGTTCAAGGTGCAGAAGAAACGGTATTGCTGGCGTATTTCGCAAAACTCTCTGAGGAATACTCTGCTTCATCCTTATGGCCGAAATATTCCATGTTACGAGCGACTTTAGAACTGAAGGAAAGAGTGGAAATCGACAAATACGGCGCCTTAAGATCGTGGACGTTAAAGACAAAGGTGTATCTATCAAATTTGAAAACTGTCAAAATATTGTTTTACATGTTCATGAAAAATAGTTCTAATATTATTATTAACGTGTCCGAGGAATCTTTCGAAATATTTTTGTAATATTAAATAGTGAATTTGTTCCTTACCTGATGTACACACTGTATATTAACTATAACACAATAAGCAACAAAACTACTAAATTTAACATAAAAGTCATTTGTGTTGGATTTTATTGCCCCAACTGTAAATGAACCAGGTTCTAAGCTAAGAGATAAGTTAAATCCGGCAACGGACGCTGCCCCCTTGTCCCTCCCTGTCCTCGTGTTTTCGATTGAAATACAATTGTCCAAGGCAGCCTTCATTTTTAAGACGATATTGTTGAAGTCTATTACAAAATGTAAAAACTAATTTACTTCATCAAAAATGGATAATACGCTCAATTCTAAACCTATAGGATTAATTAAATTAATTAAAATTTTGTGAATGTTTTGCAAGCGGAAATAAAATGCCAAGTTTCACTTTGTAGCATAGAGAAAGTAGCAGAGCGAAAGAGAGAGAGAGAGGAGTGAGCAGAAAAAAAAAGGAAGAAGGGGGGGGGGGGGATCAGTAAGCTGTGCGCACAAATAATAGTGTTAAAGTTATTAAAATCGAATTTGCTTCTTGTTCAGGCTTGTTGTTGTCAATTAAGCGAAATATATTTTTTTAATATAAAAAATTGGAAAAGATGGCTGGCAGAAAAGACTTGCAGCATTTATATTTGAAAACTGTTTAAAATCTACTTTATCGCTTTAAAATTATGTCATTTCAATGTGTCCAATTAAAATTATCATTGTTAAAAATAGTTTACAATTTAATTTCTAAGTACCTACTTACATCATACTTCTCAGAAGTTTTTAACTTTTTTTTGTGCAAAATTTTAATGTTTATACGGGGTGTCTCAAAGTTGACGCCCGTGCTTTTGAGAATTAGTTTAGGGGACTAAGACAAATTGAAAATTTGCCGATTGTCCTTCGTTATCAAGTTATTAAAAAAAAATTATAAAGATTTAATATTTAAATTTAATTACAAGCAAATAATTATTTTAAAACAACATAATATTCCGTTGTCACAGAAGATGTTCACACAAATCGCCTCCTTCAAGGCATACATTTGCACGATTTATCATGGAAGCACGAACTCCCAGGAGCATGTTTTCATCTATGAATGTCACAGCATCGTGAATACGCGCTACTGCCTGATTTACAACAGCTTCGCTGTAAACGGGTTCTTTCAGGAAGTCCCAGAAAAAAAACAACTAACGGAGTCAGATCTGGAGATCTTTAGGAGGCCATGGTATGGGCCCACCTCTTCCAATTCACCTCTCAGGGAAGTTGTGATTTAGGAAATTTCTTACTGGTATTACATAGTATGTGTATGATACATGTTTCAGTAAATGTGGATTCCATAGCATCTTGTTAATGAAATGTAGATCATTGTTTACGCTCTGAAACGACCATTTACAAACAATGACCCGAAGCTCCCCATCGCCGTCATGCACAACTAAATAACTAAAAGCTTCTCGCCTCCACACAATTGCCGAGTACTTGTCCATAAATTAGACGCATGTCAGCATATTCACTATAGGAATAATCGTCCATTACTTGTGTACTCAATCAATCAGACAATTTAGAAAAATGTTGTCAATAACACATTGTTAACAAAGTAAAAACGACTGGTGCTTTATTGTAATATTCTGATTTATTATTTCAATAACGTGTTATACAAAAAAATTATTTATCGAAACAAATGTAGAGTAGCTTTTTTAATGAGGAATGACCAGAGTATTTAAAAAATCAGTTTTCAGCTCTGTAAAATGACACGTACGTGTCAAAATTTTGGTCCAACGAGTGTGGTGGCAAGTCCGTTCCTGACTTCCATGACCATGTAATGCATCTACTGTAGTGTGGTTTTACGAGTCCTTATGATGGCCTACATAAAATATTAAAGTTTCATAAAATTATACATGTCGGTTTAAAAGTTAGAGCCGAGGAGGTAAGTCGCTGGGTACCCCTTTGAGGCTCTGTATCTCCGTTAAGGGGCACTTAATGATAAATAAGGGGTTATTTTGACCTTCCCCATTACACTCCCGAGAGTATGTCATATACTTACCGGACACCCTGTATTACAAGTAAAAAAATAGTTTTAACCCCTGGTTGATACTAGAAAGATACTTTATTTAGTTATTTTTTGTCTGATATTTGTTTGAACTTTATTTCAAACGGTGTGATATAATATCCTGTAAAGTGGCACACAAAAGATAAACAAGAAGAACTCAAGAGAGCAAGGGCTTTGTCCATAGACGATTGAAAATAACGTTTTTTTTTTTTTTTTAAAAAATTAAAGGATGTTTGCCGATTTTAATGATCTTAAAAGAAAATCTCATCTAAGGTGGATACGATAACATTAAATCCAATGAAGGCAAACGAGTTGTGATATACCTACCGCGAGATGAAACCTTGAAAAAATTAACATAAAGGTGAAAATAAATAATGAAAGTCGGTAAGGCTGCAAATCAACATTGTACTTCGAAATGATCTCGGATACAGACGAAACCCACTTCAACCCAACCGTAAGGGTGGTCGAATTTGTAAAAAACGGTCAAAATTGCGGGTTTCATCTAACCAGGGGTAAATGGGATCCTTACCCCTGGGTTAGTAGTGTTGAAGATAATTCAGTGTCAAGTTTGGCCGGACTAAAACCTGGTGATTGTCTGTTAGAAGTGAACGGTGAAGATGTCGTCGGGCAGAAGATTTCGGAAATTGCGGAGGTAGTGAAATCAAAACCTGATAAGGTTTCACTTTTCGTTTGGAATGCTGGCGTTGACCCGCACTGCTCGCCTGAGGTACGTACAACATACATAATAAAGTTTATTATGAAATAATTTTATTTTCTAAACGTGATCTCTTCTTTTTTTTTGTTGTTGTTTGTGGCATTACTATTACAGGTTATTTATGAAATACTTTCTACTGTTTTTTTTGTTGTGGTTGAAAATAATATGCACTTTATTATGTTTATATTATTTTATTTTTAAAATTTCAATGCTTTTTTTCGAACTTTTAATGAACACTTCAGCAAGAGGCGCTCCAAGAAGTACCTACTCATTTTGATTCACTGTGCTTTAGAAATAGTCATTAAAAGTTCGAAAGTGAATTGCTTAAAATACATTCCCTTTTTGAAAAGGTGTTAATATAATTTTACTGCTATACAGGATGTTTCAGAAGTACGGTACGTAACTTAAGGGGGTGATTCCTTATGATATTCTAAGAAGAAAAGTTCGTAGGGCATGTGCCCGGAGTTGCTTTTTTTATAATTTTTTTAAATATCCTTTTCATGATTTTATTGAAATTTGGTACCTACCTTTATTCATACTTATAAGGGGCTTAATTAGCACTAACTAGATTAAATTTATTAAGTCCAGTGGCGTCCCGGGGAGTACCTTAACGAATAATATTGACAAAAAAATGTACGCCACTGACTTTTTTCTAATTTTGATACTTTTTTTCGGATTTACCAACTAATAATAAAACTTTTTTGTTCCCTGAATTGTTTTCGTATCTTGTTTCGTATTCGGAAGAGAAAATAAAAACCACCTAATCGCATGTACAGGGTGTCTATTTTTCGATGTAATTGCAAGGTGTCTCGCTAACTAGTAAAGATAGAGACTGCATTGCTTTTTGACCACCTCTTGTATTTCGGTTATCCTTTAACTTATCAAGAAATTAAAAACTGCGTCTAAGAGAGTTTTCTAAGTAGAATTCAGTAGCGTGTTTACTTTTTCTCTGGGAGTCTTACTTTTCGAGATTTAAAGCAAACCTATGATTTTTTAAATGGGATACCCTGTATATTTTTCTCTTATTTGATTGGACTATTTTTAAGCTTTTCAAAAATATATAAAATTGTTTATCGTTATTACTATTAACGATAAACGCACAATACGAAAAATTTAGAAAATTAGGGTATTACACCTAGAGGAAAATAATCGTCTTCTAGCCGCCCAGAATAAAACTGTTGATTCGCAAAAATCCAAGTGTGGTTAGAAAAGCCCCGCCCAAAACTACTAACACAGCTGATGCATGAAGTTGGCAACATCATCAGCTTGACAGAAGGTAATGCGATATCGTTGCCCAAAACCCCAAAAACGCCACTATGGCAGTTGTGCCACATCATCAAAACTAAGTGTTATTCATCTCAACACTTGGAACAAGTTTGGACTGCTTTACTTTCTGCCTGACGGAGTACTGGAAGACTAAAGAGCAGCTAAAGAACTACAGTGTTAAAGATTACAAACTTCTTTTTACTGCAGAAATGTAAATAAGCATGGGGGTGCTGTGGTATATACAAAAAGTACACTTGTTGCAAAAGCCAGAGACGATATCACAAACTTATCTGAAAAAGCAGTGTTTGAGTGCGCAGCAGCAGAGGTGTGGGTAGCAAAGAAGAAAAATTATAATCTTATCGGTATACAGGACAGAGAAACCACAAATATTAATAAATAAGCTTGATCAAATTTTATGTGACTTAATAGATAAGGACTTGAAAGGTACTGTTTTTAGCTGATGATTTTAATTTAGACATCTTTCTCGAGGACGCAAGGTGGCCAAAAATTTTTAAAACATCTTAGCTCTTTTAATATTGATCCTGGTATCCAAGAACTGAGACATCTGCATGATACCCTCCACTTCCTTACAGAACATCATAGTTAATTTCCAAGTGATAAATTAAAAAACCTCATCAAATCTTACAAATCGTCCTATAAACCGGTAATTGGCTCTGCAAACAGGAACGTCAACGATAACCTAATAACAAAATCATCTGATCCTGCTAAAAGCATGTGGCAAATATTGAATCACTACAGAGGTATCCCAAAAAAAAAAAAAAAAACGTTATACCGCCATCTATATCACCCAATTAGTTCAATGACTTTTAACGAAATTAAGGATGTTATAAACATCTAAAAATAAAAAAATTAAGATCCTCTTGGGTTGACAGTGGAGTTGTTAAAAAGCATAAAAAACGTCATTATTATTACATTCACCAAACTTATGAATGAATCACTGCATTGTGGAATCAGTTTTTCCAAATATACTTAAGCATGCAGAAGTAACCTCAAATATTCAAAAAAGGCGATTCAACTGACATTACCAACTACAGACCAATATCCCTATTGCCAGTTTTCTCTCAAGTCTATGAAAAATGCATTGCTTTTACAATATCAAATTTTTTTTAAACAAATAGTCTCTTTTATAACTGTTAATTTGGCTTCCGTAAAAATTCGAACTCTTCTTTGGAGATAATGGATCTGGTTTCGCGCATTTATGAAAGTTTTGAGGCGCGTGACTATCTTTCCAGCAGCTTCTGTGATCTGACGTTATTCGTTTGTTTTTTTATAGACATTTGTCAAAGATATACAGCTTGTGATACATCATTTGAAAGCTAATATCTCGAACAGTATGCTCATAAATTTTGACTCGATTCTGTCGAGCTATTTCAAAATGGCGACTGTTAAAATTAAAAAAAAATCCCTATTTAAATAAGCGGAAATGATAAATCATTGATGTTTTTTTTTCCTTTCAAGGTAAGAAATCTTCATTGTTTCACGTTCTGACATTTTGTGACATTGTGACTTAACAATAGTTATGCTTTATTTGTTATTTATTTTGTCATAAAAAAAAAAAATAAAAATGTAACGAAGCAAAACAAAACACAACAAAAAGGTGGTTTAACGTGGCAAATGCTGGAAATGTCCTCCACCCTCTACTTGGTATGTTCCCAGACGATGGTAAAATCCGTCGACGGAATTTCGAATGGCTTCAGCCGGTATGTTATGTGTCTCCAATCTAATTTTGTTTTTCAAATCTTCAATATTATTTGGCCTATTTTGGTAAACTTTTTCTCTTAAATATCCCCAAAGAAAATAGTCTAGAGGCGTTAAGTCTGGGGACCTCGGTGATCATTCAATTGTACCACGTCGTCCAATCCAGCGACCTGAAAATATCTGATCGAAATATCTTCTCACATTGACACCAAAATGCGAGGGAGCACCATCTTGCTGAAACCAAATTGTTTCATTAGGTATATTTGGATTTACTTCGTTGAGAAAAATTACAGCTAGAGCAGGCCTCAACTCGAAGGTTAAGAAATCCAGGTACGGTTTAGCTGTGAGGTTTCCTTCCAAAAAGAATGGCCCTAAAATTCGGTTATTATTGATACCTGCCCATACATTTACTTTCTGGGGCCGCTGAGTATGCGCTTCAAATATCCATCGTGGATTTTGTTGACTTCAGAAACGATATTTATGTCTATTAACCACCCCGTTTAAATAGAAAGTAGCTACATCCGAAAATAATATGTTCTGTGGAAACCTATTATTCTCGTCACACCGTCTCATCATTTCTTCGCAAAATTGCAAACGCCTATCATAGTCATCTTCTAAAAGCTCTTGGACAAGACATACTTTATAAGGGTGGTATTTTTCTGCATTCAAAAATCTTCCAATAGTACCTTTAGATGTATTTTGAGCCAATGAAACTGTTGAAACATGCGGATTATCCTGCAGAGATAATGCAATATCCAATTTTTCATCGTCGCCTAAAACACTTGGCCGTCCATTCCTAGGCAAGTCCTTCACTGTTCCATGTTCATCAAATGTGTGGAACATTTTACTAACAGTGCCCTGTGAAATTTGATTTTTCGGATATGTAGCATTAAATAAAGTGCACACTTCACTTTGACTTCTTATTTTATCTCCACATCCTAACAATATCAAGACTTCGATACGCTGCCTTTCCGACAAAACCATTTTTGTTTAGAAAATTGTGAAATAATACTTCGGAAATACCTAAATTAATTTTACAAGTTCACAATGTCACAGAATGTCAGAACGTGAAACAATGAAGATTTCTTACCTTGAAAGGTAAAAAAAAACATCAATGATTTATCATTTCCGCTTATTTAAATAGGGATTTTTTTAAAAATGTTAACAGTCGCCATTTTGAAATAGCTTGACAGAATCGCGTCAAAATGTATGAGCATACTACGAGATATTAGCTTTCAAATGATGTATCACAAGCTGTATGTTTCTATTTAAAAAAAAGATCGATATCGTCATATCTTTGACAAATGTCTATAAAAAAACAAACGAATAACGTCAAAATGTGAGCATAATATATAAAACTAAATTAAGGTGTCCGAGCATTTTCCCCAAAAGTTACAGGTTAAGGCTATATTAATTTTATTCCGGACTTCTGGGCAGCCCTGTATACATATTGGTAAATTGGCGCCATCTTATTTAATTTTAGTTCTAATAAATTTACGCAAAAATATTTAAAATTATTTACATATACAGGGTGACGCGGATCTAAATGAACATACTTCAACACAAGACAAAGAATACCTTGGGGGTTCTTAATCACCCATCTTTGATAGTTCAATTGTCGATAGTTAATAAGATACAGGGTCTTTTATGAACTTCAGCAATTTTTTGTTCTTGTCATATTTTTTAATGCACTCCGTATAAAATTTTCATATTGGGTCAACATCTGTAACCTATCTGTCGCTTAAAATTGCAGTATCAGAAAATTTTAAATTCCAGGCCCGTATTAAAAAAAGTTGACATTTTCAATTTTTACATTTTTAACACCCTGTAGATCAATTTTTTCAAAATATTATTTTTTTATTGGAAAGAGCATAAAGAATTGACCCTAACGGCATAATTTTCAAAGTTCCCGCACCCATCACTTGATTAGAATAAATGGTTGTTTTGTAAAAAATTTCAAAATTGTGCATATTTGGAAATTAGAAATTAAGAAAATAACAATAAAAAAGCAAAAACTGCTTCCGAAGTAAAAAAATAAATGTACTAAACGTTTAATAGTTTTAACGAGACTAAATTTTAGGGAACAACACAACAACAAATAACAAAGTAATAATAATAATAACAAAACTGCAAGATAATGATTGCTTTTTAGACATCGACAAAAAATCGTAAATTACAGTCAGAAATTTCAAACTTTGTAAAGTAGGCTTTGCCTCATTTAAAAACAAACCAAAGACTATCGAGTTACTGTTCCATAGCAACAATTCAAGTCACTATCAGATATGTGACAGTTGTCTGACCTTTGTTAGTATTCGGTTAACAATTATTGCAATTTTCTGTTGAAGATGCCTTACCAATTCTCAAATGCCGAATATGCCGACATTATTTTTGTATACGGTTTTTGTAACGGTAATGGAAGAGCTGCTGTTCGGGAATATCGTAGGCGATTTCCGGGTAGAAGATGTCCATATCACAAAACATTTGCAAATGTATTTTTATTTGCTGGAGAACATGGACATTTTCCCACCGACAATAATATTGATCAACCAATACGACATCCAGTTCAGGAGGAAGAAGATATCTTAAATCTTGTTGAAGATAATCCCAAAACATTTACTCGAAAAATTGCGACACGTCTAGGAATCCCGCAAAAAAGAGTTAATGTAACACTGCAAAAGGAAGGCTTGCATCCGTTTCATGTTCAAGAAGTTCAAAGATTGGAACCTGGCGATTATGCAAACCGGTTACTCTTTTGCCATTGGCTCAGTAGACACCAAAGGAGTCTTTATCGAATCCTCTGGACCGATGAAGCACAATTTACCAGAGATGGTGTAAATAATTCAAGGAATTCCCATGTATGGTCGTTAGAAAATCCACATGCCATCAGACAATCGCATTCGCAGCACAAATTTTCCATAAACGTTTGGGCAGGTATAATAAATAATAAATTAATTGGGCCGCACTTTTTTGCTGAAAGATTAGATGGAAATCAATATTTAAATTTTTTACAAAACATTTTGCCAGGACTTATGCAGAATGAAAATGCTAACGTGAGAGGGCTCTTTTTTCAACATGATGGGGCCCCACCACATTTTGCAAGGGTTAACCGACTAATATTTGATTCCCCGAGGGTGGTCGCTATTGAGAGATTTTACTGTATTATTTACTTATTGAAAAGAGCTAATAATTGCCTTTTCAATAATATATAACTTGCCTATAGTCACTTTAGCCATTATTGAAATATTGGAAATGAAAAATCAAAAAATGTTGAATTTAATATGTTATGAAATAAATCACAGTGACCATGCAAAAATCGCAATTTTAATAACAGAAATACTAAAACCATTTAACTTAAGTGTTTACAAATGTTCTAATATGCCCAAAGCTTACCCACCATCATTATTTAGACACATTTTTATCGATATCATTAATATTAAATGGGGACTTCCCTCAGCCAAACTATTTACGCAGTTTATACTTTTAAATCCTAACTCTTCTAACGATGCACTTCGTTCTTTATAACCTTCGTTTTTCACGTCACCCCAAAAGAAAGAATCTAAAATTGACAAATCAGGGCTATTAGGTGGCCATACAATGCCGCCATATCTACCTATACATAAGGGATATCGATTGTCGAGAAAATTGCGGACAACCAAGACATTATGGAGTGGAGCAGTGGAGCACCATCTTGCTGCCAGATTATGTCATGATTCTGACGAGTAGGTAAATTTTCCCAAGCAATTTTCTATATCGTTCGCAAAGATCTCTAAATATCTTTCACCATTTAATGAAAATTTGTAAAAAATAGGGCCTAGACTTATTATATCATGCTAAACAGTAACCTCAACTTTAGTGTTGAGAATGCCTCACCAGACATGAACTGATCTTCTGGATTGGAATTTAATTTCACACATTCCACGAGGGGTTTCTGACTTTCTGATGCCCATAAATGACTGTTTTTGTTGAAGCATGTATCTGCAAAAATTTTGCCTACTAACTTTTTGTTCCACCGTCAACTTCTGAACAGGTAAGTATGGATGATATCCATATTTACGAATGGTATAGTACTAATTTTCTGTTTTGACCTACTAAATATTTTTTATTTTTAAGCAGGGAAATTGATCCTGCATCTTTTCGCAATATTAATGACGGTGTTAAAATTGCATTGCCCTACCAAATTTCTGGTATTATTATATGTACACACTGTATATTAATAAACCTGCTTTAAATAGCCTTTTAAAGTTTATAATATCAATTTATCAAAATGTTTTATTCTAATCTGGCATATTTTCTTTTTTAATTTTGTAGGGATTTATATGGGATTAATATGTTACGAAATATATTTGTGTACAAATATGTAAAATCCTAAAATAAATAGAAATGTTTTCGGTATACATATATTAAAATAATAAAACAATTAATCGCCTGATTTATCTAAAAGTTAGTTCATTGACACGGGAATTAAAAAGAAATGCTTATGTACATAATAAGTTTCGGATGAACTAAAACATAATAATTAATAAAATAAATATTTAGTCTTACGTGCTAAAAAATGTTGCTGACGTATGGTTTGCTCGCTTGTCAAGTTCATTATCAATAGGTGAACATGTCGCTGTAAATACAGATTAAGTTTACCCAAAAATTAGCCAGGGAAACTTCCTTTTATAAGTATTATTAATTATTACATTTTTTTTCGTCGTAAGGCCCTATTTATTCCAGTTTACAACATCTAAATTAATTAAAAAATCGTCAATAGTTCGCCTGCATTTTAAGGAGCTCCTTTATTTTTATTTAAAGCAAAATACATGCGGAGAAGAAACCTACCCTTAATAACAAAATGTCTGTTGCTGCGGGAGGTTTGTAAACTTTTTGCGTAAAGCGAATTGCAACAGATAATGATATGCACAGGCGCATTCACAAAGGGTTTCTGGTGGTTGATATTCGCCCCTTCCCCCACAAGTCAAAAATATGTTTGCACAATTTTTCCTATTTCGTCGGTATTTCTTTATGTATTTTTATATTCGTCTTTCTTAAGTAACAAAAATTACCACAGATAAAGAAATAAATAAGCCATTACCTTCACAGTATCTCCCCCTTTCTCCGCGCTAACTTAAAACTTGTTGTATTACCTGTATTATAAAAAAGTTTTAATTACTTATCAAAAGTGCCTTTTTAAAATAACCTTTCACAGATAACTTTAATTTAGTTATACAAATAAATTATTTTGCTTCTACTTATTCCTTATTATTTTGGACAATACTGTTCAAACACCCCCGATATTTTCATAACCATGTATATTATTTTCGAAAAACGCCCGGACCGGTCGAATTTATTTATCATTTTTACAAATTTTAAGAGTTTTTAGTATTATACAGGATTGCTCAAGAAGTCGGGGCACACGTCAACTTTAATTTTTTAAATAAAATACCCCAAATTTTATTCGATTTTTGAATTCTACTTAATAAAATTCTCAATATTTTTCATGTAACATATCCTATTTCGATATTCAGCTGTTTTCGATATATCACAATCTAAACAATAATCATTAACAAATTTTAAGTGGTAGGTTTATTAGGTAAAAACAACAGCTTTTAAATCTGATTATAAAAAGTAGAGTACTTAATTAAATGTTCAAATTGATGGCCATTGAAAATTTGGCAGTGTCTTAAACGTAAAACAAATTCGTTTTGAACGTTCCCAATAACCTGTTCAGGAATTTGTCTAATTTCATGTTGTATTATCAGTTTTAATGTCTCTAAATCCGATGGCTTGTTCTTGTGCACTTTTTCTTTCAAATATCCCCAGAAAAAAAAATCTAGGTGTGTTAGATCGGGTGAGCGAGCTGGCGATTATATTTTTTCTCTTCTACCTATCCATCTATGTTGGAAAACCTCGTACTCGTGTGGCATAATGGGGCGGTGCACCGTCTTGTTGTAGCCAAATGATTTCCTCAGGACTATCTTGTTCATCGTGATCTGGATATAGGCCAGCTAAAGCAGGAACTAATTCAAACTGTAAAAACTCCAAATACCTCTCTCCGTTTAACGTTTCTTCGAAAGAGAAAGGTCCTAATATTCTGTTACGTAAAATTCTGGCCCATACGTTTCGCTCCTGTGGGTGCTGTGTATGGGCTTCTTGCATCTAGTGAGGATTCTCTGTCGACCAATACCTACATTTATGTTGGTTGACTGTTCCATTAAGGCAGACTGTAGCCTCATCAATAAATAAAATATTTTGCGCTAAATTTCCGTCATTATTGCAGATGTTTTGCATATTCTCGCAAAACTGAAGGCGTCGATCGAAATCATCCACATTTAGTTCGTGGACAAGACAAATTTTGTAAAGATGATATTTTTCCTTATGAAGAATATTTTGTACAGATTTATAATCAGTATTTTTAATCCCACCACTTGACGAGCGCTGGAATGGGGATCGTCTTGACACGACAGTAAAACATTTAATCTAGTTTCATCACAAATTTTGAGACGGCCACTTTTTAGTGTATTGCGCACAGATCCAGTTTTTGTAAATTTTAAAACTTCTTACTGTAGACCTTGATATCGGCGTTCGCTCTCGATGAACATTATTAAAAAGTTCACATACTTCAAATGTAGATCTCTTTTTATCGCCATAGCCGACCATCATGAGGATTTCTATGCGCTCTCTTTCACTTAAGTATATTTTACTTAAAACGTGTCGTTCTAACAATATAACGTAACCTTTTTTTGGCAAAACTGTCACTTAAGATAAAATGACAGTGGCGAAAAAGTACAATAATGTGCTTGGATACCAGGGTCACCACAATAAAGTTAATAAGTCTCCGTATTTTCTTCCCTACTCATTATTTTCATGAAAATTGCCATCATTATTGTTTAGATTGTGATATATCGAAAACAGCTGAGTATTGAAATAGGGTATGTTACATGAAAAATATTCAGAATTTTAAGTAGAATTCAAAAATCGAATAAAATTTGGGGTATTTCATTTAAAAAATTAAAGTTGACGAGTGCCCCGACTTCTTGAGCAATCCAGTATAATACCAAAAATTCTCAAAATTTGTAAAAGTGATAAATGAAATCGACGAGTCCGAGCATTTTTCGAAAATATACATGGTTATGAAAATATTGGGGGTGTTCCATTCTTTTCATTCTGCCAGCCGTTTTTTATTACCACCTTTAACCCAGATAATTTTTTATATCTCGGTATACTATACTAAAAGGATGAGTTGCCCTGCTTAAAAATATGAAAAAAAGTTCCTATAAACCTATGTCCAGAAATGCTGGCTAAAAGGGTGTTAAAGTTTTATTTTTATTTTTGTTCTTTCTAAGTAATTTTTGAAATAATGTCGATATTTGGACTATAATTGGTATCTAGTGTTTTTTTTTAAATGCAACATTCCAATTTGATGTTAGTATGGCTCAGACTTGCAGAGGACGCCACCTACATTTATTTTTATTTTTTGGAGGAGTCCTAACTTTTTTATACGTACTTGTATTACATTTTTAAGCGAAAAAATAGATTTCCCTATCATTTTTACGTGAAAAAGGTATACTTAGTAGAAGTCGGGTGTTACAATTTCTAAGCGGAACAAAAATATGTACGCCACTGCCGTCTTCTCGTTTGATAACACTGTTGTAACACAATGTATATACAGGGTGTCTCTAAAAGGTACAAAATCTGAGCACATATTCCTGAGGCCAAAATGAGGCGATTTAAAGCAACTTACCTTAGTCCGAAATTGCTCCGTTTCCGAGATACAGGGTGGTAAAGTTAAAAAATAAAAATCGAATTTTTTAAAATTAATTAACATTTTTTAACGTATTACCTTAAAACTTGGTACCCGGGGGTTTTTTGGGATGCGAAACCCGAATACGGACACCTTGTCACTGTGGCCATTAGAGGGCGCTTCACAATGCACTTCTTATGGTTTAGAATGGCCATAACTCTTTTATCAGTGTAGTTTCTTCCTTTTTTTGTTAAGGACCTAATTTCTTGAACATTTTGAAACAGAAAAGGTAATCTTGTGAAAATCCGCTAACGTAAGCCGTTTTTGATATTTCGGTTTTTAGTGGTATTGACAGAGAAGGCGGATATGTTGAGGCGTTTGTGAATTGAGGAAGTTAATAATGTTCGTCAAAATTATTACAACAAAATGAATTATTATGGTATTATTCATTAAAATGCATCGCTAAAATGTTACAAGACAGGCATTAAGTAATTGAAAAGTTATCAAGTGTTCAAAAAAAAAATAAAAGATTACTGTTTATTATTAATTATTGATAGAATTTCGGAAAATTTTTTAAAATGTTTAATTTGTAGTATGTAAACTTAGTCATCAATTAATTATAAATTTGAAAAGAGTAAAAAATAAGTTGAGGTAGATGGATCTGATTACATTGTACTTGAACGAATTTTTATTATAATGTCTATTAATTAAATTTTTAGAAATAAACTTTGTTTTGTTAGAATTTACTTATTATTTTCTGAACGCCACGGAAAGGTTATCATGTTTTTAATAAATAAAAAAGATCAATGTTCTGTATCGGTAATTTGAGAAATTTTGTAAAAATAAAAAAAAATCTTAAGTAGAAAGATGTAATTTCATATTAAAATATAGTTTTTCATTCCGAACATTTTTTCATATAAAGGTACTTTACTCTTGAGCAAAATTCATATTTTTTTACACCCCTCGTATACACTTGGAAAAATTTAATATCTGATTGCATTTTAGGTTTTGGACCATGCAGAACTTTTTATGAAGAATAACTTTTTTTCGTAAAATTAATAATAAAAAAGTTTCCCATTTGTAGCCAACTTAAGTAGACACACTTTATATAACAAAAATGATCCGGCTTATTTAAACAAACTCGCGACATGTTGCTCAATACTCTCTAATTTCTCAAATATGAACAGCTCTCGATCAACTGGTGGTTGAAATACAACTAACTTACAATTAAGCATGTATTTTATATGTATTTAAACCCCTTATAAAGTACACCTGCTATAATAAATCCAGGAATATACTTCTCATTTAATAGTCCAATTTTCCCATACATTACGGGCAGGTAGGTAATTATCATAATTAGCATGGATCTATAAAACCGGAGCTAACTGAGACTTTTGCAAGACAGATTGTTAGTTAGTATAATAAAATAAGTAAGATTTTGCTATTTTGATCTCGGAAACATTTTTGCTGTTCCCCAGTGTTATTTGTTGGATATTTATAATTCTGTTTTAACGAATATTTTTATTAAGCATTGTAAAGTGAATAATGAATAAATATGTCCAAATTATTAGCTGTGCATAGATCTCTGATAGTGCTCAGTGCTAATACTAATACTTATTTACATTAGGTTAATTCCTTTTAGCATATAAGTTTACACCAACTTTAAATGTTATAAGCAAGTATTTTTTTACATGTTGTTTGTAAAGTTTCAAATAAATAAATAAACCTTGTTTGTACAACCGGGCATTCATGATTTTTGTCTCTTTTTAGTACTTAGGAAAATACGGGTTAAATTCTGGTTTAAAGGAAAAACAAATCGAACAATTCAATTTTTCTCTGAGACCAGGCTTTGAGGGTTTTCCTATACAATAAGCGTAGTATCTGGTTCAAGTGAAAAAATACCAATGGGAGCTTTATTTCAGAATGCGCTTAATGTATCATACACACTTTTTTTCTTGTAAGGACAGCCCGATAAACCGATAAACACTGACATAAAAATTACATAAATATCATTGTTTCTTTTCGGTGATTAACCATTTATTTTTAAACAGACAATATAGCTATAATTAAATTAAGATTGCTTTGCAAGGGTAAATAAATACACACGCGATTTTACATTTTAATTTCCTCTCTTTCCATATTGGGCGTAACTCGAACGATTAAATACTTATTAGTGTCAAGGTTACTTCCTAAATATTTAAACTTCCACTTTAGGACTACGTTAATCTATTAATTTAGATTTACAATTCATTATGCAAAGAATTAATCGTTACACGGGCTGGCAAGAACCAGCCGACATTTTTTATCAAATGATGAAACCTTTGTGTTTGTGCATGATTTTAAATGATTTAGTTCCAAGTTTTTGTCCCATTATAAATTAGAACTTGTTCTTGATGTAAGTTTGATTTAACTACTATTAATATTTTATCATGAGTCCGCCATAAAAATACAGGATGTCCCTTAAGATGCGTCCAGAGTTGTGACAAACCCCCGTCGCGTGGCATCGTTGCGTATCATCGTCGCGAACTTATACCGGGTGATGTCCATGGCTTAGTTGAACATAGGAAATCCCATGGAAATTTTGAGGTGGCTAAATATTGACACCCCTGTACATTTTAGAGAAGAATTGTATTATGATTTTTCCAAGAGGCCGATATAATAAACCTATGTGTAGTAAGTTTTTACGAAACTTTCACAGTCTACCAAAATTAATTAACAATTACACAATAATTAAACACCAGCAAATAATTTCTATGACGCTATTGTCAATAATTGACGTGAAGCTGGACATAACGAATGAAGATTATTTCACATAAAAAACACATTTTCGTTTCACCAATCTGGCAATCACACATCCAAAATAAAAGACACCATTAGGTTTTTCTTACTAAGGCTTTAATTTAACATAACAAACATAAGACTACAGATTTTCACAAAAACATAAATATTCAAACAACCCTCCATTAACAGCTAAACAATATTCTAACGGATCATAAAATTCATTTCTAACATTACCGAGTTGATATTGAGAAATTCTGTCACATTGTAACGAAATACAGTTTTTTAGCTGGTCTATATTTTCAAATTTTACATCTTTATAAATAAAATTTTTTAAGTGACCTAACAGAAAGAATTTGTTTGGCGATAGGTCAGGAGACCTGGCTGGCCAGAGGATTAGATGCCGTGGGTCAATAATATAATATTCCGTTAAAAATATTTTGCAAGTATTTCCTAACCATGGGAGAGCTATGGGCAGGACAACCATCCCTTTGATACCAGATCTCCTGATTTTCGCATACAACTTTTTCTAGAACGGGTTCAATTCGATTTTGTAGTAAGTCCAAATAGTTTATTGCTGTAAGGTTGCCTTCTGTAAAAAAATGGTCCAATAATGTGAAGGTCTACAATTCCCGGCCGAACATTTACTTTTTGTGGATATTGCGTCCGAGTATGAACAAGACGATGTTCATCTTCTTAGCTCCAATACGGGCAATTTTGAACACTTGTTTCGTTGTTGTGGGTGAATGTATTCATCGGTAAAACGAATATTTCTCAAAAAATCCCCATTATTATTTGCTCTCTCCATTATCTTAAACAGAATACCTTTTTCCGTTCATCACCTTGCCGTAGCTCTTGATGTTTTTCATACTTGTAAGGAAAATATTTATGTTTTTATAAAGTGTGCAACACTGTGGTTTGATGTTTTCCTATGCTTGCCCAAGAATCCTCGTGCTAATCATTTTATTTTCCTTCACGTGCAGTAAAATATCAAGATCTCTATTATTCCTTTCTTCAGCACTATTGACATTCAGAGTTGGGCATTTACAGTTATTTATTACAGTGGCTTTGGACTCAAATTTACTAATGATAAGTTTAATTAATGAAATGGAAGGAATAGGCTTGAAATTCATTCATCACATTTCAGACACTGCGCTTAAACTTTTTCCTGTATAATATGGCATTAATACCACTTAATCATAGTTACTTTTTCCTTAACGGAGTAGCTCATATTTATCTATAATTAAAGCGCCTTCAATGAAAATGTTGTCACTGCCGCTACTTTTCGTTTTGTCAATGTCAAATAATAATTTGCTGGTGTTTGCTGTATTATCTAAACTATGAAAATTTCGTAATTTTGCCATCACATTTAATTGAATAAGTTAGGATTGGCTTATTAAAATTTATTCAAACTTGGCACATGGGTTTATTATATCGGCCTTTTAAAAAATTATCATACAACTTTTCTCTAAAATGTACAGGGGAGCCAATATTTAGCCACCTCAAAATTTACATGGGATTTCCTATGTTCAATTAAGCCATGCATCATCCGGTATGCGTTCCGCTGATTTGAATAAAAGTAGTCTAGACATAGAACGGACCGATGACACGTGGTGACGGTGTCACGACATGAGGTTTAGTTACAAGTCTGGACGCACCTTTATTACAGGTCTGTACAAAATGCTAGTACAAATTCATAAGGCTAAAAAATGACGATAGGAGAATTTGCACCAAATTTAGTAGGAATAGGTTTTTTGGGATGCAAAATCCAGATCTGATAACAGGGTTGATGTACCTTGCAGAGGGCGCCACCAGCAGCACTTCACATACATCTAAAGCTTCATAACTTTTGTGTGGCTTGGCGTTTTAAATGTCCTATCTTATTCCAAGGCATTGTTTGTTCAAAAAAGATATACCTGGTAAGTTTGGCTTCGCGCAACCCTTTCTGAAATAATTAAATTTAAATGTTTTATTACGTACTGAAACTCGTCGTTGCCTTTCTTTACACGCTATCCAGACTTATGACTGGTCCAAGTTTCCTAATTTTTGTTTATAAATTCGATCCTTCGGGATGTGTGTCTGGGTCGAGGAGACGCGATTCTCTTGTTGGGAAAAAGTTTTATACAGGGTGTACCGAAAAGAAGTGGTAGGTAGTATATGGCATACTCTCGGGAGCGTATAGGGGAGGTCAAAATAACCCTTCGAAGAAAATATATTTTTGTCTAACACGTTTAAGCATCGACTTATTACATTATTACATCTCATTAATGCTCACATGCATCTATAATATGGACAAGCACTCGGCAATTGTGTGGATGCAAGAAGAATAATTTATTCTGATACATTTCCCAATCGAAGTGTACCGCATAAAGGAACCATTGAAAGGGTTGACATCACTTAAACGTAAGAATGTTAAAAATGTGGAAGGTTTGCTTCTTCTTGTTTACTTCAGCAGATTTTTGAAATGGGTGCCCTGTACCTCGATAAATTTCCTAAGCCGGCGGATGTTTTCTTGTTGTACTTGAGACAACATTCCAGGATTGCCTCGAATTTCGTTGAAATGGTGTGTTATTCTTTCTCGGATCTTCCCTGATCTGAACTGGCGTCGAATATACAAGCCTCTTTAAATTTTCCCATAAAAAGAAATCCAATGGAGTCATGTCGGGCCATACTACGATCTATCCATCAATTATGAAAAGTATTTGATAAGTGCTGACAAACTAAATTACTAAAATGGGGCGGTGCACCGTCGTGGATATACCACATCTGATTTCTAATTTCTAAGTGCACATTTTCTAATAAACCGTTTAAGCTTTGTTGCAAGAATTGCAAATAAATGACACCATTTAATCTGTCTTCAGTAAAGAACGGTCCAATGAGATGATTCCCAATAATCCTCGCCCACACGGTAACTACGAACCTTTGTTGATGCTTTGTCTGTACTGTTGCATGGGGATTCTCTTCAGGCCAGTTATGCAAATTATGGCAATTTATTACTCCGTCTCGGGTGAAACCGGCTTCGTCCGTGTACAAAACAATATACTAGTAAAATTATGACTTTGCCTAAATCGTTGCAAAAACCAATTTGCGTAGTTGACTCTTGCAGGATAATGCGTAGAGACTTGGCATGTACCTTTTGTACGTGATAAGGAAGTAGCAGTTATTCTCGAAGGGTCTAACTAACCCCCCCTCCCCCCCCTTATATACGTCCCTAGATCAACCCAAAAGTTCTTCGATGCGGTTTGGAAATGTATCAGAAAAATTCCCGCCTCCACACAATTGCCGAGTGATTGTCCATAAATTAGATGCATGTCAGCATATTCACTATAAAAATAATCCTCCATTACTTGAGTCTTATGTACTCAATCAATCAGATAATTTAGAAAAGTGTTGTCAATAACGACGGGTGTTTTATTGTAATATTCTGATTTATTATTTTAGTCACGTGGTTATACCAAAAATGTGTTTTCTTGGAAAACGGCTAATTTTATCGAGACAAATGTAGAGTACCTTTTTTAAGAGGAATGACCGGAGTATTTAAAAAATCAGATTTCAGCTCTGTAAAATGACACCTGAATGGGCTAGGGGGGGGGGGGGGGGGGTAAGCCCTCCGAAAATAGGGTCCAGTCCCCCTAAAATAACTACTAAAATATAAATGAAATCGGTTAAACATTAAATATACAGGGTGTTACCTAACCTCTCTGAAAGATGATGGAGGTGAATCCTCACCTTATTTTAAGACGAAAATGTCGTATAAAAGTTTTCCGCATGTCGCTTCGTTTTCGAAATACAGGGTGTTAAGAAGAATTTTGTATTTTTTTTTTTCATTTTATTAATTAATGCCAAATGATATTCTAATGATATTTGTTAAACATAAGGGATTAGAGCACTTTACTTTGGGTCAATTTTAAATTTTACAATTTGTTCCTTGGCGGGTATCTGGGTAAAAGAATATCTTAATTTTTTAGTTATTTTTCGTATTATTATCATTATGTTGCGTCAAATGATACGAGTAGGCTTTGCTTCGTTCCATGGCAACCACATTTGTTTTCTCCGTAACATTTGTCTTCTGTTTAACATCTTTCAAATAATATCCTTTTGAATTGTTTTTGAATTTATTTGTAGTACATTATATACTTTTCATAATGGCTGAGTTTACCAATCAAGAAATGGCTCAAATTTATTTTATGTACGGTTTGGCAAATGGAAATGCGCTAGAGGCGAGACGTTTATATGCAGAACGTTTTCCTAATAGACGAGTACCGTGTTCGGAAACATTTACAAGATTGCACCTCAGGTTAAAGGAAACAGGTAGCTTTGCAAAAAGCAAAATAGGCGGCCGACCACTTACAGTTAGAACCGTACAACGTAAGGAAGAGGTCTTAAACATGGTGGAAGAACCTCCAGGCACTAGTACGAGGAAAATCGGGAACGAGTTGAATGTGAGTTACAAAACAGTATGTAGTATCTTAAAGGACTATTTGCTTTATCCTTATCACGTACAAAGAGTGCAAGCTTTGTTGCCTAGAGACTTTCCAGCTCGAGTTAACTTTTGTAACTGGTTTCAAGAAAATTCTTTAAGGGTCCCACATTTTTCGGCAAAAATACTATTTACAGATGAAGCGAATTTTTCCAGACAAGGCATCATAAATTTTCACAACAACCATATTTGTGCGGAAGATAATCCTCATGCTATCATCGAAGGACATCACCAGTATACATTTTCTTTTAATATTTGGGCAGGGATTATGGGAGCTTAGGTGGACCGTATTTTTTTCCAAATCGACTTACTGGTGATGTCGTACAACTTCCTTAGAGATGAATTGCCAGCATTAATGAAAGCAGTGGCATTAAGAACGAGAACTTTAATGTGGTTCATGCATGACGGCGCTCCTCCTCACTTTGCAGTACATGTTAGAAACTATTTAGATCAACGATATCTTGCTCGTTGGATAGGTAGAGGAGGACCTCACCCATGGCCACCCCGTTCGCCGGATCTGAATCCATTGGATTTTTATTTCTGGGGTCACCTTAAACAACTCGTTTATACTACTCCTATTGAAACTGAAGAAGACCTTCGACTGCGTATTATTGATGGTTTTAATACGATTCGCGCCAGTCCCGAAATTTTCTAACACGTAAGAGACAATTTAGCACGTCGTGTACATTACTGTACATGAGTGTTTACTGGCTCATGGAGGACATTTTCAGCAATTTATTTGACTTTTGTTCATGTGAGTTCATTATTAAAATGATTATTATTGCTTTACTAATTTTTTTTTAACACCCTGTATTTCGAAAAAGAAGCGACATGCAAAAAACCTTTATACCACATTTTCGTCTTAAAATAAGGCGAGGATTCACCTCCTACATTTTTTTAGAGAGGTTAGGAAACACCCTCTATATACGTGGGTGTTGAGTCCGGACTAGTGACGTATTTTATACAGGCTGTCCAATTTCTTATACTCAATAGGACAAACAAATATTAAATTATTAAAGAAGTGAAGATATTTTTTACGTCCGTTACATATTTTGCATTTTGAAGTGATGATTTTTCGCTATAAACTCGGTGAATGTGTGATATCCCATGTAAATTTTGCTACTCTTTTATATTGGCTCCCCTATTAGCTTTACATCAAAATTGTGTTAAACTTTTTTGGAGGTCCTTGTATGATGGAGTCGCACACCAAGTTTTATTATTTTATAATAAGCCAATTAGAAGTTATTTACAAAAAACTCTTTGTATTAAAAAGTTATTAAAAATTAAATACGGCTCTGATGCATACCTCAATGAAACCACCTGTAATAAATGATGTCAAAATAAATGTTACTAGACATTTTATCTTTTATTAGTTTCAACATGTTTTACAGTCTGGCGGGGCACTACCTGGTAGATTACGAACTGAGCTACAGTTTACTGGGGGAGAATAATCAAATTATTATAATTTCCAAGAAGTATATCGGAATGATATCCAAGAAAATAATATGAAAATTTAATCATTCGGGCGGGGGAAAAGCCAGAAAAGCTTTATTGCATGCTGAGTGGTCTCCATACACATCAAATAAGGATAATTATACATAAAAAAAAAACAACAACAATGGTATACAGGGTGTTTCAGAAGTACGGTACGTAACTTCAGCGGGTGATTCCCCGTTTAAAAAAAAAATCGTTTTTTTATAATTTTTTTAAATATCTTTTTTCCGATTTTATTGAAATTTGATACCGCTATTAATAATGATAAGGGGCTTAGTTAGCTCTAACTAGATTAAATTTATTAAGTCCAGTGGCGCGCCGGTAAGCACCTTAACGCGAATATTATTGACAAGAAAATGCACGCCACTGACTTTTTCCTAATTTTGATCGGATTTACCAACTAATAATAAAACTTTCTTGTTCCCTCAATTGTTTTCGTATCTCGCTTCATTTTCGAGGGATAAAATAAAAACCACAATATTGCATGTACCGGGTGTCCAAATAAGAAAGGACGCCTGCTATATCTCAGGAACTATTAGTCCCAGAGCTTTCAAGTAAAAATTTTTTGTACAAAATAGACCATAAAAAATTGCTGGAAATAATTTTTAAGTTTGGTGGTCGTCTGCTAGGGGGCGCAACGAACATTCGAAAACATAATTCTGTGCTTATCTCCAAAAAGACATACTTACTAAAGGTATTCCAAAAACACAATATTTGAAATCTTGATAAAATTATAAAAAAATTTAGTTTGGGACTTTTTGCCATTACTTTTCAAATAAGGGGTGGGGGAAGGTTCAAACATGCTATTAACAAATGTCATACAACTTTTTTGTTTTTCAACCGATTTCAATGATTTTGGCATCATTCAAAAGAGCATTAGCTGTTTAATAAAATTCATAGTAAAAATAATAAAATGAAATGATTTTGTGGCCGCTAGGGGGCGCTATTTCAAGAAGTCGACAATTTTCCCATTTTCCTAGGAAATTTCAAATGTAATGAGGTATTTTTTTACATATAGATGGAAAGAGTATAGAAAAATAGGGAATTTAGTGAAAACCGCAAGTCGATATCTTAATCCTATCCCAATATATACAAGATATACAAGAATATTTTGGGAAAAAACTTTTTGCCTTGCGTTTTGGGTAAGTAGGTAGGCCTGGAAATGCAAAAATTAAACAAAACATCTATAGTCTATTATAGTTGTCACTAAGGCTTATTTATCTGACGCCATTCTTTGTCGTTGTTGTGGTATTGCAATTAAGCTTAAAGCAATGAGAATTCTTAATGAAATAATATTCAATAAGCTAGCCGTTTATTTTGAATGCTACCAGAACTCAACAATAACATCAAGAATATACGCGAAGAGGTATCCTGGACAGAGACGATATAATACCAGAACCTTTACAAGATTGGCCAAACGGCTACGAGAAAATGACAGTATTAAATTTAACATAAAAACAAAATGAAACACACAAGATTTGGGACTAAAATAAATACTTATGTAAAAAAAAATAAATCAGCTAATGTCTTTCAAGATGTTCAAAATTTCCACCATCACATTTAATACAATCTCGCACTTTTCGTTCCGTTACATTAACAGCGGCTTCCACTTCGGCAATAGATATGCTTCTAATGGCATTTCTGATCCTTACGATCATATCTTCCCTTGTAGTGGCCTTGTTTAATATAGGATGTCCTTTAGTCTGCCCCATAAATAAGAATCCAAACAAGTTAAGTCGGGGGATCGTGGTGGCCAAGGGAATAAGCTGCCCCGACCAATCCACCTATCCGGGAAGATCATATCCAAATAGTTTCGCACGTTTAGGGAAAAATGCGCAGGACATCCGTCGTGCTGGAAAAACATCGTAGTAAAAAATGTAAATAAGTATTTCCATTGAGGGGCTCGTCAAATATTAATGGTCCAATAATTCTTCCCCCTATTATCCCGCACCAGACGTTAACAGACCGCCGACCTTGGTATTGAACCTCTCGCATCCAGTGAGGATTTGTTGGTACCCGATAATGCATGTTGTGTAGGTTAACATTACCAACACTGGTAAACGTTGCCTCGTCCGTCCACAAAATGTTTGAGGGAAATTGGGGATATTCTTCCATCGTGTTAATAAACCAGTGACAGTAGTTCAGACGGTTATCAAAGTCTGTGTCCTTTAATTCTTGATGGAGAACAATGTGATATGGATGCATCCTAAAATAATAATAAAGTTTTATTACACAAAAAAACTTGATCAAAGCTCATGTGTAAAGTACCTATTTTCATTCAAGGGATTGCCTCATGCGATAATAATTATAAAAAAGGGTTACTATTGTTGAGTTCTGGTAGCATTCAAAATAAACGGCTAGCGTATTAAATATTATTTCATTGGGAATTCTCATTGTTTTAAGCTTAACTGCAATACCACAACAACGACAAAGAATGTCGTCGGATAAATAAGCCTTAGTGACAACTATAGATGTTTTGTTTAATTTTTGCATTTCCAGGCCTACTTACCCAAAACGCAAGGCAAAAAGTTTTTTCCCAAAATATTCTTGTATATCTTGGGATAGGATTAGATATCGACTTGCGGTTTTCATTAAATTCCTTATTTTTTTATCCTCTTTCCATGTAAATGTAAAACAATACCTCATTACATTTGAAATTTCCTAGGACAATGGGAAAATTGTCGACTTCTTGAAATAGCGCGCCCTACCGGAGACAAAATCATTTATTTTTGTTATTGTTACTATGAATTTCATTAAACAGGAAAAGCTCTTTTAAATGATGCCAAAATCATTGAAATCGGTTAAAAAATAAAAAAGTTGTATGACATTTGTTAATAGCATGTTTGAACCTTCCCCCACTACTTATTTGAAGAGTAATGGCAAAAAGTCCCAAACTAAATTTTTTCATAATCTCATCAAGATTTCAAATATTGTGTTTTTGGAATACCTTTAGTATGTCCTTTTGGAGATAAGCACAGAATCATGTTTTCGAATGTTCGTTAGCGGACGACTACCAAACTTAAAAATTATTTCCAGCAATTTTTTATGACCTATTTTGTACAAAAAAATTTACCTGTGTAGGTTAGGTTCGTTTTTAAATGTCGCGCCAAATGTTAGGTTGGCAATATGTTGTGGGAGAGTTGTCACTTGTCATGTACTTGTCATCGGTCGATGGAGAAAAATAAAGATGAAAGTTGCTCCTTTTTAAATAATCAAGTTTTATTCCATCAAATAAGACCCATCGTACACCTGAAAGCTCTGGGAATAATAGTTCCTGAGATATAGCCGGCGTCCTTTCTTATTTGGACACCCGGTACAAAAAAATACCTTTGTATTTCAAAGTTAATCAAAAATTTTGAAAATGGCCACCTTCTGATAAAACGCAGGATTGCAATCGTCTCGCCATTGATTCTCTTACACCTTCAAAAATGCCTGCATTATTTCGTATCGCATTTCAACTTTCAATAATTCGAATTCTTAAGTCGTTTTCATGCAGTCCAGGCATCTTGTATACAAGAAACTTTAGGTGACCCCATAAATAATAGTCTAGAGGATTCAAGTCGGGACTGCGAGCTGGTAAACCTTGGGGACCTGCGCGTCCAATCCAGCAATTAGGAAAAGTGTTGTCAAGGTATTGACGAGCAACTAGGCTAATATGAGCTGGGGCGCCGTCGCGGTCGTGCATGAACCACACATTAGTTCTTATTTGTAGAGGTACGTCTTCTAACAGAACGTCAAGTTCTTCAGATAGAAACTGCGGATATAGGAGTTTCCATTCAATCGAGATGGTAAAAAGTATGGTCCAATAAGATAGTCGCCAATGATCCCTGCCCATACATTCACCGAAAATCGTTGCTAAAAATGACCTTCTTTAATTTTATGAGGATTATCGGTCCGCCCAATGTTCGTTATGAAGATTCATAATGGCTTCTCTTGAAAAAATGGCCTCATCAGTAAATAAAATGCTAGGTAAAAAATTGTTATGTGCTACTGTATGCAGCAACCACCTACTAAAATCAAACCTTGGCTGAAGATCACGGGAAGCAGAGCTTGCACACGTTGAATATGGTATGGCTATAGTTGATAAAGATACAAAGCCCTATAAAAAGTTGATGTACTTATTTGAAGCTGCACTGCTACCTTCCTGGCACTAGTTGAAGGATCATCTTCTATCTCTCGAAGTATAGCCTTTTCTACCTCAGGCGTGGTTACTGTTGCAGATCTGCCAGGTACTAGGTTTAAAACTCCCAGTCTCACTTAATCTTGATGAAGCTGTCTAAATGTTTTGACACATGTTTGGATAACGTTCCTGATAAATTCGCCGAGCTTCTTCAGCATTTCCATTTGCTAGGCCATAATTGAAATACATTTGGGCCATTTCAGCGTTAGTAAAGTTATTCATTTTTGACTTCTTATTGACAAAACAGGTAAATTAGATATCAAAACTTACCTTTACCTCATATTTTAATTAACTTTGAAATACATAGGTATTTTTTTTTGTAGTACATGCGATGAAGTTGTTTTTATTTTTTCTCTCGAAAATGAAGCAAGACACGAAAACAATTTAGAGAACTCAAAAATTGTATTATTAGTTGGTAAATCCGAAGAAAAACATTAAATTTAGAGAAAAGTGAAATGCGTACATTTTTTTGTCAATAATATTCGTTAAGGTGCTCCCCGGGAGACCACTGGACTTGATAAATTTAATCTAGTTAGTGCTAATTAAGACCCTGATCAATATGAATAACGGTATCAAATATCAATGAAATCGGGAAAAGGATATTTAGAGAAATTATAAAAACCGATTTTTTTTAGAAAACTTTAACACCCTGTATATCAAAAATGGGGCAACTCCGGACACATGTTCATATGAACTTTTTCTCTTAGAATAACAAAAGAAATCACTCCCTTAAGTTACGTACCGTACTTCTGAAACACCCTGTATAATGAACTTCTAATGTTAGAATATGAAATAGTTCAAGTTAGTATATTAGATCGGGCGATTGGAACGACCATGGAATTCGCATTTGGATGAGACCTACTGGTATTGGCCAGCCTTGCGTTATTTACATTTGAGAGCGCCAAATATTTTTTGTCAATGTTACTTAATTAGTAGTAAGTATATTGCAGTGTGCCTAAAATATGCAGATTTTTATATTTTCGAGGTCGCAATCAAAATAATCCATCCCAGCCACATCAAGGTTCCTGTTTAATACTTTGCTCTTCGCTTTTAACCAAATAACAAATTCTAGATGGGGAAAAATGTAAATCTCATTGATTTTGTATAAATGAGATTACTGTCGTCGACATTCTGCGTAGGCCGATAAAAATTGAGTTCTTACAGTCAATTTGGGGACGAATATATATTATAACTAAAAAGAGGAGATATACAGGGTGTCCGGGAAAATGTGGGAAATCTCTCGGATTCAGATAGAACATGAAAAAATAAGACCATAACAAGTTCCTATACATTTTTTTTACGGAGTGATGTGCCCCTGAAGGACGCCGCTGGAAATCGGTGTTTCTTAAATAATGTTCAAAGTACTTAATATAATTTAATAAAAATTTAATGTGATGGACACTAGTAAGGACCTCTTAAAACATAATATGAAGCTTTTTTAGTTTACCAGGGGCGGACTAAGCTTAACAACTTAATGCTTAAATTATTAACACCCTGTATGATAAAGACTTTTCTTAATTATGTGTAGAAAATTGAGGGGCGTGTTTCTAACGTCAAAACAAGAAGAAAAGTTCCTATACACATATGTATGCTCGTAAGTTCGTCGTTTTCTAGATAGAGGGCGATAAAGTTTATTTATTTATTTATTTTCTTTGGGATACGAACAGGATATGCTCCCATAAAGGTAGCCACTATTTACAAATACAATTTAGTTTAATTAAAATGTCCATAGTGTACTTATTCTATCAACTAAACAGATCTAAGTAAAACCTAATAGGTACTCACTAACCTAAATACTAAAAGTCAATAAATATTCCTTTTAATTTGTTCTTAAAGGCTTGTAAGGAAGTAGAAAAAGAGTCCACTGCATCACATACCGAGTTAGAAAATTTAAACATTCTCGAGAAAGTCGAGTTTAAAGATCTATTTGTCCGAGAAAAGCGGGATTTAAATAAATTTATATTCCGAAAATTCCTCTGAGGAACATTGAAGATCACCAATGCCAGCAGCTCAGGAGAATCAATTTCTGAGTTAATTATTTTATAGAGGTTAAGTATATCATTAACGGATCTTCGATGTTCCAAGGACAACAACTTATACTTAGAGCGTAGCATTCCCAAATTATCATATCTAATGTTATCCCTAAATGCTAAACATTTTAAAAATTTATCTTGGACAGATTCTATACGCGACTTATAAACAACATATTGTGGGTTCCAAACAGAAGAAGCGAAATTAAGACCACTAATGACGTATGCGTAATAAAGAGATATTAATGTTTTATTATGCCTAAAGTGTTTGCCTTGTCTATTTACAAATCCGAGCATCCGGATCCGGAACGCACTTCTGACAGTGTTTTGTATATGAATGTCGAACAACAACTTGTCATCAAAAAGAACTCCCAGATCTCTAACTTGACTCACTCGTTTTAAATAATGCCCACCAAGGTTGTAGTTGTAGACCATTTTATTATGGTTGCGGGAAAACGTAATAGTAACGCATTTTTTTAGATTAAGAAATAAATGATTTTCATTGCAATAAATGTGAAACCTGTCCAAGTCTGCTTGCAATTTCTTGCAATCGCTTATAGAAATTTGCAATGATGAAAGCATGTCTGTATATCATTTATGTACAAGGTAAATAGTAACGGCCCCAGGTGGCTACCTTGAGGTACACCTGAGGTAGATATAAAGTTATTCGACCTGCAGCCAGCCACTGAAACAAGCTACTCTCTGTCAGTTAAATAGGAGTCAAACCAGTCCAGAATCACACCACCCACACCAACCTCAGATAACTTTCTTAGAAGTAACAGGTGGTCAATTTTATCAAAAGCCTTACTGAAGTCGGTGTAGATGGAGTCAACCTGAATTCTATTATCCATACTACGAGTTAAAAACTCCGAGTAACAAATAAGATTTGACTCTATCGACCTATTACGAAAAAATCCATGTTGATGGATACTAATTTTATTCTTTAATAAAAAAAAGAGGTGTTCATAAATTGCCTTTTCAAAATCTTTAGCAAAAATGCACAGTTTAGATATTGGTCGATAGTTACTAATATCACTTTTATTGCCAGATTTAAAAACTGGTATAATTAGGGATTTTTTCCATGATTTGGGAAACAACCCCACTCTTAATGATTGATTGAATATCAGGGTGAGAGGGAGCGCTAGACTCAAAGCACATTTGGCGACAAATAATGCTGGAATGTCACCCGCACCAGCGCCCTTCTTAGTATTTAGATTTATTAAGATTTTTTTAATTCCTAAGACATCAAAATGAAGGTGAGAGAAAAGGGCATCGCCATCTGTGTAATTTTTAGCATAGTTGTTATTCGACTTCGGCTCATAGACACTTTTAAAATATTCTGCGAATAGATTACAAATATCCTCGGTGTTGTCAACAACATTGTTATTAAATGACATTGAAGAAAGTAATTATGATTTCTTGCCCCGACAAAATGCCAGAATTTCCTACTGTTATAGGGTATTTCTTCTTCAATATGATTTATATAATTGAAATGGTCTTGTTTAATAAGACGTTTGGAACGATTTCTTAATAATTTAAAGGTATTAAAATCTTGTAGATTACCGTAAACTCTCCATTTTTTATGAAATTTATTTTTTTCTTTTATAACTTTAATAGTTGCACAAGAGAAATAGACTGGATATCTAGTGTTTCGATATCCGCATGGAACATTTTTTAAAATTTCTTGAAAAAATTGATCTTATATTGCGAAAACGCACTGAGCCATTCATTTGAAATATGGGGTGGGTGAATATGAGACAAAAGGCTGACTTCTGTGTTAGTTAGTTTGATACATAAACACTATTAAAATAATATATATTCCATTATAAAGTATATATTATTATATAATTGTATATCTTATATAGGTATTCAAAGTTCTTGCATTTCACGGGACAAACGAAGTTTGCACTGCGACAGCCACAGTGCAACAATTTTTTGTACTTCTAGTTCTGTCCCGGAGGGAGATAATGCCTTAAGGCGTCTTTTATTATTGTATTAATGTTCTTCTTCTGTCTCTTTACTGCTCAATATTCTAATTCACGACAGTAAGAACTGAATTTTAATAAATAAACTAAAGCGGAGAAAATCATTAAATGAACCTAATATACAATTATTATTATTATTATACCTATTATTAAAATAGAGACTTACCTCAGTCTCATTATCCATAAGATAGTTATTCGGTGGTAGCACAGTTCACTCACAAATAATAATGTCTATCTAATAACGATTGTTAATTGAACATTACACAAAGAAAGCATAAAATAAGGGGAACCCGGGAGGGGAACAGGTTGGTTTTTCTGCATATGGTCCGTCAAGTGTCAAAGGCAGGGTGTGTTAACTGTCATTTTGGGTGTTATGAATCTGAAATATTTAATAAATATTCTGGATGAAATATTACATGCGAAATTTGAAATAGTTCAAAAATATTGAGATGAAAGGTTATGTTTTTGAGACATTGGAAATATATCAGTGATATTTCTGAAATAAAGTGTGCTGCGTGGGAGGGTGGCGATAAAACTATTATCTAGGTCGCCATTTTAAATAAATTTGAAATATTGGCCATAGATAGGGTTGAGTAACGTGCATATTTTAAACAAAAAAAAAATTGACACGGTTTCACTGAAAACGCCCAAAAATTTTTATTTTAAATGACAACCCCTATACAGGATGTTTCAAAAAACATGTACCATGGGGTGATTTCTTACCCATAAATAAGATAAATAGTTCCTATCAACTTAGGTCATTAAACATTAAACTGTCTACTGTGTCACCGGAACAGAAAACAAAAAATTGTAACACCCTGGATCTCAAAAATAAAGCAGTTGCGGTGAGCGATGGCATATGTTTTTTGCAACACCCTGTATCTTTTTCTTTTTTTCTTATATTTATATACCTCTGATATACCTACTTAGACCGTTAAAACATTGTAGACAAGCATTTGCTGATACACAAATATACTGTATATTATACCGAGGTATCAAAACAAGTGTTGAGTATATATCGGTTTTATTCTGTTGGATATTGAGTGGTTATTTATCATACAGTGGTCCGCTATTCCTGTTTTATTTTGTTTTTTTAAAATGGATGTTTTATGTTCTTTAAGCCTAGTTTTAAAGTTTCTACCTTTTTGACCTATATAGATTGCAATTCAAAAATTGAAAATAAAGACAAATTAACACATAGCGGGGTCTACCAAATACAATGTGATGACTGTGATGCAATATATATAGGTCAAACAGATAGAAACTTTAAAACTAGGCTTAAAGAACATAAAACATCAGTATATTTACCGAAGTCGAGTTCTGTATAAACCAAGATTTGAAAACATTGAGTAAGCTCTTTCGAAGTCACAATTTAATTTTAAATCCTACTAAATCCTGCATGCTAATTTTTGCTAATAAGAATAAGGTCAATGGTTAAAAAAATAAGTTGAATATATTCGTTAATGGATCAAACTTAACAATTGTTGATAGCGCTAAAAATTTGGGCGTATTGCTTGACACAGAACTAAGGTTTAAAGAGCATTTAAGAAAAATATTTCAAAAAACTTATCTTTCTTTAAAAATACTATACAGCAATAGACATATTTTAAATTAGGAAAGAACTTTTGTAAATCTCTTGTTCTATCCAATTTTAATAATTGTGACTTTGTCTACGGTTCTTGCTTAAATGTTAAAAGTAAATCTCGGATACAGAAAGTGCAGAATGCTTGTCTTTGTTTTGTGTATGATGTGAGGAAGTTTGATCATATATCCCACTTGTACAGGAGTATTGATCGGCTCAGGATTGATAAACGTAGAATTCTTCATTTTTGTACATTTGTGGTAAGTAAAATTATTAATTATCCTGACTCCCCCATTACGATTCGAGAGCGTCTGATTTTTCGTCATGATATTCATGATAGACGTGTTAGAAACAGAAGTAAATTACCCATGCCTCATCATCAGAGTGTCCTGTTTCAGCGGTCCTTTTCATATAATGCTGTGAAATGTTATAATTCAATATCCACTGATATGCCTTTTAATGTAAATTTATTTAAAATTAAATATAAAAAATATTTTTTAATTGTAGATACAGAATACTTAACTTTTTCAGATAAATTATAATAATGTTTTTTTTTTTTAATAATTTGATGTTTTGAGTTATTTATATTTTTTATTAATTATTAGGATACTCGCTTAATTTATTACCTATGTTAAATTTCGTAAATGGTTTAAGATACTCATTCAATGATGGGCAACCAAATTTTATTTATTTATGTCTTTGACTGGTTCAGTCATAGGCATCGTAACTAAAGATCCGACACGCCATTCATAAATGCTATACAATTGTGATGCCAAAATCGTTTGGTGGTGAGACGCTGTGAGGAGCTAGGTCGGGCCGGGAGTGGGGATTACGCTGTCTTTACATATGCATGCGGCAAAACTCCAGGAAAACAACATCCGCTATGCCGAGTATTGCCGAGTCGATGCGGATGGCCACGAAAATGATGGGATCTGGGCGTATTCTTTATTGCTGCGTTGCCATACTACAGATTTTTTACAAGGTTTTAGGCAATGTTATATGTTTCCCACATCATGTTATTCTAGTAAATCATAGAAGTTAATACTTTTAACAGAGTAAGCCCAGAAAACTACGTTTTCTGTGGCGTAAGTCTGGCAAACCAAGTGGAGGGGAGCAGCTTGTATTTTGTATGTTGATTTACTTTACACTAGAATACAATGATGACAACACGTTTATTTGTTATTGTTCGGTCTAATAGTTACGATGTCTATGGTAGCTACTACTAGAGCTAGACTGCGCCAGGATTTGACATGTATTCTTTGATTTATTTACTGTATATTTTATTTATTATTATTAGATTATTTCATTTATGAATCCTGCAAAAAATTCTGAACATTTTTCATATAATATGTCCTATGCCTAAACTCAATAGTTTTTGGCTCTCCAAAAGTTTACCTGTTTTGATATTAATTTCGATTTTACAGAAAAGCCACAGAGCCTAGGGCCAAATATATTAATTTAAATAAACACATAAAGCTTCCATAAAAAAATATTGGTTCCATAATCCTTGTCCCCAAAACACCTAACCCTCGACCTAGCCACACATTCACACCAAATCTTTCTTGGAATAATTTTGCTGAAATTATTATTATGGAGAAAGATTATACCAAGAGATTGCATCAATTGAAAAACGATATACCGGAAAATGGGACCCAAATATGTTGGCCGATTATTGTTGGAATTTAATACGGGAACCCTCGGTGGCTTTTATAAAAGAATGATCAAAAGAAGTAAATATTTGAAAAACTAACTTACCCTTAAACTTACTGTTAATAAAATGTATTGTAGGTTTGTAATTGTTTAAAGTCAATAAATTGAATATAAATGGCGTTTTTATTGAATTTTTCTTAATGTCATCATTGCAGTCTAATATCGAAGCTAGACAGACCAAAATACATAAACACCAGCCAAAAATATTCCAGGGAGAAAAAAAAGTTTTGAAAAGTTGAACAGGAAATTACAACAATATTGTATGTATTTTCTATTGTGTGATCTGTGATAATGCTGTTTGGTGATACTATAAGCAGGGTCGCCTTGTCGGCATGTTGAATGTTCATGCAAACTTAATAATATTTTAAATTAAATTAATTTTAAAAAATGTTAGAACAATTATGGGATTATTTGAAATGCAAGATAAAACAAATACCGGAAATGTTGCTGGCGGCGCGTGGGAATCATGATGCGTTTGTAAATATTATGTAACTGCAAAATTTGTTTATAATTAGAAATTGGAATCTACATTGGATATTGGTAGAGAAGTACAAGGTTTTTCTCATAATTTGCCACCCCTGTTTATTTCTTTAGATAAAAGAAAAAAATTAATACTAAAGTTACAGGATTTTTCCTGAAAACTTATTATAACTTAAAGCGAGAAACTCAAAAACGGCTTGTCCGACCATAGAAGTATTATATATTATTTAAATGTAGAAATTAAGCTGATTTAGAAGATGTGATAATATACAGGGTGTCTGTAAAAGGTCTTTACAAAAACCTACCACATATTCTTTAAACCAAAATTAGCCGATTTAAGTAAACTAACCTTAGTACAAAGTTGCTTAGTTTGGGCGCTAGACGGCGCTGAAGTGACAATTTTTAAATCGTTTTTCTGGATTAAATCAAAAACTGCTCATACTATTTTGCCGAAATTTGGTACGTTGGCATAGCTTTATGGGACAAAAAAACCCATGTCACAATTCTGAGTAATATCAGTCCGTGGGCGTAGAACCTGGGTTTTTTACTAATTGCTTGTTTCAGATTTCTATGCCAATGGAACAAGAGGGGTTTGGGCACAAAATTCAGATGAACCAACTCATTTGCTACAAAAAAGGTACTCTTGATAAGACTCGATTCCTCTGACGGTTTTCGAGAAATTTGCATTTTATTACTTAATACGTAGTAGTTTTTACCACGTAGTAGGTACTTGGGTTTTATAGAATTTTTCTGTTTTTGATTTCTACGCCAATGAAAGAGAGGTTTAAGTTTAAAATTTAGATTAAAACAACTTATTTACTACAAAAAACCTCTTAGGCATTTTTTTTATCATCTGCTTTTTGTTCGTACGGTATTTTTCAGGTATGAACAACACGACCTTACACCTCACAAACGATTGTCATTGTTGGTTATTATAAGTTTCATCTGACAACGTAAGATTATTGTCAAATTTGTAACATTTAATATTGTTGCTAACGTTTAATCATTTTATCTGCTTGCATTAATTGTTAGAAAACTTTAATTGTCGTGAATTATCATGGCGGTGCAATACACTAATGCAGAATATACCGATATGATATTGGTATTTGGATATTGCCAAGGAAATGGTCGAGAATGTGTCAGAGTCTACTCTGCAAGGTTTCGAAATCGTCGTATACCAAGCCACCCGACGTTTGGTGCTGTTGAAAGACGCCTGCGGGAAAACGACCAGTTTACTCCTAAAGCCATTGATAATGAAAACAGCGTTTTGTAAGGGTTCCTGAAGTCGAGGAAGACATTTTAGAACGAGTTGCAGAATACCAGAAATAATCACCAGGAGGCTAGGTAAGGAAATAGGAGTGTCCAAAGATATTGTTCATAAAGTACTTCAAGAACAGTTGCGATATCCATACCATAAGATGCCAGTTCAAGATCTTTTACCTAATAATCCTGAAATGCGCTTGGTTTTTAGTCGCCTTGTTCATAGGCAGAGAGAAGAGAATCCCAACTTTGCCAACAATATTTTGTTTGCCAATCAAGCATGTTTCACAAGAAGAGGGATTACAAATGTTCAGAATGAACATATTTATGCGGATGAAAATCCACATGCTATCAAGGTAAAACATTTTCAAAATGAGTTTAGAATTAATGTGTGGGCTGGAATAATTGGTAATCACATTGTTGGTCCTGCCATTATTCCACAAAGATTAACCGGGGAAATTTATTTGCAACATCTACAAAATACGCTGCCAGATTTGCTAGAAGATTTACCTTTACAACTTCGGAGAAATATGTTGTTAATGCACGATGGAGCTCCACCACATTTTGCATTAAATGTTAGAAACTTTTTGAATCAGCAGTACCCAAATAAATGGATTGGTAGAGGTAAATTGGCCACCACGATCTCCAGACTTAAATCCATTGGATTATTTTTTATAGGGGCATCTTAAGATAGTGGTTTACAGGACAACTCCAGATAACGCAGAACAACTCGAGGGCTTAGAGCAACAACAACAACAAAAAATCGATTTTAAAGTATCAAGGCCATTTAACTAACTGTATATCAAATTTTTAAGAGCAACAAAGTCTTATCTCATAAAATAATATTTTAACCTTCTTTTAAAATTTCGTATCTTATTTAGGATATAAAAGGTAGTGAAACAACCTCGTAACATTACTATGGCAACGTATTCAAGATGCAATAAACATTCTTAATGGCGATGATTAAGTTCTGCAAAGAATGTGATTTAATTTTCTTCGACGTATAAATCTTTGTATTCATGAAAATGGTGGACATTTTGAGCAAGTTTTATTCTATTTATTTCTGTTTATGATTTAGTTATTTTCTTATTTTTTTGTAAGAACTAATACGTATTAAGTAATAAAATGCAAATTTCTCGAAAACCGTCAGAGGAATCGAGTCTTATCAGGAGTACCTTTTTTGTAGCAAATGAGTTGGTTCATCTGAATTTTGTGCCAAAACCCCTCTTGTTCCATTGGCATAGAAATCTAAAACAAGCAATAAGTAAGAAAGCCAGGTTCTACGCCCATGGACTGATATTAATCAGAATTGTGGCATGGGTTTTTTTGCCCCATAAGAGCTATGCCAACGTACCAAATTTCGGCAAAATAGTATGAGCAGTTTTTGAATTAATCCAGAAAAACGATTTAAAAATTGTCACTTCAGCGCCGTCTAGCGCCCAAACTAAGCATCTTTGTACTAAGGTAAGTTTACTTAAATCGGCTAATTTTGGTCTGAAGAATATGTGGTAGGTTTTTGTAAAGACCTTTTACAGACACCCTGTATAGGGTGTTTTATTTAAGAAAATCTAATAAATTACCATTTTATTTTACGACGGTTTATGTATGTATATGTTGTAGATTTATAATTATTTTTTTTTTAATGCTTATAGTTCAAAAACAGCTTAAGATAGGGAAATATTGGTTATTAGCAATTAAATAGGAAATTCAATTGTCCTTTTATTGGTAAATTAAAATATAGGGCATCCGTTTAAAAAATTGACTTATGTGTTAATGCTTTATCCCAACAAAATTTAATTTTAGAAACACCCTGTATTAAAAATATCTAACATTTGTCATGAAATAAAAAGTACCATATCTTCACAAAAAGTTGTCAAAATTTAAAATCTTTAACTGAACTATAATAGTTCCTACCTCCTAATTTCTAGGGAGCGTTAAGTGGTCAAAATAAATCCAATTTGTCATAGAAAAAAAAATCCTAAAGTGCCCATTAACGGAGATACAGATCCCCAAAAGGGTACCCAGCGATTTACTTTTTTGGCTCTAACTTTTGAACCGACTTGTATAATAAAATAAAATTTTAGTATTTTATAGAGGCCATAAGGAGTCATTAAACCATACTACAGAAGATGTTTTACATGTTCTCCCGCTGCACTGCAAATAATATTCCGGCATTATTACGGACTTCCTTAGAATGCTGTGATATTTTCGCTAGTAGTTCTTCTCTAGTATTTACTGGTAGTTCTCTTAGATGTTCTTAAAAAACAAAATCGGTCATATTTTATTTTTAGTAAAGAAGAGCCAGGGGAATAAACTTAATAAAACCGGGTTCGAGAGCTTCTCACCACATTATATTAATTTTCTTGTATACAGCGGATTTTCACTTTGTTTGGGGTCAGACCCTCGTTCCTAAGGGAGCATGAAAAAGGTGAATTCCTACAAAATTTGAGCGTGGTCCCAAAAAATGTTTGCCTGCGGCGCTTTAACTCCACGATTAGCACCCCTCCAGCCCTAAAATGCTGGCTACGCCATCCAGAAGTGAAAGTCTAAAGGATTTAGGTGTGGAGACCTTGGTGGCCATAAAATAGGCCCACCTCGACTTATCCATCGAGGGCCAAAAAGCTTGTTAAGTGTTGACGTACTATACGTACTATACGGTTATAATGAGGTGGAGCACCATCATGCATGTACCACATTTACATTGTTCTATCAAAAGGCACATCTTCCGATAAATTATTCAAATTTTGCTGCAAAGATTGTAAATAATTCTCACCATTGAGTCTTTTCTTCCAAAACAAATCGACCTATAGGGTTATTTCCGGTGTTTGTTTTGAATTATTGCGTGCGGATTTTCATCACCCCAAAAATGTAAATTGTGTGAGTTTATTATGCTCTTTATTATTTATCTCTCGTAAAACCGGCTTCAACAGTAAACAAAATAAGGTTAGAAAAATTTGGATTTACGTAATGTTGCTGTATAAACCAGTTGAAGTATTAAAGTCTTGATGGATATAGCATCCGGAGACATAGCGTGTACTGCTTGAACATGGTGCGCGTGAAGTAACTGTTTTTTTAGAGTTTCATGTACAACCCATTTTGTGGCATTGTTGTGTGTCGCGATCTTTCTTATGCTGTTTAAAGGGTTGACAGCAATATTTTACAAAATTTGTTCCTCTACGTAAGGATCTCGGGCTCCCCTGGGAGGTCCTTCACCGCCATGTCGCGGCAAAAATGACCCTGATTAAAAAATTTCAAAAGTTAATTCGTTAACTCTAATAATTACTCTCTAATCATCTTTTACCTGATTTCCTTAGGCTCCGATCAACGCTTTGAAAGGTTTTTTGACTTGGCAATGTTCGGGCTGGAAATCTTTCAGAATAAAGTCTTCTTGCCTTCGAAGAGTTGGACGGCGCCATAAATTAAATGCATATCAGCATATTCTGCGTAAGAATATTCTTCCATTTTTTAAAATTATTTTTACTTGAAGGCAGTTTTGACAAGTTCCGTCAATAGTAATTCATTATGTAGGTATTCACAATAACAACCTAATTCTTACCGCTTGTGTTTAAGCATCAGTAACTTTTGAGTGTTTCGCATAAAATCCGATTTATCTCGAAAACCGTCAGATTTATCGAAGTAAATTAGAAGTACTTTTTTTGAAGAGGATTGACCACAGTATTTAAAAAATCAGTTGACAGCTCCGTCAAATGACACTGGACAAATTTGTGGACCAACAAGTGTGGTGGCAAGTCCGTTCCTGACTTCCCTGACGATGTAAAACATCTACTGTAGTATGGTTTAATGACTGGCTTTTTCTTCTATGACAAATTAGGGTTATTTTGACCTCCTCTGTATGCTCCCGAGAAGTTAGGAGGTACTTGCCGGACACCCTGTATAGCAACTCATTTAAAATAACAAAGTTTGGCTTAACTTCCGGTGTAACCGGAAGTGATGGAAACGTCAACATATCCCCATTAAAAAGATCAGCGTTCCTTATACAGGGTGTTGGGAAAATGTGTTTGGATACTTGGACAGGTGAATCTACATGATAAAATAATGTTAGTAAGTCATGTAACAAAATATCGAAATCTCAATATTTTCTAAGTTATGGTCTGTCAAAGTTCAATTTTTTTTTTCTTATTTTTGATGTAGGGCATTTACTTTTTCACCAATTAATTTGATTTTTGGCACAGAGACTTATCTTCACGATTTCTATAACTCTGTTACCAAAATGTTGCCCTACTCTGCCACCAGAGGGCACTTTACCTGAAAACCATTTTTTTTTTTCGCATATCTTTTTGGATTTGACAGATATTACAAAACCAAATATGCCTTGTGAAAGACAATAAAATACTTATTAAAAAAGTTACTCTTCATTCGAGTCGATAAACCTCACCGTTTAGTCACAAATTAGCAGTAAACATTTTATTACCATTAAATCAGTACGTCCAATAGGCGCAAATAAATCAAGTTACCATGCTTCAAATTTAAATAAATGATAAGACGGGTGAAAAGTAAATAATAAGTAAAAAAATTAGACATTAGTAAAGCCTTAAAAGTATTCATAAACGTAGTACATTTTTAAAATTAGTGAAAATTAAGTTGCTGTTTACCTAGTAATAAAATGGCTCACGTATATTCAAATACTGAGTATCGTGACATGCATTTTTGTTATGGGAGAGCCAATGGGAATGCAGAGCAAGCACGGCGGTTTTACATGGAAACATATCCTAATAGAAATGTTCCAAGTGCCCCAACTTTCATCAAAGTTCATCGAAGGCTTGGCGAGATAGGCTCATTTATAAATACTATTGCTGATAAAGGTAGACCAAGATACGTTAGAACTGTTGAAATGGAAGAAAGAATACTTGAAAGAGCAGAAGCGAATTCAGGTATAAGTACTCGAAATATAGCTTTAGAAGAGGGAATTGACAATTCTACGGCTTGGGAAGTCCTTCATGAGGATCTTCTTTACCCATTTCATGTACAAAAGGTACAGCCACTTTATGAGGGTGACGCACAGTTACGAGTTAACATGTGCCAACAATTATTAGAGAAATTTCGACAAAACAATCGATTCCTTAATTTCATATTATTCACGGACGAATCTACTTTCACACGGGATGGGATTACCAATTTTCATAACACCCACCAATGGGCATACGAAAACCCACATGCGATTATGGAACGGCAGCATCAGCGACGATTCTCATTAAATGTATGGGGCGGAATTATAGGAGACCATCTCATAGGACCTCACTTTTTTGAAGGACCGTTAAATGGCGAAGTTTATTTACATTTCCTTCGGAATGTCCTTCCACAATTAATGGAAAATGTGCCAATTCAAACAAGATTAAGCATGTGGCTTCTTCAAGATGGCGCTCCACCCCATTTTAGTCTAAACGTACGGACATATCTCAATGATACATTTCCTAACAGGTGGATAGGACGAAATGGATCATTACCTTGGGCACCGCGTTCGCCTGACATTAATCCTATGGACTTTTTTTTTGGGGACATTTAAAGACTTTGGTCTATAAAACTCCGGTAAACGATGTTGAAGATCTACGTCAAAGAGTAATTAATGGATTTGAGGTTATTCAAAATACGGCCGGTATTTTCTTTAAAGTTAGGCAACATTTCTTGAAAAGCATTAGGAAATGTATAGAGATGAACGGAGGACATTTTGAGAATATATTATGATTAGTTTCCTTCTTAATTACTTGTTCATTCAGTGTTAAAAAATAGATTTAATGACCCATCTATTCGTATAATAATTACCAATACATAAATTATTATTAGGTGAATTAGGCGGCTCGTCCATTTACGCAACGAAACCAATTAAACCAGTTGCGTACAACCATGAAACCAGTTGCGAATGCAACTTTACCTATTGAGATAACGTATGTCCGTCCACTTATGCGACTGCAACCTATTTTTGACGCAACCTATACGAAACCGATCGCATGAAACCAATCCTGCAGATCGCGAATTGACCAGTTGCGTGCAATCACTGTAGGGAAGCGGTTCGTAGATGCATTTTTGTGGTATATTGCGATTGAAAAGTAGTCAAAAAAATGCCTAGAGGCTTGTCGACCGACGAACAAACTTCAAATATTGCCCTAGTGCAGGAAATAGAGAAAAATCCTTGTTTATATAATTATAAAATTAAAGACTATTCGAGAAGAGATGTAACTGACGCTGCCTGGGAGAAAATAGCTACAGCCGTAAATGATACCGGTAAGTAAGAAGGCCAGAAACTGTCTGGATCATCGAACGTTCAGTATTGCGACAATGAAATGCTTTTATTCCATAGCTAGGTCGAAAATTTTGTAACGGTATTTTTTTTTTAATAAATACTATACTTAATTTTAAAAAACTGCTACCTTATTTATTACGTTTATTTACGTACCTAAGTGTAATCAGAAGTCGCTCTGTCACTCCAATTGCCTTCCGAAACCTAGTATTTTTCTTTTCAATTCGTGGACCAACTAACCTCACCAATTCATTGAAACTTTCTGCACTCATTCTATAGATTTTTTGAAATTCGACCGGGTCTTGCATTTCTTCTGCTATTACAAAGAATCTTCTCGGGTGATTTTTCTTAAAATCAGGATGAATCCAAAAACGCTTTCGGGCTTTTCTTCTTCTTAAAAACATGGCACCCACAACAAAATCTTCATCAGACGACGACATATTTCAAACTAAACTGCAAATAGGTTGCACAAATGGACGTGAAATGACGCGACTAGTTTCATGAAACCAGTTTCATGCAACTGGTCGCATGCAACCGGTTGCGTAAATGGACGAGCCGCCTAAAACTGAAAATAAATAAATAAAAATAAATTGTTTACGTTGATATAATTTAGTATTTAGTCCGATAACTTATTAGGTATTTTATTGACAGATTTATTTAAATTTGAAGCATGGTAACTTGATTTATTTGCGCCTATTGGACGTACTGATTTAATGGTAATAAAATGTTTACTGCTAATTTGTGACTAAACGGTGAGGTTTATCGACTCGAATGAAGAGTAACTTTTTTAATAAGTATTTTATTGTCTTTCACAAGGCATATTTGGTTTTGTAATATCTGTCAAATCCAAAAAGATATGCGAAAAAAAAAAATGGTTTTCAGGTAAAGTGCCCTCTGGTGGCAGAGTAGGGCAACATTTTGGTAACAGAGTTATAGAAATCGTGAAGATAAGTCTCTGTGCCAAAAATCAAATTAATTGGTGAAAAAGTAAATGCCCTACATCAAAAATAAGAAAAAAAAAATTGAACTTTGACAGACCATAACTTAGAAAATATTGAGATTTCGATATTTTGTTACATGACTTACTAACATTATTTTATCATGTAGATTCACCTGTCCAAGTATCCAAACACATTTTCCCAACACCCTGTATATATATATACAGGGAGTTCATTTGAAAACTTCCCACCACGGATTTATCGAAAACCACTGATTAAGAGAAAATACGCCGAGACACGTCAAAAGATTTGCCAAAGGGGACAACTTTTCAACCAAAAACTACTTCACCCCCTTTTACCGTCTGCCCCCCGGGGTCAACCCCTTAAAAATTTTAAATGACAAGGGGTATCAAGTAATAGCTTGTTTGAAAGGTCTTTCAAAGTGCTTTATTTTGACGTCTGATTTTTTAAAATCGGTCGATTCGTTTTTGAGAAAAGTAGAAAAATCTTTATTTATCTTAATTTGTTCAGATAAAAAAAAAACACAAGAAAATATCACTTTTTATTTCAATAAGTGTTCAAAATGTTGCCCGTTATTGGCCAAACAATGATACAGGCGATGTTCAAATTCCTGACGGACATTTTCAAAAACATGTTGTGGGAGATCATGGCAGCTTTCGATGATGCGTTGACGAAGTTCATCCAAACTTTCAGGTTGGGGAGTGAACACAATAGATTTCAAATGGCCCCATAGAAAAAAGTCTAATGGCGTCAAGTCAGGAGACCTAGCAGGTCATTCTATAGGCCCTCTTCGCCCTATCCATTTATCTGGAAACTCGTCGTCTAGCCATTGCCGAACCGGAAGAACATAGTGAGGAGGAGCGCCGTCTTGCTGGAAATATATTTCAGCCTCATCAAGTATAGGGTTTCCATCGTCTTCGATTTGGTTTTCAATGGTTTCAGTGATAAGCGGATTGATGGTATTTTCCAACATATCTAAATAAATGCCTCCATTTAAATTCCCATTAATAAACAATGGCCCAATCACTTTGTTTCCTAAAATGCCTGCCCATACATTAATTTTTTGGGGGTACTGAGTATGCCCTTCTACAAAAGCATGAGGATTTTCATTGCTCCAACACCTGCAGTTATGCTTATTAACAAATCCATTTCGATAAAATGTGCATTCACCACTGAAGCAGATATTCTTTACATGAATGGTATTATCATTAATCGCTGCAGTCATTTGTTCACAAAACTCAACTCGCCTATCGAAATCATTTTTGGTTAACTCTTGCAATATTTTCATTTTGAATGGATGAAATTTATGTAACTTAGTAACTGTGTGTACAGAGCCTAATGAAATACCAGTCGCATCAACAATTTTGCGTAATGAAGTATTAAGATTTATGCCAACATGACCCAAAACTTCAACTTGAGCGGCTTCATCCAAAACTCTACGATGATTACGTTTTTTATTTGCAACAGATCCAGTTTGAGTAAATTTAGTAACAAGGTCCAAAACATACCCATGCGAAGTTATCTTTTCCGGATGTCTGGCGTTAAATGTGACGGCAGTTTGCCGAGCACATTGATTTTGGGCACCATAAATTAGAATCATTTCCACTCTTTCGGCTAGTGTGTAAACCATTTTGGAAGTAAAATCTGAATCAATAAATTAATTTTTACTATCCCAAGATTGTCACAAAGGTAACTGACAGCAAATTAAATTCTTTCTTTTCCTTAGCAACTATAAAAAACTAAACAGGTATAAGAAGAAATACAGTTCGCCCATGTTATCTGTGTTTATAAATAGATGGCTGAAAAAAAGTCGGGTTGTTATTTGGTTGCTGCCACGTCGAATCTTCCGAATTGCTGTTTATGTTGGTTTTTGAACACTTATTGAAATAAAAAGTGATATTTTTTCTATCTGAACAAATTAAGATAAATAAAGATTTTTCTACTTTTCTCGAAAACGAATCGACCGATTTTAAAAAATCAAACGTCAAAATAAAGCACTTTGAAAGACCTTTCAAACAAGCTATTACTTGATACCCCTTGTCATTTAAAATTCTTAAGGGGATGACCCCGGGGGGGCAGAGAGTGAAAGGGGGTGAAGTAGTTTTTAGTTAAAAAGTTGTCCCCTTTGGCAAATCTTTTGACGTGTCTCGGCGTTTTTTCTTTTAATCAGTGGTTTTCGATAAATTCGGGGTGGGAAGTTTTCAAATGAACACCCTGTATATAAAATTGGACACTCTGGATACTGGATAAATCTGTTGTTGAAATTTCTAAATTATCAATGTAATTCTCTTCCAATTTTCTTTTTCATCATTAAATTTTTATATTAATACAGTTTCCTTTAAAACTTGTAAAAGGGTGATTCCTTGGGGTTTCAGAAATTGTTCTTTTAAAGAATAAAGCACCGTTTCTATATCCAATTTAAAAACCAGTTCTTGTATTAAATTGTAAAGCTAATAAATGAAGTTTTTAGTTTCATCAAACCGAAATATTTGTGGTTAAGATTAATTAAATATATCCTTCAGGACCGTACCAATACAATAATATATTAATTTTTAAAACAGCTATTTATTTGTTGCTTAATTTTTTTATGGACTCAGATTATTTTTAGCCGGACTTTAACTTCATCTTCTTTAGCTAATTTTTATGCCAATTTACTTACCTCATGATATATATATTTTTTTAATCGATAACCCGGTTATAAAGCCTCCTATGGCCTACAAAAATTCTGAATCTTTCTCTACGGTCCCCATTTTTAAAAATTTCATTGCATGGTAGTGATGCATATTGTGGTTTCCTGTTCCTGTTTCCATATAGTAGTAGTAGTAGTAGTAGTAGTAGTAGTAGGTGAGGGGAGGTACACGAACCTGGCAAGTAGACCAAATGCGATCCTTTTTACCTACCCCTGGGTCTTCCCCTATCCACTTAATCACTCAGGCTCTCGCCAAACCTACCCGACCTTCTCATGAAGGACGTTACTCCAAACTCCAAGCAAAGGTCCTGACTTCCTCCTGTGGGATCACCACACTTGACAAGCGCATAGGAAGTGCAGTGGTGTCTCCTCGTCCTCCAAGCATCCCGTACATATCGGGTCCTCCCCCACACCCATCGTATGCAGGTGCTTTCCAAACTTGCAATTTCCTGTTAGAAGTCCTACCAGAGGATTCAGGGTACGCCTACTCCTGTTAAGAATCCATTCTAACTTGGCCCTATCAGGCCAAGTTATGAAATCTTTGGCCTGTCTACAGCCTGGCGTCTGCCCCCATTCCTTCTTGGAGAGGTTAGCGGCCCATTCCCTCAGGGCTGTCCCTATCTGCTGTTTTAATATGCCTATTGCTGGTTCGGGTCCTAGATAGGGAACTCCGGCTCCAAGTCTGACGAGCTCGTCGGCCGTCTCGTTGCCATGCACTCCGCAATGTCCAGGGTCCCAGACCAAAAATAAAGAGCTTGGAGCTCGACCGGCTACATGATACAACTACTATAGTTGTATCATGGACCGGCTACAAAATCAGACGCTTGCGCATTGGCGTTTATTCTTACCTTACCAGTGTTGCCATTTTAAGCGGCGGTAAATTTTAAACACGTTTGTGATTGTGAGGTTAGGTTAATTTGTTGTTTTGTTTGTGTCAAAAACAATCAAAGGTGGATTAGATGCCGTGTTAGCGCTTGTTTAACCAATAAACTCTATAAAGAGACTTGAAAAAGGCGAATTGGAACCAAACAGGAGGATTAGATGCCGTGTTAGCGCCTGTTTAACCAATAAAGTCTATAAAGAGACTTACTTACAAATCTTTAAAACCTCAATTCGAACATTAAAACTGGCAACGCGGCAGGTTAAAAATTTTGTAGCCGGTCGAGCTCCAAGCTCTTGTGACCAAAAATACCTGTTTCCGTTCTGCGAGCCTCCCAAGTGCGTCAACACAGTAAAGAATTGAGTGTTAAATTTAACACTCAATGGAGGTACATATAGGACCACACTCAATAGTACATAACCAATAAGTATATCTGGTAAAAAAGATATTTTTGAATGTTTTTTTTACTTTTTGATGAGTGTTAGTTCTTCTAATTATTAGGTAGGTACAGGGTTTTTCCGTATATTTTGGAGCACCCCTAGAGCCTTTATTTTAAACGCTAGAAAGAACTTTAAATTACGAATATTGAATGATTTTTTCTGAATCGTCAATATTTGTCATCGGATAAAACAAATGAACATCGTAAATTTGTTTAAGACACCAAGTAGTTGTTTTTTTAAATGGAACACCTTGTATATTACTGAATATTTTATTAGGTCTTAAAATTACATTTTGAAAAATATATATGTTTACTATAATCGGTTCAGTGGTTTTTGAAATATTTAATTTAAAATTCGTCGAAACATAACGCATGGATCGATAAAAGTAAACGAAAGTTACCATTTTGAAGACAGATTTGCATCCCAAATGTTATTAACTGACAAGAAACTTATCTTTTAATTAATTTAAATATTTCAAAAACCACTGAACCGATTATAGTAAACATATATATTTTTCAAAATATAATTTTAAGACCTATTAAAATATTCAGTAATATACAGGGTGTTGCATTTAAAAAACAACTGCTTGGTGTCTTAAACAAATTTACGATGTTCATTTGTTTTATCCGATGACAAATCTTGACGATTCAGAAAAAATCATTCAATATTCGTAATTTAAAGTTCTTTCTAGCGTTGAAAATAGGGGCTCTAGGGGTGCTCCAAAATATACGGAAAAACCCTGTACATATACTATCGTGTGTAAATTAAACTCATAGATTGTAAACCTATCCTTCTAGAGTCTAGAGTGTAAAAGAAATAATAAGAGGTGTAAGTAAACCATTTTTTAATGGTAATTTGTGATTAATTAGTGTAAATATCATATTATTGTAGTGTAAATTTTATTTTATTTGGGTGTGACTTTACTATAGTGAGTGTAATAAAATAATCTACCCAGGGCTAGAATACTTTACACTTTGTTTAAGTCATTTAATCCCGTATCAAACTAACTTATAATTAAAATGTAAAAAATTATGTATTCAAGATGTTTTACATTATTAACCTCTGCTTAGTTTGATACATGATTGAATGACTTAATCAAAGCCGAAAATAGTAGCCCCTAATATATATAAATCTTCAGATCGCTTGGAAAAGATTTGTTAAATGAATGAAAATATTGAGTACCTATTATTTATCGTTTATTTATAAACAAAATGATGGTTACAACAGATCTGGAAAACCCTGTGATTTTTTTAAACTTATTATTATAACTAGTTGAACAAAATGACACACCTATTTATAGTTTAACAATTTAGTAAAATAAACATATATATATATATATCTACGTTTAATGTACCTCATTGTTAAGCTTAACAAAACAAATAACATAATAAATATATTTATACTTAGACCACTAAACAACTAAATAAAAGTATGCTTTGGAACAATATTAAAGAATGAAAATGACGAGTATTATATTAATCGTATATTTATTTAGAGATGAAGTAAAATATGTAGGTAGTAGGTACCTAAGTATTTATATAAAAAAGGAATACATTTATATTATAAGCTTATAACAGAATAATTTAAAAGCTAAAAGGAAAACTGTAACAATGTAAATACCTACTTAGTTTCTTAAAAATGGCGTACTTATTAGTAAGGTTCCTATTAAATTTTGTTAATATGCTTACCCAATTTATCAAGATCCTCATAAGAGGCACCCTAATTTAGCACTTTACAGAAATTTGCTTTGTTTCTATATTTTAATTTAAATATAACATTATTCTATATCTCGTTTAAAGAGCATAATCAGACTGACTTGAAAGTTGTCTTTTCGGTAACGCGGGTTTAGGTATTTTTACCCGGGGCCGTGTAAAAAAAAAAGATTAAAGAATAAGTTTTACACTCAATGTGTTAAAATAACCTTCTAGAGGGGTTTATTTACACGTTAATATGGTGTTATTAATTGTCTTTGTATTTAATTTTCCTGATAGAGTGTAAAATGGAATAAATAACACCCATTCAACAAAATTAACTTTTGAGAGAGTTAAATTCATAGGCAAATTTAATACAACAACTTTGGTCCCATATGAGTGTAAAAATTTGGTAAATTATGTTGATCCGGGTGTCAACATTAACACTACTTCTTTTACCACTCCTGAAATGATTTTTACCAGGCGGATTTTTACTGTGTACACACTCCGGCACGAGTGTCAAACGCCCCCCGGGCTGGCAGACTGCCCTGAGGGCGGCTTGGCTATCAGAGTAGATATATACAGTTCGCTCTTGGCAGTCCATGACCTTCCTCATACTTGCCACCGAGAGGATGGCATCAGTGGCGTAGCCACAGGGGAGCGATCGCCCCCCCCCCCGCCCCCCTTGGTCTGGCGCCTCTTTACTGCTTAAAAAATAATTCTTAAAAAACAAGATCGGTCTTATTGTTATTTTTAGTAAAGAAGAGTGATTGTAATAAACTTAATAAAACGGTTTTGAGAGCGTCTCATCACAATAAATTTATTTTTTTATATATAGCGGATTTTAACTTCATTTGGGGCCAGACCCCTATTCCCTAGGGAGCATAAAGGTGAATTCCTACGAAATTTGGGCGTGGTCTCAAACATTTTTTGCCTGCGGCGCTTTAGCTCCGCCTTTTGCGCTCCTCCGCTAGTTCGCCCCCTCCGCCCCAAAATGCTGGCTACGCCACTGGATGGCATATGCCTCTGCTTAGAAAATTGTCGCGAACCTTCCCAGTGGGTAGCTTCTTCTTATATTGATGTTTTTCAAGTATACTCCTGCCCCTGATGATTTAGTTCCAGCCATGCGCGACCCATCGGTGTAGTATACCAGAGCATCATCAGGAAACTTCACCTGCTGTTCGTCCCACTGCTCCCTACTAGGAAACTAGGGATCGCGAGAGTGAACTTCCTGTTCAGCCTCATCACTGCTTCAACTGGCATTGCTCTGAAGGAAAGTATTGGGATTTCCCTTTCCACCCTTGGTTTTCACATATATTTTACCCTATTTCTAGTGTTTTATTTCGTTTTACCAAACATGATAAATTGTTCCGGCCCTGGTCTTTCTGATTTTTCAAGGTGTATGTCATGTTATTCAGCTATAGAGACTATAAAAGTACCCAGTTACGTTATATAATGGGCAAAAGCATCATCACAGACGCAATGGTGCAAATAATGCAGACAACAAAAGAAAATGACACAGATTTGAATATCTTTTTTGCGCTATTGCAACATAGTTTTTTCCTATATACTTGTTTAACTTTCTCAAAGTTGCTACTATTGTCTAGTAGAAGCTGGGTAGAGCATATCCGTTTATCCAAAAGATAACAAATTTTTAAAGCGTCCTCTTGGCTAGTTCACCATATAGTAGTAGTAAAGCAAGAGAAGAAAGATAAAATTTAATGCAATTAATATCTGATAAAAGTAGGTTGGCTATTCTGTGCCCATTAAGCGGCGCTTACGTATTTTCCGGACATCCTGTATATGTATAGAATGGTCAACTTTAGGTAAGCGACTGATCTAGGACAACCTTCATAAAGAAATATTGGTAAATATTGTATATTGATAAATCTCGCGTCTGTTATGAGCAGCTTTGTCAACATACTTTTTTTTCTCAGTCTCATTTATTTGGAAAAATCTTGAGAATGCCGTATCCGAAAATACTAAACTTAGTGTAATTTTAAAGTTTTTCTTGCTTTATCAGCTGCACCGAAAGAGTCATTATTACTTTTACTGTAGTCACTAGATGCTATAATCTTAAACGCAATGCATATACAGAGTGCAAAAAAGTCCCGCATAATGCCTTTAACTTTTGAATTACCTCGTATACGAAAAAGTAACCTTTATGAAAGTTGTTCAGTAAATCACTCCCAAAATTTCTACCTGCATGAATTTTTTCTGTCATTTCTGGTTTGGTTGCCATAGAGACTAACTTCCTTTTATAAATGGAACACCCTGCATATTTGGATTCTACTGGGAAAACTCTGAATTTTTTGTATTTGAAATTTTCACCTATCTGCAAGCGTTTCCGAGATAATGACAGCTCAAAAATGAAAAACTTCCTAATTATAATTATTCCTACCTAATACCCACCAGTTAAGTCAACAAGGTGTTTTTATGACAGCGACCTAAGAGGTGTCAATTTTGAGTTCCTGTTTAATTTTCTGTTGTCTGATTTTGAATTTGTTTGCACTATGGTTCATCTGAATGAGAAACAACGAGTTGAAATTTTAATAATGAGCGGTTACGGAAATATAAAGAGATCGCAAGATCAGGTTTGTCAACTTTTCAATGAATTATATCCAAATAGGCCTCCAATAAATTAGTCAACGGTGTGTCGAGTGGTAAAGAAATTTCGAGAAACAGGCAGGGTTAGGGAAGCCGCTAGATCAGGTCGACCTAAAACAGCAACCGGGGGAGAAAAAGCTTTGGATGTCATGCTCTCAATACATGAAAATCCAACACAATCATCCAGGCCAATGCTAATGGATTTTAATGTGTCTCATCAGTCAGTGAAAAATTTGTTTAAGCAGGAGAAGTTGCATCCCTACAAGATAAAGTTGGTGCACGAGTTAAACGAGTACGATTTTGAGAGAAAAGCTAAATTTTTTGAGCTGATGATGGAAAGATGCAATAACGATAATACCTTCGCAACAAATATCATTTTCTCGGATGAAGCTACTTTCCATTTAAACGGCATTGTTAATAGTCACAATTATCGTTATTGGTCTGCCGAGAATACTCAGTGGTTCCAGAAAGGCCATACTCAGAGGCCGGAAAAAGTTAATGTTTGGGCGGGCATAGTTGGTAGACATATTGTGGGACCTTTTTTCATAGATGGTAATTTGAATGGCAAAAAATATCTGAACCTCCTCAGGAATCACATAATTCATTCTTGTCTTGCAGAATGGTTTTACCGGGTGTAAATAATGGCATAAACGAACAGGTATGGTTCCAGCAAGAGGAAGCACCTGCGCATTATGCGGCAAATGTTAGACAATACATAAGCGAACAATTTCCAGGACGTTGGATAGGCAGAAGAGGTGCTATTGACTGACCAGCGCGATCCCCGAACTTAACCCCGCTCGACTTCTTTTTGTGGGGACACTTAAAGATCAAAGTCTACGTTAACCGTCCAAATGACTTAGCATCTTTAAAAGTCAGAATTGGTGCTGAAATTCGGGCAATTCCAGAGAACTTCCTTTTAAACATTCAAGAAGTAGTCCATTTTCTGTGGCGAGATTATTAAAGAAAACAAGGTCTGTCTATACCACCAAACTAAAATTTATTTGTCCCTTTAAGGTGAAAAAAGGATTAAAGAGTGTACATAGTTTAATGTCATTTTAGGTTGTACATAGTTTAATGTCATTTTAGGTTGTACTAGTTTCGACTTTAGTCAAAGTCATCCTCAGCAACCATACAATTAAGAGTTATGTTTTTTAGGATGTACCTAAATAAACGAACTAAAACAAATTAAAAGGGGGAACGAAGTGGTTCAACAATACATGGTCATAACGTGCTCCTTATGCAGCCAATGGACTCGACAGAAGACAATCACCAACACGATGCTACTTTCAGCAATGGAGGAAATTAGATGCGAAAATTGTAATAGAGGACAAAATTCCAAATGGAATCATTTATAGTCATGATATGATGTATAGCTGTCTATAATGAAAATTCAATAAAATGCATTTTTATTGCAACATTCGCATTGAACAGCATTAAGTCTTAAGTCATGTTCCTAATTTGTGCCTTTTACCAAAAAGAAAAGAAAAAAGAAAATTTGCAACGTAAACCTGATTAAGTTTATATAATTTTAAATAATAAGCCATTAATATGAGAATTTGATGACCCCAACTTACTCAATGACGTAAATTGTTTTAACACATTTTAATTTCCCTCCTCCCCCCCCCCCTTTTATTTTATTACTATTCTTATTAAAAATTCTGACCCACCAAATATAAATCATGTTCCCTCTTGGAGTTGACTCATGAAACGTTTATTTTATTGAATTTTCATTATAGACAGCTATACATCATATCATGACTATAAATGATTCCATTTGGAATTTTGTCCTCTATTACAATTTTCGCATCTAATTTCCTCCATTGCTGAAAGTAGCATCGTGTTGGTGATTGTCTTCTGTCGAGTCCATTGGCTGCATAAGGAGCACGTTATGACCATGTATTGTTGAACCACTTCGTTCCCCCTTTTAATTTGTTTTAGTTCGTTTATTTAGGGACATCCTTAAAAACATAATTCTTAATTGTATGGTTGCTGAGGATGACTTTGACTAAAGTCGAAACTAGTACAACCTAAAATGACATTAAACTATGTACAACCTAAAATGACATTAAACTATGTACACTCTTTAATCCTTTTTTCACCTTAAAGGGACAAATAAATTTTAGTTTGGTGGTATAGACAGACCTTGTTTTCTTCCTTTTAAACGTTATAGACGGGTTCAGGGATCGACTGGCACTCTGCTTAGCAGAAAATGGTGGTCTTTTTGAGCACCTGATCCACTGAAAATGTTTCACTTGTTTATTATTCCGATGTTAAGTTGTTCAATTTTCTAGGTTATTTATTTTGTTCTTATAAAGTTTGTTACAATTTTAAATAAATAAAAATTTGAAATATAAAAAATTCAGAGTTTTCCCAGTAGAAAAAGTAAATTGGGCTCTATGGCAACCAAACCAGAAATGACAAAAAAAATTCATGCAGGTAGAAATGTGGGGAATAATTTACTGAACAACTTTCATAAAGGTCACTTTTTCGTATACGAGGTAATTCAAAAGTTACAGGCATTATGTGCGACTTTTTTGCCACTCTGTAGGTGTTATTACACCGATACAAAAGACACTAAAATCTAGACTTAGCCGCTTACCTCGCTTGGTTGGCCACCCTGTATATATTATTTCCAAAATTAATATTTACCACTTGAACATCATATTATCTGCTGATATCACCCTGCTTGTTCACAGTAGAAAAAAACCATAGCTTGAATAAACAAATCCAAAGAACGGTTCGTTACATCAACATATTAATTTTGTAAACATTTATGTTTAAATACAATTCATAAATTCATGCATACTATTAATGTAAATACATAAAGTGTTTTTGCTGATAAAATTTTGTACCTGCGCATGGCAAACCATCATATTATAAGATATAAATGTGAATAGGCACCGTAAAGTAATTTAAAAGTAGATGTCCTATAAAAAATAAACTTAAACATTTTATTAGCCATAACAAAAATATACAGGGTGTCCTGAAATTATGTGCGTAAACGTTAAGCATATTCCAATTTATCAAAAAATTAATAAATTTTCGTAGGTCCGCGTCTGTAAGTCCGTTCTAACTCAAGCCTTAAAATGTGCCATTTAGTATTCAAACTGAACTAATAATATGAGTGAGTCCTATTTTTTGATATTGAGAGTCAGATTTAGTCAGGGGCTTAGTTTTTCTCTTCCTTATTTCTTTACATGACAGTTTTTGAAAATCACAGAAAAGATGTGAGTACCTACTATGATTATTTGATATAAAAGACGTACATTTTTGCAAAAAAATAACGAGACAAATAATTTGGAATAAGAAGGAGTTTATTTAAATCATTGCATAAAAAGTGGGCGAAGCAGCAACTGTTAAATGTTCTGAGATACAGATTGATGATGAATATTCGAGGAAAATCTTTAAAACGAAAAAGCACGGTTAACATCTAAACCGTTATTAATAAAAATGACTTTTTTACATCAATTTGGAACGCTTACTGCTCTCTTATGATATATTTGTAAACCTACCATACTGAGCTGCCACCAGATAACCAATACGGGGTGTTATTTAATAACTGTCCGATATTTTACAGGACGATTCCTCAGTTATTTATAAGGTGAAAATTTCATATAAGCATGGGTCCGCGAGCCCTTCATTTTTGAGATACAGGGTGTTAAAAATTTATTTTTATTTTTGTTTTTCTTAAATAATTTTTTAAATAATGTCTATATTTGGACGAAAATTGGTATTTGGGGATTTTTTTATATAAGAAATTTAAATTTAATCTTAGTTTGGCTCTTTACTGTAGGGGGCGCCACCTGCAGGTATTCTCCTCTTTTGGGGAGTCACAACTTTTCCTGCATGTATGTTTCACATTTTATAGAAGAAAAATCGATTCCTCTATCATTTTTACGTGAAAATGGTATGCTTGTCAAAAGTCGCTACAAGCAGCCGTTTTCGAGATATTTTGATTTAAATTAATCGATCCATGTGTTTGTCAAAAAGTGAAACAATTTTAAAAACTTAAAAATAAAAGTATCAAGTAGGCTTGATATATATATATATATATATATGATAATGACACTAAAAAGGCTGGTCCTGACGATATTCCAGACATTGTAATTAAGACATGCGCCGACGAACTGACACCGGTATTTTGTAAGCTTTTTAACTTATCCTACAAAAAAGAAATATTTCCTTCTTGCTGAAAAACTGCGCGAGTCCAGCCCATACCCAAAAAAGGCAAGAAGACCTTGCCAAACAATTATCGTCCAGTCGCATTGCTCTCAGTTATGGAGAGGGCTATCAACGAAAAATTATTAAAATACCTGGAAGGCTTCAAAATTATTAGTGACCGCCAGTATGGATTCCGTAAGTCTAGATCTACAGGAGACCTTCTCGCTTATGTTATTCACGTTTGGAACAACGCAATAGAACATCATGGGGAGTCCCGGGTGGTAGCACTGGACATTTCCAAGGCTTTTGACCGAGTATGGCGTGAGGGGCTCCTAACTAAAGTGAGAGCATAGGGAATGCCGGTTCAATTTTGTTCATGGCTGTCGAGCTTTCTTAAAGGCCGTTCTCTGCGAGTGGCGATGGACGGATTTCTTTCAGACATATTTAACGTCAACGCCGGAGTCCCTCAAGGTTCTATATTGTCTCCCACCCTCTATCTTACTATACATTAAGGATCTTTTGGAAAAAACTGAAAATCCTATATATAGCTTCGCTGATGACAGCACACTTGTTTCATGTTTTACTTTGGATGCTCGGACATCGGCGGCTAATGCACATCTCTATAGGCAGCAAGAGGTCTTACATCTCAACAAAGACCTGTCTTGGGGTGACAGTAACCCAGTAGAATTTAATGCTAAAACGACCCAGGTGGCAGTTTTTTCTAAAAAAGTTAATGTTAAAAAACCGGATATAGTTATGGCGGGACACTTGATTCCCTTGGCTTCATGAATTCATTTATTGGGCGTTAATTCGGATAGTCATATGTCTTGGCATAGTAGGCATAGTCACGTTGCGGTCATTGCTAAGGCAGCCTCGCAGAAGCTAGGGGTACTTCTCCAAACTAAGAGCCTCTATACACTCCAACAACTTTTGATGCTCTATAAAGCCTAAATTCGACCATCGCTGGAGTACCGTTCGCATATTTGGGGCTCTGCTCCTAAACATACCCTAAGATTGCTAGATTCCATTCAAAGAAGAGCCATTTGCTTGATCGGTGACCATAGTCTGACAAACAACCTGGAAAGCCTTGAACATCGAAGGCGGGTTGGCGACTTGAGTCTATTTTACAAATATTTTCATGGTAAGTGCTCAAATGAGGTTGCTCGCTTGATACCACCCAGAGCGGTGCATGGTAGAAATACACGACGAGCCACTGCAGCCCACCAATGCGTGGTTCAGCTTAGTGTCCCCTCGAACGACATTGTTTCAAAATTCTTTCATCTGGAGAACGTCGTCACTCTGGAACGACCTCCCTGAGTTCGTGTTCCCCAACAAGTATAATCTCCAAAGATTCAAGACCAACGTGAATCGTTTCCTGCGCACACGCACCGCTCCCAGAGCGCCATAAGGGATTTATCCTGCAGTGCTGTGCCTTATCATAAAAAAAAAGAAAAGGCTAGTAAGTATATTCCGTTGTTTATTTTGTGACGTGTCAAAAATAGTATCTTGACGCATAGTTAAATAGTTTTATTTATTATTATTGTTATTATTTGTTAAGAAATGGTAAACTTTACCAATGCTGAGTATGCTGACATACATCTTACATACGGGCTTGCTAGCGGATATGCATATGAGACTAAACTTTTATATCAGGAGCGTTATCCGAACCCCACAACTTCTACTTCAAAAACGTTTTCAAAAATTCACGGTCGGTTGAGGGAAGCAGGAAGGTTTGAGAAAGTTACTTATCTGCCGGGTGCACATCGGACGGTAAGAACCCAAGAAACCGAGGAAGCAGTTCTTAATCTGGTAGGAGAACACCCGGAAACAAGCTATAGAAAAATAGCGCTGACGTTAAACATTTCTCATGTTCTAGCATGGAAAATTTTAATTGATAATTTGTTATATCCCTACCACATTCAAAGAGTTCAGGCACTCCTCCGTCGTTCCATTACGTGTCAACTTCGGTCGCTGGTTTCTCCAATGACTTATTCAAAATCTACGAAGGCGTAGAAGGGCAACACAAAATAATAAAATAAAAATTTCTTAAAATTTCGACTTATAACACAAAATTTTTAAAATTTCGTCTTATAACACGAAATTTTACTTTAAAATATCGACTTATAACTCGAAATTTTAAAATTTCGTCTTCTAACACGAAATTTTACTTTAAAATTTCGACTTATAACTCCAAATTTTAAAATTTCGTCTTATAACACGAAATTTTACTTTAAAATTTCGACTTATAACTCGAAATTTTAAAATTTCGTCTTATAACACGAAATTTTACTTTAAAATTTCGACTTATAACACGAAATTTTTAAAATTTCGTCTTATAACACGAAATTTTACTTTAAAATTTCGACTTATAACTCGAAATTTTAAAATTTCGACTTATACAGGGTGTTAATTAAGTACGTAGACAAACTTTAAGGGATAATTCCTTGTATAATTTTAAGATAAAAAGTTCATATAAACGTATATCCTAAAATGTTTGGTTTTCGATATACCCTGTATATCGAAAACCAAACATCTAAAGTTTTAATTTTTTTTTGGTTTTCTTAATATTCCTTTGGAATTTTTAGGAATAATTAATTCAAATTTTGCACAAATAATAGATTTACCAGTATCTACGAACTAACATTATTAATATTTAAATTAATCAACAGGGTCCTCGTTTTTTTGTGGTCATGACCCCTTTACGCCCGTCCAATTTACTTAATACGACGTCACTGACTAATTTTAAGAACAAAATCTAATTTGTCATTTTATTCTCTAACATTTACCTATCTTGAAGTTTTTTATCTCTTACCGCTTAGAAGATATTTTGAGAAAAATAAAATAATGCTTTGGTTGGCAGCGTCCATAGACCTCGTAACTATTAGACCGAACAATAACAAATAAACGTGTTGTCATCATTGTATTCCAGTGTAAAGTAAATCAACATTCAAGCTGCTCCCCTCCACTTGGTTTGCCAGACTTACGCCACAGAAAACGTAGTTTTCTGGGCTTACTCTGTTAAAAGTATTAACTTCTATGATTTACTAGAATAACATGATGTGGGAAACATATAACATTGCCTAAAATCTTGTAAAAAACCTGTAGTATGGCAACGCAGCAAAAAAGAATCCGCCCAGATCCCATCATTTTCGTGGCCATCCGCATCGACTCGGCAATACTCGGATTTGTGACAGCGTTTTTCTGTGGGTTTTCCTGGAATTTTGTCAACCTAACCTTTATTGTTCTGTGGTTTTGTCGCATGCATATGTAAATTCAGAGTAATCCCCACTCCCGACCCCACAGCTCCTCACGGCGTCTCGCCACCAACCGATTTTGGCATCACAATTTTATAGCATTTATGAATGGCGTGTCGGATCTATAGATACGATACCTATGGCAGCGTCCTTAAGCCAAAAATAACAAAGTCGGCTTTGACAAACAATAAAAATAATAAAATCAACAATTATGACAGTTTAGTTTTTAAAACTTGCTACAAATTTTTATTTTTGCACTTTGTCAACTTAAGTAAGAGATTTTTCAGTTTTGTTTTTGTTAAAATGGTTGAATTTACAAACGCTGAAATGGCAGATATGCATTTTGTGTATGGAATGGCTAATGGTAGCGCTCGTGCAGCAAGACTAATGTATCAAGAAAGATTTCCTGAACGTCGGTCGTGTGCCTAACAAACTTTTACTAATATTCACTCCAGACTTAGTGAGACAGGTGGTTTTAGAAGATCAAATGCCCTTGTAGGAAGACCCAGAACAGTAAGGACAGTTCAAATAGAGGAAGCTGTTCTTAATATTATAGGAGAAAATCCTGCAACAAGTAGACGAAAAATTGCCACTAAGTTAAATATTACACATGTTTTGGTATGGCAAATTTTACAGGAACAGCTACTTTATCCATATCACATACAGCGTGTGCAAGCCCTTTTACCGCGAGATTTTCCCCAGAGAGTAGCCTTTTGTACTTGGATACAAAATAAGCTAGTGAGAAATGTGAGGTTTTTATCGAAGGTATTGTTTACGGATGAGGCATGTTTTTCCCGAAACGCCATAATATATTTTCACAATAATCACATTTGGGCAGAAGATAACCGACACGCTATAGTTGAAAATAATTTTCAAGAACAATTTTCACTAAATGTTTGGGTTGGAATTGTTGGCAATTTCCTTATTGGGCCATATTTTCTGCCTCCCAGACTTAATGGCGACAATTATCGGCAATTTCTGGAGTATGTTTTACCCGAACTATTAGAAGATGTCCCAATAGGAGAATGAGCTCGAATTTGGCTTATGCATGATGGTGCTCCTCCACACTTTAGTTTAGCTGCACGACAGTATTTAGATGAAAATTATGCCGATCGATGGATCGGGCGTGCAGGACCTCAACCTTGGCCACCCAGGTCGCCCGATCTAAATCCAATAGATTTCTTTCTTTGGGGCACCTAAAATCGCTAGTATATACAACTCCAGTTCTGAACGAAGGGGATCTAAGAAACAGGATACATCAGTCGTGCGAAATTATACGGAATTCTCCTGGTATTTTCGAGATGGTGAGGCGCACCATTGCATGTGTTGAAGTCGGAGGGGGCCATTTCCAGCAGTTGCTTTAGGTTAAGTTTATTTCTTAGCTTAAGTTTTAATTTAATTTACCATAATTTTGGTTTAAAAATGTATCAAATAACGTTGTCTCATGGACGAAACAATACTTATTAAATAATCCAATATTACCAATGCATTATTTTATTTTTCTCAAAATATCTTCTAAGCCGTAAGAGATAGTAAAAAACTTCAAGATAGGTAAATGTTAGAGAATAAAATGACAAATTAGATTTTGTTCTTAAAATTAGTCAGTGACGTCGTATTAAGTAAATTGGACGGGCGTAAATGGGTCATGACCACAAAAAAACGAGGACCCTGTAGATTAATTTAAATATTAATAATGTTAGTTCGTAGATACTGGTAAATCTATTATTTTTGCAAAATTTGAATTAATTATTCCTAAAAATTCCAAAGCAATATTAAGAAAACCAAAAAAAAATTAAAAATTTAGCACCCTGTATATCGAAAACCAAACATTTTAGGATATACGTTTATATGAACTTTTTATCTTAAAATTATACAAGGAATTATCCCTTAAAGTTTGTCTACGTACTTAATTAACACCCTGTCGAAATTTTAAAGTAAAATTTCGTGTTATAAGACGAAATTTTAAAAATTTCGTGTTATAAGTCGAAATTTTAAGAAATTTTTATTTTATTATTTTATGTGGCCCTTCTACGCCTTCGTAAAAATCCTTTATTTAAAAATTAAATCCTGTTTACCGACGAAGCAAATTTCTCACGCAACGCTATACGCAATTTTCACAACAATCATTTGTGGTCAGAGGAAAACCCCATGCGATACAGGAACCACATTTTCTCCACGACCATTACTGAATGCAATAATTCCAAAATCATTTTTGATAATAGAATGTAAAAATTCTCGCTCTTGAGTTGGAATATTTATTCTGAAACACTTGCTTCTTATGCGTTTTGCGTGTATTTTCATTCCATAACAAGATACGAAATGAATATTCTGTAATTGATCTAAACGACATAGGTTGCTATGAATTTCGAAACTGTCAGTGTCAGATAAAAATGGCCGCGTTGTAATAATTATTTTCAGGCAAATTTTAGTGCAAGTCAAAAAATGAGTGAAAAATCGGATGAATCAGATATGGAACTGGATAATACTCCACCTGAAATTACGAATATTGCGAATAAGTAACTTAATTGCTTTGTACAGATTTTATTTGTTTTTATTCGTACTTTTTGGTCGTGGAGAAAATATAGTCTGCTACTCGGTTAGAATGAAAATCGATACTCGTGGTTCCTCACGCTCGCTACGCTCGCGTTCGGAATCTTCCACTCGGATCGAATTTTCATTCCAACCTCGTTACAGAATCTACTATTCAAGAACAGTTCTCTCTTAACGTGTGGGCAGGAATCCTTGGAGATTATTTAATAGGCGCATTCTTTATTCCAGGAAGATTAAACGGAGAGAGATATCGTCATTTTCTTGAAGAAGATTTGCCTATTTTACTTTGTCGATATTACGGGGACACCCTGTACAAGGTCTGTCCTCATGCTTAATCAGCTTCTGCCGACTTTGTTGTTAGTGATAGAAAACAGTTTTTAAATTAATAAAGTTGTAGGATTGGATCTAAATCGCCAGAATCCAAAAAAAAGAAACAGTTGTGCGATGTGCATGCGTTTTGTATAGCCATTTCATATTTTTTTGAATGAACACCCTGTAGATTACCAAATATTTTGATAGGGCTTACATATAGGGTGGGTCGGGAGGAACGAACTAAACTTCATATGTTCTTATCCGATAAACAAAATTTCATACATTAACGTTTTCTTATAATCGCGTTTCTTTTAATAAATGTTCAAAAATACCGTCATGGCCTCTAAACATTTGCTGCTTCGTCTACGAAGAGCGACTGTTTCTATCCTAATTACTTCATGTCTTTCTTCTTTAATATTGGCTGCAGTATTTCTAATACGTCGAATTAGTGCATCCCGAGTGTCAACTTTTACTTTATACACTTCATTTTTAAACCAGCCCCATAAACAATAATCTATTGCTGTGAGGTCTGGAGATCTTGGAGGCCAATTACCTGACGAGCGAAATGTGCAGGAGCTCCATCGTGCTAATAGTACATAATTTGCATTCTGATGTTTACAGGAACATCCTCTCTCACAATTTGTTGAAAACTCTGATGAATACGTTTCTATTAGGATCTCTCTGATAGGGATGTAACGGGTAGCCCTTTTAAGGATTCGGCTAAACCGGGTACCCGGTCAATTAAATTAAGGCCCGGCAAAACCGGGTACCCGGTCTTGCGGAATATTACAGGACGTCTATTCTTGAAAGCAAGAGAAGGGAGTGGTCCCTGGGAGCTCTCGGAGAGTGTCTCTCATCTGGATCTCCCCGACAGCAAAACGCCGTATTTTTGAAACACCGAACGCGCCGGGGAATATCAGGGAGGGAGCAAAATTGGGGAACAGCGTTGCCAGGTTGGTTAGCCAATGGCATTGCTGCAAATTTTGACATTCCACATAACCTCATTCTTTTTTTTTTAATTTTAATTTGTATTGGGAACGGATTTAGGGACTCATTAAAATGGAATTTAAATCGACGCAATTGAGTTCTAAACAGAAAGAGGTTTTAGTGGATTTTGTGTACGCGCGGCCCGATATGTATAATATCCACCTGAATAACCGAACAAATGTTCTGTCAGATAACTGAATTGCATTTGTTTGGGAAAAAACATCCCTCCCAATAGCCAGTTCTTCCACCGCTGCTTCAACATACTCGTTAAAAATCTCATTCCGCAGCATTAAATTAAAATTTTCCATATCTATTTTAGATATTTAACCATTAGCTCACTTTTCATAAAAAAATAATATAACAAATAGGTACAACCAAACACAACACAATTTTAGGTTAGGTTTCCTGCTTCTCTCGGTCACGAGTAGGAGAACTTCAAGTTCTCTTGGTAGTGACCCCTCCCTTAATATTTTTTAAAGAATACAGTATTTTACATTTTTAAGAAAACCACGCCCACTTCTCTCGCAAGTTCTACTCCCTGCAATTCAAGAATAAGGGTCCAGAAAGCTGTTGGCAACATCGCCGGTCGGCCGCGCGTGCTAATTATTCCGGGGAAGTCCCATATTATGACCCAGGTCTTGGGTAAAGAACTGTGTGCTTCTATTGTTCTAGCTCGTATTATTCTGTGAATTCTGTGTGTTGTCCGGGTTGTCCCCTCTTTGGTTTAAACCATAGAATAGGAGGGATAAACGTAACACGAAACCATTAATCTACGTACGTACTACATATTGTGTTAAAAAGAAAACAAAAATAATGAGTCAGGTTTGGAAGCATTTTTATCTTGACGAAGATGATGAATTAAAGGCAATATATGTAATATGTGCAATACTAAATTGGTACGAAGTATCGGAAAACAGGCGAGCACATCATCTTTGTGGAAGCATTTAAAATATAAACATTCTATATTTTAACAAGTTCAGAACATGGACAAACTGAGGCATCTTCAAGCTCTTCACGGAATTTAAGGCAGCTTAAAATAACTGAGAGTTTAACCAAAACCAAACCCAGGCCCGTATCCAGAAATTCGTTTCGACGAAAATCATTAAAAAATGTGAACTTATTTTAATTAATTCAGAGCAAAGCGAATCACACATTAAAACTTAAATCATTATGTGACGTTTAATCCATTATTATTTATAGTGCAATAAAAAGATGCAGTACAAGGTGTACAATAAACAAAAAATTTTCAAATTTCGGGATTTCGGGTTAGCCGCCCGCCCCCCCCCCCTGGATACGTGCTTGACCAAACCATGGAATATAGATGACCCGAAGGCAAGAGAACAACATAAATTGATAGGCGAAATGATAGTACTAGACAATCAAGCCCATTTTCGTGATGGAAAATAAATTCAGAGAGATTTTCTAATCTAGCAAAGCTTGCTAAAAAGTTTCTTTCAGCACCTGCCTCAACAATATGTAGTGAACGGTTGTTTTCAGAAGCGGGTAATATTTCTGAAGAAACCCGAAACCGACTATCCTAAAATGGTAAAATGTTAGTTTATCTTCATCACAATTTCCCATTAATTGATTTTACTTATTAAATGTTGTAACAAAGTTTATTGTTATAACCTTTTAAAATCTGTTTTTTATGTATTTTTTGTCATCACAAAAATACACTGTTTCAGTTCTTTTATGTTTTACTTTACCAAAAACAGAAAACAAAATAAAAAACCGGGTACCCGTTACATCCCTAGTCTCTGATGTGAAAACCGTTGATGATATTCTTCAACAGCAGCTGTAGCACTACCATTACAGAAACCATAAACAAACACCATATTTGTATATTCTAAATTTGAATGGGTGTTTGACATTTTGTAACACTTTAATCATTGAAACTTGAAAATATACATTCAATTGCTGTCACAGTACACTGACACATTGTCAAAACAACAAAGTTATCAAATGTTTTTGAGTCTCGAACATGGCGTACTCTGATTATGCGAAAATTTGGATACAAGTGGAACGTTAGATACATTTTTTTTATTACGCAATACCTAACGTAAAAACAAATGAAAATCAGATAAGAACGTATGGCGTTTTCATGTTTTCATGTGTATAATTTACTCCTGCAGTTTGGTCCGTTCCTTCCGACTCGCCCTGTATAAGTATCTATTTCTAAAAAGAATGTTGTGACCTTAATATAGGTCTAGATACATTTTTACATTTCTGTTACGTAACGTGTAGGTAATATGGTTTAAAGTAATGTTTTAACATTTTTAAATAATATATGTTACACCATAAAATAAATTAATTATATATGCAAAATATATCAAAAGGCCACGTCTTCGGAATTTTGTTTAATAATATTCCGCTTTTAAAACCAATGGTGGAAAGTTTTGAGCTGATCGATTTTTTTGCTAATGTCTCTTTCAAATGGTTGTAATGAATTTTAATTTGTTTCGTTTTAATGGTGTTAAAATTTACCATACACAAATTTTCTCACGTTTTTGTATACAGTGTGTTGTCTACGAAACGAACAAGTTTAGAGGCCATGTTTCTACCTCTGAAATGGCTTAATTTCGTTAATAAAAATTTCGTAATAAATATAAATAAAAATAACATCAAGATTTTTTCAAAAGTTTTGTAAAAATTAGTTCGAGTAATGAACTCTTGGAGGATAATCATCGGGAGACATTGCGTGTACCTTTTGAATCAATAAGGATGAAGTAATTGTTCTTAAAGAGTTTCATGAACCACACATTTTGTTGTCCGAATTGAGTCCATCATTAGCACATATGTGCCCATGTTTAAGTACATAATTCACGAATAAATGATTTGCAACGGTAATTAACACCAGGGCACTCAATGTGGCACCACGATTGGCATATTTGACAACAAATCCACTTATCTATTGCACGTGAAAAGCTTTAACAACGCGGGCACCTTACTAGTTGGTTTGCCTGTAGGAGACTGGTTGTAGTGGTTGTCGCATTATATGAAAACTTGTGTCTGCTCCGTGTCTGCCCCGTTACGTGCTGGACACGCTACGTGCTGGTAGATATGAATCGAGCTTTACTCGTTGCAGTAAATGCAACTAGTATCATCTGAGCCGTCTTTTCCTTTATTCAGAAATTCCTCCAAGGCGGATTCATCTTCATCAGAACTGTTATTTTCAATGACAAATTGCCGTTTCACTGCTCTGCCTTGTTGCTTTCTCATCTTCCTTTTATTTTCAATTACTTTCTAAGTTCATGAATTTCTGATGGCGTTTAAATGGCCCGTTTTCCACGTCTTCGGCCTTTGCTCTTATCAGCACCAATGGCTAAGGTAAAATTTCTTTTACTAAAATGTCAAGAAGTAACGATGAAGACGAGTTAAGACCAGATGTACTTGTTTGGTTTTCATTCATCATCATCATCAGCCTTGTCGCGTCCACTGCTGAACATAGGCCTCCCGTAATCTATGCCACTCCCCCCTGCACTGCGCCGCCTGTATCCAGTTGTGCTTGATGCGTTTTATATCATCAGTCCATCTCGTCGGTGGTCGTCCTCTATTTCGGTAAGCCTCATGTCTCGGCCTCCATTCAAGGATTTTCTTGGTCCATCTGTCGTCAGTTATTCTTGCAATGTGTCCTGCCCAATTCCATTTTAATGTTGTTATTCTCCTGACGACATCCGCTACACCTGTTCTTCTTCTAATTTCGTTGTTCTGGATTCTATCTTTTAGAGAAATGCCCAAGATGGCTCTCTCCATAGTTCGTTGTTTCACTTGTAATTTATTTATGGATTTTCTTGTCAGAGTAAGTGTTTCCGCTCCGTATGTCATAACAGGCAGGACACACTGATTGAACACTTTTCTCTTTAAACATACCGGGATATCGGACCGGAATACCTCTTTTACGGTTCCAAAAGCTGCCCAGGTGAGTCCTATTCTTCTTTGAAACTCAACAGTTTGGTTGTCTCGACCCACACGAATTTCATGACCAAGATATTTGTAGGATGACACCTGTTGCACTTCGTGCCCACTCAAGGAAATGTTGCCACTCGTCACCAGATTTGTCATATATTGTGTTTTTGTAGAATTGATTTTTAATCCGGCTTTCTTTGACTCTTTTTCTAGATCGTATAGCATCTGTGTGGCTTTGTCGATCCTATTCGAAATCAGGACAATATCATCGGCAAACCTGAGGTGGTTCAAGTCTTCTCCATTTATATTAACTCCCAAGTTATTCCAATTTATCTCCTTCATCATGTACTCGAGTAAATTTGTGAATAGTTTTGGTGATATGGTGTCACCCTGGCGAACTCCTCGTTCGATTTTGAACTTGCCTGTATCTTCATGGAGTCTAACACATGATGTTGCGGTTTCATAGATATTTTTAATTATAGCGGTGTATCGGTAGTCTATTCGGCAGTCAGAAAGGTTTCATTGTCTAATTCCAATTGGTTTTCGATTATATTGACTTGAGCCTCGGGAATCTGCTTATCCGTTGTTAAAGCTGGTGCAAACTCCCAGTCTTCAAAGACATGATAATTGAAAGGATGTATGTTGGTCTTTTTGAACGAATTTATTGCATTTGATGGTACAGCACTTTTTAAATAAGCTTGATCAAGAAGACCTGCTATTTTGTATTGAGTTAGTGCCCTTCTTGGGTCTTGACGCATCCATGATCGGATTTCTTGATCGAAATACGTATGAAGAGGACGGAAGAATTCAACGTCCAATGGCTGAACGTATAACCTGAATCGTCCATATTGTAGATGTTTTCGGGGAGAGAGTTGCTGCTCCAGAGTATTAGATAGTGCATTGAAATTTGCTTGAATATTATGCTTGTTAAAAGCCTGGCTCTAACTAATTATGTACTTTCTGGGCTTCGCATGCAAAGATATTCGTGGATTGCGCTTTAGGAATCCCCTAACTCATTTCCAACCTGCCATTTTCGTTTCGCAATTAAAATCATGTTTTATTTTATTTTTTTCGGTTACTTCGAATACTATCCGCTGCAAATATTTAGAAGTTAGTCCAAAAAATCGTGTCTCCAGATCAATAATATAATCTGTAATCTCCGCTTCGATGACTTTAGAGAAAGTGGCTTTTCGTCCTCCCAAAAAATAACTAAAAAATATAATTATTTCATTGCCAATGATGGACCCCTGGTCATCATAGGACACAGTTAAGGAGTCCATCATAGGTAACATTGCATAAATCAGATAAAAATTCCCAGCTTTTTTTTGTTCTTTGCCAAAACTTTTGCACGACAATTAACATGCAACAGTTCCTTCAAACTGCAGTAATAACAGCAGATTCTTGCTGAGCATAAAACAACCTAACATCATATCAAGCTTCTTTGTTATATCAATACTTAACAATTTTAACTTAATTAATTATTTTTATTTATTAATTATTAAAAACTGCTTATATTTGCGTGAGCGTTTTGTAAGCAACTAATTATAAACTTCAATCAACCTAACCAATATGGCGGTAGTGTATTATGCGCAGTAAATTTGAAAATACAGCTAGTGGTCCATCATTGGCGGGGGTCCATCATAGGTACATTTCCCCTATCGAATCTAGGAAAAAAAACCCCCGGAAAAAAAACCCCGGAAAAAATACCCCCGGAAAAAATACCCCCGGAAAAAAAACCCCCCGGAAAAAATACCCCCGGAAAAAAAACCCCCCGGAAAAAATACCCCCGGAAAAAAAACCCCGATATAAAAACTTAGAACACGCGTGCGGAGTATACGAAGGTACGTAAAACTGGCGTCTACAGACAGGAATATCACTCTTGCTTCCTGGCTTCCTGGCTTCCGCATGCGCACATAATGCTGTAACTAATAATTATAGACTTTATTGGTTAAACAGGCGCTAACACGGCATCTAATCCACCTTTTTGGTTGCAATTCGGTATATGCTAGATATAAAAAAATTGTAATAATTATAGACTTATATTGGTTAAACAGCGCTAACACGGCATCTAATCCACCTTTTTTGTTCATATTCGCCTTTTTCAAGTTCACCGGCCAATTATTTACCAGACGCTAGTCGTATCGTTCTCTCTGTACCCGTTTGGTACAGCTTGTGGAGTTTCTTTTATATTTTTTTCCTATGGGTTTTTTTTCCGGGGGTATTTTTTCCGGGGGGTTTTTTTTCCGGGGGTATTTTTTCCGGGGGGTTTTTTTTTCGGGGGTATTTTTTCCGGGGGTATTTTTTCCGGGGTTTTTTTTCCGGGGGTTTTTTTTTCCGTTTACCCCCCTATCTATCCACCATGCGGAAATATTTTTAAATTTTTGGTTTGCAAGTGGTTAGTATAAATTCAAGAACTGGAAAAGCAATGTAAATAGAACAAATTATAAGAAAAATCTTAAAGTTAAAGGAAAAAACGACCTTTTTCTAGTTTCAGTTTTTTTGTTTTAGTATAGATGGTAACGTACGAACATTAAAATTTTAGATAACGATATATTTGCTACAAAGTCATTTAACAAAAGAAATGAAACAAGGGTTACAAGTTTTTCCATATAACCAACGCACTATTACTACAATATCGCTTGCGAGGGCCTCCTTTTCAGAAAATACTACCTTGACTTCTGAGTAATTACTGTTAACCTAACATTTAATGTCTTGTACCCTTTATTATATCTTACCATTATGTCGAGAACTCTTATCCGTATAGATAGCATAGTCATAGTAGGTATACATTTTTTGTAGATAATCTAATGAAGAAGCAAGATTTTGCAAAATATCCAAGGTGTTCTATTTAAAAAGATAGAGTTGATATTGACAATTGTACTATTAAGGCATCCTGTATACTTAAAAATACTACCACTAAAAGTAGCATTTTAATTCAAGAACTATTATTTATCTTTTTTTTATAAGATGCACAGGGGAGGAAAGTTTGTGTACAGAGTTGTAAAAATATAGGCAACCTATTATAACGTTACAAAGTATGTGATAATTATGGCCGACTCTATATCCTCTCACACTTATAATGTAAGTAAAGCTGTACAGGGTGTCCGGACTTGGATGTATTTGCGGGCTGAAGATCGAAGATTGCGGTCTGCACGTCATAGCGCTACTTTTTGTGAAACACGGATATCATTATTCAGAACTTTCATAGCTTGCGGTATTTTTAAGCTCCGTGGTGATTTTGAAAGCTTTCACTTTTTGAGCACCCCTTGTATCTCGAATATGCGGCAACATATATTGAAACATTAAAAACTGGTTCTTATGCAGAATTATCCCTATTATTTAGTGACGTAGTTCGTTGTTTCTAAATGTTTTCCGCTCATCGAAGGCTTTCATTGGCGTAGCTAGGAATTTTTCCTAGGGAGGGCCGCTTTCCAATATCTGTCGAAAGCGCTTAAAAAAGAGCGCCGCAGGCAAAATTTTTTAGGATTTCAAGATCAAAGACCTTAGGGTGAAAAGTAGGAAATTTTTAAGGTAAAAAAAAAAGTTAAAATACAGGCTTCGTTAGTAATCGTTCTAAATTTTTAATATTCTGGGGAAAGCAGAGGGTCAAGGATCAAAAATCCTCAAAATACCGCCCTTCCAATTCTAGTGCCTGGGGCGGCCGCCCCACCTGAAATGCTACTATTTATTTTAAACTACATAAAATAAGTAAAGCATTTATTTTAATAACTTAATAAGCCATTTTGTGATACAAACTAGTAAATTTCTTAAATAAGTTGCAATTTTCGATGTTTTTTGCTAAACTGGTTTAATACTGCATCAGGAGTAATTCTGTTTTTGACGATTTCATTTTCTATATGTAGCAATGACATATGCGAGAAACGATTTTGGAGCATAGTTGCTCTAAGCCAGGTTTTTATTCGCTGCATTGCAGAAAAACTTCTATCGCAACTGACAGAGTTCACTGGGAGCACCAATGCTGCTTGCAGCAACTTGTACAAGTTGGGGCAAAACTCTATATTTATTTCACAATTTTTTAACTCAATCATATTTCTCATTATTGTAGCTTCCGCATTCAGTGCTTCAGAATCAATTTTCAAAACAGTCTTACGTCTTATAATTTTTGATAAATTTATCCGCATTCTCTAGATCTAATTTAAAGAATGCATCTACTGCATTTGCCAATGGAAGATTTGTAAACCGTTGTCTCAAGTTGGCAATTATATTGTCCAATATCTGATAGAAAATATTTACGCTTGGCCAGTATAAATAATATAATAAAATTATAATACAAAATAAAATTAACAATAAAGTATTATCTTCCATCTGGATCTGGAGTGGAAAAAAGGATAAGAAAATAGGGTTATTGATTTTTTTCTAATTTCAGATCTCTGGGTATTTGATTGTAGATTTGTGGATAGACTTTTAAAAAGTGACCTTGAATTTTTGAGATAAATACCGTCATACTACTGTGGTGAATAAATGTATGTGATACAATGCCTACAATGGTACGTGCATCCTAGGCACCCAAATCACGGTACACACCCTATATGCATTTAGACCACTTTTCTAGGGGGGGGCAGAAGTTTTCTAGAGGGGGACGGGCCCCCCTGCCCCCCCCCCCCTATCTACGCCAATGAAGGCTTTTCGAAAATGTATAGCACATGCTATTTATTTTTCTGTTTAAACCGTTAAGAGTCCATCACTGTAATCCCTGACCGGCACGCAACCGACCATACAGCAATGTAAATTAAATGGGATTTCTCGCGCTCAGCTATGAATGAATTTCGAGAAAACTGGTAAATTATTTAGCTTTAGTTAATAGGATATTGAAAGGCAACTCTATATGCGAGTTTTAACATGTTGCAGATTTTTCTATTCGGCTTTCGTTTTCGAAATGTATGCAGTAATATATTTATCGCTGTTCGAATTGCAACTTTATGCATGATTTTCTCCACATGTAAATCCTTAATAAAAAAATTGCAACATGGTTAAACTCGCATATAGAGTTGCCTTTCAATATCCTTTCAACCAAAGCTAAATAATTTACCAGTTTTCTCGAAATTCGTTCATAGCTGAGCGCAAGAAACCCCATTTAATTTAGATTGCTGTATGGTCGGTTGCGTGCCGGTCAGGGCTTGCGGTGATGGACTCTTAAATCGCGATTTTTATTAAAACTTACAAAACCGCAAGTATAGCAAGCCATAACAGACAACAATAATATGACATACAAAATTACTAAATGCGTGTTAATTGTTTTGTTAACCAAAGCCTACTATAAAAAATTGATAGTTTTAATTAAAATTGTGATTTATCTGCTTCAACAAAAAATTATCATTTGTTGTACATCGATCGATAAAAAACCACAACCTTACTTTATTTCTCAAAAATAAAACCATTTAGAAACAGCGAACTACGTCACTAAATAATAGGCATAATTCTGCATAAGAACCAGTTTTTACCGTTTCCATATGTTGCCGCATAGTCGAGATATAAGGGGTCTTGAAAAAGTGAAAGCTTTCAAAATCACCCTGTAGCTCAAAAACAAAGAAAGCATTGAACATTTTGCATTGAATGTCTTTTGTTTCACAAAGTAGTAACGTAAAACGTAATGACCTGCAAACCGCGACCTTTTATCTTTACTAATAACTAAGACTCGTAAATGCATCGAAACCCCGACACCCAGTACACTGACCAAAGTAGCGGGTGTTCTTGGTCGACAGCAACCCGCCGTTAATCCTCTCGTTTTATTAATCGCGGTCATCAAAAATGGTTGACTGTAATATTCAAGTCAACAAGTAAATAAACCGGTAAGGCTACTGAATGCACTCGCAAGTGTAGAACAGCTTAAGTTATATGAGGCTTGTTCCAACCCGACGAAAAACCGTACTAGGACTGTCCCCGAACGGTCGCTCAACAAATTTACCACTGCGAGACTCGATTGCTAAATTCAAAATTTAATTGACAGACTGGAAATGATCGTTCAGGGACGGTAATTGGGCTGTGTTCGAAGAAAATAATGAACGATCAAAAATAGATTTATTGTAAATTATTTTAAGAATGAACTTATGTAGGTTGGAGACAATTTGGAAATTTATCTTTTTTTTTTAGGCACTTTGTTGCGGCCCAATTCCAAACAATCTGTCACGCCTCTCAGCATGTATGTCAACAATTTTAGCCTTTTTGGAGTGTCCGGTGTGTCTAGACACTATTGCTCCGCCCACTTACCAATGTGACAATGGTCACCTTATCTGTATCAGGTGTAGATCAAAGACTGAACGATGTCCTGTGTGTAGACTGCGGTTGACTAGAGGAAGGTCTCTTATATCTGACCAGGTGAGTTAATATTTCCCTACATTGCCCTTGGGTAACCTAAACCAAAGAAAATGAGAGTTATGCAATAGTAAGTTCATCTAAGGCAGGGGTCTCCAAACTACGGCCCGCGGGCCAAATCCAGCCCTCCAGTATCATCAATCCGGCTTATTGTTGTTATTGTTGTTGTGATAAGTTGGATAAAAAAAAACAACAGAATGATTATAACTCGGTTTTATTTACTTGCTAGGTAAAGCTTAATGACAAGTATAATACGCAGAGAATTTAACTTAAGCATAATACTAACAAATAATTGAAATTATTCCAGCTAACATTATTAACATATATAAACATTATAACTTATAACCATAGTTAAAGGTTTATAGGGGGCATATAACATATAAATACTAATGAGATTTATGTAATTGTGATTTTCCACTGACAATAATTTGTAGTTGTGGACCAATTTTACTTGTACCAATTATTAAAAGAGATTTAAGATGCTCATCGGTTAACTTACATCTGTAAACATTCTTTAAGTACTTCATTTTAGTAAGTAGTAGTAGTACCAAAAACAGCCCACGAGCAAATTTATGGAAAAATTCAAATTGTGCCAGTGGAAGACTCTTATAAAATTCCAACGAAGATGAGCTTTGATGTTTGTTCTTAATTATATCACTGCACTGTAGACCAATGATTTCGATTTGAAGTTCTGGGGCTAGGTTTCAATGTCGGTATCAAAAGGATTTTGAAAAATCTTAATTTCATTCGCAATGACATCAAAGTCTGAGAAACGAGTATGAAAATTTATATTCCAAACACTCAAAGCTTTGATTGCAAAATCGACGGGAAACTCAGTCTCAGTAGTGTGGCTGATATTTCACATGTTTTAAAATGTGTGAAATTTTTTTTACGCAATTGTGATTAAACAGTATTATTTTCTACTGGAACGATTTGGTATTAGTGTATAAATCAGGGAGAAGCTGGTTTTCTCCTTACAACCTCAAATTCAGTTCGTTCATATGTTTTGTCAAATCGATGTAGAATGCCAACTTCCACAGCCACTCGCTATTTTGTAATTTGAATGAATTCAAAGTTTAAAAAAGCGCTGACGGACTCTTCCGCAACTAAGCAAGCGTACGGCAGAATGATATGGTAAATCATTTTCTCCAATTTCTTTAGTAAACTCGCGGAATTCTCGGTGATTCAGCCTAGTGGATCTGATGAAAATAACAATTAATGTGACTGGTTTTAGAACTTCAGACATATCCAAATATTTCCCGCACAGAGACTGTTGATAAATGATACAACTTAAGACTAACGGTTTTAAACCACCATCATTTTCTACAGCCTTTGACACAAGTTCTGCTTATGTAAAACTTAAATACTAAAATCAAGTTGCAAAATTGAAATATTCGATTAAAAATACCGATTCGGGGAAAAATATTCGATTAAAAATTCCCGAATCGATATTTTCCTACTTTAAGGGACCTCTGACCATGACGTGTGAGTATTCCGAGGATATTTGTGATGTTAATTTACAGCGCAACGTTATGATTTGTGTTTTTAAAGAATTTTACAATACCCAAACTTTTTCATATAATGTTTTTACACCTTTATTCTGCAACTTGCAACTACTCTCGCAACATGAGGTCGAGCGTTAGCATGCATTAGCATGAAATCATCTTCCACAAATGGAGCAAGGAGAACAACATGTGGTTCTAAAACCTGACGAATATATCTATCCGCTGTCATTGCCCCCCCCCCCCCCTCAAAGGACTATTAACAAGTCCAAATATTTCCCGCACAGAGACTGTTGATAAATGATACAATTTAAGACTAACGGTTTTAAACCACCATCATTTTCTACAGCCTTTGACACAAGAGCGATCACTTCTTTATTTTTACCACACATGTTTTGCCTCAGTTGTAATACATTTTAAGTTTTTCCATCGAAGGTTCTTTTTGTTAATGGCATTTTCAACTTCCTTAGAAATATCTTCACCAGTAGTCGAGCCATGAATACTATCAATATCAAGAAGTTCTTCATAAACTTAATAGCTTTTATCTACTACTCGAATAAAAATCAACACCTGAGCAGTATCTGACACATCCGTTGACTCATCCAAGGCCAGAGAAAACCTCTCAAGATGTCCATTTTTGTCAGACAGTTGAGTTGATATATTTTCTGCGATGGCTTCTACCCTCCGAGCCACGGTGTTTGCTGACAAACTGACAGATTCAAATAAATTTACCTTTTCGGGGCACATTTCTTCGGCTACTGCAATTACGCATTCTTTGATCATTTCTCCATCGGTAAATGGTTTTCCACGTTTTGCGATTTCAAGAGAAACACGAAAGCTGGCACGAGTGGCAGCCTCTTGTTCAGTATTGAGTTTCGTAAACGAAGATTGCTGCGATTTCAATCTGCGCTTCAAAGCTTCAAATTTTTCTGTCCGCAAACTTCCAGTAAATTTTGAGTAATTTTTAAAATGTTTAGTTTCATAATGACGTTTAATGTTATATTCTTTGAGAACGGCTATGGTTTTATTGCAAATCAAACATAGCGCCTTCTTACTAAACTCAATTACGAAATATTAAAAGTTCCATTGATCTTTGAATGTTCTGCATTTACTGTCTATTTTCGCTTCTTTTTCATACTAGTAAATCACACACAAAAACAACAAGTCAAATCAAAATACTGTTACGAAGATGCCTTTCAAACACGCACAAACACGTTTTAAGGAGCTCCGCACTACTTTATTTCACAACACAGATTCGCTTCCTTCGCGTTCCCTAGGTGGAGTGACTCGCGGTTGCGCCACTAGCCTTTTAATACTTCAATTACTGCCATCTAGAAGTTAGTGAAATACACCAGAATTTTCTCGAACCAACGAGGTTCGACGCGATTTGAGCGCTATCAGTGGCGGAACAACGTAGCCACGGGCCTGTGGGCGAAAATTTTGCCGGGCCCCCATCATTATGATACGGAGTATTGATAACCATAATAATTTATGAATTATTTTGAGTACACAAAAAAGCAATTATTATACTGTTAAGTACTTACTTTCCTGAACATAGGAAAATATCTGCAAGCGCAAATCAAACAATGTGTGATAAGAATAATAATTTATATACGTAGAAGTAACAAAACTGAAACAAAATCAAAAATATATTTTCTAAATTGATATGTTAAACATAAAATAACAAAACATTGAAAATACTTCAACAACAACAAAGAAAGAAAAACCTCTCAAATATTTACGAATTAACTAGTGAAATCTTATTTCCTTGCTTTTGCATGCGCAAAATTTGAAATAAGATTAGAAATGTCTATTTTTTGAGCTTCCTCATTTTCGATAGAAATAATTGCTAAAGCTGATAGTTTTTTATCGGTCATGCAATTTCTCAAATAAGTTTTATTCAACTTCAACTTGGAAAAATACCGCTCAGCTGATCCAATCGAAATAGAGATGGCCAAAAAAATAATACAGGCAGTTACAATTTCACTAAAACTGGAAGATGAATAATAATCTTTTACCAAAATAAAATCTAATAAATCAAAAATAAAAGTTAAATATATCTAAACCATTCTTAAAACATTCTCTAAATGAAAGCACTTGGGACGAAATTGTATCCGCAATGTCTTCTGGATATTGAAGATGCATATCGTAAATATCATCATCAGAAAGAGAAGGATCTCGTGAAATGTTGGGAATAAAACGCGAAAATAAAAAAGTTTTAAAAAACACATTTATTCTAAACCAATCATCACTTGTTTGAACTTGATAATGGTTATTCACATGACCAAAAAGTATTTTTGGTCTTGATATCCTTTTGTTTTCGAATTCAGCAGTAGTGCTTCATTGCCTAGCCAAAATAACAGCTTCCGTTTTAATAACATTAAAATTATTTCTCCTTTGATTTATAATTTCAGTGGCTGTAGTAAACATTTTAGATGCAGCTTCAATATTTTGTTTTTTTTTGGTAAAAGTTTTGATAAGCTCTTGTTCATTACTACTGATTGCTTGCTGAAGATGCCTCCAATCATTGGCACCATTAGCTTATCCAAATAACCAACAAGGCAGGCAGTAGCATTTGTCTAGGATTTTACACAAACGCTCACTTTTTATTCATGACATACTAGTTTTAGTGTAGTAAAAAGCCGAGAAACTCTTAAAACCTTTGTCATCTTTAGGAAAGGGGCCCAAAGGTCTACAAGGTTTATTAGCAATTAAAAATCTTTTTTCTTTATCCGTCAATACCCCATTTGAATCATAAAGGCCCCCATACATTTCGTTCTTTTTCATCGGTTCGAAGCGCCGCGATTCGGAACGGCGTGTTAAATCGTGGAACTGTTTCTCCCACACACTGTCGATCCAACAACAGTAATCTTCAGTCGTTTATGTACGATGGACAGAAATCAGTTATTAGCAGTGACAGCGGCAGTTTCTGTTTTATGTAGTCAAAATACGAAAAAGAAGCGCCCACGCTCAATATGGACTAAGCAATGGCTTTTAAAGCGAAAAGCATATTCGCATGTTAATATTTTAAATGAGCTAAAGGTACATCCGGCCGATTGGTTTAACTACCTAAGAATGGACGAATAAACATATCTGGATTTGTTACAGCTGGTGACCCCTTATATTCTAAAAAAGAGCACTCAGTTAAGAGAAGCAGTTACTCCACATGAAAGACTAACAGTTACTTTGCGGTACCTAGCAACTGGAAGATGTTATGAAGATTTAAAATTTTCGGCAGTTATTTCCCCACAATGCATAGGAAAAATTATTCCCGAAACATGCGACGCACTATATAAAGTTTTAAGAAACAGTTATTTAAAGGTATGTGGTTTTAGAATATTCGTAACGCTTATTTTTTTCAAGCATGATAAGGTTAGGTCAGGTCATCTATTGGAAACAATAATTTAAATAATGCTCTAAAAGGATTTTAAAGGTGTCTTTTGTTTTAGTTTCCGCAGTCAGAATTAGAATGGAGAGAAATTGGTACAGAATTTGAAGAAAAGTGGAATTTTCCCAAATGCTTGGGTAGCGTAGATGGGAAACATGTCCATAACTCCTCCCCCAAATAGTGGTTCTTTCTATTATAATTACAAAGGAACTAACAGTCTTGTATTAATGGCAATTACTAATGCAAAAAACGAGTTTATTATGGTTGATTTTGGAACAAACGGCAGAGTATCTGATGGCGGAGTTATTGAGAATACTGAATTTTACAGAAAACTTATAAATAATGAGTTAAAAATACCCCAACCATCTAAACCGCATAATAGTGACAAGTTATTTCCCTATGTTTTTATTGAAGATGAAGCATTCTCTCTGAGGAATGATTTCCTAAAGCCGTTTAGTCAGAAAGAACTTGACCGAGAAAGACGTTTATTTAATTATAGATTATCACGAGCACGTCGCACAGTGGAAAATACGTTTGGAATAAAGGCTGCAAGATTTAGAATCTTTCTCCACGTTATAAATTTAAAATTGGAAAATATTGAGAAAGTTGTCATGGCTGCTTGTGTTTTCCATAACTATTTAAGAAAAAAAAGAGGCGACAATTATTATACACCTCAGCTTGACCCAGCAGAGGCAGAGGTTGCTGCTGCAAAGGATTTTCTAAGTTTACAAAAAGGTCACAACAGACATGTGTCAGATGCTGCAAAATCAGTTCATGAATTATACAAAACCTATTTTTGTAATGAGGGCGCCGTACCATGGCAAAATGATCGAATTTAAAACATTCAATTATTTTTTAAAAAAATTTTGTGTTTGCTTAGAAATAATGATTTCCTGGACACATTTGATTCATTTCTTAATAAAAAAAACACGAATATAAAACAAAACTTTTATTCTGTTCATAAACAAAAGGACAAACCTGTAACATAAAAAAAAACAGACATTTAACAAACAAATAATATACAAAATCTTAACGCAATTATAACAAAATAAACATGTAGAAGAACAATAAATTAAACCTTAATTATTTTCTTTTTTTATTGAAGGTATTTATTACTTCGTAACGTCGCCGTCGTAATGATAGGACTGTTTGCAAATCGCTGCCGAATGTGTCGTAATATTGTTGGCTATTATAAGCAGATGTCTGTAAACCTGATGATGAATTAGAAATATTTTGTTGACGGGAATCTTGGAGAACAACTTTCGAATACCTTGTTACATTTCCCATTTGAGCTTTAAATAAAATATCAGTCAAAAGTTTTTCAGTTATAATAGCCGTTTCAGGCGATAAAGTTTTTAATTTATTAGCTATGTTTTTACCAGTTATGTCAAATGTACTATCCACATGATCAAGTTGCTTGGATACTTTTTCCAACACCTCATCTGCCTTACTTTTTGGCTTTTCATATTTTCTTTTTAATTGTTTATTGCTTACCACCATCGCTGGTGCGCCTGAAGAACTTGAATGTGGTGGGGAAGACTGGGGTTCATCTAAATTTGTAAGGGAATAAGTATCTTCATCTTCTGTTGTTGCTATAGGAGACATCACATTTTCTGCAAGCTGCGATTCTACCTAGAAAAATAAAAAATTTAAGCGTTAATATAGTTTTTCTTGAGTTATCATATTATATTGTTAATAAAAACTAAAATAAATACAATAACTTGATTTCTAACTTACCGTACCACATTCTGATAAAGAATCTTACCCAATTTTGTCCATACTGGAGATTTCTTGATCAGTTAAAAATGACAGATATTGAAAATACCACAAGTGTGGCTTATAAATATCGTCTGTTCCAGATCCAGATCTTTGCGAATCCTTAACTTTTTTCAGTTCCTTCCTAAACGCCCCTCGCAGTGAATCTATTTTATTTTTTATTGTTTGTCTTGTTGCGTTTATATCTATTTCTTTATATTTTTTTAAAAGAACTTCGTATGCTTTATTTTTCTTGTCCCTGTCTCTATATTCTAACGACTTTATGCGCCATAAACAAGGAAATTGTCTATACATTTCAATAAACTCTATTAAAAAAATTTTATTAATGGCTTTTTGATCCATATTAACCAATATAAAAGTTAAAAATGTAGAAACATGTGTGAACTTGTTACGCTGTCTGGCTAACTCTCCGCTCTCCGCTCGTGTAAAAAACGCGACGATTCGGAAGGAAATCCCCACACACTATCAGTTTGGGCCATCAACCGGCGAACCGTCGTTCCAAAAATCAAGCCCCGGCAGATATTCAAACCGACGATTCGAAACGACGTTTTTCTACCATACACTTCGGTTTTTGCTGATTTTGGAACGACGTTCCGAATCGCGGCGCTTCGAACCGATGAAAAAGAACGAAATGTATGGGGGCCTTAATATCCTTTTCAGTTTTTATTAAAACCGTTGATTCCCTCGACACGGCAGTACTATTTGTTTCAATATTTTCGGTTTTTTCATATTGAAATTGTTAAGTAATATTGTCACTGTCACTGACGCTACCAGTCTCGCAACTCGATTCTGGCTCGGTAGTGCAACGTTCTACACCGACCAGTCATATCTTCCGAGATTTCAACTTAAATAAAAAAAATCTTAAATGAAAAAATAATCTAAGTTCAATAATCGCCGACACGCGACACGTACACCGTCCTTTAAACGAATTGTGGTTTAATAAAAGCAATAAAAAAATTAAATGCCGTTTTATGTGATTATTTCAGTTACTATCTATAAAAGTATTGAGTAGAGAAGTTTTGTGGGTCCGTTTCCGGAGTATTGCATTTTTTTTCTATGAGAATATTTTGTGTTTTGTTTTGTATTTTTTTATATTTCTCCCGGGCCCCTTTTTAGCCCGGGCCCGTGTGCTTCGCACACATTGCACACCGGTAGTTCCGCCACTGAGCGCTATCTGTGCGTCGTCAAGTGTCGCGGTCGTAACAATACAGTACAACACAATAGTGATTGAACTAGCAAATCTAGCAAGCGTATGCTCGCTCAGGGCGTGTACTCGGCGACTAGTCTTGAAATTATAGATAATGGCGGGAAAATTAAAACAGTGTTGGCGCTTGGAACTTACTGGAGTAATCAGTATGGCCCTAGCTGTCATTCTTTTTTTGCCATATTCCTGCGGACTAAGATTTGGAAACAATCGGGTTTTTACTCGAGTAAGGATTGTCATTTTAATGCATGGCCTACTGTTAAATATTTGGCGTAACTGTGCGAGGCCTACGGCTACGCACTCTTTGCGTTACCCTTTGGCGCGGATATTTTTCAAATATTGTTAACTTAAAAGTGAAAAAAGAAACAATTGTTTTATAGTCAAGATCTTTAAATTTTCAAAATAATATTAATTTATTAAAATTAAATAGCTATTCTATTTTTGCTTTAGTATTTGTTTAATCGTGCGAGGCCTACAGCCACGCACAATTTCAATATAATATAATTCTTGAAAGTATAGACGTCTATTATTTGTTTAATTATTATTTTAAGCAATATAATTAATTAACTATATATTTTTTAAAAATAATTAGATGAAGATTTTTATTTTTGTTTGCATCTTATATGCTTTTCATCTGTAAGAGCGACTTCTGTTTTATGTTTCTAATTATGCACAATTGCAATTTCTTTTTAGGTAAGATATCGTTATTGTGGAAAATATCGAATAAACAATAAATCCTAGGTACCACAAATATATCACATTACCTGAACAAACCCGAAATAATCAAAATATATGATAAAATCTTAAATTTTTTTATTCCCAAAAAGCCAATAGATGTTAATAATGTAGTATTATAAAATAATTGTATGCAAGAAAAAAACAAATGTCTTGGAACCGTTAATTATAAAAAAAAATCAATGTTAATGAATGAAATATTAAATCTTTTTTTATAAATAGCTGAATTATAGTTCGCCACATGGTTTTAGAACTACAATGCCTGAAAAGGAAGGGCGGTAAAATGCATAAAAAGAGACGCTATGACGGTGCCAGTATAGGCGTGCGTAATAAATTTTTAAAAGTTATTTTAATCTAGAATCTAAAATAAAAATTAATTAAAAATACCTACTGATTTATTGGCAATTACTGCCCTAGCTTAACTATGAATAACTTTACCTTTTATACAGAGTGGCAAAAAGTCGCGTATAATGCCTTCTTGCAGAATGGTTTTAGCGGGTGTAAATAATGGCATAAACGAACAGGTATGGTTCCAACAAGATAGAGCACCTGCGCATTATGCGGCAAATGTTAGACAATACATAAGCCAACAATTTCCAGGACGTTGGATAGGCAGAAGAGGTGCTATTGACTGGCCAGCGCGATCCCCGGACTTAACCCCGCTCGACTTCTTTTTGTGGGGACACTTAAAAAACAAAGTCTACGTTAAGCGTCCAAATGACTTAGAATCTTTAAAATTCAGAATTAGTGCTGAAATTCGGGCCATTCCAGAGGACTTCCTTTTAAACGTTGTAGACCACTGAAAAGGTTTCACTTGTTTTCCCAGTAGAATCCAAATATGCAATCATATGCAGGGTGTTCCATTTAAAAAAAGTAAGTTAGTCTCTATGGCAACCAAACCAGAAATGACAGAAAAAATGCATGCAGGTAGAAATGTGGGAAATAATTTACTGATCAACTTTCATAAAGGTCACTTTTTCGTATACGAGGTAATTCAAAAGTTACAGGCATTATGCGCGACTTTTTTGCCACTCTATATATTTATTTATTTTACGAACATCAACATTTAACTATGATTCACTATAAATTAAATATAAGAACTTTAAATTCCGGCAATGCCTGTAAAATTTTCAATAGTGTCAAGATGTGCGTTGTATCGACACTGCACTTTATATTATAATTAGGGATTTTTTTAATTTTCAATATTTGATATAAAGCTACAAAAAAAACATAGCAACATAGTAAATTTGGCAAGCAAATTTAAGAACTCATAATAAAGTTAATTTTAAAAATAGATTGTGTTAACAAACCCAATTCTTCCATATTTCGTATAAAAAAAGAGATATTACGGTTTTTTTTAGTAGCACAGTTCAAAGACCTGCAACAGTCAGATGAAGATACAAAAAATTTAAATAATAAACATGTTGTAACCCTACGCATTTCGCCTACGATTCGAATAGTTATTATACAGACCGCGGCGTTTTCCTAAAACAGCTCGAAAAGTAGTAATAAAAAAAAGGTTTTGTATAACTATTCTTACTGAATAAGTCATATTTTGTTATTCGGCATTTGTCAGAGGCTAAACTTTTGGTTTTAGCATGGGATGGGGGCGACACAAACACAAAAAAAGTTTCAAACGTTTTGCAGCTGACCGACGAAATACCAAATTCGTATATATTATCGTGGCACCTATCAACACTGATACCTAATAAGAAAAGAACTGCATTAGCAGAACCCCAATATTAAGAAAAAAAGGATGAATTAAAGCAATTTTGTAACCACACAGTGGATTAAGAAAGTTTTGAATATGTCGAGATGGGATTAAAACAGTTTTGAAAGAGAGGAATGTCGGTTTGTACACTGTGTATGACAATAAAACTAAACTTTAATATGTATTTAGCGTATAATTCTTGGGGAAGTTCAGCCAAGCGCTTTCGGCTCAAAACTGAGTCATCATCAGGGCTTAGGCTCTACAAGAGAATAGTACAAACTGTTTCTTAACAAAATTGTTTTTCTTAAAAAAGGTGATTGACAGGTAAAAAGTTCTGCTTATGTAAACTTAAATACTAAAACCAAGTTGCAAAATTGAAATATTCGATTAAAAATACCGATTCAGGGAAAAAAAATTCCCGAATCGATATTTTCCTACTTTAAGGGACCTCTGACCATGACGTGTGAGTATTCCGAGGATATTTGTGATGTTAATTTACAGCGCAACGTTATGATTTGTGTTTTTAAAGAATTTTACAATAACCAAACTTTTTCATATAATGTTTTTACACCTTTATTTTGCAACTTGCAACTACTCTTGCAACATGAGGTCGAGCGTTAGCATGCATTAGCATGAAATCATCTTCCACAAATGGAGCAAGGAGAACAACATGTGGTTCTAAAACCTGACGAATATATCTATCCGCTGTCATTGCCCGCCCCCCCCCCCCTCCCCCAAAGGACTATTAACAAGTCCGTTCTGCTGTTGAGTTACACGCCACCTCATACTATAACGGAGCCTCCGCCATAGCTTACCCTAGGCGAGACATGGTTTTGCTCAAAACGTTCTCCTGTTCTTCTATAGATCCTTTGACGACCGTCCGGTGATTTTAAACAGAACCAAAACCTAGATGTCAGATAACCTCCTTCTTATCGTTCTCTCGCTTACTTGAACCTGCCGTACGTCCTCCAATCTGTTCTTTACCTCGACAGAAGTTACTCTTCGGTCACGTAAAACATTTAGTGCAATAAAGGGATCATCTCGTTTATTCGTACACCTTTTCCTACCACATTGACTCCTTCTACTGTACTCGCCATGCTGATTAAACCGATTTACAGCCCTTTGTACTTTACTTCTTGTGACGTTTAAAACTCTTGTCACGTAATACTGTGACCGTCCATCCTGGATAAAAGTGATGGCTTTGGCAACTCAGTCAGAGACAAAGTAAGAAGACACCTCAGAAGGAACACATATTCATTTACAAAAAATAATTTGATAGCTTTTGAAAGTTGTAAATGACATGTCCAAGTATGGGATAATTCATCCTTCATAGCAACCTTAGTTCTCCGTACAGAAAAATTATTGGAGAATTTTTTTTTTTTTAATCCATATTTTCCACAAATATGAAGAAATCGAGGTGAACCAAAAACAAAAATGTTGATAATTAAAACTTGATTTAGAACAATATACTGTTTCGCCACTCCACAGAGTGTCTTGAACTTAGGGTAGAAAAACATCTTCTTGTTTAAACCTGTATATTATAAACGTACGTCTACTTTTTAGTAAATTTTTAAAATGTTAGCGATTCTTCATTAATTTATCTACAATATTCTCTTAAATCCGACATCAAATAAAAAAGTTATTTGCGATTTAAATTCATTGAAAATTTGGGTGGATCGATTATTTTGCCTGTGAGTGTATAAGACTGTTTCCGTTATAAGTGGGACCAGATTTAACAAAAATAACATTTTTTTAAATCAAATTCATTTTGGAACACCTTGTATATTTGTTTATAGCCTGCCCTTGTCAGTATAGGCCAAATCAATCTAGACCTTTACTTAAGATCATTTTTCTATTTCTCCATTAAAAAGTCATTACCGATTGACCGCAATTCAATAATTAATTTCGTAATTTTTGTATTCATTAACACCATTTTTTCAATTTGCAACCTGGCAAATTAATTATTCAATTATGTTCAAATGAGAACTACACCACTTCATTAATTCGATTTTTTTCTATACTTACTTTTTACATAACGCAATCTCTCTTTTAGTATTTGCATTTTCCCTGGGTATGTATAGACGGATATTTTTTTATATAACTTTATGAACCACTTTGATTTAATGAATCAATTCAAATTTTTAAATATTTATATAGTTGGTATATCGTATTATTGGGAAAGTACTAAATTTATTGGGGATCAAGGTGTAAAAACATAAATATTATTATTTAACATTCATTTCACAATAATGTAGTCCAAAAACGAGTTTTTAACTAATTTTACTTCAGCCGATTAATACGACTTACATATTTTCTCCAGTAGAGTTAAATGGCTGGTTTGAATTCTGGTATGACAGCATTTTCGGGTTACCTTCCGATTCTATTTTATGTTCCGATTACGCCTTTGTCTGGTGAACTTTAACATCAACTACAGAGTGTCCAAAATACAGAGTGGTTGACGGTGGATGGCGTATTAGACGTTTATGGCGAACCAGCCAGACGGTCGACAAATTTTTTTTTCTGCATAAAAGAACATGCTTCACCCAGCTAAATTAGTTTCGACAATGCGATGTTGCCGCTTCTACTAGACAGTAGTATCAACTTTGACATTTGAAATGTAACTCCCTGCATATTAACTTTTTTTACAATCTCTAGTAGTTCCTTAACAAGTTTCCTTGTCATTTCCCTATACCTGTTACCGTTTTCGAGATATTAAATAATAAATGCTGATATTTTGAGATATGACTGAAATTTGGTTGATAATTAAGCAATACCCAGATGCCAGTGGCGTATATAGGGGGGGGGGGTCCGGGGGTCTGGACCCCCCTCCGTGGACTCAGTAGTAAAGAAAACTGAAATTCACATTCATTTATTTGCAATAAATAACATGAAACATTATTTCAAATTTTCGAGATGTTTGGGGATTTCCACAGTCTTTTAGTTTAATAATTGTTGAATTTTATTTTTTGTTCCGTGTTTTCTAATTCAGGTGAGTAAAATAGTATACCGTTATACATACCTTCAAAAAACTAATATTTCAAATGCAAATATTGGCGTTTATATTTAAAAATTGCTTTATTTTTACGTTTTTTTTTGAGCATGGCTATCAAAACGTAAAATTTGTAAGTTTAGACAGTCCAAAAAAGGGCGTGGCACCTAAAAAAATTTTTCCCTGCGGCGCATTTTTTTAAGAAAGATAAGTGGACCCCCCCCCCGTGTCACAATCCTAAATACGCCACTGCCAGATGCTATGGCGAAATCTTAGTTGCAAGTCTAAAAGTATGGTTATTTTGTTTACTTGAAAAACTGTTTAAAAGATTAATGAAACACCCTGTATATTTTTACTGATTTGAAAAGCTATTGAAATTTGTTCTTCATTTATGTATGTCATACCTAACTAGTCAATACCTGCATTTACTTAAAAAAAGTTATTCTTATCAGTGTCAATGTCACTGTTATTATCGGAATTGACCTCCGAGATCACCCGATCTTAATCCATTGGATTTTTTAACTGTAATGACTGTAATGAGGCATGTTTACAGAAAGAAAATACAAATCGCCAGTAAATTCTAGAGAAGGGTTGCTATATTAGGTCTACCGAGCATTTCAGGTGCTACATCGAAATTAAATTGGATCTGTAACTATGACAAGCGCATTTTTTTGCATTCTGTTTTAACTTAAAACGCGCCAAAAACTAATAATTAAAACTGCTAAAATAATTAAACACAGTATAAAACTCAGAGCCCCTCATGGGGATCCTGAGACTGGTGAGACAAAGGACAACCTCCAGAGATAAACTCAGTTATTGATAACCTGTCAAACAAGTTTTCAGCAGGTTTGGATGATATCCTGATTATCATCCTAAAATAGGTCTCCCTGCTTGTCTGCCTCCCATTGATTGACATAATAAGTACATGTTTTCTTGCAGGAGTTTTTCCTGGTAACTTGGGGAAAGCCAGAAAGTATCACTATTCATAAAAAAAAGTGACACACAAGAGGTTTCCAACTACCAACTAATTTTCTTACTGCTCAAAATATCGTTTCTAATGAACAGTATGGGTTCCGTCCAAATCTTTAGAGTTATTTCGTTTATCGTTGACAATCTAGACAGAAATGAAAGAGTTGCAGGTCTTTTCTTTGATCTCTCGGATGGCGCTTGATGCAATTGATCAATTGATCAGGAGATATTACTAAAAATACTTCATAAATATGGAGTTAGAGGGAACTGCTCAGACTTACAAAAGTTAGTTGCTTTCCTTCGCCGGATTCATCTTCAGACGCGTTTCGCTGTATAACAGCTCGTCAGTGAAGCTATAGAATCCGACGAAGGAAAGCAACTTTAAGAGCCTACTTGACCCTAAAAGATCGATGACAAATGGTAGATGTAGCCTTTCAGCGACATCTAGTAGCAATCAAATGCATCAACCTGGCCCGTCTAACAAAATCAGTTAGAGTCGGAGAAGCAAACTACTGTAAGAATCCGGCGAGCCGGTGGTTATCCTCACAGAGTCGCCGCCAGGAGCGCATTAAAAGCCAAATCTCGGTTACGGGCCGAGTACCAACTATTAATTTGCAAAAGTTAGTTTAGGTTTAGAGGATACCGGCTCGCCGGATTCTTGCAGTAGTTTGCTTCTCCGACTCTAACTGATTTTGTTAGACGGGCCAGGTTGATGCATTTGATTGCCACTAGATGTCGCTGAAAGGCTACATCTACCATTTGTGCTCAGACTTAATTGCGTCATAAAGTCTGTGCGTTTTAAGAAGTCCGCTAAGCCATAAAATCTCTTGAGCATTATGTCGGTGGCTCTCAAACAATAAATTATATTGAAGGTAATTTTGGATGTTGATGAATTACATTTTCTAAATAAAATAATTTAAAGTAAATAAAAAATTAGTTTAGGTAAAGAAAAATAATAACTTTTTAGCTTTTGTAGTATTCAGACAAATTAGTTTTACGAATTCTTTTTTATAAAGTTTTGGTTCTAAAAAGAACCGATTTTGTAGTCTTGCGACAGAACGTACCTACTTGTAGATAGGTACTACTAAAAGTAGTCTTCCTCTGCATTTGAAATTTCACCCATGCTTTCAGACTCATCAGAATCAACATCATCGTCATCATCATCATCATTCGTAATAATTAACGGTCTTACTTCGTCTATAACCTGTTCTGTCTCATAAGATTCAAAAATAATTTTTTCTGTGTGTTCAATGCATTTCCGCCATTCTTCTTTGCCCGCTTGGCTAAGCACCTCCTTCCATAACTTTATAACGCTAGGCTTACCGATATTTTTACAGGCATGTTTGTCATAATAGTTCTTGCTAATACCCCATACCAATTCAATTGCGTTGTAATGACAATGGTGGGGCGGCAATCTCAAAACTTCGTTTTTTTTTGAAACCCATATGTTTTAAGATGATGGACAAACTGTTAGTTCCAATATAGCAAAGTCTTTTCTGCTTTATCTTTTCAAGAATAGCTTTGAGGGTAACATATTCCTTGGCTTTATACATATCATAAACAATATTCCTAATAGAGAGTTTTATCCCTTCGGATAAATCCAAGGTTTTTGAATGGAGTCGAACCCTTTTATATGGGTCTGTCCAAATTCTCTTCACTCTTTTTTCGAAGTCTTCTTAAGGTCTTCTCTGAAATGCCGCAAGCATCAGACGTTCGTTTTTGCACTGCCAAAACAGACTCTAACGGGCCCGAGTTATCTTTTTCTAAAGTAAAATAACGTTCCACTTGTAATACCAAACGGCGTTCACCTGGAGATAAATGCCTTCTAGGCGGTGTGCCACCTTGCTGAACATTTTCCATAACTTTGCTTAATAACTGATTTTAATTCACACACAATGAAAAACAAATTAAAAGTGAAAAGCACAACTACTTATTTAAAATAAAGTAGAACATACCATCCCGCACTTCAGCAAATTTTAATTATTTCTTGGAAAATAGTAATTATTATGAAGATTTAATTATAATAATCCCAAAATAATGTCATTATCGGAAAAGTATATACCTGACAAAATTTTTAACATATTTAACCATCCCGCACTTGAGCAAATTTTAATTGGTTCTTGGAAAACAGCGATTATTATATAGATTTAACTATAATAATAGCAAAATAATTTAATTATCTATTTAATAATTATTTATGCTCAACGCGTAATTCTAAGATAATTTTGTTTTGAAACCTCTGATTTCGCCCAGTAATAGCATACAGTAAACCAGTGGGATGTTCGGTGTGATCAAGTATAGCGAAGGTGCGAAGATATTGTAACTTAACCGACTTACTGTTTTAAAAGCGATAACATCCCTTGGTGATTCAATCCGATATCGGACTTCTTAAAACGCACAGACTTTACCTTCAGGATAGGGAGCAGTTGATTTCCGAGTGGGAGGGATTACCGGTCTACTTCTGTCCCTATAATACATGAAGAAATGATTTTACAAGTGAGAAGAAAATTTTTTGAAATGTTTCTGAAAAGTATGTGCCTTTAATTTGAAATATTTCATGAACATAAAATGTAATATTACTTTTATGGGACATTTTTCGGTTTCTGAAATATGACTGTGCTGTGTTGGATATGGCTACTAAAGCCTCTAATATACTCCTCTTCCCTTTGCTATAAGATCGGAACGGCATTACCAAATTCTTACTGACAAATGTTTGTATAATTTTAATTTGTTCTAATCTTAACATTTTTCTTTTTTAAGCTGTTATTTATATACGTCTGTTTCTGTTAATTAATTTTACTTGGATTTTGTATACCTACATTCTATATTTTAACGCCCTCTAAATTGTTAATTGTCCATGTCTATTTTAGCAAACCTTACTTGGATATGTATACATTTCGCATTTGTCCATGCATCTGCTTTGTTTGCCTTTTTTTGCTTTGATGTTGCTATTGTCTTATATGGATTGTGCGGGCAATAAACGAAATTATTATTATTATTATTAACTAGATATTCAAAACACCAACCTCTACTTCGATACACTTTAAAATGCGCTTGTAGATGGCACTCGTCGTGTCAAATCTAATTTCATTTGGATCTAGATCATCAAATGTTCGGTTGACCCGATGTAGCAACTCTTAAACTCCACATTTGTACATTTTTTCCTTAAACATACCCCAGAGGTTAAAATCCAATGTATTAAGATCTGGCGATCTCAGAGGCCAATTCCGATACTAACAGTGACATGAGTGACGTGACACATAACACTGCATGATACACTGACTAAAAACTGAATAAGAATAACTTCTTCAAATAAATCTGAATACAAAAATGGTCAACACGTAAGGCTTTCTTGCTACAGCAGATCACATGACTGTGTACCATTTAATATTTATTGAAGAAATGATTTCACAAGGTTTTTAACCCTGTATATCGACTATATTTATAATTTATATTAAGTTAACATCTAAGAATAAAGCAAACATCAAAAATATTTATTTCAAACACACTAATTCTATTTTCTTCTTTTATGAGGGGTCACATGATATCCTCTCTTCAAAAACCAACGTGGCTGGATCCCATCGTCCTTGGTACCGAATTTCCATTGTCCTGATATCTTGTTGGAACCTTTTACCCTGCTCGTTGATGACAGCGCTCCAATTTCTTAGAAAAAAATAATAAATAGGAATGAAAAAATTAAATTTTTAATGACATTCCGCAACCAAGCAATTTGTAGGAATCTAAAAGTTCATTAACTAGTTGTTCGTAGTTTAAATCCATATTGTTGCCAAAAAATCTCCTTACTATACTTACAAATGAGTTCCAAGGTCTGAGTTTTTGCGTGGCGAACTCTTCTATAAAATTAACATCGTCCAGCAGTTTTTTAATTTGTGGCCCAATAAAAATGCCTTCTTTTAATTTTTGGCGTCACTTAACTGAGAAAAGACTTGTCTTAGGTATTTAAATCCTTCACCCTCTTTATTCATAGCATTCACAAAGTTTTTTATTAGTCCAAGTTTAATATGAAGAGGAAGCAAGAGGACATTTTTTGGGTCTACAAAGGGCACATACTTAACATTTTGAGATTCCGGTTAAAATTCTCTCCTTTCCGGCCAAATTTTTGTTACATAACGTTCATTCACTGAAGGACTGTCCCATAAAGAAAGCAGCAGTATTTTGTAAATCCTCCCTGATGTCCTACGTAGCATTTCTTTTCCTAAAGTCGTAATTTTTGTTTGTTTGGCTAGTAAGTTCCACTCCTTAAGACGGGAACCAAGAAGTTCTGACTATTGCTTTGACAACCCCAAATCACGTACTAAATCATTTTGAACAATCAAATGTTGCTCGCCGGAACTGGGCTCTGGAGTAAAAGTGGGGTCGGTACACTGTTCTTTGGAGCTGCCTGATGATGCGTTATTATCTTCATTATCTCCCAAAAGAATAATTTGCCAATCGAAAGGCGCAGTCGGTACTGGTAAGTCTGCATTGTGAGGAACAGGTCTTAAGGCAAATTCGGATATTCGAATTTGCGCTTTTCTTTTTTGGAATATCCTTCAGTCTTTGTCATGCAAAAATAGCAATCGTCAAAATGATGCACCAATGAGACGCTACGGCTCACACAGCATACATGGGGAGCCCACTGCTTGTCTTGATCTCCGATTAAAACACCAAAATATATTTGAAGTTGAAAAAATAGTCCATACTTTCAGTGGAGTCAATGTAATATGAATAAAACAATGCAGTCTTTCTCCATAGTTTAATAGTTGAGATACAATAATTCTAAGTTCCCGACATGTTTCGAGCACTTAAGTACTCATCTTCAGGGGATACCAACATCGAGTTTAACATGAAAGTGAGTTGTCTCAAATTAATAAGTACAACTCAAAGGTTGAAGACTTGGTGTATGAAATGGTTGTTTGTATTTAAATATAAGTGAAGTTTACATTAAGTTTTGAAATTTAGAATAGTAGAAGACATTTTAGAGAAGATAATAAGTTTATTATAACATCTGGAGGAGAAAAGTTTCCTTTTCCTAAAGCGATAAATAAGAATTAAGCTTTAACAGCTCAACTTAAAATAAAAGAAAACTTTTCTCCTCCAGATGTTATAATAAACTTATTATCTTCTCTAAAATGTCTTCTACTATTTTAAATTTCAAAACTTAATCTAAACTTCACTTTTATTTAAATACAAGCAACCATTTGATACACCAAGTCTTCAACTTTTGAGTTGTACTCATTAATACAACTCACTTTTATGTTAAACTCTATGTTGGTATCCCCTGAAGATGAGTACTTAAGTGCTCGAAACATGTCGGGAACTTAGAATTGTATTTCAATTATTAAACTGTGGAGGAAGACATTGTTTTATTCATACCAAAACATATGAAATAGGCTGAACCCCAGAAGATGAAGTTTCAACTCAAAAAGTTTCAGTTATTTTCACCTATTCATGCGTCGATCCAGAGACACACTGTAAGTATGGCGTACATAAATTAAGAACAAATCTCAGCAATCAATATATAGTACCGGATGGTGCATGGCTTAATTGAACATAGGATATCCCATGTAAATTTTAAAGTGGCTAAATATTGGCTCCCCTGTACATTCTAGAGAAAAATTGCATTATAAGTTATTGAAGAGACCGTTATAATAATTCTAACTTATTCAATTAAATGTGATTGCAAAATTAAGAAATTTTCATCGTTTAGGTAATACAGCAAACACCAGCAAATTATTATTTGGCATTGACAAAACGAAAAGTAGCGTCAGTGACAACATTTTCATTGAAGGCGCTTTAATTATAGCTAAATATGAGCTATTCCATTAAGGAAAAAGTAACTATGATTAAGTGGTATTATACAGGAAACAGTTTAAGAGCAGTGTCTGAAATGTTTTCAGCTCAATTTCCTGATAAGCCTATCCCTTCTATTTGATTCATTAAACTTGTCATTAGTAAATTTGAGTCTAAAGGCACTGTAAGTAATAAATGACTGTAAATACTCAACTCAGAATGTCAATATAGCTGATGAAAGCGATAATAGAGATCTTGATATTTTACTGCACGTTGAGGAAAATAAAATGATTAGCACTAGAAGAAGTTGTACGCGAAAATCAGGAGATCTGGTATCAAATGGATGGTTGTCCTGCCCATAATTCTCTCATGGTTAGGGATTACTTGCAAAATATATTTAACGGAAATATTATTGGCCCACGGCATCTAATCCTTTGGCCAACCAGGTCTCCCGGCCAAACGACTTTTTTCTGTGGGGTCACTTAAAAAAATTTATTTATAAAAATTAGAATGTTAGAATGTGACAGAATTTCTCAATATCAACTCGGTAATGTTAGAAATGGATTTTATAATCGGTTAGGATATTGTTTAGCTGTTAATGGAGGGTTGTTTGAACATTTAATTAATTAATGTTTTTATAAAATCTGTAGTATTAAGTATGTTATGTTAAATTAAGAAAAACATAATGCTTTCTTATATTTTGGATGTGTGATTGCCGGATTGGTGTAACGAAAATGTGCTGTTAATGTGAAATAATCTTTATTCGTTATGTCCAGCTTTACGTAAATTTTTGACAATAGCGTCATAGAAATTATTTGCTGGTGCTTGCTGTATTACCGAAACTGTGAAAATTTCGTAATTTTGCCATCACATTTAATCGAATAAGTTAGGATTGGCTTATTAAAATTCATTCAAACGTGGCACATGGGCTTATTATATCGGCCTCTTTAAAAAAAAATGTACAAGGGAGCCAGTATTTAGCCACCTTTAAATTTACATGGGATTTCCTATGTTCAACTAAGTCATGCATCACCCGGTATTATACAGGGTGATTCAAAAGTACTTCGACAAACTTCGGGAGGTAATTGCCGGCAATATTTCAAGATGAAAAGTTCTTATAAACAGTGGTCCCTGGCGACTTCGTTACGGAGATACAGGGTGTTGAAATGTTAGAAGGAATGGTAATAATTTTTAAATAACTCCTTAACGAGTAATTTTTTTTTTATGAAATTTGGTGAATTAAATAAGCATCTCAGGACACTTATTTTCAAAGTAAAACACATTCGTAAATTTAACCAGTGGCGTCGGTACAAAATGTGGCTATCATATTTTTTGTGGAAACTATGCCTAACCTAACCACACCACTGACTTATTTGATTTTAACTTTTTTTTTATGAATCCCCCATTCAATTACAACAAAAAAGTTCACGTGTGTTATTTTGCTACGAGGGCCAGTTTAATGTCAAATGATTATGTTATTTGACTATACACAAATATTAAAAAATATGTTTTAAATAATTGATCAAACACTCAAATATTAATTTAAGTATATTAACTAAGATCTATACATACTTACAATAAACAAATATGTAGGTATATGCCAAAGGAAGGCATCTGAGGATGCCTATTTAAGTATAACATGTTCTCAGTGACATGCATATTTATTTATTAGTATGAATAGTATGTTATTTTCTAATATTTTCTATTTTGACAAGGCGGCTTTGGAAATACTTTTTTGATATTTTGTATTTTGATAAGGCGGCTTTGGAAATGCATTTGTCGTGAATTAAAACATATTTGACAGTTAGTTGCTTATGTGGTTTATTTCTCAGTTTTGTCATTTTCATTGAATATTAATAGTATTGTTTAAAAGGTATGGATTACTTAAGAAATAATGCGCATTTAGCTGACATGCATTTTGTATGTGGCCTTGCCGATGGAAATGCACGAGCAGCTAGACGAATCTATCAAGAGCGATATCCTAACAGAGTACTGCCTGCTGCTGAAACATTTTCAAATCTTCACCGACGTTTAGCTGAAACAGGGAGTTTTGCGAGGCCACGTGACATTCCTGGAAGACCGCGAACAGCCCGAACTCCAGAATTAGAAGAAGCTGTTTTAAATGCTGTAGTGGAAAATCCAGATACAAGCACTCGAATAATTGCTGATGCTCTCAATTCCACCCAAGCCACAGTTTGGAGAATTCTGCACGATGAGCAGTTGTATCCGTACCATATTCAAAGGGTACAAGCTCTTTTACCCAGGGACTTTCCTCAGCGCATTAATTTGTGTCAGTGGTTTTTGGAAAAATTTGCTGAAAATCCCCAATTTTTAAATTATGTACTTTTTACGGACGAGGCAAATTTTTCTCAGAGTGCGATTACAAACTTTCACAATAACCATATCTGGTCTTTGGAAAATCCCCACGCCGTTAGTGAACGAAATTTTCAATACCAATTTTCATTAAACGTGTGGGGGGGAATAGTTGGCGATTACTTAATAGGACCTTTTTTTCTTCCACTTCGGCTTAATGGCGAGACGTACCGACATTTTTTGGAAAATGAACTTCCTCCCTTACTGGATGATGTGCCCTTAGAAACTCGAAGACGTATATGGTTTATGCATGACGGAGCTCCCGCCCATTTCAGCATAGTGGCCAGGACCCATCTTAATCAAATTTATCCAAATCGATGGATAGGTAGGGGAGTTGAGGAAGGAAATCAACCGTGGCCACCAAGGTCCCCAGATTTAAATCCTCTTGATTTTTATTTGTGGGGACATTTGAAGTCAATCGTTTACAAGACGCCAGTCGAAAATGGAGAAGTGCTAAGAAACCGAATAATCGATGGTTTTGAGGCAATAAGAAACAGACCAGATATCTTAGCACGCGTACGAGATTCCATGCAAAGGAGATTAGATGCCTGCATCTTGGCTGAAGGTGGACATTTTGAACAATTTATTTAAAAATCATTTAATTTTTGCAACGCACTTATTTAATTATAATTAAATTAAATGTTATACCTTACCCCTTACATAATAAATCTTTGAATTTAAAACATATTTTTTAATATTTGTGTATAGTCAAATAAAATAATCATTTGACATTAAACTGGCCCTCGTAGCAAAATAACACACGTGAACTTTTTTGTTGTAATTGAATGGGGGATTCATAAAAAAGAAGTTAAAATCAAATAAGTCAGTGGTGTGGTTAGGTTAGGCATAGTTTTCACAAAAAATATGATAGCCACATTTTGTACCGACGCCACTGGTTAAATTTACGAATGTGTTTTACTTTGAAAATAAGTGTCCTGAGATGCTTATTTAATTCACCAAATTTCATAAAAAAAAAATTACTCGTTAAGGAGTTATTTAAAAATTATTACCATTCCTTCTAACATTTCAACACCCTGTATCTCCGTAACGAAGTCGCCAGGGACCACTGTTTATAAGAACTTTTCATCTTGAAATATTGCCGGCAATTACCTCCCGAAGTTTGTCGAAGTACTTTTGAATCACCCTGTATGTACAGTGAGCTCAAAAAGGTTGGAATAAATTCGTTTAAAATTCAGGTGATTATTTTCTGGAAAAACGCTTGGACATGTCGATTATTATTTTTAATTGCGAATTTTTTGACATAAGAAATGTGTATACAGGTTGTCTCAAGAAGAACATATACCGTCACATTAATTTTTTTAAATAGAACACCCTGTATATTATATCATTTTTAAATTCTACGATATATTCTAAACACTTTTTGTATAACATACCATATCTCCAAAATCAACGGTTTTTACTTGCGCATTTCTTTTTTATTATTGTAACCTGTTACCTGAATTAATTAATTTTGACGCAGACATTTAATTCTTGTCAAAAATTCTTTAAATTGTGTAGATCTATCCAACTTCAAGAAATTCTGTAAAAATGGCGCGGTTAAGTGAAAAAGATAGGATAGAGGTACTAAAGATGCTTGGCTATGGAGATAGGATGCGAACCCAAACAGTAGTGTGTAAGTTATTTAACAATAAGTACCCAAACCGAGCACCAATATCTCAATCGGTTTTTAGTAAGAATATAAAAAAATATAGGGATTTGGGGCATGTTAGAGACAATTATATTCAAGGTCGACCTAGGATTTCAGAAGATGTGCAGTTAAATGTCCTCTTAGCTGTCTAAGAAAACCACCATAGTGTTACTCGCGGTACTGCCACGGAAAATAATATTTGTCAAGCAACCGTATTGAATTATTTACACAAAAATAAATGGCATCCCTATAGAGTACAGTTGGTTCATGAACTTAATGAAGATGACCTGGAAAGAAGAACAGAATTTTGCGAAATAATGATGAACAGATACATTGAAGATCCTCAAATTTTAAAAAGAATTGTGTTCTCTGATGAAGCAACGTTTACTCTAAATGGACATGTGAATCGCTAAAACTGTCGATATTGGGCTAAGGAAAATCCGCACTGGATCATGGAGTCCCACACACAATACCCGCAAAAAGTGAATGTTTGGGATGGAATTGTTAATAACCGAATTTTAGGTCCCTTCTTTTTTGATGGTACGTTAAATGGCGAACTGTATCTAGAATTTTTAGAATTTGAGTTAATACCGGCACTTGCTGTACTCTATCCAAATCCAGATGAGCCAGACATTCCCAACAATAACTTATGGTACCAGCAAGACGGAGCACCAGCCCATTACACACGCCCGGTGCGTGAGTACTGGATACAGTCTTTCCTGGCAAGTGGATTGGTCGACGGGGTCCAATAGAATGGCCGGCAAGGTCACCAGATTTGACCCCGCTAGATTTTTTTCTGTGGGGCTATTTAAAATCTAAAGTATACTTTAACAGACCTAACAATATTGATGAACTTAAAGCTCGAATAAGGCATGAGGTTAGATTAATAGAGCCCCAGGTAATCCATAACGTTTTGGAAGAATTCAAAGATCGACTTGCATATTGCCAGGAAGTTGGTGGCGGTTAATTTAACCATTTATTAAAATAAAATTTAATATAGTCTATGTAAATATTATAGACTAAATAGATGCAAAGAGTTCATTTTTAATAGTAGTTTTCTTACCAGAAAAAATGTCAATATATCGAAAACCGTTGATTTTGGAGATATGGTATGTTATACAAAAAGTGTTTAGAATGTATCGTAGAATTTAAAAATAATATAATATACAGAGTGTTCTATTTAAAAAAATTAATGTTGACGGTATATGTTCTTCTCGAGACAACCTGTATACACATTTCTTATGCCAAAAAAATCGCAATTAAAAATAATAATCGACATGTCCAAGCGCTTTTCCAGAAAATAATCACCTGAATTTTAAACGAATTTATTCCAACCTTTTTGATCTGACTGTATATTGATTGCTAAAATTTGTTCTTAATTTATGTATGCCATATTTACAGTGTTACTCCGGATCGACGCATGAATAGGTGAAAAAAGATTTAAATTTTTTGAGTTGGAACTTCATCTTCTGGGGTTCAGGCCTATTTCATGTATTTCGGTGTTTATATCGGAGATCAAGACGAGCAGTGTGCTCCCCTTCTCTGCTATATGTTCAGCTAAGCCATGCATTGCCCGGTATAATAGTAATTCGTTTCAAAATGCATTGGAAAAATCTACTTTCAGACATTTTTTCATGTAATACCTGTATTTTTAGACCACCCTGTGTATTGCAACTATGATTTAGCCATAGCGTAAAAAGCCTCCAGGTATTGCCTCTTCACCAAATTTCATTGCCTTCCTTAGTATCACAGAGTTCAAAAATATCAGCATTATTAGACTTGGCCTTTAATAAGAGAGCGACTAGTAGTTTTTTGTATTAAGTGTATAATCTTCTATTTTTTGCAGAGCGTTTTCGGCCTTAGGCCATATATCAGTGCTTTATAAAAGCGAGGAAAAACCCATTTGTACAGGTGTCTAATTGAGAATTTTTTTTTTCTCGTTATAGAAAAATGTAATTGTAAAAGAGATGAATAAATTAGAACTTTTATTGTGTAAAAATTAATCAAATTATCTTTTTGGTTTTTACTCACTTTGTCAGAAAACAGGAACAGTTCACTGGTAGAACTCAAGTGGAACATGAACATCACAATATAAAAAACATTAAGCATTAAGTTTGTATAAAATTGTTTAAGACAAACATAAGGGACCACTTTGAGAAAACTTTATACAGGGTGTTATGGAAATGACTTATTATTTTTTAACCCGTAAATATATAGGTCGAGACGAATTGGGGAAAAATTGCTATAAATGGCGCTCGAAGCTAGAAATTCGAGAAAAATGCCTTCAAAAATTTAGGTCCAAAACACCTACGCGCCAATGACCCAAACAGCTGATTTGGGTAATTGTTTACTTTAGTGCAAATGTTGAATTTTTCGCTAAAATTTCGTATATAGGCTAATTAAGGGTAGCTGATCACAATTTTCCTTTTGCGTTTAGGCGGCAAATGCACTGGTTTTGAGAAAAAAAATGTTAAAATTTTTCTAACTCACCGGTATGTTATTTTGCATGTAATCCTAAAATGTTGCTTTTCCAATAAAATATTACTTGTCGGAGTCATAGTATACACTTCTGAGTTGAAATAAACGAAATATGCCACAAGGAAACTCTGAAAAACGGGATAACTTGTAAGCGAACAGAAAACTCTACGTTATCTGGAAAAAGACGGGAGACAGCTCACTGACAGCTGGCCAAAAAAGCAGAAGCAAACTGCACCCATGTTGTCAGATTGTTAGTGTATTATAAATTGCCTATACTTTTCAATTCATTTTTATTAATTGAATGAATCCTATTGGCTCGAGCTAGCATATCATTCTCCTGGATGGAAGCCATTAATAATTACAAGAAAAAGAAGAACAATCTGGCAACGTGAGTGCAATGAATCTGAAAAGAGACGCTTCTACTGTCGGCGTATTAACAACGAATTTAATTAAATTTGTGCCTTTTCCATTGTTTTTTTGCTAAAATGTTGTTCTTATTTTATGAACAGATAGTTTGGTGAAAGTTTTATCACATATTTTGAAGGGAAAACCATAAAATCTAGGAAATTGAAAGGAAAGTGAAACGCGACACCCAAAGATATCGAAATAAACAAACCTCAAAAAGAATACCCTAACCTGTAAGTGAAAAACTTTAACATTTTTTTTTCTCAAAACCAGTGCATTTGCCGTAAAAACGCAAAAGGAAAATTGTGATCAGCTACCCTCAATTAGTCTATATACGAAATTTTAGCACAAAATTCAACATTAATTGCACTAAACTAAACAATTACCATTCCAGCAGTTTGTCTTGTCAAAAACACATGTGTTCAGGGGCATTGAACTATCATGGAAGGCGCACATAGTCCGGTTTTAAGGTATTTTACAAAATTCAAAATACTTCCGATTTTAGAAAAAAAAACTATCAAGTGTAACTCTAGACCACCTCAGGAGTGGCCCCTTAAAATATAATAAGTCATTTCCATAACACCCTGTATATTGCTGCTAAAAATGCTAATTAATAGATAAAGTTGAATTGAATATTAACCAGCTTTAATAATTAGATTAATTATAGTTATTTGTTTAGGTGTACAACGCAGTAATCGAAGCATTCGACCTAAAAGAAGAAAACAACGACTCAAGAGCTCACAAAATTCAACAGATATTTAAACCGAAAACAAAAAACAAAAATATTCCAAACATTAAAGTAACGCAGTGCCACACAAACAAATTTTTATCAAAAATTGTGGGAAAGTCTTCTTCGGTGGACAATCTTTCATCAGATACCAAATTTTTGTCCCCAAATAATTGTAAAACCCTTAAGATGAAGAGTTTATCATCTAATGAGATATTTCAAGCTGATACCCCTACTGTGTCGCGGGCGGGGTCAATCTCCAGACTTGGAAGGAGAAAAATTAATGGTACTACCATGGATGATTCTTTGACGAATATTAGCGATTTTGGAAACAGACCGGCCTCCTGCCATGGATCCTTTGAATTTTTAAATGAAAATTACATAAATCAAAGTCATAACGGTAGTAATAATTCTGTAGAAATTATAGGACAAGAAGAGCTCTTATATTATTGCCCATTTGATTCAAAATGTACATCGTTAATTAAAGGTGGGTATGTTAAGTTTTTTTTACCCATAAAGCTAACCCTAACTAACCTGAACTCAAACCAAGTCGACCCAACCTGGGCACCCGAGGATCCCCGCTCTAATCTTAGTCTTGAACTTGCGTGACAATTTGAAGCGCTTCTTGTTTGGTCGAACAACGGTCCATGGTGCAGATTCTGAGTTCTGTAACACATTTTCCCATCATTAGTTGCCGGATCATCATCATAGCCATTATCACCCACGTCACTTACTGCTGGGTAAATGCTTCCCCTATGTCCCCATGCACTGGCTTCTGTGGTGTGTCCTTAATTAGCAGTTTTTGCCCGTGATGTTGGTAATGTCATCTGTCTGTCTCTGCGGTGGGCGACCAGGGTTTAAAGTTCTAGGGCGCTATTCTAAAATTTTGTTTGTCCACCTGGTGTCCGCCGTTCTTGCTACCTGTACTCAGGGGCGCGCCAAGTATTTTCGGCGTCGTGCGAAATAATGATAGGCGCCTTTAACCAATATTATAATATTGGCCTAAAATTACTACCCTTTTCTCATAGTTGATCGTTGAAATTTTTGGAGAAAACTATATACTTTTTGGTACTAATGTCTATATTTACTTGTGACAAACAGAAAGTATACAAAAAATATTAATAGAATACGAAACAACAGTAACAAAACAAAAACAGTATCAAAGGTACAAAACAAAAACAGTATCAAAGGTACAAAACATTAATTCAAAATATTAAAAAAAAATAAAGAAATAAAATAGCGATTGTTTTGAAACAGATAATACATGATCATGATACATGATGGAGATGTCTTACAAAAATTGAACTGTTTTAGCTTTTCTTTTTGCAAATTCATTAACAAGATTTTCCATTTCAAGTTGCTTTAAAAAGTCCGACTCTATAGAAATGATAGCAAGATTTTCTAACCGCTCTTGGCCCATTCTAGATCGTAAATAATTTTTAATCAACTTTAATTTAGAGAATGACCTCTCGGCTGTAGCTACAGAAACTGGAATGGTTAATAATATGCGCAATTCAATCGTAATGTTTGGAAATAAGTGGGTTAGGTTATTTATTGAAATGTAATTAAGTACTACAGACGTCGCGTTTATGTCGTCATTTTGCAGAAATTGTAATTCGTGTAAAAGTTCTGTTCCGTCTATATCTTTCTCGTTTCGATCTTTGTCAGTTAAGGTTTCTTCCAGTTTTTTACAAAAACTAATTGATCTTGGTCAGAATATTTGCCGAAATCCTCAACATTCCACAAAAAATAAAAAACATTAGAATGACACGATAATAGTTTAAATCTTTCATATACGGATGAAAGAGTAATGTCTAGCATTCCGAAAAAGCAATTTACTTTAAATTTCATTTCTTGATTTTTAATCGGCTGGTCGTCACCTTTGTAAGACAACTGTTTTTTAATCTTTCGTGGCCTTAAAATTTCTGCGGATATAAATTTTGCATCAACTTCTAAGCAAGAAGCTAGTTCTTTAACATCTACTAATAAGTCACTGAAGCCTTTGTCAGATCGATATTGTTTTACAAATTCATTGAGGTTATTTAAACTTTCGCAAGCCTGGGAAATATTAAATGTTTTTGATTGCAGAATCTTAGTTACAACATCCGCTTTACTTAGAATCTTGTACCACAAGACTACCATACACACAAACTCATAATTTTAAATTTTTTTACCTAGGAAGGTAGCTAGATGTTTTGTAGTATTGTCAAAATTATTTCCGGATAAAATTTCATAAAGAGCATCGTAAATTTCGCCCAACTGAATTCTTAGAGGGGTTATTGCATCAATTCTACTAGACCATCTAGTATCTGACAAAGGCTTTAATGTCAGACTTAAAATGTTACTTTTCAAAACAGACCACCGATTGGTTGAGGCAAAAAAAGAATTATATAATTCTTGAACAGTTAAAAAAAAATGTATACAAGAAATATTGGATTTCACAGCATCGTTTATGACAAGGTTCAAACTGTGGTTACAACAAGGTACAAACATTGCTCGTGGATTAATGTCTAAAATTCTTTTTTGTACACCTTGAAGTTTGCCCTTCATATTTGAACCATTATCATAACCTTGGCCGTGCATATTATAAATGTCTAAACCATAATTCTTCAAAGATTTTAGTGAAAAGTTGGTTAAACCTTCACCTGTTCACCTATAGGACGAAAAGTTAAAAAACGTCCTTTGATATTAAATTTATTGTTTCTTAAATTAACGCATCTTAAGCAATTAATACGTTAAAAAAGTATCAATCAAGTATCTTAAGCAAACAGAAATCTGCTCCTGGCGGCTCACATCATGAGTACATTCAAGTAATATAGAAAAATACTTTGCTTCTTTAACTTCGTTTAAAATATTATTTCTTATATTGTCACCTATTAATTTAATGGTTTCGTTTTGAATTTATCTCCAAGGTAAAGTGGAATATTTTTTTGAGTTCTATTAATATGTGCAGACATGACTGGATCAAATTTTGCTATCATTTCTATACATTTTACAAAATGTCCATTATTTCTTTCAAATAATTTGTTACTAGGACCACGAGAAGCCAAGTTTTGTTCAGCCAAACATTGAATAGTATAAATTATTCTTTCAATGACACTGTGCCAATGTTTAGTTTAATTTTTTAATAAATTTTGCATTTTCGAATCAACAGTTTCATTAGTTTTTAATCTTTCTAGTAAATCTGACCAGACACGTAAATTTTGAAAATGAGATTTACTTTTTTCGTGGATTTTCAAATGTTCGCTTAAATGAGGCCAATCATTGAAACCGTCTTAGTTACTTAATTTAGTGTTTTTAAAAGTCAAGATTCTGCTGTACAACATGATTTTTTATTCTTGCCAGTGGCGTTCGTGTGGGATATGCTCCGAATCATTTTAAAGAGAAAAGTGATACGCCGCTGCTTTTTCTTTAGGTAAAAGTTATTTTTGAAATCCTCATTCCTATCTAAGCAAATCTGGTCTCTTCATTTTGTTTCGTTTGACGTATGGGTTTCCCATAAAGAAATAAAATTCATTCATTTGCACGTTGTTATGAAGTTGAATATTATCAAGGATTAAAAACGTATCTAGCAGGTAAAAAGCAGATTTTGTTTTGTAAACATAAACAGTTTTGACAGTTGTCTACCTAGTCTAGTTGTTACGTATTTAAGTCATTAAAATTAATAATATTATTAAAAAAACATGGTCCATTTCACGAATTCTAAGTTTGCAGATATGCATTACATGTAGATATGGGCTTGCTGATGGTAATGCACTGGAAGCCAGGTGGTTTCCAAATAGAAATATTCCGGATGCACGAACATTTTCAAACATTCATAGAAGGTTGTGCGAAAAGGGAAGTTTTGAACCAGACAATTATCTAAAAGGAGTACAACGTACCTGCTGTAAGAACACCAGAAATTGAGGTAGCGGTTTTAAATTCAGCCGAGGAAGATCCCGAATTAAGTACACGAAAAATTGGAAACAATTTGAATATCTCACATATTCTTGTTTGGAAAATTCTGAGCGACTTTCCATTACGGATGAACTTTTGACAATGGTTTTTTCAAAAAGTAATTGAAAATCCATTGTTTGATACTGAAATTTTATTCACCGATGAAGCCAATTTTTCTAGAAACGCCATCCAAAACTTTCACAATCATTTTTGGGCTGAAGAAAACCCACATGGAATCTTGGAATCCCGTCACCAGGAGCAGTTTTCCGTTAACGTGTGGGCTGGAATGGTGATTATTTAATTGGACCCTATTTTCTTCATGAGAGGTTGAATGGGCATAATTACCGGCAGTTTCTCGAAGAAGAATTGCCAGCTTTGATGGAAGATATTCCCATTTTAGTAAGAAATCGACTGTGGTTTATGCACGACAGGGCGCCAACGCACTTTAGTGCTGTGGCGCGCGAACATTTAAACCATAATTACAATAATCGCTGGATAGGTCGCGGAGGACCACAGGCATGGCCACCTTGTTCCCCGGACCTCAATAGTATTATATTACTTCCTGTGGGGTCATCTTAAAACATTGGTTTACAGCACACCAATTCATACTGAACAGCAGTTGAGAATTCGCATCATAGTTTCTTGCGAAACTATTAGAAACAGTCCCGGCATTTCCTAAGAGTACGTGAGTTCATGAGAAAAAGAGCAGAAGCTTGCATATTTGCAGGAGGTGGACATTTTCGACATCTGATTTAATTTATTTCTTTGTGCGTTCAGGGTAATTTTGTGTTAGCATTCCAAAATGTATTTAGATTACTATAATTTCATAATTTTACCGTTTAAAATAAATTATTGTTTAAACTTACATAAATTGTTTTTTCTCGTAAGTGGTCTGGCGAGAAACAAAATGAAGATACCAGATTTGCTCAGAAAGGAATGAGGATTTCAAAAATAGTTTTTACTTTAAGAAAAAGCAGTGTGCGTATCACTTTTCTCCTTAAAATGATTCAGTGCAAATCCCGCACTAACGCCACTGGCAAGAATAAAAAATCATGTTGTAGAGCAGAAAATGCCTTTTGATGCATGGAAGATGCTAAGCATTGACTTTCGAAATTTATTTAATTATCAAGTTTATTAACAAAAGTTATTTAAACCCAGCAACCAATCGAATAATAACTTAACTAATAATTCGCAATAAAATAATAAAATTTGTCATTATTACATCTCATTAATGCTCGCATGGATCTAACTTGTGGACAAGCACTCGGAAATTGTGTGGATGCAAGAAGAATTTTTTCGGATAGGTACATTTCCAAATCGAAGTGTGCCACATAAAAGAACCATTGAAAGGGTTTACATTTCGGAAATCAATTAAACGCAAGAATGTTAAAAATGCGAAAAATTTACTTTTTGTTTATTTCAGCAGACTTTCGAAATGAGCCCCCTGTACCTCTATGGATTTCCTTAGCCGACGGATATTTTCTCGTTGTACTTGAAACAACATTGCAGGATTGTCTCGAATTTCGTTGAAATTATGTGTTATTCTTTTTATCAGATCTTCCCTGGTATTAACTGTCGTGGAATATACAAGTCTCTTGAAGTATCCCCATAAAAAGAAATCCAATGGAGTGATGTCGGGCGACCTCGGACCTCGGTGGCTATAAATCAGGACCACCTCGAACTATCCATTGATTACCAAAAGTATTTGATAAGTGCTGACGAACTAAATTGTTAAAATGGGGCGGTGCACCGTCGTGCATATATACCACATCTGATTTATAATTTCTATGGGCACATTTTCTAATAAACCGTTTAATTTTTGTTGCAAGAATCGCTATTTAATTTAACTACACCATTTATTTATTTATTTTCTTATTTATTTATCGACGGGCAAGACCCAGTTACAATAATTTTTAACTAGCAAATTAATAATTATTATTATACCAGTCAAAAGAAAAACAAAATAATTGAAACCTAAATTAGCTCTTATATACAGTACTATGTTCACATTAAAAGACTAGAAACATGTCTCTTAAAGGAAACGAGGGAAGTGTTAAAAAAGTCATTGGTAATTCTCTTTCCATTATTAAGAATTCTAGGTATGGGAGAGGATTTACCGTAGTTGTACCTATGATGGATGGTTAAGTGCAAGAAGAAAATTATTTCTTGTGTCCCTTGGTGGAACGCGAAAGGTAACCCGATGTAAAAGATCTGGGCATTCAATTATTCCACTCACTAATTTAAATAGGAAATGTATATCAAATTTGATTCTACGTTCAGAGTGCGAGTCCAAAGTCAGTATTCGCCTCAGAGCATCATAGGAGTCGACAGGCAACCTAAATTTGTATGAAATATACTTAACAAATACCTTTATGATTTTTTGTGTATGTTTTAAATATGACGGTGACCACACACAAGAAAGTTATTCCAAACGTGACCTAACAAGGTTTTAAATATCGTATTCAAACTGTTAATATTCTGAAAATCTCTAGCATTTCTGCATAAATGTACTCATAGTGAACATGGAAATCCAATTTAACATCCAAGTGATCGCCTAAGTCACACACAGTGGTAACTATTTCCAAGATACAATCATTCAATTTATAGTCATAATTAAGTGGATGCATAATCTGCCTTCAATAAAGAACGGTCCAATGAGATGATTCCCAATAATCCGCGCCCACATGCTAACCATGAACCTTGGTTTGTTGGTGCTTTGTTTATACTGTTGCATGGGGATTTTCTTTTATGGCAGGATATGCAATTTATTACTTCGTCTCGGGTCTCGTTTGTAAACCGATCCTAGTAAAATTATGATTTTGCTTAAATCGTTACAAGAACCAAGTTGCGTAGTTGTCTCTTGCAGGATAATCAGCGGGAGACCTGTCACGTACCTTTTGGACGTGATAAGGATGTAGCAGTTGTGCTCGAAGGGTCTTATGAACAACCCACTTTGTCGCATGAACTTGGACCGACAGTTTTCTTACATTATTAGAGATGTTTTCAGCAATCGCATCCAGAATTTCCGCCTCTAACTGAGGGTTCCTTGCTCTTCTTGGAGGCCCTTGTCCACCACGATGCGGCAAAAGACTTCCTAAAATGGATTAGCAAAAGATTAGCTATTTTTAGCATTTTTATTTCACTTTACTTTTTACTTGCTTCTCTTAAGCTATGGCCAACCCTTTCAAAGGTTCTTCGGTGCGGTAAACATCGATTAGGAATTATATCACAATAAATTCTTCTTGCCTCCACATAATTACCGAGTGCTGGTCTATAAATTAGATGCAAGTCAGTATATTCACTATTGGAATAATCCTCCATTACTTAAGTCTTATGTACTCAATCAATCAGACAATTTAGAAAAGTATTGACAATAACACATTGTTAACGCAGTGGCGTAGCGTAAGATTTTTTTTTTTGGGGGGGGGGGGGTGGTTACAGTAACATTCATAGTTCAAATTCTGTATATTAACAGCATTAATTTATTTCGTAGGGTGTGTGAACGTTTAAAGTCATGACATTTATAATCATATTGAATTCTGTTACATATTTATTAACTTTTGAGAGCATAAATCGACGAAATCACAAATCGATTATTCTCTGTTTTTGAGCAAATCTGTCAATGACTTCTTCTACTGTGATATCAATCTCTCGATTAATACTCATTAGAGCAAGTCCGTTCCGCCTTTTTTCTCCGGTTGAATTTCTTATCCAATTTTTCAAACGCCTCAAAGTTGAAAAACTTTGTTCGCTGCTGGCCAATAGTCACAGCTAATGTGGCTCCAATCTTTAAAAACTTGAAAACGTTCGGAAAAAGTTCTTCGTTGCACAGATTCAACGCGTCGATGAATGTATTCGGATAATTAGGCATATAGGATCAAAATCCGCTAAATCCACTTTACTAAAATTTTCAGAATGAGCAAGAAACTGTTTCACTAACTTATGGTAACAATTTTAAATTGAGTTTATTTTTCAAATATTCCTTAATACTTTTAGATCATTTTTATGCGAAAGGAAATAAAGTAAATCTAGCTAAAAAGTCAGAAATTTAAACTAAAAAATGGATTTGGTGCAGTTTGATACCAACTATTGGACTTGGTGGGTTTTGAAGATAAATAAAATGGACTTAGTGTAGTTTGTTACGAAACTGATTTATTTAAAAAAGTTTTAATGTACAAAAATAAAACGAACAAAATGGAACAATATAATCAAGAAACTTTTAATCAAAAACCTAAACTATTAAATCCGGAACTGCTTCTACTGCTTCACAAAGATCGTTATGCTCATTCTCATCATTTTGAATATTTGGTTCTTGAATATTAGCTGGTGGATTTAAAACTTCTTGGGATGCAGTTTTCCAGTCCATAACAGGTACATCTTTACCCAGTTCAACTACTGTTCCGTGTTCTTTAAATATATCAAGGTATTCACTAGGCTCCACTCTCTGCTTAAGTTTTCTAAAAACTTTTTTAATGTTACCAAATACTCGGTCCGGAGGAATGTATGAGTGCCCAACAACAGGAAAGACGAGCTCCATTTCTTTTACTGGCGAAGTACTTAACCATTTAAAACACATTGCCAACATAATGCTATTTTTATTCTGTCCTCCGCATCCATCAGCGACAAGACGAACTTCCTCGACACCATCAAGATTACTGTGGTTTAAAGTATAAAAAACTGCCGATGCAATCGCATTTGCTCCCTTGTGATGTTTGTCCTCAGTCCATGCAAAAATCCGAACATTTTCTAGTGTGAGTGAAGAATGAGAGTCTCCTGTGACTGTTGTAAAGTTATACATATACAGTTGTCTGCTGTAGTATACACTTTGATCTGGAATTTTAGGTAGTGTTAAGTTCTTTTGACAATCAAAACTTATGATCAGCAACCCATCTTTTCTTTCTCTCAATTTTGCAAAAAACGCTTTTGCTCTCAGTTTGTGTATTCGAAGTTCAGTTATTAACTTGTTTTTTTTTATCAGCATCTTTTTCCTCTTTTAGCTTTTCTCCAAACTCCAAACATTTTGAACACACATCGGTTCGGGGAGATCCAAACCCTATGTTGAAATGGGTATTAAAAATTTTTCTAAAATAACTTTCTTTCACTTGAAGCACCAAAGGAGCATCGCTTTTATAAAATTTCCACAATCGTCGAATATTTAAACCGCTAGGTAAATAAACTCTGCATTCTGTTCTGTCGCGGCAGTAGAGCGACTCAGTAGCTTTAAACTTTTTTATAAAGCTAATTATTGCTTCTCTTTTAGGCTGAAACAATATTTCTTTTCTGTTTCCACCACGGTTTTCTTTTGCCATAGTACGACTTACAAAATGTCGTTGCAAGACACCTTTGACTCTATCTGGGCTAATGCAGAGCACACATAAAAAAGCTTCTCGGCAGACTGGTATCATTTTGTTATTTGGAGACTTTCCGATAAAATACTTCCTTGAACATCGTCGACTGGATGATCCTTTTTTATTTCGACGCCGACTGGGCACCTCTGTCTGGGAGAACTTCACGATAAAGTTGTCTTGACCTACCTTGGTCTCATTCTTATAAAAAGCATTATGAAACTCTTTATTATCTAGCATGGTCAAAGTACTGCATCTGTAGGATTTGGTGCAATGCTTACATTTTGGGTATTTCGGTAGGGCTGAAGCAGCATACCTAAAAAGCAACATACATACTCAGTTTTCCTTCAGCACAGCACACTACTTTATACCCGAGGTATTTATCTATGTTTCTTAAGATAAAAAAAAAATGTAGATTAAATGTTAATTACCTTCTAGCCTTTTCGACATTTCTTTTCCAAAATTTTGGGGCTCGCTCTCGCTTTCTAGCTTTGTTGGAAGCCACAACGTCGACTTCTCTTACGTCATCGCACATTATTTTGTTCTGTTTTTCCCTTTTTTTTAGTAAAAACGTAAAAACCAGTACCTGTAGGTCTACGGCAACTAACTGATGTCAAATAATGACTGGCAAGAACACAGAACCTCAAAAATTAATAATATAATGTAATCATGACGCGCTGTTGACCACGTGATCACCGAGATGTTATCTGATTGGTTAAATTGGATTTGGTGCTGTTTGAAAATGAAGCAAGTTGGATTAAGGGGAATTTGAAACTAAACCGACTTTTAAAATGGTATTTTATGATGGATTAGATGAGTTTTGCAACTGTAGTGCTATTCACATCGGTAGAGATTTTTAAAGTACACAATCTGCTGTATATAACTCATTTTTGGCCAAAAGTGGATTTAGTGGGTTTTGATCCTATATGCCTCAAAATTTTCTGCTGCAGCCCAACGTTGTCTCCACAGTAAGACTTCATTTTCCACTACAGATTGAGCTGCCTCAGTAACTGTTGGCCACTGATCGATTATTACCTCGACAGTTTCAGAGATAATTTCACGAATTTTTTCTTTGGCCACATGGTCATTGACACATTCAATTCCTTTTTTGACCAAATTTTCAGGAATAATATTTTGAATCATTGACAGAGTGTTTTTGTGCTTAATAAATCTCTCAGATAATGGAAATATGAAGTGATCGATGATCACATTGAAGTAAATTTTATCCGAAGAATTCGTTTGGGGGGGGGGGGTTGTCCCCCCCCCCCCCCGTTACTACGCCACTGTAGTTAACGAGATAAAAGCAGCTAGTGTTTTATTGTAATATTCTGATTTATTATTTCAATAACGTGTTTTAAAAAAAAATTATTTCCTTCGAAAACCACCAGTTCTATCGAAATAAATTACGAGTACCTTTTTTGAAGGGGAATGACCACAGTATTTAAAAAATCAGTTTTTAGCTCTGTAAAATGACAGCTGTCAAAATTTTGGCCCAACGAGTGTAATGGCATGTCCGTTCCTGACTTCCTTGACGATGTACAACATCTACTGTAGTATGGTTTTATGAGTCTTCATGGCCTACATAAAATATTAAAAATTTCATTAAATTATACATGTCGGTTCTAAAGTTAGAGCCGAAAAGGTAAGTCGCTGGGTACCCCTTTGGGGTCTGTACCTGGGCTCTTTAAGAATTTCTTTTCGATGACAAATTAGGGTTATTTTCACCTCCCCTATACGCTCCCGAGAGTATGCCATTTACTTACGGGACACCTTCTATATCATAACTCGAATCTCATCGACATTTTCAGATATCAAAACGCTACTATGAGAAAACTACAAATTATTTAAGCGCTCGCCATTATGCCAATTCCCAATGGTGGCCATTCCAATTCTTTAAAAACCTTTTTCATGACTAGGGTAAACTACTTCGGGGATATAGTATCACCCTGACGCCTGACGAATCCCTTTGCTAATTGCAAAAGTTTTAGATTTCTTTTCCAGTTCTATGCAAGAGGCAGCTTTGGAATTGATGTTCTTATACAGGGTGAGTCGGGAGAAATGGGCCTAACTCTAAGGGTGTAATCTATACATCAAAATAATAAGAAAAAACTCAAATGTTGTTATCCAATATTCATTTGTTTTCAAGGTACAGCGTTAAATAAAATAATAATATTGTTAAACCCAAATATCCAACATTAACATTGTTTTAAATAAATCATTGGTTTAGTAAATTTTCAAAAATACCGCCATTGACTTCCAAACATTTCCTGCTTCGTTTACGAAGGGCACGCGTGGATCTTATAATTGATTCGTGCCTTTCTTTAATATTGAGTACAGCATTTCTAATGCGTCTAATTAACGCATCCCTAGTATCTACTTTTACTTTGTAAACCTCAGTTTTTAACCAACCCAATAAATTGTAGTCCAACGGCGTGAGGTCTGGCGATCTAGGAGGCCAACTAATAGGACCACCGCGACCAATCCAAACCCCTGGAAACCTTTGGTCTAAATATTGCTTGACCCGACGATCGACATGGGCAGGCGCTCCGTCGTGTTGATAATACATTTCAATCCTGATGTTTAAAGGATCTCCTCCACCAGTAGTCCTTGCAATTCATTTTGTAAAAAACCTTTTGTAGTGATCCCCTGTAAGGCGATTTTCCAAAAGAAAAGGACCAATTAAATTATTATCGATCATGCCGCACCACACGTTTACTGGAAAAATCTGTGTTGAAAATTACTTTCGACTATTGCGTGAGGATTTTCGTCCGACCATACATGGGAGTTTCGATTCACGGGTGAATGTAGCTTCGTCAGTAAAAATTATGTGCGGTAAAATATGACGATTATTAATTATCCACTCACAAAATTGCATACGCTTAGCGTAGTCTCCGGGTTAAAGATTCTGTACACGCTGTACATGGTACATTGCTCGTGAAGCGTATTGATCACTCTTTTTTGGGGAATCCCCAACTGAATTCCAATTCATCGTGAGCTTGTCGTCGCATCTTCTTCTACTAAAGCTAGAACATTGTCTATTTCTTCTAAATCCTGTTGAATGGCTCGTTCGGATCTTACATTAGCACTTGAAAGCGTTCCGGTCTTGCAGAGTTTGTTGAAAACTCTGATAAAGGCCTTTATTTTCGGTGTTCTTTCATGTGGAAATCGTAAACGATATTCTTCAGCAGCCGCTGTATCATTCTCATTACACAAACCATAAATAAAAATCATATTGGCGTATTCGAGATGTGAATAAATATGTGGCATTTTATAAAATTAAAATTATTCAAATCCGAAAGTTAATGGTGAATCAATGTAACATTTTATACTGACACTAATAAGATAGTGACATCACAACAATCAAAAGCAAACAATAATAACATTTATTACAGGAAAGCTAAATGAATGCAATATTTTGTTATTGCCTTATAACTTGAAAACAAATGAATATCGGATAACAACATTTGAGTTTTTTCTTATTATTTTGATGCACCCTTAGAGTTAGGCCCATTCCTCCCGACTCACCCTGTATAAGTTTGAAAATCTAGAATCGATTTTACAGTCTGTAAGTGCGCTGAGTATTGCCTATATTTGTGTACTTGTAGAGTGCGCTGAAACTGTTTTTCTTGGAGAAGGTTCAATATTTGAAATCGAAACAATTATGTTAAGGGACTGTGTAACACGAGGGTGGAAAAAGAGTCCCCTAATAGCATCCACTTTTAATCGCGCACATGGACCGTTGGTTGGCCGAATGGTTCAATTAAGGTCTACATGTATAATCTGGCTAATAAAAGATAATTTCCGAATCCTTATCAACAATAAATATTATTTCTTGTTGATGGAACTAAGAATCTGAACCACGCGTATTATTATCTGTACGAATGATCCGAGGAATTCCCTATCGTTGGGTGAGTATATCATCATCTCGCTCCTTCTTGCTGTTGCTCCTCCAGAATCCCCTGGCTTCGACTAGCCTACGTTCTTAAATCGTTCGGGACTTTTATAAAAGCGAACTAACCTAAACTCAACTCTCGAACTAGGGAAGTAATCATATCAAGAGGAGTGATGTGTCCTCTGTAAATTCTTGAAAGTAAAACTATTTACTTTCATCAAGAAAGAGTTATCAGATCGTGTTCTTTCGGAATTTTGTAAGAGAACGGGATCATTTCATGAAAAAGGCGTTAACGAGCATCCGTGTTTAGTTGAAATAAAACCATAGAAAAAAGAAACAAGTTCTTGAATATGAATAAAACATAAATGACGTTAACAGTCGCACTTTTCGGGAGAGAGCATTCATTTCTCTTAAGTTGGAAATAGACGTCCAGTTGCTGCCAGCCTCGGGTTAAGTTTAGGCTTAGGCACAATATAAAGCTCAAAAGATGTTCGTGTCAGGTTAGTTTGCTTTTGTAAAAATTCCTGCCTGTTAGGTTAGTTGAGTCCAGGACAGTGTTGGTAGGTCTGGTGAAATAACACCAGATCTGGTGATTTTATGAATAATGTGGTGATTGGCGAAAAGCTTTTTAAAAAGGTCCAAGTTCTGTTGACTTTTAGATTATTTTAAAAAACTTTTCTGGAAAAAAAAAAAAACTTCGCACTTTACACTATGAATGGAACATAGTGAAACTTCAAACTTTATCCTTTTCGCTGTCGAACATGGGCAACAGGAACCAGAAAATGCAGGTCCTCTCCACAGAGATATGTGCCCTTAAAGGACGCCGCTGGAAATAGGATTTTCTTGAATAAGTTTCGAAGTAATATAATTTAATACAAATTTAATGTGATGGACACTAGTCAGGATCTCTTAAACATATTTAGCTTAGTGTCCTTGAAACATATTTAGCTTTTTTAGTTGACCAAGGGCGGACTAAGCTTTACAACTTAATGCTTACATTTTTAACACCCTGTATGAGTATGATAAAGACTTTAAAAAATAAATCTGGGTAGCTTGCCCCTTAGACTAAAAAAAGGTACTCTTGTTTATTGTCGATAAAATGAACTGTCTTCGATAAAAAGGGTTTATTTTTAATGGAGAGGACCATGATTTCCATTTTGTTTCTCGACACAAAAGTGTGATACGAAAGTCATTTAAACAACAGAAAAGTTTCATTTAAAATTGTTTAATCCGAGAAAATACAAAAATTTAAAAAAACGCAGTGACGTAATAATTATTGAAAAACTTCATAAAAGGGTTCAACATTGGCTCGGTGAAGTCTGATAAACTCGCGAGCACGACGAATTGAGGACTGCTGTACCCGCCACAATAACCCAGCCTTGGTCCTTATCACATTACAATAAAACATGATTCTCTGTAGAAATTCCTCCCTTCTGCCGGCCGGAGTGGAATACACCAAGTTTTTCAGGTGCCCCCACAAGTAAAACTCCCAACGGCGTTAGGTCGGGAGATCGAGGAGGTCAGGCAATAGGTCCTACTCTACCCATCCAACGGTTTGGATAGACGTTATTCAGGTGCTTCCGCACGCCAACGCTGAAATAAGGTGGTGCCCCATCTTGCATAAAGTACATGTTTCGGCGGACTTCAATTGGTAAGTGCTCTATTAAATCCTCAAAAGAGTTCTGGAGAAACTCCAAGTGAAGTTGTCCATTTAAGCGTTCCGGCAATACGAATGGTCCAATCACAAAATTCTCAATGATCCATGCCTAGATATTAATTGATTGGAACTGATGTTGATGATGCGGAACAATAGTGGCATGAGGATTTTCATCAGCCCATACATATGTATTGTGTAAATTGGTGATACCATTTTTGGTAAACCTTGCTTCCTCTGTGAAAAGAATAATGCTAAAAAAGTTTACATTATTTCGTTGCTGATCCAATAACCAGTTTGCAAACTGCATTCTACGAGGAAAATATTCAGGAATCATTTTATGTACTTTTGGCAAATGATCTAGATATAACAGCTGTTCTTGAAGAACTTCATGTACTATTCTTTTCGATGAATTAAACTGTGCTGATGATTTTCGAGTGCTCCTTGATGGACTGTTATCTACAGCATTTAAAATATTTTTCTCTAATTGCGGCGTACAGTTCTTCTCAGGCCAGCATCAGTACCATTTTTTCTAAACTGTCCTAAAATTATAAAGAAAGTCAATAATATTACCTTATTAACTGGAATCGCCTACCTTTCTCCCTTAGACGTTGGCCAACTCGTTGAAATGACTTCTGGTTTGGCATAGTACGATTAGGAAATCTTTCGTGATATAACCTTCTGCAGGCTTCTAAAGCATTGCAAGACACAAGACCATACATCAGATGCATATCTGCATACCTACTCTTGTATTCCATAGTTCGAATTAATTCACAACTAAATTCACCACGAAATCCAAAACTCAGTAAAGTAATATCGAAGTAAAGGATCAATGTGTCAGCGATGTAAAAGATGACAAGTTCTAAAATGCAGGATATTTTATTTATTTCGTACCATAGTACCGTTTGCAACAACAATACGTTTTTTTGGTGCCGATAAATAACTAAAACGCATATTTTTTGCGAACATAGGTCTTCTAACAACTATTCGTTTATTATTCGTTTTCTCGAAAACGATTCATTTTATCGACAATAAACAAGAGTAGGTACCTTTTTTTTTTAGTCTAAGGTGCAAGCTACACAGACTTATTTTTTTAAAGTCTTTATCATACAAGGTGTTAAATATGTAGCATTAAGTTGTAAAACTTAGTCTGCCCCTGGTAAACTAAAAAAGCTAAATATGTTTCAAGGACACTATTTTAAGAGGTCCTTACTGGTGCCCTTCACATTAAATTTTTATCAAACTATATTAAGTACTTTAAAAGTTATTGAAGAAAACCCGATTTCCAGAGGCGTCCTTCAGGGCACATATCTATGTAGAGACGGCCTGGCCTATAAGAAAAAAATGTATAGGAACTTGTCGTCTTATTTTTTCATGTTCTATCTGAATCCGAGAGATTTCCCACATTTTCCGGACATCCTGTACTATAATCGGTTGGCTATTAATTTTTTTTAATGTCATTATTTTCGGAGAATTACTGGGATTTCTCGTCGCCCATGCCGTGCATTCGCGATTATGTCAAGAACTTTTAGTTAAATTTTTAAAATTATTTTAATTTTTTTTTTTTTATTTATGTTATTGTATTATTTATGTTATTATATGTATTATGTTTATATTTATTTATTAATTTATTTTAAAAATTTTTATTTGTTCCATACAACTTTTTTATTGAGTGGTATAATAGTGCTTTTTGTTTTTTGGGGTTTTTAACTACTACAACCTTAACACGTTCGCGGACAGTTGAAAAAAAGGTGGTTGCCAAAAACACAGTATGATATATTTTCATCTAAGTGATATAAAATTATTTCAAGACCAGCTATATCATTTAGAAGCAACTTTAAAATGTTTTGCAGGAAAAAACTGTACGACGGCATTTGCCGTCATGTCCCTACAAAAGATAAGTTTTATGTACTGGGACAATGACGTCATATGCCGTCAGAAGACAAATAAGGGAATTAATGTTTTAAATCATAATTTATTTAGAGAAAAAATAATTACAAAAAGGACGTATGAAACTCTTCAAAACATAAGTCAATGCAAAGCGCCGGATGCTCAGGGCAAGTTTTGCATCTATATTTAGTTTCTTTGCGAATAGACTTGGAGGCGCAATGTCTGCACCGCAAATGGTAACCTCTATTTGGATTTTTTACATTCGGAATGCTTTCTGGAAAGTGCATGGTTACTGGCAATCTCGCAGATTGATTTTCGGTGGGCACATCACTTCTTCCTCTCTTTCCACCATGTAATGGTCCTGATTTTATTAACCGTCTCCCGTCTCTAAGATTATGATCAATTTGAAGGTATGCTTTTATGATCTCCTCGCGAAACTGAAGATATGTGATTTTTGTGTTATATATTTTTTTTATGTAGTAGGCATTCCAAAGTGTTATATCTAGTAAATGAAACATAACCTTTTTGTACCACCTAATAGTCTTGCGTGGAGAGGAGTAGTAAGCAACCATTTGGTCATTACGGTCAATTCCAGCCATATTCATAATATATTGGGAAATTTCTTCTGGTTTAACTTTTTCTTTGCCGAATCTATTTCGGACACTAATTAGTTTGGGAGGATATTTTGTTGTGATTGACAGCACATCTCTCTTGTCTTTCCACTTAGAGACATAAACTTTCTTGCATCTTCTCCAAATGTGCTCTCCTTTCTTCAGTCTTGCTTTGGTCACAATAACAGGGTTACCTCTTCTATTGGAACGTAATGTACCTGTGCAATGAGTCCTTCTTTTTAAGAGTTCCTTGCACAACTTTAGGCTGTTATAGAAATTGTCCATGAAAACATGGTGCCCACGGTCTAAGTATGGATTCAACAGTAACATATCAAGGGCATCGATTTTTGAAACTCCTTCGACTTCTTCGCTTTTACCTGAGTAAATTTTGAGGTTTAAGACATAACCATCTGTGGTGCAAAGGGCGTAAAATTTTATGCCATATCTTGCACGTTTATTTTTTATATAGACCCTAAAATTGAGTCGTCCACGGAAAAGCAACAGTGACTCATCGAGAGATAGATTTTCATGTGGAAAAAAAGCAACCCTGTAATTCCATAAGAGCTTATCCAGAAGGGGCCTTACTCTAAATAGCCGATCAGTATGG